>JAAXCT010000116.1:0-1255800 GCA_012490785.1 Eragrostis nindensis | reverse complement strand
ATGGGATTCGATCACAGCAGCAACTTGTTGCAATCATTAGTTGTTGTGTATGGAGATAATTGCATTCTTCAAATTGGGGTTGCTGCGGCATCTCCTGATGGTAAAGCAATTACTGTGGATGTACAAAAATTCATCCAAGGCTCCCTTTACACAAGTGCCATGGAGTCCAAAAAGCGTGAGTATTTCTTGTTACTTGGAAGGTATTTGTGTTTATCGTCAGAAACTTCACCATAGGAGTCTTCTGCAGAATCTTATCTAGCAAATCTCGCTCTGTATCCTGGAAGGTCTGAGTTGCCGTTCTTGCCAGCTAACACACAGGTGCAGATTCACTTTATTGAGAAGCTAATACACATAAGCATTTCAGAAAAATAATTACAAAGAAGTGATGTTTGGGAATTCGAATATCAAAAGAAACTCAATTTCATGTCCACAGATACTTGAACCAAAAGTCTGATGAAGTGATTCTCCGAAGTTATGGACCAAGGTTTATTAACATAATATTTTCTGTACCTAGGCGCTCATATTACAACCAATCGGTGATAAAGGAATCTTAATTGCTGGCGGCGACACTATAAGAGGATTTACTAGTATTGATCAGGTATATCATTTTATTTCGGTGTCACACCAGTTTTTAGAATTGCTTTTTGTAATATTCTAATTCATTCTTTCTAAAATATGTAAGTCATTGCATGCCACAGACAGAATTTAGAGAACCAAGAATGTGTATTTATTAAGTTAAAAAGGCCCCAGGTGTGGAGTATTGGAGTTTAAGTAATAGCGCCACAAATTACTGTCACTTCATAACACATTTGGCGGTGACAAAAGGCAAAACCTTAGCAGTTTTCCACTTCAAGTACAAGCCGACAGAGCAGGCTTGTTTTTAGTATTATAATCTGAAAAATTGGCAGGTGCATTCTGTTAAAAGTGGTTTTTTTATTAAATGTAAAGTGATTGTGTTGCTTTGGAGCAAGAAATTGGCTTTCGGCAGATGGCACATTTGTCTGATTCAGTTTGCAATTAGATAATTACCCATGAATCCATGATCCACTTAACCTTCCTTGCAGGCATGGATAGCAATGATCGCAGACAAGCTGGATGCCACATTGTCAAAGTCTTAGCATTGGATTGCCTATTGACTAGTGTTATTCAACGTTCTTTTCACCTTCATGTTTCAAGCTAGTGAGCCTACTATCCTTGTCTGAAGCATCCTCAAGCGTATTACGTATAGTTGGACTCCGGAGCTAAGTCTGCAAAACCGATCCTTACATTCAGACATCACAGACCAACGGTTTTGGCGATTACATTCAGACATCACAGACCAGCAGGTCATCTTTGAGTTGGCATGGTACTAGTGAGTAGTGACTTCTAAAGAGCTGATGGTTAGCTTAAGCCTAGATGTTTGACTGACAACACACAGACGGGGTACATGGCGTAACATAACATGTGTCTGCATTCTTGCTGAGTTACTTAGTACCTGCTACGAAAATGTACAATAGATAAGGTATTGTTACAGTGAATGTGCGCAACTGGCATCAGCATATTGGCTCCTGTGATCAATCAAACACGACGCTCTTCCGTAACAAAACAGTAAAATTTGATTTCTATGGAACAAATTTCTTGCCTTCCATGCCTTTCACCATGAACTCACACAGAATAGCTAGACACCGTCATAGAACATAAAATTCTGTTAAAATAAAATTCGCTAACAGCATCCTACTTGCCCAACCTGCTCTGTCGGTCAAATCGAAAACTAAATAAGCCCCCAAGCAACCATACAGTCTACACAAACTCGCCACTGAAACCATCTCCATAATTTGTTCACCGAACCATGATTGAACTGTTCCAGTCCAAACAACTCTCCACGATCTAAAGGTCCTTCTCCAACAGTCCATCACTGATGATATCGCAGCATCACAGTTGTAATCAGAGGATCTAAGCATTTCACTCTTCTTCATTCTGCTACCGCCTTGTTCGCATGCTTGTTACCCTTTCTTTTCTTTTTAGGCTGACCCCCGTCACCATTTTCTTGCTTTAGGTTCCCATCCTCAGTAGGCTGCGGTCTCTCCTTTGAATCTTCAGAGTGGTTGGGCCGGGAACCATATACCATCTTTCGGACATAGAAGATCACAACATCCCCATTGTCACGCTTGAGTAGTACTTGTTTTTGAAGTCGCCCACCTGAGTCCTATGTGTTTTCAACGAAGTAGAAAATGATGAGGGTTTTTAATGTATTGATGACATAGGACCAATAAGATGATAACACAGCCATTGTTTGAAAAAAAGATGATAACCCTACCCAACGACCATTGCTATTTTCCCTTTATCCATTTTTTATCTTCAATGGAAAATGAACAAGTGGTCAAGTTCTCATATGTACCTTAGTCACTTGGCCATCCAGTTCTTCAAATGCCTTGTCTACCTCATCAACATTACTGAATGAAATGAATGTAGAATAAAATTCACCTCGGATTCTTGATTCAGTCTGTTGAGAAGGAAAGTAAAGGTGTTACGATAATGCATACAAGTACATGCTTGGGGGAACAAAACAACATTCCTGAAGTAACCTTCTCATCAACACTGGGGTTGCCAGAGAAAATCTTGCACAGCTCTTGGCAAGGCATGTATACTGGAATCCTATGAGCAAGCAACTTCAACACATCAGATTCAGGCACCTAGAAAGATGACAACAAAGAAGTCAGATGGACACATCAATATTAAGGGTGAGATCTACGACTTTCTTATTTTGAGGCTCTTACATAACTGCTTGCAGCAACTTCAATGGGGTCATCAAATCCATGCTTAAGCTTTGCGATAACTAGATTCATAGCAGCCTCTGCATCCTTTAAGCAATTATGTGGTTCTCCATCTTCCCGAACAGAATACCCCAAAACAGACTACGAGCACAAGAAAATCAACAAAGGCACTAATCATAGTTTAGTATCATGAAATATCTAGCGTGCCAGTTAAAACAGAGATTAACCATGAAGAATATACTCTGAATAGTTACACGAAGAATACCATTTATGCCTTATATTTTGAGTAGCACCATTTTATCAAAAATTGTATTGGAACATATCTAGACAACAAAATAGATGCTAATCATTTTTTTTTTTAGGCCAATACCTTGCACAAATTGTTTAACGAAGCCGATGCAGTAGTAGGTAAATTTGCATACTTGAAGATGTATGCTGTATCAATAACTTGAGAGTAATCAATCTTTAAGGCTGCAAATGAAGAAAAAATAATGATAGGAAGTGAGTAATCAATCTTTAAGGCTGAACAGAACAAGACTATCCAGATAACCACAACAGATCAGACGTGAATAAATTCACACCTTACCACACAAATCTCTATGCAAGCTATGGCCAATCAAAATCTTTCCTTTAGTCAAGATTCTCTCTCTCTTCAGCGATTTCTAGAGAAGGAAAATAATTTCCATGAGATAAAATCAAAGAAAATTCTTTAAGAAGTTAAAGACTCTACCTGAACATCAACTAATGATGATGTGACTCCTTCTAAATCCTTCTTAGATACACCAGTAATGTGAGTCCTATAGTCAGCAACAGCTTTAGAGGGATTCACAAATGTGTCCAACTTCACCTGGGAAAGAAAAACAATAATTTAATGGGATTTAAAGAAAAAATCGAAGATGGAAAACCCTGACAAAATTAAAAATCAAGGACATTCCAATGAAACATAAATTGCCCAGAACCTTTTTGGGCAGAAATTTTATGAATTTGAGCTGACATTACAACATGTCTTTGCTGAAATGCTACATTGTGAAATAGCATTCGCCTAATCATTAATCCACCATACAGTCAGTCGTAACATATTTTGATTACAAGAAAATTGATACCTCCAAGTTGTTGTCTACGACACAAACTCGCACCACAGCCTCCGTGCCATCTTTGCAGAGGACCATCTCACAGTCAATTGCCAGCATAGCTCTCGAGCTCTTTAAATCAGAGACTTCTCCTACCCGCAACACTTTCCATCCCTGCAAATATCAGCAATCTCTGGTCATCGAGAAGCTTTATTTTGTTTTCTCAAGTCTCAACTAACAGCTAAGCAAAATGAAAACAAAAGTAAATCATACGACATGGAGATGGGTGTCTAAATAAGTATAAAATGTGTTTTTCTTAGTCCAACTACTATAGCGAATGCATTGACAATCTGAACATTTTTCATACTGATCAACTCAAGATAACAAAAAAATTGCAAAACCCACAAAAGTCTGAATCTTTATTTGTGATTATGAGCAGGAAAGTTTGTACCGCTTGATAAGATGGGAAGTTATAATTTTTCCGGTACTCAGGGTGCTCGGCCGTCAGTTGAACAAGTTTCTGCATTTTTCATGTGCATCAATACAACTGTTTACGAAATAACATGATACCCAAAGGATTATTTAGTCTAAACAACAAAAATCCAAGACTCGTTATCTTGCACACACATTTACCTGCTCAGGGGAAACATCTTCAGGGAAATCCTTCATATGCTGCTGAATAGCACTTCTTTCGTTATAACGCTTTACCAGTTTGCCGAAGTACTGGAACCAAAGCGAACTTCGAATTATCAATACCAGGGCCGAGATGCTTAAAAATTAGCAGCCAATGAAATGAAACATAAGAACCATATTTTGCTAAAGTACCAACAGACTACCTTTTGAAAATCTTTAGAGAAGGTTTGCAGGAAGGCGAGCAGAACATCCCTGGTCCGCTTCTTGGGGTCGCTTACTGAAGCACCGAACTTCTTGTCGTTCCGAGCCAAGAAATCCTTCCATCCCCCGTCAGAGCCTTTCAACCCGTTCTTCTGCGTGAACCTCACGACCTCAACGAGAACCTGGAATGAACAGAGAAGCAAATCAAACGGCAGGTAGATTAACAATGCCTTACTCGGTTTCGGCAGCTGATGCTGTGCTCGTACCTCTTTCTCGGCGCCGGCGAGCCGCTTGGCCATCAGACGACCGCACTGATATCCAAAGCAGTAGCTGGTGTAGGGGCAGAGGAAGGGAGTAACGGCGCGTGACTGCTACGGTGGGCGGATGGCTCGTGCGCGCCCGCGTTCGAGTGGGCGGCGGCGGAGGGTCGGAAACTTGGCGGCGGCAGGGGAAAAAACGGCCGGCAAAACCCTTCGTCGTCGCTGCAACTGTGCGAGCCGAGGCGTTAAGCAGGCCAAGTAGGCCTTTCCGCTGAATCGACAAGGTAAATTAGTGGTCTCGGCCCATGTATGACCCCATTCCAGGCTTCAGAATATTGGGCTTTCGTTGCTTCAAATGAGGGAGTGGGTGGCCGGTGGTATAGGTAGGCCGAACAGTACTTGGGCTCCAGGTTCTAAAAAAACAAAAGTACTTGGGCTCCATAAGTAGATACTGGGCCAGCTATATGAATGGATGTTAATTTAATGGTTTTTTGCGAAGGGTGTTAGTGTAATCTTGCTTAGTGCGGTGGTGATCTAGTACGACTTGAGTTCGCGTTCCAGGCTTCCAGCTCACTTCCTTTCCCGTGACGATGCTTCGCATCCCAAGCTGATCCACGAGTAAGCATGCTATAGGTTGTTGAGCTGTAGTGCAAATCGAGCCTACGATCATGCCTGATGTCATATGGACCTGATCAGATCGCACCACCAAAAGGGAGGTGCATCTGAACACCCCATGGCGACGATCCTGCTTAAACGCATGCGCCTGAGGCAATTCTTAACGCGATCGATTTAGCCTGTCCAGATGGCTACTCAACCACATTGAAGCGGTCGTAACCAAGAAGTCAGAGGCATTGTACACGCGAGCAAAGCAAGCACGAGAGGCGAAGCCGAGTACGTGGTTGAGGATAGAGATCAGATGGCATTAGCGTGGCAGGTCTGAAGCCAATCCGGAAGGCGTATCCGGCCATCTCACACTCAGCCAACCGAGCGCCATCAGCATGTTTTGCTTCAAGATACACGGGAGAAGAGCGTCCAGTTGTAGTCTTATCTCTCGTGCTCTGTCATTGGTCAAACGGCATGAGCTAGCATGCTTAGCGCCAACGAAATGGCGGCGCAAAAATAATAATACCACAGCCGAGGCTGAACCAAACCCCTCCATATTTCTCGTGTCGATAACCATGGAACGTACATTGCGTGATGCTATTTTTCCGAGAACGTCGCTGCACAGCTTATACCATTTCGTGACGTGTGCTGCCCCGTTCGCAACCAGGACGCCCGCGTTTCCTTCGTGATAATGCTGCGCCATGGATCACGATGCTGACCATTTAGGTGTCCAAATTGGTGTATACTCCCTCCGTTCCAAATTATAAGACATTTTAGCTTTATCAACTTTTCTCAAATTATAAGACATCCTCGCTTCTCAATGCACATTTTTATCTTCCTCATACATCTCTATCTCTATCTCTCTCCTCCTTGTTTTCTGTGCACTCACCTTTTTCACTTCTCCTTAATCTCTATGTCCGGAGCCAAAACATCATATAATTCTGAACGGAGGGAGTAGCACCATGTATCTTTGCGTTTATCGTGACAGATTCAAATGTATCTCTGCGTTCATCATGACTGGTTCGAAAGCGCACGTCACAGAGGAGATTCTTTACCGTTTTACTCCCAAACTGGGCAAGCACTCGCCGCGTTCATCATGACAGATCCAAATGCACTCGTTGAACTGGAGATTCTTTACCGTTGTTTTACCAAAGCGGCCAAGCACGCACGTAGTATCAGGACTGGACCCCTACGAACAGTCCAACAGATCCGGCTGGCAGGAGCAGGAACAGCCAAACAAAGCCTGCGTTGGTTGGGTCGGGAACTCACCGCGGCCAGCAAAACCTGACGACGGGAATCCACGGGGATCCCGGCGCGGGCCACTGGGCAACTAGACCTCCCTCGGGAAGCGCGCGCACGACAGCACTCAAGGTCTGGTCTGGTCCCTCCAAGCGCGGAAAGCGAGGGAATCCCGCCGAATGAATTCCACTGCGCCGGCGTACGGCCGACTAGGCCCTGCATCTGCATGCCCGGCGGCTAGTGGCGCGCAGGAGAGCAGAACCAACGGACGGCTGCTGCTTCTCCTGTCCTGCCGCCTGCGCGCGTCATGTGCCATGCATGTTCAAGACTGCGGCCTCCACGCAAAAGAAAAGTGCGCGGCGGTTTTGGTGCCTTGCGGGCCGGCTCGTTGAAGTCCTGGTGCGCGGCCGCTGCTACTAGTACGCTCTACTGGTCGCCGGGACCGTCACGTCCTCGGGCGCATGATCGTGTCTGCCTCATTTCTGGGGGAGCGCCGGAGTGGAGCTGATTGCTCCGGCTAGTGGGAACTGTGGTTGTGTTGCCCACAACGACATGCAGCGACTCAACATGTTTCATGGGTTACTACCACGGAACGTGCATGGCCACTCGGAGACACGTACGATCAGCTAGCCCTTGGACATGTTCGTGATCAGTTACGGGCTACTTACTCCGTTTGGTGAATCTTCTGTTACATGACACACGATCGGTCGTATCGATCGGTTATAATACAGACAACTTACTCAACATACTGTGTGACGGCAGTACTTATACTTTTTTTTTTTGGGCCAAGTATGTGACGGCAGTACTTATACAGCTAAACGCAGATTAACAATTTGGCGATAAGAAGTCGGCCACTGGTCAAGCTCGTGACATCTCGGTGGCATATAGTGCCCAGTCTAACTATCAGACAAAATTTCAGCGATCCAGCAACAATTTCTTTATAGGGTACCAGCAGAGCATCATCTGACTTAAACAAAACAATGGTTTAGTACGATTGCACGTGAGTCAGTGTTACAATGCACCCAGTATACATATAGTCCTAAGAAAGTGGAGTACAAAAGAAATGCGCCCTGCCCAAACCGTTCAAATTAAACATTGGCTGCAGAGTACGTACTTCAGATCGGAGTTAATTGTGCCATCAGTGGAGCCAAGCCAACTCAGCCTGCTCTATTCTAATTCCATCAGATTAGGTTAAATACTGCGCTCAACTCTGTCATGTTTGAGGCGGCTGTCTGTCTCTTGTCTCTTCCCCTAGCTAATCTCTGCTCGCAGCTCCGGACTCCGGCGATGAAGGATCCATTTAGCATGCTGTTCCGTGCCAATTACGTGGGTTTTAAGCTTAATATCTTCTCAAGTGGTTTCATCACTACCGCACTTTTTTTTCAAAATTAAAAATCAAGTAGTCAACACAGGTCGCAATTTTGAACTCATCGAATAAGCGCATACCAAAAAAGTAATATTGAAAATTCAGTGAATGCACAGATTGGCTTTCTATGCTTGCTACACGTGCTACTTGCAGTCCTTCTAACCCCAGACTGAAGTTTAGTAGTACCGAATTATATTAAAGGCTTAATCAAGTTATTAACTTGGCTATAATCCCTGGCTCCTGGAGTGCTCAAGGGCTGTCTCTCGTCGGACTGGCCCCTCGCGAGTGATCAATTGGACGACGCTAGGGGCGGGCGCGGCCTGCGCTGCGCGTGGCGGTTCGTTTCTCGGCAAAGCCAGTTGTCTCCGGCTCACGTGTCAGGCAGTACTCTCCTAGTCCCACATGTCAGTCTCCAGCACCGCTCCACTGCCATCTCACTGGCTCCCGTGGCCTGGGACCTGGAAGCTGCCTTCTTCGTATACTGTCACGTGCGCCCCTGCCGTCGAATCTCTCTGTTTATTCACCACAGCACAAACGACACACAATTCTGTTCGTGGACGCAACTGCAATATTCCAAGATTCGGATCTCGCAGGGCCCGCGAAGCGACCCTTTTCCGAGCTCCTATGCTTGGTTTCAACGTTAGATTCCAAGATGCATGTAGGCTGATAGCTACCCGCTGTCTGTGGCTGTGCACCATAGTACAGATACCCTTGTTATACCAGGCACGATGCATGCCACACAACAAAGATTTTGGCAGGATAAGCGAGGGATCCAGGGATATAAGGTGGCTTTCATGCTGTCGTTATTTTCGTTCCCAAGATGGTGATGTATTTTTTTTTGTAAAACCTCGAATCTAATTTGTTGATCTGATTAAAGGCCAGCCAAATGCATGTAACATCTTTAGTATACTTGGTACTAAGAGCAAGGACCACACAAGTGGAACTGAAAGCGAAACAATTGTTAGGAATCTATACGTTACATAAGTTAACCCTAATAATAGCCATAAACCGTGATATTTTCAAATAGGAGCCAATTCAAGCCACACAAAGCACACAGGGCTACGATAACCTATCAAATGCATTTCACACCATTAGCAGCACTAACAAAGCATTGGTGCGTGTCATTGTACGGCAAAACCGTGTCGGCATGTGAAAATGAGACGGAAAAGGCTACTTATACGCCCCTAAACGTGCGACTTGTGTCTGAGCGAGGCATCTGATGGTTTCCTACGCTTGCTTATTCTTCGTGAATTTTTACCCCCTTGTTGGATTCCCCGATCAGACATGGGTCTGACAAATAGAGTCGCGCATATGGTGCTTCTAAAACGAAACATGTTCACCATTCTGGTGGTTTTACGCCATGGAAATACCATAACACACTGTCATCGTACTACATGAAACCTTTCAGAAATCAAAAGAGTTTTAGTTAACCATGAAAGTTTCTTTGGTGACATATTACAATGTGTCCTGGATTCCTGACCGGTCCCCATTTCCAAGTGCATGATTCTTGTGTTCTACAACACGAAGGATGAAATTTGGGAAGTTACATGAAGATAAGTGGTGGTGACTAAAGGGCAGCACTAGCTAGTTCACAAGATAGAAAGCAAACCAACGTCCTCTTCAGCTTTTCACACCTTTCCAAGCGTGGTGTGCCGGCAGTGGGCTCACAAGGAACCTTGATCCCGAATCCATGGTTGCAAAAGTGCTAGTATGACAAAACGGGCCAATGCTCAAGCCACGGACGATCGTGTAGATGATCGCGGCGTCCATGGGCGATCAGAGACGTTGATAATCGTATCATTTATTCCTGTGTCCGAAGCATCTTATCATGTAAAACGGTGGCCGTTGTTGCCGTCGAAGCCTACATGGATGGAATAGATCCTTGCTTCTCTTCTCACCTAGAAAGCGTACCCATGACCGTCACCTCGTACTGCTTCGATTCTAAAGCATGCAGGGCTGCTGTAGCTAGCTAGTACAGTACCTAGTACTCATGCGCTTCTTGTCATGGAAAGGTCCAGCGTAGCTGCACGACGTGTCGGCTCGCCGAGCTTGCAGCATTCTGATGTGAAAATTGTGAAGACCCACACCACACAACATGTGGCTAGAAACCTAGCTCGATTTGCTGTCAAGTTATGACTGGTTTCCCTTAACATCTTATCAAATACTATTTAGACCGCGTTGCTGTTTGGTGTTCTTTGCTTCCACAGTCTTTGGGCCTAGTTTTGATATGAATGTATTTTTAGCACGCACTTGGTCCTCAACTATACCAATAAAACTTGCCAATTCATCAATATTCGGGGTATATTCTCTGGCGTGCTAAATATGGTATGTCCATTGGATCAGGAAGCACGGACTGTTCATATATAGTTCGTCATGGACCTAACTCCTATGAACATTGGTATTTTGAAAGATCCACTATATAGTGACATCATTGGTGGAAAGAAAAGGGGGCGTCATGCATCGCGCAGTCTCCTTTTTTATATATTTTTAGAGTATTCTTTTTGTTACACGCTATCCTTTCTTTTCGTATTTTCAAAGGATGCTGTAGTTTTCTTTTGCTGAGTAGCCTCCACTAACTTCAATGTTTATTTGTAAAGAAGCACTCAAACAGTGAAACTTTCGTTGTCATGAAGGCCACGTTTACTTGTTGTGTGTCGCCTACAACGTACTTGGTTCGGCAGTCTTTCGGAAAAAACACAACTTGTTCGGCAGTGCACTAGTGACAATGAAAAAAGCCTCACATGTTGGGCTAGTTTTGATTGGCTGCCTGATGGGGTGACGTGTTAGTTATTGTGCTTTGTCACGTCCTTGGCTACGTCGAAAGGGATGCAAGCGCATTGGAGATTCTTTTGGTCTGAAATTATCTTAGGGTCTGAAAATGAGGGGTGAAACAAACCTCCACTTGTCCAGAAATTAAAGGAGAGAATTGCAGCTGAAACTCACCGCGATTCGGATGTTTTCATTTTGCAATTTTGGAGCCTAAAATATTATACAGAAATGCTATGGGAGATGCTCTTAGTTGTGTCTCTTGGAGATGCTCTTAGTTGTGTTAAGGCCATTCTCAGTGACCTTTTTTATTTCACGTTTTCCAAGTGTGACATGTCAGATTTTTAGTCTTAATTTGTAAAATAAAAGTGTATCTCTCATTGCACTCTTTCATTTCACAATTTCATAGGCTGAACGAGACATTAAATTGTTGCATAAGTGTACCAATGGGGATCCATTTTTTTTTTTTTGCATATGAAAGGAAAAAAGTCTCAATGCATCTTTCATTCTCTTTTCATCAACTTGGAAAGAGTGTCACTACCCTTTCATCCTAATGAAAGGCTTCCCTCCTTTTTCATATTAAATATCATGCCATGTCAATTTTTTTTTTTCTGATGTGTCACCTAATAAATGTCAAATGAAAGGTGCACTGAGAATGGCCTAATAGAAAGTTAATTAATCTTAATAAAATAAATGGATTTGGCAGCGATTCAAGCAGTGGAATCTGCCCGCAATCCGAGGCAATTAGCGATTAATTTAGTGCATAAACGCCGGCCTGGAACAACAAAGATTCCGTTGCCCTATGAGCGTGACCTCAAGTGACAGCGCGCATCCAAAGGTGATTCGAGACTTGTGTGGTGGCTTGCATGGATTCCACCAGCTCTCTATCCTGAGAATCACAGCTACCCGGATCTTCTGCATACAACGTCCAGAAAGAGCTCTTGTGTATTTCCTATAAATTAAATATTGATTGTATTGAGCGCTCCTACTTAATTACGGTCTGTTGCAGCTGCTAACTGCCAATTGTAACAGATCACTAGCGTAAGCCAAATTTGAACGTAGACTTAGCAAGATTACACTGAACTGTATGTGAAATAATATTACTGACCATGTAGCATAAATTAATTTGATGATAAACTTATGTTGCAGTTTTTTAATTGGCTTCTCGCGGCACTAGTCTCACGTAAAGCAATTGAGAATAGGGTAAACTCGTGGGAAGCAAGAAACACTAGTGATACTGGAAACATTTCGCCCTACCTAGATATGGGTTGTGTATCAATTAAGGATAAAACATGAGGGAACCGGATATGAAAAGAAACAATGTTTCTATTTATAATGGACATATTTGGATAGACTTTTCCAAAAAAAAAAAAACAAAGAGAGAAAGAAACATTAGGATAAACTTGATGTAATCAGGTGTAAAAGGTAATCATATTTGATTAGTCACACGTTAAGCACATTTGATATTCAAAAAAGATTTGCATTCCTTAATCAAAACAGTGATTTCCCTCCAGCTGCACCCAGAGCATTTCCCACCCTGTATCCATCCAAACACGGAGGAGGGAGGAGAGAGAATCCCCGCGCCGACTTGAGCCAGGCCAAGGCCGCGGGTTCGCAGTCGCGGCCCAGACAGACACCAAGCCAGGCTGCCGTTCCCGGACCCGAGATTCCAAAACTCGCGCAGCGAAATCCTCCTTCACGTCCGGAGAATCCTCGCCACCCTCCCCGTCCTCCCGCCGCCTATAAATACCAGCCCCTCCCATTCCTCCATCTCACAACAATCCCACCACCACCACATCGCACGCATTGCACGGGGAGAAAGAGGAGAGCCCTTCCGTTTCCACAGAGGAAGAAGCAATCACTAGATAGATAGATAGATAGACATGGCACGCTGGGCCATTGCCATCCACGGCGGCGCGGGCGTGGACCCGAAGCTGCCGGAGCAGAGCCAGGAGGAGGCGAAGCGCGTGCTGGCGCGGTGCCTGCAGATCGGCGTGGACGCGCTCCGCGCCGGCTCGTCGGCGCTGGACGTTGTGGAGGCCGTGGTGCGCGAGCTCGAGTCGGACCCCTTCTTCAACTCGGGCCGCGGCTCCGCGCTCACCCGCCGCGGCACCGTCGAGATGGAGGCCAGCATCATGGACGGCCGCGGCCGCCGCTGCGGCGCCGTCTCCGGCGTCTCCACCGTCAAGAACCCCGTCTCCCTCGCCCGCCGCGTCATGGAGAACTCGCCGCACTCGTACCTCGCCTTCGACGGCGCCGAGGAGTTCGCACGCGACCAGGTGAGATGACGCTCCGTCCCGTCCGCCGCTCAACTAATTTTACACCATTATGAACGAATCCACCCTATTAATCCTCACCGTAAACACCGGATTTTCCTGCTGCATGAATCGTGCATGGTTCAAGCACTACACGAGAGAATGACGGGTTAGTAAACGTACACGAAATTTGATGAAAAAAGCTAGGAAAATTAAAAATTGAACAACTCGGTCGACACGTGTGGATGACATGGGCTCGAACGTGAGTCCAGCTGTTGCAACTTTTCGACTAAAACGGTACTAGAGCAGGAACTGTCTCGTGTCCCGAGTACCGTCGTTCCTTGCACGGTGAATCTTGGCTGATAGCAAGATTCCATCCCAACAAGGCAACGCAGGGGTCATGCTTTTCAGCTTCTAGTCTTAGCACTTGCATAGTACTATACAACTGCTACTTTATCATTTGATTTTGTGTATAGCTGCATGCATGTAGGAATCCTATATTTTCTCACATTTTTACAATACTTTTTTTAACCATTGTAACCATTTGTTCCTTTTTTTGTTTTACCTCTACAACCTCTATAATTTTAAAATAATTTCCTTTTACCTCTTCAAGTCCTGTTTTTTTGTTTGCTCCTGCACGTGGCTTTCGCCTTTTCCTCCTCCCCTGGTCTTCGGAGGAAGCTGTGGACCACGAGCAAGATTCACATCAGTTTGAAAGCAACTGCGGCGTAATTTGTTGGCCATTCGTTTTGGAAGATGGTCATTGGTTAACGCTTGATTTGTTTCAATCTTTTTTTAGTTTTGTTCTTACAAAATATCCATGATTTTTATTTTTAGAAGTCAAGGACAATAGGAAAAGAGTAAAGCGTGACATGAAAACATGCGTCTCGTGAGTACTCGGTAGCCGCCTAGCACCCACCAAACCACATCCTGTTTTTCCTTCCCACGACACGATTTGTGGGAAGCTTGGCTACGGTATTTGCGAGCCATTCCAACTTAAACTTGTCCTCCAGTATTTAAACGACCATTACAAGCCTCCAAAGCCCCTTTTTTCTCGGAGTCAGAATTGGCCACCACCCGCCAACATAAGCCTAGGAATTCTACCTTGTCCCATGCAGAAAACAAATTTTTTTTGCACCATAGGCATGTGCTTGTTCTCGTGGCCTCATGTTCATTTAACTTTGCAAGTGTGCTCTGCTGTCGAACACAACAGTGTAAAGGCAGTCTCGGCCCTCACGGTTCATGAACCTAGGATGTCTGCTGTGCACAGCTCTGGTTGGTCTCTGTCTGCGGCTGTGCTGTGTGCTCGTCACGCGCTCGCGGCCGGCCCCTCTGTTTGTGATCGTGGTCATGCACGGCGGGTGCCCGTGTGGGGCAGCCGCCGAGGTGCACCACGGAATCCAGGCCTGGACCAGTCCACTTGCCACTGTCCCGTCTCACGCACCGAATCCGCCGTGGTCCACCGGATCCGACCATGCAAAGCTGCTGCTAGATCCAACTCGTACCGAATCTGCCAGATCTTGTGCCGCTGTACTGTACGGCGCGCGCCATCAGAAAACAACCAAATTTGGTTCATGGTTAATTAATGCGTGTTTTATTACTTTTAATCTGTTTCTGATACCCAACTGGATGTTTGTGCAGGGCCTGGAGACAGTGGACAATAGCTACTTCATCACCGAGGATAATATCGGCATGCTCAAGCTCGCCAAGGAGGCCAATACCATCCTGGTCCGTTCATTCTTCTTGGCCGGTTATTCTGCATGTAAATCATCCAATCCATCACTTATGTAACTGACGGTGTCGATTTCCCCCTGCGTGCAGTTCGATTACCGCATCCCGGACACCTGCAGCGCGCTGGCCGGCGCGGACAACCACAATAACGGCATGGTGATGAACGGCTTGCCCATCAGCATCTACGCGCCGGAGACGGTGGGGTGCGCGGTGGTGGACTCGAACGGCTTCTGCGCGGCGGCCACCTCCACGGGCGGCCTCATGAACAAGATGACGGGCCGCATCGGCGACTCGCCGCTCATCGGGTCGGGAACCTACGCCTGCGACCTCTGCGCCGTCTCCTGCACGGGCGAAGGCGAGGCCATCATCCGCTCCACGCTGGCGCGCGACGTGGCCGCCGTCATGGAGTACAAGGGCCTCGCCCTGCAGGAGGCCGTCGACTACTGCGTCAAGGAGCGCCTCGACGAAGGATTCGCGGGGCTCATCGCCGTCTCCAAGACCGGCGAGGTGGCGTACGGCTTCAACTGCACCGGCATGTTCAGGGGGTGCGCCACCGAGGACGGATTCATGGAGGTCGGCATCTGGGAGTGAGCGAGCGGATCAAGCCAAGTGTTTGCTGCGCCTGTGGCCATCCTGCGATAGCCATGTGGTTTCTCAGTCTGTGTCATGGGCATCATTGGACTACTGGGTTTAGTGGTGCTGATGGATTAGCCGTCACTAGTGATTGGTGTTCAGATCAATAAGGATGATGATTGTGATGGAAATGCCCTGGGTAATAATAATGTGAAAAGTTCTATATGTCTAAGCTGCTGCAATCGCGTTGCTTTGAACTTCTCTATACAGGATTTGCATCGGTTTTGATTGCTCTTGGAAACTAGCTAAACCTACTTTCGCTCTGCAGTCTGCACCGTGAGGGGGTAAACGACAGTTTTCCTTGGGGATCTGGGCTGAAATTTAATACTAGTCCTGTGGATCACCCATAAGACCATTCTTTACCAGGCCCAACCCATTGTCTCTGCTCGGGGGGTTGTATGGCTGGCAGGCCTTCGTTATCAGGCCCAAATGGCAAAGCCCGTCCTAATTATTTGGGCGCGCTCTTGGCTCTTGCTGCTACGCAGCGACTGTCAGTCCAAATGGGGGGAAAGAAAAATCTAGTTGCTGGGTGGCAATGGATAGTTGCTCTAGGTTGTGCATGTGCTGCAACTTCATAAGCCGTCAGGCATAAGAACAGTGTGTGTGACTGCAAGTGCAATGCAACTAAAACATGCCACTTTGCACGAGCCAAGCAGAGTAGAGCGAAACCATTGGCAAATCAGTCGAAGCAAACTATTGAATTTGCCAAGTTGACGAGGAAAATACTACCACCAAACACTGACTGCTCTCGGTCGTGCACGGTAATACTACTCTAATCAAGAACATATAGTACTCCTCAGTTACGAATTGAGTTCGTACTAGTAGCAGCTTTGGAAGCCGTGATGCATGGCTAGTCCAGTGGGAGCTGACGCTGCAACGCAACTGAAGCTTTGGCGCTTTGCCGTGACTACTCGAAGCGAAGATTAGGACAAAATTCAAAATGTAATGCCACTTGGGAGCCTCACTCCACATCCTCCCGTCTGGCGTGCATGTGCACCCAACCAGGAGCTCTCACTGCTCGAATTTGATCAATATAATCAATCATCGTAATTGGAATCTTCGCACCTTGACCGTGACAGGCCGGCCGCGACTCCAGACTTCCGACGGCACAAACAATACAAAGAGCCGTCAGGTTTCCGTCTCCCAACGGCGCTTGCAACTTGCAAGACGAATGCGTCAGGTCCGCATCGGCCCGGAGATTTTGACCCTACCAAATGCAGCGCGCCAGATCCGTCGGCTCTGGGCTCGGCAACTTGTTTCGGCCGTGCCAGGTGCCATCACTGCGGTCAGGCCAGCCACCAACCGCGCTAGATCACGAAGAACACACGAGTCCACTGGCATGGGCGGGCCACCGTTTGCGCCAACATTTTTGCAGAGGGACCAGATGCCATTTGCTTTGCCATAAAGAAGGGTGGCAAAACGCGAATCCTTTTCCACGCAAACGGTAGTAGCAGAGCAAAACCTCGGTAGAGCCGTAGAGGGCCACACCGGTGCACTGAGGGGCAGATCTTTGGATTTGGCGTCCACCGATTCAACCCGGCACCACCCACCTACCGCACTTCACAAACGACGTGCCAACACATTTGTTCACGAGGGCTACTGGTCAGTCACACTCGTGCGTACGTTGGATGCCGGATAACCAAGATCATTCGTCCTTGGATGCTTACGTTTCAAACCCAAGAGATCGCTGACTGTGTAGTTTGCTCAGTGACTTATACACGCCTTTTCTGCGCCGGTAATCTACAGACTAAACCAAATGTAACTCGCTCGCCATATTGAAAAAACCAGAAACCAAAAGCCTCAGAACTGGTTAATGTGATCTGCTGATCCTGTTACAAGTGACGTTTATACTACGGTCTATTGATTTTTTTTTTTTTTTTACCACGAACCATGACAGTTCGTTGACAACAAAATGCTTCAAACTGCATCGTTCTACTAACCCAACGACTTAATGTAATCTTGTCATTTTGCCCCAAGCTCAAGTGACCAAATCGGGCTCGTCAAGGTAGGTACACCAAAACTAACGCCTCGCTAATCGCTATAAGTAAAGCGCCGCACACCACCACCGCACGCCGCACGAATCACACCGAGAGAGAGGCCACTCGACAGCTCACCCTCCGTCCGTTCCCTTTCCGGACCAAAACCCCGCAAACCCCTCGACGCGACCATGGCGGCGCCGCACCCGACCGCCGCCGCCGCCGCCACCCACAACCGCCTCCCCCTCCAGTCCCCCGTCTCGCCCCACCAGCGCGCCCTCGCGCCGGCCGTCCTCCGCCTCCCGCTCCGCGCGCAGGCCCACCAAGGCCAGCGCGCGCGCATCTCGGCTCCCCTGGTGGCGGCCGCCGCGCCCGCGGCGTCCACGGCGTCCACGGACGGGCCCGCCACCGGCGCCGTCACGGGGAAGCCCACCGTCCTCGTCGCCGAGAAGCTCGGCGCCGCGGGGCTCGCGCTGCTGCGGGAGTTCGCCAACGTCGACTGCTCCTACGGCCTCTCCCCCGAGGAGCTCCGCGCCAAGATCTCGCTCTGCGACGCGCTCATCGTGCGCTCCGGGACCAAGGTCGGCCGCGACGTCTTCGAGGCGTCCGGCGGGAGGCTCCGCGTGGTGGGTCGCGCGGGGGTGGGGATCGACAACGTCGACCTCGCCGCCGCCACCGAGCACGGCTGCCTCGTCGTCAACGCGCCCACGGCCAACACCGTCGCCGCCGCCGAGCATGGCATCGCGCTGCTCACCGCCATGGCCCGGAACATCGCGCAGGCTGATGCGTCCCTCAAGGCTGGTGAGTGCGTCCCCCGATTTCTTCTGGAAATGTCCCCTGTTTTCACATGATGCTGTCATGAATCTGAAGAATTCACGAATCTCTCATCAACGCTAAACTTTTACTACTATCTAGATCGTGCAACCATGTTCAGTATATCGCTGTTCAGATGTCAACTATCGTGCAGGCATGTTCATTACATACCTGTTTCTCATCAGACAAATCAGTACTATGTTGCTTTTAGAATACATGCGAATCCAATAATTTAATTATGTAATTCGAGTCAGATATGCATGATAAAGGTGATGTTGTTGAAATACTATGCTGATGATCACATGCTGCCCATCTTTCCTGTGTCAATTATGTTTAAAGTAACGAATAGAAGCAAGAATGTACCAATTCATGGTAGCTGTGTTCTTCTGACATCTTAGAAAGATAGGCAACACATTGCTGAAGTCTTAATTGTTTTATTGACCCAGCATAGACATTTATTTCGCCTCCCTGCTTTGTGAATTACTTAGGTGCCTGGTATCCAGTTACTCTGTTTTGTCAATTTCATTTTCTGACTTGAATCTCATACAGGTAAATGGCAGCGCAACAAGTATGTTGGTGTATCTCTTGTTGGTAAAACTCTCGCTATTCTTGGGTTTGGGAAGGTCGGGTCAGAAGTTGCACGCCGTGCTAAAGGTCTAGGAATGCATGTGATTGCGCATGATCCCTATGCTTCTGCGGATCGTGCTCGTGCAATTGGAGTTGAGCTAGTTGGCATGGAAGAGGCAATGACAACCGCCGATTTCATCTCATTGCATATGCCTCTTACCCCTGCGACAAACAAGATGCTCAACGATGAAGCCTTTGCTAAGATGAAGAAGGGCGTTCGCATTATAAATGTTGCACGTGGTGGTGTAATTGATGAAGATGCTCTAGTAAGGGCTCTTGATTCAGGAATAGTTGCACAGGTTCGTTTTGCTATCTTATAAATTCATGTTATTTTCCCCTTTCGTACTCTGCTGAGATTCAGTGAAATATTTTTAAACTGTCTTCTTAGCCTTATATCTTTTCATTGTTGCTATACTGCAGGCTGCCCTTGACGTGTTCACTAAAGAGCCCCCGGCACCTGACAGCAAATTGGTCCTGCACGAGAATGTTACTGTAACTCCGCACCTTGGTGCCAGCACAGTGGAAGCACAGGTATGGTGAATTTAGCTCAGAAATATCAACCAGATTCTACCGTTGATATCAAATTGCTGAACGATTCACGATCTATAGGAAGGAGTGGCTATTGAAATAGCTGAAGCTGTCATTGGAGCTTTGAAAGGGGAGCTTGCAGCATCTGCAGTCAATGCACCTATGGTTCCTGCTGAGGTATGTATCTTCTGTTTCTGCTCAGGCCTATTAATTCCTACTGGAATCTGATAAACGACATATTGTGTTTCATGCAGGTGCTGTCAGAGCTTGCACCTTTTGTTGTGCTTGCAGAAAAGCTTGGGCGCCTGGCCGTGCAACTAGTGGCCGGTGGTGGTGGTATCAAGTCTGTGAAAGTGACCTATGCTTCTGCACGGGCTCCTGATGATCTTGACACGAGGCTTCTCCGTGCAATGATCACCAAGGGACTGATTGAACCAATCTCAAGCGTTTTCGTCAATCTAGTGAATGCTGATTTCACCGCAAAGCAGAGGGGAGTCCGTATCACCGAGGAGAGGATCTTGTTGGACGGCTCACCTGAAACGCCTATTGATTACATTCAGGTTCAGATCTCCAATGTTGAGTCCAAATTTCCCAGTGCGGTAGCAGAGGGTGGAGAAATTACTGTAGAGGGAAGGGTGAAGGATGGTATCCCTCACCTGACAAAGGTTGGAGCATTCCAGGTTGATGTGAGCTTGGAAGGAAGCCTGATACTTTGCAGGCAGGTTGATCAGCCTGGTATGATTGGGTCAGTAGGAAGTGTCTTGGGTGAGGAGAATGTCAATGTCAGTTTCATGAGTGTCGGAAGACTTGCTCCTCGCAAGCATGCTGTCATGGCAATCGGTGTGGATGAGGAGCCAAGCAAGAGCACACTGACAAAGATCGGGGAGATTCCAGCTATCGAAGAGTTTGTTTTCCTCAAGCTCTAGGCGTGAATGTATGTTTGAAGTTGCAAGAATGATGTGCAATTTTGATCTAGGTAGCTGTTTAATCTGGATCTAGAGGATGGATGGTTCTCATTGGAATAAGGTTTTTGGGTGTTTTTGGGTGTTGGGAGTATTTGGATTGTGCCTTCTCTTTCGAAGGTTGTTTTATTAATAAGGAGTTCGATTACTTGGCTGCTTAATGAGTGTCATGTTGACCATTGTTGTTATATGTCGTGATAATCAACATCGTTTCAAAGCGATGGCTGCATCTGATTTGTGTTTGTATTCTCCAACTGTAACTCATTTCATTGCACTGTTTTACGCTGGAAAAATTACAACCTTCCTTAGTCGCTGCATTATGACGACAAAAACAAGTAAACGGAAGCCAGTTGCTTCCATTGTTCTTGTGCTCCTCCGGGTACGGAACTTTCTCTGAACAAACACCTGACGACAGATCGAATATGGTCATCCAATACTTGTGTTGAAGTTGCCCGTTCTCCAGGAAGTAGACGTGGTTCCTCTTGATCCCAGGGAACGCTGTTGCAGAGAGCGCGAAGGCATCGCCCCACCCCAGAAAGAGCGAGTACTCGCCGAGGTCTGTCACCTGCTCCCCAAGCCCCGTCATCACCGTCTCCCCAAGCACGGTCATCCTAAAGACACGGGCCGTGCGCAGCAAATCATCGTTGCACGTCAGCGCTCTCACGGCATGGCTCCGGTGCCAACCGTCAAACCTGCTTAAGGCGAATCGGGCGCCGAAGTTGCAGGCGCCGAGGTCGACGTTGTAGCTAAACATGTAGCCGTGCGCATCGGTGAGGTAGGCGATACCCTGGTAGAACGCGAAGCTGTTGTACGGGCACACAGGCTCGTACCCTGCAGTGTCTATGCGCTGGATCGCAAGTGTGACCCAGTTCTCAGATGACGACGGGTCCGCGCTTAGGAAGACCTGCAC
Source organism: Eragrostis nindensis (assembly GCA_012490785.1). Lineage (NCBI taxonomy): Eukaryota > Viridiplantae > Streptophyta > Magnoliopsida > Poales > Poaceae > Eragrostis > Eragrostis nindensis. The sequence continues at coordinate 1,234,474 of JAAXCT010000116.1, read as the reverse complement.
GACGTCGCGCAGGCAGGGGATTCGTATCTCGCGGCGAGAGATGGGCTCCCACAGAAGGAAGCGCGTCGGCGATCGCCGGTCGTCCGCCAGAGCCAGCCAGCCGCGGGGCGCGCCGCAGCAGAACATGAGGTGGTGAGGAGGGGCCTTGACGTCGACGTGTTTACGGCCGCGAGGGAGCAACAGCGAGTAGGGGCTGCCAGGTCCGCTCCAGGCGTTTGATCTGTCGAGGGGCCGGCCGGCGACGACCCATGGGCGAGGGGCGGCCAGCGGCGAGGTGGACGCGCGCCAGTAGGAGCACACCTGGTGGATGCTGACTTGATCGGCGTCGGTTGACAGGTTTCTGGAGATGGCGTCAACAAGCTCCGACGGAAGGGAGGACCAGTCGCGGGCTATCATCTCATTCTCTTTGGCGAAGAACTCTGATGATGCCCTCAGGAAAAGATCTATTTTTCCCCATGTATGTATAGGCGCCGTTAGGGCTTGAGGAACACAAGGGTAGTTTTATGGTTCGCGTGAGATCAGGATATACGGTTTCCAACTTCACGATACATGGTTCGGAAACATTCGGGCCACATGAGATTGCTAATCTGAACTCGAGTGCATCTTTGGTCCATCATCACAACTGTACGCGTGAGCTTTTATTTAGGCTGCATACTTCCCAGAGATGCCCGTAACTTGCTCAAGTGGATCAGGACTGCGCAGGTACTTCGTGTAAAGCGACCGCGAGATGTTGAGAGCGTCTCCAGTAGGTGTAGTCGCGTAAACCTTCCGATCGCTTTGCCAGTTGTTGGTCAGGCTAATCCATTCCCTTCTCCATTCCTCCAGGGCAAACGATTCGTTCTTCTCAATGCTGAGTAACAAGTGCTTGAAGTAGATGGCAGCTCTTGGTCCATAATAATCTCGCAGAAGACCGCTCCAGTACTTGTTTGCTGCATCAAACTTTGTTAGAAAGGAATCAAGTAAAGCAATCAGTAGCATGTGGGCAAGTAGCATGTGCCTCACCGTAATCGCGGAGCAAACTTGCTTTTGTTTCAGTGTTGTCAAACCACATTGTAATTTGTGTTCTAGCATTCCATTCATACTGCACCCATTTTAAAAAGTTGTCTGTTAGCAACCTGAGGAACGATGATGGCCTCTGGAACACAAAGTACGGTACTTGTTATCTAAACTAGGATAGCATCAAAGATCATACTTTAGTGGACTAGTCCTCAGAACGTTCTATGAACAGGATGGCTAAAGCAAGCAGTGGTAATAATGGACAAACCATCCTAGTATACTACATCAATAGTATGTGTCAAGAATGTTGAATAAAAATGTGTTACCTGCATCTCTTGTTCTTGGTTTCGTGCAAGGCCCTTGGCATTTTCCAGCCAAGGCCCAAGCAGAAATCCCTCGTGTGAGGCCAGCAGTGTGTCGAGGTCATTAACAAGGTCTAGGAAGTGCTGGCATAGAGTGGCGACTTGTTTCATGTTGTTTGATTTGTAGCTCTCGATGGTCTTTAGAAAAACTTGGTTGGCATATTTAGCCAGAACTTGACGAGTTAAATCCACAAGGTCGTACCTGTGACATGACATTGATGCTATTAACTTATCTGACACCACCAAATGATGCTCCAAACATATATGACTTCCATTATTTGAAAGTAAAATAGTGCAATGAACTACGCCTCAAAATCCTATGTCAACTAACTATATTTCAGTTTGTGGAATAGCATGGTTAGCTGAAAAGATAAACACGGATCACTATAAAAAAACAAGAATAAGTATTGGTTCAAGTTGTAGGGTAAGAATTCAGGTAATGGAAAAATAAGAAGTAACAGAGGAAAGGAAAACAAAAGGAGAAAATTGCCTGCTACACTATCAAAGTGTTGTGGAATAGCAAGAGATAACAAGACAAAACAGAGTTTCAGATGTATTTTAACTTCAGATATACAGATAACTAGAGCAGCAGTAGTACCAAAGTCCATTGAAGGAAGATCACTTCTTTTGAGTTCGACAACTAACATTAATTTTTTCTCTTCCCTCTTCTTGTAAGAAAAAGATAGGATCACTAGAAAGATGAGAATACTGAAGGCCGATTGATGGAAACACCAAAACAGATGTATAGCTGGTAGCAATAAGAGCTACAATTTCCTACCACTCAGATGAGACGGAAGAATGATTATTTCTGGTATATTCAACAAATGGAGCGCCTGTGTTCTCACCTGAAGGTGTTGCTGTCAGATACTTCATCTCCATATTGAAGAAAAAGCTCTAGGGCGCGTACAACAACACTGGTATCATACCATAGATGAGGTTGTTCATATGCATCACTAGAAGCATCCTTCACAATGATATTCTTTGATAACATTGCAGAATGTTCTATTCTAGTGCTGGTATACAATCCTGTTGTCTGAATAACAAAGGGTTCAACATCAGGAAATGCCACAATCACGTCCCGGTTTTTGTCCTGTTACCAAATAAAAGTTATGAGATAACGGAAAAGAACATAACAAAGCATTTACAATTTGTAGAAGCAAATTCACATTCACTTATATTGGCAATAGGTAACAGTGCCTAAAAGGAAAAAGAACACTGATAAGAAATTTATGCCACAGAAACAATTTTATAGTGAAGATCTTGTGCTACATGCAAAAACATGTTACCTTATCTAATGTTTTGATACAAAAAATGGATACACAGAATGATGACCCACAGCTTGGTATTTTACGAAAATCACAACTTACATTTTTACCATCTGTGCAGTTATAAAGAGTTTGATATAAAATTATCCAAGCATCTTGCAATCCGCTGACTGATTTCCCGTATCTTCTTGTTGGATATGCATCAACCCACGCCTGGAAATAATGAAGAAACAATGAAAATCAGGTCACGCCAGAAATTGGTTGCATTCCTTACCTAACTAAAAGGGCAACTTCCAGACAAATATAAATATAAAGATATACCACACATAAATAGCCAGAAGAAAACCACAACAAACAGCATGACACATGTACTATGAAGCAACTGCATAACAAACTAATTTGAAAAATCATTGATTCCAATTTCCAAAGATATACCAAATAGAGATCTGTATTCATAATGCATACAATGATTGTTTTCTCATTTCACCTTAAGATCCACTTTTCCGTGATGAAAGGCCATTTCTGACATTAAGTCATAAACAATAGGATTCTGCTCGATACCTTCCATAGACATACCAACTCCAACCTTAAGAAAGATTTTGTCAAAATGTAAAATATCAGCAACCATATTCAAGCTGAGCAGACACTACTGATTAAGAAAACGTTGTATACCATTGTAGAGTTATCACTTAGTCGAGCATCAATAGGCCCAGAAGCCACAGCATCCAAAACACCATACATTTCAAAGTCTGCAGCAAAATTGTGAAGCATGCACCTGAAAAAAAGGATTGGATGGGTTCCATTATGAGAAAAAGGGAAGGAAAATAATATAGTGTTGTGAGATAAGAAAAAAAGAACTTGCCAGATGTAGGGGACACCGTAGAACTGATCAGAATTAATCCAAACTGGTTTAACTTCAGCATACAGATCAAGAACTATCATTCGCCCAACTGGGACTGAGTGCAGTAGCGCCTAACCACAGCAGAATTCAAAGTTAAACAGATAAGTAGACATCTCATTCTGTAGAAAATAGAATCTGCGAGCTCAGACAAAAAGGGAAAAAAAGTGATGTAGTAACCAGTATTCATCTTTAGTTCTGACTTATTCTCCTTTCAGCAGAATATTATCGAAAATGAGTAAAAAAGAATAATTTAATTTTGCAATGTGTGTAATATTATCTGCCAATGGTCAGATGAGCTTTTGGGGAGCAACACATATATCGTGCTTCTTAAGTTCTTAGTACATAATACAAACATACAACAGAATAATATGTCACTTCAGAAATGTATTTATTAACAAGTATCCTAATAGAAACCTTAGAGATTGCAAATTATCATCCATTGGTGTTAGAATGTGTGCAGATCATATATGTGATCACACATCCTTATGGTATCTATCTTAGTTCTATCATACATCCTAACTTTCTGGTGTGCAGACCATGAATCTGAAATTCTGGTTTAACCTAAGTACCGTAGCTGTGCTCTCTCCCCCTCACGGCTTCATCATATCCTGGCAGCGCCGAGCTTGCTCACCACTCACCAGTCATGTAATCTTGCTCAATAAATTATGCATTAAATGGTATGTTCAGGTGAATTATTGCCCGTACTGCTTCGGGAATAAAAAAAACCCTAACTTGCTTGGTACGCAAAGGTCTAATAACATCTTGGAATAAATGAGGGACTAATATGAACAAAGGGTTAATAAAACTAACAACAGTTCGTATGTCGTCAGACTAGGTAATAGAGTTTCACCTTCATCTGTGGAGGTTCCCAGAAAGGATCGTAAGTAAACAACCAACCCTGCAGGACAATACATGTTAGAGATAGTTGCATATTACACACACCCAAAGGGGGAAAAATCACAACTGGAAAAGGGCATTATGCATCTGAAAGAGGCTCCAAAAGGGAAAGTAGAACGAATGAGCTATGTCGATCATAGCCCATAGTCCTAACTGCTTTTACAGACAAATCTTTTGCAAGTAAAATAACAATACATAAAGAACTTACTTGCATTAACCAAATAGCATCTTCATCACCGCTTTGCATACCCCTGAACGTTGAAGCACCCAACGAAGAGATATAGTTTGGATCGCTGAATGGAGGAGTGTTCTCATCAAAAGTATCACTAGACAAGTAGAAGATCAATAAATAGAATGCTTCTATCAAACAGCAATTATGTGAATGATGAAAAAAAAAAAATCATACCAGTTGTATATGTGGCTTGTTCTACCATACTCTGCAAAAGACAGAAACTCAATATGTATCAATGATTGCATTTTCTTTTGATAAAAGAGTTATACTAAGTGTAAACCAGGAGGGAAATAAGATCTTATGGGGTGAATATCATGTGTTACAATGTTAGAGATTGGTTCGAGAAAACAACATATCCTACCTCTGATCTGTTCTTCGATAAACAACTTCCCAATTTCTACAAATAAAGGATCGGATGCATCAAGAAGATATGTGCAACACCACCTCGGATTGCTGTCAACTGTAAACCTTAATATCAGAAAACAAGAGTTTAATAAGCAAATGTCAATAAAACACTAACGAGAATAATATTTCAGCGAGGAGACCAGCATAACTTATGGCAATGTTGGAGCAAATGGATGGCATAAGTTAGAATTTTAATAATTCCATTTATATGAATATGATGCACCCAAGGTGAAGTAAGAAATACATTAGACATAAGCTTCTTATGAACCAAAAGTTCTACTCATGGATGGTGCCAAGATTCAAGAGCCAAGAAGAGTGATTGGTCCAGTCAGGTTGAATAAAGCAGCTCAAACTAACAGTGGTGGAGGCCTAAAACTACATGGAATTCAGCAATGACAAACAAACCCAGAGCTGAAACCATGATTCCATATGTTAATACTCCATATAGCAAAGTTTCTTAGAAAACAGAAAATCATCCTTACCAATTTCCAAGGTGAGTGACTTTAGCTGAAGGAAATTTTGACTTCAGCGCAGCTGGGATGTTACCAGAAAAGGCTGGAAGAACTGCAAGGGAAGTAGATATCCTGACGTTTAAATACTAACAAAAAAAAACACTGATTGAGTAATTAAACACTCAAATAAGATGATTTGACTAAGGCAAAACACGAGTTCTTGGCAAAACAGCACCAATAAATATATTTGCTTGAAATACAAGAGTACCTAGTATTCTACATAGCCATATGTACAAAGCTTGCTCACGTAACTGCATAAAATCCAGAAACGCTAGAATTGTACAATTGTTACCTGGGGACATGCCAAAAGCATACATCCTAGAAAGGATTTTCTTCTGCAGAGCTAGTTGATCATCAAGCCAGGTCTGAGGAAGAGGCCCGCCCCATCTGATGAAATCATTGTGTCAGTATTTGTTCCTTAATAAAGATATAGTTTCTTAAAAGATTTGACAGAAAACATCTACTATCTGAACTAGGAATATAATTGTTACCAGCAATCATGATGCACTCTCCTATAGGCTATACCTCTACTTTTAGAAAAAAAAAAAGAGTGATTTAGGAACATCCTACATTACATTTGAATGCTTCTACCGATTACCCATCCTTAAATATAAATAATATAATTCCTCAAACAACAACAACAGTAACAAAGCCTTTTTTTATCCCAAGCAATATAATTCCTCAAGAAAAGAAAAAGATACCCTTTTTTCAAATGAATAGTTCAGGTAAACAGCGGCATAACAATGTTAACTATGTTGTCCTGACAACTGTTGAAGATGAGACCAATGTCTTATTGGCAGCTACAACAAAGAATAATAACTTGCTTGGAGAAAAACATCATAACGATCATAAAACGGAGGTCAAACCCCAAACCAAAGATTCTTGACCATTCACACCTCTATGTCCCCCATTGTCACTGCATATAGCATCTTCCCCTAACATATACCTCCCTGAGAAACTGGTTTCAGCTAGGGCTCCACACATCCCTACATTAAAATTAGAAAATGTCCTAGGATAGTTTCTCGTGATCGAGATTAAAAATGCACAGATGTGAACATTTTGAGTTGCTGCTCTGTCTCTTATACTGAATTTATTATGCTTCAGAGTTGATGAGTCGATGAACAGAGTTTGTAAAGAAACAACATATGAAGAAAAAGAATATCTTATCAACTCAGCTAACTTCAACATGAAATGTTTATGTGAGGTTCCAATTGTGAAACAGAAATATAACTTACCCGTGCATATTAGCCATTCGAGACCATGCAAGAAAGGCTGGCCCGCCGAAGAAATCATCCAAATCTGATTTGCTAATATTGTACCTCTTCAAAGAAAACATAAATTACTACCAACCCATTCACAACTAACAGGATAAATAACACATTAATGAACATTGGACATTACTCCTGCACCGTTATGATATCAGAGTCTAATTTTTCTTATAGAAAAGAGCCCCATCATACATTAAGACCACAAGAGGACTGAGGAGGTTACAACTTGTTTTAATAGGGAGCCAATCAATCCCACACAGAGGGGTGATATTAAGAAATCACTCTGAATCATTCTGTCAATAGAAAGACCGCAAACAAGGCACCACAATAAGAAATGAGAAGACATGCTTCTCTGCATGCTTACATATATATTGATTAACTACTCTACTCTACCTCTCGATCAGCAATATTAAACTATAATTTACTGTTATGCATGAACCTATCGGCTTAAGCTCTGTATCTAATGTTCTAAATTGTTTGTGCACTGTTTCAATGAATTAATATCATGAGAACACAGATAGTTTAAATTATCCAGGGCACACTGGCACAGCATGCTTATACAGGGGAAATAAATGACAAAGAACATACCTGAAAAACTTTCTGCCATATAGTTTCTTGCCCGGTGAAAGCAAGAGGTAGATTGATTCCTTGAAGAGCCATCCAGTCAATTTCCTTCTCCCAGCGATCCCAATCCCACCAAGCAAAGGAATCTAAAGGATAAGAAAAATGATCTTAAAACAACACATAGCCCTGAAATTTGTTTAAGTTAATACAAGATAAATGGTATCATTAATGCTGTATTTAACAACCAAAAGTCAATAGAAGAGCCCCAAAACATGTAACCAAAACAAGGGGAATGGTAATAGATCAGGAACTCATCCAACACAAGTGTGTAGCCACATCAAGAGATTTAAACTGGAACAATCATTGGAAGAAACAATGTATATGGTATTAACAGAGAGAAAATTTAACGTTGTATAAACAAGCCAAGCATATTCATTTTAGCCTCCAGACTTGCTGCTCGCTCAGTGTCAGTAGAAGGGAAGAAAAGATGGTCACTCCTTTTCTTTTAGGAACATGGCGAGCCTTACTTACGACTGTTGTGTCCTCACAATGCAGAGGATAGTCACAAGTTTGGCATGGTAGCACATCACTGGGTTCAAAAAGTTCCTTCAGCGCAAAAAGTTGCTTCCGTGCCTATAGCTAGAATACATGTATCCTATGGCAAACGAGAAAGAACGACAAAAGCTGTACATGAAGGAACATATCAGCTTACAACTGGATGTAACTGCGTTCTGGTAGTAGCTCCAGTCCACAGGTCTTTGAATCAATACACCACCAGTGGGAACATGAGGCAGTGACCCGGGAAGCGGAATGGATGACAGCTGTGCCCCACCGGTTTTATACCATGATATATGTGCTGCACAATAGTGCTTCAAATACCAATGAAGGCCAGCAGAAATTTCCACCCCACTTACTCCAAGTATCCTGACACAAAATCATTAAAATTGTGAAGGTGTGCCTTGTACAGTTTCAATACGCAAAAGCTCACACATGTACTCACGAGGCATTACTTGTGAAATCACTGGTCCTGTGTCATCTAAAGCTCTGTAGGTCTCAACTAATATAGCAGAATGGCATGTTGTCTCCAGCGGCAACAGAGCAGGCCTAAGAATTAAACTACTCGAGGAAACAGGACGCCAAATGATTCTAGGAATCTGATTTGACCCCCAAATTCATGTAATAAAGAGCATTCTGGATAGGCTATATAACATCCAAAGCTCAGAAGAGTGCTCATAACGAAAACAAGGGAAATGTGCATGATGTGGAGTTTCATCGAGTCATAGGCCGGTTTGCATTCATTGATAAGCCTATAAATTCATAAGCTAATGGAAACATAGCGAGCACAAAGAAAAGACAGTCCTCAATTGACTTTTTTCTTTTTGGCAGAAATTAATGTGTATCTAAAACAGATAATGCATCACATGCATACGGTCCTCTTGCACAAAACGAGACAGTAACGTGATGCTAAAGGCAGCAACTGTTTGCAGCTGCCAAAAGAAGGTAACGAAGAACAAATAAAGACATGCGGAGTAATTCAGAATGATTCCTGCGATAAAAGGGGAAGAACATACAGTATTTCTGGAGTCCCTTCTCCCTGAAACAATGGGTGGTTTTGTATGACAAAGCACGCTTTCTCGCCACAGTGCTCCTATATATCAATGCAGTGGAAGAAATTGTGAGAGCTATTGTTGACAGGTAGTAGGGAGTCAAAAAATACACCTATTATCAAATTATTTGGTACAATAGAAATCCACCATGTCATTGACAAAACGACAAACGGTTTTGAATAATATTTCTGGATAGAGGGCAATTCGACAGCTAAAAAACTACAGAATACAAAAAGAAGGTGCATTTATATTTTGGTTTCACATTGTTTTGAACGTTCATTTGGCATAACTTAGCTAACAGGATCCAAATTCCAAACAATCAAGCTTCTATTTCAACCAATTACTATGACTCGATCGTGTCACGCTATGTTAGATTCTAATCCTAGTCGACATCACACCGGCCTCTAATCAGACGGCACCTCTACATACGCAACACTTGACCACATTCAGCAACTGCTAGAACCCTACGATTTCCCCGTAACGAAGCACGCGTACCTCCGAAATGACCCCGAACTCGAAGCTGGAGGAATGGGACGGAAGGAGGCGCTCGAGAAGCCCGCGCGCGGCGGCCTCCTGCTCGGCAGCTGGCGACCTCTCCAGGCGGTGGAGCTCGCGGAGGCGACCGAGGTGCGAGAACCGCCGGTCGGCGCACGCGACCTCCCACGCGGCGCAGGCGATCACGGCAGCCAGGAGAATCCGAAGGAAGCGGGGAGCGGGCGAGGAGGACCGCATCGCCGCCGCGGGATGGGGAAGGGCGAGGAGGCGAGGCGGGGATGACGGGGTGGTAGTGGGAGTGACGAGCGGGACTCTGCGGGCGGCATGACGACGGGGTTAACAAAGGCGAGGCGAAGTGGTGGTTGGTGATTGGGATGTTGGGAGGCGAAAGCGAAAGGGCGAGCGGCTCCGGAGACGGCGACGGGGAGTTTCGGAGCGGGGGCGGCAACGAGGAGGGGTCAAGCGAAGACGACAACAAGAGAGGCAGGCCGCGCTCGGAAGAGGATGGAGGGTAGGTGGGCCCGTGACGTCAGCCAAACACTTCCTTTTGTTTTGTGTTTGAGAAAACTTTTATAAACTGAAATCGGATCAAATCCATTTATCCAATGCTCTCTCCTAGAAGTATTTGCAAATAAAAATGCAAAAGGGGATGGGTGGATCGACATTGCTTTAGACCCTGCAAGCAGTTTAATTTGGCCGGCTTAGCTTATATACTACTCCTTGTTGTCGTAAGAAGATACCAATCTTATCATGTTAGCCTATTATTAGTAGTTTGATTAAGATTAAAAGGCGGCTTAGTTTATACTAGTGGGCCCCTCACTCGTCTGCAATGTCTAATTTGACTAATGCTAGTGACAGCGAGCAGAGCTGCAATTCAGAATGATGATTTGAAAGAATCGCAGTAAAGTAGCATCACGCTAACGATCGCTCAGCCCGCTTGATTCTGAACGCTAGCGGGCCAAATAATCTTCGAGGGGACACAGTGTAGTGGGCCGGCTAAAGATTAGTGACTTTTGTAGAATAGACGGCCCAAGCTTTACTCACTCCTGTTGAACGTGCGCCCTGTGGATCTGATCAAAACTGGCACCCAAACAACAGGACATTCATGCTGCAAAAATCTGAAGCAGATGATGCAACAACCATATTATTCCTTCCTGTTATTATTCCAGTAAAGTAGTACTACAACCGTTCGAAGCAGACTACATCATCACAGTAGGAACATTACCACAACACACTACACACGCGCTGATCACACACGGTACAACCAACTCTGACACTGCAGCGATCGACTCGATACACACTCCCTGTCAGCTTCAGTTGGCCTTCCGGCAGTTCACCCTGACCTGGCCACTGGACCCGGTGAGCACGCCGACGCCGCCCATCTTCACCATGGCGTCGCGGAAGTCGTCGAAGAAGCCGGCCATGTCGGCCGCGTACGCCTTGGTCTGCGCGTCCGCCGATCCGCCGTTGAACAGCTGCTGGTCCGAGTGCAGCAGGCCCTTGTTCCGCATCAGGTTCCTGTAGTAGAAGTTGTCGAAGACGTAGGAGGTGGCCGGGTCCAGCGGCGAGGTGTTGTCGTCGCCGGTGCCGGCCTGCTTCGGGCACCGCGGCTTCAGCGACGACGCCAGCGACGCGTCCATCGTCGTCGTCTCGTTGTAGAGCCGGCCGCGGAAGTTGACGCATCGCGCCTGCCCGATCGTGTGCGCGCCCGACAGCGCGATCATGTCGTTGGCGCTGAGCCCCTTCTTGGAGAAGGCCTGGGTCAGGTCGCCGAGGTCGGAGGTCGGCGCCGGGAGGTCGTTGTTCGCGTCGTCCAGGCTCGCCGTCGTCCCGTCACGCCGGCCCAGCTCCACGTCCCACGTAGGCCCGCCGAGCTGCACATTTGCACATTGTTCATCCAAGTTAATTAGCTAAACTGTAGGAAGCGGTGAGTAATCTTTGGTCCTATGAATTGTGTTCACGTGATCACGCATGCTTACCGCGACGACGGAGTCGCGGGCAGCGACGGCGAGGATGTCCGCGCAGGAGACCGTCTGCGCGCAGGCGTCCTCGAGCTGCGACTTGATGTCGTCGACCACCTCGAACCCGCGAAGCGACTTCTTGTTCGGTACCGCGTTCTTTTCGCTGGTGAGGCCCGGGGCGTCGTCGAGCAGTACTGACCCGTCACAACCCTGAAAAGTTTCGTGTCAACGGTTAGTCCACGAAAAGATGGAGTACTTCTTAAAATTGTTCGGAGACTAATCCATCTGTTAGAAAGGACAAGGACTTGGCTCGAAAAACGGAGCACGCTGGAGAGTGCGCGCCACTTTTTAACTGACTTGTAGATCAGCAGGACAGCAGGTACTATATCAAGTTACAGTACAGAACCTACATAGTACTCTGTTACTCACAGTCTCAAAAAAAAAAAAAAACAGTAGAAGATCTAGTTTAATTACCAAATTCAGTTCAGATTCTCATAAGCCAGCTAAATGTAAGTTCAAAAGCAATCGAGCTAAATAAACACTGTGCACGGTGAAGTTTCAGACATGAAACGCAGAAGAAAACGAGAACTTATGAAAGTGTCTTATGGCACTTGCATTGACAAAGCAGTCGTGGAAATGGAGGCGGAGCAGGGACGCCCCCATGCGGGACTCCTTATGAACAGCAGCTCTCACGGCGGACTCGATGATGTCGAGAGCGTCGGGGCATGTTTCGTCGTAGAAATCGGTGGAGAGCTGCGCTGAAACAACAGCAGCAGAGAAGAGTAGGGCCGTGGCATAGCAAGCCAAGGTTTTCTTGGACGCCATTGCGGCTGATAATTAAGCTAGAGCTAGGTATTGAGCACAGAGAAGTCTGTGACTCTGGTCAGTGCGTTGTGCGGCTCTGCAAGGATAGCTTCATGCGCCCGGGTATTTATAGGCATTGCGGTATAAGCATGCTGCTGGCTAGAGATCATAGACTACTACTAGTAGTAGTTGCTAACTCTTACTGCATGCTGTCTATCATGTACAGTTTGGGATATTGGCGGGCACGTCTTCTTTAGCTCTTTTCGCCATTGTTTAACTTAGTGGTTTACAGCCGGAAAGCAGGAAATGAGGGGACACATGTAACGAAGCTTTATTTGCATGCAGAATAGATAATGCTGATGCGCCCTGCAATGTATATATATGTAGGACTGGTACACAGAAATACCTGCAAATGATCCTGAAGATAGAAGTGTATAGAAAATGTTTGGTTTTATGTGCCATGGGTTACAATTTTTAACAATTTTTGTCACACGGAAATACAATTCAAAACATGATAGAATAAGTCTTGTTTCGACTTGAAATTTTTCCCAGTTTTTTTTTCTTTTGTAATTTACAACGGCGATGGTTACTACTGCTTCAGTGGATAGCATTTCAGCGCCGCTCGTAGAAAGGCAAAAAGGACGATGAACGAATCATGCATATGGATAAAAAAGAAATGACGACGAAGTAATTATTGCTGCTAAATCCTTCTTGCTTGGTATCATGGATGAGAATCAAGCGAGATCCAGCCCAGTAGCATTTTTCTACTCACACTTTCTTCATATTTTCAAAGCAACAGTCAACATGTGGGACAGGTTCGCCAAGCTAGTGGCACTAAGTGCTTGCGACTTTGCATCCAACCGTGGAATCCAATCAAGCAATATATAAGACCTAAATCCTCGTTTAGTCATAAACTCAGGTGTGAACAGTTGCGCGGCTTGTCGTCAGTAGTAGGACCAAGGTCAGCAAATTAGGCGCGCAGCATGCATGTGTGTTATGTTTCGAAAAAAGCACGCATGTGTGTTGCTTTAAGGCTAGTGCACTGTGTTAGTGTGTTAAGCATAAACTCTAAGCGAAGAAAGGCGTGCTTGATCATACTTTTGGGAAACCCGGCCGATATGCATGGTTGCGGATCTCCCAAACTTGCGGTGACCTTGTGCCAATTTCGTTTCTTCGTCTTTCACTTGTGCAGTAAACTATACGGATTCTGAGATTTGTTCTTGGCAAGTGCTCCTAAACGATATTTCAAATGGTAAGCCACGTAAAAGATGAAAGTGTGCAATTAAAATACGATTGAGCAGCTGAAAAGTCCTGATGCAGAGCTATCTTTGCACCGATCACGGCGGCGATCTGTCATGGAGCATACATGCTGCACTTGCCAAACATTTGGCCTCTAGTAAATCTTGTATTTTGCGTTCAATCCCAAGAGTAAGCAACACGAGTCTAGCTCCACTGCATTCCGGTAGTGCATGATCACGACAAGGCGTTATGTTAGTTTATACAGCAGTGGTGAATGATTGATCGTGACGAGCGAGAGGTAGGTTCAATTCTATTGCAAGTTGCAAAAAGCGCAGGGGAACGGTCAGAACACTTGGAAGGTAGTTTGACTCTTTTTGCCGGCCCTTCACTTCTCGTGCGCACGTTTGACTGCTTTTGCATGCACTCCCGCCGTTCCAAGTCTCTGTGCATCACTTCATCCACTGAAGGTTAAACTCCGGATAAGAGTTGAACCTGTATGTATAGAGAAGCTTAAGATAAGCTGATGCGAAGCCTCTTGCTTGCTGCGTGTTACTCCCTCCATTTTTAATTATATGACGCCGTTGACTTTTTCGTTGAACTTTGACCAACAATATATATTTAAATAATTATTTTTTGAATGTGAAATTAATATCATTGGATTCATCATCAAAAGCACTTTAAGATTAACCTATACACTTAGCTATTTACATAAATATTTTGTATAAGACGAACGGTCAAACGTAACAAGAAAAGTCAACGGTGTCATATATTAAAAAACGGAGGGAGTACTCCGCAGAAGGGGTAGCTAAGGCCGGTGAGAAAGGCCGATCAGGTTGAAGCATAACTTTACCTAATCAGAGACATTTCATTGCGCACCAATGATCTGGATAACGCACAAAATTGAAGTTTGGGAATTCGCCATTGTTATCAAGATGACATTGCTAAACCAAACTAATAGCACCATCGTGAAGTGAAGAGGACTGTTGAAGCTACTATGTGTTACGTTGATGATTGTTTATATGTGGATATAGTAGAGCACCGAGCTTATAATCAGCCGTAGAACTTGGGTTGGTATGCTCCGCTCCACACTCCGCAGTGGCCAACGGTGCCATTCTTCTACGCGCCTTTTGACGTCTGGCGACAACACGAGAAGCCATCCCACCACTCGAGCTCACGCCCCGGCCGGCCAAACGTGAGGTGACATCGTGGTCGTAAATGGAGTGGTCGTCACTCGTCAGTGCGGCACTCCAGTTCTTCTAGAGATAACGATCTTCCATGGCTACCGTTGCGAGCATCAATGGGCCTAATACCATTTTCCTGCCCTCCTGGGCCAATAAAGTTGGCGGGCCAAATTTAACTTGGTCCATGATTGGAATTGCATTTAGCAAGCCGGCGGCCTGGTAGAGCTCCCGGTGGGCGGCGGAGGCGGGTCGTGGAGCGGGAGGTGGAACAGCCTGTCCCTTCGCCATAGCGACGCCGCGGGCGACGCCTGCACGGTGAGGACGGCTTGGATTACCTTGAGTTGGAACTGCTCCAGCATCAGATCTGCTAGCAATCGGAGGTTGGGGGTAGCAGCAACAGAGCAAGATTGTTAGCAAATTCCTGTACGAACTTTCCCGCCATGTAGGCCCAGATCGAGCACGAGCCGCGACGCAAGATCGAGCTCTGGCCCCTCGATGCCCAGCACAGCTCGAGCACGAGCTCCTGCTCACCCACCCAAGCGCCGCACACCAGCTGTAGCTCCTAGCCGCCACCCACCGCAGGCTCAAGCTTGAGGCCACACGGGGCGAGAAAGAGCTTGAGCTCCTCGCTAGCTGCCGGTGCCGCAAGATTGAGTTCCCCGCCGCGCGGAGAGGGCACATCGCAGGATTGAGCTTGGCAGCTTGCATCAGTCGCCTCTCGTCGTGACGTGAAATGAATGGATAAGAATAACGAATGGATAGGAAGACAACGTACAGGTGAGTGATAATGATTTCACCAACTGACCGGTAGGACCTACTAATCGCCATGGCAAATGGGATTTGACACATTCATATGTATTTTTTCAAACAGGCCACAACATGATACGTAAAGATCAAGATTCATGCGTGAATTAATTAGTTTACAGACAGATTAACAGACAACTCATTATATAAGTTGTCTGTTTAACTGTCTGTCTAGACACTCACAAACAGCAACCGTCTGTACCACTGTAGGTGCCTTTATGCCGCGCGCGGCGTTGGGAGCTGATGAGTCCCGCAACGTGGCCTGGAGACATCCTCACTTCACGCTTTGGAGTCCAAACAAAAATAGAAAGTCTCAGTCAATTCCTACCCTTCTCGAATACGAAAAAAAGAAATTTCCTACCCTTCTCTACTTTATACGAAAAGACATTGATCACTTCCTTGGGTCAGTGAGAGTGATGTGTGCCGGACTTTCATTGACCCGTTCATTACGGTCTCACCCTCGAGTTTTCTAATGAAGAAGAAATGCATGTGACCGAAGCAGCATCCGCAATATGGCGCTGCACCCCTCATCTGGCCGTTCCGCAGAAGCAATGATCAGCGCGCTATCTTTCCAGCTGCTCTTGCTGATAGCAGCAGTAGCGGCGGCGCCTCCGTTGGCGTTGCCCGGCTGCCCGGAGAGGTGCGGCAACATCACCATCCCCTACCCGTTCGGCACCCGCCAAGGCTGCTTCCGCGAGGGATTCAACCTCACTTGCGTCGAGACGCCGGGCCGGCCAGCGAAGCTGCTCGTTGGCGACGGCGTGGAGGTGGTCGGCATCTCCCTGCCGGACGGCACGGTGAGGATCCGGAGCAAGATGCTGAGCGTCTCATCGTTCTCGCCGAACGCGACCGCATCCGTGGCGTGGCCCGCCGCGGGGCTGATGGCAACCTGGCGCTTCACCGTGTCGACGAGACACAACCGGTTCGTGGCCATGGGGTGCAACCTTCTCGCCAGCCTCGTCGACCAGGATGAAGCCTTAGGTTCGGACAATAACTACGTCAGTGTCTGCGCCACGCTGTGCGCGGACGGTGGAACCGATTCCGGCGACACCTCGTGCTCCGGCGTCAGCTGTTGTCAGACGGCCATCGCCCGGGGCCTCGCGTCGTACGGAGTTCGGCTCAGTGATTTGTCCGCCCGAAGTTCCGATGGATCGTCATCGGAGTTCGGAGCGGTGTTCATAGCTGATCAGGAGTGGTTTGGCGAGGCTCGGGCGCTGCTGCAGCTGGACTACTTTGCGGAACAGCAGAGAACCGTTGATACGAAGGTGATCCCGACGGTGCTGGAGTGGTCGCTGGATATGAGCCGTGATCGAGATTTCTTCTGGGGAGTGGATTACCCGGACCCCGCCGGTGAAAGGTGCATAAGCCTGAATAGCGATATCGTATACGACGTCGAGGGAAGTAACATTGGACGGGCACGGTGCAACTGCTCCAAAGGCTACGAGGGTAACCCTTACATCGCCAATGGATGTCAAGGTACTTCTCTATCTACTCTCAGCTTACTATATTTTCTGATGAAAGCATATATATTAGTACACCTTTTTTAGAAAAAGAAAAGAAGATTTATATTACATTCTGCCTCAAACTATTCGACCACACGTTTCATTGCACTTCTTGGTTTTCTGCATAATACTAGTTTACCGAGAATCTCATTACGTTTGCCTACATGCATCTTAAGGCTTGTTTATGAGTAGTTAAGGTTATATACATCTCTTCATATATGTACAAATATTCTTGGACAGCGCTAACGCACGGCCGCCGTGCGTTAAGCGTTCCGCACGGCCACCCGTATTTGGAAAACAGACCAGCCCCCGAGCTTTCCTTTCCTGGCATTTTGTCGCGTAGCGCGAGCGCACGGAGAACGCACGGGACGACGGCTCGAGGGTAAAGCACGTGGGTCACACACGAAGGGAAACTGACAACAAATAGCTATTTTAAAAACAGCAAAAATATGCGTTGTAAAATTGCTTCTGTCCAAAGCAGAAAGCAGAAAGTAGGCTAGAAAAATAGCGATCAATCAACTTCCGATCCAGATTTTCACACATTTGATTCTGATCCAGATTTCGAGCATGAAAAAACATGGAACAGATAATGAGTAGCCCTCAGCACGGCGCACTCTTGGTCCAGCAATAATACAGGATAGCAAGCTTCAAGAGTTCTGACTTGCAAGGCAAAAATTGTACTGTTCATCTTCACATGTTGTGACTTGCTTCCTTATCATATGAGTGCCTAATAATCGGTGCATCTTCACTTCTTCCAGCTGCAAACAAAGAATTTGTGCAATATAAGATCGATGCATGGAAACAAATAACTATGAACACTTAAATCATTATTATAATACTTGGAATCATTCTATCAAGATAGTATTGCAGAATTGCTATTAAACATGGTTTAGAATACTTTCCATGTCTGCGAGTTTTGAAAAAGTTTTTCACATGTGCATGGAGTAAATGAGAATAAATCAGGTCCCCACCCCTCACTGTAGAATTAAGGGAGTATGAAGGAGGATTAATTCCACCTTTAAATGCATAACCTCATACTCCATTCTCCACAATATATACATATCTAAAATTCATTGGTCAAAATAGGTAGAACTAATTAATTAAATTGCTTCACAGATCTTGGTAAAATACTTTCAATACCAAATATAATGCTCTGCTATTCAAAATATATTTGCTATTGGTATGAATTAAAGTACTTTACACAAGTCCATGATAAATACTTTCAATATCAGATAAAATGCTTTGTAACGCAAAATATATTTGCTACTGGTAATGAATTAAAATACTTTACATAAGTCCATGACAAATATTTTCAATATCAGATAAAAATGCTTAGTGATGCAAAATATATTTGCTATTCGTAATGAATGAAAGTAAAGTCCATGACAAATGGTTTCAATATCAGATAAAATGCTTTGTAATGCAAAATATATTTGCTACTGTAAATGAATTTAAGTACTTTACACAAGTCCATGACAAATGCTTTCAATATCAGATAAAAAAATGCTTTGTGACGCAAAATATACTTGGTATTGGTAATGAATTAAAGTACATTACACAAGTCCGTGTCAAATGCGTTCAATATCAGATAAAATGCTTTGGAATGCGACATATTTGCTATTGGTAATGAATTAAAGTACTTTACACAAGTCCTTGTAAAATGCTTTCAATATAAGATAAAATGCTTTGTAATGTGAAATATGTTGGCTACTAGTAATGAATAGAAGTGCACACATGTCCCTTTTTTTCATCAAAAGAAGTCGACAGTTCACAAAAGAAGCAAAATATGACTAGAACTCACGTCTTTTTTTTTTTGGCTAGAACTAGTGTTCTGTCATTGTCAAAATTAAATACTCCTTCCGTATTTAAATGATGACGCCCGAACACCGCTCGTGAGATGTTTGTTAGTTCAGTCTGACGGTCAGAAACCATCAAGAATTCACATACAGACGGAGTAGCAGATAGGGAGGGATACACTACATACAGATAATACGAACAAAGAGCACTAATATTAAAAATAAAAAATGCACAATGTCCATGAAAATAGTGCATACAGATTTTGATCAAAAGTGTGTTTGCAAAAGCACAGATAGAAATTGATACTACGGTACCTTGGTTCTGCAAGATAGCAAGTAGCTGTTGGTTTCAAAACGTCCTCAATGTCATGAAATCTGCACATGCACAGTGAATCAAAAGGTAAGGTTCCAATAGCAGCATTATCTCAAGAAGGTTAAAAGGCAAAAGAGAAAAACATAGTTATCAGCAGGGCGGAACCTGATGAACAATAATTGATGTGCCATATCGTTCTCAATAGTAAAAGCTGACTCTGGAAAACACTAATTTAAATGAACAAAAGCAATATGAAGGCAGTAATTATGGTATGCTGCATTCACACAAAGGAAACTGGCCTTTGGTAGGAAGCTAGTCTTGCGCTGCATTTCTGAAGACATTGAAAAAGGCCATTAGCTTCCTCCATCAGTTTATGAACATATACATGTAAAAAAATAAAACCTGTGACACTGCAATGAAAATTTAACACACACTGAATTGCATAGCTAAAAAGGACAACTCTACATTATCGTCAAGTGGCCCTAAATAAGTTAATCAAAATCATTTACTTCCACACTTGCCAAAGCGCTCCAATCTGGAGCCCAAAGCCTTGCATTTGTGTCATCTAATGCTAAGAGCAAGCTAATGTTCAAACTAACCAAATTGGTTAAAATAAAAAGGAGAAATCCTAGCTATTACCTCTCACAAGTACCAACGTAGCTGAAAATGACCCATGGATCTGCTAGTAATAGAAGTGTTCAGTAATAATTCCTAATAAGAGAACTAAACCAGGTGCTCCACTGTTCTTATCCCAAGGAAACGACAGGGCCAAAGCTTGACAACAATTCGTGGCAGCATTCTCTGAAGCAGGTTCAGATCAGAACCCAGTTGAACTGCTACTACAGTCACCAAACTTAAGCTCTACTATTGGCCAACAAACCAACGAGTTCAACGAAACGAAGCTACAGGGGAAAAACTTAGCCTAGACAAGCCGTTCTACTAGGGACCAACGGCCAAGGCAGTGGCGCACTAGGGAAGAGCAATGCATGTTGCGGCATTTGGTCGAACAGGTGGAGGGCGCCACAAAATCAACAAGGAGAGACGACGTGGAGGATGGCATGCTCACCAGTCACCAAACTGACATGTAGACAGTCTGGACTCTGGACGCGCAGCTGCCGGAGGGGAAGAAGATGTAGCCCATCCGCGATGGATTCCCGGTCCCGGCGCACTAGACGTCCCCTCGCCGTCGACTCCCTCCGGCGGCGAAACCCTAACAATGGAGGTGACGAAAATCGCAAACAAAAACCATGAAAATCACTGGGATTCGGAAGCATATCGATTGATGAGGCGACTAATAGGTACCTGGAGACGAAGCGGCAAAGTAAGGCTGTCCCCTCGTCGGCGATTCCCTCGTCCGGCGGCGAAAGCGCGGGCGATTTCGCGAGAGCGAAGACGAGAGGAAAGCGAGGAATGAAATGGGGGAGCGAACCCGTCGAGCCTCGGTGGACCCGGCCTTGTGGACCCCACACGCACCATCGACACGGCGACACCGCTCCCGAACCGTGTGGTTTCCCCGCCGCAGGATCTCCATCGCGCGGCGCACGCGGAGGCCGCGCCAGAATGTTAACGCGCGGCGGATGGAAGATAGAATTTACCAATATTCTTTATTTTCTTTTTTTTTGTGAAAAGGGAATTTCATTGATATTATAGCGAATTACATCTCTTGATTACAAACTCAACCCAAGCAACTCCAACTTCATTGATAGGAGACAAGGAATCTTGAAAGAGCCTTAAAATCCACCATCTAGGATCATCATCCCAGACGGATATTCTTCATTTTCTTGATGGAATAGAATTGTTCTTCATCTTAAAAACATGAATAGCATTTTAACCTCTCACACCGGGTACAATTGTAATAATAATATCTATTCATGTGCACAGACACTCACACTCCACTAGTATATGCACACATACACTCACACTCCAATGCACACCACACACATGTTTCAGGCCACTCACAAGAAATTGTAGAAGAGGAATATCGAGGTGACATTTTTCGTGATAGCAATGGTGGGTAATTTTCAAACATATGAAGGACTATGTTTTTTCTAATGACATCAGTGGATAATTTCTAGCCCTTCAAAGCGAACTGATCTATTTCGCTATCAAATATTAAGTTAATAGGTGCGATCACCAACTATTTTTTTCATCTTATTCCCTTAATAAAATCAATTTCCCGTTTCAAAATCAAGCTGCATTGAATTGAAATATAAGAAAATATAGGCGTGGTCGATCGGGTTCTGTCCCAGATTAGTGTCAACAAATCAGTAATTGTCAAATAGGAAAATGTGAAGTGAATTTTCAGCCAGTCATGGCTCGTGCTGATGAAGCTCTGTACCGGTACATGCCTTTACCGGTCAAATACGCTACGCTGTCCAGATGGCGAATTTCGCCCCCACGTGCTAAT
Organism: Eragrostis nindensis; assembly: GCA_012490785.1. Lineage (NCBI taxonomy): Eukaryota > Viridiplantae > Streptophyta > Magnoliopsida > Poales > Poaceae > Eragrostis > Eragrostis nindensis. Next base: position 1,212,963 of record JAAXCT010000116.1, on the reverse strand, counting down.
CAACTTCCGGTATCTGTACAACTTCAATAATTGCCTCCGCCGGTGGATGCTGGAGGGAGACTGGAGTGGACTTGGAAGTTGGTCTCCACACGGGTCATGGGGATCTTCCACGCAAGTTTCCCCGTCTCACCCGCTATCCAGGAGGCATATTTTCGCTCAAATGATCGTGACCTGCGACTTCAGCATCCTACCGAAGATATTGGAGTGGACCTGGGGTCAATGCAGGATGGCCTGGGACTGGAAGCCAATAATATAAATATACTAGCACCAATCTACCACCAGCCAAACTCATCTCAAGTAGTATGAGAATCGACACTTGATAATACGAGGCACTCGCGGAAATGATGAGTGTCACTTCTTTCCGACGAGGGACGCCCGGCATCGGCGTAATCAGAGCAGCGATGGGGGCGCTCACCTTCCAGCTCCTGGCATCAGCGCTGGCAGGCCCAATGGCCCTGCCAGGTTGCCGGGACAGCTGCGGCAACCTTTCGGCATCGGCGAGGGCTGCTTCTACGAGGGCTTCAACCTCACCTGCGACGACAACGGGAAGCAGCACCCGCCCAAGCTCTTGTTGGGCGACGGCGTGGAGGTCCTCGACGTCTCCTTGCCGCGCGGCACGGTACGGATCCGTAGCAAGATTTTGCTCTCAGACTCTGCAGGGTTCAATGGCTCATGGTCCGGCCTATCTGCCACCGGACCATTCATGGTGTCGAGCGCTGACAACTGGTTCGTGGCCTTGGGCTGCAACATCGCGGGGGACCTCATCCCCTTCGGCTCCGTCGGCTACAGCAGCACCTGCACCGCTGGCTGCCTGAATGCCCAGGTCCAGCAGAATCGCAGGGCCCCTCGGGCACCACCGTTGGCAGCTGCCAAACGTCCATCGGCTGGGGGACTCATTCCTATGACATCCGTGTTAGGCACGTCACCGACACAAAATCCAGTAGCATCTGGTCACACAAAGCCGTGTTTGTAGTTGACAATGACTGGTTCAGCGTCAAGAAATACGAGATGCTCATCAACTTCTCATATCCGCATCAGCGGGTCATGGTCGATAGTGTCCCAGCGGTGTTGGAGTGGTGGTTGGATTTGATCCGCGACGCCGACATGCTGCCGATGTCGCCCACATCTTCCCAGTTTAGATGTCTAAGCAGCAACAGCTTTACGTACTACTTTGGCGAAAATTATGATCAAAGACGATGCAACTGCTCCCGAGGATACCAAGGCAACCCTTACATTAGTGATGGCTGCCAAGGTAATCATCGGATTCACCTCTGTTGTGTGTTTGTGCTCTAGCTAGTCGCTAGATTACGCGAGTTTCTGTTAATATTTCCAGGATCTATTACTCTGCTTTCAGCATTGTATAGTGTTAACTGAGCGCGAGCAAAACTGTTAAAAAACTCTTTCTGACTGTTTCAAATTCTACTGCTGTTTACAGTTTTCAACATTAATTTTTTTCCCGTTTCAGACATCGACGAGTGCCAACTGTCTGATGTTTATCCATGCCATCACGGAGACTGCGTCAATATGCCAGGGACATACAAATGCTCATCAAAGACAAGCATCAGGAGCCTTCCAGGTACAAAACACAACTTGCTTCAATTAAAGTTATCCTTCAATGCACTACCAAAATAATACTCTGTACCTCGTGGTCCTTTCAGTAAATCAGTGAACCACCTCAATGAGGTAGAGTAATTTTAAAAGGCACTCAATCTGCAAAAACATCTTTGGATTTGACACCCATTGTATGCCTTTTAGAGTAAGGGATTCAATACAGATGCATCTTCAAATATGACACCCCTCAAAATAAGTGCAGCATCATGAACTCATGATAGGATCGTCACAAAAAAGAAAAAAGAACTCGTGATAGGAAGCAGGAACAATACACTCTAGAAAAGCGAACAGAAAAAAGAAAAACCCCCCAAAAAATGAATGAGCCCTTTGTTCTGAAGAATTTGCAGCCACGTTCTCTTATTTTGAAAGTCACATGGATTGGGTTGCTTATTTTGAAATTTCTCCATGAGGTGATCTGTCATCGACATGAATACATGATATTTTATCACCATAGTAAAATATTTTTCCAGATTTGAGGATAGTTTCCCTGATTGCAATCTGTCCTTATTGGTAGAGCTAGCACACAGATCAAATGGTAGGCATAGCATTGTTATTTCACAATTAACTCTTTGTGACAGCCCTAGCAAATATCATAATGAAACCTCTGTCTCACGTACATTTTAGTTAATTGAAATGTTGAAATTAATGCCGCATGCACCTATTGTAATTTGTAAACCCTTACGTATATTTTTTGCAGTTCTAATTACCATAATCTCGATAAGTGCTGGTTTTGGCATACTGTCTTCACTTCTGGGTGTTGCCAAAATCAACAAAAAGCTCAAGCAAAGAAGAGCCAAGAGGCTGAGGCAAACGTTTTTCAAGAGAAACCATGGATTGATTCTCCAACAAGTAATATCATCAAACAAAGATATAGCTGAAAGCTTGAAAATTTTCAGCTTAGACGAACTAGATCAAGCAACCAACAAATTTGACCAGAATCGCATCCTTGGCGGTGGAGGCCATGGCACAGTGTACAAAGGTATCTTAACTGATCAACGTGTTGTCGCCATCAAGAAATCCAAAATTGTGGTTCAAAGGGAAACTGATCAGTTCATAAATGAGGTCGTCATTCTTTCACAGATTAACCATAGAAACGTGGTGAAACTCTTTGGTTGCTGCCTCGAGACAGAAGTTCCTTTACTGGTTTACGAGTTTATATCAAACGGAACCTTGACGTATCATCTTCATGGACAAAGTGAAAACCCTTTGCCGTGGAAAGATAGACTGAGGATTGCACTCGAAATTTCAAGGGCAATTGCGTATCTACATTCGGCGGCTTCCATATCAGTGTTCCATAGAGATATCAATCTGCAAATATATTGCTTACTGAAACTTTAACAGCAAAGGTATCTGATTTTGGAGCTTCAAGGTCAATTGCAATAGACGAGACAGGAGTACTTACAGCCATCCAAGGAACTCATGGTTATCTTGATCCTGAATACTACTACACAAGTCGACTCACAGAGAAGAGCGACGTTTACAGCTTTGGTGTCATCTTAGCAGAACTACTGACAAGGGTTACACCCGTTTTCCCCTCTGCCTCATCGGAAGTCACAAGCTTAGCATCGTACTTTGTGTCCCAGATAAGGGACAATCGCCTGTCAGACATTCTAGACTCACAAATTGTTGAAGAGGAAGGGGCTGAAGATGCTGAGGTGGTTGCTAGGCTCGCAGAAGCATGCTTACGATTAAAAGGTGAACAAAGGCCTACAATGAGGCAAGTGGAGACAGCACTTGAAGATTTGCAAGGCTCAAAGGTCAATTCTCGAAGTACTATAACAAGTCAAAACGCTCCAAATGATGTATCATACACGGGAGGTGACGGTGGCGAAGGAACTAGACAATATAGCTTGGAGAACGAATTCATACAATCATCTGAAATTCCAAGATGATTCTTCTAACTGTATGTGTTATTTAGCTGTATTCAATGCCATATTGTACGAGCGGGTGTCAAGGAGGAAACCAGGGTATAGCCTTATAGAACCAAGAACACAGTAGTATGTTAACACATTTGCTTATAGTGTGCCTACTGTTTAGACATCGCTCGAGTAAAATTGCATTAAAAAAATTCTAATTACCTATGTGCTATTGTTTTCTCGAGTAGGCAAATAACGATGGGTACTCATGAAGTTGCATCATCTGAAAACTGTGAAGATTAGACACAATTTACAAACATAGCTGTAACATAATGGAACTCCTTCGTTGGAGCACTTTCTGCGACGGAAATCATGCGCCGAAAGTTTTTTTCTTTTTCTTAAAACTAGGCGGAGCACTGCCTTTTCATTAATCAGAAAAGAGAAGTTTACAAAAGATGCACCGAAAGTTTTAGCAGTGCAATCTATCTATTATCTTAAAATTTGAAGGTCCAAAGAAGCCACCACGTTCGCTCTCGAGGCCACGAAATTACCACGTTAATCAGAAAAAAGAAAAGACGAGAACCGTTGGATTTTATGAAGATTTGACGGCATAGATTAAGTAAGAGAGTCCATGATATATACAACACAATATATATAAATCCGAAATAAAAAAATAACGAGAGTCACGGTGCTATGATAAAAGATAAGATCTTGACCATTGATTGTTATGATAATCTAATGGTCAAGATTAAAGAAAGAGTCCATGTTATAATCATAGAAAAAGATACTGCCAGAACACAACTTGGTTGGTGAAATAAAAAAGAAAGTATTGACGTTCTGTTTCTCCAGCACGCACGGCTTGATGCAATATATTGTCCCTCACGTTAGCTACCCTACGTTGTTCCACTTTGCCGTCGTGGAGCGTGATCGTAGTGCCGTCCGTCGACATCCCAGTCGCGTCGCCGCAAAAGCCTAGCTAGCTCGCTTTCGTCTCCGTGACAGGCAATGATCTAGGTGAGGCCGGTTCTGGAGGAGTTTCGCGCTTTTAGAAGTCTCGCCGTCGTTGTGATCATGTGGAGCCCTGCTATCGTAATTCATCGCCAAGGATGGCCTGCCACAACCGGCGGCAACGCAGCTATGATCTGCAGAACGACACCGTTGTGGGCCTACCACAACCATCTTCTTGCTTTTTGGCCTAAGGTATGCACGATGTGGTGTTTCATGCTGATTGATCATGTGCATTATTATTCTGTATACTTATCACGGGTAGCATCAGTGAAATCGCGTCTCACATTGGATGGGCAGCAGAGCACCACGTCCTCTCTGTTTGCTTTGGCTGCTGCTGTTGGTCAATAGTCAGATGCATCCCATTTGCTTCCTTGGTATGTACCGGTTCCTGTAGCTAGGTTGATGAATGATGGTTCAGCAGCTAGCTGGCTAGCATGCAAGCTGCAGGAGGGAGTCTGCAAAGCTTCAGAGTCGGGTGATCCATGCATGGAAGTGAATTAGAGCTTGGAGATGCAGTCGTGGAGTTTGCTCGGGTGCGATTGTTATTGCTGGCCGGGAGGCAGCTCGCAGAAGCGTGACCCTCTATTTTGTTTTTCTCGACATGAGAAGTCAATTACTTAATTTACTTTTACCAGTCTTAAACTTCAGACAAGCTGCCGGGCCACTGTACCAGTATGCATTACAACGGAGGAAGTGCAGTGACAATAACGATCGGAATCGAGCTGCACTTCTCTTCCTGCTGTACCGGAGCCAAAAGGATACAGGAAAACAAAAAGAAGTAACGAAAATTGATTGGGAAAGCAGTAACAAAATAGCTGATAACTTGAGTCAAATATTCAGCTCTTGAGTTGTTTCGGATGATGTATGCTAATGTTTTTTTTATTCACTAAAAAAATTATTTCACAGTTAACAAGTGACATTGTCAAGTCATGGAGCTAACACAAACGAAGGCAAGCTTGGTTCAGGTAATTTTTTTAAAAAAAAGATTTATATTATGTTATATGATATATTAATAACCCAGTATAAAGTGTCTCAAAGGGACTTATACAAAGTTATACAAAGTGACGCAATGTAGCACGCACCATTGGCACGCGCCCTGGGAGGTCAACAGCTCCAATACGATGTTGATGGATACCTCGCCGTTGCCAATGGTAATGGTAGCTAGTGCCGGCTGTGCTGGACTTCAAGGCAACCCCGCAAAAGGCATGAGCTATGGAGGTTGAAGGGCAGAGGATAGTGAGGTGGCGTGAGGTGAACAGGATGTGATGACAACATCCGAGGGCATGTCCCCTTCTATTACAAGTACTAGAAAAGGAGCGCGGCATTGCCGCGCTTCGCTATATATTTCCTTTGATTGTGTGGCCCCCCGTGGTTGAATGTTTTTTGTGACAAAGAATCATCCTCGTATTTCCATTTAATAAGTTGTTTGGGAAAAAAAAGACATTTTACTTTTGTCGAACACGCTTACTAGGAGCTTTTTTCGGAGCTGTTGCATATTTGAAGCAAAAATAGGGTTTCATTCCAACAAACCAAGGATAATTACACCTTTCTTAATGTTTTTGTGAGAACAGAGAGTTTCCAATATATATGACTCTAGATTCAGGTTCTTGTTGAATGTGTCATACATCTACTTCTCTTATATCTTTAGAAAGAGAAGTTCTTTTGAATCTGGTGCAAAAGGAAATTTTACTTGTGTCGAGCAGTCTTACTATCAGCCAACTATTACTCTTACATATTACTGACATATTACCGTCAGAATAGTTTTTTTTTTCAGTCAGACATCTTGGTGCTTCCACCAAAGAAGTAGCTGGTTTCAGAAGTCAGTACTTTCAGTGTATTATCTGCAACAAAAAGGAAAAGTATATGAATATGCTTGACTCAATTAGTATCGTAAATAAGGGCACATGCTGCAAAGGAGTTTAGTATTAGCACATCAGCGTTTGAGTTTTTTTTTATCCATGATAGAATTTTGGACTTCAGCATCTAAGATAGAATTCTTCTAATTTATCAATCTCCTGATTGTTCACATACCAACGGCATGCAGTAGTCCCACCTAAGAAAGGTTGCATTCCTCTATATCCCTTGTATAAAGTTCCAACGAAGATTGCAATTACTTGTTGCTCCTGTCCAATGGCATAAACTGATTCAGCATCGAATTCCATTGCCCTCGAAGCCAATAGTGAAACTTGCAAAGTTTCTCCACTGTCAATGTTAAAGATAATTTATTATAACTGAAACTTCTTTCACTACAGTAGTTGAACTGGTAAATTTAAAAATGGCGTAGATTGTTTTAAGTTTTCACTACAAGTGAAATGTAGACTTGACTAAAAAAACTCAGAACTAAAGGATATTGCCAGAGATCTCTTAATTTCACAATTCTCTTAATCTACAGTTCAAATTGTCCAGACTTTAGCTGCATTTGACACTGCAACTATGTTCCCAATAACATCTGAAAATGAAGTAGTAAATGATATGTTAGCTGTGTAAACAATACATGAAGATATTAACACTTAAGTGTTTGTATAAACTCATATCTAAAGGCTATACAACCAAGTAGTAACTAAAACAAATATTGCAAGCACATTTAATAATATGAATGTGTAAATTATAAAATTGGATATGTACTTTTGATTGTAGAGGATGATTGGTAGATAACATCAGCAAATTTATTCATGCTTTTATCAGTGCTTAACTGAATCTGATTGCCAACCTATCAGTTTGGTATTATTCTCAACTTAATTCAACTATTGAAAATTTAAATATGTACTCTAATTCGAACTGTTTAGAAACAATCTGGAAGTAAGGTGCACTAACTATTTCACTAATACTAGGAATATCTCTTTCTCTTTCTCTCTCTGTTTTGAAGTAGGTTAAAAAAACAAACAATACATATGAGGCAGGCATTCTACCAAATAGAATGCAGGCATGATGCATGGTGGTACAACATTTTATAAAAATAATATGGGCCCATGCTATTGAGCTGGTAGTTCCATCTTTGCATGCAAATCTCAGCGTACTGGTATTAGAATGTGCCTGTCAGAACAGGATTGCAATGGCAGCCAGTTCACCATTTATGTGTGGAGAACGGGATTGCAAGGGCAACTCGCGACGATGGAGTGAAGATTGGAGGAAAGAAATGATGCAGTACGGGTTGGGAATAAAGAAACAATGGGGAGAACGGAGGCAACTTACTTTGTAGTGGGATTGACTTCCTGGGAGAACGGTGGCTTTATTTTTTTTCCTGACTTTGACCGTTGCTTGTCTCATTTTATATTCCAGGAAGATGAAGCGGTGGAAGAGAGGAACACACCAGAATAGACACGGTCCTAAATTTCCGATCTCTGGTGGTATCTCAAACCTGTCATACTTTTTGTCCAGCCAGTGGATTGGTTTTGCAATGAGCTTCTCAGCTTTGTGATCGAAGACAACAAACTCAAGCTTATAAGTCTGATCAGTACGCATTAGAGAAATCTTGTACCTGTAAATGAAAATAATAATATTGAGTAATGTTTTGTTGGCTGTCCATGGTATGTTTATGATACTGAGATGTACGTGGGAGAAATGTACCTCTTATCAAGTGAGCTGCTCTCACAATCATCTGTACTGCATTTGAATTCAGAGTTGATCATGCGAAATGTTCAAAGACATTTTTTACATGCTGGATAATACCAGGATGACTTTGGAGATATCTTTGTAATTGTCACAGTGCACTGGAATTTTTTATTCTGTAATTGAGGCGGGAAAGCAACTTTTTATTGATGCAAATATGCGATTGGTCTAAAAAGCTAATTGAAGAAGGCAGAAAAAGAGTTTGCTGTGGGACTTCATTTTCAGCACTTTGATCATTTTGTAATAAGATTGAACATTGCTGAGAGGCACATGTTATTTTAGTCCTCATTCCAAGTCATGCACATATATTTTAATCTTGGTTATATATTTTAATCTTGGTGTCTTGCACAAACTATGTATTTGGCACTTGATGTTTAGGAACGCTGATGCCTGACTATTTGATGGACCTGACCCAGTTCAAAATACATGTCGCTAGCTACTTGTGTAAAACACACATGTGACGCAGCAATCCAGTTACTCAGGCAAGGACAACAACAACCTACAGTTTGGAGATTAGAGATAGTTTATAAAGCTTCGTCGACCCCCGCTTTCGCGGTTGCTTCCCTCTAAGGCGGAACGCTCCCCTACCGATGCATTTTAACATCCCACAGCTTCGGCAGATCGCTTAGCCCCGTTCATCTTCAGCGCAAGGGCGCTCGATCAGTGAGCTATTACGCAGCGGGCGTCGACGAAGCGGAAGCGAGAATGTCGGCTTGAGTAACGAAAACATTGGTGAGAATCCAATGCCCCGAAAACCCAAGGTTTCCTCCGCAAGGTTCGTCCACGGAGGGTGAGTCAGGGCCTAAGATCAGGCCGAAAGGCGTAGTCGATGGACAACAGGTTAATATTCCTGTACTACCCCTTGTTGGTACGGAGGGACGGAGGAGGCTAGGTTAGCCGAAAGATGGTTATAGGTTTAAGGACACAAGGTGACCCTGCTTTTTCAGGGTAAGAAGGGGTAGAGAAAATGCCTCGAGCCGAGATCCGAGTACCAAGCGCTGCAGCGCTGAAGTACGAGCTCCGTAAACAAAATGATATATGTACCATATTAGCCACCTTTTGTCTCGACCAGATGGATTCCTCAGTTTTCTTTCCCCTAAGAACCTCAAATAATTTTATTCCTTTTTTAAAAAGGTTTTTCGTTGAAGGCTTGCTGAGAAGTAGAGTACTCAATTAGTAATGGCTACTTTGAGTGTAAATTCGATTTCCTTGGAATCACTTCTATCAACTACCTATTTTATTCGTGGACCTGATTTGCCAATACTCATTATATATTGATTCAGTTGCCTATGAGCACTCAGCCTTCTTTTACATGTATATATAGTCAAGAACTGATGCTGCCTGTAAGGATCTGCTCACATATCATTATTCATTTGCCAATGTTTGTCATATAAACATTGATGTTAGTATCCAATTCTACTGCTTTGTGTTCAGCCTTACTGTAATAAACAAAATTCTGTACACTGAGTTCAGATAACAATTGTAGTTCCTGGCTTCCATTTTCTTTCGTATCAGATTTGATAACTCCATAATAACCGTGAGCAGCCACAATGTTATAAGTCTCTTCCTCTTGACCAAATTTGTAACCCTCATTAGCAGATTCATTCAAATCGATTAAGCTACTAAATCATAGGGCTTTTAAGAAGCCCATCCAATGGAGAAAACTGTGATTGGTATACTTGGTAAAATTGTGAAGAAATTCAATTTCTTTGCACTGAGCAGTTTGGTAGGAAACTACTGAGCAATCAACAATTGTGATATAGCTGCAGCGATGCAAATCCTATAGAAACGAAATTTCGAATACAATCAGCTAAAGGAGTTGATTAAAATGCATGTGGAGAAGGAAGCATAAATGTCTACACATTTGTTGACAATAGAAAGATAGTTAAGGGAAACTAAAAAAGGTTTGAAGTGTAGATTTTATTAGGCCTTTTCAAAACTATAGATTGATACTACCATCAATATCCTTCAACATGAAAATAATTTGCTCATAACAATGAGAGCCGCATCATGTCTTAGAAGTCAGACAAGTCTTTGGATGAATGGTGCAGACCTAAAAGGCACTACCATGAAAATGAGAGGGCTAGGCCTTTATGCGATTGATGCTAATAGCAAACTGCACTGCATCTCTCTCTAGGGACATGTGGTACAGGCTACAAGGACAGAGGGAAGGTGAGATTTCTAGAGGGTACTGACCTGTCCAAGGATTCGTCCCCTGTTCCATTGGCCACTTGAGGAGATGGGTGGCGGAGGGCTGGCGCGCAGGCTTCGTCCTCATGCTCCAGCAGACGGGGTTGCCATGTAAGCGTGTGAATTAGGGAACAAAATTGTAAATGTCAGGGCGATGGGATCCAGTTAATCAACAAAGATTAAAGAAAAAAACTCAAAGATTTGGATTATGAAAGAAAACAGTATACAGAAGGCAGATTGAATATTCAAAATCTCATATATATACCTTGATTGCTTGCGACGTGTTCAGATCAGGCCAACAATTTTGGATATTTTTTTTTCTTCAGTCTCGAGTTTGGCCGGGGATCAGGAGCTTTATAGACTGGGGAAAAGTTGCACAAATCTTTCTTGCAGACTCTTCAATTTCATGAATCTCCTGATTGTTGACATACCAACGACATGCAGTAGTCGCACTTAGGAATGGTTGCATTCCTTTATATCCCTTGTATAAAGTTCGAACAAAGATTGCAATTACTTGTTGCTTCTGTCCAATGGAATAAACTGATTCATCAGCGAATTCCATTGCTCTTGAACCCCATAATGAAACTTCCAAAGTTTGTCCACTGTCAATGTTAAAGATAACTTATTATAACCGAAACATTTTTTACTGTAAAATAAAATGATGGTGTAGATTGTTTATAATTTTTACTGCAACTGAAATATAATCTTGTCTCAAAAAGAAAAACACTCAGAATTAAAGGATATTACCTGAGATCTCTTAGTTTCACAATTCTCTTAATCTGCATTTCACCTGAAATTGTCCGGACTTCAGCTGCATTTGAAAAGAATATATATTAGAGTCATATTTGAAAAGAATAATCAGGATGCATATTTTTTATTATAGAAGAACTACCTATAGTATCAATATTCAAAATAATATTGTTCTGGGCCCATGTATGAAGTAGCAGTGTAGACTCATTTTTTAATAGATACGTGATAGAAAGATATATGCTACTGCCTTACCTTTTGATCAATTATAATGAGGTCGAGATGTTTAAGAATTCCATTCTTGAAACTCGTACACATATCCTCCAAGATAATTTGGTTGGGTTTATCTGAGATAATAAGTCGACACGCATCTGCAAAATATTGATTATAAGTATCTGAAAATTTCACGATATACAATATTTTTTGTTTTCTCTCCACAAGTTCCATCATCATTTTCTATTAATATCCTGAGGCCATGTTTTGATGTAACACGTGATACAGCTACATATAATTGTCCATGTGTAAAGACAGGTTTTTTTAAATAAACACCTACATTGCTTAGAGTTTGACCTTGGCTCTTGTTTATTGTCATTGCATAGCATACTTTAATAGGAAATTGTCGTCTACTCAATAAAAATGGCCATCTAGATCCTCGCGTTGTAAGGTTTATTCGTGGAATATATACTTTATCAGCAATATTTGAACCAGTAATAATAACAGCTTCAATTACATTATCGCCAAGGTTAGTAACGATCAGCCTTGTACCATTGCATAGACCAATGCTCTGATTCAAGTTTCTTAGTAGAATAACTGGTACACCAATTTTTAGTACTAATCGATGCTGTGGGAAATTATTTGCATTTAATGTATTGAGATATTCAATCGGATATAATATATCTGCATCATTACAGGTGTCAAAACATTTAGATATGCAATCTGCACTTAAATATTCCTTTTCTTCTCCTGGTATTAGTGTTAACATATATGAGTTGATGTCATCCACAACTTCATTTGTAGGTGTTAATATTGCTCTTTCTTTGAGATACTCTGGATTTAAATATTTTTTGTTGAAATCAGAATAAATAGCACTTACAATTGCAGGAATTTTTGGGCCGTTAGTTTTTATAAGTAATTCTGGTGGTATATCTATCCAAGTTGCTTCTTCTTCATTTTCCTTTTTTACTGCTGGTACTTTACCATCTCCTATATTTAATATCCAATTGTTAAAATTCTTCAGGTCAATGTAGTCAGTTGTATTACTGCATTTACTTTTTAGACGCATATTTTCGGTTAGTTTTAGTACATGTATATGTTTCCATAAGTATGATTTGACTATGGTAGCATTAATTATCTGAGTTCTTGATCCACCTTCTATGACTGGTAGAATTTGTCGTAGATCTCCTCCTAATACGACAACTTTACCTCCAAATGGTATTTCTTTTAAATTAGGATCTATCTGACTCTGTATATCTTTGAGAGATCTATCAAGAGCTTCGAAGCATTGTTTGTTTGTCATTACTGCTTCATCCCATATTATTAGTGATGTTTGTAGAAGTAACTCTGCAAGAACTGTTCCTCGTTTAATTTCACAAGTTGAAGTTTCATCTATATCTATTGGAATTTTAAATCTTGAGTGTGCTGTTCTGCCATTTGGTAAAAGTAGAGATGCAACTCCGGATGATGCTACAGTTAAGACAATCTTTTTAAGAGATCTAAGATAGGACACAATTGTATTCCATAAATATGTTTTCCCTGTGCCTCCGTAACCAGAGACAAAATAGAACCCAGGTTTATTATTTAGGACATTTTCCACAATAGTATGGAATGCGTTCTTTTGTTCAATATTGAGGAATGTGTATAATTTATTTGCTTCCTCCTGTAATCTATCAACGTCATAGCTCATTTCTTCTTCTATTAATCTATTGCTACTGTAATCAACAAATGTGGAGGCTTTTCGCGGTAAATTGAACGTATTTATATTTGCTCCATTTCTAGAAAGTATATATTCAAGATCTGTGAGTACCATATGACGCAATTCAGCATCATTAGCTAAGTATGGTATTGGATAATATTGGCGTTGTAGTTGGTATAAAAAATCATCTGCCATTAGTCTCCAATATTTTTCAAAAAAATCACGTTCATTTTGAATATTGCAAAATAGCAACATTGTAACAAATAATTGTCTTAGTTGTGATGATGATGCCCATGTTGCAGCTTCATCGAAAGTCCAATACCATTCATCATCATTGTTTAGTAAGCCACGTGCAGCGCATGCGTCTTTAAATGTATTGTATATGACTCCTTTGTATGTTTTAAGATCATCATAACTTTGAGCTCCTTTTACTATCATTAGAAGCATGCGTAAATAGAACCTTTCTCCTTCTACTGGATTAACATAGAATAGACGTCCAATTTTTATGCCATGATGTGTTCGTTTATTCCATACTTGATTTTTGGCATCCCATGTATATTTTGTTGGGAAATCACAATATGTCAATTCTCGAGCTTCTACAGAGTTCTTATTTGTTGTAAACCATTCAGTTAACATAGTCTTTTGTGTTTCAGGTTTGTCTAATATCTTTTTGAGTTGTGTGTTTTTATGAAATATAATGTTATTCATTAGTGGCAAATGAACTGGTAATCGTTCAACTGAGGGTGTATGATGGTGTATTTCGAAACCCAATAATCTATATAGGGCATCTTGTTCACAAATGCATCTAGCATCTAAATATTCTTGTATCTCATCAATTTCTCCAGTGTTTGCATTTGCAGCTGTATCTTTTCCTTTTTTTATTTCCTCGAAGATAACTTTGGCTCTATCAGGGCCTTTATTGACATATTTGCATAAGTATTTCAATATTCTACTTTTATTGCAGTATTCCACATTTATATGTGCTTGATATTTTTTAATCAGGTATAAGTTATGTGGAACAACCCATTTATTATCTAAGTCTTGTCCATTTCTTCGAACATATATGCCAGTGTTGCGGCGTCTGTACAATGTAAATCCATTGTCATCAAATGTAGTTTCTTCTTGAAAACATTTTGGATAAAATTTGGAGCATTTTCCTTTTTTCATGCATGTGGAACTTGGATTTTTCTCACCGCATGGTCCATGTATCATGTGTTCAGCTATAAGTGCATATCCCAAGGGATCTAATTTTGGATCAGGTATTTCAGCAGAGATGAATTGATTTATTATATCAAGAGTTATATCAAATCCACTTTTATTCAGCCACACTAAAATATGCACATGTGGTAAACCACGTTTTTGAAATTCTACGGAATATAGTATTGCATTTATTGGACCAAATATCAAACCAGATTTTATGTCATCTAATAATGCGTCCAATTTCATGTGGAAAACTCGTACTATTACATCTGCTCGATCGTGGGCTTCTTGTCCTTCTAACAGCATTAACTCTATTTCTGGCCATTTAGGATTACATGTGAACGTTATAAATAAATCTGGTGGTCCATATACACGGCATATAGCAATACCATCGTGATAGTTTTGAATCATATATCGCCGACAACCAGTGTGACTGGATGGTAAAATTATTCTTTTGCCAATCTGGTCTCCTTGTAGCAATCCTTTTTGTACTGCATCTACTATACCTTGTAGGTACTCTACTCTTAATTTGTCTTGATTTTTAGCTATAAATTTGAGTCTATCCTCATCTTCTAATGCTCGAGCATCAACTACTATTTGTTTTGATAATCGTCCGTAGCATAAATATGGATTTGGTTGATCAGATCTATAATGTACATGGTATTTGAAATATTCATGCATAGTTACTCTAGTACGTTTCCTCTTTTTTCCATCATTTGTGTTGCGATAATATATACCAAGTTGATAACCTCTTTCACCATATGGAAATAGTAAAGGATATTGTAAAGCCATAAGTGCAGGGTGCAACATTGAAATTTCTTGAAGGCCATGGTCTTTTGTATGAACTATTATATCTCGTTTGTAATTATCTAATGTTAAATCACCTACTACAAGTATAGCTAGATCATCTATGTTTGGCATCTCATATTGGACAATGTCACCTTTGTTGGCTCCAATAATACGAATGCTTATATCCATCCCATTATATTCTTTTAGCAAATCTCGAGCAAAACGAAATTTTTTTACTAAAGGATTGTAAGTATCTAACATTTCCATTAGTCCCTTTACTATTGTAGGATCAATATTTTCTGCATCATGTTCCTCTTGTTGTAAAGCACGTATTCTGTTTGAAATTTCATTATCAGTATCGTATATGTATAATTCTGCAAATTTTGGGATGTCATTAGCCTTTGGTAATAAAGATCCGATACGATGGTGTACTTGACCACTGATACGAAATACATAAGGTCCGTCACCATTATTTATTGTCTTGTCTATTTTAGCACCCATAGAGGTAAAAGCAAATAGGCTGTTATAATGCCTAATTTTACGTAGGAAATGTTTTGAGCGGCTATCACCATTATATTTTAGTAGATTTGATAAAAATTCAGGAGGATCTTTAAACGGAGGGATTACAATTTTGCCTTCTTTGCAACATTTTGTATAAACTAATTCTTTGTCTTTATATTTTGTTGCTCGCTTCAGACTTTCTTGAGGCCAAAATAGCGCACCACAGTATTTACATTTGCAATTTGCAGCTCCAAAGTATGATTTCTCTGTGTATGATTCTTTCAGGTATTGTATTTATTCTGAAGATAGATAGATTATGCTATTTGGAATGGATAAATGGGCGTATCTCTTTTGGATATTAAGGCTTCGCCTTTTGCATCTATTTTCTGTAGCTTCTTCTTCACTTATATTTACGTCTGATATTTTTCGTTTACTATTCTTTGGTCGTACCATTTCTGAAACATATAAGTTAACAAAACAACGTTAGATGTGTATAATACACTAAATTAAGATAATACATGAAGATATTAATACTTAAAGTTCAGTAAAAGTTCTTTCTACACATAGGAAGTGTTTTGTACAGTCTCATTCCTGAATAAATTATGCATATGTCTAAAGGCTAAATAATCAAGCAGTAACTAAAACAAATGTAATTGCAATCAATGTGTAAATTATACAATAGGATATGTACCTTTGATTCTAGATGATGATTGCTAGATTTGAAATATTTATTTCACTGGATGGCCCTGCATAAATAGTATTTAAGCATCAGCAAATCATTCATGCTTTTATTGGTTCTTAACTAAATCTTATTGTAAACCTATCAGCTTAGTAATATTCCCAGTTTCAGAATAGGAAGCTGACAGCATATATCATTACTTTATACTTGATATGTGCCTATTTACTAATATAGTAGTGTAGTGATTTGTTTAAAAAAAAATACTATAGAGCAGGTCTGGAAGTAATGATAGAAGTTACTATTGAGCAACAGTACCATACCTTCTACTCTAATATTGGTCGCTGAAGTTGGAGTGTGAAGTTCGATCTGCAGATAAAATTGTAGCGGAGCAGTATTAGTGGCACATACTAGAGTAAGCATTTCAATAAATACTCTGTAGCTCAATATTTTGTATAAAAACATGCTAAACGTATACACGCTGCTTTAATTCACACTATTTAGAAAAGATTTGGAAGTAAGGTGCACTAAGTATTTTACTGATACTATGAATCCCTCTCTCTCTCTCTCTCTCTCTCTCTCTCTGTTTTGAAAGTAGGTTACAAAACAAAAATAAATCTGAGGCAAGCATTCTACCGAACAGAATGTAGGCATTCTATAATCAGAGCACATGCCATGGAAATCTCAATGTTCTGATACTCGAATGTGGCTGTCAGAACAGAATCGCAATGGGCAAGGAAAGCCTAAATCGCCTGCAGCGCTTGTTGAGCTCGGACTCGGCATTGCCGCGCTCCAACGAGCCGTTGTATGGACGCTCTTCAGGGGGCTGTAATACTAGGGGACATCAGCATCATGAGCACGCACAATGGCAGCCAGTTCATCGGTGGTCTGTGGAGAAGAGGAGGAGGACGCCGGGAAGAAGGGCAACTCACGACGAGGGAGCACAGATTGGAGGAAAGAAATAATGCAACACGGATTGGAAGGAAGAAACAATGGGAAGAGAACGGAGGCATCTTACCTGCAGGCAGTGGGGTTGACTTCTTCGGTTTGTGATGTTGCTTTCTTTCTTTTGAGTCCTGACGTTCACTGATGCTTGTTTCTCTCATTTTTATATTCTAGCAAGGAAGAAGAAGTCGTGGAGGGGAGGAAGACTCCAGAGTATACCCGGTGGCTCCAGAGTGCCACGGTATTGGAGAGAACGCTGCTCTGTTGCTCATTTTACGGTCCGATTGATACCTCCCATGGACATCAACGGTGCACAAAAAAGAGATGACGTGGCGCTGTAAAATTTGAGAGAATGCACAGCATTTACTATGTAGAAGATAGGACAACAGGATCCAATGAGGTGATGTGCGGTTCGTGGAATGAAGGTTACGATGGAAAACCAAAAAAGTCAATTTTATTCAAACTCTTTGGCGGATCATTATAGGCGACCACAATGACAATCTCGAGGAAGGCTAGAAGCTCGATACCCGAAAAAAAAAGAACATGAAGAACGACAATAGGAGAGGATTGCCCATTCGGACCACAGCTAATCTCAATCAAACTAAATATTAGCCTAAACGACAACTACGATGGCTCCTCTCCAGTCGCTGGCCTCCAACGAGGGTACCGGAGGCAAAGTGTGAGAGGGCCAGAGACATTGTTGGTTCAGTGTTTGTGTAGGATTAATTAAAGAGGTAGTACATGAGATGTTTAATGATATGTTGGTAAAACGACAATATGCTGACGTCAACAAGTGAGATTTACAAAGATGCAAATCTAGATGATGATGCCAGACGGACTTGAATCGCGGTCACAATAAAAAAAATGCAAAAACATGTTATGAATCTTTGTACAATAAATTTAACATACCTATATGAACAATTGACTAAATATTTATCAAGGAAAAAGTTATATCTATGTATATAAATTAAGAAAAACAATGCATAAAAAATACGAAATGTGTCTAGCCGCGCTATGAGCGCGGGCCATCTTGCTAGTTTGGATGAACACAATGGCGATGCCATCTTGGCAAGTGCTGAAAGCGACATTATCAAAAAAAAAAGGTGCAGAAAGCGACGCAACTGCTTCCCCAGTGGTCAAATACAGCGTGCCAGTGCTCTACGTGTCGCTGCGAATCCACTGCAGAGCGTTGAACGCCAGCTCCCTGCAGTTCACCGGCTCGGTGGTCAGCCGGCCCGCTCGCTGTGTCGACCGGATATATACAACGTGTTCGTAGCGGCCATCGGATGCAACCTCCTCGCCCACACACCTCGTCGTCGCCAACCACGACTCGTTCACTCCTCGCGGCTTCCTCAGCATCTGAGCCGCGATGTGCTTGGACGCCCTCCTCGGACGACGCGTCCATCACATCGTGTGCTCCGGCGTGGCCTGTTGCCAGATGCCCATTTCTCAGCTCAGGGATCCCCACCGTATGGAGTTCAGATGAGGGAATTGGACAAGACGGATAATAAATACAGGATACGGAGCCGGTGTTCCATAGTTGACGACGATCCCAGCAACAATGGAGTCTCGTTGGCTCGGAAACAAAATGGCGAGCACGCGCGGCTGGCATTGCAGAGTGACGGCCGTGTCGGCGCATGCAGACATGTTAACACGATCGATCGACGGTTGGAAACAAGGTCGGAAACGGCCGGGACACGACGCGCACGGGATCTCGGCGGTCGGCGGCGTACGACGTCGACGGCGACTCTGACGCTTGCGGGCGCACGGATCGAAGTCGCGGCGAGACGCAAGCAGTGTTAGCGAGGACGCGCCAGAACACGGCAAGACGATTCTTTGCGGCGAACGAGATATTAGAATGTAGTTACGCGCGGTGGGTAGCACTGAGTACATGGAGGGACGAGGGTGACTAGCTAGCATTCGACGCGTGAAGTGATTGGGGATCGTGCACTGAGGTGCAGCACGCACCTGACGTCGACGTCTTGGCGGGAGGCGTCCCGTTTCCGCGTGACAGTCGGCGGGCGGACTCGCCGTGGAAGAATTGCTCGGAAGCGATGCCGACCGGGGCACTCGACCGATGAGGGTGTTGCGCCGACGGTGGCGACGGGCGCCGAGCCTGTCGTGGACGGACGTGGAGGCAGCCGCGGCTCACGCGCGCGTGACGCTGTCGCTGTGAACCCCGGCGCTGATCGTTCACTGGAGGCATGCCAAAATCATGCGGCAGTTGGTTGGCGAACTACTGGAGTGGAGTAGTACCAGTCAAGGTCGAGGCGTCCGGCCCCGTTCCATATACGGCATTCCGACTTCTGATGCTAATACGACGGAAAGAGCAGTGATGAACGGTACCCTTTTCTTCCCGGTTCGTATCGATGACCAGAACAATGCAGATACATGCGTAATGAGGTGTAGCAATATTTGCAAGATGCCGGCTGAGTGAAATCGAACTGTCGTCTCAAAGGAAAGAAGGCCCACCACCGATCGTATTCTGGAACAATTTTCAACAAATCGCGAGTCTCTATCGATCGTCAACAGAACGCACGCTGAATGAAATGTCAGCCAATCAATCACCTCCGAAGTTTCCCTTCTCCCGAGTGATGCACCTACTCACTCATCTACTTCTACTAGTATCATGCATCTGCCGAACACTTGAATATTCTCAGTCAGCACCGCAGGCGGGATAAAAGTCCCGGTCGGCCGGCCTGACGTGACTGGCGCCTGCTCGCTCGCAGTATCGACCAGACACAAAAAAAAATAAAAAAAATTCGTGGCCATCGGATTCAACTTCCTCGCCAGCCTCCATCAACCGAGACTCTTCACACTCCTCGCGGCTTAGTCAGCATTTGCACCGCGCTGTGCTTTTGGACGGGTCCATCGACAACACATGGTGCTTCTTGCCTCCTTGGCGAGTTTGGTTCAGCATAAATGAGGCCCCGATGGTGAATGAAACCTTATCTGCACACGCATTTCTAACCGCTTCAATCAGGAATCATACCCTCTCCAGTAGAGATCTCAATCTCAATGCAGAGAAGTCAGTGTAGCACACCCCCCTCTCACGTATTACCGTAGCAGCCACCACAGTTCTCCCAATTTTCTTCTCTACTGCCGACACTACAGTGCCGAGGAGATGATGCTGTTTTCCTCTATATTCATCATCTCAGCTTCTCAAGCAGCCCACCTAAAAAACTAGAGGTACTACTCACTGAGCGATGACGGATCCGGCCATCTTCCGACCGGGGACGATCGGAGCCCTGGTGCTTCAGCTCCTGGTGGCGGCAATAGCAGGAGGCCCACCACCGATTGCCCTGCCTGGTTGCCCGGAAAGCTGCGGCAACATAAGCGTGCCGTACCCTTTCGGCATCGGCGAAGGCTGCTCTTACAAGGGTTTCAACCTCACCTGCGACGAGACGCAGCACCCAGCGAAGCTCCTCTTGGGCGACGGCTTGGAGGTCCTCGACTTCGACTTGTACGGCACGGTACGCATCAACAGCAAAGTTTTTTTATCAGAGTCTCCAGAGTTCAGCGGCGCATGGTCGGCTCTACCGACTACCGGACCTTTCAGGGTTTCGAACACGGACAACTTGTTCGTGGCCTTAGGCTGCAACATATTGGCGCAGCTCACCCCCCTAAACCCTCCGCTCGGCTCGGGAAACTCCACCAGCTCCTGTGCCGCCATGTGCGTGGATGATTTGAAGGATGAAGTCAGCTCAAGTTGTTCCGGAATTGGCCGCTGCCGCGCATCCATCAGGCTGCCGGTCCATTCGTATTTCATAAATGTTACACGACTAGTCTTGCACGAATCTACTGCTACAGATTCCCCTCGGAGCACCGGATATTTAGGTGTGTTCATAGTTGAACAGGCCTGGTTCAGCCAGTACGGAGCAGACATAAACCTCGATCCTCGGGAGCGGTTCGTACTTCGGACTGTTCCTGTGGTGTTAGAGTGGTCGTTAGATTCTAACTGGACATGCATTGGCTCCAACTCTTTCCTCTATGGCGATCCTTTACTGAGTTTCCTCGAGACTGGAAACGGAACAAATTGTTTCTGTTCGGATGGATACCATGGCAATCCTTACCTCGCCAATGGGTGCCAAGGTTAGTAGTCTAACACTCTGCGCATCGTATCTCACTTCTTCACGAGGATGGTAGCGCTCAGCATTTAGCGAGTTTTAATTTCAATTACAATGTGTTTTAATATCTCAAGCTGCAAGTCCAACAGTAAAAGTACAACCTGAGGAGCACGTTTGCACTATTCTTTGTGTATGCAACTAGTTTACCCCTCATGTTTTACCTTGCAGATATTGACGAGTGCCAACAACCACATGTTTACACCTGTCATGGAACCTGCGTTAATTTGCCAGGGACATACCGTTGTTTACAAAGGAAAAGCATCATAAGCATTCCAGGTACACAATCTATACCCTGATTGACATAAAGAACAAACGAAGTATAGTCACAATCGGTTTTGTACATGAATATGTGGGTACGCGATTCCAACGTCACTACAGCTACAATTCAGTTTTGAATCCAATTGTCCCTGATGGTATTGAGAAGCATCACTTAACTTCTCTTTCAAAACAAAAGCATCACTTAACTGGCAGAAAATCAATATCACATGGATGCAAAATCTGAGCTATAAAGAGTTTGTGGACCCACAATCACGTACTGCTAACTTATTTTGCTATAAAGATTAACAAACGTTGTTGAACAGGAGTTTAACGTCAAACCAAGGGCTAGCATCATATGTTTCTGTAGTACCGGATTAACGTAAATTCCAAGTTTCTGCTACAACCCTTCAATAATTAATATCTCAGTAAAACCTTTTCCTTCCGTAGTGCTAAGTAATTTGAAATCTTTAAATGTATGCCACGTGTGTAGTATTGTAAAATCCTTGAGTTTATTTCTGCAGGTTTAATTACAATAATAGCGATCAGTGCTGGTTTTGGCCTACTGTTTTCACTTTTAGGCGTTACCAAAATCACTAACAAACTTAAGCAGCGAAGAGCCAAGCAGCTGAGAGAAAAAAATTTCAAGAGAAACCATGGATTGCTTCTCCAACAGTTGATATCTTCAAATAAAGATATAGCCGAAAGGATGAAGATTTTCAGCGTAGAAGAACTGGAGCAAGCAACCAACAAATTTGACCAGAATCGCATCCTTGGTGGTGGAGGACATGGCACAGTCTATAAAGGCATCTTAGCTGATCAACGCGTTGTGGCCATCAAGAAGTCCAAAATTGTTGTTCAGAGGGAGATCGATGAGTTTATAAATGAGGTTGTCATACTTTCACAAACTAACCATAGAAATGTGGTCAAACTCTTTGGTTGTTGCCTTGAGACAGAAGTTCCTTTACTAGTTTACGAGTTTATATCAAATGGAACCCTGGCACACCATGTTCATGGACGAAGCGAAAATCCTCTCTCATGGCAAGACAGATTGAGGATTGCATTGGAAACTGCAAGGGCCATTGCATATTTACACTCTGCCGCTTCCATATCTGTGTTCCATAGAGACATCAAATGTGCAAATATACTACTTACCGATACTTTAACAGCCAAGGTGTCAGATTTTGGAGCGTCAAGGTCAATTTCAATAGATGAGACAGGAATACTTACGACCATCCAAGGAACTCATGGTTACCTTGATCCTGAATACTACTACACTGGTCGACTAACGGAGAAGAGCGATGTTTACAGCTTTGGTGTCATCTTAGCAGAACTTGTAACAAGGGTTAAACCACTTTTCTCGTCTCATTCATCAGAAGTCACAAGCCTAGCATCATACTTTGTGTCGCAGTTAAGAGACAATCGCTTGTCAGATATTTTGGATCCACAGATTGTTGAAGAGGGAGGGACAGAAGAAGCTGAGGTGGTTGCAAGGCTCGCTGAAGCATGCTTAAGCTTAAAAGGTGAAGAAAGACCTACAATGAGGCAGGTGGAGACAACACTTGAAGATGTGCAAGGCTCAAAGGTCAATTCAAAAAATACGAGGACAAGACAAAATGCTCCAAACGATCAATCGTACACGAGAAGCACAAGTGGCGAAGGAACAAGACAGTACAGCTTGGAGAAAGAGTTCATACAATCATCTGAGTTTCCAAGATGAATCTTTTTCTTTTATATGCATTGTACAAAGGTATTATGAAATGGAACTCTTTTTGTTTACTCTGTGCTGAACTTTCTTCCTTCCATCTTCTAATGCTGCAAAATGGAAAGATTACACAGATCGATATATACCAGCTTTGTTCTCGTATTACCATGCAAATTGTATGCTAAATTGCTAAGCTAGAAACCATAAAGGACTCTAAAGGGATGAAGTTGCCAAGAAGTTGCATTTACCTTAATGTTCCCTTGAATCATCATTCTTGGCGGGGACGTCTTGCATTGCAGAGCGGCGGCCGTGTCAGCGCATGCAGACATGTTAACACGATCGACGGTTGGACACAAGGTAGGAAACGGGACACGAGGCTCGCGCGCGGGATCTCGGCGGTCGGCGGCACACGACGGCGATGCCGACGTCTGTCGACGCGCGGGATCGTGGTCGCTGCGAGACTATTGAGTTGCAGCGACGCGAGACTTTTGTTCTCTTACTACATGGAAGGGACGAGGATGACTAGCACTCGACGCGTGAAGTGATTGGGGACCGTGCACTGAGGTGCGCAGCACGTATAGGACGTCTTCGGCGCTGGCTCGGCGGCGGGCGCTGCCGGCGGGCTGCGGACCGTTTCCAGCGGAAACGTCCGCAGGCACCGCCCTCAGAGAAGAATTGCTCGGAGGCGATGCCGGGGCACTCCGACGTCTTGCGCCGAGCTTGTCGTGGATGGACGTGGAGGCAACCGCGGCACACGCATGACGCTGTGGCTGTGAACCCGGCGCTGATCATTCACTAGAGCAGAGGCATGCCAAAATCATGCGGCAGTTGGTTCCTCTGTTCCCCCGGCCCTTCCACTGCAGAGCATATCTGCAAGCGTTCTCTTGGCGAGCTACGTACTGGAGTGGAGCAGTACTACCAGTCAATGGCGTGGTCTTCTTTGACAGCGAGGCCGAGGCGACGAGGCGTGTTCCATATACGGCATCGCGTCGCGACTTTTGGTGCTAATAAACAGTGATGAATGGGCCGGGTACCATTTTCTTCGCAGTTCGTATCGATGACCAGAACAATACAGATGCATGCACTTGCAAGATGCGTGATCACTATGTCTTCTCGCTGTAGCCGTTCCCCGAGAGGCGAGAGCTGTAGGTTATTCGGCGCCGACTGACCAGCCACCCATGGAGTTTGGGTCGGCGCTGGGTCAAATTAACTTTCCGCCGTCAATACAAATGAGTTTACTTGGATGGACTTTGGAAGTTCGAACTGCTAGATAGTACAACTACTAGTGTTGTATATATGTGAGGATGCTAGTCCCAACACTGCAAATCTCTAGGAGAAGATGACGACGACGCCCATGCCCCTTACCTCCACTGCTTCCCCACAAGCGATGCTGATGCTCGTGCTGGCGCTGAAGCTCGTAGTGGCATCGGTAGCGGCGGCTGTCCCGGTAGCCTTGCCTGGCTGCCCCGAAGCCTGCGGCAACATAACCGTGCCTTACCCTTTCGGCATCGGGCACGGCTGCTTCCGCGCGGGCTTCAACCTCACCTGCGACGAGACGCACCACCCGCCCATGCTCTTGGTCGGGCACAACGTGCGAGTGCTGGACATCTCGCTGCCCGACGGCACGGTGCGGATCCACCACAGCAGGGCGCCGAGCGCCGGCAGCTCCAGCTCCTGGGGGCTGCAGGGCACCAGCCCCCTACAGTTCAACGGCTCGTGGTCGGCCGGCCTGATGAGCGCCAGCCCGCTCGCTGTGTCCACCAGATACAACGTGTTCGTGGCCACCGGATGCAACCTCCTCGCCAGCCTCACCGTCAACCACAGCATCGTCAGCATCTGCGCCGCAATGTGCCGGGACGACGTGTCCATCCACAGCAGCACTTCGTGCTCCGGCGTGGGCTGCTGCCAGATGGCCATCTCGCAGGGTTCACCGTCGTATGGAGTTCAGCTGAAGACTCTGGACCAGGCGGATGGATCAGCGTACGGAACCGCGTTCATAGTTGATGGCGACTGGTTCAGCAGAAATGGAGACCAGTTTTTAGCATCCGATGCGACGGCGGCCATCGCGCCAACCGTGTTGGAATGGTTTCTTGACGTAGACCTTGATAGTGACTTGGTCTTCTCTGACCCTGCCGTGATTACTGGCTGGAGATGCATAAGCGTGAACAGCTACGCTGGCCTCGTATTACCAAAGGATGCATCTGGACGATCCGACCAATCGCAGTCCGCGCGGTGCTATTGTTTGGATGGATTTCAAGGCAATCCCTATATCATCAATGGATGTCAAGGTACGAATCGAGCATCCACAGTACGTTTCCTCTATATAAATCACCAGTTATTTAGCCCAAGTACTTATATTTAACTAAACTGTCGGTAACTCTGCATTATTTTCTTTCAATTTCCTTCCCTCGTGTAGTTTCTATTTTTAGGAATGATTCCTCAGATAATATACAAATAAAACGTGCTAGAATTTTCATAGCTTGTGAAGTTGATCAAGATAGTATAGTTGTGCTCTTTGATTGATATGTGTATGTTTCGTTGCTTATGCATCATAAGTTCACTGCCACAACTTAGTCAATCAATAGAGTATAGGTCCATAGACGTACTCACCGATGAGACCCATGCACACCAAGCTTTTAAAATAGACACAATACCTATTCACACGGGGCCAACTCATTTGCACATAGCAGGTCCAACCACTTGTTATCTCGAAATTTTTTTAAAAGTTAAGTTAATCTAAAAGGTTTTAGAAAAGCTATGCCGAAAGTTTAACTTTGAAGCTAGTGGAACAATTTCTCATTCATTATCGAGAAAGTTTTTCTAAAAAAGAAAGTTCTCAAATAGTTTGTTAAAAAGTTACATCATAATTAGTTATCTCCAAAATTTTATGTAAGCTTTGAAAAAAATCCAAAAAAGAAAGACTTGGAGGAAAATCATTCCATAAAATAAAAGAAAGTGGATGCTACATGCGTGAATTAGCAGTGTTTGTTGTGCACTTGTGCTTGTATTTGAGTGATCCCACATTAATTACCACAAAAATATTATTTTGACAAATTGGCCAGTGTAGCGAATATCCTATGAAGTCCTCCACTATTGTGGTCCTTATAGCCTTTCATTTTCGTTGGCGAGCCCTTTCAAGGAATAAGATCGGTTTATTTTTACAAATGGGATTATATATGTGAAATCGAACTGAACTTGTAAGGTGGTGCCTCCCAAATGATTATGTAATCACTCCCTACCTAGAGCGCATACGGACATAGGACGTAGGGTTGTTACCCATATTACGAACCTATATTATAACACATCAGTATTTTGAATTCTGTTCTGGACAAATGTCAACAATTTGTCAATCTCCATCGTCAACGAAACACACGCCGAGTGAATTTGACCCAATCAATCATGGAACTTTCCACCGAAGTTTCCTTGTCGGTGTTCAACAAGGGCACCGTGTCGTGTTTTTGTACACTTTGACTAATCATCTGGCCACAGTAACGTCAGCATCAGTAGACGCCGTGGACAAGCCAATGCTTGACCTGAAGTCAACACATGATCGCATATTCGCATGGCGACCAATGAAACTGCTACCACACACCCTTTATGTCTTCTAAGAAACTGAATTTGGTATGATCACGGGTCACAAAAAAAAAAAAGAGGTGTCCTATGACTCCTATCTCTCCTCGACGAGGGACGATGGTAGCCGCGATGTGGTTTGGAGTTGGTTTGCTTCTGGCGACTGCAGTACTGGCAGGCCCCATAGCTCAGCCTGGTTGCCCGGAAAGCTGCGGCGACGTGGGCGTGCCGTACCCCTTCGGCATCGGCGAGGGCTGCTTCCACGAGGGCTTCAACCTGACCTGCGACGGCACGCAGCACCCACCTAAGCTGTTCATCGGCGATGGCGTGGAAGTGCTCGACATCTCCTTGCCGGACGGCACGGTACGCATCCAGAGCAGTGGTTTGCAGTCGTCCTTTGCCGAGTTCAACGGCTCATGGTCCGCACCATCCTCGTCCACGGGGACTTTCAAGGTGTCGGCCGCGCGCAACTCCTTCGTGGCCTTCGGATGCAACATGGTGGCGCAGCTTGTTCCCCGCAGGAAGCTGGGCCTGCTTAACTACGCCAGCATCTGCGCCGCTGTGTGCCCAGAAACGGTCGGGCCACTCAATATCTCCTCATGTTCGGGGGTTGCCTGCTGCCGCACGTCCATCGCGCCATTCGCTGGAGACCTTCCTTCCTACGACATTCAGGTTATGCGATTGATGGAGCGAGCAGCAGACTCTTCTGGCACGGCTGCGTTCATAGTCGATCAGGACTGGTTCATCAGGAATGAGGGTGAGATTGTGAGGAACTTGAGCAACCACGACCGGAGCATTCCGGCGGTGCTGGAGTGGTCACTAGATCTAATCGGAGACAAGGGCATGTTTTTGCTGTCCCCTATAGGGCCCGGGTCTTCTGACTTTAGATGCCTAAGCTCAAACAGTTTCTCCTATTCTACCGATGGAACTTACGACCGAAGACGGTGCAACTGTTCCCAAGGATACGAGGGCAATCCCTACATCAGTAATGGATGCCAAGGTATATATCGAGAACAAACCACATCTCTTCTGTATTCATCATCTCTCCGGTCCCCTTCGTTATAATTCTATAAGCTGTACAGGACACCGTCAATTGAGCAATACATTCCGCCCAACATTTTGAGCCTCTGCTCCACGTTTTACTAGTTCTTTCTTTTTTACATCAGCTCTATCTTTCAGCGTGAAGAAGCACCCTTTGTTTTATCTTGTGAGACGTTTCTACTTTTGACCCTTTTCTATTTTCCTTTTTCTTTCCAGATATTGACGAGTGCCAACAGCCAGATATTTACCCATGCCATGGAACCTGCATCAATTTGCCTGGAACATATCGATGCTCGTCAAAGAAAACCATCAGGAACCTTCCAGGTATATAAATGTGATTTGATTGGCATAAAAAGGCAGCTGGTGCTCTGACGTTGCATTATAGGAGTATGAGTCACCTCTAATATTTTCAGTTTTGCAATCTTTAAGATGCTATTGCAAAGCATCTCTTTTTATATAGGCATATAGGCCAAATTAAGGGAAAATTAAAATGGAAATGAAGAAGTTGAGGGAAATATCTCACTCTGGATGATTCATTCCATAGTCAGTATGTACATATATATTTGTTACATGGGCTCTTGGGCCCTTTGTTTCTCACACATACAGCCCAACACTCCCCCTCAAGATGGATGATAGATATCTATCATTCCCATCTTGTTACATGCCATATTACATTCTTTCACTCCTAATCCCTTTGTTAAACAGTCTGCTAGTTGACCTCCTGAGTTTACATGACTCAACTCTAGTACACCATTGTCTAACTTCTCCTTAATAAAGAAACGGTCGATCTCGACATGCTTTGTTCTATCATGTTGGACAGGATTATTAGCTATATTAATGGCTGCCTTGTTATCGCACCAAAGCTTTAAAGGACCTTTCCTTAGAACATTTAGTTCTGATAGGAGATTCCTTAACCATAACATCTCGCTCAATCCTAATGACATAGCTCTATACTCTGCTTCAGCAGTTGAACGAGATACAACTGATTGCTTCTTGCTTCTCCATGACACCAAGTTTCCACCAACAAAGACGCAATAGCCAGAAGTCGACCTTCTATCATCAAGACAACTAGCCCAATCAGCGTCGCAATAACCCTCCACCTTTAGATGGCCATGGCTCCTGAAAATGATTCCTTTTCCAGGACTACTCTTCAAATAACGTAGTATGCGATAAACAGCATCAAGATGCCCACGTCTAGGATCATGCATATATCGGCTCACTACGCTCACTGCATAAGTAATATCAGGCCTTGTATGACACAAATAAATGAGCCGACCTACAAGTCTTTGGTATCTCTCTCTGTTGACAGGATCACCAGATTCAGCAGATAACTTATGGTTTGGATCAATAGGTGTTAATACAGGTCGACATCCAAGCATACCAGTCTCATTGAGTAAGTCTAGGACATACTTCCTCTGTGAGAGAACAATACCTTTTGGAGATCGAGCAATTTCAATGCCAAGAAAGTACCTGAGTTGACCAAGATCCTTGACTTCAAATTGCTTACTCAAATTCTCTTTTAGGCGTCTAATTTCTACGTCGTCGTCACCTGTGATGATGATATCATCCACATACACAGCTAGAATTGTGATCCTTCGTCCAAAATATCGGTAGAATACTGTATGATCCCCATTACATTGTTTATAACTCATACCACATAGTGCTCGTCTAAATCTATCAAACCATGCTCTAGGAGATTGCTTGAGACCATACAAAGATTTATTTAATTTACAAACCTTTCCAAATATGCCAGGCCTAGAAAAACCAGGTGGAATCTCCATATAAACCTCTTCTTGAAGGTCACCATGCAGGAAAGCATTCTTAACATCCAATTGGTACAAAGGCCAACCAAAATTTGCCGCACAAGATATCAGGGTTCTCACAGTACTCATCTTTGCCACGGGTGCGAACGTCTCATCGTAATCAATACCATATGTCTGGCTATACCCTCTTGCAACAAGTCTAGCTTTGTACCTTTCTACCTTACCTTCTGGATTCTGCTTTACTGTGAAAACCCATTTGCAGCTAACCGCTCTCTTTCCCGCTGGTAGTTCTACAATATCCCAGGTTTTATTTTTCTCAAGAGCCATCAGCTCCTCCAACATAGCCTCTCGCCATTTAGGATCTTGTTTTGCTTCTTTCCAATCTTTAGGAATAGCCACAGACTGTAATGATGCGACAAATGCTCTATACGCAGAAGATAAGGATGCATAAGATACATAGTTACTGATATCATCCTCGTATCCATACCTTGGAGGAGGTACTCCTGCATTAGCTCGATTACTTTTCCGTACTACGATGGGTTGATCATCTGGCGAGGGGCTTTCATATTCAACCTCAGAGGATGATGAAACATCTACTACTTCTCTGTTATTGCTGGACACTATAGCTGATGGACATTGTTCTGTGGGTGGAACCACCTCTGTGGTCTCTTTTTGAGAATTGAACTTTTTTCTAGTATACACTTTGTTTTTCCACCTCCCACTCATCGGGCCATCTACCTGAGAGGATGTTGAACTCGGCACTTCCTCAGCCACTCTCTGTGGATTGGGAACAGAGCCACTAATCACTGCATCCATCTTCTTAGGTTGTTGCTCACTTAGACCACTTTGTACATCAATATTCTCCCCCTCTTGCTCATCACCATTCATGCTAGAAGCGTCAAGATCAATGAACAATGAACTTAAATCTGTCTTTTCCCCGTAAAAAGGATCAGACTCCCTGAATGTAACATCCATGCTAACAAATAGACGTCTTTCAGTGGGGCACCAACACTTGTATCCCTTTTGACTTGACGAATAACCCACAAATATGCACTTAACTGCTCGAGGGTCCAACTTACTCACCGAAGGTCTATGGTCCCGGACAAAGCAAGTGCAGCCAAATATCTTAGGTGGAACAATAAACTCATTCACTCCTCTTAACATCTCATAAGGAGTTTTCCACCCAAGCACTCTTGAAGGAGTGCGATTGATCAAATAAACAGCTGTCAACACTGCTTCACTCCATAAAAACTTTGGCACATTCATAGTAAACATGAGTGAACGCGCAACCTCCAAGATATGACGATTTTTTCTTTCAGCTACTCCATTTTGTGGAGGTGTATCAGGACATGTGGTTTGATGCAATATTCCCTGAGCTGATAAATAACCTTCAAATTCATTGTTCACATACTCCGTTCCATTGTCTGTCCTTAATATCTTAACCCGAGCATCGTATTGATTTCCAACAAGTGAGCAGAAATCACGAAAACATTTAAGAACCTCATTCTTTTGCTTCATAAGGTATATCCAAGTCATTCGAGAGTAGCAATCAATAAATGTCACAAAATACTTCATTCCACTAATTGAGATAATCGGACATGTCCAAACATCAGAATGAATAAGCATAAAAGGAGATATGCTCCTAAGCCCCCTGCTCGGGTATATAGATCTTGTATGCTTTCCATATTCACATGCATCGCAAATAAGTTTCTTTTTATCCACTTTACTCATGATCTCTGGGAACACCTTGGTCATAGCATCAAACGACAAATGTCCTAGTCGACAATGTTCAAGTATCACCTTAGCCTCCTTTTCACCCATAGCAACTGCCAATGCTGTGCATGAGGTATCTGCTCTTCTATCAAGGAACCATAGGCCATTACGCCTTATGCCACTACCAAGCATTCTCCCAGTCTTTCTGTCCTCAATTAAACAATTCTCTCGATCAAGAGTCACACGGCAATCCATATGATCCACCAAAGCACTTAGGGATACTAGATTAACAGGAAAAGAGGGAACATATAAAACCGATGATAAAGTAATTAATAGAGTGCATTGGACTGTGCCCACACCTTTAATAGGTTGAGCAGTTCCATCAGCGGTTTGAATAGTTTCCTTTTGCATAGGAGCAAATGGATTATACGATGCAAATTCACTTAATGTACCCGTAACATGCCTAGATGCACCTGAATCTAGTATCCAATTTGCAAGAGATGTACCTTCATTGGAATGAACAAGGTTGACAAGATTGCCGAGGATTGTCTTGGTCTCCTTCAATTCCGCCATTCGTTCTGAACTTTTTTCCAAAAATAATTGCCCCACCTTCTCAAGTTGGCTTGCTGTTAGGATCTCAGCTAATTTTTCAAATACCTTCTCAATTCCTATGTTCTCTTCCATTGTTTGGTTCTGCTCACAATGCATAATACTCAGCGGAGAACAACACTCTCTTTTTCCCAAACGAGCAACACTTAGCAATATGCTGCTATCAGCTCAGTAGCTCCTCGAGCTCCCCCTGAAGCCTGCTTCCTCTTCTCTATCTTCTTGCAGATTTTCTCTCCAAAATCTCAGCTCCAGTTCGTAGAACTGCAATAGCACAGGCGTTGTGTACACCGCCGACAGCCTGCAGTACGCTTCCTCAGACAGAGCTACCACAGGCACAAGAAACTCTCCTTCTCTATCCTCCTCTGCTCAGCACCAGAGCACCTCCGCTTGGAGCTTAATCCACTGAAATCCACCGAAACCCAGCTGCAAAATCACACGAGTTGCAGACAACAGCACTTGGCTTCTTTCCCCAATAAACAGCCGCAAGACCACACCAATTCTGCCTCACGAGCAACAAATCCCAACCAGCAGCTTTCTTTGCGCCAGAGAAAAAAAATAATCCACACCTCCTCAAAGATGGGCTGCACCTATCCTCCCGCTGATAGCAATTGGACTCACCCACAACTAGATGCTGATGCCTGAGCCTCTCTTCTGCTCCAATTGATCTTCTCCGTCACCAATCTGAGCACCTCAAGCTAGCTGCTCCCCTTATCTACCTCTCTCTCCCAGTAGCACGACTCCAGCAAAACCTTCCTCTGCTCAAGCCCGATTCAAGCACCTGCCTGCCGATTTCCTCAATTCCAGCCAGCACGAAGCTTTCTCCAACTGCTCCGCCCCAATCTGAGTCACTTTTCCCTGCTCCTACACGCACGGCACCTGGATCGCCGGCCCTTCTCCAATCAAAGCGCCTCCTCTGCTCTCCACCTGCTCACACGAACAGCACCCAACCACCTATTCCGAGCTCACCACCAGGTAGCTCGATCAGCGCCTCGAGCAGCGGAGCATATTCTCGGTCGCCACCAGCATCACCTCCATCGTCGCCGGCTCTGACACCATGAAGAAGTTGAGGGAAATATCTCACTCTGGATGATTCATTCCATAGTCAGTATGTACATATATATTTGTTACATGGGCTCTTGGGCCCTTTGTTTCTCACACATACAGCCCAACAGGAAAACATTATTCAGTTTTACAAGTAGTGTGTTTAACCTAAATGCTTCATACTTATCTTTACAAATTACCCACCACTGTCCTCAAGAATGGGAAATGAAGTGAAGTCATCAGCTCATCCATATTGTTGTTGTCTCTGCAGGTTTAATTACTATAATAGCAATCAGTGCTGGTTTTGGCCTACTCTGTTCACTTCTAGGTGTTGCCAAAATCACCAAGAAACTCAAGCAAAGAAGGGCCAACAAGTTGAGGCAAAAGTTTTTCAAGAGAAACCATGGATTGCTTCTCCAACAATTAATATCCTCAAACAAAGATATAGCTGAAAGGTTGAAAATATTCAGTTTAGACGAACTAGAGCAAGCAACCAACAAATTTGACCAGAATCGCATCCTGGGCGGTGGAGGCCATGGCACAGTATACAAAGGCATCTTAGCTGATCAACGCGTTGTGGCCATAAAGAAGTCCAAAATTGTTGTTCAGAGGGAGATTGATGAGTTTATAAATGAAGTTGTCATACTTTCACAAACCAACCACAGAAATGTGGTGAAACTCTTTGGCTGCTGCCTTGAGACAGAAGTTCCTTTACTCGTTTATGAGTTTATATCAAACGGAACCCTGGCACATCATGTTCATGGACAAAGCGAAAACCGTCTCTCATGGCAAGACAGATTGAGGATTGCATTGGAAACTGCAAGGGGCATTGCATATTTACACTCAGCCGCTTCCATATCTGTGTTACATAGAGATATCAAATGTGCAAATATACTACTTACTGATACTTTAACAGCCAAGGTGTCGGATTTTGGAGCATCCAGGTCAATTTCAATAGATGAGACAGGAATCCTTACGGCCATCCAAGGAACTCATGGTTACCTTGATCCTGAATACTACTACACTAGTCGACTTACAGAGAAGAGCGATGTTTACAGCTTTGGTGTCATCTTAGCAGAACTTTTGACAAGGGTTAAACCAATTTTTCCATCTCATTCATCAGAAGTCACAAGCCTAGCATCATACTTCGTGACGCAGTTAAGAGACAATCGCTTGTCAGATATTTTGGATCCACAGATTGTTGAAGAGGGAGGGACAGAAGAAGCTGAGGTGGTTGCAAGGCTCGCTGAAGCATGCTTAAGCTTAAAAGGTGAAGAAAGACCTACAATGAGGCAGGTGGAGACAACACTTGAAGATGTGCAAGGCTCAAAGGTCAATTCAAAAATTACCAGTACAAGACAAAATGCTCCAAATTATCAGTCGTACATGGGAAATAAAAGTGGCGAAGGTACAAGACAGTACAGCTTGGAGAAAGAATTCATACAGTCATCTGAGTTTCCAAGATGAATCTTCTTTCATTCATTGTACAAGTTATTTTATAGCAGTTGCTAATGTCATATTGCACGAGCGAGGTGTCAATGAGGAAATCCGAGGCATAGCCTTGTAGAACGAAGAATTAAGTAGTTGTTAATGCATTTGGTTATAATGTAACGCCTGCCGTTTTAAAGTCAAGTAACATCGCGGTAAAAATTTCTATAGGCGATGGGTACCCAGGAATGCACATATTCCCAATACTTCACATTCCGATGCTGAAGTTGCATCCCAAGCATCTGAAAATTGTGAAGTAATACAAATATATCTGTGACATACTGAAGCTCCTTTATCGGAGCACTTTCAATCTGTAACAGAATTCTTGCACCGAAAATTTTAGCAGTGCAACCATGTAATTCACTTTAAGGTGATGACATCTTGGCAAGTGACGAGAGCGAAGCAACCGCTTCCCCAGTGGTCAAATACAGGCAATCCGACCTGAAATGGCTGTGAGCCTCATTCGCTCTCTGTATTTTCTCCATGACCTCTCCGGTTGGATTCACAAGCACAAGCTGCAAGGTATAAAGAGTTAAAATGCCACAAAACATGCTTTTATCATGTGAAAAAAGGAGCTTTCTCGTATCTGGTAAGTGTACCTCCATGCCATGCTTCTCTATTGATTTCTTTATGTCAATGAGGAATGCTACACCACTTGTGTCAATTGCAGGAACAGCTGAGGTATTATCTCCCTTATGTTAGTGATAATAAAAAAAATACAAAAACTTGTTATAAGACAGCAGAAATCTTGTAACTCTTTCTTTCTTCAATATTTTGTACAATTTTGTATGTATTTTAAAAAATCAGTAGGGTCTCCCCTCCTATTTCAGTCCATAAAAAACAGCAGAATTGCCCCAGGCAGACAGCAAAAAATGGCTTGAACATGGTATTTCTAATACAACCTCACAATTTAATCGTCTTCAGGCACAGGTGAGAAATCAAACTTTTGAAACCTAACTTTACACAGCACTCTGTAACTTGGTTTCATGGAACAATTTTTAACATGCTATTGCGAAATGTTGTTGATCCCAGGTGGGCTCCAGTTACGGGGTTACATTTCCTCAATGGAAAACATAAAACTTAATTTATGTCAAGCTAATACATAACCACATGAAGATGATGTGCAGTAGTATATTATTTTCAAAGGACAATTTCATGACGTTTTAAAGTAGACGATTTTTCTTTTGTCACAGTCACAAACCTGACAGATCCAAGATTATGAAACGGAGCTCTGTTTGTTTACTCTGTGCTGAACTTTCTTCCTCTATCCATCTTTTAATCCTGCAAAATGGAAAGATTACACAGATATTTACCAGCTTTGTTCTAGTATTACCATGCGAATTGTATGCTAGAAACCATAAAGGACTCTAACTTTTTAAAAAGGACTCTAATGGGATGAAGTCGCCAAGAAGTTGCTGTTACCTTTCATTCAGATAGTTGCTGTTGGCAAAGTTTATTGGTGCTTCAATTGCCAGGATTAAGAACCCAGGAATTCTTTGAGCCTCCTTGTACTGGTGGAGGTTTCGATAAATATCAGTTCCCTTAATGTTCCCTTGAACCATCATCTTGGGCCTTGTGATTTGCAACAATACCCTAAATACAGATATACCAACCTGCAAATTTGAAAGCAAATTAACTACTATAAGAGGTAAAAACAGCAATAATGAAGGAAAATTGGTACTGTCAAATGGCAATAACTTTGTGTTGGTTACCGCTATTGCAAGGCCTTCTTGGACTGAAATGAAAATGACGCCAGCAAATGCACAAACACACACGAGAAAATCCATCTTGTCCATCTTCCAGATGTGATATACAGCAGGGATATCTATTAGGCCAATAACTGCAGCGATTATAATTGCTCCAAGGACAACATTCGGTGTGTACACGAACAATGGCATGAGGAACAGCAGTGTGACCATCACAGTAAGTGCCATGATCACATTGGACATGGCAGTCTTGCAGCCGGCATTGTGGTTTACAGCAGAACGGGAGAACGCTCCTAATGAAATAAGAGAAGAAAGCTAGAGATCAACCTTACGAGTAACATGAGCCAAGATTTGAAATGACATTGTTTGGGTCCAAAAACTGAACCTGTAGTTACATAGCAGGATGTGCATGAGCCTACAACGTTCATCAACCCAATGGCCATCATTTCTTTGTTTCCATCTACTTGGTAGTCCTTGAGTGAAGCAAATGTTCTACCAACCGCTATTCCTTCCTGACATAGTGAAGTTAGCAGTGAGCCAATAGTACTGGGACGAAACAGTGATGAATTCCAGAGCAAACAGCATCATGGAAAATATTTTCCTTAGCATATCAAGCAGAGATTCACGCTTAATTTCAACAAATGAAAATTTGATGATAAATCATACCGTAAGTGAGATAATTCCGGTTACAAGGCCAGTCTTCATGGTGAGTCCTAAATATGTGCTGTCAAATAGTAGTTTGTCCCATGAGGGGCGGTTCAGTCCACACTTGAGCTGCCCAATCTGCAGTCAAAAGATTCAGAATGTCTTGATTATCACCTTATTGCAAATAAAATTACAAAATCAGAAATAATTTTCAGTGCTTTAAGTCCTTACAATGCTAATCCCATGATTCTGAGCTTTGAACAGGAAGACAACCAGGGTCGAGATGATGACCGATGCCAAGGGCGCGCATGCTGAAACCCAGAAAAGTCTTGGCCATCTCAAGCTCTGCATACACAGGCAGTAAGATATGAATGTGTACTACTGCAGAAATTTTAAATCAGTAATGTTAAATAAAGTGCATCAAAAATATGTTTTCCTCTCACATCAACAACATCCTATCAGGCTTCAGAAACACCCTACGATTCAAACATGCATCTTCTTCATGTCACTTATGCATCCTCTCAAGTTTGCATCCAGCATTAGCTAGTATTAAATTCTGGCTCACAGCAAGTATTGCAAATAAATTTCATCCTGAAGGAGTTACTCAGAGTTATTCAAATACTCAGTTCAGATAGACGCACGGGACAGAACAGAGAAGTGATTTGCTGCTAGGAGTAAACTTCTATTGGAATCAAAATCAATGTGGCCTTGAGAGGCACAATAACAGTAGCCCCTAGCAAGGAGGCAAGGACAGAGCAGTCGTTGCATTGTTTCTTTGCTTTTTGGCGCCTCACTTCTGAAACCTGACGGTACCTAATACTAGATTCTGCTGTCTGTGGGCAACTGGGCTCCATCACCATCATATCAGCAAAGCAAGTTCAGTTGATTAAGTGTCAAGCAGCTCCAAGAAATAATTTGATTCAAGGATAACAAGGTTCTTTGACACCATATATATCTACACAGTGCCATCTGTTCTCTGCATACATATGCAGACAGTGCAGACCTACGCGTTGACCATTGGATACGATGGCTGATGTCAGAATACTTGTAGTTTCCAGAGTTCAGTATACGTAGCAACTTTGGGTCCACTGATACATACAACAACTTTCTGCGGTCCAAACTGCAAATGGGTTTCTAGCGGTCCACACCAGACCCTTCGCTCGTTCAGTATGCATGTTGCCGCTGATATATAGCTTGGCACCGCCGAGCGGGTCCAGCAACAAGATTCCGTGGGGGCAAGCTGAAGAAAGACACACAGATCCTTCCATGGATGGTCCGATCAACGTACAGTGATCATTTCGTCCACGACTTCACCAAACCTACATATAGTCCCCGGAATCTTCCTCTGCCGAGCTGAGCTATACGTCCAGGCTGAAGCCGACGGTGCACGACATGGCTGGCTAGCTAGTACGACGCACGCAGCTACGTACGTACTACGGACAAAGTAGGGGAGCAGAAAAGCAAACGCGAGAACGCTACTTGTGGTGATGTTTCAACGGCAGCTAGCAGCGCCACGTACGCGTACCAGAAAGGACAGGCTGGACAGCAGTCAACGGTAAGCGACAAAGAGGGAGGGAAGACGAAGAAGAAGAGGAGACCGTATGTATAGTGTGCCAATGTGCCATGCGGGCGTGTGCATATTTGTCGTAAATACGTATACGTACCACATGTCTGGCCGCGAGCAGGAAGACGAGGAAGCAGGCCCCCATGAGGATGGTCTGCCACGACCACTCGTTGGTATGGTGGAAGACGGAGGCCATGACCGGGACGAGCCCCATCTCGGTGGTGAAGTGGACGATGCCCAGCAGCGCCTTCAGCTGCTGCAGCGACACGATGATCGCCGCGCCGGCCATGAACCCCACCAGCGTCGCCTTGGACAAAAAGTCAATGATGAAACCCAGCCTGCATATCCGTGGAGTCAAGTCAATGCACGGTCACTCTCCTCCTGTGTGTCAATATACTAGTCAGGTGTGCATGCATGCATTCATGCGTGGCACTTGGCCGGCTCACCTGAGGATGCCGAGGGAGGCCTGCACGATGCCGGCGAAGAGGGTGGAGGTGAAGGCCAGCTGCAGGAACAGCATCGGCTCGGCGGAGGGGCTCACGGCCTGGCGCAGCATGGACCCCATGATCAGCGACGCGATGGACACCGGGCCCACCGCCAGGTCCCGCGAGCTCCCCAGCACCGCGTACACCATCGGCGGCACGAAGCTTGAGTCTGCGTACACGTACGTCGATCGTATCAGGAGTCGAAGCTTGCAAATTAATACGAGTATAGTAGAAATTAACAGGAAGGAGACGCGTACATAAGCCGATTATGGGCGGCAGGCTTGCCAGCTTCGCGTAGCTAATCCCCTGCGGCCAAGAATTAGGAGTACATGCAGGAATTAATATAGTAAGACTTTAATAGTAGGCGGTTCGATCGTCAGAAAGTTTGGTGGTGCGAAACGCATTCCTCCAAAAATGCTTACACAATGCTCCAGTGTGTGAAACGGAAGCAGAGGGTTGACCAACTACAGGTACGTACACATAAAAGGAAATCATTCAAGACAGCACAAAAATGCAGACGAAATCATCAATGAGAGCGCAACTCAAAGATCGACAACCAAAAAATTTCTCGTATCAAGTGAAAACGCAGAGATCTGGAAAAACAAACAAAAAACGAAGAGAAGGTAATTTCAACAGGACTTGATGGGATGGGATGGGTGCATGCCTGAGGTATGGCGAGGCTGGCGATGGTGAGGCCGGCGATGAGGTCGGACTTGAAGAGGGAGAAGGAGTAGCTCGGCAACCAGTCGAGGATGGGGAACAGGTACTTGACCGCCATGAGCCACTGCACTCCCAGCGGATGCCCCTTGAATCCCCGGAACGGGTCGTCGGGGAACAGCGTCTCCTTCACCCTCCCCTTCAACTTGCTCGCCGTGCTCTGCGGCGGCGGCGGCACCACCTTGTGCACCTCCATCCCCGCTATCTCCATCGTCGCCGGCGGCGGCGCCGCCGCGCCTCGGAGCGGCCGGCTGTCATTGCCATTGTCGTAACTGCCACCGTAAGCGCCTCTCATCCCCACCATAGTGGCAGGCGACAACTGCCTCTACGACTTGCAAGAGAAGCGTGATTGTGTCTGTGTGTCGATCTGCGAGATGGGCCGCTTATTAGCTAGCTCCTCTCCTCCAAGGTAGATAAGGAGAGGGGGCTGCAAAAGAAAAGAGGAAAAGCGGCACGCAACTTGGGAATCAGAGGTGGTGACACAGGGACGGGCAGCAGGATGCGTGTTCAATAATAATT
This sequence comes from Eragrostis nindensis, assembly GCA_012490785.1. Lineage (NCBI taxonomy): Eukaryota > Viridiplantae > Streptophyta > Magnoliopsida > Poales > Poaceae > Eragrostis > Eragrostis nindensis. The sequence goes on along the minus strand of JAAXCT010000116.1, from coordinate 1,172,971 downwards.
AGACAGAGGCGCAGATATAAATTGGCAGTTTTCCTCATGGATGGGATCTCTAGATTTGATACCACCATCCTTGTGATAGGGAAATTATGAGCAACTTTTGCATTCATATCACAATTGCATGACATCATCGCATATTCCACACTCCCAGGGTCCCAGTTCGTTCGCAATAATGTAGTATACATTAATACGCTTACGCGGCTAATGAAATGCATGCACAAAATCCACCGTTCGTACAGTCTGATCGCCAGTATGGCACTGAGAGAGAAAACTTCACGCTTGGCACACTGCATGCGCCGATGCGAATATTACGTTATGTTGTATAGGAGTGTGTGCCCAAAGGTCAAAACTATACTACATGCAACAATGGAGAGTATCGTACATAATTGTATGGTTGTCATAAAAAAACAACTCTAGCTAACTTTAGCGACTGTTAACATATCTACTAACTATTACGTTATGTTGTATAGGAGGAGTAGTTTTAAAAAAGGTGATGATGAAAAAGTATATTTCAGCACTACTTACTATGTCAAACGGATAAGACCACCGCAGGGACCAGGTAGTGAAAAAAAAATATATTAAAGGAGAAAGCATGCATGATTATCTTGATGAATTAGGGGACGGATAGACAGTCAAAGAATTGACAATAGGCTAATAGGAAAGGCCTCATTCAGACATTCAGCCTGCCAGTGTCAACTTTCTCAAGACCTTTGACGAACCTAAGACTGTAGTCCGGTTAGATAGACTTGGACCTACGGTCGACGACTCGTGGTCAGAGAGTTTGGACTTTGGAGTCTCACCATAAAAGTTCAGCAACTTCCCTCGTCGGAGTTAGAAGAATAAAGTTCCAAGAAACCAGCAAATACGCATCAGAATCAACCGAAATTGCACACGCTATCCCTTGCAAAAAAAAAAAAAAGCACACGCTATGACATGTCTCCAAGTAGACAACATAAATTTATACCGAAAATCAAAAGTCAACCACAAATCATTTAGTAGCATTGAATTAATGATGATGTACCCACTCACAGAAAAAATCTAACTACAAAAAGAAAGAAGATTAACACATAAATTGTGAGAGGAAACACCATATTTATATGATATTTTCCGTACATTCATGCACATAAGAACATGTTTTTTATAGCTTCAGTCAATTTCTAGTTTGCCCATCCTTTCCAATTTTTTTGTGTTTTCGGGCCAGTGTGTTGGCCCTTTGCAAAATTTGTGCTTTCTCTCAGCTTTTCTCCCTTTTTTTTTTGGCCATGCTTGGCTACGGCTAATGGAGCATTTGTGTAAGGCTATGTTTTTGTACTTCTTTCTTCTACATGCAAAGGCAGAACACCTGCCATTTCTCGTAAAAAACATGCAAATAAGAACATGCGCATCATTAATTATATAGTGAGGTAAACTTCTCCAACCGCCATGCGTCGACCACTTTTGGGTCAAAGAAAAGTTGCAAGTGAACAAAATGGAACCAAATTAATAAAATATTTAGAAGATGTTGGTAGATGGTAAAGTGTGGTTTCAACAATGCATCTCAATTGAGGTTTCCCTATTAGTTGCTCGGGAAAAAACTATTTGTCAACTAAACAGTTACTGATTTGAAGGGCCATCTTATAAGCAAATGGATCATCCTCGGAAAAAAAAAGGAAAACATGTTAAAGAAGAATAAGTAGTCGATCTTGGCCCAGCTGGCAGTTTACAATCATCGAATGACCAAGGACGGTTGCGCCGAATCTTTCTCCAGTGATATCTACCGAGCGTTTTCGATCACATGTGTTTGTATGCCATTGGTGGAGCGAGGGGAAAAAGTAATGGTTGGAGAGATTCGAAGTGAATATACACGTATGGCGAGCTTTATGCAAAGCGTTGAGTGGGGGTCATTTCCAGCCTGACATATTTTGTGGGTGGGCGCGGCCGGGTCGACATGACCGCAGGGGCGCCGCCGTCGGCCGGATTCCGAGCTGACGTCCCATCGCATCTCCGGCCCCAGGAAGATGGCAAGGGCATGCGATAAACACGGGGAGATGAACCGTGGATGTGAACAGCGAATGGATAGAAAGCCTGATCCATGGCGATCGATCGATCAAGCGAGAGAGATTGAACAGGAACGTCAGAGCCGCCTTTTGCGTAAAGAGAAGTTGCTTTGATTAGGGAGTCCATTGGCGAACAGATTTTTTGTGGCGCTAGAATTATTCACGAGTCCTTTTCGAAGTAGTATGGACATATAGATGTGTTTGTTGTGTGTATCTTTCTGTCGTGCGGTATGGAATCGGGGAACGTGCTGGCCGTGTTCTGAATTTGCGCATCACTGTTCTATCTCGCTTAGCATGCATCGAGTCACTGCACTAACTCCAGGTCCACCACCAGCACTTCCAAACTCGTGCTAAGTGGCAGGTTAGGAAGGCAGAGAGCGGCGGCCGCAGTGGACGTGGTCCAGGACGCGCGGGAAGCACAACAGGTGCGCCACTGTCGCGCGGGAACAGCCGAAGGATTTTCGGAGTTGGTCTTCTCTCCCTGGAGAAAGGCGGCGATCCATAGATGCCGTTGCCACTTGCCGGGTCGACGTCGCCTTTCGAACAAGAGCCATGGGAGAGGTGCTGCCGAGCTTCAAGATAGGGCGGCAGATCGGCCCCCGCCGGGTCGCCGCCTATCATCAGTATCACCTTTTGATTCTGGTTTATATATATCCTCTGCCACCATTTTCCGATCCCTACGTGGCGCGTGTGGCTAGGGGATGCCATCTAAGCTGCGTCCATTCATAGTGCCTCATGCTCCTTTTTCAGACAAAATCCTTGCCATATTCCTTCCATACGTGAACCTGTCGAGATCAGAATGAACTGAAGCCTGCTGAAGCGGCGGAGGAACTACACAGTACTCCAAGCACGCTGGAGCTGGACGTGCGCACTGCTGTTCCCGGGCAGGTAGGCCAGTTTGTACGGGCCAGGATCTGGGTCTAGGCCCGTGGGCTCATGCGGCCTACTCCTTTCAGGCTCATGGCACTCAGGCCCAGTATTCGCCAATTTCGGCCTAGGCGGACCATCACTCCCGTCCGCTTCAAAACCGGGTTCCGACTTTCGCATGTTCGGACTCGCCTCGTCCCAGAATGTTACACGGGACGTACGTAACCGACTCCTGCTCGTAAGTCGTCGTCATACGATTTCGATGAGCTTTATATATCCGCTAGGACGCAAGTACACCGATCAGACGAACGACACCTGACGAACGAATCCAAGACCTTGCTCGGACCGAGTCGTGCCACCGCAAGCGACAATGTCCTCCGCTTCGACCGCCACGGCCGCCCCATGGGCCGACCTCCTGCCGGAGCTGTGCCGCCTCGTCGCGGACCGCCTCGACGCCATGAGCGTCCTCAGCTTCCCGGCCGTGTGCGCGCCGTGGTCAGCCGCGTACAAGGGGGCCCCTCGCCTGCGTCCTGGCGCCCCGACGATGGTCACGTCGGGCCTGGACGCCGACGGCCACGGCTGCACGCTCTACGACTACGAAGCGGGCGTGTTCGCGTTGCACGATGTGGCCACCGGCAAGACCTTCCGCGCGGAGGCCGAGGGGCTGAAAGGCCGGTGCTGGGTCGGCGGCAAGGACGACTGGCTCGTGACCGCCGGCGACAGGTGCGACGTCGAGATCCTCAACCCGATCACCGGCGCCCGGGCTCGCCTGCCGTCTTTCGACACCATCCCCGGAGTCGAAGTGGACGGAGGAGGCGAGTTCAAAGTCCGCGTGGAACGCGAAGAGTACTCTCAATCGCTTCAGCGTGTCGCGCTGTGCCGGACGCCGGTGCACCGGGAAGGCTACCTGGCCGTCGCTACGTTCCATCCGAATCTGCTCGCGTTCACGAGATTTGGGGAGGACTCTTGGACGGCGTTGAAGAACCCGGCTGACCGCGAGGGAGGGGTCGAGTACGCGGACGCCATCGTCCACGAGGGAAAGGTGTTCGCCGTCAGCCGCAGCGGAGGCGTCTACTCCTGGGAAATGAAGAACGGCGGCGAAAAAGCAGATCCCGTGGTGGTGCGGCGACCGGACCCAAGCTACCCGTTCGAAGACAAGTTCCACCTGGCCATGTCGAGCGGCGGCCGGATATTGCTGATCTGCATGGTCGGCGACAGAATCTCGCTGGGCAGTCGTAACCGTCAGATCAGGCGGATGATCTACGACGGCCAGCGAAGCTTCCACGCGTACAACGTTGCGCTTCACGAGCTAAACGCGAGCGACGGCACGTGGCGCGCCGTCTCGAACATCGGCGGCGACCGCGCGCTCTTCCTGGGGGCGAACTACCCGTTCTACGTCGCCGTGCAGCGGGGCTCCAAAGAGTTGAAGGCGAACTGCATCTACGTCGCCGACATGTTCGATGCTGACGCGGCCTTCATCGATCCGGAGGAGAGAAGCGATCGCAGGTTTGGGCGCCTCGTTTACGCCGGCGAGAATGACATGTATCAGATGCCAATATGGTTCCGACCAACCGCACACTTGGACGAAGGATAAGTTTCAATAAAGTAGACGGTGCTAACATTCATTGCCTCGGTGAAAATTAGGCCAGTCTCAGTGCATACTTTCATTTCACACTTTTCAAGAGTGCCACATCAGATTTAGAGTTTTCACATGATAAATAAAATGACCTCTCTCAATGCATAATTTCATCTCACGGTTTCATAGGCAAAGCATAACATTAAATTCTTGCATTGAGATTGGTCAAAACATGTTGGGATGAAAGCTTTAGCTCTCAATGGGTCTTTCAATGAGCTTTCACATATATGAAAGTGTGCCACATTCCTTTCATGAGGATGAAAGGAACTTCTCCTCTTTCATCTTAATTGATGTGCCATGTCATCTATTTTGCTGATGTGGCACCTTATTTAATGGTGATGAAAGGTCCATTGAGAGTGGCCTTATGGAGTGGATGCATGAAACCAAACCTTTTTGCATCTCTGGTCTGGCTCATGCATAACTTTAATTTTCCTAGAAACATAATATAGATCACTTGAATATATCTATCAAAAATGCGTCATGGAAAGTACTCAAACATTCGCATGACATAGCGGGGCTTGTCCCTCTGGCGGAGTATGTATGGTTGTAATTGCTCAAGTACTCCCTCCGTTCTTTATATAAGTGATTATTATGACATTTAAATTTTGTTCTAAGATAGGACAAATTTTGAATAATTAGTTTGAGGGCCGAGCTAAAACAAGAGATTTAATGGTCATTACTTCGTCTGGTATATCGTTTAAACTCCTAGATCCCTTATATAAAGGACAAAGAGGAGTATTATTGCGAAGATCCTTGAGGGTTGTTCCATACAATTTAATTTTGAGGAATACAACATTTTGAGTGTTTGACATCATGCATCTTATTTTAGGAGTTGACAAATAGCGAGGTCTCTTATTTTTTTAATACGTGTTTTTAAATATAATTATATAATTTCATATTGTTTCTTTACATCATGTAAAGTTCGGGGTATATGGCAGCTAATTATTCTAGTAGGTGTTTGACATGTAGTCCATCTTAAAAAAAAAAGGTGTTTTACATGTTGAGCCATTCAAAAAAAAATTATATGTTGAGGCAGGTATATTTTTTTCATCTTGAAATAAAAAGATGTTTGGTAAATCATGAACAATTTAATCATGTTTAAACGGTGCCTCACTGACTCACTGACCCGTTAGACCCACATGTCAGAATCTTCTCTCCAAAACCACTAGTCCCCCAAACCCGTGAGGTCGAGACTCACCCTAACCACCACCCTCGCTCTCCCAGCCGCCGCCGTCGGTGACCGGCGACGCCGATCCCGATGGGCGCGTCGGCTTCCATACTCTCCCTCCCCATCGCCGGCGCGCTCCCCGCTGCTGCCACCGCCGTCGCTGGCGCCGCTGGCTCCTTCGCCCTTGGCTACCTCTTCGCCCTCAGCCGCCTCCCGCGCCTCGCCGCGGGCCCTGTTTCCGGGGGGCTCTCGGATGAAGATTCTGAGGACGACTCGGAAGATGATGATGACGAAAACTCTGGCCGCAGACGGACGGCGAAGCGGGCGGGCGGGCAGAAGCGGACCGGGCTCCGGCTGCTCTTCTGGTCGCGGAACGTGGTCACCAAGTCTGACTCAGCCAAGGAGGCTGAGAAGGCCCAGGCGCAAGCTGCTGCCAGCCCCCTGGAGATCGAGAACCTCGCTGCGATAATCGAAGATTTCAAGATGGTATAGGGGATTTAATTGTTTTTTATGGTGTTTTTGATTTTTAATTCGGGGGAGGGTTAAGATGATCGTTTATGTTGGTTTTGCTGTGGTGGTGGTAGGTGCTGGTGGTGAGGAATGATTTGAAGATGGGGAAGGGGAAGATCGCTGCTCAATGCAGGTTAGACATTTCGTTTACTGTACTATTTCTGTGTGAGTAGAAACTGTTAGTAAGGTTATAGAGCTCATTAGTAAACTCAAAATGGGTACCTAGTTACAAGGTTGAACTATAATAATCTACCTGTCTTATCTTAAGCTGAGGTGATTTTGCGATGAAATATCTGCTTCACAGGCCAGGTTGTTGTTACTGCTATTACTGATCCACTTCGGTTCATTCATTATGAGTTCACCATGGAATTAATTACAAACTTTTGTAGAGGAAAAAGCTGCAGTACCAAAAAAATGGTCATGTCGACTAGATGATCTCTCAGGCACCTTGGCTGCTTGTGATTATGGCATTATGCAGTATTGTCAGCTAGAGAGGAGCATTGTCTCCCTGTTGTTTGGTTTTGGTCTATTTTATAACTATGGCTTTGTCATATGTACACAGTATATGTAGTGTTTACACTTATGTAAAGGATTTAGAGAGTTAAGAGAGTGATTGGTTAGATGTGCATGATTTATGTTGGATTTTATGCTAATATTCAGAGATGGAGGGAACTCTGAATTGGGTTTAGTTTGATGCCTATGCAAGAAGGCTGCCTTATCTGATTGCTTGCTATTTCACTTTGATGGCTAAATCATGAGAATAGTTGCTGTGATAGCTACATTACCTGCCTACATCCCTTTCTCTTACCATCCCAAGGCAACTTTATCAGGTTCATCTGTACCTTTGCTGGAAAAATATCAGACATCGTTTATCTCGGTTACTTCTGTCGTAGGACCTATGCAATTTCCAAGTATTGCTGCCTGTCACACCTGAAAAACAAACCAATTTATTATGTCAATCAGAACTTTTGAGCCTGGACAGCCAGTTGTGACTTTACTTACCAAAGGGAATGCATTTCTCAGTGTTTCTAGAGGGATACATGCTGGCTCCCTTATTTCTGCAATTTTTGCAATGGACAATTTTGCATTATTTTGCAATGAAATATGTGTTAAATGTTGCCATTTAATTGATTATTATATTTGCTGCCTCCAGCACTTCAGTCATTACCTGCAGCAGTGAACTTGGTTTTCATGATTACGATGTTTTTTCATTGCTATATTTGTTTCATGTCTGTAAAGATGATTGTCATGTTGATTATGTCGGTTTCTTTTTCTGTTGTTTCAGCCATGCAACACTGGGTTTGTTCAAAAAACTTCAACAGAGAGCGCCAAAATCACTTAAAAGGTATTTTCAAGACGTTTCCTTATTTTATTTTAAGGTTCTTCCATATATTCATCTTCATTGCAGCGAGATAACGTAATGTATGCTAAATTTTCTTTGCTCTCTTCATTTCTTGCAGATGGGAGCGATGCGGGCAAGTCAAGGTTGTTGTGAAAATTGAAAGCGAGGAAGATATGCTTGTTTTACAGGTAAGTGCTCTTGTTTTAGTGCCGACTAGTGTTTTAAATGATTTTTCTGAGATATCAGAAAAGAGATAAACGTAAATCAAGCGACAATACCTGTGGATTTGCATGACATATATTATGAAGAGTACTAAAAGATTCCATTGCCTCACGTGACTACAATTTTGATTGAAAAATATTGTCTCATCATGAAACTGTTTCTTAAAAAAATTGATGCTTGTCCTATATACTATTTTTTATCATTCTTCTAGGGGAATATTCTACTGCGATGCTCCTATGCAAACCAGCAATTAAAATACGGCCTAAAACACGATTAGAAATGTCTAAATTTTCCACTTTATGCAGGGGAGAGCAAAGTCTTTGAATCTGCCAACTCACATAACCATAGACGCTGGAAGAACACAGATTGCTCCAAGTGAGTTTTTCCAGAGATTTAACTTATAATGGGTTCTTGTAACTTTCTTTTTCTCCTTTTCTCATTTGGTTTGATTTCCATTTTGCCTTTTGTTTCTGTAGATTCGAGAACAGTCATGGCGATTCTTGGTAAGTCTCATTTAGTTCATATTACCTTGAAATGCAATATATTGCTAACTGATATCTTTGCTTATATTACTGTTTCAATTGAGCAGGGCCAGCTGACATGGTTGATGATGTCACTGGTGGTCTGAAGCTTTTGTAAACATAGCCTTCTCAGCATTCTAGAACTTGGATGTTCCAAATTCGATATGGAGACGTTGCTGGTCCACATTGCTTTTGCACTTCCAGTGATGTGTTGCTGAAGGATGAACCATTGCTTCTTTCGTTGACCCAAGCTTGTTGTTCAAGGATTTATTTGGAAGGAGAATTCACTCTTTCTACTTGTACTGAAGGTTGTAATTGGAGCTCTGAATTCAGTTGTTGAAATGCTTTTTGATGTTGAGATCTTATGAACAATTACCTCTTCTGTAATATAGATAGCAAAAACAAAAAGAAAAATCTAGCATTTACTACTGTTGAATGTGGGAATTAAGAGTCTCAATAGGGAAGAAAAGTTGATATTGATAACGCTGTTTTTTTGCACATTTTGATACAAACTTAAAAAATGTTCAGCCTGTGTGGGCTAAGCTTCAATGTTCTTGGCAAATGATAGAAATGTTCCTGACTGGGTAAACTTATAATGTTGACAATTCAGAAAGCTGCGCCTACATGAGATTATCAGTGAATATCAAAGCTTTCACCTGCAGTGCTTACGCTGAATTAACCAGCTGAAGGAACGAAAGAACAGTGTCATGTTATGATATTCCGGTTCAGGAACTGGATATCTGTGTTCAGAAGCCCTCCAGATTTTGCGGCGCACAAGCTGACATTGAGGTTAGGAATTCGCTGTTATTGACTTTCTCACCCATGGAGAGAAATCTGAATTCAGTCATTCAGAGCGATCAAAGAAATCCAACCCTAAATTCTTTTGTGCCATGTTTCTATCTTTTATCAATCAGAAAGATATACAGAAATGTAGTGATATACATGTCAATACATCATCACTATATGCTCGCAAATAATAAAGCGCAAGTTGAAGTTACATTACTGAATACAGACATATCTGTCATGGTCGTGATTGCTGAAGTTACATTGTCAGACTGCAAGATAATGAATCAATTCCCTTTCCTCTTTCTCTTGTTCAACTTCTAATGAATCAACTGCTCTGCAGCCTCCTATTCCCACTGAATATCTTGTTCAGTATTGCAGCAAGCCTCACGCCTCCCTGAGCTATTCTCTTCTGGACAACCGGCAAAGCAGAGAAGAAATAGTCGTCTGCAATTTCATTCCAAGAGCACCATATCACTTGGCCTCCAAGGGTATCATAACTTAAATGAGCCGCAAAATTCACAGAAAACAATTAATCTACTGTGCATAAGTTACCTTCTAAGGTGGAATCTTGCTCGACGCCCTCGTACGCCTTGCAAGCCAGTTTTGCACTCTCATCAGCATACCTGCATTCGCTCTAACTGTTAGCCTCTGAAGATTCAGTTCGCTTCTGAATTCGATCTTGCAGAGCTCTAACTTACTTGTCAGCGCAAGTTTTCGTGCGGCTACGGCACGTCTCCCATTGCTTCTCTTCGTTGGACCACTCCTCCTGAACAACAAGAACTCAAGTCAATGCTAGATGTTGGTGCAACCTAGTTAAAAGTAGCAAAATCATAAGTGATTGGTGCAAGGCAGCGTGGGAGAGTGTGCTTGTACTTACAGTGATGTTCAGCTGGATGGCCTTTATCATGGTGCTCATGTCGTCGTTGTAGAAGTCCTTCATGGCTGTCTCGATGACGTTCACATCCCATACCTGAAACAACACAATTTAGTCAGTGTAAGATATCGAGGAGTTGGACTTAAATTCTGCATCGGATGCGCGCGTACATGGTGAAGGTTGCTCTTCCTTCTGTACCAGTGGACGATAATGGTGTTACCGCCGAGATCGTCCGCATTGCCGCAGTGGAGTGGCTGGTGGACGTCGCCGACGAAGTGCGCCAAGAACATCAAGCTCTCCGTCGGGTCAACTGCATATATAGCAAAATAGGTGATTGGTTAAATGTACAGTGCGTAAGCGAAGAAAGTGATGGATCGAGGAAAGAGTGGTGCGATTGCCGCTCACATGGACTTGACGAGTCCTTCAGCGCCGTGGTGTAGTTGTTGATTGCTCCGACCACGCACATGTTCGCCTCCCCCTGTCTGTTGTGGCAGTCCCCTGATCATAAATTGTACTGTCAGGATCCATCGTAATCAGGAGATCCCATGTTCCGTGAGCTCCAGGCACAACCTTTGTGCTTAGAAGATAAGATACTCCATATTATTGCGCAGACTAGTTCATTAATCAGGACATTAGACACGAGCAGGCAGCCACTTGTTCGCCATACATGCCAGTTGTGCCTGTGACGACGCAAGCCTTTTGCTTGCCCCATCAAGCAAGCAAGGCAAGTACCTAGTAATCCATGCTCCCACGCATGCGAAGATCGGCAGGTCGCTAGCCGATCCAATCCGATCTGCCGAACTACTACTAACTGTTGACCGAATAATAATATTCTTTTGAGATTCCGAAATGATGGCAATTTCCTCAAGCCTTTTTCTATCTGAACTCCAAGCAACAGGGCATGCAGACATCGGTTGCTTCTGTAGCGAGTAAGCCTGCGGGCATCACGACAGCAACGTCTCAACCGAAACCTATCCTCTATTTTGATTTTTATTTTTTGAAACTACTCTCTAGTTACCCAAGTCAACACAAAAAATTCAGAACGAGTAAACCTAGGCATGCAGCCATCAACTAGTAGCTAAATAGGTTTCTAAAAAATGCGCTCATGAAAGAGACGACCTAAGTTGGAGACTCTGAAAGAGTATGCAAAGACTGTATCTGCATGGAGACAAAGTGTTGAGATAATGAGCGCCTTACTGGCGTAGTCGAACTTGCAGCCCCCCTCCGAATCGGCGAAGTGCAGGGGGCTCGACCACTTGTACCGGAACCGTTGATTGTCCGCCCAGGAGCACGTCTCCGCGAGATCGCCGCCGGCCCATCCCGGCAGAAGGTCCTTCACCGCCGTCGATGCCTCTTCCGTCAGAAAACTCTGCGGCAGGTTTCAGTTCAAAAATTCAGCTTCTCCAGCGCCGCTGATAATCAAGAAAACTATATATGCAAGATTCAGCTCGCTTACCTCGGCGATCTTGCATGTCATGTAGTGTCCCTCCTTGCCCCATGCGTGAGAAGCCGGAGCTCTCGCCGCCACCGTGACGAGGAGGACTTGGAGAAGCAGGAGCAGGCCCATCCTGCTTACCTTGGCTTTGCTCGCTCTCTTTCTCTTGTGTCTTGCAATGGGGCTCTCTGTTTCGCTTCTTGGTTACCTCCTCTGCTGCTTCCCTATTTATACACCGGCTAATCGAGTTGATCCGTATATTTTGATTCCTTGTTCTGATGCAGGAGGCTTTAAATTTTTAGCGCGAGCAACAGATGGAAAGGTTTTTAAAACTTGTAAATGAACTGGACCATGTGACTTTTGAGGGGTTTTGACCTGTATGATCATTTGTTTGAGACTAAATCTGGTGATTGGTAGCCTACATATAACCATCTTTTATTTGGATTGGAATGAACTTCCTCTACGGATGTGTTTATTGGTGCATAGCATGTCATCAACACGAAACCTCAAACCACGGTTGCTGTTCCGCAACCGTACGTGTAGCGATAGTTCAGCTGTTCAGTTTCTGATTGCTGCACGACTCGTCCAACTGTCAAATAACCATCTCGATTTTATTTCATTAATACCAGCATAGTTGACTTTTTATTATTCAGAAAGTGTTTAGGAAGCATCTACGTTACATTGACTAGCATATCCTCCTTCCGTCTTTAGATACGTGATGTTATTGATATTTTTTTTTGTCTTTGATATGTAACTTGACTATTTTTTGTCTGAAAAATGGATTGTAGTGCCTACTAAGAGTATAGTATCACGAATGTACTTTTATAAAATCAACTACACATATGATTTTTGTTGTGATAGTTATTGAAATTTGAAAAGTTTGATTGGATCTCAATCAAAACACCCTATATTGAAAAATGAAGTATATGTCGATGCTCCCATCTTACAAGGTCTGGTGAGAAAACATCAAAACATGCAAAGTTCATACGTTAATAATACAGTGTCTCATCCGCTCTTTGATGCCTTGTTTTTGAATGCAGGAGGACACTGTTATCATACAAGAATTTAGTAAAACGAGTTAATTTCATAGAAAAAAAGTAAGATTAAAAAAGAAATAGTACTGCTATAGGTACGAAACTCGCACGTCCTGAGCCGGCTCTACGGGCCTCCGCAAAAGGCAGGCCGGGGCTAATTGGACCCTTCCCCACCTTTCCGAGACAACCGCACCACACGTTGCCTGATCCAGTCCGCATATATTCCATCTAACGGTTACTATTACCTCAACCCCGGTCGCTATTTCAAATAGCGACCGGGTGATCGGTGACCGAATCCCGACACCCCCGCGGCGCCTGCGCGCCGGGCGCGGTGCCTTGCTGGCGGCGCGCCTCCCGCTTCGCCATCGTCGAGATGCTCCGCGTAACCACAACGTCGTCGGCGTAATCCAGCTGCTCTATGCGCCGATCACCTTCCCTCCCTCGCATTCGCGGGCGACCTTGTTAGCACGCGGAACAGCAGCGGCCGCCGGCCACGGTGTCCACCACGTTCCTGCCGCTGGGCGCGGTGGCTCCTATCCGACGCATCGTCCGGTTCGCCACCGTGGTGGTCAGCGAATCCAATCACGACACCCACCAGCGCGCTTGGAGCAGTGCCATCTTGCCGGCGCGCCTCCGGCCGGTTCGCCATCGTCGAGATGCTCCAGTTGCGCTCTGACACCCTGTTGGCGCGCTGCCTTATTGTCCACCACATCTGTGAGCCTCGAGTTCTCGTCCGCGCTGCTCGGGCTCGGCATCTACCTGCTTCATGTTCACCTCCGCGGCCTGTTGCATGCCTGTCGCCCACCCAGCCCCATGGAGCGTATCAGTTCAGTGTCGAGTGACGGATTTGGAATATTCAGATAGGCAATATTGTAACGGAGTCGATAACTTTAGATCAGATTTATTAGTACTGTTTACCAGTGTCACCGTTCAAGATCGCCGGATTGGTCAGCAAGATGCAACGGCGCTACTGATAAGAACAAATATGAGCAGGTGCGTTCTGCATCGCTGCAATCACCTGGTGAATTTCGCCTGTACCACTGTTTACCAGTGTTAGAGCAACGCCTGAAGACTTGATGGTTAGAACGCAAGTAGTAATGATAAATAACTCTCAAGTTGTATGTCCTGAGATGCGTAACATTGAATTCTGATCTTCCTTTTTATTTGGCGAGGCACTAATTATAAGGCAACTCAATCTGAAATACATGTCGGAACGCGCATGCCAACACATCAAAGTGCCTAATCTCTTATTCTACAAACCTCCATTTCGTTTTACTTGTCACTGGCCAGTTACTGTAGCAACTTTGACCGACCGTCTTTTTCTACAAAATTTTGATAAATACTTCAAAATGCGCAATGTTTTCAAAATATGTTTAATGATAATTCTATTGATCAGAAAGTTTTAGGCATCGACGACGAATTTGTAGAATAAGACGGTCGGTCAAAGTTGCTACAGTAACTAGCCAGTGACAAGTAAAACGAAATAGAGGTTGGTAATTCCAAATGCCGGCTACTTCCTTCCCCTTCCGTTTCTCATGTTACATCTCTACCGGATCAGCTGCTCTGCAGCCTTCTGTTCCCACTGAAGATCATGTTCAGTATCGCAGCAAGCCTCACACCTCCTTGAGCAATTCTCTTCTGAACAACCGGCAGCGCAGAGAAGAAATACTCTTCTGCAGTTTAATTTCACGAGCATCAAATCACATGTCCTCTCTCGGGAGATGTAAGAAATTAATGTGGTGGTTCAGAACATAGTACCTCCTAAGGTGGAGCCATTGGCAACGCCCTTGTACGCATTGCACGCCAGTGCTGCACTCTCGGTAGCGTACCTGCAGTTGCGGCTCCCATCTATTAGCCTCTGAAGATTAAGTTTACTTTTGTAGAAACATGCGTGCTTTCAGGCAGATCACGCGCTTACCTGTCAGCACAAGTCGTCTTGGAACGGTGACACGCCGCCCACTTCTGCTCCTCGCAAGACCACCCGTTCTGCACGACGAGAAGTCAATCAGTACTTACTAGTACTAGGTGCTAGTATGCCTGATGGATGCAGCACAGGTTTGTAAAGCACATACAGTGATGTTGAGCTTGATGGCCTCTGTCATGGTGGCCGTGTCGTTGTTGTAGAAGTCCTCCAAGGCTGTCTCGATGACGTTCACGTCCCATACCTGAAACAAAAACGTGAGATCGTGAGCCCAAGTAAAACTGAAGCAATGCTTTTTGTGAATCATCATTCGATTAATTACCTTGTGAAGGTTGCTCGCCGTAGCGTTTGTGTACCAGTTGACTTTGATGGTGTTGCCGCCGAGATCGGACCTGTGGCCGCAGTGGAGAGGCTGGTGGATGTCCCCGACGAAGTGCGCCAGGAACATCAAGCTGATGGTCGGATCATCTGATGGCAGCAGCGCAGGTGTTTAAGGACGTTGTGATGGTGGAAGGAGGTCATGCAGCAAAGGAATATTGAGGTGTGATTGATGCTTACATGGGCTTGAACAGTCCTTCAGCGCGGCGGTGTAGTTGTTGATTCCTCCGACTACGCACATGTTCTTTTCTCCCTAGCCGTTGTGGCAGTCCCCTGCTCAGAAAAAAATGCCATCAGGCACATTTTTAGCTACTACTACTAGGACACCATAGTTTCTGGCCCACGTGCAAGTCAGAAGTAAAAAACTACTCCTGCTTGCTTAGATCCTGAAAACACGGCATTTCTCCATCCGAAGCCTGAACCCCAACCACTCGGCTAGGCAGGCAACGGTTGCTTCTGTACTCTGTAAAGAGTGAACAGTCCTATGTGACCAGGAAGCGCCAGCAGTCACTGTGACATTAGGGGTGTTCGTTTCTCTAGGCCTAAAGGTCATATTAAAACTAATCTTATTATTTAGGCGTTTTAAATAAATCTAATTAAAAAACTAACTGCAGAATCTTGTACTAATTTGCGAGACGAATCTAACGAGGGTAATTAAGCCGTGATTAGACGATAGTTACTGTATCATCACTGTAGCGAAACATAGATTAATTAGGCTCATTAGATTCGTCTCGCAAATTAGTCCACATCTGTAAAAAGGTTTTGTAATTAAACTTATTTAAGACGTCTAAATAACAAAATTAGTTTTGATGTGACCTCTAGGCCTAAATTGCCGAACAGTCACATTGACTCAAAGCAACGTGCCATCCAATTCGATAGCGCAAGCTCGCACTAACGTTTGATTGCAGCATGATTCAGCACTATTACTAGGCACTAGCGGTCACTATGCACTAGTAGTACTAGAATAACAGGAAGGAATGAAGAGCTGCCACTAGGAGCTTACTGTTGTAGTTAAACACGCAGCCCCCCTCCGAGTCGGCGAAGTGCAGATCGGTCGACCACGGGAGCGCTTTCCGCTGGTCGTCCGCCCAGGAGCACGTCGCCGCGAGGACGCCGCCGGCCCACTCCGGCAGGAGCCCCTTCACCGCCGTCGACGCCTCTTCCGTCAGAAAACTCTGCAGACAGTTTCCAGTCCACTCCACAGTTCAGCAGCTTTACTTACACCAATGCCGACTGGCGACTGCCGATCGTGAAACAATCTTGCACAGACGCACAGAAAAAACACTCAAGCGCTTCACTGAGTTTGAGTTCGCATACCTCGGCGATCTTGCAGGTCATGTAGTGTCCCTGCCAGCCCCATGCGTGGGCGGCCGGCGCTCTCGCCACCACGGCGACGAGGAGGAGGTGGAGGAACAGCTGCAGGCCCATCCTACTCAGCTTATCCTTGGCTTTGCTCTCACTCTCTCGATCGCTTTCTCGCTATGTCGACTAACCCCTTTTTATACACCGGCTACCCGACCGATGCGTGATCCATGGCCACCTTTTACTATGAACCACTTCCGTTTGGATCAAGTGAAGCGTGATCTTAAAAATTGATGGGCCACGCTGCTAAAAAATTCTTTACTGCACCTCCTCGGGCAGAGGTGTGGGTTGGTCACGTGCTCTGTTATAAACTGACGTTATCTACACTGTGCAATCAGCATTGAGCTGTCTGGCTCCATCTCCTGTCTGGCTCCATCTCCTGACGATCTCGCTCCTAATCGTTGGTGTGCTTTCTGCTTAGCGCACGATCGATCCACTTGCAGTGTTCTAATCTCGATGTCATCGCGTTAACGAAACCAAACATTGACTTGCTTTTGTTTCGAAAGCGAGGACATGTTTTTTTTCAGACGTGGGCCAGCAGAGAGACTCACGGACGCCGGCAGTGGGGAAACGGCACGAGGAACCACCAGTTCAGGTCATTTTCCTGGTGCCGTGGATCGAACCCGGGCCGGCTCAGCGCAACCATGTGCTGCTGGCCGTTCGCCCGGGCGTCCGTTGGGGAAAGCGAGGACATGTGAGCGTCTTAAACAATCTTGGGACGTGTTGCACGTTAGTAGCAGGCTACTGGTCAAATCCGGTTTTGGATATATGTGTACATTGGTCGTTGGGTGACCAGTGCCGTTTTGCGAGAACGTGCCGGTTTTCACGTTATTTTTAGCTCTCAATACTCAAAGAGGTGGGTAGGTGAAACGTGATCGGTATCAGATCTGCGTCTCTGGAGTTGCGCGCGAGACTGTAGTGGTCAGGTCCAAAACTAGCGTTCCAAACTTGATTTATAAAAACCTTGACTTGATTTAGCCGGACGGATATTTTATGAGGTGGGTTGCAATAAGACCGAATTCCCTGCATACGCCCTCTGCCTGCAGGCTAGGGCCGCAGCTGATCATTTTAGTTGCCTCCGACACTTTTTCCTTCAACCGAATGAATTAGTTTAAAATAAGTTCTTGTGTCGCTTTCTCATTTTGTCGTGGCTTAGTATGACCACGGTGAAAGGCTATTAATGGAGACGTGGTCAGTTCTTTCATAAAATTAGATCCATCAATAAAATAAATTCTAAAAGACAAAAACAATGTATCTTATGACTTCAATAGAGTTTGGTGTTTTTATTGATGGTTGGAGAGAATACGGCTTCGATTAGGTTATTTCTTTTCGGCAGCATTAAATGAAGAAGTGATGTTGAAGATAAATAAAAACCTTAAACATTTTAAGTCTTGATCTAAAACTGCGTATTTTGTTAAATTTAATACAATCTTCTTTGATTTGTGATAAATAAAATAAAATACACAACTCTCATAGATGATCTTCAAGGCTGCTTTTGAGGGTGTGCAATGTTTTTTTTTTTTTTGAGGGTGTGCAATGTGCATCGGAATCTTTGGAACTGGGAAAAGGCCTTCGTCGTTGGCCGGCTGCCACCACGGCGGTTAGGCGGCCGGGCCCATCGCGTCAGTCATCGAACCACCGGCGCTGCGGCCTCCGTCCAATTCCCACGCGCTGCGCGGCTCCTCCGCTCGCCGCGCTTCGCCATGGCGGGTTGGATCTCCTCCAAGCTCAAAGCCGCCGAGACCCTCCTCCACCAAGCAAGCCCGCCTGCCCTTCTTCTCTACCTCTCGGCGTCTTCCGCTCCTCCTCACTCCACCTCTGCTGACTCTTCGCTTGTCTTCTCCAGATTGACCAGCAGGCTGCGGAGTCCCTCGGCAAGTCCCCTTCCGCCTCCGACCTCGCCTCGCTCCAGCCCTCGGCCGACCCGCTCCTCGACGTGCCCCCGCGCAGACCGCCGCCTGCCGGCCCGCCTCCCTCCCTCGGTTTACGCCTCGCCGCGAAGCGCTCCTCCCCATCTCAACCACCTCCTTCCCCCGGCCCCCGCCGCTCCGCGTCAGCTGCGGCGTTGCTCGATCAAGCCGTTGGTGTGCCGGTGGCCGAGGCGAGAGCGGCTCGGGAGGAGGATCAGTCGGATCGCGAGGTCGGGAAGGGAGGAGCACCTGAGAGCGAGAGCGGGAGTGATGAGGACTCGGATGGATCGGGGAGCGACGATTCGGAGGATTCGGAGGAGGAGAGGCGGAGGGAGGAGGAAAGGAAACAGCGGCGAGCGGAGCGGCTTGCGGCCATGGCTGCGCGTGCCATCGCCGAGCGAGAGGAGGCCGTGGCGAGGCTTGAGGGGGAGAAGGCCGGTCTCGAGAAGCTGCTCGCTGAGCGTGAGAAGGAGCAGGCCCAGGAGGTAATGCTGCTTCATGCCGATTTTATGAATTTACTCGTCTGAAATGTTGCTCATATGATGACATACTCTGTCCCAGTGCCACTGCGAGCATGGTATGATAATAGCTCTTATCACTTGGCATAATTGACTCTTATTTGGTGATGTAGAAGTTGAGTTAATACTGCAGCGTATAGTTTTTGTTCGTTGTGTGGATACATTCTGCTAAACTTGGGTGATCTAGCAATACTGACATTTGAGCACAAATCATACAACTTGATATTTAGCTGCCGTCAAACTTTATGTTGATATCCATGACTGTTTTCTGTATCAATATGGCAATGTGCTTTCTGGTCAGTGTTCATATTCGAAATCATATTTATTTGGTCTTACGTAAGTTGTCCTTTTGTGAGATTGATTCCAGAGAATGATGGATCCTTATCAGCATTTTGCTCGACATTTTGCAGGCTTCAGAGTTGCAGACTAGTATGATTGAAACCATGGAAGCTGTAGAGGTCGAGAAACAGCGCCATCACAGTACTAGAATGGAAGCCCTTGCTAGATTAGCTAGGCTTGAGGTATCTCTCCATTTATTAATGCTGCTTCCCTTATCATTTTTTGTGCTTGTTTTTGCATGTGTCACTACATACATAGCCTTTGAGTTTTGTGGTGGAACGTTATTTTGGTCTCAAATCTTAGCAATGCACTTACATCAGATTTTCACAGGTTACAAATGCAGAGCTGGCAAAGTCGCTTGCCAGGGAACAATGGAATCTGGACTTCCAAGTATGTTTACTTTAATTCTTTCCGCACACTGTATAGGTTACACTTTGTGTATTGTTGTTTTTAGGCTTATGCAAGAAGCATATGACAATATATGTAGACCTCCCTGCTATATGGTGACCATAGATGTGGGGGCAAACTATAGATGTGACTATGCCTGGATAATTGAACACTGTTTCACTTCATTCTTACCTTTTAAATCTGGAGAATGCTGGTATTTTGTAGAGCCTAAATCTTGCATCATACATATGATGACATCATGTCCTAAATGCATTTGACGGTTCATGCAGTCAAGGTAGCCTAGAATGATATTGCCTTGCAGCTTTATACAAATATGCTATAAGTTTTGTTATCTTCCTGTTGTGGGGGACATGGTATCATAATCCCTGCTGAGAATGGGCTGGATGCAGTCCATGCTTCATAAATTTGCACATCTAACTGAATGCTCAATCAGTAATTTCAAAACTGTATGTTCTTGATATTTGACTAGGTAGATCAAGTGGCGCAACTTCGAGAGGAAGTTGAATCGAAGACACTTGCTCAAGATAGTAAGTTAATCATGTTTTTCTTTATTGAGCCCCTCTACTGGTTTTAAGTGTTCCTTTGAATCATATATTTTAAGTACTCTTATTTCAAATTTTTTTCCGTGTGTGATCTTTGTTACTGTTCTATGAGCAGAATATAGAAGAAAGCTAGCAAAGATGCAGAAGACAAATGCCCCTCCTGTTGATGAAGTAAGCAATCAATTATGATTGGCATTTTTTACCTTCCATTTTACCAAGGAGATACAGTGTTTCTTGTATCTTTCGATTATAATTATCGAGTCTAATAAAAAGGCTTTGTACCTTATCTATTTCTAATTTGAAGTGAACTTCTGTCTAGATAGAATCTTTGAGAAGGTTCAAGCTGGAAGAAGAAATTATTGATGCAGAATACACTCTGACATGTGAAAGAATTGTCAGCTTGAAGGACAAAGTAAGTTCACCTGAGTATATAACTATAGTTACCAGTTCATTTCTGCTAATCATGATCTTGATTCATGAATTTCTTTTATGATGCATACCCTATTGAATCTTCTCAGCACTAGTCTGTTGTATCATTCGCTTACTGATCTCCCAGAGTTTTAGGCAAAAGCTGTTTTGTGCTATGGCTCAGAACTGAGCCCCATCTAATTCACTGTTTTTACCTCTGTGTTTGACTTAATTAGGACATCAATGCTAATGTCTTTGTTTTGTTATCACTTTTTCCCATACGTTCTTTTCCTTCTTTTATGCACCATATCATTAATGAAGTTGAAAGTGAACTAATACAATCTGGACATAATCGGATAAGGGCTTCCCATGCCATATACTTTCTCCAAGGAACTTATTGCTCATGTGTTGTAATACCTGGGAATATTTCGATCCTTTGTTCTTAATGCTGATAGCTTTATGTTAACCAAGATGTTGCATGTTGACCAATTGTCCGGACTGGGATAATCTGTTTTATTCATAGGCAAGGAAGATCGAAGAAAATATTGAGCTGACTAGAAGAGACATGGTTCATCCTACAGAGGTAGAAATTGAACTTAAGAAGAGGCTCGATCAACTAACTGATCGGTTGATTCAGAAACAGATGCAGGTTCGTTTTAAGTATGCGTTTGCGCCCCTTCATTATGTTACATCCTGTGTGCCGTGTGATTTCTGTGTTATGAGTATCATGTCTTAGAACTCTTAACTGTTTTTTGGATCATCATGCATCTGTACAGCAAAATTTTTATTATATTTGCTTCAATAGAATATTGCCTCTATTTTTTGACTAAATTTCTTTGATAAAATATTGCCTTTATTTTCTACTATTGACAACTGGCAACGTCACCTTTTCCTCCTCCATTGGTACGAGGTAGAAAGCTTATAAGCACCTTGTGATCAGTGAAAATTAGCTGTCCAACTCAGAAAAGATGGTTGTCATCTGAGAGTTTATTCTAGTATTCACATAGTACATTAACTGGCGGTTGGTGTTATTTGCTACGGTATACTGTATGCTTATGATGTGATGAG
The DNA here is from genome assembly GCA_012490785.1 of Eragrostis nindensis. NCBI lineage: Eukaryota > Viridiplantae > Streptophyta > Magnoliopsida > Poales > Poaceae > Eragrostis > Eragrostis nindensis. The sequence goes on along the minus strand of JAAXCT010000116.1, from coordinate 1,151,689 downwards.
TTTCAAATGTTCTCTTCCTTTTTCAGGTGGAGTCCCTATCTTCAGAGAAGGCAGCTTTGTTAATGAGAATCGAGGTATGTATCTAGAGATCCTCCGTATTTAAGTTGGTCTGAAAAATATCCTGGCTGGGCAATAGTAAGTGTACCCAATTACAATTGCATGCAAGGGAAGTAACATTCGACATCATCTACAGGCAGTTTCGAGATCGCTCGACAATAATGCTTCATCTTTGGCTTCGTCGAGCTCATCATCAAGAATTGATATTGAATCTGGTGCATGGCAATAATCATATTCGCCAAGGCTGCGCGACAGGATACGGGCTGGGCAGCAGCAACTGGGATCCGCAATCCGACAGCTCGATTCCATATTCTCAGCTGGGCATATCTTCTTGAAGCGGAATCCAAAGGCGCAGGTCTGGGCCGTGGTGTATCTGGTGTTCTTCCACTTGTGGGTACTGTATATACTAACATCACACCCAACAGTATCAGAGACGCGCCCTGGCGCTGTCTTTTCGTTGGAGTCAATAAACAAGACAAGTATTTGACATTATTTTTCCTGAACTATACTGTAGTCAGTGAACAAGGCTATTCTTGTGTAAGCGAGGCATTACTGCTCCGTTCTTTCTACTTTGGCTGAGTAACATGCGTATGAGCCTATTTTTGTTAGTTACATCACATTTTATTTTCAGCGACAATTGGGTTCAGTTTCTTATTTGTTTCGTTTCACTTCTGATTTCCAATTAGAATGAAATTTAACTTTAAAAAGAGGAATATGGTTTCACTCGTGAAGTTGGATTTGCTTGTAGAAGTACATCCTGTGTTCCATCGAAATTTTGATAGGCTTGCTTTGCTCTATCTGTCGACGTCGACGGCAGTGCTGTTTGTGCGATCTCTGCAGTCCTGGGCCGAGCCACAGTGCTGCGTCCGTTTGGGCCGAGCCACAGCGCCGAAGCGGCGGTGGTCAACGCATGTCGTCGTACTCACACGTTTGCGACAGACCGTGGCGGCGGCTCTTTTTTTTTTTTTTTTTGAACCCTCTCAGACTGAATCATACAGCTGTAGAATCTGTTCTTGTACGAACGCACGCACTCACACCTCAACACACACCAACACCACCCCTACGCACAAGCACAGACCTACACCTATACGCAGCCTATGAAGATCGCGTCCTTCGAGAGATCACCAGAAATACTTTGATCCTGATGTACGACGGGGACGTCGTCCTCCCATTGTGGCTCCACGCGCGAGAGGGTACCTGCACGATTTTCTGGGAATAAACCCGGTCACGGGATTATTTATTGGAGCCTACTGCTCCAGGTGAGACACGCGAGAGCGAGTCCCGGGGCTCGAACTCGCGCGGGTGGCGAGCGAACCCCGCGCTCCCACCACCAGGCCAACGGCCCGTCCTCCGTGGCGGCGGCTCTTGGTATAGAGTAGCGTCATTGGAGAACAGACTGGTCCCGCAAGGCAAGCAAGCACGAGCATTGCTCCAAAATCTCCATGTTTCTCCGGGACCAGACCGCCTAGCACCGACACTTTGCGAGTTCTCTCAGTACTCTCAGTAGACTGGTCCCGCCTTGACGAACTGGCCCCGTGAGTCGACAGACGGCAGGACTGGTCTGCTTTTCGTATCCTACGCTGCGAGAAACACACATTCGCAACCCCCTCTTTCTTCTTCCTTTCAACCGGCTCTCACCTCCGCCATCACCTCCGCCACCCTCAGCTCATCCAACATTTGACTCCGACACCGGCGAGCTCCTCCCTCTCGCACCGCCTCTTTCAGTCCCACCCCCGGCCTATGTCTCGACTTCTTTAATATGGTAATTCCCGATAATAATTACCATATTAAAAGGATGAGGTTGTGCATACGGAGGGAGCTAGTGCCAATCTCTGTCCGAACTTCATCTTTTCAAATACGGAGGGAGTACAGTACGACGATGTTGCTACACTTCTGGTGTACGCAATGGACATGGACCGCTGAAAAGACCAGCTGAAACGGAGCGATAGGAAAAACGATGCATGTAAAAGGATCGGCGGCATCGTTCCGTTTTCAGTCACGGGAGAGCACGTCCGGTCCGGGATACTCCCTCCGTTCATAAATAGATGTCACTGTTTTGACTTTTCGACATCACGTTTGACCGCTCGTTTTATTCAAAAATTTTACGCAAATCTTATTATTGAAGATATTTTAATCGTTGCATATTTTATTTTAATATTTGCATAAATTTTTTGAATAAGACGAGCAGTCAAACGTGATGTTGAAAAGTCAACAGTGACATCTATTTATGAACAGAGGGAGGAGTACATCAATCTGTAACGATTTAAAAAAAAATCCCACTGTAATGGTAGAGCTAGTAACCAAAAGTTTTTTCAGTTCATCAGCCGCGCGACGAACAAGGGCGCGGGGCATGGCATACCTATTGCCTACGCCATGCACGCGAGGAACAACTCGGCATTCACTTCGCTGTGGCCACGATTCATCCGTGCGCGCGACTGAGCCGGCCAGCCCCGTGCGTGCCCGGTCCGTGCACAGCAGCCACAGACCGTGTCCGGAGTTGGGGACCAAGGTGGGATCCGGTACGAGAGACGACGATGGCGTCCTGCACGGACTGAGATGAGATTTCCTCTTGGTACGCCCGGCCCTCGTTGCTTACGTGACGGCAATCAATGGCTGGCGCGCCAGCGGCAAATTAAGCAAAGGTGGCGTACGCGTATACGGCCGAGCGTCTTGAATCGGATGTCCCTTCCATCCCTTGCTAGGCATGTTTTTCGCATGCTTGAGAGTTGAGGGAGGAATCCTTATCTCGACTTTAACCACCGTGATTTGCGTAACCTGTCCAAGGGAGCAAGCAAACAGCATCTTTGTCTTGAAGAACGCATCCATCGTGCGATCACCCGGTCCTCGAGGAAATGATGCTGTGAATGATGCACGGCAAGCGCCGTAGAGAGTTGCATTCTGAACAAGGGGGCATCCAATCGACTGGAATTTAGATAAGCACGGAAAGGTACCGTGGCAACTTGTAAACAGTAAAACAGTTGCATGCCTGAAATTGATTTCCCCAACAGTAGCAGCAATGCTCATTCGAGAAAACAGTAGCAAGCAATGTTCACTGACCACCCGGAGCTGCAATGTCAAGACGTGAACATGCCGGCATCAATGTAGCACGAGCTAAACGCCAAAGACCTACGATAAAATACAGTACGGTGGGGTGGTTGCGCTATTGCTAGTGCATTACAGTAGTACTAACTTGTACGACCTCCCAGTTTAAGTTGAGTTTGCGTACTCTCCATGTCGCGACAAGAAGGTCTCTATGTTCGCTGAGCTCGTACCTCTAAACACATGTCAATGGCGAAATAAATCACGGATTCAAGCTTTGCCGTACGCACAACACAAGCCCCATGAGGAGAGCAGTAGAGCGACCTGAGACGTCCTCGTCGGCCGCTGTTGGACCACTTAATTTCCAAACGTGACGGGCCAAAATCGGCCATGGTGATGGACTGATGATCCGATGGGCATCAAGTGCGACAAACGCTGATCGATCATGTCCACAAACTGTTTAAATAGTTCCCGTACCGTTGTCTGTGATACGTCCTCTGCTCTGCTCTTTTTTAAATGTCATTCTAAGCTTTGGTATAGGAATAAAGAAAAATGAAAAAGTAGAGAGCACACTTAAAACGACGTTCAGTTTGGGAGAAAAATAAAGAGAGAGTTACATTAAAAAATGAGAATAATATCTATTATGAAAAAACTACTAGTTGTTAGAATAACACTTAAATTGAACAGAAGGAGCAGGTGTAGAACAAATGGTACTATTATATTCATTGCAGGGGGAAAAAAACTCTAGGTTCATTTTTATCCTTTTTTTAGAACGACCAGGTTCATTTCTATACTATACTACTATCACTAAGGTAGCTTAGCTCGAGACTTGAGTGCGGGTGGCCCAACTTAAGCATCATGGCTGATTTGCCTGTTTTACACGCGAAGGAACAAATGAATGTGGTAAAGTAACACCGGTAACGAAAAGAAAAAAGGGAACAATCGTAACAAATGTGCATTCTCACCAACGAAAGTCTCTTTCGATCTCCAGCATTCTCTAATATAATGCAGAAACAGGGGGTTTCATGAGAAAATCGCCAAATCGACCAGCTGGCCATACGCGTATAGGAGACACGCGTACATGTGGGTCCCAAAAGGCGGAGGAGGTGGGCCCCTGGCCCTACAGCGAAACCAAGCATGCGGGCACGGGATTCCGCACGTGCGTATGGTATGGGAAGCTTCCTACTTCCTGATCAGTTTATTCTTCCGTCGCCTCTCGCCCTGTCACTTTCATGTGGGTCCGTCCTTGTCGACAGTTCCCGTTCTGCGCAACGGAATAGCCGTACGTAGTACTTCTACTGGTACATCTTCACAATTTATTCCATTCCATTGCAAAAAAAACAAAAAAGATTTTACAACTCAATTTCGATCTTTAGCATGTTTTCATGTGAATATAATGTTTGGGTACATCATTGGATGCGGGTGCACCTAGAACAGACTTTGGCGATAAAGGCCGGATTTCATTTTCTACGTCCATAAGCAACAAAAGCAAAGCTTAGCTGCTCTGAATACTTTATCGCACGGCAAGCAGCAGTCAGTCGACCTTTAATCCCTTTGAGGAATGAGAGCTCCGTCCATTGATTAGGAGTGCACACAACGTACTCACCTCACAGGCCCAAACAGCCATTGCCAACTTGTTGAAAGGCACCAAAGGCTAAGCTAGGGTTACTTAATTAGGGACCAATAATAGTTTCTATTAGCTAGGGCTTAGCCGGCTGCTTTAGTTAGCCAAATAATTTTTGAGTTCTGCGAGTACGCACTCGCGTGGCCGGCCATGGGTCCCAGTGTCCCTAACCACTTCAAGGAATCTTTTGACTTGCTGAGCGCGCGGCGGTTTCGGACTTTTCTAATCCTTTGTTTACGATCTTCGGCGGACAAAGTCCAAAGACACATGCTTCAATTTACAATTGAAAAATGTATGCATACTGTAGAGCATTTAAGGGAACAGTGTATGTCTGCCAAAGACAAAGCATCGTCTAGACACGAGTTACATCGCGAATCGCTGTAACATTTCAGAGCAGGCACATTTTGACGAGTGAAATGTACAGTAAGCTGTTAATTAATTCAGTAAAAAACTCTCGAGACAGAGTCTTAGATTATTCAGGAGTGCGTTAGACGCACTAGAAAAGCTAAATGATTGTTATATTTATCTTCCGCACTAACCACATGCATACCTTGATGTTAGTCTTAACTAATGAGCCACAGTAAGGCCGGAGTTAAAATAAGGACAACCTAAGCTTCAAGGACACTTTCGGCTTTTATATATCCTTTTACGATGTATAATTGTCCGGTGTAATCAAAGCTGGCCAAAGAAAATTGGGTGTGCCACATGCTTGATGTGTGACTTTGTTTTCTGAAAGCCAGAATGGTACTGACTGTGAATTGAAACAGGCAATTTATTAAAAGTAGCCTTGCGTAACGATATAAAGGCAATATGCAACTCCACCTTACTCAAAATTGCATATATAGCGCTGCAGAAAACTAAGTCCGGCTAAATATAGCTACAGGATTGTTGTATTAGCATGAACTTATCATGAAATCTCTTTTTGCCTTTGTACAACTAGTTTATTCCGAGACGTCTTTTTGTCACCTTAACCTAAAAATTAGCATGTCCTATGCATGTGTCATTGGAAAATAAGTTAATAAACCTGACATGTCGCTCCTCCGTGACAAACACAAGCTCTGCTAATACTGTGTTATCATCACCAAGGTATTATTTAGCTTGAAGAAAGGGCAGGCCATAGCCTTGGTCGATACTGCAGCATGCCCTTCGTTTAGATACAAGTTTGTTTCAATTTCATCACCCTGGCCTAGCTTGCCGGAGAGTTCGGTATATGACAACTGACTGGAAGCAACCGAGGGTCCTATTGTTCGTTTGTTAGCTCTTCCTTTATTGCAATTTCAACACCTGTATCAGCACGGCGACCTTGTTTGTCAACACATTAGGTTCGTTGCTAGATTATATAGTCTAACCACCGTTAAAAAAGCTTAATCACTAGTACGGAACAGCTTGTGTAGCATTTTAGCAGTAACTGGGTTAGTTGCGCCCAAGTTTTCTAGTTAGTGACAGCATCTGCCATCTCTGGCCCCCTGCAATGAAATATACATGTGCTGCGTAGTAGTTGCAAGTTGATGCAAAGTTAATTTAGACATAGATACTCAGGGTTATGAGCATGGAAAATGAAGGCAAGCGGGGCTTCAGGAGTTACAGGATGGATCTTGCAAAAAAAAACTCCTGTTCGATCATCAGCAGAAAGCACGAGGCCATCGATGCCTATCCGTCTTTCCATCTGCAAGACTGCAACCTCACGGTCGCGCGTGCGTTGTTTGTTCAAATGCTGTCTCATCTCATCATCGTCGGCATGCGCAACACAACTGTCTGCAATGTATTCGCCGTTCCACGATCAGTACAGGTTTGCTGTTCTGGGCTCTTTCTTCGTTCCGTTGCTGCCGATCTGCTGGAATGATCAACCGGCCGGCCACCAACGCCGCGCGCGCATGGACACCTGCAGCGGCAAGCAAATGAAGACGAGAGCAGAAATATGCGTTTGGCGAGGTGGCGGTTGCCGGAATGATTCGCCGATCGAACTGTTCCGGCGGAGATAACCATTTGTTTGAGATCCCAAACCTTTCACTTTGTCATGGTTAGGCTTACATAATTAGGTACCAGCACCGTGCCGACCAGGCGACCACATGTCGCTCATCATGAAAGTTCTCGTTTCCAAACGGAAATGACATCGCAATACTCGCCCTCTGCTCGGTGCACGTGGTTTATAGTGAGAATTTTTCAGTCCTTTGTTGACAGCCTGTTGGCCTGTTCTTGCCTGCCTGACCATGAATGGAATCTGTCTGGCCTAACCACACTAAAGGTGCGGGTTATGGCTTATGGACGCGATTCGCGTAAATAATCAGAGGGATACGTGACCTGTATTTGTAACAGTGGGAATGGATTGGACAGCAGCCTGAGCTCAGTTTGGGTAAACTACCCACCGCCTTTCCCGTTCTACCTTCCCTTTTTGTCCACACGTCTCCCTCGACGTGACGTGTCATATACTCTTTTCGGTCAAGGGAGCACGGCTCCATCATGTATCGCTTCTGCAGCAGCTCGTCCTTTTCCGTGTTGTGGGGTGTCGCTCAACTCAAGCAAGGGTCGGATGAAGCAGCATACAAAGGAGACGAGTCATTCCTCGTATGACTCCCCCGAGAATCCGGACCACCCCTTCATGGGCACTCAACATGAAGCGTCTATCCGCATCGACTTCCCTATCAGTCACACAACAATTGGATAGATTATCACGAACAGATGCTACATTTATATTCAGGAATGAGAGGTTCAAAAAAAACAATTGGATAGATTATCAACTTAATTTACATCAATAAAATAAAAAACTAAGACATTACATCAACTCTACTTAAATACTCCTATGGACTACAGCACCTCAGTTTGACAGATTATACTGAAACGTAAAGAGAGGAATAGTTATCGCTAGACGGCCTTATCCTTTCTCCTCCTTTCCCCGTCGCTACAGTAAAGAGAGGCGGCGAAAGGCGAAACTCGGCGCCGGTCGCGTCCGTCGCTTCCCTTTCCCCTCTGGTGCCCTCGTCGGCGCCGGAGGGGGAGGGGAAGCCGGTCTCCCCGGCTGCTGTACATAGTAGGCCTAGGTTAGTGTAGGTTAGCTTAGGTTTACTTAGTTTTCCTCGTCGGCGGATCCATGGCCCCGGCGGCGGATTTTGGTGTCCGCATCTTCTTGCTGTGGGGCGTCGCCGTGTCGGCCCTCGCGGAGGAAGGATTGCGTGAAGCTTTTGTTGGCCCGTGCTTCTTCTCCGGTGGTTTCCCCTCCGGCGTGAAGAGTGGTGGTCTTCTTCTCCTCCGATCTCCTCCCGCCGGTGGCTTCGTCCTCGACTTCGGAGGCGTCGTGAGGTTAGTTTGCCCCGTCCTTGCGAAGGGCTGGTGGCTCTCTTCTGTCCCCTTGTGTGGACTTTGGTTTCCGGCCGTCGGCATCCTTGCCGGTGGTGGCGGATTTTGTGCGCTGCTCGGGCCGAGGTGGAGGTTGCCGATGTTCGTTCAACGACAACGATGGCGTCTGGTGGTTCAGGGCGTCTGGATCTTGCGGCTCCAACATGTTGCTTCCTCTTCAGCTCCGGCAGGGCTTCGGGATCTCGTCGGCGCGCGGCGTTCTGCGGCGAGGCGTCGAGATGGTCGCCGAATCTCCTGGAAGATGAAGACTTTTACAAATAGGCCCCTCGTGTCCTTACTTGTAATTTTCTTTTCTTCCAGGGTGTTATCTGTAAACGGGGACTGTACTGTTTTCATATCTTAATATAATCCCCACCCCCTTCGCAAAAAAAAAAAAAAAAAAAAGAAAAAAAAGAGAGGAATAGTTAAATATTATTATTGTTATTTATAGAGTTATTATAAGGCATCCGTCACGACGACATTCACATGCGTCGTTTGCTGTACACATACCCGCGCCCCTTCCCTGCTTCGTCCCTCTTCTTGGACCCTTTTTCATTTTCAAGTCCTCGCACCAGTCCCAAAGCCGCGAGAGGAGAGGAGAGAGAGAGAGAGAGAGAGAGAGAGAGAGAGAGAGAGCGCAGTTGGTTGAGATGGATCTGTTGGAGAGGAACATTAAGAAGGGGGAGGAGAAGGAGGAGCGCAGGGAAGAGGAGAGGAAGGAGGAGAAGACCCAGGAATCCCATCAAGGCCAAGGCCTCAACCTCTCGCTCGCCAACGGCGGCAGCAGGTAACCTCCTGACCAAGTCCTTGTACTCAGGAGGGCGCTTTCCGAGGAATTTGCATCTGTTGGGTGATTCGTAGCTGTTTAGCCTTGGGTCGAATGAATTAGGGTTCTTTTCTTCCTCGTTCGTCCTTCTTCCCCCAGCACTTTCCATTTCCTGTTCTTGAAGCGCCTTTTGCACTTACCACCTCGAGCTTTGGCGTAATCATGGAAGAGCCGTGCTTATAGTTTTGGTGGATTAAACCTGCTTGTAGCGAGATGCTATATATTGGTCGAGTATACTGCGGATGGATTCAGGTCCAGGAGCGCGTCCAATATCCTCCGTGTTCGTTCCCTCTTTTGCGCTTTGTACTCCCTGCTGTTGTGTTTAGTTTCCGTGGAAGCCTTGCATCCTGGATCAAATTACAGAGTAATTCTAGTAGCACGTTTGGTGGGAGAACGTTGATGAGTTGCTGGATAACGTGGTTATCCTCGTGGATTTTGATATATCAGTATCCTTTCAGGGCTGATTTTGTTTTTACCGCACTCAATGAAATGGGATGCTTTTCAGCATAGAAGTATCCTGCAGGCTAGAGACGATTCAGTCCTTCGCTAGATGTGTTTTTCCCCTGGACCAAAAAATGTTAGCTTCCTATTATGGTCAATAGTTAGTATAGAACTTGGTCCAAGCGGGTACAGATCCAAGCAATCCTCATTCCCCTTAATAGCTTGGTTTCTTGTTCTAGAAAGCAGCGACAGTTCATGGAAGTTCTCGATTTGACTGTAGGAGGTTAAGTTGGAAAAATGCTTTTAGGGGTCCTTTGGATTGAAGGAATTTCATAGGAATTTTGGAGGATTCATATTCCTAAAGGATTTTTTCCTATGTAGTCCTTTGGTTCACAGGAAAGCTAGAGGAAAAAATCCATAGGATTGAATTTCTTTGCTCAATTCCACAGGAAAGATAGCATGAGGTTTGAGCTCTTGGAATTTTTCCTACGTGAAGACGAAGAGCTGATGCGCTGTGCTAATTGCTTTGTATGTGCCGCTTTGCATGAGAAAGAGGAAATAATAAAAGAATCCACTACAGCGTGCAGTCCTTTCTAGCACTCACCCACAGTTATACAACAACATGCGATTCCATTTGCTGTCTTCCTTGAACATGCACAAGTACTTTCGTCCATCTTGTTCTTTCACTAGCTTCAATTAGCCCGAGTCAACATGCCTAATGACTAGTTATTTAAATTCAAACAATAGGCAACAAGTGGTGCGCAAGTCTCAAGTTCCTTTGTTTTTCCTATGATGCTACCAAAGGGTTTCTCTTTTCAAATCCTGTGTTTTCAGTTTCCATAGGAATGGAAGAGCATGCCACTTCAATTCCTGCGTTTTTCCTATTCCTGTATTTTTCCTATCCTGCGTTCCAAAGGAAGCCTTAAGCCACTAACATTGCTATTGTGATCCAAATCCCGTCTCTTTCTTTTTTTTTTCCCCCGTAAAAACTATGGGTAGCTGGAATAGATCTGATGAAATTTTGGCAGGCTAAACTATTTATTAGTAATGCCGTTTAACAAGGATTTGGATGAAAGAGAACCATTATCCCGGATTCCCGGCTCCTTAGTTCATTACTAAAAACCTGTATCTGGGGACCAAAGTTGTAGCTACCAATGGGATACTCCGAAATAATCCTTTTGATAACCCCTGATATGTGAAGATACCTTTTTTCTTTCCTCATTGACGCAACCATCAAATTGGAATGGTTTACTTGACCTGGTACCGGTTTCAGGCTTTTTTTGGCATATGCATTGATTGCAGTATGTTCATTTGTTCACAAGGATTGATTTGTACCACTTTACGCTCTGTTTAGTTGTTTGGAATAAACCAGATCCAAGGAAATTGCTTTATGAGTTATTAATGTGACATGAGTTTGGCTCTATTTAAACAGAGTTGTGATTTCTAGAATAGTTGCACAATATTACATGCAAGATGTTTTGGGTCTATCTATACAACATGTTTAGATCGGCTTTGAGTAAGGTACATGTACTTGTCCTTGGCAACTTCCTTGGACCAGTGTTACCGAGAATGGTGTCCAACTTCTTTTGTTGATGTGGCACTAGAATCTAAGTCAGATTTCGTCACCCTTGTTTATCTAACTAGCATTTCCAAGCTTCAATATCTTTTTACTGAATCAGGAACCTGAATCCAAGTTGGATTCCGATCACTGTGTCCATATCCAAGTAACTATGCTTTGACAAGTATACCATTAGGAAGACGAGACAGCTCCCATCTGTCGGTTGAAACTTGAAAGAGAGGCTTCTTTGGATGCTGATTCCTCATTTGGACTAGTTAGAATAGCGATAGAGGTTATGGTATGTGTAGTGCATGTGCTTAATGTTTCAGACTCAGGAACACATAATTCCAGGCTTAGTCTTCCATTGTTTGATATCAGATCTTGCAGTAGATGACGTGCTACTAGTGTAAAACGTAGGCACCAATAAAGTAATTACAGGCATTGACATTGATTGAAAAGTACTGGTATGCAATCACGTGATGTCCTTTTATTTTTTTGTTACATGTTCTTATGTACTTGTTTTTCTTTGACAATCACAAGGTCTGGAATGTTGCCAATGTCGACTCCTAAAGCTAATCCTGCGCAACTTACAATATTCTATGGTGGATCAGTATGTGTTTATGACTCAGTGCCACCAGAGAAGGTAATATTTTCTTCATTTTGTTACATATATTGTGTGTGTTGGATTAATTTTGATGTTTGTACTAACGTGCTATCTTTGGTGTTCACAGGCTCAAGCAATCATGCTTATTGCAGCAGCTTCTGCGGCAGCGGCGGCCACCAAAAGCAATACTGCCACTGCTGTTAAGCCTCCAATGGCTCCAGCAGCCCCTGCTGTGAAAGCAGGTGTATCTCCTGTGCTCACACGGTCCCTCTCACTGCAGAGCACTTCTGTAGCAACTGGACAACCTCAGGTTGTTGCTGACCCTAGTTCAATATGCAGGCTTCAGGCTGGTAAGATTACATCTTCCGGGGACATTCAGAAATAGAGTACCTTTATCATTTTATTTTATGTAACATGTTGTAAAACAACTACAATCCATTGTGCAGATATCCCCATTGCCAGGAGGCACTCTCTTCAGCGCTTTCTGGAGAAACGCCGTGACAGGTTATTCATAGAAACCTTTTGCAGCTTTTAAGTTTCGAAGTGTTCTGATCTGTACCATCACCACTGTTTTCCTCTAGACGAAGTAAAAGCCAAATTACCTTTGGCCTTACTGTTGTATTTATATTTGGAAGATTATTCTATTTTCAACAGGAAAATGATCTAGTAGGTGTAAATTGTTAAAATTGATCAGACAACTTAGGCATGTACTAGTGATAACATCTGTTTCCAATCGAGTGCTTCCTGACTGCATGCACCCAAATAGCACTCTAAATAGTTCATTGGAAACAGACAAGCAAGATATTAAATCTCTCTTTTGTTACTGAGAACATCCCATCAGTATTCATTGTGTCACTACGGAAACCAATAGCCATGGGTTGGAAACAAGCTTGCTTAGGTTTGTTCTTCAAATTTGAATGATCATCACGCAAGAACCTTTTCTTAGGAAAAACTACTTGAGAATCCTGTATATACTTATTCCATCTACATGAAAACGAGCCTGACTTTCAATTTAGCGTTCGATATCTTGATGCAAGATATGTACTTATCTTGTCTGCATGAAAATGAGCCTACGCTGAATTTAAATGTTCTCAGGGATGATAACTATTTAGCGTTCATCTTGAGAACATCCCATCAGTATTCAGAGTCAAGTCTGATGGGACACCTGTTTTGACATGTTTAGGATCTTAGTTTAGAATCAACTTTTTATTATCCTTGTTTCTTCCAGTTCAACTGATTGAATGATCCAATTGAAGCAGGATTGTAAACAAAGCACCATACAGCCCTGCAAAGTCATCCGAGGGCATGGAGGCATCCGGGATGGAGGTGACTGCTGAGGGCAAGACCCAGTAACTTGAAAGACAGAGCCATGAACCTGGGAATTTGAACGGTGAAGGCTGACGTTTGGAGGCAGGGAGATGTGTGTGTTAGTTTATGTCACACCTCAGAACCTTACTAATAATGGGGACCAGAACCTATATTACCATTGTTCTGCTGTCACGTGCTAGGTTTATTCTACCGTGAATTCGTTTACTCGAGTACTACCAAACTGCTATACTATGTCATTGTTGTATATCGTGCCTGTCAATCTGTCTGACTATGTTACATAGTTCGTCCAGAAATGATATACCGTCTGTGTTATATCGTCATGATTTGCTTAAGGTTGTGCGGCAGTTAATTTGTTTCATTTTAAGTTTTTAGTTTAGTCATCCTTGCTATCCAACAGCGCGAGATCCTGTTGCTGTGTTTGGATATGCTTCCACAAGAATTCTGAGGCCGGTCCCGGTGGCGTGGTGCCGGCGGGAGCTGTTGCCGGGCTGAACAAACACGGCGGCGTTGGTCCGCCGTCCCGTCAGCATGGATCGTCTCGTTCGGCAGCGGCTGTCCCGTTGCCCCATGCGCTGGGTTCGGCAGCTTGCTCTACGCCTAGATCCGACAACACGGCGAGAACCAGCCCTGTCATGCCAGTTGCCCCAGGTCGCAGTTTTGCCTGCCGCCTCGAGCAAGCCCAATAAATCGACAGACAAGCAACAAGCTTGTCTCAACATCCACTCTTAGGTCCCACCAATTCCCACACAAATTGCCCAGCGACCGTCGCCGACTGCAACTACAAGCTCCACTCTCTCTCTTGCCCTCTCTCCTCCCATTGGCTGGACAGCCTGACATGCTTGTCGATAAGACAACCGTTGGGCTTGCTCTCATGCGCGTTGCGCCATCCTGCTGGATGCAGCCTGCAGATGCGTGTAGGTGATTTCAACAGCCTTGTTGCACCGCAAAGGACATCAAATTCAGTTCATTCCGTGCCACAATGTTTCCCGAACTAGGTGAAATACATAATGTCTCATCTCTTGCAGTTATTGTACTGCACCTACAAACCGATGACACTTTCGCATCCCAAATTCTTATTCTCCACTGAAACTAGTTCACATGCTCTTACGCACCCAGTCACAGAAAACAACATGCACTAAACTCTGAGAACAAGTAAACTAAAACAGTTTTCGCAGTAGGCAAAGGAGTCTGTTCTTTCAGATTCTAAATCACGAAAGGGATGCGAAAAACGCGGCTAGAGTACAAAGATCAGACGGTATCTGCCACTGATCACATCATGCATGCGAGCTGCGAAGGATTCCATGGAAGTAGCCTGCGACCATGACCAGGGACACAAGAGACACAACACCGGCTGGGAATATCTTCCTGGACTTCTTGAAGCGAGAACCCATCACTGACAGCAGGGCAGCCGATATGCCTGAAAAACAAATTAAGCAACATCAGGTGAAGAATTCAAACTTACGGGACTCCCAAGCAAAGGTGAGAAGAGCAAATGGACCACACCAAGGATGGACCAGAAATGCAAATTTTGTGTACCTAGACCAATGGATGATGCAAAGACGGGTCTCACTGGGAGTTGAGTGTGGACGAAGAACAGGATCAGGGCTGAGATGCCTCCTGCAGCCAAGGATTTCTGGCTCCCGCTCTTCATGTACCCCATTGCGCCACCAGCTACATATGTTGAAAGCACATCATTCAGTTTTCATAAGATCTTGCGACATGGCAGTAGTGAAGATAGCAAATTTTTGCATCTCACATGGACGCATCCAGTAAGGTATAATACAGTGTTTGTACCAGTTGTTTTTCACATTCAGTATTTTTTTCACATCAAAAGCACAGCATTAGAAAAGGTAGCTCTTAACATTCAGTAGTTAAAAGGTAACATTCAGTATATTTTTTTCCCACATTCAGCAGAGCCACAACATTCTGTATTTTCTCATATCTAAAGCAGATACATGGAAATTGGAGGACTTGAGTGACAGAGGTAAGTTATGCCAGAGCCAGAGTCAACAGTATTTCATCTCCTTTAGGAAACATGATAAACATTAGAAAAGGTAGCTCTTAAGATCAAAGGAACCAGATAGTAAGAGCACCAATAGGTTGTGGGACATTAAGACATTCAGATGTATAATAAAGTATAACAGAGTAAACCACTTGTTCTAACTGGCTCAGATATTCATGAAGTCATGATACACTTCATTCGAAGTTAAGAATCCTAAATTATTATTTTCTGTAAGCCATTAATCGAGCCGACTTTTAAAGCAAGACGAGTATCCAGTTAAACACAAGAGCGGCAGTATCATCCATGTAACGAGTCTTACAACACTAGCTCGAATCGAGTAAGAATTGCTGAATTTTTATCCTGGTTTGTTACAATTGTCAAACCAGTTGCAAGAATTGTGATCAATGCCGTCAAACAAGTCATCAATTTGACAATCATAGGTAACATGATTTCACTTCACACAAGATAAAGCTAAGGAATTCGTGCCATCTAACCAAGAGGTAATAATTCACTATGCAAAGGACTGACTAATCTCAGTGGGTAACCAGTTCTAGGAAGAGGACACACAATTCTAACTAGTTGTCAGAGATAACGCGGGGCAGTGTAAGCTTGATAAAGCCAACTTGTCTTCATCTAAAAGTGAAGTTAGTCACTGAAAAAAGTTCTAGATGGCGCAATGGAGTCAAATGAATAGTGCGTCTTAGAATATGCAGACCTAGATCACCCATTTGCCTTCCTTAAACCAGCACTCGGAATCAGTTACAATTCGGACCAGATTAGCTAGTCTTGGCGATAACTATCAATACCCTTTACACCCAATCCATGGCATTTACGGTAGATCACCACGGGGCAGAAGATAGATGCTCGCGACATTACCTCCGACGAGCGCGGCGTAGGCGAGGGTGAGTTTCTGCGACATGGACAGCCCCTCCGCCATCTTCTTCTCTCCCTCCTCCTCCCCTTCCCCCTCCTGTCCGCCTCCCCGCGCGTCACTACCGCCCCCGCCGGTACCTCCTGCACCTCCGCCGCCCACCGATCCACCGCCGCCGCCGAGCTCGGGTTCCTTCGCCGCGACGGCCACGAGGAGGCGAGACCTCGTCGAGAGGGAGACCGGAACGGGGGAGGCGCGGCGAGGGAGCAGCAGCAGCGAGGACTGGGAGGCGGAGATCGGAGGCTGGGTCAGGGCGAGGTGCGCGAGTGGGGTCGCGGTCGTGGCGAGAGCGAGGGCCATGGCTCTGTTGTGCTCGAGCTGACTTCACTGCGGGGCTATGGTGGGGGTGATTTTTCTCGGCCGCTGTTGTCTAAACTCTAGGAACCTTTTTTTTTTTTCAGGGAACTGTAGGAACGTTTTCCTTTTGCTGGTTCAATGCCTCTGCTACAGGCAATGAAATTAGGATACCCATGAAATTATGTTACGACGTACGACCAAGAGATACACATGGTGTGTTGGTTTTCAGGAGTCTAAATTTTAAAAGGTATATAAAAAATAATCTTACTATTTATATGTACTAAACAAAGTCAAATTATAAAACTAATTTTAGAACCATCATCTAGTTTGCGAGATGAATCTAACGAGAGTAATTAAACAGGATTAAAAGATAGTTACTATTGCATCACTGTAGCAAAATATAGATTAATTAGACTCATTAGATTGGTCTCGCAATTAGCACTCATTTGTTAAAAAGGTTTTATCATTAAACTAATTAAAATATTTCTAAATGTAAAAATTATTTTTAATGTGACATGTCTAAAATTTAAAAGGAAGAAAACGAACACATCTATAGCTTAAGACACCGCATCCGTCGTGTGCAATCAGGTCCTTTGGTTCAAAAATGTTTGCAAATAGGACGTACAAAAAATTGAAAATTACAACCAGGTCCTTTGGAGAACTGCAACGCTTGTGATGGAGAATAGCAACTCGCCGCGCAGCAACGAGGAACGTCTCAAACACCATTGAAGAAGCTTCTCGCGTGGATGCCTCCATCCACATCAGGACTGAACGATGAGTAGAGAATCGCCTGAGAGGAAAGCGTGAGCACCCGAATACGTTTTGCCTGTAACAAAAGCGTTAATAGATACATGCGTTTTCAATGTCGTCTGCTTCCATTTTCCTCGCCAAATGCGAGATTTTTTTTTGACAGTCAACGGGGGGGAGAGATATCCCCACCTGATTCCATTAATTAAAATGGTGCACCTAGCAAGCTAGGCGCAGTAGTCAAGCTTGGCAAGCTAAGAAGTTACATGTAGTGCCAGTAAGGTACAAAAGGTTTTACATGGGGGAGAAGGATAAACACCATTTCTCAGAGACAAATTGTTCGTGCCACCGCATGCGACAGCACCAGGAGTTGGAAAGATGGCAGTGATAAGCAAAATAGAATTATTAGGAGGTGTAGAAGATGCCTGTGTGATCGATTCAGTGTCATATGTTATGTATGCAACAAATTTTAAAGAATTACGGCTAGGATTTGGAATGGGGGAAAAAAGAAAACATCTGGGGAGAACGCCAGCCGCAAGGCCCTGTTAGAGGAGAGGCGGAAATCACCAAAATGGAACTGTAGGGAGGTGGAAAACATGATGCAGTAACTAATTTGAGGCAGTACAGATTTTTTAAGGTGAATTTTGCAGATGGGGAGCCGCATGAAATGGAGCCGGAATCTTGATTTTGGACGAGCGGGGGCGCCGGGGCTTCTTCTTGGTGGTGGCCATGGAGGCGGTGGTGCAAGCACTCGCAGCGGTGGAGCGACGGGCGGCGGCGAGCGGTGAATCCGACGAGGCGAGGTCGTGCACGGGTTGGGCGGGTTTGCGGCGTGATTGGTTCGTTTCTGGCTCGACTCTCCGGAGCCAGGCCACTGCTAGCCAGCAGCGCGCGAGCCAGGCCCGGAAGAAACGAAACTGGATTCCGTTTCCCGCGAGCCTGGCCGAGCGACGATTCCTGCATGTGGACGTACAAGGGAGACAACATGCGCAGGCAACCGATCAGACACGACACGGACTGCATGCGCCGGACCCGGCCGAACCTGCGCAGTCAACCGAACAACAACGAAAGTTGCATGCGCCGGGCCTGGGCAGCGAATAAACAGCCAACCAATCGGACCCTTGCAGTTCAGCAGCTTCCAGTTGACTCTTTTTTTAGGAACACGCATTAGGCCATGTCCAACGCGCCACTCTGGCTGGGCGCCCCAGCTTCCACGTTGGCACCGAACGCCCAAATCACCTCGAGCGGTGGCTCCGCAGGCTGTCAGAGTAGCCTGCAGAGGGAGCGGGTGCTTGCTCTGACGAAAAGCCAAGGCACTCGGTTGGGCTCGCGTTGTGGTGGAAAAGGATTAGCAATCTGCGCCTCATCCCTTCGCCCTCTTTCTCTTCCGCTACAGTAAAAAGCGGCGCTTTCTCGGCCCGACTCCGATCCGGTGCTTCCCCCTCCTCTCCGGCGGCCTCGTCGGCGCCGGAGAGGGAGGGGAAGCTTCGATCTGTCGTGTGCTGTACATATTAGCCGTAGGTTTCCCTTTGTGCCATATATTTTCTCCATGTCGATGCTTCGCCATGGTGTGATCTGCTTCCCCTCCGTCGGCGGCTACTCCGGCGGCGGTGTGTGGCTGGTGTCCCTCCTCCTCCTATTTCTTGGTGGCGTGATGGGTGGTGGTGTGGGGTCGGAGGTCTCCGGCCTTCCTGCCATCTATGACGGTGCCGGGTGGAGGTTAGGGTTCCGGGGCCTCTGCGTCGGCGTCTCCGGCGAGCGACGGCGAGGCGGTGAGGAGGTTGGTTCTGCGCTTCGGTTCGGATCGGCCTTCGTCATCTTCCTTGACGGCTTCCGTGTCTCTACGGCGGATGGCGGCGTGAGGCCTGTGTTCCTCCTTCCGTGCGGAAGGGTGGAATTTTTGGGCCTCCCTGGGAGTGCTCTTCGAGTCGCCGTCGTTGTGCTCAGCGATGTGCGGCTTAGCTGGTCGTGGTCGGCGTCAGCGACGATGTCGAAGTCGGCGTTGGCTGCGATCTTGTCTTCCCCTTCCTCCCTCTGTGCGGCGACAACTTTGGTGCTTTATGCTATTGCAGATGCGTCCGTTTGCCGGGCGCTGGTTATTGTGGTGGTGGTCGCCGGCCGGCGAGGGAGGTGGATCTGGTGGTTGGCCGTCGATCGTCGGCGGTCTCCAGAAGATTCGAGTTCAATCTCGTGTGAGGGGTTTGTGCGTATTTGTCAGTGTTTCCAGGGGGCTATCTGTAAACACCGTGGCTGTACTGTTCCTTTCCTTTAATATATTACCCTTCCGCTCAAAAAAAAAAAAGAAAAGGAGACCCCCTCGTTCGTTTTCTCAGGACGGAAAGCAAATGAGGAAAACAAACAAAACAAATGAGGACGACGTGGTGGGACCCAGAGAGATGAAGAAGCAAAACGTCTGCATGTATTCATACGTTCACAGATAGCTGGAGAGTCGTGCAAGCTTAGTGGGTGTGTTAATTAAGGCCGTACTGGGTGTATTGCAGTTTCACGGTAATGAGTAGTATAAATAAAGGAGAAGACAGCAACTCAGCAAGACCGAGAGACCCGTTTGCAACACCAGATCTCTTCTCGAGACGAGATCGACAAGGCGTCATGGTGAGGTGCACGTGAGGACTCTCGTGAGTTTGGTGTTTAAGTTGGACGCAAAAGGGACAACGAAGAGAAGGCACGAATGGTAACTCTGATTTTTATACTTTTTCACAAAAAAAAACTCTGATTTTTATATAGAACAGGTTAAAAGCCGACAACTGAATGGGTTAATGTGGTTTAGATTCAACTTTCGATTGTTCAAAAAAAAAAAAAAGATTCGACTTTCTTTAAACAAAAACAGATGTTGGACAAAATTACTTGGTTGATACACATTGCAAATATGAATAAAAAATTCTTGCAACACACCAACATTTCTTTTGAAAGGTACACCCGCAAATGAGAAATGAGGCTGGATCAAGCGTGGCCGAACAGTGGCAAGAAGTTTGCTTGCGTTTCGATGGTCAAAGTGCATTCGATACTCAGCCATTTTTCAGAAACCAGTTTTTAAGTACACTTACAACCCAGATTTTAAGACGCTGAGGGACTCGAACTCCACGATGGGCGAGGGAACCTTAGCAACAGCAGAGCAGGGTTCACAATTTCGGAAAAACCGCCAAACCGATCTCGAAAAACCGGTCCGGTAAACCGGGAAAACCGGGCGGTTTACCGGTTTCCTCCGAAACACAGTTCAAATTCTTCCGAAAACCGGTCGGTTTTACTACCCGGACCGGACCGGTAACCCCGGTTTTCGCCCGGTTTACCGGTTTTCGCTCCGGTTTTCCAAACCCTGCAGCAGAGTGGATGACTCCACGAGTTTACAAACACACCATGTTCTCGTCCTAGAATCTTCTTGGACAGGAGAAAGCCTTGCCATCCAACGTCAATTTACACAACAGATAGGCTAACAAGATGTGACTAGAACAAGTGCACACCACAAAAATGGCTCCAGTTTGTCACCAATTTCTGAACTTCGATTTCATATCAGCTTGTGGAACCATAAGGTGTCACCTGCCAAATAATATTTAGTCAATATTTATCATTATTAGATCCACTAACAAGGGGAAAAGTTAACTTTACAAAGGATGAAGAGTCCATACTACTCGGGCTTCAATTCTCATCAAATGTCACGATCGCCCATTCCATGGGGTCTCTTGCTCCCTGAGTCAAAATTATCAATGCACGCATTTAGAAGACTATATTACAAGAATCACAAATCCATAAACCTTATTGCTAGCTACCCCCAACAAGATAAAAAAAATCTTAAACTGGTAAGTAGCAAAATTACTGTTATGGCATATTATGCATCACCTGCGCTCAGATCAACAACCGGTGACACCACCGCGGAAGGCCCTTCTCTAGCAGATACTAGGTACCTAGTAAGTAGCGAAATTATTGTTAAGGTATATCATGCATCAAAATCAATACACACACAAAATATTGGCGTAATAAGGTCTGCAATTGCAAGTTATGTTGCCATTAAGACTTTGGAGGAGGAACCAGGCTGTGAATAGAACATCTGGAGCTCATTTTGTCAAATTAGCCCGTAGCAGAGATCTGGGATATGTAGAGGACAGGTGGTCTGTCAGTGGACGTAGCAGAGAAGTTAACAGGCCAGGGTCACAAGTATTTCAAGTGTCGAGCAATCAAGCTAAAGCAACAGGCCACGAAGTCAAGATTATTTCAATGAATTATTACATAGCAATAGCATTAGCTTATTGAGTCTCAAAGTGGTATATGTTTGGTGCAAACTGATCTTCATGCAAATTCCCTGAATACTATGGTGCACATGAATATGGTGACGCATACAAACATATCATTAATTATTCCTTTGCAATGGTAATATGAATTATGGCTTATCTGATTCAAAAAAAAATTAGCCTCCAAATATATGAGAACATAAACACAAAAAAAAAAGTGTTGCGTTTTCAATTGGATGAACTGGAAAGAAACAAGAACCTAACTTAGAACAAAAGGTTTCCGGGCTCTCTAGACCAGGTGAGGTTCCCTAAGAAATAATTTCGAAACCTTTTGTTTTATAAATTAATCCGGACATAAGTAGCTGAGTAATTGTAAATAAGTTAGAAACATATTAGTGAAATTTAGTCAGATATATCAAATGAAGGGGAGCCCTGGAGCAGCGGTAAAGCTGTTGCCTTGTGACCATGAGGTCATGAGTTCGAGTCCTGGAAACAGCCTTTTGCAGAAATATAGGGAAAGGCTGCGTACAAAAGACCCAAAGTGGTCGGACCCTTCCCCGGACCCTGCGCAAGCGGGAGCTACATGCACCGGGCTGCCCTTTTTTAGTCAGATATGTCAAATGCCGGGTCCAACAATGCAAATTGTGCGGGTCACCCCTCTAGTTCAAATAAAACCATAGGTAAATGCATGCTGCAGAAGCCACAAATACAAGTGTAGTGTCTAAAAACATGTTTTCTAACAGGCTGCAGAAACAATCTGAAAATTGGGTGACAAAGTAGTAGAGAGTAGCCTAAGAAAGGAACATTCTAGAGTCTAACAACAAGCAGATAAGCATCAAACATAAACCATTCATACCTTGTTCTGCAAAGACCTCAAGCTTATCAGATACTATTAGTACCAGCTTTTTCATGGATCGGCTTTCTTTGCGCACGCGGAACACAACAACCTATAAAGCAGTTGTAATCATTTACATTCACATCGTGAACAAAACATAAATATTCTAATAGAAACATTCAGGTCTTTTTAGTTTTCATTTAATTTGCATATCTAAACAACAAAGATATTGCTGGGGCGTAATGTGCCACGACCATAGCAAACCCCAACTTGCTTGGGTCTGAAAGGCTTTATTATTGTGGTTGTTGTATTAAATTTGCATATCCCAATATTTTAGTTTTCATTAAATTGCACGTCTCAAATGTTTCATGTTACCATGCAGCACCCAAATAAATGGTTTGCTAACTATAGATAGATATAAAAGAACAAGTAATACTATTCAATTAAAGCACATATAGAATCATATAAGCTAACTTACTGATAGTTCCATGCTGGAACCAAGGCCATTTCCTTTGTTCAAATGGTCCTCACAAATACGAAATAGCATATCCTCTAACTGAAAATAGCAACAAGAAATGACAAATGTTAAGGGCATAAAGTAATAAAATGTGATGAACTCCAATTTTTTTCATCCGGGTTCTTGTACTATTTTCAGATTGCAATCCAGGTCAATGAACTTTCAAAAATGCCTAGCTGTGTCAAGGATCTAATTATGTAGTCCATACATGATACACCTTTGGAACACAATCATATCATACATGGCCACGCCAAATAGGATCCAACTAGGTAGCTTGGCTGGTTCATAAATACCCATTTAAGATTATCACCGAAGTTGGATCCTATTTGGCGTGGCCACATAGCATATGTTTGCCTCCTGTAGGGGGGCAGACCAGCAGTGACACTGCACAATTAGATCATGAACCCAGTTTGTCACTTTGGGGGTTCATGGATCTTATTGACATTCAGTAAACTCGGGACCCTGTGTGCGTTTCACTCAATTTTTTTTCTGCTTCGCTTATAGGATGACATTTACAGTACTCACCTCAGCAGTGGTAGAAATGCTCTCTCCATTCCAACATTCAATGATATCTCCTATCCTAATTCCAACTTTCTCTGCAGCTGATCCCACTGATACCTATAGTTAAATTGAAAATAAATTAATCCACAATATGAATAAAAGAAAATCAATGAAGTTCCAATGAACAATTAACAATAAACAGTGCATACCTTCTTAACAATGAGTCCCTCTGTGATACCATAACTGTCAGATATCAACTCTATTTGAGAAGGATCCAAACACTTGATGGCTGACAGTTTCAATCCCAGGTGCAGACGAGGGATGCAGCTGTGCCAATTAAACATTTGTCAGGTTCCTAATGAGAAAAGGGACCAACATATGTCATTTGACCTTTTCAACAAGACATATTAGGTAATGTAATATTCTGGGTGGAAAATGCTCAAAATTACGAAAACTGGACCAAGATATTTGACTTTGAATGAACAAAGATAAAGGCTCAAAGTGTGGCCTTCATCTTATTCTCTCAAAAAGACAATGAATTCAACAGAAAGACGAACCAATAAGTAGCTCATGTCCTACCAGGTTTATAAATTAAAAGAAATTGTCCAATATGAAGAATTGAAACAACATATATTTACGAATATTTTGTGAATATGGTAGGAAAGAACAATTCCCACAACAACTAATTTATTTCAGTATGCGAGAGTTATTTACAATTGTTTCATTGATTTATTATCGATTAGCAATTTGTTAATAAGGCCCAATAGCATGTATTCAGCAGCATTATAAACAATAGAGTAAAGAGCAGATTTCTCATCACCATCGCAAACTTTCTGGGCTTGAAAAATTCAATGTTGAAGGCTCGGCCCTACACATACAGTTCAAAGTTCAAACCCTATTGCTTCCTAGCTCGTGCAGATAGCTTGGAAAGCACGTGCATGCAATACCAGTTCAAAGTTCAAACCCTATTGCTTCCTAGCTCATGCAGATAGCTTGGAAAGCACGTGCAAGCAATACCAGTTCAAAGTTCAAACCCTATTGCTTCCTAGCTTATTGCACCACTGCTTTCAACTTGACCCATCCCCGTTCCAACTTTGGCTCATTCCTGTTCCAATTATTCGCTTCTTGTGTACAGGTGAAGTTAGCTCCTATGGTTACACTTGTGTTTAACAAAATTTTCACGACACATGATGGCATCATAGAAGTGGATGCATGACATGTCAAAGACAGGCTTGCTTGAAAATTCTGCACATTGTGCAGAAGGAATTTAAGTATGATCCAAGAAAACCATTCGGTTTAGGTATCCCATTTCTCAGTCTAGGAATGTAACAAGGATGCTCTTGAATAGTTCAAAGGCACATGGGAGAAGAGTTGTAATCGGCGGTACAATTTCAAGGCTGGAGGGAAGAGTTGTCGAATAAACTTAGTGCAGATTGAGCAAGGTGTTTACGAAAAAAGTAAATGTTCAGCAAGGTTTCTGATGCTCTCAAAGCGGACTGAAGAGGGGATCTTACATGGTTCACGCCGTAGTTGGGCACTGAAAAAAAATATATATACTGAAAGCTAGATTTAGAGGGCAGTGAAATTCTGCAGTTGCAGTTGATGTCCACTGTTGGATGTACTGGAATCCATAGGGTGTGATTGGTACGCTGCATGACCTTGGGCCTGGCTAGAGGTCAGATACAGGCTCATATGAGCCTGGATATGTGGATGCAGCTTGAGATGATTGGTTGCCAGTGCCATGCGTAGCCAGGCTGAGCTGTGCCACTGATTGGTTCCCTGCAGCACATATGGTTATAGTTAACCTGACTCCAGATGGTGAGGTTACCTCAATTCCTCAAAGCACCACAATGCAAATATTTTGGAAGATTTAACACCGAGATATAAACATTCCTCAAAGCACCACAAAGCAGGCAAAATTCCAGAAGACAAAGTATACTGCAATCGCAAACGGAATGGGGGAAAACAAGATTTGTTCGGTTTCCGTCAACTCATTAAATTAATCAAAACAAAGAAAAGATTGAATTGGCAAGCATGCAGAAAGATCTTTCTCCATCAAGAGGCAAACAAGATTGCCAGACCAAACAATTATCATGGACATGACCTCAAAAATTGAAGCTAAAACAGGAGATCTGTTAGCAATCAGTGCGTTCCCCATAATCCCAATTCTAATCGGAATAGACGGGCTTGTCCACCTTGTCGATGGCCTGCAACTACCAGCAAAGATGCGGTCGCAAGCATGAATCGACGGCAGATACTGAAGCGAAGGAGGCGGAGAGAAGAACCTCGGTCGGCCGCCAAGCACCGGGCGTCGGCACGAAAGGCCATGGCGAAGGCGGCGAGGAGCGCCAGGCATCGGTAGGTGCACCAGGAGGAAGAAAGCGGTGCCTGGAAGGAGCACGTGGGCCTCAGGTAGGATTGCCGCAGCCTGGCTCAGTTGTGAAGCTCGTTTCCTGCGTTCCCATCGAGCCTGGCTCCCAAGGGAATCTTGCATCCGTCGGGCCTGGCCACCGGCCTTGAACAGGTAAACAAACACAGCATGCCTACACCAGTTGGACCTGGCCGGAGGCTCATGCGGGCTGCCAATCACATCCATAGGGATTCTGAGACAGAATCTACAAACGATTGGTTGAGTTCTTAAAGAAGATGAAGCTTGCAGCTGGGTCTCATGGCTTGGCCAGTCAGATTGATGATGGCCATGATATTACTACAACTGTTGGTAAGGCTTCCCTGTGTTATGGTCGGTATTTAGTATCAAGGCCGGAACAAGCATCAGCGTGGCTGAGGATCATAATGGCAAGGGATCACGACCGTGGTAGTTCATCCTTTTGTTTCTAAACTCAGGTAGTTTGTTTAGATTACATCGATTAGCAAATATTAGCGATAAGCAGCCTACCAGATTGTACTCGCTGGTTAAGCAGAGAATAAGAAGTCTCCTTGCTGATCATTGAGCTGGATCATAAATCGACAAGAATAGATGAGATACTTACTTAAATTTCTTCAACAGATGCAAGCATCTCAGTAGAATTGAAACTGGAATGAACGCCGTGGTTATAGTAGGATCGGCCATTCCCACAACTCCTCCATCAAAGTTGATGACCGGACCTCCCTTGTCACACTGAAATATTTATCATTTGCTGTTACAAATAACAAAAACCAAAGATTTTTTGCCTAAAAAGAGGAAACAAGGAACTTATGTTATAGTGTGTACCTTGGCAACTTTACAATTCACATACTTATGATGATGGTTCTCAAACCATTGTACTTTGCCATAATTAATGTCTAAATTCAGTCTCTCATTTCTTCCTAGAATAAAGACATTTTGAGCAATTGTTACCTCATCAGAGAGACGAGGTAACTGAGGAGATAGATCCATATCACACTCGAAAACAGCAATGTTGTAGTGCTTATCATAATGGAGTAGACAAGCAGGTACACTAGTCTTGCGATTTAAGTGGACAGTGACCTGAAAATTAGTTCATAGACAGATGATAAAATATTATTTTACAGAATAGGTTAATAATGATATATTTGTAATAAAATAAACACTAAGATTAGAATAGAAGCATCGCAATATCCAGACAGTTGTACAATATCTCCCTCTCAGTTAACTAAAATTTTTCTTTTGTCTCAGTCACGTTTTTTACACTAGCAACATAAACAACTTACTACTGCAATAAACAAAAATACTTACTGCAACATACGAACATATATGTTGCAACATGCAAGGATCTAATAATCCGCAACATTCAAACATAATGATTGCAACATGCCAGATTGCCTACCGCGACACACGATACGGCATGCACGAAATTAAAAATTGGCCCATACAAAGTAACTATTGCAACGCAAATTTAGCTAGTACAACCTGCAAACTAATGCAACATGTAGTATTACTCTTGCAATATATAGTGTGCCGTATAAAAGATGAGGAACTATTGCAACATCCAGAAATTTGAACACACATATGCAAATCTCATGCGACTAACGAGTAGCAAATATGATTGTTTTTTCCAAGCAAACTCCATTACCTGAGAATATGGATCATACTCTCGTGTGTCTGGCTCTGGTGTGTCCTTAGTACTGATGATATGTGCAGATGTTAGCACAGTACTACGTCTAGTCCTCTCATCCCAGCCAATGAAGAAACCAGAGGACCGGGCCAGTAGTTTGCCATCTACAAATGCAATTATAAGGAAACTTTAAAAGAAATTCACATGGCATATAGATAGAGGATAGTAAGAGTATAATACCTATGTGCGATGAAAGGCCCACGACAAACTTAGCTGCTTGAAGGACAGTCTTTGTCGCAGGCTCTCTAACAGGGAGCAACTCGTCCATACACATACAAGTACGAGACATGGTTTCATCAAGAGTCGGTAGGCTCTTGTCACGCTCTTCAAGAGGACATATTCACGTGCAATCAGTAAGTGCAAATATGTAGTTAGTACAAAAACAACTACAATAAAGAATCAAAATTACAAGGTTGCTTTTATCAGTTCATTCGTTTGTTTCAAAATAGGGTCATTTGCATAACTGGACTTCTTTTCAATGTCAATTCTGATTTTGGACCTCTTTTTCACATTTTGCAAAATCAGACCTGTTTTCTGAATCTGAAGCAATAAGTTGTCCCTGTTCCGTTAGGTCTTACGGTGTTAAATATGCTGGCAAAGACGATAATACCCTTTGCAAAATTGGACCTGTTTTTCGTTTTAACAGTCAAATTTGCCCTTGTTTTGATATCAGGCTATCGTGTAGTCCATATCAAAATGAAATTTGGGTACATTTGAATGACTATGCAGTAGAATTTGATGGAATTTGAATATACTAGTTGGATGCCCGTGCGCTGCTACGGACAATCAAAACTTTGCTATCAGAAATATTGCCAACATTATGGTTTCATGAACAATAATTTGATTACTCCAACTTTAGTTCCTCCAAGGTGTTACACAACCACTTGATTACATTACACGGCCACATACATGAGCCTATATTAACTACCACATCTTACATTAGGCAAAAGTTGTAACACCCTAAATCCAAAAGCAAACACAGTTTCTTACAACATAGAGTAATGAACAACAATACTCCGAACACTACAACAACTTTCCAGCCGTGTCTACGTCTACACAGGAAGTAGGAAGTAGCTAATAGCAAATTTCAAACCTGCAAATTAAAATAATATTGTTAATAGATAGTTGGTGTTAATATGAATATAGAGTGCATAGTTAATTAAGGTAATTTCATACCTCAACTACCCAGTGAGAACTTCTTTGTACACAATGTTCTTCGTAAACGTCCCAACAGATGTAGAGCGGCTATCCTTCTTATTTTCTGGGACGACAAGAATTTTGATATTATTCCTTGAGGTAGCTCTAGAAAGTGCAACATAGAGTTGACCGTGTGAAAACACCGGATCCGGGAGGTACACTCCAACATTTGGAATAGTCTGCCCTTGTGCTTTGTTTATGGTCATAGCAAAGCTAAGTCTGATTGGAAATTGTATCCTCTTGAACTTAAAAGGGAACATCTCGTCGTCTGACGGGCATAGAGGAATTCGGGGAAGAAATACCCTCTTGCCAGCGTGCTGACCCAACACAATCTCAGCATCTATTGCATTCCTCATGAACCCTCGCACCACCAACCTTGTCCCGTTGCACAAACCGTTTGCCGGGTCAATGTTCCTTAACAATATTACGGGACAATTAATCTTCAACTTTAGGACATGAGGAGGTAGGCCGTTGGGTGTCAATGAATTCAAGAATTCTGCCGGATAATAATTATGCGGATCGTCCACTGCTTGATCAAAACTGTGGTATACCATTTCCTCCCCTGGAAATCTCTCAATCATCCTCATATTGATCTTGTCAACGTACTCGTTCCGAGTTGAAAGAATTGCCCGAGATGTTATGTAGTTTGGATCCGAGAGATTTTCATCAAACGTTGGAAAAACACTTTCTATAAGCATGTTGATGTCGGAATCTTTGCCGGTATAAGGTATACATATCTCATCTGGAATCCTTACGCAACCATCATCCAAAGTGTCTTCGGTGCCATTTCCGATGCGCAAAAGATACTCGGCAAACCATGGATCGCTTTGAGCCCTCATATTACGAACAAGCCGGAGCTGCCGCATACTCTCCCATAGATAAGACTTACGTAGTGTTGCATCTGTTATTTGTGCCCTTGTTCCCTTACGAACTACGGGAAGCACTTGTCTAAAGTCTCCGCCAAAGACAATTGTCTTTCCACCAAATGGCAAGTCATAACGACCGGTAATGTCCCTCATGCTACTGTCTAGTGCCTCGATTGCCTGTCTTTTGGTCATGGATGCCTCGTCCCATATGATGAGGGATGCTATCATTAGAAGCTTGGCGGTGCCACTCTGCTTCATGAAGCTACAAACCGCGCCATCTTCGATATTTAATGGAATTTTAAATCTTGAGTGTGCAGTCCTACCGCCAGGCAGGATGGAGGCAGCAACTCCTGATGTTGCTGTTGCCACAGCTATTTTACCCTCGCTACGTACCTTAGCAAGCAATGCTTTGTATAGATAAGTCTTTCCCGTTCCTCCCGGTCCATCAACAAAGAACACACCTCCGTTCCCACTGTACACCGTTGACAATATCTCATTATAAGCATACCTCTGTTCTGAGTTGAGGGAAGATGCCAAATCAATATGTTCTTGATCCACGTCGATTGTGGACTCCTCAATTATCTCTCGGGCCTCACCTATCGTCATGTCGAATGACTCATCTATTTTTGGAAGAGGAAAAGATGATATATCCTTCCCCATCGACTGGAGCATATTCCTGATATCTAATAGAGCCATCTGCTCGACTACGTGAGAGCACATATGAGATAGTCGATAATCCTCCATCATTCCTTCCAAGTGTCTGTCCCATAGGCCGCGCACATCGCTAGGCTCACAAAAGACAAGTATAATGGCAAATAACCTCCGAAGTGAAGATGGCATCTCTAAAACCTCGGCCTCAGTAAGGCACTCATCGAAAGCATTATCAGACTCGATAAGACCCCTCTTTTCCGCAGCCTCACGAAATGTCGGGCAAATTGTACCATTTACCGTTCGTAGGTCTTCAAAGGAGGTAGCACCTGCAATATGATTTAGAAGAACCCTGAGATAGTACCTCTCCCCTTCGGATGGATGTGCAGACACGATCCTCCCAACCTGTGTGCGTTCATCCCTCTCTTTCCAGTACTTTTGGCCCGCCATCCAAACAAAATATTCAGGGAAATCCTTATATAGGATCCTCCGAGCCCACTCGTACTTCTTGTTCGCCTCAAAATATTCAGTTAACATGGTCTTATCAACCCCTTCCTCCAAGACGACATCATTTAGATTGGCTTCCGCTGGGTATGACACCATGTGCATATTTGGGAGATGGAGTTGTAGCTGCCTGACCGACGGAAATATCTCACTGAGTTCAAAACCGTAGATTCTCCATAGTGCTTCCGGAGGAGTAACCCACCTTGAATCTCTATACTGCTTTATCTCATCAATATCTCCATTACTATCTACCTCATTGATAGAAACCGATGCTCGGTCATGCCCCTTATAGATGTACTTGAAAAGGTACTTCACGGCTTTTATGCTCGAGCAAACCTCAACATTGATGTGGCAGTTATATCTTCTCAGCAAGTAAGGATTGTACGGAACAACCCACCTATTGTCTAACATTTGACCGCGTACCCATGCGGTACGTCCATTATCTCTCCTCCTGTATACGGGATATGAGTCTTTCCCCTGGAGGGTCTCCGCATTGAATGGCCGTGGATAGTGGTTCTTGCAAGCACCATTCTGCATGCACACATTTTTAGGGTTCAAGGCTCCACATGGGCCATGCATCATGTGCTTGACCACCATTTTGTAGAGCTCAGGGTACTTGTTTTTGTCTGGCAACTCGGCGGATATGATGCAGTCGTACTGCTCTGGGCATGTTAGCTTATATC
Source organism: Eragrostis nindensis (assembly GCA_012490785.1). NCBI lineage: Eukaryota > Viridiplantae > Streptophyta > Magnoliopsida > Poales > Poaceae > Eragrostis > Eragrostis nindensis. The sequence continues at coordinate 1,120,833 of JAAXCT010000116.1, read as the reverse complement.
TCCCCTCCATGATTAGGAGGAAGTGAGCATGAGGCAGGCCCCTTTTTTGAAACTCAATGACGTAGCTGTATGCAGCTACCTTACCGAGCATGTGTCTTTTGAAAAGTTGTATCTTGAGATCCTCCAATTTTGCTCTAAATACTCGTACAATAAGATCAGGGCGGTCCTGCGGGGTTTGTCCAGGCTCAAGCTCACTTATTATCTCGTCCCAATTGGGGTTGCAAGTCATGGTTAGAAAGATGTCAGGTTTTCCGTACTTTTGCACCAAGGCCATGGCATCATAATATCTACGTTTTTTATCGCGTTTCCCCCCAATAAATGATCCGGGAAGCACAGTCCGTTTGCCTACTGCATTGCCACGATACTCTCCAGCTTGAAGGCAGTCAACAATACCTTGGTATAGGTCAGCTCGTATCTCTTTTTGATGATGTTTTATATAGTCCAACCTTGAGCTTTCAATTTTAACGTACATGTCAACCACATACTGTTGGAACAGCCGCTTCCCATGTAGCATGGTATTAAATATACCACGACGCATTTGGAACTTGTAGCAATAGTAGTCTCTAACAGAGACGCACAATCGACTATTTGTATATGTACCTACAAAAATGTTCGGTAACGAAAAATTATATAGAGAAGTATAATCAAATATAAGGAAATATTGAACACATGCTAGTTGCATTAGATGAATACCTTGATTTTGCCGGCGGTTACGACGGGATTGAATTATCTCTTCCAAGCTGACGCCAACCTTTGGAATCTCAGGATGCCAGCTAATCTCCCCTTTTGGGAAGAAAAGAGGGTATGACAATGCATCATAGCATCCATAATATGGTTGGATTCTGTATCTCAAGTTGTTGTTACCAAAGAGAATGACACTACGTTCAAAGTGCTTACGAAGGTCAGTACTCTCGACCCAGACAGCAGCCACCTCAGATGATATAGGTAAGTTATATCTGCGTTGGTCCAACCTCATGTCAGTGTTCAGCTCAATACGATATTCCTCAAGGTCATCTACTCCACCAAGATTTCTGAATGTCTGGGAATATGGATTATCCTTGAGGATGTCGACAAGCTTCCGGATGATATCTCGGTCCAGGTTCGGGGAGTGCCGAAACCTATGTTGTAGAGTCGGATCATCATCGTAAAAGTAGAGCTCCAGATGCTTAGGCCCATCTTCCGTTTGACCAAATGAGAAGACATTGTGGTAAATCTGGCCGTGGGCTCGGAATGTATACACTCCTGACCTCATGTTAGTGTACCTATTATCCAAGCTAACTCCAAGCGTGGTGAATGAAAAGTGCCCATTGAAGTACCGGATGTTATCTCTAAAATGCACGGCGTCAGGATCTGGGCTTGTGTATAGTCTCTGAAGCTCCAAAGGAGGCTCTGAGTGTGCCAATTTAATTTTGCCAGATCGACAACAAAATCCGTTTGGCTCATACTGGAATCTCTTTGCACCACAATGGTTGCAATCAGGCCTTGGCTCAAGCTGGTGAGTACTATCTGGTATGTTCTGGTAGACACGATCATGCGGGTCAGGAAAAGTGGTTTCCATTGTGGAGGATTCTGCTTGGTCATCATTGTCTTCATGATCCCCTGGATAAATGAGATGATTGGTGTTACATTCTTATGTTAAATAGTATATGGACGGAAATGAGGAGGTATGTGTGACATCTGCGTTACCTCTCCCAGCAAAGATGAAGTACTCATCATCTTCTTCTTGAGACGCATTGGAGTTACCATCATCATCTGTAACAATGCTTTCTTCTGAGGACTCCAGGCAAGTGGAGTCTGCTTCTGATGACGAATTGCCAATCGTTGCTGATTGAGGATATTGCATTGATACGGGTTCCTTGCAGCGGGGAGTATCATCATCACCTAAATGTAATTAGAAGAACAATGTTATTATAATTATCTGAAGTGGTATTTGTGATGGTAGGAGAGAAAATAGGCGTCCAGACTCTCAGCATACCTGTGATGGCAAAATCAACGTGCTCCCTTTCCAATTCTTCTTGTATGCTTTCTAGGTTGCCTGTTAATTTCTTAACTACATAAATATTGTTTCACCTATGGAAAGTTAGAAATGTGTATGCGAGGATTACCTTGTGTTGTGGCCAAAGTGTGTGCCACCGCACTTGGACATCTAAGCATGTAGGAGGAGCACAACGGGTGTCCTACTAATGAACCTGTCGGGCACTGAAGCGCAATGGATTCCTTGCATGGAGTGTCCCGTTTGGCTGCATAACTTGCATTACGTTGTTCAAGGAGTGCTCGATGCTCCTCTGGTGGCAAGCTTTTCCTATGTGCTCTCCGACGAGCATTTATCTCTTGCCTCTCTTCAGGCGTCATTTTTTGTCTGCGTTCTTGTCGTTGTGCATTCATCCTTTGCCTCTCCTCATGTGTCAGGCTGCGTCTACGTGCTCTTCGTCGAGCATTGATCTCCTCCCTCTCCTCGGCTCTCAATTTTGGAGCTTGAGCTCTTCTGCGAGCATTGATCTCCTCTCGCTCCTCGGGTGTCAAATTTTGACTCCGAGCTCTTCGACGAGCATTTAATTTATCCCTCTCCTCGGGCGTCAAACTTTGGTAGCGAGCTCTTCTACGGGCATTTATCTCCTCCCTTTTCTCGCATGTCAAACTTTGTCGGCGTGGTCTTTCAGGGTCTCGCCTTGCATTTCTTTGTTGTGATGCACGACTAATATTTGACGTATTTTGATGAATACCCAAAGCTTGTACTTGCTCTGATGAAACCATTGGATATGCAACGGTTTGTAGAGAGTTGCTTGCTTCCCCCTGCTGTGGTGCAAAGCTAGCATAGCATGTGATTTCACGAGGTCGCTTCCGTTCTGCAACAGTCGTCATATAATTACTTTGATGCTAAAAAAAAAGGTAAAATACGCATGAGTTAGATGACAATACCCTTTGAGCTTTCTCCTCGCTCAAACCCAGTTTGCGTGAGGATACCATGAGTAGGTAAAGTTGTCGCTAACTGAATTGGCACATCTTCGTCCGAGGATGAGTAACTAAAGTACTCAAACATTTGATGTCTCACGTATTACAAAGCTTGTTTGAGGAGTAGAATTAAGACGACATCTCTTCGCCTGAGTTTGTCCATCCACCACTGTAACCGGTCCAAAATGTAATCATATAAGCTTTGTTTTTACCCTAACGTTCTGCTAATATATTCATCTTGGGGGAAAAAAAATCAGGGACCATGTACGAACCTTCTTTTCCTTTTTCTTTACCATGCTGGATGTTTGGGTTCCGTGGCATTTTTAAAAGACCTTCAACGTCCTTTTTTTCAAAAAAAAAGGAAAATGGATATTTGAACAACAATAATTAGTAAAAAAAATAATTATACAAACTTAGAAAAGATGCATGGAGCGAGCAAGTCATTGCAATGATCTTTTTTCTGCTACCACAAACTTGCTATAGCTGGTATATATGGACCTTAATACCAGGAATTTCACAGTACATAATTGCTAGTGAGATTTCAGCACCGAACTGCAGATTAATTGCTCCATTATTCAGTACACTAACATCGCATCAACCATTTACGGACCAAATGCTACCAATCATATATAAAAAAGAAAAATCTTCCAATCGACAGGGCACGTATACATGTGCAGAGGTCACAAATAATGCCCAAGAGCATGCCGTAGAAAATTAAGACGAAATGAAATGATAACCATGTGGAATCATGGTGGTCAGATACAACTGATTACACACAAAGCAATTATGAACATGAGACATCTTCACCCCACAACCGACTGTACAAAATCACGATAGCATATTGGAATAGAGGTTGCTATCTGTACCTCACAATAAAATTCCTTCCACACGACAAAAGTTCTTAGACCTGAAAAAAGAAACAGAGGCTATTAAGCAAAAGTTTCATATTAGCTGGTCAAGTGCATGCTCTCTAGGAAGAAAAAGAGATTTTGAGCACTCCAATCTAGTAAATCTGTGGAACAGATCAAGCAAAAACAAATTACATCTGCAGAAAGCTACAGTTTACCAAGAGCTACAAATGTTTGTTTGAGTGCAAAATTTCCTAGATCAACTGCTACCCACATCCGCATTCCTTCCTGTACTCAATGTTACGGCACATTACCCAACATTAAGAATGCATGAACAAAGTTTAGATTAAAGTCAGTTTCAAATGTTGGTTTACTATTACATAGAACAAACACATAGATCGATCCATGTTACTACAAAGTGTGACATCAAATAAGGTAAACGTACACATGCAACTACAAAAGAACTCCCATGGCAAAATCTCATGTTTATGCTATTACCAGTATTTTTTGACCGAAACTATCACCAATATCGGAACTGAGCACTTATGAACATGAGATTTCTTCACAAGTCACAACTGAACGTATACAAAATTCCATTACTAAAGGTTCATTGTAGTATTGGAATAAATCTCTCACTATACCTCACAATAAAATTCGTTCAGCGGAAGGTCGTATTGTATGCAGGAAGATAAGTAATTGCAAGTAATGTATTCAATCAACAAAGAAAGAGACGCTGATGAAGAACAATCACAGATATAAGTAAGTCAGACATTGTAATGATACTGCCACCGACAGTTTGATAGCTTCTAATTTCATTTCTCTGTAGCCTCCTCCCTAGAAATCCTTTAGTCAAAATGTTATTGGCCTGATCTATAGACAGTTTGTTCCTTTTCTTTTCTAGGACGTTATGAGGTAAACATGACGTTAACCATCCAGTATCCATAGTGATAAAATAGCTCAACTATCAACAGTGACAACACAGAATCAATTAAATCGACAAGAATATAGAAACCATATATATTTATATATATCATCTAGTGAACTTTGGCAAAAATGAATACACTTCAAGTGGACTTCAGCTAGCTGTAATGCTGTATCAAGAAAAGAGTTGTACAATTGATTACACACACAAACATGTTTTGAAGAGCCAGATCTTCATTGACAATGAAGATATTTATTCTACCTGAGAATAACCTCAACTGAAATGGTCGAAGGGTGCCGTCACTTACAATCTGAACCAAATGTGAACTGAAAAAAAAAAACAAGTTCAGAAAGAATGAACGGTAGTACTAATAATTTGTTTTGATCATGCAAGACCCGTTAATCAAAAGTGGACCAAAGAAACGGCTCAACAATTGTTATTGACATATCACTGATTCGAGTCCTAACTGAATCCATGAGAACTAATGTCCTGACCCACTGCTCTGCAAAGTTCGCACCAACAATAGGCAAAGAACTTGATGAAAAACATATAGATGCTTTATAATGAAATGTGGATTTCAGTCATGCGATTCACTCACTGATTATATAACTGTACAATGCTACTTTAGGTTGCTACACCTACACACAAAGAGCTTAGCAAAATTTGACAAGCAGACAGCCCACAAGAGAGAACAGGAACTACCAGCTCCACGGATTCCTTTGGAATTGAGCGATTTCTTGATGCGTGCGGGCAGACCAATGACTGTTGCCTTGAGTTCTAGTGCTCTTCTGGTGAGCAGCGGGCTGCTTGCCCACAACTTGATTTATACAACCTGGCAACATGAAAGGTATCTAGAAGGTGCGGCCAGCGCGCGTGGATTCAAATTTTGGTGCCCGAAAAATTGAATCCCGTTGGCGGGCGCATAGGAATTAGGAAGGGACAGTTTGGGAGGGGAAGCAGTACAACACGTCATACCTGCTGCTCGTCCTTCCTCGTCCAGGTATTCCCCATCCACAGCGACGGCGGCCCTCTTCTCTTCCTCGACCCGCCGTCTTCCTCGCCCCGCTGTCCCCCCCAAAGACCGAAGCATGGAGCTGGTTCGTCGAACCTCCATCACCGGCGCCCTCCACCACGGGTCTTGAATCCAAGAGCAGGGAAGGGGATGGCGACGCACAAGCTCTGCTCCGCTGACTCCGCAGGGCCATGTATCCATTTAAGGTTAGCTCAATGAAGCTTACCTTCCGCAGCAAGCGGTGACGGGTGCGCCTGGATCTTGGACGCCGCCTCTGCCTCGTGGGACCCGGAGGGGGCCGCGGCCAGGCCGCGCCCACAACAGCGCGCACGGGCGCCGGTGCCGGCGAAGACGTCCCCGTAGTACGCCGCCGCTGTGGTCCGCCTGCCCATCGATCCGCCACCGTGACGCGCTCGGGCCGTCGGGTTCTGGAGGTGGACCAGACCAGAGCGGACGATGCGGAGGAGGCCGAGGCCACAGCAGTGCGCACGGGCGCCGGTGCCGGCGAAGGCACCCCTGTAGTATGCCGTCGATGAGGTCCGCCTGCGGCATGCCCATCAATCCGCCGCCAGCAACGGCCACCATCGAAGGTGTGCAGGGCCAGCGTCACGGCGCTTCTGGCGCAAGGGCGGCCAGTACCTTGAACTTTTGAAGAGTAGCAACCGCACCAGGGTGAGGCACCATGGCTATATCCTTGGCGAGATTGGAGCTTCAGATCTTAGGGCCGCATGCGAGACGGCGCCATGGCTAGGATGCGGACCGAGCGCGGCAGCCGGCGGCAGAGGACGATTTGGTGCAGCGGAGAATGGGGGGCGGACGCGGGCGCAGGGAGGCGATGGCGGAGGAGGACGCCGTGCGGCGGCGGCTAGGCGGAGCAGTTCGAAGATTTTTCTTTTCGCGTGAGGGAGACGTGGGGTTCACACGGGCCCACCTGTCGGCGCACGGTTTCGGTGAAGGAACGACGACGACGAACCGGACACCACCAAGTCGCGTTTTTAGGAGAAGTAAAGATTTTATATCAATTCAAAGTTAAACAAAATTTGATGAAAATTGGATTCAAATTTTTTATCAATCACACTGCGCTTTATCCTTCCCGCGGTTGCCTGCTCTGCCACCCCTTTGCCGCGCCCCGCCCCTGCCCCGCAGGCTGAGCACCCCTCCCGGCCCCGGCCTCGCGCAATCTGCGCCGCTTCAACAGCCGCGAGCAGCATGCAGGCCGCGCGCCACCTCCCGTGATTGAGATCAACCGCGCCTGCGCTCGCCCCTGCCGCAGGCCCGCTGGACGCGGCCGCCCTAGCCCCGCACGCCTGACCACGAGGCGCCTCCGCATCGCTCGCCCCGTCGCCCGGCAAGAAACAGCTGCGTCGCCCCTGCTGCCGCTGATACCGAGCCCGCCCACTGCTGCAGCTCGCGCTGCCTACTCCAGCCTTCGCCGCCTGCCCTGCCTGACTATGAGGGACAACGCAAGAGGCCGCACGGTTCTGTTCCCGTGAGAGAGATGAAATTCCCTGCCTGTCCGTATGAAAGAGAAAGGGAGAGCAGGATGGTACTTTCCTCATTTTCCAAGCCTTTTTTAGTTTCTTTATTTGTAAGAGAAGTGGTCAACTAACAGACTTAGAAAGAAGGGGCAAACAGAGTGTTCAGATTCAAAAAAGAGGTCCAAATTTGCTAACTCTCAGAGAGAGGTCCGTTTTCAGAATTGGACTTAGAAAGGAGTCCAGTTTTGCAATTCCCCCTCAATAATAATAGCTAATCTTCTGGTTATGAATTCCTAAGTTTTTCTAATATACACGGGTATGGCGGTACGGCTATGGCCGAAAAACAAGGATACGCCAATATGTGAGTATATATAAAAATGTATTTAATTTGTGTTAACAACTTACCAAATATGCTAGAGAATAAAATTGATAATTAAACTAATGTGTAAACAGGCAACAATATAACAATAACGTAGCAGTAGTCCAATTCGAAGGCTAAACCTAATATTAATGTTGATGGACTGATGTATTGTGATTTAGTTGGGCTTCTAAATGAGATGCTATGCTCAAATGTATCGAAAGAGTATCATGAATTTAATTTCTTTTTAAATCATAATTCAGGTATCGGATACGGGTAAGACGGCCTCGGCGGGAAAACATACTCGAGATAGAAGAAAGAGGGATCGAAGAGCGCTTACTTTGTTTATCCATGTATTTCGACAACTCCTTGTCATATATGTCTTCAACCTCCTGACTGACTTCCATGAGGACCTCTGTGCCAGACGGAAGGACGATACTGGGCAGGCATGGAAGGCGCGGGGGGGAGCTGATTGTAGAGGATGCCTCAGAGGAGGATGCCTGCTCTGTGGCAGCTGAAGATGAGGCGGCCGCCGCCTCCTCCTCGCGGCTCTTGACGACCGCACTCTCTCTCTTCAGCCTCTTGGACGGCTTCTTGGTGGCTCTGCTGCGTCCCCGCTTCCGATGGTGCGACGGTGGTTCCGCTTCCCTCAGCTGGGCGGTCACCGTGGGCGAGCGGCGGCGGCGGCGGCGCCTCCATGCCCTAGACGACCGGGACTCCGAGGCCTCTCCTCCCTTCTCTTGAGCGCTTATCGGCGCCATGTGTGCGGTGGTAGGGTTCGGATGGCCTGAGCCAAAGACGCCGCCGCCCCGGGGATGTTTCGGTGTGGGGAAAGTTTCGATTGATTCTCGGCTCGGAACGGACGGAACGGGGAGACCGGGAGAGAAGGAAAGGGGTCTAGCGGGAGCAGGGTTTGGAAAACCGGAGCGAAAACCGATAAACCGGGCGAAAACCGGGGTTACCGGTCCGGTCCGGGTAGTAAAACCGACCGGTTTTCGGAAGAATTTGAACTGTGTTTCGGAGGGAACCGGTAACCGTTCGGTTTCCCGGTTTACCGGACCGGAGATCGGTTTTGGCGGTTTTTCGAAATTGTGAACCCTGAGCGGGAGATATTTTTTTTTCTATTATAAGGCTCGTAAGAGGTGGTTTTTCAAAATAGCCCCCTGGGCTTCTCTAAAATAAGACTTTTAAAGTTGCTTTGTACTGTACAATACCATTACGAGTTACATTTTTTTTTCTTTTCCATTTTCAAGCCAGGGAAATGACCAGAATGCCCTCTATTACCGGTCAACATTTCACGTGTTTGAAACAAGGTTTGATAAACCGATAGTAACCGGTCCAGTTTCACCGTAACCGGACTTACCGGTCCGGACCGGATACCTCGGTTTACTGGTTTCAATTTTAAATTTAAAATTGATTTGAAAATATGACGAATTTTATTCGCTTTGCATCGGTTTTGACTTACCAGTCCGATCTAGTTTGGTCGGCTCGAACCTTGGTCTGAAAATGGAAAAGAAAAGGCAATAGAATTTCTTAACTCATAATGGTATTACCTAGTGCAATGCAATGTTGAGAGTCCTATTTTAGATAAGCCCGTTCTAGAGAACCACATGTTGAGTTCCTTATAAAAGCCCAAAAAAAACTCTTGGCGGGATTTGAATGCTTTGACACCAATAGTTTCGCTTGCAGTAGACGTGTGCTCCGAGACAGCGCATGAAAAACTGACAAAAAACCGTGGAAAGTGTCCGTCAAACCGGTCCGGTCTGATTTGAATCGTCAGTTTTTAATTTAAAATTCTTAAAAAATTGGAAAATTAAAATAGGCGGAATGGTGCAAAACCATTTGAGATTTAAAAAGACTAAAACCTAAACAAGAAAGAAAAGAAGGAAAATCACCTTATCATAACTATTGATTGCAAGGAACTAAATAACCTCGCAAACAAAAGTAAGAAAAGCAATAGTTGACCTGAGGATAAGGTTGGTAGAATATATAAATCATTATATTGTACTAGTTAGTTTTCTTTAAAAGTTGATTATCACATCATCAAGTCTAAAATTGATTAAATATGCACGAAGTTCGAGGTCTGACCCACCTTCACTTTTGAAATTGATTAAAAGTTATGTGGGCCTCACTTTCGAATAACTTTCTTTGCCAACCAATCATCATAAGAGAAATAGTAAGAAGAGAAAGAGTATTGCTACCTCTTGTTCAAGAGTTATGCCTCTTTTGGTAGGGCTTCTCCAATGACTTTTTTCAATGGCTTCACGTGTTGCTCGGGTCCATTTAGCTTCGGTGACCAGCCAAAGGGGGTGCTTCTTCATGTGCTTCTCCTTAAAAAAAAAAGAAGCACCATCTAAAAATAAAGTGAAGCATGAAGCCACAAAATGGTAGATGCACCGGCTTCTTTTCTCTATATCACCTTCATCTTTCTATATCTGTCTCTAAAAATATGGAAAAGCTGCAAAAAAAAGCCGTTTTGCCAAACATTTTAGGCACAGCCGCAGACACAGCCAACATAGTCATTTTTTGAAAAAAGCCACAGCCACAGCTAAAGCCGGCACAGCCACAGCCCTACCAAAGAGGCCCTTAACTCTTAGTACAAATGAGACACTGCCATGTGGTTCCTACACACAAATTTTTTTGAAAGAGTTAGCACGCTGCCTCTACCATTGGGCATGCTCTGAGCCCTGCAAATATAAATGAAAAATGGTAGAAGTCGTCTCGTCTCTAAAGAGTGGTTTCGGAGAAATAACTCGAAATTCCTGCAGTTTGGACTGGGTCTACTAGAGCACATTCGGTAAGGCCTTCTGTGCAAAAGTAGTTGTGAAAGAGGGTTTATTACATAGAAATTTACCAGTCAGAAACGAATATGCTCTTTTGTGCAAATAAAAAATAACTATACTCGGTCTGTAGTTTATTTTTACTAGCACAAAACATATAAACATGTACTCCTTTTGTTTTTAAAATATTGACGCTCAGAAAAAAAATAGCTTGTTTTTGGTTTATTTTTGCTGTCTGAAACGTCGAGAATTCCAAAACGAAAGGAGTAGACAACGAAATCACTCAGGCAGTTCGACGCAGCTGTGGAGTTGAATGGCCTAGGCCCGAATCAAACACGCTCTTTGACTTCCACCATGACTTCCCCAATTCATAGGTGAAACATGCCAACCAATGTTCTTAAGCCCTGCAAATATAAAAAAAATATGGTGAAACAAACTCGCAATGAAAACTGGTAGAAGTCGTCTGATCTCTGAAGAGTGGTTTCGGAGAAATAACTCGAAATTCCTGCACGCAAAGACGTCGTGGCCGCGGCTACCCTCCCAACACCGAAAAGCCCCAAGAAGTCGCCTGGTCAGCAAGGAAGGCAGGCGGGCAAGAAAGAAAAGAGCAGGACATTTGGGTGGTGCGCGCGGTGTGAGCCAGCAGCGAACTGCCAGCGACTCCTCATCGGCAGGGACAGGGAGCGAGGCAGTGAACCACCCCGCCGGCCGCGGCCGGCGCGACCACTCCGCACTGTTCAGGACTCCACCAAACTGCCGGCCCTCGAGCCTCTCCGCGGCGACGGTTGCTCTCTCACGCTGGTGCCGGCGAATGATGATCCCCAGGGATCCACGGCTGCCGGAGCCCTCGTCTGACTCCTGATTCCGTCTTCCCCGTCGATTGCAGCGGGCTCACCGGCCGCAGCGTCCAGGTCAGTTGGTTTCCTCCGGTTCTGGTAGCTGTCAAGTTCTAGGATTTGGGTGAACGACATGCTTGCTTGCTGCTCGATTGGGTTAATCTCGGTGTGGATCTGGGAGGGGGGTTTAGCTGCTTTATTTGATTAGTCAGCGAATTCGAGAAGCAGCAAAACTGAAGTCAGAATTTCCAATTTTGAGGCTTTATATCAAAATTAGCGTATCGTAGTGGATAAAGCATTCCATTTTTGTTTGCTCTCACATGTCTGTTTTCCGTAATGGTAGATTAAAACATGGAGAGTCCTCAAATCGAGATGGGGGGATTCAAGGTCAACAGCCCGCAATTGCCCAACGGTGGGCTGAGGCCTAGCACGGTTAGGTCCTGGAACACGCAAAGGACACTTGAGAGAGCACTCAAGAGCATCAGAATCGTCATCTTCACCTCCAAGCTCAACCTGCTGCTCCCGTTCGGGCCTGCATCGATCATTCTCCACTTCACTTCTAAGAGACATGTAAGCGTGCTCATAGGAACCCATTTTAACGGTGGCGTTATCCGGCTGGTCCGTGGATGGTTTGTATAGTTTTAGGATAGTTAGGCGTTTCTCTGATGTCTTTTTGATCACGGAAATAAAATATATGCTTCAAATAATATGTATAAAAACGAATTAAGAGTGGTCAATTTTGCATGCTAATGTTACTTAGCATCATGGTCAGTTTATTGGATGTTAGTACTACATGATTCATCACTAGAAGACATTCTTCATTCAATTCATTTCAATTCTTAGTGTTATTGGTGATTTCTCTTATTGTTAAAGAAATGCTGAACATGCTCTCTATGGTACCAAAATTGCAGGGATTGGTTTTCCTTTTCAGCATGTTAGGAATAACACCTTTGGCAGAGCGTTTGGGTTATGCAACTGAGTGAGTTGATAAAATCTCTATTTGTTTTTACTGCCTTTTTGAATTTGATGCCAATGATTGTTCTACAGGCAGCTTGCGATATTCACTGGCCCGACAGGTATGTCTGTTTCTTTTTATGGCTCATAGCGAGTTAAAAATTGGACAGTCCTCGAACAATGATCAGTTTTATCTCCTCTGAACTGCAGTTGGGGGCCTTCTGAATGCTACATTTGGAAATGCAACCGAGATGATAATTGCAGTATATGCTTTGAAAAATGGAATGATTCGAGTAGTGCAGCAGTCACTACTTGGTTCGATATTATCCAATATGTTGTTGGTTATGGGCTGTGCTTTCTTTGCTGGTGGTATCATTCATCGCAATAAAGACCAAGTCTTCAGTAAGGTGATATTAGCGTGACAGTTTTAATGTTCCATGGTAATTCTCTTAAAAGTGATATTAATACTTTCTTACTACAGGCAACAGCAGTTGTCAACTCAGGTTTGCTGTTGATGGCGGTCATGGGATTGATGTTTCCTGCTGTCCTTCATTTCACACATTCAGAAGCGCGTCAAGGAGCATCTGAGCTTGCTCTTTCTAGGTTCAGCAGTTGCATTATGCTCATTGCTTATGCAAGCTATCTCTACTTCCAACTGAGTGGACGGAGTAACATTTACAGTCCAATCGGCAGTGTAAGTCCAGTGTGTCATTTTGTATCTTCCTTGTTAATGATAAGGACCTGAACTAAGCAAAAAATTATGTTACATGTGTAGCTGTTAGTCTATGTTTATCCAGTATAATGCACATTATGTCAGAGTGTCAGCAAAAATGTCATGTGACCAGCCAATATAGCATTAACTTTAAGATAAGAAATGTGCAAACCATGCTGTTTTGCTCACATTTCGGCCATATTTATATAATTTGTAGGAAGAGGTGCCTAGCGAGGATGCCACGGAAGAAGAAGAAGAAGCTGAGCTTGGCATGTGGGAGGCTGTTACATGGCTTGCTGTGCTTACACTGTGGGTTTCCGTCCTTTCTGAGTATCTAGTTAATGCCATTGAGGTATTCTTTTTTCTCCTGAACAGGGCATAGTAAAAACATTAGCTTTTATTCATGTGGCTAGGGAAACTTTTTGTAACCAACCTCTTACAGTTGACAATCAATTATATTTTGGCGACGATGAATCCCTGTCTGAGAAAATGTTAATGTTAAATTTGAAATGGGTACATATAATCAGCTTACTTGCCTGTAGGGCATATCCATCTAATCTTACCAGTGTTCTACTAAGATGTAATTGGTCACTGTTTTACTTTATCGTTGTCAGGGAGCATCTGATTCATGGAACCTTCCAGTGGCTTTTATCAGTGTCATTTTGCTTCCTATTGTGGGCAATGCAGCTGAACATGCTAGTGCAATAATGTTTGCCATGAAAGATAAGCTTGTAAGTGTTCACATATGTCTACTTTTCATTTTTCTGTCACTTCTTAATTGTTCAGGATTCATGCATGTTATTGCCTCTGCTCCAGGACATAACACTAGGTGTTGCAATTGGGTCGTCAACACAAATTTCAATGTTTGTGGTAATTTTTATGAACTTCCTATCACATTTATGATTTGTGTATCCACATTCTCACTTGTTAAGAACCTCTTGACTGATTGGCCCATGCCTGACATGGATTATTCGTCTTCATTTTCTATCCTTTTTCTCGCTTGAAGCAACCAGGAGGGGAGAAGCCCTATCTAATTTTTTAGAAAAGAAGCATAAGTTACATTACCGATTACAGAAAGTACCTTAACAATTTTTATGTTTGACATGCTATTCTCGATTAATACAGATTCCATTTTGTGTTGTTATTGGTTGGATGATGGGACAGAAGATGGATTTGAATTTTCAGCTTTTTGAGACAGCAACTCTCTTCATAACAGTACTCGTGGTGGCATTTATGCTGCAGGTAAGTTCTTATGGTGGATATTGAGAAATATTTCTATATAATGTGCCTGCTTAAACAGAAATGGGTAAATTTCAGTTCTGCTACTATGTGGCCTTTGAACATGTTTCTAGTTTGCCTTTCGGCTAGTTGTAAGAATGTAAGATGCCCATCCTGGAAAAAGTTCGTCATCCATTTTAGAGTGGACATGTACGCTGAAAAGCATTTTGTTATGGCTGCTATTGCCTGCACTGCTTTTACTCTGTTGTTCGATGAAGTTTATATCAACTCATCAGGTGACAGTAACCTAAAATAATATAAGAAGTTTACTCTATTGGTCACATGGTTACAACCTCTGATGGCCCATAACTGCCATCAAGTGCCAACCGAAATGGGCACCAGGAACACTGATCCAGCATGTGTTAGATAGGAAATTTTGTATGTTAACTGTGATGCCTAAATATTGGTGAAGCTAAGCCTTCCACGTTTCTTGGGCCTCATGGCATTTTGATCTATCGAGGTTTACATTTAGCTATTAGCGGATATCAACTATTTACAAAATCACCTTTTGAACCATCTCTCTCCATTCCTTATTTAGCTGGGCATTCTGTATTCTCTCTCCTTGAAGCGTGACATGTTTGGGTAGCTGTCTTGCTTTCATTTTCATGAGTTCAATTATACAAAGTTGAGTTACTTTTGATCTGAACTTGTGCAATGTCTTTGTTTCTCCACAGGATGGCGCCGCAAACTACTTGAAAGGACTTATGCTGATTTTGTGTTATTTAATAGTGGCTGCCAGTTTCTTTGTTCATGTTGATCCACAATCCAGTGAGTGGCATTTCTTAGTCAGTCATGTTTCTTCTTTCTAGTGTACAGATGCCAATTAGTTTACCTAAATTTTCTACAGTTCATCCGTATTCTTTTTGTGCTCGTGCTGCTCTTTCTTGCTATCGGTCGATACATTGTTGTTGATTTTCTTTGCTGTAATTTGAGATTGCCTAAAGAGCAAACATGTATGCTATCATAATCATGAACATACGATGCTTTTCAGGTGATGACTGACCCCCACAAACGCTGTAAGTAATGTACCGAATACTTTTGAAGACTTGCCAATCCTACCCTGTTGGAATGCACCTCCATTGCAGAGCTGATCCTGGCTGAAGCAGCATGTTGACAGGGACACAGAGAAATGTCCGGTGCGTTGTTAGTCCGCTCATGACCTGCGGCAGGAGTTCTTGTATTGTGTGCATACTGAGGCTGTTAGAGGTGCTAGGGGTAGTCACCATGTATACAGATACAGGAAACGGCGTCAATGTATGCCTACTATATTTGATTAATTTAGCAAATATGGCCCTTTTCAGACCTCTAGTTTTATTGGTGGGTCGCAGTTGCTATGTATATGTTTACATGGGAAGGATTGAGATGTGTGGGCAGTCAAGGTTCTACACCAAAGCTGTTTTTCCTATGGGACGTGTATGTGATGGCAAAACATTTTGTATGGACCGTTATCCCTCAATATGGTTTGCCTTTTTTTTTAATACTTTAGTATAACAAGCAGACATCGAATTAGTAGAACAAAGAAATTGGTAGATGAGCAGAATTAAATAACGCATGATGGATCAAGTAGCATAATTGAAGGTAAAATATTTTTGCCTGGTCAACACCTCCAACAAAGCATGTTCTGTCAATTGTTTTCTACTCTGCTTTTATTTCAACAGGTTTCTTGCCCTAACGACAATCGACAACAAAGTAAAAAGAATGGAGTAGTCTCCTAGAAATTGAAAAGGAAAACAGAAGAAAAAGGAGAGCTTCAATCAGCTGAACATTTTATATATCAGGATAGAGTATGAGAACAGCAGTGAAGCCGAAGCGAGCCGCCCACTCCCGTGCATGGATTTCAGAAGAAGAAAAGAAAAATATAAGCAGCAGTCTCACAAGTCATAATCCGTCAATTGGAACACCACCTCTGCATTGGTCGGCTCGCGTAAGTAGACATGCGCACGATGAACGCAATCCTTGCACGTGCGGTGGGCAGTCAGTTGAGACACGGACGCGTGCAGCACCCGACCGGCGCCCGCCTCGTCGGCCGGCGCCAGGCCATCGTTCGTGCTGCTCTGGTACACGCAGAAAGAAAAGGGAGCGCGCGTTGCAGACTTGCAGCGCAGTGCAGTGCTGCACGTAATGAGCCGTCGACGAACGCTCTCTGGCAGCCTCTAGCCGTCCATCAACATGCAACAGCAGACTCGACAAATCAGCAATTGGTCGTCGGCGCGCACTGAGGGAAGCCGCGAGCCAGCGCCGCAGCAAACGAGGTCGATCCATGAAGGCAGGGGCACGGACACCTGCCGCGGGGGCCACAACGAACAGGGCGCAACCCATACAGCATGGCACGCATCCTTGCTAGAAGAAACGCGGGAATGGCAGCGGGCTAAGAAATCTGAGCTCGCCAAGGTGTTCGGGAGCCTGCTGTGTCGGGTATCGCCGTTGGGCGCGCGGTGTCGGGATAACCATGCCATGGCAGAAAGCCTTTTGACGCCCGTCGAGTCACCCCACCATGCCATGGCATTGCCTCCGCGCCAGCCACCTCTGCTCCTCGTGGCCGTGCTGCGATTGGGTGTCAAGGACGTTGCTGGCTCAAGGTCGCGAGTTTCAGGTCCGCAAATTTCGCACTTACAGGCCTTGGTCTCGGTGGCGCGCCCCGCGCGAGTGGGCCGTCGGCCATGCATGCTCTGGATCCTGTCCACCAGCGCGGCAGCGAGCACCAGCGTGTTCGCATTGATCTCGTCTCTTGCGCCCGGCGAGGTGTGGTCGCCAAGCTCCGACACGCCGATGGCCTGCCAAGCCCGTCCGGGCTCGTCTGTCTTCATTCACTGGCTCGTGCCGCACATCTGTAATCCAACGTTAAACTGATCCGCGCGTTCTCGCCAAGGACGTCGCGCCCCTTCAGAGTCCTCGACGCCGGGGCGTGCTCTCTGTACGTACGTAATACGCCTCCGTCTTCTCGTCCTGCCCGGACTGCGCTTTCTCCATGGCGCGGACCTATCTCTGTACACTCGCATGGTAGACCAGTCTGCCTGCAACGTCGGCGGCGCGGACCTATCTCGCATGCGCGGCTGCCTCTCGTCAGGACGTGCCGCCGTCGTGTCCTAGTCAAGGCGAACACGCGTTGCACCTGTGAGACGGCATTTTTGTCCATGCACATCGATCGATCGGCATGCCCCTAAATCGGAATTTCGTTCGGAAAGAATAAGCGCAGATGAGGTCTCCCAATCCAGTCAACCGGAACTGCAGCGATCGACAGGCACGCAACCCCTGCACGTGCGGTGGGCATCGATCGAGTCGAGACACCGACGCGCGCGTACGTGCACGCACCCGGCCGGCGTGCCTGGCCTCCTCGTCGATCGTCGCGCTGCTCGAGTACAACGCGCGCAGAAAACCCGGGCTCGCTCGCAGCGCGCAACGGCACAGCGGCGGTGCCGGACGTCCTGAACCGAGGTCGGCGAGAACATTCGTCGGCTCTTGTCCTCGCCGACCCTTAACTCGACGGCTTCAAAGTTCAGCAGCGCCGCGGAACAGCTAGCGCCCCGTGCCCGTACATGCATATATAAGAACTGCAACTTGTCAGGCAGCCAGAATTGATTGTCAGAACAGAAAAGGAACAAGTGTTAGTTCGTACTACGATGAAATTTGGCAATGGGCTGCTGTCTAGTAGAAAAAGATTAAAAAAAATGGCAGGAAAGCAACAGCAGGTGACTTTGGAAGAAAGCCTGAATGAAGCGGAGGCGCATGTGCGCGGCGCACTTCGAGTCGTCGATCGGTCTAGGAAAACATGCGAGCGTGTGGGTGCATGCGTATAGAGGACACTATATGCTGTTGTTGTTCTTTGGGAGAGAAGAGTACTTAATCTGGTGCCTGGATCCCGTGAAGGAGAATGGCTTGCTTGTGATATGATATCCAGATAGTTTTTTTTTTCTTTTCTTTTCACGACAGGGGCGCATCGATCCCCCGGAATTTCATTACCTTTTGAGCATTGAAATTACATCGCCGTTGTATGATATCCAGATATTTAAGCAGCAAATTAAACCAAAAGAATTAGCAACTCACTGCGAGCAGTCACTGCATCACATCGACATATCATGCTGGTGCTGCTGCTACTCAGTTGACTGTGTAAAGGCAACCGATAAATCGAGTATCACATGTACGAGTAGTAGGCATTGCTAGCTCTTCTCACACGTACGTACGAGTACTAAAAAGTTATGATCGATGAATACGATGCGCGTACACAAACACGAAACGCAAGCTGTCATCGATCCCGATCGCATTCGCAGCGGTCGTAGCAGCGCGGAAATACACACGTCGTACGACGGCGTACACGTACCGAGCCAGCTGCATGCCTTGTTGATTTGTTTCCTACAGGGCGGGAGTAGCGGTGTGCGTACAGTCGTGCGTGCTGCTCCAGCACTGTTCGCTTCCTGTGGGAGAGTCTGCATAACGAAGTCCGGAAAGTATACAGGCCTGTTTGGGATGTAGGAATGACAAACACAGGAATAGGAAAAAGTACAGGAACGGAGAAGACGCAGGAATGGAGAAAGTGAGAAAACCACAGGAATCGAAAACAAAGGAACGAAGAATTTACGGTGTTTGGGATGCAAGAATAGAAACACAGGAAAGTGCCTCAGTCACCGCAGCAAAGTGCCTCGGACTTCAGCGAAGGAAGAGAAACAAGAGCTCTTGGTGGAGTTTTTCATTCCTGTGAAATCATGAGCAAACTACAGCGTTCCAGAGGAAAGGAATTGCTGATTCCTTTGTCCCAAACGCTCACTTCTATTTCCTTTGCTTTCCTTTCCTATGGAAACCTTTCCTTTACTTTTCCTATGAAATTCCTACAAGCCAAACGGCCCCTAAACTAGGTGCCCGCGCCGCGCGCGTCCTCCAGGTCCAACGAACGTTGATCCGTTGTACAGCGAAAGATGTCTGTGCACAGTACTGCATGCATGCACACCCGATCGATCGGGGAGAGAGAGAGAGAGAGAGAGAGAGAGAGAGAGCGCTCGATCGTGCCGTACCGCTCTCCTGGATCGCTCTCGCTGTAGATCGACCCGCAACCGCACGGCCTGCCGGGCGGCCGGCATGCATGCGCGCTCCTCGGATCCACCCCTCATTTACGGCCGGCGCGTTGCAGCGTTGGAATGACAGGCTCGTAACTGAATGGGCGCCTTCTTTTCACCGGACAACTGGGCGATCGAGGCCCGGGCCGGTCGCGCGAGACATCTCGTACGTGCGCGCGCCCATGCCGATCGATGTGCGCGGCGCGCGGAGTGGCAGCAGAGCGCGCGGGGACGACGACGCGATAGTTTAACCGACGACGTACGATCGAGGAGGGTCCAACCACACCCCGAGCCGTTCGGCAACCGGTGCGCGGTCGTGCCCAGTGCCCACCCCACGCGCGGCGCGGGAGGGAGAAACAACAAACCCCCGCTTCTCGCGGCAGCCCGGGCGGTGGAGGTGGTTTTCTTCGGTTTGGACCTGCACTGCACGCTCGGCGGTGCCCAATCCCCAGGAAAACACGCGGCCATCGATGCCCTGATCCGGACTTTGTTTATGCGGCGTGTCTCGGGTCCATCGACCCCGCGCCTCTCCTTTTACTCACTTGCAAGCAACCCGGCAGTTCATTCCCGGTTGGTTGATCGGATATTTCTATCAGGTGTCCAGCTGATCAGTGTCTGTCCTGGAAACTCAATAAACACCGTGCCTGTCAAACAGCTTTCGCCCTAAAACAATGTCTTTCATAACAGCTAGCTTGTTATCGACAAATTGCATTGTTCGAAAAAAAATAGAGAAAAGCGTGATAATTAATTATCGATCGACATTGTTGGAAGAGGATTAGTTTGGGACTTGGGAGTATATAGGTGCCAGCTGTTGGGGACTGAAATGCGTGTGCCGTTGTAGAACGAACGTACGTTTTGAGTGTACCGCTTTTGAGTGAGCTCGGCGTTGAAAAATCAAAACACAGTTCTCATTGATGGGTAACCCTAGCTTTCACTCCATCTCCGCCTATAAATCCCTGACACACGCCCCCGCAGAGAACACAACCAACCATCAAGAAAAAAGTGCTCGCTTGTTCCACTTCCCATCACTCCTCTCTTGACTCTTCCCACCACCGTCACAAGACACAACCGCCAGCCACAAACTCCGGCGAGCTCGTCTCAAGACCGCGTCCTTTCGACCGATCGACCGATCAATCGCCTCCGTCATGAGCGGCAGCGGCGGCGCCAGCGCCAGCGCCAGCTTCGAGCAGCAACCGAAGCGGCGTCCCCCGGCGGCGCCGTCGTCCGACAGGCAGCAGCAGCGGAAGCTGCTCCGGCTGTCGTCGGCGCACGAGGACGACGTGGCCGCGGGCGTGGTGCCGCCGGTCACCGTGGTCCTGGACGGGCGCTGCATCTGCCACCGCGTCCACCTCAGTCGCCACACCGGCTACCGCAGCCTCGCCGCCGCGCTCCGCCGCATGTTCGTCGACACCGACGCCGACGGCGATGACGAGGAAGCCGGGCTCGACCTCTCCAATGCCGTGCCGGGCCACGTCGTGGCCTACGAGGACATGGAGGACGACCTACTCCTCGCCGGCGACCTCAACTGGAAGTAAGGACGAAACCTCTCCTGATTACTACTCTCATTTCCCACTTAAAACCTTTCTGCCGTTCCAGTGTCGCTTCATGATTGGATTTACATTAATTTCAGGGATTTCGTCCGTGTCGCGAAGAGGATCCGGATCATCCCAGTGAAGCCATCAAGCCGGAGGAAGCAATGCGGAGGGGCTTAACAATTAAGCTGCGATTTATCAAACATCGACCACGTGTGTAATTAACTATACCACGCGCTCTAATACTCTATTCGACTCTAGTGCATTCCACGACAGCGATCATCTCCTATCGTTCCTGTATCTCCATGTAATGTGTTAATGGCTTAAAAAGAAATTTAGTAGTATGTGTGTTTCTTTGATCGGTTTGACAAGAAAGATTGCCGCTATAACCTGCAAGCATCTCGGTGAAATAAATTTTTTTTTAGCGATGAGATGAGAAATACAGGGTGGTTCGATAGCGCTGTCACTGCATCCGTGCAGCGCTCGATCGTGTGCGTACCGTGTCGGCATCTTCCGCACGCCAATGTGACAATGTCCTTGACTTGGCGATCGATCGTGTGTTCGTGTTGATGGGTTTTTATCTCGAAAGCGTCGGTTTGCTTGCTTGATCGCTTCCGTCCTCGTGTGGTTGATTGGACCTTGTCGATGGATGCGGCTGACGACTATATATGTCGTGAACGGTTGGGATCTCCCTTTTTCTCGCCGACGCTGGTCCGTTCGCGTGCAGCGGAACAGCGAAACAGATACGCGTAGCCATCGCATCGTGACTGTACGCGGTACGGCGCGCATCAATGGAATGTTGCGTGCGCGAGATAACGGAGATGTGAGTCATAGCGTGCGTAAATCCAGGAGGCGAATAAAACGTTTGGTTATATAGCCATCTTTCACTGTCGCTGGCTTGGTCAGTGCAGCACGACGGCGAGGATGACGGCGGCGTGGCCGCGAGGACATGGAGACATCCATCTCCGGAAGGCTAGGCTAGCTTGTTGAGGTGGTGACGGCCCATGAACCTGATGGGGACGGAGACATAGAGTCATGGAGACGGCTATCTATCGCTAGATCCCGGAAGAATGACTGTCATGAACAGCTAGCGAGCCATTACTACGTACGTTGATGCGTCCTTGCCGGCCACCATTATTTCCCGGCAATATATACCACTACTATAGTCCAACGAAATACGACTCCACTAAATACGACGTGATGACGAACGATGGGTCTGAATTGAATCTGTCGCTGCTCTCGCTCGCTCACCATGTTTGGCGGGCGTCTGACAGCGCCACGCCCGCCGGAGCCGGCCGCGGACGTGGCGTAGGAACTCCAACGTATCTGGATTCAGAGGATTCAGTGTTGCGTTTGGAGTTGGGACTTGGCGATGTCATGACGCATCAGAAAGACAAGCGTGGACGGACACTGACGCTCGAATAGTAGCTGATGGCGAGCAGAACTATGGCGGATTTCGTCCGTGTTTCTAGCCACCCCTGCCCAATCGATTCAATTTTGGAGGCCAACGGCGTGAAGTCATTTGCCGATCTAGATGCAGGAAATCGATGCGACGCGGTGACAAGTTCGCCATGTGCGCGTCCGGCATTTTCAACTGCTTATTGCATCATTCTAAGTACAGTGCCAAGGATTGCAACTATTCCTTTTACTAGCATTTTTGACCTGGGATGCAATTATGCAAGCCATGTTGTGTTGTCAGCATGTACATGATGCAATTATAGGGATTGTTTTATTTGGTATTTGATTAAAGGGATTGTTTTAACCAAGGATAATCTAGCTAAGAGACGATGGAAAGAAAGTTTAAAATGTTGCTCCTGTAATATGGATGAAACTATACAACACTTTTTTTTCGATTGTCATGCTGCTAGACTCATATGGCGAATTGTGCATGTTTCCTTTAATATTACACCGCCTGCAAATACGCATCATATGTTTGATGATTGGATGAACGGGGTGGATAGGAAACTTAGACACAAGATTTTGGTTGGAACATGTACCCTTTTATGGGCAATTTGGATTAGTAGAAATGATGTGGTTTTTAACAATAACACTAGCTTTCACTTCTTTGCAGGTAATATTTCGAGGAACGTACTGGATCCGTTTTTGTACTTTGCTGCAGAAGGAAGAGGAGCGCCTCCAATTTATATGGGGATGTCGTATGCTTGAAACCACCGTCATGGATGTCTTTGTCAATAATGATTGGTCGTTTAGTAATAGACTTGGTTATCTGTGAACTCATGGAGTCGTTTATTTTTTCTGTTATGGAGGGAATGCCCTCTTTGGTTCAGCTTGTAATAATGAAGTTTTGGAACAGCTACATGCATTGGTCGATGCAGAGGCTGGAATATTTTTGAAATATATTCCTGTTTCTAAAAAAAAAAACATGATGCAATTAGCAGGAACAGGACTCGGTGAGTCTGCCATATGACCCGACAGTCCAGGTGCCACGCGGCCCACACCAATTCATGGAGCATACTTTCGCAGGACGTGGCCCATGAAGAAGCTGGACCCTCTATTCGAGCAGTCAACAGAAGTTCATCACCAATTCATTGCACAAAGTCTGCAACTTCACCGTGCAGATTTGCTGATACGAGGGCGGAGATGACGAGATGTTTTTCATAAACTAGAGAATGAAATTGGATTATGAGATGACAAGCCAAAAGTGAGTGTTAGGTTGCTGTTCCATAAGACCCTGAACACACGATGCTGATTGAATGATGAGGACCGTCGTGCACCGGAATTCGGCAATACTAGCATACTACACCGGCAATTGAGTACTAGCAAGTAGCAACTGCTATCTAACAGGTCCGGCAATTGAGTTCGAATCTCTAACGACATTGGTTGCTCTGACTTTAGATACCGCTGTATAGCTGTCCAGTTTCGATGTGTCAATGGCACTGACGATCAGTTTATCACCTTCAGCAAAGGCAAGTGGATAATACTTAAGAATATCCGATTCTGATAAGATAATCCTCTGTATTTACACAAAACCTATTACCGAGAGCTCGAATATTTCGTATATTTGATTGTCTATCATGCAGTCCTAATTCAGAAAGGTGCAGGTTTTTTTGCTCAACTTCAACTCCAGTTTACTCTGATTTGCTTTTTGTTGTTGTTGTTTTGTTGTGTGTGCTTCAGAAGATACGTTCCGAATAAGCATATGATATTTAATAACACAATTAAAGACTATGCTACAAAGCACGTAATATTCAATCTTTTCTGCTCGAATAACAGATCATTGCATCCTCCAACCGTGTTTCGTATGTGCTGCTATTTTCTTTGCACCACTACCACCGAGTGACAGTTGACTCTACAATTCTTCTACTGCTATCTCAACATTGTGTCCTAACCATAGCTTCGATACAACCTAAGACGGGATACATGGTCGAGAGTATTAAAACCCTTTAAAATAATAGAGTTACTCATCCAGATTTCACGTCCTACTTCTAGTTGTTCCCCAACCAACTCCTCATATTTGATCCCATTTAACTCACACCGACCGAAGCTCTCTCTATACACGAAACAAAGAAAGGAGAATCCACTTAGCGAAGCCTTCAACAACTAGCATAAAATTAAGATAAAATTCTACATTTAGCATGTTTCAAGTAATTGGAGCATGTTTATAAAGGACATGACACAGCATATAGTGATGCGTACAAGTTGTGAGATGACCTAATAAGTCAGCAAATTCTCGAGATTGACGAAGTCACGACTGACGCATCGTTGTCGACGGCCACGGCGCCTACTGTTAAAAGCACAACACCGATAAATTATAGAAAATTCGCTCCTACGGAAAGTCGAACCTAGAACCTGAGGTGGTACTAAAGCTCTTGTAACCACTAAGTTACATGTCTTTTTGCGCTCCTGTTGCTGGAATGAGCAATCATAGTGACTTTCTATATATACAGTACGATCTTCGCACAAACAAAAAAAGCGAGATGAGTGGCCAATTGAAAATGATTCAACATATTTCCCTCAAAATAGAATAAGGTCTCTTTTGGAACGCATGATAGAAAAGACACAGAATTTGAGATGTTGCATTTTTTGAATCCTATAGGAAATAGAAACACATGATTGAGAAAAAACCCTTTGACAACACCATAGGAAAAACACGGGAATGTAAAAATCAGTAACACTTTGAAACTGAACAAACTACCATTTAAAAGTGAACAAACTTATGTCCGGTAATACCGTTATAGTCTGCTATAGCTTCTGGGAAGAGGAGGGGCTAAGATAATCTCCATTTAGCGCTAAGCTCTATAGCCCGCTATAGCCGGCTAAATCTGCTAAATCAAGGTGATTTAGCCGGCTAAATGGTAGCGTAATAATAGCATGAATCCTTGATGATGTTTGAAACATTTAATGATAATGTTTGAAACTTAAAATGATGATTTAATCGGTCAAATCAAGGTCTTTGAAACTTTTAATGTTGATGTAATGAAGGCATTAAGCCACTAACTTAGTTGAGTGTATGAAAATTTATTAATATCATGTTCTACACATGATTATTCGCTGATTTATTATGAAACCGCTAAATTTGTTAGCTTTTGCGAATATCAACCGTTAAATGTCTTAGCCCGTTATTTAAAAGATTGTTCAAGACACCATTCTTAATTTGCTCTTTGTTAACCTGTTATTTGTGTTTCACGCCTAAAACGAGACATGCATGCTTTAGCATAGGATGGATTCCTATGATTGTTGTGGGGTGAACCATGCAAAGCAAAACCATCTCAGGCTGTTCTTATGCTATAGTGGTGTTAGTTTTATTGTACCATCGAAAATACTTCATTGTTATTACCGAAAACAGATGATTGGTTAATTTTCCTGGGCAGCTTTCGAATCAATGTTAAGGCTAGATGAAAATGACTTTGAATCACTGAGGTGAAATCCCGCGGCAAAAAGCATAGAAGTGCTTATCCGTGTTATACTAGCCTATTTCCACAAAATCCCAAAAAGCTCATTGTTTATCCGTGCCATTCTACGTTGACAAACGCATCCACGACAGTTGCGGATGCCGCGGATCCCGGATCACTCCGATTGAGAAAAAACTTTATAGCTTTTGAGCAAAGCAGATCAAGATCACACGCACAGAGCCCCTCGCCTTCCCGCAAAAGTTTATTTTTCCTCGATATAAAAAAGCCAGCAGAAAAGGCTCTGGGGTTCTCGTCTCCAGTTAGCAAGCTGCAGCAGCAGTCGTTGGTAGGTGCACGCACCCCACCACCGCCCCCTCCCCAATCTCGTCTCCTCCTCCCCTCCCAGACCCTCGCGGCCGGGGGGGCAGCGGCCGAGCCATGGAGGCGGCGAGGTCGTGGGCGGCGTCCGTCCTCCCGCCGGAGCTTGCCGCCGCCGCGGGGGGCGATCCGCTAGCGGCGCTGGCAGCCACCGCCGCCGCGCTCGTCGCGGGGCTCCTTATCATCGCCTTTTGGTTCCGATCCGGAGGGGGCACGCCGGCCAAGACGGTCGCCGCGCCGGCTCGCCCGCCCCCGGTCAAGGTCGACGCCGACGACGCGGACGATGGGCGGAAGCGCGTCACCATCTTCTTCGGCACGCAGACCGGCACCGCCGAGGGATTCGCTAAGGTCACTGTCTGATCGGATCCGGGAGCTTTGGCTGTGTTTAGTTTATCACAATCCTTAGCTTATATTCGTCCGTCCTGTTTGACTGGATCCGATTGTGTTTGCAGTCCATGGCGGAGGAGGCGAGGGCGCGGTACGAGAAGGCAGTGTTCAAAGTGGTGGATCTGGTAATTTTGCATGATCTCTATGCTTGTATATGCCCGATGCTAGCTTGGGCGTGGGTGTTGGGAATTTGAGATGTGCGTGGATGGTTTGTAGGATGACTACGCTCAGGAGGACGAGGAGTACGAGGAGAAGCTGAAGAAGGAAACTGTCGTGCTGTTCTTCCTAGCAACGTGAGTTATAGGCCGCGTTCTGATTCGTCAAGTGGCGAATTGTGTGTTTGTCGCTTGCGACTTATTCCGCGATCCACCTGACTGTTGTTGTGAAGCTCAAGCAAACTGTCTGGATTGGCGGATTGCTCCTTTTGTCGCATACGACTGCCTCTTGTTTTAAAAGCTCGAGCAAACTAAGATTGGAGATTTGCTCCTTTTGTCGGCTGTGCCATAAATCCCATAAGCCACCTACCTTCTCTTGTAAAGATCAAATGAATTGTGTAGATTGTCGAATTGTGTTGGTTCTAACGTCTGAATTCCATTTCCACTAGCTTTGTTTTGTAAAGCCCAAATGAACTATGTAGTTTGGCTGATTGTTCTTTTTATTGGCTGCTCCTTTTGTCATATATACCGGCTTCTTGTTTTAAAACTCAAATAAACGTTTGGTCCAGTCCATTTACCCAGTGCGGTACAGAATACGTGCCTACAATTCCAAAGACCCTTCCATTTCTGTAACATTAGGCTAGTCCGTGTGCCTTCTATATGGCCCATTGAATGCACTAGTTTGATGACACATGTATTTAGTTTTTTTTTACTGGGTTGGAATTTGCTATGCAATCTCTGTTTCAGAGAATCGGCGCCATTTATCTTATTCAGTAAACAGTCTGATCCTTTCAGATCAGAACCTTATTTCTGATAATTCGGTGCAAATTCCTTCTCCAGGACTTACGAACAGTTAGAGTTTTCTTTTAAACATGTCATGCACTTTTACTCGTGTAGTTAAAATATTCCATCTATAATTTAATGACTAACCATAATCTTGTGCAGGTATGGGGATGGAGAACCTACTGATAATGCAGCAAGATTCTACAAATGGTTCACTGAGGTTTGTGAAGTCTATAGTTGGGGTTCTAGATAATACCTTTTTTTTTCAATATTTGAAACTTATTATTGTATGCTTGAACCAGGGGAAAGAGAAGGAAGTTTGGCTGAAAGATCTTAAATATGGTGTCTTCGGATTGGGGAATAGGCAGTATGAGCATTTCAATAAGGTTTACTTGGTTGAAATTGCATGTTATTGTGATTCGAATAACTGATTAATGTTCTGGTCATTGATGCTGGTCTTATGTGCATGGAAACTGTAGGTTGCAAAGGAGGTGGATGAGCTGCTACAGGAGCAGGGTAAGTGATACACTATTTCCCATGGAAAAAAGGTGGAAATATAGAACATTAGTGGCATGACATGTTCCCGAACATAGCAATTTCTATCTTGAAGAAGAGTCACATCCCAGATGTTTTGACTATCCACCGAACTACTTTATGCTTGAAATATATTGTTTATATTTAATATAAGGACTTTGCATCTTTCCCATTATACTGATGTGGTATGATAAAGATTAGCATCTGTAGCAGTTAATTTCGTTGGCTTAAGAGTTACCATTGTTCTCTGGTCGCTCATATTTGTTTCCCATTAGTTTTCATGTAGGCTTGACTTTTATTTTCTTTGTATCTATCTAGGTGGGAAGCGTCTTGTTCCTGTTGGCCTTGGAGACGATGATCAGTGCATTGAGGATGACTTCACAGCATGGTATGGAACACACAGTGATATAATCTGCTATGCGTTGTCTTCTCGGTAGTAGATATCTATTGCTCGAAAGTAGGTTGGATCATATCCATTTAGCTTGTGGCCGCATTCATAAAATTCTTGGTGTGAATGCTGGAGTTCTAATTCGTTGTGTTGATTGATTTCTTATGTGGTTATGTTCCTATCTGGATACAGAGCAAAATTATTTCTAGCTAGGAGTTTGTGTCTAAGTCAATTAAGCACATACTGAACAAACTTATGTGTTGTATATTCGTGTTGACTTGACCATTTGCTGTAACATGTGTTGCTTAACCTGCCTTCTTCTATTGTGATCATACAAAATACCTGAAATTTGCTGGGATAAGTATACTAGTGATGATTTACTCATTTTATTACATATTGGCTTGTGAGCACTCTTACATTTTGGTTATAAGCACTCATACAGTCTAATTAACTGGAGTAGTACTGTTCGAAGGAGTAAAAGCATTTTAAAAAGAACTTCCACTCATGATCATTTCAACTGATTGATAATTCCCAGTTTGTAGAGTCATAACAAGCATTTTACCAGATACGGCAAATCATTGTTTTCTAAAATAACTAAATTTAATAATGCAGTGTAAGACAGACAATGCCCAAATAGCTATAAGCATAACCAAAACTGGAAGTCCTGCCACTGTTAAAATGGCAATTCCTCTCTTATTGTGATTTGTAGGAAGGAACTAGTGTGGCCAGAGTTGGACCAACTGCTCCGTGATGATGATGACACAACTGGTGCATCAACTCCTTACACTGCTGCTATTCCTGAATACAGAGTTGTATTCATTGATAAATCTGACTTTTCATTCGGAGATAGATCTTGGACACTAGCCAATGGTACTGGTGTTATTGATGCTCAGCACCCATGCAGGTATTTGAGTTTTTGAACAATTAGCTTGCATATTTCGTTTTGTCAGACGGAATTAGTCTTCAAAGTATACGTGATCAATTGTTAGGTCTAGTGTTGCTGTTCGAAAGGAGCTCCACAAACCTGCTTCGGATCGCTCCTGCATTCATCTGGAGTTTGATATTTCTGGCACTGGTCTTGTGTAAGTTTCTTGATCTCCATGCACTTTTTGCTGCTACGTTTCTATAATTTGGTATATTTACGCTGCATCTAATCTGTTTTCGCTGGTTGCCATGTGGAAATACGTTTTATTTTTTATTCTTCAATAGGGTAATGGTGTATTTCCTTTGCGCACTGTTTGTGGTGTTGAATATTTCACTTACATGCATAATTCATGCTACCCAGTAGAGTGTAGAATGTTAGGCTACTTATTATGACCTGTTAGTGTAGAAAATCAGATTTATAACTCTGTCGAAGTGAAATATGACATGTACTCTATTTTGATGAACACCCTCTTAAATACCTTTTGCGTTCTTAGAAAAAAAATAGTAACAAAGAGCTATCTCTGTTGGTTTCTAGCACCATTCTTTTGTAGATACCTAAGAGCATCTCCAACGATCCCCTCATTTTTGCCCCCTTATTTCTCAATATAAGGGCCTCTTATCCAGATTTACCCTCATATTTCACCTCCATCTCCAACAATCCTCTCAAATGTGACCCCTTATCTTTATTTTATTATTTTCTTTTAACCAACCCTATCCTTTCCTCTTCCCCTCCACGCCACCACTCCCACCGGCGCCCCTCTCTCCCTTCCTCCACCGGAGCCCCCTCTCTCCCTTCCTCCACCGGACTGCGCCCCTCCCTCCCTTCCTCTCCCTCCGGCGACGCGCGGCGGCGGCTGGGCGGCTCCACGCGGCGGCGGCGATGGGCGGGTGGGCTGCTCCACGCGCGGCGGCGGGCGGCGACGGGCGGGTGGGCCGCTCCACGCGCGTCGGCGCGCGGCGGCTCCACGCTCGGCGGCGGACGGCGGCTCCCCTTCGCTCCAGGTGCGACTTCTCCTCGACTCGCTTCCTTGTTCCTTCCCCTGCTCCAATTCCACGCGACGCGGCGGGAGGGCAGCGGCGAGATCCACGCGACGCGGCGGCGGCGGGCTCCCACGCGGCGACCGCGGCTCCACGCGAGCGGGCAAGCGGTGGCGGGAGAAGTGCAGGAGCCTTCCGAGCGCGCGCGGGAAGGCGGGTGGTTGGGGTAAGGGGGCTGCTCGGTTCTCCTACGGATGAGAGTGGAAAGGAAGGATTTGAGAGCCCTCTCGTCGGTAGGAGACGGATAAGGGGATTGTTGGAGACGTTTTTTTGCGTTTGAACTCTTAAATCGAAGATAAGAGGCCGGATAAGGCCTTCGTTGGAGATGCTCTAAATAGTTTGCACTAAGATACTGTATACGTGGATCAAAGTAGGTACAGGGGACAGAATGACATAAGGTATCTCCATATTTTCACCATAATAAACTAATCGTTCCCGTTTTTTAGTTACTCTAGTTGTAAGTTGTACCACAAGGATTGCATATTCCATGTAATTAGATACTAGGGTTCCGTTGGGGTGACTTCGATCCACATGCTAAATAACACGAATATGGTGTCATGCACTTACCCCCTTTTACCTTAATCCTTTGGTCTTTTACTTATTTCACCCTCTTCTTTCTCTGTTCTTTCTCTTTTTACCCTGTTTTGTCCTTTACTTTTTGGTTGGTTGGCATCTCTTGTTGGTTTTTGCCTCTCTTGTTGGCTCCTGCAGGTTTCATCTCTAGCCTACCCAACTTGCTTGGGAGAAAAAGGCTTTGTTGTTGTTATTGTATTATGGTGTCATGCACTACAAGCATTCACCCCGTAGATAGTCACTAACCGGAATATTATGGCAGCTAGCCAAGAATTGAAGGCCTGTTTGCATGGTTTGTGGTGTGGCATCTTCATAACGAAGTAGCAGTAGGATGTATTAGATGCTGTTAGTAGCTAGCTGGAGCTGATCCCATTGCTTAAGCTGGAAAGTTTGTATAGTGCAGTATCATGACAGTCACAGTGGTGTTATGGATTGCACAACATATAATATCATTCTATGGAACTCAAATGAAGAAGGAGCATGTACTGAAACCTGCTACTAACTGTACAATTTTGATGTATTAATTGTAATAGTATTTTTTGTTCTAACCTTCATGTATGGCATTGTTACTTCAGACATTTTCTTGAAAAGTGCAGATGCAAATATTTTACCTGGTTTATGACAATTTGGATTTTGAAAACTTGTTTCAGGTATGAAACTGGAGATCATGTCGGTGTATATTCAGAAAACTCTATTGAGACAGTGGAGGAGGCTGCAAAGCTGCTTGGCCTTTCCCCGGATACTGTCTTCTCCATCCATGCAGATGCTGAAGATGGCTCTCCTCGTAAAGGAGGAGGTTCCTTGGCCCCACCTTTCCCATCTCCATGTACCTTGCGGACTGCACTTCTTCGATATGCTGATCTGCTCAGTCCACCGAAGAAGGTTCACATGAGCTCTCAGCATTTGTCATAGACCTGTTTAATTCCTGTGATTATATGTGACCAATCCTTGAATTCTGTTTTTATCTCAGGCTGCTCTGCTTGCTTTAGCTTCTCATGCTTCTGATCCAGCAGAAGCTGATCGGCTTAGGTTTTTGGCTTCTCCTGCTGGAAAGGTTGTTGCTGTTTCGGGACCCCATTTTATGTCATTTGAAGTTGCAATTTCTTTTGCTGACTATTATTCTTGTATGCAGGACGAGTATTCTCAATGGATAACAGCAAGTCAGAGGAGCCTTCTTGAAGTTATGGATGCTTTCCCGTCAGCTAAGCCCCCTCTGGGAGTATTTTTTGCAGCGATAGCTCCTCGTCTGCAACCGCGATTCTACTCAATATCATCATCTCCAAAGTAAGTCTCC
The DNA here is from genome assembly GCA_012490785.1 of Eragrostis nindensis. Lineage (NCBI taxonomy): Eukaryota > Viridiplantae > Streptophyta > Magnoliopsida > Poales > Poaceae > Eragrostis > Eragrostis nindensis. The sequence continues at coordinate 1,088,816 of JAAXCT010000116.1, read as the reverse complement.
CATGAACATCGTTGACTCTTTTCGTTACTTTGAACATTTGTTTTATCTATAAATATTTGTGCAAGTATAAGTAAACCTTAAAATGCTTTTAATGATGGGTCTAACAATATTCGTTTTAAGTTAAGTAATTCATTATTTAAATATTGTTAGTCAAAGTTCAACGAAAAAGTCAACAGTGTCATATATTTTAAAACGGAGGGAGTATTTTGGTATGCCTGTCCATTTCACTTTGTTAGTTCTAGTGATATAAGATGAGCACGATTGCTCAACATTAGTATTCGAGCTCCAAATCTCTTAACATTGTTTGATCGCATCCATCGCTAAACATTTAAATTTTATACTATGGACACCAACTAAGCTTAAGACTATCAGTTCTTGTATGGGATCACTAAACTTAAGGCTGGTTCATTTAGGCTTAGCGCATTATGCTTGAGGTGGTGGTATGTATCTATGTTCATGGGAGACTTCTGATCACTTAGTACCTTCTCTGTAGGATGGCTCCGTCCAGAATTCATGTAACATGTGCATTAGTTTATGGGCCTTCACCAACAGGAAGGATCCACCAAGGAGTTTGTTCAACATGGATGAAGGTAGATCTCTTTTTGGTATAATGATCCCTTAAATTGCCTGCAACAAGAAAGTTTCCTACAGTTTGATTTATTCTTCTGTGATGATGTGTTTGGCAGAATACGATTCCATTGGAATACAGTGAAGAATGCAGCTGGGCTCCTATCTTTGTTAGGCAGTCAAATTTCAAGTTACCTGCTGATCCTTCCACTCCAATTATCATGATTGGTCCTGGGACAGGGTTTGCACCTTTTAGGGGCTTCTTGCAGGTTTGTTTTGACAAATAATCCTTCAGGTGTATATTTGTAATTTTTGCTTGAGATTACCTAATGTAACTCCCCCGCACCTTTCCAGGAACGGTTAGCTCTGAAAAAATCTGGCGTGGAACTGGGCACTTCAATTCTCTTCTTCGGATGCAGGAATCGTAGTATGGTAAGAATTTCTTTGTGAAATCAAATACATGTAGCTGTATTTCTTCACTTTATTGATGGAACTCAATCTGATGGTTCAAGGACTATATATATGAAGACGAATTGCAAAGTTTCATTGAAGAGGGGGCCCTTTCTGAGCTAATTGTTGCCTTCTCTCGCGAAGGACCCACCAAAGAATATGTGCAGCACAAGATGGTGGAGAAGGTTAGATACACCCTACCCCTTGTTTCAGACTAATACATCTCGAGTATTTAACGCGTACACCTCCCATCCCTTTTTTTTTTTGATAAATTAAGTTTGCTCTTCCAATACATGGTTTGGGCTCAACTAGATTTGCTTCTTTTTTTTTTTACCAGGCCACAGAAATATGGAACGTGATCTCTCAGGGTGGTTACATATATGTGTGTGGTGATGCGAAGGGCATGGCTAAAGACGTACATAGAGTTCTTCATACAATAGTCCAAAAACAGGTAAATGAAGGTTCCTATATACATCAGATGAGAGATGTTGAGAAACTATGTTTCAGTTTCTGATGCTTCTTTTGCAATTTGCTTCAGGGATCGTTTGATAACTCCAAAACAGAGAGCTACGTAAAGAGCCTGCAGATGGAAGGCAGGTACCTGCGTGATGTGTGGTGACACCAAGAGCCGAATATCTTGGGCTTGTGGAAGTAAAGCATCGCTTGGGTGGCGCGGTGAATGCCGCGGTGAATGCCGAACCAAATCATGAATTCTCAAAACAAAGCGTGCCATTGATTAGAAATTGAAATTGATCTGTGTAATTCTTTGACATCTAACATGGTTCTTATATTTATTATATGGACTGAGAGCTGGGGAGAATAAGTTCTGTTGTAGATTTTAGAACTTAAGTTTGGTGTGTCCCTTATAAATTTGTAACGAAGGGGATACATCCTAGAGTTTGAGATGAGGACATAATTACATATACAGTTTGAGATCTGGACATTATGTATACATTAGAGGACCGCCAGAAAGCAAATTTTGCCTTATATAAATTATAGATGTTAGCAAGTTCGTGCTTTCTCTGTCACTCTGGGATATTTTTAGTGTAGCCCAGAGATCGGGAAAAACATGCAGCAGGTGTGCAGTAGTGCTGTTTGTTCGAGTGTTGCAATGCAACTGTGCAGCAGACGACCCTCATCAGTTCCACTGACTGTACAGGGTTGACCCTCATCAGTTCACTGACTGTACAGGGTTCCGGTAGCTACTGGGACACGAACAGCAAACGGGAAAAAAAGGCTCTTTTTTTTTATCTTAAGAAAAAAAGGCTTTGCTTAAGAGGGAAGCATGGTCTGCTCATTGTTTGCCCCAAATTCATCTCTTCCTCTGAACCGTTACAGAGATGACACATGAATATCTAGACAACAGTGTATGAGAATAAACAAGGGATACAGAGCGATTGGAGTATACATGTTCTAAATAAATTGATATACCCCACACATGACAGCTGAATTCCTAAATCAACCGTGCAAAATGTGATTCCAGTGAACTGCAAAAACCAACATTTAGCATCAAACTAGGTCTGTCATCACTGTGAAAGTGTAAATGAGTCGAGGTATGCAGGCTTAGCACGCCAACAGCTGAAAAATGGGACCTCTCTAAGAAGTTCAAGTGTATGTTGGTACTCGTGAGCTGCATCCTGCAATGGAAACAAAAGAAATCAATAACGTCATCGATTATTGGCTCCCTGTGCCAGTTCATTATGACACGGTAAAAAGAGAACATCCAAAATGGGATGAAATACCTTAATTTCACGATAGGATAGCTCCTTGTGTTTGAATTTTGCTATTGATGGATGTTCGAGTGACATAAAAGCTTCTAGCAATCTTCTCCTGCCATCAACAACCAACACAGAGTCATCGCAACAGTTTAATATCAGAATCCCTCGGATGAAAGGGAGATCCCTCTTACTTGCAGAGCAATGACTCGGTTGAGGGCAAGCATGCTGCCTTAGAAGATGCTCCTTGTTTCCTTCCAGTAGTTCCTAAAACAACTTCATGCAAACCGAATATGTTCCAACAAATTGAGTACCTAGTTAACCCAGTAAACCAGCCACTTCAAAAATTTGGCAATGTAATGATACATACAGTAACAGCCAAAAGAGAAAAAGGTCAAGCTCGTAGAGCAACAAACAGTAGACTACCCGCATGTTAAAGGGGGCACATCGCTAGCTATCTGTTGAAATTCCTTTGGCGGGACAGGTGCCTCGTAAACTTCTGGCTGCATATAGGAAGAATCCATTGTTACAGACAAGTTATTTTTAGAATTAAGAAGCAATGGAACACTAACCTCGTGAAATTTGAAAGACGTAGGAATTTTGTGGGATAGCGAGGACAGGCGAGCACTGATAACTTTCTGGATATTATTTTCAACAGAGAACCCATTAGGAGCACCATCAGGGAATTGACCAATAGTAATGGTGGACAAATACAAGGGCTCCAGTATGTGCGATAGCAATGCACCTGTAGAAGGATGCACAACAAGGAGGTCATTTGTTCATCCCAGTTGACCATGTGAATGAACAAAACATTTTATAGACAATAAATGGTAAATCTAACTGAAGGAGTAGAAGAATGACAGAAAAGGTGGTACAAATAGTGTAACAGGTCGGAACATACATTGCCAATTTGCCATTTCCGTCATTTGATGGATAGCATAAAAATGTTTAAATTTTCTGATCCATCAACAAACATATAATTAATACAGAGATGAGCATGGACAACAAACCTTGAATTCCTGCAACACTCCAACGGGTGATTTTGTCAAAGCAACTCATGGACAATGTTGTATCACCACGCCCAGGCTTCCTTTGAATAAAGCCAATGTCTGATGCACAGAGCAATATACTTATAACAATTAAAAACAGGATACAATGAAATTGGTTTCAGTTGGCAGAACCAACACAAAGATTCAAACAAAGCTCAACATCTACCATATTCTAGATTGCATCAAACACCTGCAAAGCTAAAATACGATTCCTCCTTAAGAATTGAAAAACAATGTAAACACTCCAAGTCCAATCCAGCTAAACAGTTGCAGCATGGCCAGTACTGCCAGCTAGCTTGGAGTTGCAAACTTTAATGACACTAATATTTTTCTCACAACAAAGCTAATAAAGTCATGAAGCAATAAAAATTAAGGCCCAATGCAACTGATTGGTAAACTAAAGAATTCTCAAACTAATAGTTTCTTCGTCAAGACTAAAGTTAAAATTTGAACTAGGACATGGACCAAGCCAGACACTTTTATCAAATCTAATAGGTTATGGTGCATTAAATTTACCAGCTCAAGGCTTGAACCTACCCTCGTGCAGAACACACAAATATCAGGATAGAAGCATACCGCTGCATCCATTCACACGATCCAGCTGCTCCCTCGGCAACTGTGACGATGATGGTGGCACTGGCATGACTCCACCTGCACAGGTCGAACAATTTCAAGAACCCATATCAAGTCAGACTATGCTAGTATAAAATCAACTCCATTTAGTTTATTCAGGTACACTGGCCCAAACAAAATGACATGTAAAATTATGTGGATGTGAAGTTTGAACATATGCTGCTCGTAAGCAAATGCGCAGGGCAACAGAACAAAAGTCGGTTAGGGTCGAAAGATGCAAGATTCCTTATCGATTCCGATCAGTCGGATTAATATGTATATTGGCTCAGCATTTGTCACAGCACGCTTCAGAACAAGCAAGCAGAAACCAATACCGTACATACATGGAAGTTGAGTGATGTAAAGATGAAGACAATGCCCATCTCTCAACTTCCATCTCACACCATCGCCGGAAGCAACCAGCCAATCCGGAGGGCTGTCGCGGCCGATCTCGGAGTATATAAGGCGGAGGAGCGCACGGCGGGCGACGACCTCTGCGTGGGCGTCGTTGACGAGGTCCCCGCGAGTGCTAAGGCGTGCGGCGCCAAGGCACTTGGTGCCGGTGGCCATGGACAGGACGCTGGGCCTGAGGGGCTCCTGCGCGGAGGAGAGGAGGAAGGCGGCGAGCACCGTGGACTCGCGCCCCTGCGGCTTGCCCTTCTTGGGGAGTGAGCGGTAGTGCCGGAGGGCGGCTGAGGACACGGCCTCCTCCCAGGGGGTGCCTTCAGTGTCCCGTGGCGGCGCCGGCGAGGAGGACGGCAGCATCTCGGCTGGGATTCCGAACAAAGCAGAAGGTGCGCCGGCCGTCGGCGGATCGTCGAGAAGGCAGGGGGGAGAAGCACACCACAGAAGTGATTATTGTGAATTAGTAGGACCATAGGGATTATAGTGCAAAATACTGGATCGCGACCAATAATCGCGATCCAAAATAGGGGGTTTTGTGCAAAATACTAGATCGCGACTAATAATCGCGATCCAAAAGGGGTTTTATGAAAAATACTGGATCGCGGTTATTAATCGCGATCTAAAGTAGGGGGTTATTTGAAATATATGGATCAAAAGTATGGGACTTTGTACAAACATCCGATCCCCACTCCTCTCGGAAAGAGTGCTGCTCTCTGAATCTCCCAGGCCGGCGGCGTGGCGGCCAATTGAAGTCGCGCCGAAACCGGCGAGCGCCGTGAATCCCATCTCTGTACATCACGCTCAACCGTCCGTCGACCGCACGCACCCAGCCGAGGGCGGAGGCGCTGATGCTTCCCCTGGCGACGCGCAACCGCCAGCCGATCCTCCTCCGTCGACTCGTTGGAGCAGCCGAGCAGGCACTTTTGCCGCGGCGCCTCAATGGAGGGAGGGAAATGTGAGGAAGAAAGAGCATCAATTGGGGTTCGTCCGTGGGCCAAACTGCTTGCTTCCCACATGACCATTTTTTTTTTGAAGGTCAACGGGGGGAGAGCATCCCCACCTGAGATTTTCATTAAAACCGGCCATCAACAGGCCAAGTGTTTTGTTTTACATCATCAGCAGGAAAACATTTTACACCATTGAATTAAAAGCAGAACACCAGGCATCAACGACAAATCTTTCGTCGTTCTTCATCCTACAGCGCCATAGCAGGGCTTCGTCTTTGCATCGGGTGATGACACGGCGCATTGATGTAGGCAGGGAGTTGAAGACCACGTCATTCCTGTGTTTCCACAGCTCCCAGCAGCAGAGTAAGGTGAAGGTGATGAAGTTGGGTGCCGGGATAGTTGAGGGCCTCGGCAGTTTCCAGAATTCTGAGGGTGGTGGTGGTGTTGCTGTCATCATGCCAAGTGCATTCCAGAAATCTTGGGCGAAGGGGCACCCAAAGATGATGTAAGCCGTATCTTCCGACGGGTGCTGGCACAGGTCACATGATTCGTTGTCGAGGATCTTCTTCTTCATCAGGTTGGTTTTGCATTGGATTCGTTCTTGGACTAGCAGCCATGCGAAGAATTGCACACGGGGTGGCATGTAGTTCTTCCAGACTTGATCGTAGAAGCTGCACTCTGGAGCAAATGCTGAGAGAGCCGATTTGTAGATGATTGAGGATTTGAGGTGGCCGTCAGGGGAGAACATTGTGCTTTGTCTTGTGTCGTCTTCGGTGGACAGTTCAAGGCTTGCAATGATTTCTTCTAGCTCGTGCTTCTCTTGTGTTGCTGTGGAGCTTAGGCGTGGCACCGGCCCTTGTTCATGTATTTGTTGAACTGATATGTTGGTGTTGGTGCTGTGTGTGAGCAGTGCAGGGTACGCGTTGGCGAGGGGGCCAGCCGGTGTCCAAGAGTCCAGCCAAAAAGATGTGCTCCTTCCATTTCTCAGTTGTACTGTGGTGATGGATCGGTAGACAGGAAGCAAATCACGTAGCATTGCCCAGTGGGTTCCATGGACGTCACCTTCCATTGATATAATGTTCACTCTTTGTCGTGCCCATTGAGCCCAAGATGAGTCCTGTGGGTGGTATAGCTTGTGGATGAGCTTCAGAAGGAGGCATTGATTTTGCAGCGCAATGTCTCGGATCCCTAGTCCACCTTGTTCCTTGGACAGACACACCTGCTCCCATGCCACAAGGCAGCTAGCACCGGATGTAGTTTTCTCACCAGACCAAAGGAAAGCCCTCCGTTGCTTGTCATATATGGATATTGTTCCTTGTGGGAGTAGAGTGGCAGACATAGCATAAGTTGGTAAGCTGTCCAGAGTGCTGCTGATGAGAGCGCACCTGCCCATGGTGTTGAGTAGAGAGGCTGCCCAGCCTGAGAGGTGACGATCCTGTCTGCTGATCAACGGAGTGAAAGCTGAAATGTTGAGCTTTTCATTGGATAGTGGGAGTCCGAGATAGGTCGGAGGGAAACTGTCTTGTGTGCACTCAAGAATGTTCAGAAGGGGTTGGAGATCTTCAGCACTGACATGCATAAGGACAACCACACTCTTGTTGAAATTTATTTTCAGTCCGGTGGCCATGGAGAAGGAGTCCAGCAGGGCTTTTAGTGCCATCGTGTCTTGTGCATCAGCTCGTAGAAGCACCAGTGTGTCATCCGCATACTGGAGGACTGGACATGGCTCAGACTATTGATCGGGTGGTGCACTGACCCTGATGTTTTGATTAGCTTCTGAAGCACATCTGCCACAAGCAAGAATAGGTATGGTGAGAGTGGGTCGCCTTGTCGGAGTCCTTTTTTGCATGTAAACCAAGGGCCGGGACATCCATTCACGAGCAAGTGGTGGGAAAGCCTCGAGCAACCATGATTTCTGTGAGGCTGGTCCAACTGACAGAATCAAAAGCCTTTGCGAAGTCAAGCTTCAGTACAAGCGTGGGTACTTTCCTTTTGTAGAAGCATTGTATCAATTCCACTGCATAAATGAAGTTCTCAGATATGGAGCGACCTCGTATGAATCCCGTCTGATCAATGTCGATGAGGTTGTTGATCTGTTTTTGTAACCGGGTGGTTAGCACTTTGGATGCCAGCTTCATGGGGCAATTTTGCAAGCATATCGGGCGGAAGGCATCCGGTGTAACAACATCACAGCGCTTTGGAAGGAGAACCATATACGCTCTGTTCAGGCTGTCCAAATCTGCAGTACCATCATAGAAAGCTTGCATAAAGGACATCACTCTTGTTTGGACTGAACTCCAAGCGGCACGGTAGAAACTGGGGCCAAAACCATCTGGCCCTGCCCTGGTGCACTGTTGCGGTCCATGGTACGTATAGCCGAGGCAATTTCAGACAATGTGAATTGAGCAGTCAGAGCTGGGCCATGAACACTTGCAGAGCCTGCATATAGATTGTGCAAACTGAACCCCCATTGCGTTGCTGTTTCTGTCCCCATGATGTTGGCAAAGTGGTGGGTGAGAGCTTGAGTTTTTGCTTCTAGTGAGGTGAGGATGTCATCACCGACTTGGATGGACTGAATTTTGTTGCTTCGCATTCTTTGTGTTGCCTGTGCATGATGGAAAGCAGTGTTGGCATCGCCCTCTTTGATTGCTTTGAATTTCCCTCTTTGTTTCCACTAGGTTGCTCTCTCTTTTATGGCAAGTTCTAGTCTCTCTTGGCAGGCTGAACGAATAAAAATTTCCCCTGCAGACAAAGGCCGGGCCTCCTCAAAGACATCAAGTAGATATAGGATAAATTTGCAGTTAGGAATAATTTGAGGTGGTGCACGTTTCTGCCGGTTCCATACCTTTGCCGCATGCCTTACCGCTTTGAGGCTCCCTGCCAGGTGACCTGCTGCGCTGCCCCGAGAGAGAGTAGAGTACCAGGCTGGGAGAACAGCGGGTAGGAAATCTTGGTGGTGAAGCCAAGAGTTTTCGAAACGAAAGAGAGGGGATTTTGGGATCGTCGTGTTGATGGTGGCTAGAAGTGGTGTGTGGTCGGAGGTCGTGCGAGAGGAGGAGGTTAGAGCGATGTTGGGGAAGGCTGTGCTAAGTTCAAGGTTAATGAAAACCCGATCAAGGCGAGCGAGCGTGGGAGACGAGCGTTTGTTAGACCAGGTGAACATTCTGTCAAGCAGCGGGAGCTCGATGAGGTTCAGCTGGTTGATCGCGCTGTTGAAAGCATCAGCAAGGTTAAAATCGAAAAGATCGTTGCTTTTGTCAGTCGTGTCGCGCAGAAGGTTGAAGTCGCCCGCAATAAGCCAAGGCCCCGACACGTGAGAGGCTAGCTCGATGAGATCATCAAGGAAACTTTGGGAGTCCCTGTGATCCGAGGGCGCGTAAACGTTGGTGATGGTGAAGTGAAGGTCGGAGGAGGCAGAAGTGAGAGCGGTGGTGAGCGTGTGCTGGCGAGCGATGTAGGACGTTTGGTGAAAGGCGTTCGGGTTCCAGGCAGTGAGGATCCCTCCACGTGTGCCAAGTGCCTCCGTGAAGGTAAAGTCAGTGAAGCCTCGAGGGAGAAAGGAGGCAGCTTTGAACGCGGAAACGTCGTTGAGTTTAGTTTCTTGAATGCAAACGATCGAGGGGGAAGGGGAGGAGAGACCATCACGAACAAGCTTACATTTATCATCATCTCCCAGGCCGCGAACGTTCTAGGAAATAATACCAAAGGTTCTGAAATTAGCATCCATTAGGAACTAGTGAAACACCTAGAAGAGGGACTGGCCAGATGACCAGTGCGGCTAGCACATCGACCGCAACAAGTAGAGACCACTTGGAGCACCTACGAGACGCGTTACAACGCAAACAGGCAAAGGACAGCTGCCTGAGGATAGACCAGAACACCCAAAAGAACCCGCGATCAAGAACAAAAAGAGGCCAGTTGATCGCCGGGCACAGCCGAGCGCGCACATTCAACATGGAGGGCGCGCGAGCACCTTGTCGAGGCCGGCCTGCACTGCCACCGCCTTCCCACATGACCATGGTCGCCCTCCACTGCTGTCTGCTCTTCCATGGTGCAAGCTGACCTTCAACGCTACCAATCAGGAGCCGACCATGGAGTCCATGTTCTTCCTGCTCCGTCTTTCCCTGATCTCAGCCTCTCAGGGTCAAACCAATTGCACCCGTGTGTTTCCGTCCTCCTTCAGCTGGTCTGCATTTTCTGATCTCCCTTTGATCACTCGGTAATCCATGAAAATTAGACTAAGGACAAGAAAGCCAGCATTGTACTTGTCGCGTTTCGTCAGTGAACTCGAGAACACACTTTCAAGCTGAACATTTGCAACAACAACCGGTACTGAACTGAACAAACATTAATGTGCTCCATTTCTGTATTACTTTAGCAGGACTGACAGATTATATAGCTAATTTGTGATGCCGGACACATGATAGATTGTTACATTGAGACAATATGATGAGTTGCCTTGCTGCAGGCAGAACCAACACAAACATGGATGCAAGATTTACCAATCTTCCAAGCAGCATCAAACGCCTTCAGAGACTAAAATGTCATCTCCACTAAACATCGAATAAACAATATGAGCACTTCATCCCTTACTTTTTGTCAAAAGAAAATCAGTTCAGCTGTGCTTTTGCAGTGATTGTATATGAAACTAGCTAGGAGCTTCAGAAGTGACACATCCATGATGACACATTGGCACCGTTATTACAGTAACGACAACTGACAGAAACAAAAGCCACAAATGTTGCACCTCGATTGGAACTCATGTGTGTTTAGAATCTGTTTATCTTTCGGTGCATTTGAAATTGCGCATACAGCTCTCGCCAATCGATTCGTAACAACAGTTCAGAATCACACCTGTATAGTATTCAGCACCAGCACGGCCTGCACAGCAAACCAATTCGGTACCATCCGGCCATTTGTTTTAGCCGACCAAGTTTCGAAATACGAGAACACTTATGTTGTAAATCGTGACACCGCCACTTGAGTTTTATACAGGTAAGAGCAAGCCCAATAACCTGGGCGCGTCGCCGATTAGCAGACCACGGGCCAGACAAGCTGCCCAACGCCGCGCCCGTCGAACGCCTCCTTGTGGGTCCCATCCTTCTCATTTTCAGCCACACGCGCGCAGTAGAGATGAGAGAGTTTGGGAGTGGTGGCGGGGCCCATGCTGTGCGACGCGATCGTCGCTGCTGCCAGCGACAAAGGTGGTGTCAGGAGGTGTTTCTCTTTCCTCCATCTCTATTCTTTACTGATATATCGGTCGAATCGACAGGTTATTGGGCCTGCTCAAATTGTACGCCCTGACTTGGTTGTCTGCACTGGGGCTTCAGAACTTCTTCCACATTGCATGCTGAGAAAATTAGACTGCACAAGCACAACTGTAGGCCGACACCACCAGTGTGATACTGAACGGGAGGCTTTGAGAGCATCACCACAAATCTACTAACTCAAACAGTCAGCCCCACTGAGACAGCAGTACTAGTATGGAGTATTTAGTAATTAGTATGGAGCACTGTGATACCGTGGCCGGCCTGATGTCAAACAGGAGTCGCGTTTAATTAATATAATGGAGCCACTTATGATTTCAGTCAGCAGAAAGTTTGGGCTTAGCTGGCCGTGGGCATGACCAAGCATGTTTTCAACCGCATGCATGCATGAGCACACGCGTCAGATTTGCTACTTTTCGTACTCGCCAGCGAGGAAATGGCGTCGAGTTTCATGCTTTGACGTTCCTTGCTTGGTATGGTGCGCCGAAACTTTGGCATGGTACAGGGTTCAGACTCCAGAAACAGAACTTCTGACGAGCATCACTATATGCGTCCCCATTTTGGCACTGTCCTGGTTAAACTGGTTACTGATGAGATCTAACCAAAAACATTCCATAGAACGAGTAGCCGGCCGTTGTGCCTTGCTGGCCTAGAAGACACTATCCAAGGCCGAATCAGGATTTCGGTCAGGCTGTGACTAGCCACTATATCTAATCTAGTGGATCCTTGTTCCCTGCTCTTGGTGCCGGAAATGCACACGCGGCACCTCTCCTCGCGTCTTCCCGTCCCGTTCTTCTTGCAAGCATGTGACTACAGGCGAGGTAGCATCAGTAGGTATATCCCGTGCTTGTCAATGGCATCCATGGAACCCAGCAAAACGTGCTGCCCACACTTGTCGCCGCGCGTGCATGCACGCGGTCAAAAAGATTGACAAATTCGACAGAGCCGCTCTGCCACATCTCCGTTGACTGTCGCCGCGCGCTACTCCACCGTTTAGCTTCACCTTCAGACTAGAGAATCCACAGTCCACACCAAAAAGAACGGCCACGGCATTGAGATTTTCACCACCAAGCTTTCACAAGATTGCCAGTGGTCAACAAGATGCTTCGCCTGAAGAGTCATGTGTATGATACTATAGAATACTGAGCCACCGTTCAGTTCCTTACATTTTGTCGCCCTACTTCTTCCTCCTCGGCACATGGAGTAGTAGCAAGAAGCATGATGCTAGCTACCGGTAAGGATCAGTACATGAGTCAGCTTCCGGTCGAGTTCTTATCTCTGCTTTCCGGCCGGCTCGTTGTTATACTAGCACACAGGCAAAGCCGGCCGGGGTGGTTGCAAGTTGCCATGAGCAGAAAACACATACCACAGTACACGTTTGACACACTGGTTTGGCAAATCCCATACCTGATGTGTCTATGTTTCCGGAGGATTCTGCATGTAGTGGTTTCAGAGAGCACCTACTACCACGCCGGAAACTCACCTAAATCACCAAGCAGCGGTTGATGAGTCGTCGGAAGGGTTGATGAGTCGTCGGAAGGCAGCAGCAAGCAGGGCAGGAATGGAATGGAAAGGTGCGTGGTGCGGGGCACGTGCAGGCGTTGATCGATCTTTCGGGGCACCGCTACGGCTTAGTTTAAGCCAGCAAGCTTTGGTTGGTAGTACGTAGTACGGGAAGCAACGCAAAGCAAAGCCTAGTGCAAAGCGAGGCTTAGGTGTCGCGGTGCATATCCCTTGCGGATCGGGGGTGCTTAACCGGCAACGCACCACCTCATCACCCGTCGCAGCCATGGCCATGATTATATAAAGCATGCGGCTGGCTTTCTTTCGTCGTCGTCCCTATCCCCATCTGCATGGTGACGTGCCCTTTCTTGAACAGGATATGTATGCATGGCCCGTGGCTATCCGCCGCAGCTTTAGTTTAGCTGTCTCTTCAAGGTTAGGTTTGGTGTGGACTGTGGAGCCACCCCGCCATGCGAACTAACTGTCATGTTAGGGGAGTAGCATGCATGTTCCCCGTATCTCTGCCTATCGCTTTGTTAATAGTTTCTTAAACAAAAAAAATCTCTGTGTACCGTTTCCCTTTGAGAACGCGATCGATGTCGTCGTCTGGCATATTGCTAGGGCGCGAAATATCGAGTATGGTATCTACGAATGGAAAAAAGAAGCTAGGTTTTTCCTTTTTTTTTAACCATGGAGGGATATAACACGTCTACAAACCCGGCCATGAAACGTGTGCACTGTTGAACCACCGTGATCCTAATGTGAAACTCGACAGGACGCCGAGCGAACCGGCGCTGCCTATAAAAGTGGTGTGCCCACGTGACGGCCACCCTGCGGTTCCTATCTCTCCCTCGCCCACGGCACGGTCCGGTCCGGCTCGAGCGTTTTGACCAGATTCCACGTACGTACGCCTTCCGGTTGGATTCGGCCGCGCCGCACGTGCGCCCGGGGAGCACGTGTCAGAGAGTATCGCCCCGGTAAGCGCGGTCAGTCGCGGCAGGGCCAAGGCACCACCCCACCCTCACGTGCCGCGACGGAACGGACGGCCGGCCCTGTGTGGACTTGCCGACGTAAGGAGTACGCCGCGCCGCGCGCACGCTCCGCTGCTCGCCGTTCGAGAGCGCGGCACGTGCCCGCCGGCCTTCCGAGCCGAAGAAGAAAGGTCAGCGGCTCGTGTGTGTCGAGCGAGACATTGATCCTTTGGTTTTGTTTAGTTCAACTTCCATTTGATAAATTCACCGATTCGTTGCGACGCCGCCGGCCGTTCGTCAGCGAACTTGAGGAACCACCGCCACACGAGTGGAAATGTTCGATCAACCTCTTGTTCGGAACGCATTCGTTCGAGCGTGGTGTGAACCGGCGACACTGGAGATGGATGGCGGCGTGCTCCCGGCCGCTGAGCTTGCAGGCCCGCCACCCGCCACCGATCGGAGCTGGCTGGCGCGCGGGGCGTGCTCGGCTTGGCATGATTGGGCACTGACCACGCCACGCCATCCATGCAAAGGAATTGGCAGGCGCCAGATTAAAGGGAGGCCGGGGCGGCCAGCCAAAGGCGTGCTCACACGTCGGCGAGGGCCCCGGCTGCCTCCCCTGCTGCTTCCTTGCTTCCTCCATGCGGTGCATAAAGCCCCCGTTCCTGCGCTCTTTTCCTTTCATCAGTACTGTGTGTGAGTATAACAAGCCGAGGGTTACGCGACGACGATGGGGGACCGGCCAGAAAGTTGGTCCGCCCACCACGTCGTGTTTTAGGGTCGTGCTCCGGTCAATGCGCAACTTATGTGTTTTCCATCCATATGCCGGCACGTACTTGAGCATGTATGTGTGTGTCCAGACACACAGGAGTAAACTACTACTGAGGAGAAAAGGGAGATCAGATGATAATCTGGTCGGTCTGATGCTAGCATGAGCTATAACCCACTCAGTCACAGCTGGTGGATGACAACACATTAGCGGCTCCCGAATTTTGGTGTCCCTTGCAAGCAGGCGACGACCATGGCCGCCGATCGAGAGCCAACCAGTAGTAAGTAGCCTGTGCCTCCTTTTGGTCGCTAATTACGGTCGATGATGGATGGCACGGTACGGGCGGGCTGGCTTTATTCGTCCTGCATCTTTGACCGTGCCGTGCTGCTGGCGCGGTAATCACGCTCCCACGTCAGGCGACTCCGTTCGTCCTCGATCCGGCGATGCGTGGTGTGCGAGCCACGGCAGGGCAGGAAACATTCAGGAAACTGGTGCGGGCGGACCGGATAACCACGAGTTGACACAATCGACTGTACACATGCTCCTGCGGGTACAATTCTGCTGGCACTTCTGGCTTCTGCGTGCATCTCGATCTGGAGCTTTCCTTTCCAGGAGCGTTGCCCCTGCGCCACGCGACCACGCCATGCATGTCGAGCTTTCCTTTCCTTTCCTTTGGAGTTTTGTCGTTTTCGTCCTTTACGGCCGGCCTCATCGTTGCCGCACAGGCAGCAGGCGGACACGACCGCAACGGCCGAAATGGATTGCCCCACTGCCGCTTGCAAATCCTTGTGAAGAAGCAGCGGCAGAATACATGGCACGCAAAAATGTTCAGTTCTATTAGTACTAGTACTAATCTGTATATGCGGGCTACGAAATTTTAAAAATTAGGCAGAGTAGGATGGGGCGAGAAAGCAGACGAGGCCAAAGCAAAACCGGCGGGTAATTAAGCGTGCTCCCGCTGTGAAGAGACGCCGGAGGAGGGAGGGATTGCCAATTTGCCATGCATGCATGCAGAGGCGCTGAGCACAAAACACAGGCGCGGCGCCGGCCTTTGCTTCCAAGCAAGGCGGTCAAGGATACCGCCCCCGCCGGCCATAGCCGCGGCTCCACCTGTAAAACGCTACGCCATACGAGTAGAATACTAGCAGCACCACCGCGCCATGCATTGCACACACACCTCAGCAAACGGCCAAAACCACTGCAGGAGACGAGAGGAGCCGTCCTCCTAGACCGAAAGCATCTCTCTCTTCCTCTCCTCACACTGGGCTCCTCGAAACCACCATATAAATATACCGCGCCTCGTTGCCCGTGCGCTCTCTCTCTCTCTCT
This sequence comes from Eragrostis nindensis, assembly GCA_012490785.1. NCBI lineage: Eukaryota > Viridiplantae > Streptophyta > Magnoliopsida > Poales > Poaceae > Eragrostis > Eragrostis nindensis. Next base: position 1,073,232 of record JAAXCT010000116.1, on the reverse strand, counting down.
CTCTCTCTCAGCTGCTTGCTTGTGTGTGTGTGAGCGGCTTGCGTCGAGCCGCCGTGTCGTCTCCTTCCTCTATTTTATCACCCTCCGAGCTTCCCCATTCTTCACCTCCCAAGAAATCCTCTCGCCTAGCGAAGCGCAGTTTTCTCACCTCCCCCCACGAGCTCGGGAAAAAACTCACCTCGGAACCAGAAGTTACCGTCGAATCGCCCCCGTTCTGACCGCGCGCATCGCATCATGGACACCTCGCACAACTATCCATGGCTCAACTTCTCCCTCGCTCACCACTGTCAGTACTGAACCTCTCTAGTATCTGCTGCATGCTCTCTTGATCCGTCTCAATCTCCGCGCTCCTGCGCCGTGTAGGTTTCCGTGCAGGGCGTGTCGTTTAACATATGGGGTGCGTGCAGGTGATCTCGAGGAGCAGGAGAGGGGCGCCGCGGCCGAGCTGGCCGCCATTGCCGGCGCCGCGCCGCCGCCGAAGCTCGAGGACTTCCTCGGCGGAGGTAACAACAACAACGGAGGCGGCGGGATGGTGGCTGGAGCCGAGACGGTGGCCGCGGCCGCGGAGATGTACGATTCCGACCTCAAGTTCATAGCCGCCGGCTTCATGAGCGGCGCGGCTGGAGCGGTGGCTGCGCCGTCGCCGTCGCCGGTGTCTTCTGTTGAGCAGGCCGACGCGAAGCTGGCCTTGCCCGCCGCGGCGGCTCCGGCGCCGGAGCAGAGGAAGGCCGTCGACTCCTTCGGGCAGAGGACCTCCATCTACCGCGGCGTCACACGGTAAGCGCGGATCGATCGATCTGTAGGGGTAAAAACAAGGGAACAAAAACTGTCTTGTTTGGATGCTTTCTAGACAACTATCTGCATGCAAAGTTGCACCCTGATGTCCAGCCAGCGTGTGCATATCGTGCGCATGTTTTGTTCATGCTTTCATGGCTTGGTAGATGAAAATAGTACTGTGCTTTTTTGGTTCATGCATAGTAATGCTTTCATGTTTGGTTTATGCTTTCATAGTTTTTATAGGGAAAAGAGGATTTGTACATGAAACTCAAGTCTTTGTGATGGTGGTAGAAATGAAGAAATAATAGGCGTATTTAAGTTGTTTTGCTATCTGAAACACAAGGAAATATTAGGTCTTGAGTTGCTAAGAACCAAGCTCTCTATATGACGATTTTTGGCTGTCTCTAAAATTTTAGGGGATATTTTTGGTGATTTCTAGGCACCGGTGGACGGGCAGGTACGAAGCACATCTGTGGGACAACAGCTGCCGGCGAGAAGGGCAGAGCCGCAAGGGCCGTCAAGGTGCATTATCTATTCACTTTGCATTTGCCCTTTGCAATATTTATGTTTTGTACCTAAACTAAAATATTTTCAATCGTTTGTTGCATGTCCATTTGATGGCGTACGTATTTCTTATTGATGCTTGATGCTTCTGGTGTTCAGTGTATTTGGGTAAGAAAAATAAACTTCTATACCTCTTCAAGTATTGTAACATCTGATGTGACGTTCGAGGGATGGACATGATGAAAACTGGTGTCGCTTCATGAAACAGGTGGCTATGATAAGGAGGAGAAGGCAGCGAGGGCTTATGATCTTGCCGCATTGAAATATTGGGGTCCTAGCACCACCACCAACTTTCCGGTAAGCACATAGATAGACCATGCATGACTAATGTATAAAGAACTGATTCAAGTGTGCAGTGAAAGCATGATGAAGTTATCTATGTGCTGGATGTATGTTTACGGGTGAGTCTCATATTTCTTTCAGGTTGCTGAGTATGAAAAGGAACTGGAGGAGATGAAGAACATGACGCGGCAAGAGTTTGTTGCCTCACTTAGGCGGTAATGGTCACTCCTCTAACGTTGTATCATTGCTTGCAGCTATCTCATGCATTCTAACTTTGTCATTCATGTGTCTCTGACAATAATATTACACTGTATTGTGATACAGGAAGAGCAGTGGATTCTCTCGTGGTGCTTCCATATACAGAGGCGTCACCAGGTTCATACTTCTCTTTAATTGTCAGACTTGTACGTTTTCATCCTTTTGCGTGTGGTTGTCTAAGTGTTCCTTGACCATGCAATCGTGTAGACATCATCAGCATGGACGATGGCAAGCAAGGATCGGAAGGGTCGCCGGTAACAAGGATCTCTACCTCGGAACGTTCAGTGAGTATAGATTTTGCATAGTATTTTGGTAGCTCCATAGCAAACAATGCCATGTTTGTGTTAGCATGCATCGGCTTCGTCGACGTACCTGATTACCTGAATTATGACTAGCAGTTTAACTCTGTGCGCGTGCAATTTCCTTTCTTCATAATGAAATCCAAGTAGCATGTCTAAAGATTGGGACCATTAGTCATCCAGTCATAGGAATCACTTTCTTAGCTCCCAATGAACAATATACAAAGTCTCGCACGTAGGTCCATCTTTCTGTATGATTTGTACGCAGAGTCCTTGTAGCTAGATTCGTCGACATTTTTTACGTAGGTCAAGAACCTCACTTTGACCGGTTGTACGCATGTGTAGCTCAGAGGCAATTAATCAGGCATGCCGCGTTTTTATTTGAGTTTGTCATCTTTTGCCCCATGCATGATGGTTCTCTGGGGCTTTATGCAGAGACGGAAAAGAGCATGCATTTGCGAGATTGCAACCTGAGCACTTGCTTTCTTTCACTGCATGCAGCAGCCTGTGTTCGGAATATTTTTACTGTTGGTCCTCGGTTTTCTGTGTAAAGCATGTGGGTGGTGATTAAACTAAATGTACCTTCTGAAATGGTTATTATAGCTTCAATTTGACTAAGCTCCTGTCCCCATGGTTCTGTCGGCTGTCAAGTAGTTTTACTAGTACTAGATACTGTTCTTACCTACCGCCTGCTGCATTGCTGTTTAATTAGAAATGAAATGAGACGCGATGTACTTGTTGCAAATAGTGCTAGTGTTCATAGTGAGAAGGTGGTTTATGCGTGTGTCTGTATGCAAGAGGTTCAACCACTAATATTTGGCTTCTGAAATTGTTTGTTTAGGTACTGAGGAAGAAGCTGCAGAAGCTTATGACATTGCGGCCATCAAGTTCCGCGGCCTGAACGCCGTTACAAACTTCGAGATCAGCCGGTACAACGTCGAGAGCATAATCAGCAGCAACCTTCCGATCGGGAGCATGTCCGCCGGCGGCCGGAGCTCTAAACCCCTGGATCAGTCCACTCCATCCAACTCACCAGACGTCATTGCCGGCGGCGAAGCCGGCACCGCGCCTCAGTCGCTAGCGTTCTCCCTTCCGGTGAAGTATGACCAGCAGGACTACCTGTCAATGCTCGCCTTGCAACATCATCAGCAAGGGAACCTTCAGGGTTTAGGCTTTGGCCTCTACTCCTCCGGAGTTAACCTGGATTTCGCGAGCTCCGGTGGTGCCGGTGCAATGGCGCATTGCTACACTAATGGTGCTCCACATGAGCAGTATCAGCAGCCGCAGCAGCAAGATCAGCAGCAGGATCAGTCGCAACGCTCCAACAGCTGCTCGTCCATACCATTTGCCACGCCGATAGCTTTCAGTGGGTCCTATGAAAGCTCCATGACGCCAAGCCCCTTTGGATACTACCCAAATGTGGCAGCCTTTCATCAGACACCGATCTATGGAATGGAATGATTTGGGGTGGTGGTCTGGCCTGCTGGCATCTTGCATGCAAAAGGAAGGCCTGATCCTGGTGTGATGAGATCAAAACTGACATAGTTATCTCACACAGAAAAACACACACAATGGCAGGAAAAGGGATGATGCAGACATAGGAAGCAGCGTTGTTCGTTCAGCATGCGGAAGAGACACTGACGGTCAGAGACAGAGAGAAGACTCTGCTAACAAAATGATGGGTGCAGTGAGCTAGCAGTAGCATATTTTGCTTTCCCTTTTGTAGCTTTGGTTTTTTCAGCTTTATCTGTCTGTTGCTGAGCTTTGTTGCCCTCAGCTTCCTTTGAGCTTTTCTTTCTACTGACATGATTCTGCAAGTGCCATCATAGCTTAGCCAGCCCTGTACAATGGAAGCAGGAACGTCTTTAGTTTGTAGTAGTAGCTTTTCTCTTTTCGTTTTATTTCCCTTTCTCTGTCGCTTTAGTTGGCCCCCTGATCTGCTGGAATGTTTGAGTTCAGAGGGGATAAATGTTCAAGCTCTTATGTAATGAAGAATTTTTATCAGCATTGTGAACCTGAATTATCAGGTTGCTAGTCCCTGAGTACTAGATTTTATATAGTGAATCAATCGTCTAGGAATATGATCCGTGTTTCACATACTGAATCCATTTGTCATTGATACATATCTGATATGTGCAAACGGGTATCTTTTGTAACCCGAGAATGTCAGCCAAATGAATTCACTCGGCAACTTACATTTGAAACAATAGGTACTGTATCTGTTTTAGGAAACTGGAAGAGTGCATGCAGCCGTGCATCATCTTTTGTTCTTCCTAATTTCATCCCGAGCTGCCTCCTGTGGAGGACGATGCAATCATTTCTGGCATGCTTGGGTCACGCGAGTAAGAGCGTCCCTAAAGGTTGGCTCTAAGAGAATTGTTTATTAAAGAAAAGAAGAGAATGTAACTAGCTCTTGCTTAAGAGCTAACTCCAGTTTTTAAGAGAAATAGGAGACTTCAATGTGGAGTCTATATTATTCTCTTGCAAGAGTTAACTATTGACTTTTAACTAACTCTACTGTCAGAGACGCTCTAGGGCAACATTCCTGGTTGCGTGTGCAGGGAGATAGTCGCAGGAAGTCTCCGGCTCGCCGGCGACGTCAGAAACACATGACAGCTTGCGAGACCTTTGCAGTCTCGTCTCCTTTTTGTTGCTTTGTTCCGGTCGGTCGCCCATGCCCTGAACGAGGACGCTGTCGCGTAGCGCGCGGTACGCTGATGCTCTACTCTACGTGGCAGCGAGTGAAGCTGCATGCGGCGATACGTGGCCATGTACGGTACACTGACCGCGTCTTGTTGCCTCGGCCATCTTTTTAATTCAGTTGATGTTGTGGGCCGGACTAATGAACGTCTCCAGGCCCATAATTCAATGGGACGCAATGAGCGTCTCCAGGCCCATAATTCCACGTCCTCGCGCGGCCGCTCGCTCAACTCGGCCCAAATATACAAATCAGCCCATCGGTGTCTCGGCCTCTGACCATGATGGCCACTTTGGTTACTTGTCACCAGAAAGCCCAACGTAGACGGGTTCGACCTTCTCTGCCGCCGAAATAAAGTCGGCTCTCCGGCGTCTCTCCTTCGCACTGGCTACGCTCGCCGGCTCACCGCCGGAGCTTCACGGCCTCACCTGCGCACCACACGGTCCTCGCTGCCCCTCTCAGTTCCCACATCTTGCTGCAACTTAGTTTGCTCCCTGTTCCACGGTTCCAACATCTTGGAACGTCCAGAACTCCAGATCCGGCTCCGGCGGCTGCTCAAAATCGCATCTTTGTTGCGGTGACATCATTGTCGAATCGGTCATCGCCATAGCTCCTGAACTTCCTCATTCTTTATTGGGATCTCTGAACTAGGGTTCGTGGGCCACTCCCAAAGCTATTCCTCCAAATACCACTTCATCTGGCAAGTGTAAGAGACACTGAGGAAAAGCTGACAGTAGTTGATGCTTGGATTATAATTTTATAGATTGTTAATTGCGTGGTGATCTTGTGTTGTAGCAAAGTCAGGAAGAGGTTATTGTGGTAGTACAATGGCAAACAGAAGGAAAACTTCAACTGGGATCCAGCGTAGAGAAAAGGCGAAGAGAAAGAATTCAAAGCCTCAACTCATCAATCTTCCAACGGTATGCCTCTGCTATCTAGAATTAAAGTAGAATCTATATGAGCTTGTTGCTTTCCTTCACTTGATTTTTGAAGTACCTTTTCTTTGCTGTAGGATATTTTGTGCTCAATACTATCGCGTTTATCATTGAAAGAGGCCGTAAGAACAGGTATATTATCGACCCAGTGGAAACATCTTTGGCGTTGGTACGACAAGCTGGATTTTAGTAATGACACGATAATGTTAAAGAGTGATTGGATAAGATACTATTCTGCTCGGGGTCGCAGCATCAATAAGCAAAAGTTCATAAAGAGAGTAAATGCAACACTGCGGCAACACAGTGGTGTAGGGATCGAACAATTCAGAGTTCATTATGCTCTCCTCAGTGAAGATGCAGATTATATCGATACATGGGTCAAGTATGCCATCAAATCAAAAGCAAAAGAGCTGATTCTTAATTTCTCATCAACACGGTTTGGGCCTAGCATAGTGCCATATGATTTCCCGTTTCAGACTGTCAACATGAAGAACGGCGTGCACCTGCGTTCTCTGCACCTTAGTTTTGTTTCTTTGAGGCCACCTGCTGATTTCACATTCTTCTCGGACCTTACTAAGCTTATCCTGGAGGATGTGAGGGTTACTGATGAAGATGCTCAATGTTTCTTGACCAAATGCAATCGACTGGTGTATTTACGCATTGCCTACTGCAAAACGCTTGAAAGTTTAAGAACTAGTCATTTGAACCAGCTTAAGCATTTGCATGTTGAGAGTTGTCCCTTAGTAAGTTATTGAGTCAAATTGTGGTCTTAAAGAACTCGGCTTTATAGGCTCAATCATTCCGTTGGTACTTTCTGCCTCTCCAGAATTCACAAGCATTTGTATCAAGTTATCATCAAATGGCGAGTCTGTGTTTGAATCAGTCTTCAGTAAACTTCCCAATAATCTGAGTGCTCTCGAGATGCTAACTTTAAGTGGATTTGAGTTTGAGGTTTGCACTCCAAAAACTGGTTTCGATCTGCATTGTTTATTACATATAGCCTACCCCAACTTGTTTGGGACTCAAAAGGCTTCTTTGTTGTATTGTGTATTACATATTTGTTTCAGGCTGCTATATGAATTTTCATTGATTCTGTATTTGTTTTTGTCAGAGGCCTTTTTTACCAAGGTTTCTCAGATTTATTTCTCTGCGCCACTTGATATTGGAATTGGGTATTTCTTATGGTCCAGAAAGGCATTTTGATGTTCTTGACATTGTTGGTCTTCTGGAGGCTGCTCCCCTAATGGAAAAGTTTGATTTACATGTAAGTTACCAGTTCAATCCTTTTATGTTTCAGTTCAGGACACAAGTGGCTGCCAGATGAAAAAATGAATAACCAAGCACTTTAGTATTTTGGAAAGGTCAAAATGAGTCCGACAACAATAGTTATTTATTCTCGTTTAAGCAGCTGGACTGTGCCTGGAAGGCAGTATGTTTTCTGATCGCATTCTTCACATGTTGTAGTTTGTGTAAACTAAAGAACTAGTCTATGTAAATGAGTTTGGGAAAGAATCACGAAGTTCACCTAGTTTCTAGAAAAAAACCGATAAAACAGAGAAGAGCAAAATTATTAGAACAGCAGGGAACATGTCACTGATGGCCCACACACCAAGTGCACGTTATTCTGATACAATTACGTCTCAGCATCATTCATAAACTCAATATATCTAGAGCAGTAAAGAAAACCAACCAATCCACACTTGTTCAAATAACTGAATCAAACTGTCATTCCAAGTGCCGAAAACTCACCTGACGTCCTGCAAGGTTAAAAGTTTTCTGGAGCATCTCTCACGTCCTTGGTGTCCTTTCCTGAAGAGCTTGCAGATGTTCCTTTATGCAATATAGAAAACTGTTTGATCCAGTAACACAGAAAATAGTGAAGCACCAAGCCAATGTAGCATTTTTTTTTTCTGGAAGCACCGAAGCAAACATCACAGTGAGTCCAAACAGTCCATAGAGCATATTATCCAGCAAAAAACAGTTTCCTTGCATTTTGGGTAAACATTCAATCAATCCCTATGTATTGGTGAAAACTTATTGAAAGTCTTATGCCAAAAGCTGTATTGACCGAAAATTGAGCAAGTACAAAGATTGTACTTTGAACTAGTGGCAGAAAGCTCAATTTTAGGTAAACATTCAATCAAAGGTTGGAGGGACCGATGGAGGAGATTTAATCTTTATTGATTTGACATGTGAATCTCTTTTACTTTGAACTCGACATTCATGTATATTCGGCCATACAACATTACAACAAAAAATGCGTGTTAGCAGTACTTAAAAGCGTTCCAAGAATAGTGTTGTTCTTTACAAAAGTAATTGTTGTTTAAGCTATATACAAGTCCATTTAACGAATAGGTAGGATAATGCGTGTGTCTGCACCATATTAGCAATTACAAGACCATCCAACTAATACCATTGCCACACCAAATATTAACAAGTGCGGGAGGTTTATCATATTAGATTTGCATTGCTTTTCCTTGGTGTATCAATTGTAACTAGGTTTTTTTTATTAGATGATCATCAAATGTGACCACCGGCGGTATTTTGAAAAGGATGGCAAGCTAAGGAGTCTTCCTCCATGCCGATATTCTCATCTCCACACAGTTAGCATTACAGGTTTTTTTGGCCGGAAGGATCAACTAGAGTTGACACTCCATATTCTCCGCAATGCTGGTGGGCTCAAAGCAATGAAGATACTTTCAAGGGTGAAAAAGCTCGAACCTGGAGAGTGGCATGTTGGGTCAGCAGAACAGTCTGCAGATGGTTACCGTGTTGCATCGGAATTTGTCCGTAAAGAGGATCATAACAATGTTGTTGACATTTTAGAATATATGGAAGCTTAGCTGAGTTGACCTTGCATTACTATTTGCAGCTGAAACAAGCCTCATTATATGCTGATCTCCGTATTGAAGAATGGTTCATGTAACTCCGTATTGAATATTTGGTATGATATATTTACGTTTCAATGTTTTTTGCTGCGATGTTAAGAATTTGTTGCGATTGTATTCTTTGTTTGAGTTACCTTTTTTTTTTTTTTTGGAAACGGAAAGATTTTTCCATTAACCATCACCGACTGCTGCATCAGCAGCTACAAGGACCTGAATACAGTCCGGCAGACTGTCCACAATTGGATTAGTTCCTGCGTCACACACGCATCCAAGTTTAGCTAACTCATCAGCTACTTTATTACATGACCGTGGCCTGAAAACCACTTCAGCACTAGAGAAATCCTGTGACAGCAACTCCTTCAGCTCAAGGACTAGACCCTAACAGCCAGATCGTTTTTGTTATGTTCTGGCACCTGTTTTCCCCGATCATGTTTTCATGTCTTACGTCATGTTACAGGAGTGGGAGAGGGGCTTGTATGTATTGCATTGTGTTGTAGGCCAGAAACTTGGAAAAGTTGTAGCTTTGGTTTTTTCCAGCTTTATCTGTCGTTGCTGAGCTTTGTTGCCCTCAGCTTCCTTTGAGCTTTTCTTTCTACTGACATGATTCTGCAAGTGCCATCATAGCTTAGCCAGCCCTGTACAATGGAAGCAGGAACGTCTTTAGTTTGTAGTAGTAGCTTTTCTCTTTTCGTTTTATTTCCCTTTCTCGGTCGCTTTAGTTGGCCCCCTGATCTGCTGGAATGTTTAAGTTCAGAGGGGATAAATGTTCAAGCCCGTGTAATGAATAATTTTTATCAGCACTGTAACCCTGAACTATCAGGTTGCCGGAAGGATCAACTAGAGTTGACACTCAATATTCTCCGCAATGCTGCTGTGCTTAAAGCAATGAAGATAGTTTCAAGGGTGAAAAAGCTCGAACCTGGAGAGTGGCATGTTGTGTCAGCAGAACTAGCAGAACAATCTGCAGATGGTTACCGTGTTGCATCGGAATTTTTGTCCGTAAAGAGGATCATAACAATGTCGTGGAGATTTTAGAATGCATGGACGCTTAGCTGAGTTGATCTCGCATTACTATTTGCCGCTGAAAACAACGCTCAGTATATGCCGCTATCTGTTTCTGAAAGTTCGCCCCCATTATCTGAAGAAGAAGAATGGTTCCTGTGTAAACCCGGGATGGCATCAGTGTTTTCCGTTGCGGTGTTCTGAATTTGTTGCGATTGTGTACTCCAGGCCGGTAAAGCACGTCGTCGCGCGGCCGCTCATCCTCAAAGCAGCCCATCGGCGGCTGGCGCCGTACGCGAGACCGGCCAACGACCGTGTGTCAGGCCAGGCCGGGGCACCAGGTTGGCTCGCAACCGATTCGGGCCAACCATATCTGTCAGTCGATAGGGCGCGGCGCTTCTTTCCTCGCCACCACCCCTGTCGTCAAGGAGTACAAATCGCAGGGACTGAAGGCACAGCTGAACCCCCACACCATGACACCAGCCAAGCTCCAATCACGCCATTGCGGTAAGCTCTACCCACAAACGACTCACGTTGAAAGAAGCCAGAACCAAAGCACTTGTTGGTAGAAATGGATGCCGTGAGCCCCATTTACGGCTGCTGTTACTGAAGTGGCACCCTCATCATCACATCACATAGATCCGGCGCACGCAACGTGATGTATAGTAGTAGTAGTAGCTGAGTCACGTGTGCACATGAGAGCCGGCACGGAGCCATGAACACCGCCCGGGAAGGGAAGCGACAGACGGTTGACATGTCACGCTCATCCGCCCCATAATTGCCCGACGCAAAGTCACGCACAGCGCACACACGAGCACAGCCGGCTGCATTCATTGGCGCGCGGACGGATCGGCAATCAGCCAAGCGGCTATCATCGCGTCTAGGGAGCAGTGATGGTGGCTGGCTGACGAGAGGTAGGAGAACCCAGTTGCCTTGCCTGCCTGCTCACCGAGAGGAATACGGAGCTCGCGCTCCCGTGCTGCCAGGAGGAGTGAGTAGAGAAAAGAAAACAACGACGGGCCACCGCTGCCGCCTGGGCCCCGGCTGTCTGTCGCGCGGCAGCAACGCATAAAAGGAAGCGGACGCGACGGCGCCTTCTCCTCTCACTCCCTCGCCTCGGCTCTGTGCTGTTCCCTCTCCTTCCCTCTCCTTTCGGCGCCAGCAGCAGTGGCAGAGGACAGTGACATCCTCTTCTCCTCTCCCATCATCCATCAGCTTCCCTTCCTTCCCGCCACCACTACACACCTCTTCCCCTCTCGTGCGTTCGCGTGCGGTTGCGCAGCGCGGCACGCGCGGACACGGCAGCAGCAGTTTCGTTGGTGTCCGAGTTAATGCGCTCCCGCAGAACGGAGGAGGGGCTCCCTCCGATGGCTTGAGCCTCCCATTCAATGCCGTCGTGTAGCAGTACTGCTGTCTTGAGTGTTGACTGAAGCAACGCCCCTCTTCTTTAACTGCGGCCGTCGTGTTGCTCGTACCTGCTTGCGCAAGCCGGTTACGACCGCTGCTGAGTGCTGAGCCGGGGAGACAAGAGGATATGGTGGTGTTCTGCTGAGTTCCTTCCTTGTTCCAGCCGGGCATTGCTGCTGCGTTGGAGGTTGGTTCTTGTGCGGTTGGAAGAGATGAACTACCTGAGGAGCCGGAGCCTCAAGAGGCTGCTGTCCCTCGGCCGCCGGAGCAACGCGGACGAGTCGTCCGCCGAGGAGTGCGTCGACGTCGAGCCACCGCCGCCGCCGTACAAGCCTACCTGGAGGTGCTTCTCCTACGACGAGCTCCACCAGGCCACCAATGGCTTCCACAGAGGTAAACACCAGCGCCATTAAGTCGGCTTTTAATTGCTCTGGCTGGCGTTTGCCTTGACTTGACAACAAGCGAGAGCGTTTGCCTTGACATGAATTGCGCGCAGACAACGTGGTGGGGAAGGGCGGGTACGGCGAGGTGTACCGTGGCGTGCTGGACGGCGGGCGCGCCGTGGCGGTGAAGCGGCTGGCGCCGACGGCGGCGGCGGACGAGAAGAAGGAGAAGGACTTTCTGACGGAGCTGGGCACGGTGGGGCACGTGCGCCACCCCAACGTGTCCGCGCTCCTGGGATGCTGCGTCGACCGCGGTCTCCACCTCGTCTTCGAATTCTCCACGCGCGGCTCCGTCTCCGCCAACCTCCACGGCAAGTCCTCCTCCTTCGTCACACCAATCCATTAGCATATCGATGGTAGTACGGAATGCTCTGCTTCGCCGACGAGAATGTCGCTAACGTTGTTGTGACTCAATCGATCGCAGACGAGAAGCTGCCGGTGATGTCGTGGAAGCAGCGGCACGGGATCGCGGTCGGCACGGCGCGCGGGCTGCGCTACCTCCACAAGGGCTGCGCGCGCCGGATCATCCACCGCGACATCAAGGCGTCCAACATCCTCCTCACCGACGACTACGAGCCGCAGGTGCCTCTCCTCTCCCACTCTGCTCGAGCGTGCTCATCCTACCATGGCTGACTCTGCTTGTCCACGGCGCGCAGATTTCGGACTTCGGCCTCGCCCGGTGGCTGCCGTCGGAGTGGACGCACCACGCCATCGCGCCCATCGAGGGCACCTTCGGGTGAGCCACACCTGTCACTATGTTACTTTCCTGATTTCCTCTTTCCTTGGACTTTGCGAAAACGTGGTTAGCGAAGACGCTGACACGGACGCCAATGGTGAATTGGTGACAGGTGCCTGGCGCCGGAGTACTTCACGCACGGCATCGTGGACGAGAAGACGGACGTGTTCGCGTTCGGCGTCTTCCTCCTCGAGCTCATCTCCGGCCGGAAGCCGGTGGACGGCTCCCACATGAGCCTCATCGCCTGGGTGAGTGCCTGCTTTTTTACCAGTCATCATCAAATAATCCCGCCCGCGTTTTTCTGCCAGCGTTTGAACAATACATGTGACCGTGTCGTCGATGCAGGCCAAGCCGTACCTGAGCGACGGCGTCGTGCAAGGGCTCGTGGACCCGCGGCTCGGCGACGGCTTCGACGGCGCGCAGCTGAGGCGGCTCATGTTCGTCGCGTCGCTCTGCGTCAGGGCCGCCGCGGCGTGGCGGCCGACCATGACACAGGTGCGTACGGAAACGACAACTTTCTCTGCCTCGTCTATGCACTTGCTGCCCTGTCCTGGGCTCCTGGCTAGCAGTAGAACCTACAGAGACTTGCTTCTGAATTGACTTGTTCTCTTTTCTTTTTCTTTTTTTCTGATGGAACGACTTTTTTTTTGGGCCAATCTTGATAAAACGAATTCGCTGGGAAACAAAGCTGTCGATCTCAACAAAGAAAACGGCACTCCACTCTTCCGTTTCAAAATAATTAGGAAGATCGTTATGCACTCCATCGGAGCAAGCAGTAGCTTTTCGTAGTGGGTGACCTAATCGTTCTACAGTATGCAAACCCCCTTGCTTTCGACTGTTAGGGTGGGTCTGACTGATAAGTGTGGCAGCGGCCCGTGGTTGCAACCATCATCTCCTTTTTTCGTTTTAAAAAGATCAAAATATCCAACCATCATCGCAGAGGACAAGGTCGTGGACATCTTATTAATTCCTTTTGATGGTCCAACTAATCACTTGCTTGTTCTGGTAACTTAAACAATGGAATTCATGGGTCTGATCAAAGGGCAATGGTACCAGTGCACTGAAATGGACAATGACTTCAATTAGGTTTCTTCAAATAGAGTGTTAATTATACAAATGGAAGGATCAATAATTCACCCTTTTTATATAAAGTTGTGGCCTAGATTTTCCAGGAGTTTGGTACTCACTTTCCTGCAAATGAAATTCATACGGTTAGGTCCAACAGCCCTATCATTCTGCTAAGATTTAACCATCTGAGCAACTGCAACAGAGAAGATGCAAAACTAGCTAACAGCTGGTTACGTAGAAATGCTCCAGGTGTGTGGACTAAGAACAGCACTGTGTTTGAATTTTATTGTATGAAGTGCAAATTAAATTATCATAGGAGTAAACACTACTCTATTTTATAGTAGTGTATGGTGATAGGTAGCTATCTACCACAATTCTCCCTATTCTATTTTAGATTAATTAATCTAACTGGATTATCCGTATAGGCCTCGTCTGACCAGACATCTTTGAGCTGCGTAAACAACAGCAGCCTGAATACTAGTAATATATCTGTATCATCCACTTGCCTCCTACGGTTGTTAAATACTGCCACACTGTGTAGCGTCTTGTTGTGACAGCATGCGTTGGTTTTTGTTAAGCTCACTGGCATCAACCGACCAGTTGGCAAGTAACATTGCAACCAACCTGATTGCTCGTAGCTTGTCTTCATCTACTCCCTCTGTGGTGAGATCTCGTTTTTAATGTGGAGATAACTGAATCTCTTTCGCTAGGATTCCATAGTTGGCCGGTCACGCATTGATAATGTATAGTACGATACAAAAACTTATCCATCAACTTATGAATTGGCACATCATGCAACTAGGAGTATACATCAGTTAATTTGAGCCCAAGGGAAGGTAGCTTGAACACATCAATACAAATAGTAGTACTGATCTTTAACTGAAATTTTGGCAAACAATCCGAAAAATTATCCTCCTCTTTAAACCTTAAACTTATCAATTACACTCCCCCCAAAAAAAGTGAGTTCCTGAAGGCACATTTCATCTATTCTGTATGAGGATCTGAATGAGATTATCTGGGAAATGAAAAGTAGGAGTAGGACAAAATTATCTTTGTTTATTTTATTACTGATCTGTTAGAAGAAGACAAAGGTTTGGTCATATCTGAAGCATGGCCGGTTTCTTGATTGTAGAAGGGGCATAGGATGCTCTGTTGCTTCCTACCTTCCCCCCCCCCCCCCCCCCCCCCCCCCCCCCCCCCCCCCCCTATCCTTTTCTCTCCATTTGATTCACGGGAAGCCCAAGGCCAAGATGAAGTGGGGGACACAGGACAGCTCAAGAACATAAACCTTGGGGCAAACGTACAAAACATGCCACCCCAACAGCTATATAAAAGACCCAAGTCTACCCTAATCAAAGTTTAATCATACATTAGTTTACGCATAATGCATTTCTCCATCATGACATATTTAAACAATCGCGCACCACTGATACTCTCGTTACAGCTATCAAATGCTTCCTTCTGCCTTCAGTTCAGAAGGTGGACCGTAGTGTCTATGCTGTGTGCTTAGGCCGTAAACAGTGTGACTGAGGCACTGAGCTGATCAATGTAGCTTGCCCAAGTTGATTTGCAGTAAATTTTGTTAGAAAATTCCTATCGTACTAACGTGAAACTAAGTTAAAAACTTCGTTTGTCCAACAACAAATTGTATAGCATATCTGTGCATTGTAAGGTTGGTTTTTATTTGCTTTTTAATGTAAAATCCAATGCACTGTTACAGCTGCTCACTGCACTTGTCAGATGTTACACCAACAAGGACCGGTCAATTGTAGCATAACGCAGCGGTACCACTGCTCTTTATAAATTTGCAACTGTTAGTACTTAACTGACTGGATTCACATGGCCATGGGCAGGTACTGGAGTTATTAGAGTCCGGTGAGATTTCTCAAGATCAATGGCAGATGCCCGAGAAGGAGGAGGCAGATGAGTTCTGGGATTTCGATGATCTCGACGATTTCGAGGACGACGACGATGACAACTACGACGATGAATCGGATTCCCCTTCGATATCCTCGTCAGCTTGCAGCATCCACGCCAATGATTAGCACCAAAATATTTGCATATGTCAGTAGATTAAATGGGTATGATCCGCGAGATTATATTAGTGTACATACACCACCTAGAGAATAGTACCAGTAAACTGAAAACCAAGAAAAAGAAGAGAGATTCAGGGCCATGGCTTTCAATTTTTCGTGTCTCCATCTCAGCAGGAATCTTGCCTCTCCTAACTCCAGCAGCCGATCTGATCATCTGACAGTGATAGCTGCATGGTTTCTTCCCAAATCAGTTGACAGTTTGGCATGCCTGCCAGAGGGCCGTCCGTCGCCAACAACCTGAAACTTTTGTTGTTTCGCAGTTTCTGTGGGCTAATGAAGGATGGGGATACAGGGCCCTGCCTTGCGGCAGTTCGATTATGAGGTGGCTAGCAACCACATGCACGGCTGGTCTGGTGGGTTATGGTTCGGAATCCGTTGGTTAGCTATTAGCTCGAAGTGCTGTTGGGCCACCAGACGGTCCAGACCCTAGCTACTCGGCTGTTCAGGGACGTCTCTGACAGTGAGACGATCAGTGAGCTAACCAAGAAATCATTGAGCAAATTTCAGACAGGATCAAGCAACTCGTTCTGTCAGCCAGAAGGCCATTCCTTTTAGGTACTGGAATGGCATCGTTTCCGCAGTGAAATGAACACCAAAGCTTCTTTTTAAGAAGTTGAAACTACTAGTCTGCTAGTATTAAGGTAGGTGTTGTTCTAATCGTCAGTTTGTCCGTTTCACAAGCTCTGTATTTTCCGTTATTTTGGTAATGAAAAGGGGCTCGGCCCATGTCAAAAAAAAAAAAAGGTGTTGTGCTAACCGTCAGTTTGTCCCTTTCACAAGATACAGCGAACAAGTGATCATTCACTCACACGGTCAACCACCACTATGTAAAAAAGGCTAAAATAAGACAACCCCACTCACAGACACGTAATAAAAACGCGTCTGCAAACAAATTTCGCAGACGTGTGTTCACTAAACGCGTCTCCAACATGTTTGTCCTAGCAAAACACAAGCCAGGTAGAAGACTCGTAGCAACAAAAACGCGTCTCCTACAACAGGGTACTCATGGAGCCAGGTAGAGTATACTAATGGGCGACGCGTTTTCTCTACCCGCGTCACCGGCCGCAGCCCATCGGACCCGAATTTTTGTTTCGTTTTAGTTTGTTCCGGGTTGGCCTCGCGTCCGAGGGTCCCGATCCCACCACCCCACCCCTTCTCCAGCCTTATCCATTCGCTCCTCTCTCCTCTCCACTCCCAATCCCCCGTCCCCTCTCTTCTCTCCAGATCTGGCTGCGTCGGCGAGGCTGGCCGCGGCCGCCGATTACCGGCCTTCGCAGCGCAGGCGTGGCGGCCATCGAGCGGCCAGCAGCCTGCAGCCGGCGGCTGGCAGCTACTCCACTCCCTCCTCTTCAACCTCAACCCTAGCCGCCGCCCTCCGTCGTCCCCGTGCCGCCCCCTCGCTCCGCCGCAAATCCGTGGCCAGGGAAGTCGTGCGGCGTCCTCGGGAACCCGCGGAGCCGCTCCTCGCCGCTGATGCCGACCCCGAAGCGGCGGCTCCTGGTCTCCACCACCGCGTCTGGATCTGGCATGCTGCCAGATCTTGTGGCGCCATCGACGAGCACCTCCGCGCTCGGCATCTGGACGGGCTCGGCACCGACTCCAGCTCCCACCACCGGCGACACGGCGGTGACGGACGTCCTCGTCCACGTCAACCCTGCTGCTGCTACGGCAACGTCCACTGCTCCTGCTCTTTCCTCTACCTGCAGTTCGATGCTGCTGCTCCTGCAGATCCGGCCACACGACTGCCTCTTCTCCTCCCTGAAGAAGGCGCTTCCTCTGCTTCGTGCCTGTAGCCAGCCACAAGCCGAACATGTAAGTTGTACCTTCTTTTGTAGATCTCTTCTAGGTATTGTACCTGATCGATCCTCCTCTGTTCCATATGTGGATTAGTTGGTTTTGCTATAGAAACAGGGATGAATCACGGTGGAAGTTGTGCTGGTCGTGAGACTGTTGCAATAGCTTGTCTAATCTAGCTGGATGTGTGCTTTGTAATCACTCTGTAAAATGGCTTGTACTGTTCTGTTTGTTTCAGCCTCTGACATTTGATAGAATATTCTAATGGGAAGATGATCTTCTCTGCTACTTGATTGTACTACCAGAAGTTTGTTACTGCACACTTTGACTTGACTGTATTACTGAAGTTTGTTACTGCACACTTTGTCTGAAAATTTAGATATTCTGATTATGATAGGACAAGCACTATTGTCTTTGTACATATTTGCTTATCTATCATGCTGCCATATATGTTTGCATCTATTGGCTTACATATTTTTTGCATCCACAAGTCCTTGGAGCTTTACATGCTTGTTCATTCCCTGCATCTTTGGAGTCTACATTACTTCTGGTGCTCATTTAGGCTGTATGGTTGGTTTCAGGTTTTGAGATAAGTGGATAAATAAGTGCAAGCTGAACTCAGTATCTCTTGCAAATGGCAAGTAAGTGCAAGCTTCATGCCTTTTGATTGTTAAATATATTTTCACTAAAAGCAGAAAACTATTCTCTGTATGTTTTTTAGTAGTCTATGTTTACATTTGCCTAGATCGTAATTCCATCCTCTTGTGTTGTGTTCTCATATCAATGTGTCATACAGGCATCTTTAGTAGTCTAGAGTCACTGAGGTGAGTGCTGAAACACTTGTGTATTATGCCTAATTGATTGGTCAGGGAACAATATTATATATTGTAAAAGGTTTCTCATGGTGAACTAATTCTCATGCTGAAACACTTGTGTATTACTTGCATGATTCCTATTCTTGTTCCCTGCATGCTTCCTATCCTATATTCACTGTCAGTGCCTCTTCTCGTGCTTTGTTTACTTGCATGATTCCTATTTTTGTTCCCTGCATGCTTCCTATCCTATATTCACTGTCAGTGACTTTTCTTGCAGTGAAGGAATCTCTTGTTTGATCCTGCACTACATTTCCAAGAGTGCTCATGTTCGACAGGTACTTTATAGCTGCTCATCAATCTATCCTTTCTTGAATGTATTACTGTACACTCTTCATGGCTTTAAGGATATCAACTTATATATGTTGATAAGTTGATAGCAGAAATGATAAGTTGAAGGTTTGAATGCTAAGTTGATAGTACTGTACACTCTTGTTTGAATGTATTGGAGTGAGACATCTCCAATCTCTAAACACCACTGTATAATAGCAGAAATGATGATAAGTTGAAGCTTTGAATGCAGTTCAGTTGTTGATGGAATATTGACTCTATGCTCTTTACCACCTTTTCCACCTATAACTATCTTTTCATTGTCACAGGATATGAACTGTGAAGCAGCAGGTATTGATGTTCTAGAATCCAGAGAACATGGGAGGTAAGCTTAGATATTAGTGCTATCAGTAGAAGGTGGTTTGTCTTACTTGAGAATCAACTGAGGTAGAGTAGATTTAAGTAATGTCCTGATGCAAAGTGTCCTTGCAGCATGTGTGTAATCACTGTCAGCGCTTCCTCTTTCTTTGTTTGCTTAATGTTTCCTATTCTTGTCCTAGGAAAATGTGGCTTTAGAAGTGTTTTGCATCACATATGTAAATTAGTGTGAGCATTGTAGTTCCTTTGACATAAAACGAGTGTATTTATGATGTATGTAATGGATACAGTCTGTGTATGTGTATTTGTATTGCATATAATGGATCAAACATTCCTTTTTTTTATTTTTTTAATCTATCATAGCAGACGCGTTCAAGTGCTACACGTCTGCTACTGTAGAGCATAGCAGACTCGCTTTAATAATGCACATCTGCTACTGTAGAGCATAGCAGACGCGTTTTGATGTAAACGCGTCTGCTACAGTGGCTCTTTGCAGACGCGTTTTGATCAAAACGCGTCTGCTACCTGTGGCTCTTTGCAGACGCCTTTTTCCGCGTCTGCGATTAGCCCTCTTCGCAGACGAGAATTAGGAGACAAAAAAAAAATTTCGTCTGCAATTAGCCTTGACCCGCGTCTGCAAATAGCCATTCTTACATAGTGATGGTTTGGTAGTAAGATCCTGTGGTTGAAGCTGGCAGACTCGTATACAAATTAACTTGACCATGCTGCCAGGTCCACTACAGAATATGCTGCATTCCGACTCTCGCATGGATCGCTGCTAATCACTGGTTTGTTGTCAGCTCCGGCCAGATCTACGCATAACTTCTCGTCGTGCACTGTAGATCACATCAAGCTGTAGCTGAAGGTCCAAAGCTTGTGCAGTGCAGGCAATAAAGTGGGTCGGCTGCGTGCTATAGGCGCTGGCCACTTCTCATGAACTACGCGTGAACAGGAAAACGGTTGCATCTGCTTGGGCGTACGTGATATACAAAACAACACATAATGCTTGCAATTGTGGCAGGCAGACCAAGGACTGGACGGAACAGCGTGTCGGCATGGTCCCGAGTCCTGCGAAGGCAAGCACCTAACGATGATTCTATGATGCAAATAGATTGGTCTGCAGCTCATAGGCCATGATCAACAGGGAAATGGACCAAGGCATGAGTGCTGTCAGTAGCATTATACCATTGTTACCAGGACCAGCCTACCTCAAACATTCCTCGCGATGTATGTATTGATGTAGGAGTAGCACTGTTTATCATTGCGCGATCTATATTTGTTACCACAAACTATTTACACATCTCAGTTGGACCAAGCGCGTGAGATTCTTTTCACGTACAACACGGTGTGTGATACTCGCTGCATGCTGGCTCATGAACATTGCACATATATAACAACTCTATAGTAGCTTTCGCCCGTGAATGTACATGCAGGTAGCGATAAATATAGGTGCTATCGATCCAACATTCGCTGCTGCGTGACTGTACCACTGGTCCGTAACAACCAAGTCTCACATCGAACTGTTTGTGCTGCTACAGGTTCGAGGATAGTAGTAGGAACGATGTACAGTGATATGCATATGCATCAGTAGAGCTGAACTGCTGATGCATTCTTATTCTAGCCAGAATAACAAATATTTTGGTACGAATGTAGTATATCTTAATTAAGGTCTGCATAAATTGGCCGCAGCCTTCGCTTACGATCGGGCAGATGATGATATGATAAACTGGCTTACCCCAGTCTCCTCATCTCTCATGCATAAAGAAAAGAAAGAAGGTCAACTAACGAAACGAGAAAGACGCAAGTTAGAGTGGTTGGTGAGTAATGAGTTCACCATTTCACTGAAAACACATGATAAATTATTCCAGTTAATCACACATCGAACAAGGTAGAACACTCCTCCTAGTCAACGAAGTCCATGTTTAAGACGAAGCGGCATATTTCACGAAAGAACAATTAAACGCAGAACGGCAGCTCGTTCCGAGACAAAAAAACAACAACACAAGATTGGTCGGCCATGCCAGAGTCTAGAGCAGCAATTAAGTAATTTTACTAATAATCACGGACGTGAAAGATTCCCACGTTGCAGAACGCTTGTCTCCAGTCTTCAAATGTTAGATTAAAAATGTTTTGCCGGTTAGAAACATGCAAGGATTCGTTTGAGGGGTAATCAAGTTCAATGCAGGCAACCCGAACTGCGTAACGACAAATTGCGCAGAGTGACCATGCAACGCACCATATCCAGTTGACTGATCCTGTCGGTAATCAGCAATTCAGCACGCATGAAGAGATTCTTCAGATAAGCCGCTGTGAGTTAGTTAAGTAATCAGCGGGTATATACATCGCTCCTTACCTCTGGGATTAGCTGTAACACATGGGCAATGCACGCAAGAGACATGAACTGGTAACATTTCATTCTCGAGACGCCTGCAAGCTTTTTTGTCTCCTGTGCAGTGCTAAAAACCTAATCTAGCACCTATTTTGTATCCTTTTCTTATCTGTCTCCATGATCGTACCTGACGTATATTGCTCTCCTTTTTTTTTTTTTTTTTTGCTCTCCCAAGTTCAGACGGGATGCGGGCCGAGATGTAGTTGGAGAACGGACACAAAAGCTACGGTACAGCCTATCAAGCCCAGTAAAAAGCTCCCAAATATATTCCACGGAAATCGTGGCCCGGCCCATAAAGCCCAGTACTTTACCTCTTTCTCCGCCCCAAAAGCAACGCAACCTGCGACCGCAAATCCAAACCCCTCCTCTCCGTCTTCCTCCTCTCGCCCCCTTCCCATCCTAGGGTTTTGCCCACCGCGGCGCCGCACCACAGCGCTGCGAGATGGAGCCCTCCTCGTCGGCGGCGATCGCGCGGCAGACTTGGGAGCTGGAGAACGACATCCCCGCGGCGGCGTCCGACCCGGACGCGATGGACGCGATCTACCGCTACGACGAGGCGTCGCAGACGCGGGCGCAGCAAGAGAAGCCCTGGGCCAACGACCCGCACCACTTCCGCCGCGCCAAGATCTCCGCGCTCGCGCTCCTCAAGATGGTCGTCCACGCCCGCGCTGGGGGTACCATCGAGGTCATGGGCCTCATGCAGGGCAAGTGCGAGGGCGACGCCATCATTGTCATGGACGCCTTCGCACTCCCCGTCGAGGGCACTGAGACGAGGGTCAACGCCCAGGCCGACGCGTACGAGTACATGGTGGAGTACTCAACCATCAACAAGCAGGTGAGCGCTTCATCCCCCCTCCTCATCAGTTGATAACTGGTCCGCTTCGATCTGACGAGACTGAAAATGTTGCTACCAATTTGGTGTACATACTAGTTGGCAATTCTACTAATCTGCTGCCTGTGTGCCTTTAATTGGTCTGGTTCTATGTTGCTGGTGTGATCTTCGGACTTGCGTGTTCTGTTATTAACCTGCTCGGGTTTGTTTGGTGTGGCCTTTAAGTGAAGCCCTTAATGTTAGTACCATATGATAACTATGCAGCTCAATATGCATTACTACGCAGCTCACCTGTAGCATACCAGATTAGTCTCCTACATTTTTTCGCGTGCCTGAAACCGTGCCATCAGACTGCAAAGTTTGAGCCTAGATTTCAATTCACCATGTTTGTTCAAAATTCATGACATTGTTGTTGAGGTTCAAGAACGACTCTTGAATTTGTCTCTTGTGATGAAATTGTCTTCAAGATAATACTGTTTGCTAAATTGCGAGCCCAATTACTACATGTCACGATCCTTGTTGGCACATTCAGTCATTTCCAAAATATATTGTTCCCTATTTCTTACCTGAATTACTGGAGCGTTAAATTATGTTCGTATATTGCCTTGGAACTAGTTTATACATTATGTCATCTTCAACTTTACGTCATCATTAACTGCTTTTGTTCTTCATTTTCATAGGCCGGAAGATTGGAGAATGTGGTTGGCTGGTATCACTCGCACCCTGGTTATGGATGCTGGCTGTCAGGCATTGACGTGTCAACTCAGATGCTCAATCAACAATTCACAGAACCATTCTTGGCTGTTGTGATAGACCCTACAAGGACTGTTTCTGCTGGTAAAGTTGAGATTGGAGCTTTTAGGACATATCCAAAAGATTACAAGCCACCAGATGAGCCCGTGTCTGAGTATCAGACCATACCACTCAACAAGATAGAAGATTTTGGCGTTCACTGCAAACAGGTAATTAGATGGATTGTCTGCTTTTTCTCTATGTTTTTATTTTATCTCACGTGTGGTTTGATATGTTTTAACTGGATTTATGCAGTACTATTCATTGGATATAACCTATTTCAAGTCATCCCTGGACTCACACCTCCTCGATCTGCTCTGGAACAAGTACTGGGTCAACACATTGTCTTCATCGCCACTTCTGGGAAACAGGGATTATGTTGCTGGGCAAATCTTTGATTTAGGCAAGCATTTCATTTATGAGGTTATCAGATATCTGTTAATTCTCTTCCAGTAAACCTAGATAACATAATGAACCATCTATCCTTTGCAGCTGATAAACTAGAGCAAGCTGAAGGTCAGTTGGCACACAGTCGATTTGGTGGTATGCTTATGCCAGCACAGCGCAAGAAAGAGGTTAGTGTGTTAGCTGAGCTATATTTGCAGTCCCATTGATGGTCTAAACTTCTGTTTTGGCCTTGTGAAGTTCACTAGTATGATACTTTTTAATCTTGCATTGTTGCACATCTATTGCCACCCAAACCTTCAAGTTCTTTGCAGATTTTAATTCACAAATTAGTTGTTGCTGTGTCAGTGAGCTGTTTCTTTTTCCTCTTTGTTGTTTTTAATAATAAGTGGATCCCTGTGCAGCTGCACTTAAGAAACAAGTACCATAGTTGACACGTTGAAGTCTCATCAAATAGAACAAAGTCATGTTTTTTTCTCCTGTAAAATTTGATTTTGTGGGCAAATGAATCAATGAGGATGATTGAGAAGTTTCAATGGTCGTACACTTAGGAAAGGCTGGTTCCTTTTATACTTGAGAAACACATATCCATCTCTTGTAGTAGTTAATTTATTTCTCCTCAATTACTTTATGGGGGAGTATTCTTGAGGCTGAATCCACAAAATGATAATAGTGAATAGTTAGCGGGAAATCAATATAGCTGGTAGGATTAAAAATGTACTAGTCCATATCACTTTGTTATCTGCAACAGTTTACAAGTTTGTCTTTGGCCATATGTCAGTTCCAGTCCAGTAGAACCTGAACAATCTTTCTTTTAAATAGAATAAACGGATTTATTTTGTCTTCTCCTTGTTATGTTTGTCCCTACATTGTGATATTTACACATCAACAGGACACATGATTCTTATTATAATCGTAACAGTTTTCGCCCATTCTTAGTCTAGTGTAGCTGCATCGACATATCTGCATCCGTGGCACGTCTCAAATATTTTTCACCAGCAAGACTGCCAATTATTTGTTGCGTTTTGTTGACTACCCTTGTATGATTTAGTGGGAGTTTTCTGGATGCCGAATACACATAATGATGATAGTAAGTAGTAAGCTTGAAATATCATGTAGCTGGTAGGATGTGAAAAGTATGATCCATACTTTGTTCGCCTGTGACATGTAATCAAGTTCATCTTTGGGTATATTTCAATTCAGATCTAGTAGGATAAGAACAACATTCTTACAAATATAAATGGCTTTAGTTTGTTTTCTCATTTTATGCGCCCCTTTCATTGCGCTGTTAGCATATCAGCAGCAGACATGATTCTTAGTTTCAATAAAATTGCTGCCCAATCTTATGCTCTCCAACATAGCTGTCTTTTTATATCTGTGTCTGTCGCATCTCTTAATTGTTTACCGCTGTGTAATTTTGCTTTAGCCAGAAAACTTAGTACAGTTTTCTTCTTTGCTTAATGCTTTCTTCAGCAAGAGGAGTCCCCACTGGCTAAGGTAACTCGAGATAGCTCCAAGATTACAGCTGAACAGGTTCATGGCCTCATGTCACAGGTGATCCTTGACTTGACTCGTCACGATTTAACTATAGCCCCTGAATATTTCCTATCTTGCTTAACATTTTCCCTACAACATCTTCAGGTGATAAAGGACATCCTATTTAATTCTGTTCACCCGAGCAAGGCAAGCACTCCAAATTCGTCTGAGCCGGAGCCTATGGTCGAAGCTTGAGATTTCCAGTGAAATGCTACAGAGTCTCTAAGTTGTCAACGCTTAGCGTAGCTGTCTGAATCAGAGTAACATGTCAAAACAATTATCATGTAACTACGTGTTGCTTTCTCACCTTGGGCTGCTGCTGAGAGGGAGTTGTAAACACTGCTCGGTTATGCACAACCAGGTTACTCGTTTATCTGGTTAGTTACTACTGGTGAATTCTAGCGAACTTAATCCAAATTATTGTCTGAAGCTATAGGCTGTAGCCAGTTGCACCTGCCCAAATTAGAGAAACGAAGAATGCTTAAAAGACCATCTAGCACGTACAGGTGCTAATTGATATGATAGGAATTACATTGTTTGCCTTTAGCTGGACGCCACCAAGCCTACGGAGGTGTGCTGAACCTGGGCTGCCATTTGATACTACTAATCCATGTGGATTTGCTGTTGCAAATCGATAACGCTCGTGCCTAACCTACCGCGCGGCCCAACAAGCAACTTGTGCAGAGCACAATCTGTACACTGTCGACGCCCAATTGTCACGACGATCGCGTTCCGAGGCGAGGAAACCGGGGTTTCGATCCTCACCCCGATTTCGTCTCCTCGAAAGTCGAAACCATCCATTCCCAAAGGCGGCAGCGTCCGTCTTTGGCACAGGCCACACGATCCCTCCCTGTGACCACGGACATGGCGCCGATAAGCGCTCAAGAGGAGAGGGGAGCGGCCTCGGAGTCCCGATCGTCTAGGACAAGGAGGCGCCGCCACCGCCGCTCGCCCACGGTGACCGCCCCGCCGAGGGTGGCTCCGTCCGAAGCGGAACCACCGTCGCACTCGCACAAAGGGAAGCGGAGACGCAGCAGAGCCGCCAAGGAGCGCTCCAAGAGGCGGAAGAGGGCAAGGGCGGCCGATCAGAGCCGTGAGGAGGAGAATGCTGACAAGAGGACTGAGAAGAGGAAGGATCAGGAGGAGGAGGAGGCGGCCGCCTCAGCCTCAGCTGCCGCAGAGCAGGCATCCTCCTCTGAGGAGGTATCCTCTACAGTCAGCTCCCCAGCGCGCCTTCCTTGCCTCCCCACTATCGTCCTTCCGTGTGGCAGATCAGATTTCGTCAAGGTCAGTCCGGAAGTTAAAGCCGCATATAAGAAGGAATTGTCAAAATACTATGCCAAAAAAAGTAAGCTCTTCTAGCCTCCTTCTTTCTTGAGTACCATCTAGAACTCTGCCAATTAGGTATATATGGGGATAGGATGTAGCGGCACCGAAGGTTTTCAACTATAGGCAGACTCGTTCTTTTGATTGTTCTATGATATATCCTCATGTTGTGTATTTGCCTTGATTTAAGATGATTTCTTTTGGTCTCTAGGGTAGATCTTATCTTAAACGTTTGGAATAGCTATTATTGTGTAAATAAATAAATAAACAAATGAATGGCACCTCTAATCGCACGTGAATATATGTCCTCTCGCAGAGCGTGACTGGCGCCTACCGACTCTTGATGATACCATATCTTCTAGTTGCATTTCCATCTATAAGGACGAGTTGCTGCCAGTTAGAGAGTCCGCAACGAAAACTATCCTTCAAGCGGCTAAGTTTGTCGTGGGCCTTTCATCACACATCGGTATCTTTACTCTTACTCTCCTCTATCTACGTGTCATGAATTTCTTTTGAAGTACTAACAATTGTATTTATAGATGGCAAACTACTGGCCCAAGCCTCTGGTTTCTTCATTGGCTGGGATGGGAGGACTAAACGTGGTACTGTGCTAACATCTGCACATATCATCTGTACCAAGTACAAATCTGAGTATGCTCCAGATTCTCAGGTAATGGAGTTTTGTGGGGAAAAAAATATCAGATTTACTCCTCGTTGGTTGCCTGAAATTTTTCTTGTCTCAACCAAGTTGCAGTTGTTCTTTTCATATGTTGTGCTAGTTATTTCTCGATGTTGCAATAGTTCCTCACAGGGTGAATGACTCTGTGTCAGGGTGGGGAGGGGGGCTTGCCCCCTGCAGGTCGAGTTTGCAATAGTTCCTCATATGTTTGATACAGTGCAGTATTTGCAATAGATAATACAACATGTTGCTTCAGTCATTTTTGGATGTCAATCTTGCAACGTACAAAAACTTATCTGTTTCTCAGGGGCTCACATCCCTGACCGCCCTTGAGTACGACATGTCAGGACATGTCGCATGGCCATTCTTCATTGGTCAAAAGGTGCGAATGTAAGTAGTTTATGAGGGTTGCAATCCCTAGGCGATGTTATACAACTATTTGAAGATTGTGATGCTTTATTTATAATCTTAGTGTTCATTTTTTATCACAAATACAACATTAATCTGTTCTCTCGTTGTTCATTTTATCATGAAGATAAATCTGTTCTCCGAAATAATGTTTTACCATTTGTCTGTGAACCAATTTTCAGGTCACTGTCCACTTAAATCGCAAAACCAGTTTACCTGCTTGTCTGCTTCATTATGATAAACACTATAACCTTGCTGTTTTCGAGTGTGATATGGATCTATCTCCTCAATTACCTTGCTTCTCCGATGAGGTAACATGTGCTCAAGATGTCTTTATTCTTGGAAGAAATGAGAGATTCAATTTGGACATCAATTATGACAAAATACAGTGGTACGAGAACTATCACCACAAGTATGTGAATTGTAAAGTTGCGAAGGTAAATGTAACATAAGTTTCTTGTTTCCTCTTTTTGGGGTAAAAATTATCTTTGGTTTTTGTTATTTGTTTCTAACAGCAAAACGATAAATATTTCAGTGTGACAGTGGAGGTCCGGTCATCAACTTTGCTGGAGGTGTTGTGGGAATGGCCGATCCGACTACAGCAACGGCGTTCATTCCTGTTTCAGTTCTACTAAGATGCTTGCATCTGCTGAAGAAATTTAAGTATATCATCTATTCTTGGTTGATTTATAATATTGCTCAATATGTTCCAAAGCGATCTTGCTCAATGCCATCATAAATATGTTGTTCAAAAACACTAAGGTAAAAAAACCCTCACCTGCTAACTACCATCGCAAAATGCTTATCACTTCGAAAATAGCATAGCCATGGCTAGGATGGGCAACGAATATGCTCTGGCTTGGACTTGAGCTTGTACTTGTAGTCGTACCCATCCATGATCTAGGAAAGGGCAAGGTTGAGGTATCCTAGTGATGAGAAAATTGTTACTGCTCTTTTTTGTGCTTGTTATAGTGTAGTTCATGGCATTATCCTGAACATTTACTAGTTCTCTCCAAATGACACGTAAGAATCAACTTCAATAGTGACCATAACATAGTCTCTACATATATAACCATATCACATAATCTCCAAGGTTTTTGTCGCTCTCAAACTGTATCACAGGAGGCTTTGAGAGCGACAGAAACCATATCACAGTATACTTTTCCTTGAACACCTTGCTCAATCTGCACTAAGTTTGTTCGACGTCTCTTCCCTCCAGCCTTGAAGTTGTACCGCTGATTACAGCTCTCCTCCCATGTGCCTTTGATCTGTTCAAGAGCATCCTCTTTACATTTCCAGACCGTGAAATAGGATACCTAAATCAAACCATTCTCTTGGATCATACTCTTAAAAGCCTGCTGCACAACGGGCAGAATTTTCAAGCAAGCCAATCTTTGACTGTTTGACATATCATGCACTCACTTCAATGATGCCATCATGTGTCGTGAAAAATTTGCTAAAACACAAGTGTAACCATAGGAGCTAACCTTCACCTGTACACAAGATGCAAATAATTGGAACATGGATGAGCCAAGTTGAAAGCAGTGGTGCAACGAGCTAGAAAGCAATAGGGTTTTAATTTGAACTGGTATTGCTTGCACGTGCTGTCCAAGACATCTGCAGGCTGGGATGATATTGAGTAGGCTGAGCCTTTGGCATTGAATTTTCCAAGCCCACACCATTTGCAATGGCGATGATAAAGTCTGCTCTTTCCTTTGGTCTTTATAATGCTGTTGAATAGTGCTATTGGACATTTTTTAGAGGAAATTTTGCAAGGCAGCTATAAACCATTGATAACATTGCAAACAATCCTCTAATACTAAAATAAATTAGTTGTTATGAGATTTTTCTTTTCCTGCAATATTAAAAAATATTAAAATATATAATGTTTCAATTCTTCATCAAGGACAGTTTCTTTTAGTTTCTCCAAACACAAAACTGCTAGGACATGAGCTACTTACTGGTTCCTCTTTCTGCTGAATACATTGTCTTTTTACGAGAATATAAGATCAAGGCCATACTTTTAGCCTTCCCCTTCTTTGATTTAAAGTCAAATATCTTGGTTCAATTTTGGTCTCTTTTCTGATTTGCAATCTGACAATATTTAAATGGTACAGCTGCATCCCTCGACTGCACCTGGGATTGAAACTATTGGCCATCAAGCTTTTGGATCCTTCTCGTATAGAGTTGATATCTGACAGTTATGGTATTACTGACGGACTCATTGTTGAGAAGGTATGAACTGTGTTTTCTCTCTCAAATATGCAGGAAGAAGAAGATTAATCTGTCCCTTAAATCACTACCAACTCCAGACAGTGCCGTGAGGAGCTGTAACAAAATCAAAAGGATAAACTTGGTCTATGAACCGTTTGATGTTAATTGTTTATTGGAACTTCATTGATTTTCTTTTATTCGTATTGTGGATTAATTTATTTTTCAAATTTAACCATAGGTAGCAGTAGGATCAGCTGCAGAGAAAGTTGGAATCAGGATAGGAGATATCATTGAATATTGGAATGGAGAGTGCATTTCTACCACAGCCAAGGTGAGTACTGTAAATGACAAATGACATCCTATAAGCAAAGTAGAAATGCACACGGGTCCCAAACCATCTGTTGATTGTCATCTAGGTCCATGAGCTCCCAAAGGAGAGCTGCGGGTCGAAACCCTGAGTACAGCCAACACCCCCAAATGGGGCCATCCACAGTTTTTTAGCTTACATTCGTGCCGCGGAAAAATTGAAACACGACTCACTACTTGGAGGATGTAATCCTCAGTTTGACCTGAGGGCCCTTAGCCCTTTAGCACCAGCTGCACACCACAATTGAGCTCCATCCGTTACATTGCGGAGCACCAGCTGGATGTTTGGTGTGGCTCCATTGAAGATATCATTTCTGTGCTTCCAAATCAGCCAAGCACAAAGGATAATAAGAGTATTGACTCCTTTCCTCTGTTGCTTTTCCACCTTCGCTGCACTCTGCGGCGTCTGCGCTACCAGTCCACAAAGACCAGATCGTCAAGAGATGGAGCTCCCAAAGTGACCAACTGTGTTCAGGATCTAATTATGTAGTGTCACCGGGGTCGGTCCCCCTTTTGGAGGCAAACATATCCTACGTGGCCATGCCGAAGAGGATCCAACTTCAGTGATAACCTTAAAATGGGTGTTTAGGATCCCACCAAACTACCTAGTTGGATCCTAATTGACGTGGCCACGTAGGATATGATTGCCTCCCAAAGTTGTATGGACTACATAACTAGATCCTGGACCAGTTGGGTCACTTTGAAAGTTTATAGACCTGGATGATAATCCGTAAATAGTATAATTAAGAACCTTGGATGCCTTTCACTGAAAAAGATTGGAGTTCATCAACATTTCATTACTTGTCCTTAACATTTGTCATTTCTTGTTGCTATTTTCAGCTAGATGATATGTTGCTTCGTATTTGTGAGGACCATTTAGACAAAGGAAATGGCCTTGGTTCCAGCATGGAACTAACAGTAAGTTAGCTTATATGATTATATATGTGTTTAAATTAAATAGTATTACTTGTTCTTTTATGTCTATCTATAATTAGCAAACCATTTTTCTTTCTGCATGTTAATATGAAATGATAAGAAAAAGATCTACTATGTAAAAAGATTTGAAATATGCAAATAATGAAGACTAAAATATTGAGATATGCAAATTAAATACAATAACAACAAAGCCTTTTAGTTCCAAGCAAGTTGCAGCAGGCTCTCTATCAACCCAAAGGATCTCGATAGCCTGGTCATGGTTCTGGCACATTACGCCCCAACGATTTTCTTTGTTGTTTAGATATGCAAATTAAATGAAAATTAGAAATATTTGTACTAAATTCCGTTAGAATATTGTATGTTTTGTTCACCATTTGACTGTAAATGATTGCATCTGTTTATAGGTTGATGTGTTCTGCGCTCGCAAAGAACACCGACGCAGTAAAAAGCTGCCACTAATTGTATCTGATGAGCTTGAGGCCTCTGTAGAAGAAGGTATGAATGGTTGCTTGTTTCATGCTTATTTGCTTGTTGTCTTTTCTTAGGCTGACATTTTTTATATTTTGTATACAATTGTAGGGTTATATGCCTTACGATTTTTTATGACAAGTTTAGATAAGTTCGTATTATGCAAGAATGTTTAGGCGAATACTTGCATGTATATTGATTTTTTATGCATATACTATGCCTTAACAATAATTTCGCTACTTACTAGGTACATATACGGTCTCTGCTAGAGAAGGGCCTTCCACACCTGTTGATCTGAGCCCAGGTGATGCATAATATGTCTCAACAGAAATTTCGCTACTTACTAGCTAAGATTATTTTGATCATGTTGGGGGACGCTAGCAATAAGATATTCTTGATGCTGGGTACACAAGTTGATGATAGCAAGTAGAAAGCGTGAAATATGATCCATCTAGCTGGCATAGCTGGCAGGATTCGAAAAGTGGTAGTCCATCTCTGATTACTTTGTTCATTTGCGATTGATGTCATTGGCCATTTGTCAGTTCAAGTCCAGTAACGAATGGTTTTTTTTTTTTACCTCCTTATATGTGTCCCTTACATTGTGATGTTTACACATTTTCAACAGTATACAACACACATCATTCTTAGTTAATATCGTAAAAAAAATTGCCACGTCTTATGGTCTCCAACAGAGCTCTATGGACATATCTGCATCTGTGGCATGTCTCAAATATTTATCGCTGGTTTAGCAAGATTGGCAATTATTTGTTGCCTCTAGTTGACTTCCCTTCTATGATTTAGTGGGTGTATTCTGGGTGCTGAGTACACATAATGATGAAGGTAAATAGTAAGTGTGAAATATCATATAGCTGGTAGGATTTGAAAACACGGTCCATTTCTGATTACTTTGTTCTTTTGATATATTTCAGTTCAGATCCAGTAGAATCAGCCAATCAGAACAGTTCTTACATATAGAAATGGCTTTACACTAGTTTGTTTTCTCTTTATATGTGCCCATTACATTGTGCTGTTAGCACATCAATAGCACACATGATTCTTAGTTTCGGAAAACTGCTGCCCAATGTTATGCTCTCCAACATAGCTTATATCTGCATGATCTGCATCTGTGGCACCTCTCAAATGTTTGCCGCTATGTAATATTTCTTTAGCAAGACTGCCAGCTATTTTTTAGCTCTTGCTGCTTGCCCTGCATTTTTATTATTTAATGCTTGTTGAGAGAACTTAGTACCGTTTTGTTTGTTTAATGCTTATTCAGCAAGAGGGGTCTTCACTGGCTAAGGTAATTCGTAATAGCTCCAAGACTACAGCAGAACAGGTTCACGGCCTCATGCATATCACTTGATGATTCTTGGCTCGACTCTGGTCACGATTTAATTATCCCCTGAATATTTTTTATCTTGCTTAATATTTGCCCTACAACATCTTCAGGTGATAAAGGACATCCTATTCAATTCTGTTCACCCGAGCAAGGCAAGCACTCCAAATTCGTCTGAGCCGGAGCCTATGGTTGAAGCTTGAGATTTCTAGTGAAATGCTGCAACAGAGTTCTAAGTTGTCATCTCTTAGCGTAGCTGTCTGATTCAAAACGCTTCAAGTAACATGTCGAAACAATTATCATGTAACTACGTGTTGCTTTCACACCTTGCTACTGCGAGGGGGATGTAAACAGTAAACACTCTCGGTTATGCATAACCAGGTTGCCTGTTTATCTGGTTACTACCTTTTTTTGCGGGTGGTTACTTACTACTTGTCTGAAGCTGTGGGCAGCCAATTGCACCAAGAAAACTGATGCAGATAGATAGAGAAGCGAAGAATGCTTAAAAGGATAATCGAGCACTCTCAGGTGCTAATAGCTCATTCGCAAAAAAAAGGGTGCTAATAGCTATGATACGAATTACATTGTATGTCTTGCTGCTGGACACCACCAAGCCCCCAAAGGTGTGCTGAACCTGGCCTGCCATTTGATACTACTGTGGCATCTCCTACCCTTTTTTGACAATGGCTTTGCATGCACCGGATCACATCGAGATGGCAAAGTTATCATCTTATGGCTGTTTGGTGAGCACGCACAGGGCCTTTGCATCCACTCGTCCATGTAACATCCCCGTTTTTCACAAACCCTAATCACACTTCCAAATGATCTGTTAGTGCAATCACGCTTCCAAATGATCTGTTAGCGCAAAACAATCCAAAGTTCAAGTGATTAGGTTTAAAACCTTCGATCAAAACAATTTATTCAAATATTATCAAATATGAGCTCGAGCAAGAACGTAAAAATTTGTTTAAGACCATGCGAATGATTGGGTTTATTTTGCAAATTTTAATTTCCAAATGCATGTGACCTAGTTGATGAGTCAGCATGCAAGTTATCTAGTACAATGTGAGATTCTCTTATGTTTGACTTTGAAACTATAATTAGGGAAGCATTCATTTTAGTTCGTTTTATTGCGTTTATACCTTTATACTCTAAAGAAGTATCGGCACCAAGCGGTTGCGCTAGCCGACGGGAATTGGTCATGGAATATTATCGCCGTACGGTGTTTATGTCTCAACTAGAATCCGTGGGGGTGGCCTGGCTGCTATGCAATGGAGTGTATGAATACGCAATGGTAGTGAACTCTTCCGTGCCCAAGCTAGCCTGAATGGTCGTGCCGATCCATGTCACTGATTTTAGCGTTCTCACGTTGACATGAGAATAATATATGGCATGTCTTTTGTTACTGTTTAGCTTCATTTAGAAACTTAAAGATTTCAGTCCATTATACCCATCAGTCTTGGTAAAAGGGACTAGGTCTTGGCTAGCTATTCGACTGTTCAATGGCCAGCATACAAGTTTATCTTTTTTTTCTCGAACGCGCAGGAGAGCTGCGTGTCATTTCATTAAGGAGGAAAAATAAAGTTGTACACAAGCCATACTCTGGCCGAGGTTAGTTTTTCAAGTTACATGCGCGCCCGTTATTTGTTGCACAACCACTCATCATCTACCTCCCTACGGCAGGATCTCCTCGAGTCTCTTAGCGCCGGCCATCCGCCACTCTAGTGCTTCGTCGTTGACGGCTCTGATGATGAGGTTCGGGTTAGCTTGAGCGCCATCAAACACACATCGGTTTCTTTGCCGCCATATCGCCCAAGAAACGAGAATGACGAGCGTGTTAAAACCTTTCTTTTTTTCCTTCGGCACGCTCCTTAGGGCTCGGCACCACCAATTCTTGAAGTTTGGTTCCTGCAGGGTTGGTGTTGCTTGCTGAAGCCCCACCACGCTTAGGACTCTGAACCAGACCTCCCTGGCCACAACACATGAAGTGAGCAAATGATTGATTGTCTCTTCCTCCTGATCACACAACGGGCAACAGTCTGGGTGTTGCAACCCGAGACGCTCAAGCCGATCAGAAGTCCAGCACCGGTTCAGAATTACCAACCAGAGGAAAATTTTTGCCTTCAGTGGAGCCCATGATTTCCATAATCTTTTGTGGGGGCCAAAGTGGACAGCACCTGTGAAAAAACGTAAATAAGCCGATTTGGTTGTGAATTCCCCAGATGCCTCCGGCGTCCAAATATGTCTGTCATTGACCCCCGGAGTTAGCGTGAACTCCTGCAGCACGTCCCTAAGTTGTAGTCCTTGCCATACTGCCAACATGGAGGGTCCCCCTTGGATGTCATTGCGCCACTGATTATTCTGTAAGGCATCGAACACTGTTCGCTTGCGCCATCCCCTCCTCTTAACATAAGGCATGAGGGCCGGAGCGAGGTCAGAGATGGATTTTCCATGTAGCCATCTGTCCGTCCAGAAGAGAGTATTGCAACCATCGCCGACCATGGTCGTCACCGAGATGGCGAACATAGCTTTTGCATTAGCAGGGACTTGCACGCCCAGGGTGGTCCAAGGCTTGTCAGGCTGTGTCTTCTGTAGCCACAACCACCTCATTCGCAGCGCCAATCCAAGGACCTCAAGGTTATGTATCCCCAGGCCACCAAGGTGCAGTGGCCTTGAAACGCGATCCCAAGCCACCGGGCAATGACCGCCCTTGAGGTCCCGGCGTCCCCTCCAAAGAAACCTCCTTCTGATTTTGTTGATCTCCCCAATTACCCATTTCGGGACATCAAGAGCAATGAGAATGTGTAAGGGGATCGCAGTGAGCACGGCGCGAACCAGAATTAGTCTTCCTGCTGTAGCCATAAGAGCCGCCTTCCAACCTGGCAGTTTGTCCGCGAGCTTGTCAATAATGGGCTGGAGGTCTGCTTTTGTGAGCTTCCTTGTGGTGAGCGGCAGGCCGAGATATGAGCACGGGAAGTCGGAGATGTTGCACTCCATGCTCGCATCCACCTGCTGCACTTGTTCCTCCTCACATTGAATGGGAATGATCGTTGATTTGGCCATGTTAGCGTGCAGCCCCGAGGCAGTTCCAAATGCCAGCAGAATATTTTGATCAGCATGAGATCACTTTGTGCCGGAGAGATGAACATGACCACGTCATCAGCGTAGATGGACATCCTGTGCCCAACGTGTCTTGAAGATAAAGGTTGCCATAGTCCAAGCTCCTCAGCCCTGTGCACCAGAGAGCTAAGAACGTCCATCACTAGAATGAATAACATAGGGGAGAGAGGATCCCCTTGTCGTAATCCGCGGCGGTGTTGGATTTGCTCTCCAGGTTGACCTTTGAGGAGGACCTTCGTAGATGAAGTATGAAGGAGGTTGCACAACATCGTCTTCCACTTTCCTCCGAAGCCAAGATGTGTGAGCACTTCCAGCAAAAATGCCCACGAGACGGTGTCGAAGGCCTTTGTTATGTCCAACTTGAGGAGCAATCTCGGTTCCTTCTGCCTGTGTAAGTGCTTGGCTAGCTGCTGCACTAAGAGGAAGTTGTCATGTATGCACCGTCCCCGAACAAACGCACTTTGGTTGGTAGCAACCATTTCGCCAAGCTTGGGCACCAAGCGTTCAGCCATGATTTTTGTTACCAACTTGGCAAAACTATGCACCAAACTGATCGGCCTGTAGTCCCCAACCTGTATGGCATCTTCTTTTTTTGGGATTAGGACCATGAGGGCCGAATTCACCAAGTGGAGCTTTCGGCTATCTCCCCCATGTAGAGCTCCAACTGCTGCCATGACATCAGTCTTTATGATCGACCAACATTCCTTGTAGAATCTCCCGGTGAAGCCGTCTGGGCCCGGAGCTTTATCCATGGGCAGCTTCCTGATGACGTTCCAAACTTCTTCCTCAGAGATGGGTACATCTAGAGAGGAAAGATCCTGCGGCGCTCGATGAAAGGTTTGGAGGTTCAGCGTCTCCGTTCTATGCTCAGGTTGTCCTAGCAGATTATTGTAGTAGTCCCACACCGCCTCTTCCATTTGATCATGGTCAGTCAATATCTGGTTGCCCACTTTAAGCTTGGGGATGATATTTTTCCGCTTCCGGTACCTTGCATGGGAATGGAAAAAACTCGTGTTTGCGTCGCCCTCGCTGAGCCAATCAATCCTGGACCGAAGACGCGCAATTGTGCGTTGTAGAGAAGATAGCGCCAAACAATGCTGCTTCAGTGATCTCCTTAGCCAATCTTCCGAAGCTGATAGTCCACGGACATCTTGTGCAATTTCTAAGCGGTGCAAAAGTTCCCTGGCTTGCTCAAGTTGTGCTGACACATTGCCCACCTTTTGCTGGCTCCATGCCTGCAGAGCGCGGCTTGTGGCCAGCAGTTTAGATGCCAAGCGCTCCAGGGGGCAGGTTGCATTGACGCTGGAATTCCATGCCGACTCCACCGCCGCATGGAAGCCTTGCAACTTAGGCCAGAAGCTCTCGAAATGAAAACGCCTTTTCCCATGTATGTTGCAGCGCAAGCCAAGTAGGAGCGGACAGTGATCAGAGACTCCCGCTGCTGTACTCTGGAGTAGGCAGTCCGGGAAGATATCTTCCCAGGTTGAGGTGCAGAAGACCCGGTCAAGGTGGACAAGGGTTGGCGCCGATCGTTCATTTGACCAGGTATAGCGGCGACCGAGGAGCTCAATCTCACGGAGCTCAAGATCGTTGAGCAGTCGACGGAAGCGGCCCATCATCACCCGGTCGACGTTTGTGTTATTCTTGTCCTGCGCCCGGTAAATCAAGTTAAAGTCGCCCGCAACCATCCAGGGGCCAGTGCAGGCGGCTCGCACGTCCCGTAGCTCCTGGAGGAATTGCAGTTTCTGTGCGTCCAACTGCGGGCCATAGACCCCCGTGAACCACCACTCCCGTCCATCTGAATTGCGAAACAACACTGACGCCGAGTAAACATCAACACGAGTTGTGACCGCTTGACAGGAGGATCCTCGCCACGCGATCAGGACGCCGCCGCGGGTGCCGGCGGCCGGCAGCGCGACGTGCTGATCGAAGTCCGCGCCCAGAGTAGAGAGGAGCGTCCTCGTCGTCATGTTTTGTATCTTCGTCTCCTGCAAGCAGACCATATCTGGTCGCGAGGAGGCCACGATACTCCTCACCGTATCTCTGTGATTTTTTCGATTTAAGCCACGTACGTTCCACACCAGCAAGTTCGAGGCGTCCATTGTTTAGTGAAAAACAACCAGTAGCGCAGCGCCTCGGGCCACAGCTCAAGGCTCAGCTGATAACAGCTTGGCCGAGCGGGCTTCGGAATCGCCAGGCACCGTCCACCCAAACAAACTAGCTAGCGCCACTATATGGGCGTGCGAGAGCAGGTGATCAAACAGTTTCGCGTACGCCTCCATAGCCTCCAGCGAGATGCATTCCTCCGATTGGGCAATGGCCAGTTTCTTCATGAGCACAGCCTGGGCACGTTCGATGGCGCCGTTGGAGTAGCCCGCCGCCGCGATTCGCCTGCTACGGCGGACGACCGTGGTGGTCTGTTGCCTTCGCCTGCGTGGTCTTGGCGGTGGTGTGGCCCGAACAAGGGGCGTGTTCTGAACGGGACCTTGAGGGAGTCGATGAAGGCTTGCGCCGGGTCCTCGGTTTGGCGCGCAAGCAGCGAGGCGGCCTGGCTTGAGTGTTCGATCGGTTCGGCCTCTGGTTCCACGTGCTGCTGGGCCACGTCCGTGGCCTGAGAATGCAGGCCCAGTCCCTGGTTCTCAACTGTGTCAGGACTCGCTCGATGGTCCCGGCACACCGGGCTTGTATCACTCAGTTCGGCCCCAAGTTCGTGGGCCAAACAGGCTTCCTGGCCCAGGTTGGCCTCCTCCAGGCCCGCCTCGCACGCACCATGCAGAAGCATGCAGGGGCTAGGGTTCCCGCCGAAGCAGCGAGAAAATTCCTCCAGCATCGGATCCGAAGTCTCCGTGCTCGACCTCCCACGGTAATTTGCCGTGCCTCCGCGCGGCTATGCCTCCGGGAATCTGGACGAACGATATTGCGCGCTGACATTCTTGGGATCCTTGAGGCGGATCCGGGGTGTGAGTTATACAGTGGTTTCTGTTGAACAATATACGCGGCCCTTTCCCTTATACGGGCCCGCACGAGGGGAGTGGAGGTTGTACTGTGGGGAGTCAGGGCTCAGGAGAGAGAGAAGGAACAGTTTTGAGATTTTTTTTTACGGAGGCTCTCTAGATGCCATTGTACCCATTGGTTCCCCTCGCGTTTAACAGATGCTTGACTCCTAGTGACCATTTTTATTACGGATCTGTTCCATACTTAATGTTCATGCATGTTGAAGCTGTTCCGATTGGAAAGTGTCTGATTAGCCAGGAGAAAACTTCCTAGGCTACCTTGAGGTGCTATCGTGCTCCCAATAATGTATGCAAAAAATTGCAACGATAATTTGAATAGATAGTTCACCTTATAATTTATCATCGGCAAAATTTGAGATGTAACGGAGCGAAGAGAAAACAAAAGAAAAATGAAATCAGCATGTAAATAGTACGAGTTGTAACTGTTTATCTCAGACCCGCAACTTGCTACTATTCACATGTTCATTTCTTTTTTTTTGTTTCTTCTTACACATACATCTAGTTCATCTCAAATTTTGCAACATAGTAGCTGATGACATGCACTACAAATTTATATTTTTGTTGTATTTTTTACGCACCTGTTGCGGTGCTACCGATGTTAGGAGCACATTCAAACCCACGGTAGCACTAGAGTCGTATATTCATTTTTCTTTTGGCGTGTAAAGCATATTTTTTAACTGATGCATTATTCGTTGTGCATGTGACTAATTGGGATGCAACCAACTCACACGTGTGTTAACGACGCCCTGTCCACATGCACAAGTGTGTTAATAAGTGATGAGATGAGAAGATTTTTTTTTTCTTTGCGAGAAGAGAAGATGCACAAGGTTAATGAAAAGTTCTATAGAAATATATATGGTTGTGCAATTATTTAAGTCCACTTTTGTTTGCAAAATAAGATTAGAGGTATCATTTGTACATTTAGCGGGTGCCACGTGTTGCACATTAACTGTTGATCGTGCATATAATGTTGTCATCTTTTATGAAAGTTTGAGCTCACTTTTATGATTAGTTTATTTTGTGCATATGATGTAAAGCTATATATTCATTCGTGAGACCTAGCTCAATTTATTTGCGTGTCCTCGGACATGATGACCGTTAACCGTATACAACAACTAGTCACAACACAAGGTAGTAGTGCATGTGTTTGTGCACGATGAAATCTTTACTTCGGTGTGAAAAACAATTTCATTCAATATGTGTATAATTTTTTTGCGAAGGATTGAAAAACTTTTTTTCTTTGTGAAGGATTCAATATATGTATATGTAGACTCATACACAACATTTAGCTATGCGCGATAGCCTATGGTAACTAAGTTGCACAAACAAAAGTAATGATTTCAAAAATATCTATAGATAGTCTATTGACTTCACGCTATAAATTATCATCAATCATGCAAAATTTTAGGCATAACAAAAAAATATGTCCAAAGAAATAAAAACGAAATAAAGCATATAAATATTTGTATGTTGCACTGTTCATGAGTAATATTTAGATGCCACTTTTATTTTTTTTGGTTTCATGTTTCATGAGTTTATTTGAATACAGTGGGCACCTAATGTTTCATGAGAGCAGCTGAATCACTCCTCTGGCGGCGTTGGGCCAAATTTGAAAATGAAGAAGCTTCCAGACACCGGTAGAAAAATCAAGGCTGCATGCAGGTGCAAACTGCAAAC
The DNA here is from genome assembly GCA_012490785.1 of Eragrostis nindensis. Classification (NCBI taxonomy): domain Eukaryota; kingdom Viridiplantae; phylum Streptophyta; class Magnoliopsida; order Poales; family Poaceae; genus Eragrostis; species Eragrostis nindensis. Next base: position 1,032,967 of record JAAXCT010000116.1, on the reverse strand, counting down.
TGACCTGCTCACCATGCCGCATTTAGTGCAGCTGAAACTCCGACCCCACGTAGCATGTAACTGGTCCGGTGCATAGTACGTAGTAGTACACTACTCCTAACCAGATACATGAGCCGGTACATGTGGCCCACTATAGCCCACCAATCTCAGCAGCATGACTGCCGTCCAGATACGCGGAGGCATAGCGCCGCGGAGGACAGGAGCCGCACTCAGGCACAGCGCTAGGCCCGAAAAGGAACACACCAGCATATGTGTGTTTGGTGGAGCTTCTTCCACCGGTTTATGGTCCGGCTTATTGCATTTTGCTGCTGTAGCTACAATGATTTCACTGTTCACTAATAGAATAAGCCGCGGGAAGCAACGTCTGAGGTATTTTTTCAGCTTTTTTCACTGTAGCACCAGTGATTTTCCTGTAGCAAAGTCAATAAGCCGCTTGCAAAACGCCGGCCCAAACACGCCCGAGTCAATAAGCAGCAATTCCCCTCGAACGGTCATCTGCCTCTCTTGATTGCTTGGACCCACTTGGCTCAATTCCCCTCGAACGGTCATCTGCCTGGAGTTACTCCTTGTTGGTTCGGCAGTTGTGGATGGGCCCACCGCCATCAATGCAACCGGTGGCACGCCGGAGGACGGCCGGACATCGCTCGATGCCGGAGCGGCAGAGGACTCAACGACCAGGCCGTCGACAGCTGCATCGCCCGGATGAGGCGGGGTGTCTACGACCTCCACTGTACTCCGTAGCCAAAGACCATTTATCTTGACCAGCCAAAGACCACGCCATTCGTAGGCTTCAACCCCTGTGGCATGGCAGCTCCATGTACCACATAAAAAGTCGCCCGGCCGTGCACCTGGGAAGCAGCAAATGCCTCAACTCGCACACAGCCGCATGAGGATGAGGCTAACCATCCTCTCCTCGGTCCTCCTCCTGGCCGCGGCCTTGAAGCCCCCTGCAGTTTCAGCAAGTGCAAGCCAGAGCATTCTATGGCCCGGCGACTCCATCGCCGTGGAGGACGCTTCCAGCCACGTCCTCGTGTCGCCGAGCGGCAACTTCTCCTGCGGCTTCCACAAGGTGGCCACCAACGCCTACACGTTCTCCATCTGGTTCACCCGCTCGGCCGACGCCACGGTGGTGTGGACGGCCGGCCGCGACGCCCCGGTCAACGGCAGGCGCTCCCGCGCCGAGTTCCGCAAGGACGGCTCCCTGGTGATCCAAGACTTCGACGGGCAGGTGGCGTGGAGCACCAACACGAGCGGCACGCAGGCCGACCGCGTGCAGCTCCTCGACACCGGCAACCTCGTGGTGGCCGACGCCGGCGGGCGCAAGCTGTGGCAGAGCTTCGAGTGGCCGACGGACACGCTGCTCCCGGAGCAGCCCATCACCCGGTACAAGCGGCTGGTGTCGGCGTCCGCCAGGGGCCTGCCGTACTCCGGCTTCTACAACTTCTACTTCGACAGCAACAACATCCTGAACCTCATGTACGACGGCCCGGAGATCAGCAGCAACTACTGGCCGCCGCCCTACAACCTGTGGTGGCAGAACAACCGGACGGCGTACAACAGCAGCCGGTACGGGAGCCTCGACAGGTCCGGCGTCTTCATGGCGACCGACAACACGATGCTCGTCGCCTCCGACATGGGCGACGAATCCGTCATGCGGCGGCTGACGCTGGACTACGACGGCAACCTCCGGATGTACAGCCTCGACGACGGCGACGGCAGCTGGCGCGTCACGTGGGTGGCCGTGCCGCGGCAGTGCGACGTGCACGGCGTGTGCGGCCGCTACGGCATCTGCACGTACCAGCCGGCGCTGGCGTGCACGTGCCCCGACGGGTACGTGGCCCGCGACCTCAGCGACTGGAGCAAGGGGTGCCGGCGCCAGTTCGACCTCCGGTGCGACGACGAGGTCCGCTTCGACGAGATGCCGTCCGTCGACTTCTACGGCTTCGACTTCAACTACACCCCGGGGCTCACCTTGGAGAGGTGCCGGCACATTTGCCTCGATGACTGCAACTGCGAGGCGTTCGGCTACAAGAAGGGCTCCGGGGAGTGCTACCCAAGATCGCCATGTGGAACGGCAAGGTCCAGGAGCCCAGGCAGACCGTCTACTTCAAGGTGCCGACGCGGGTCCCGAAGCTGAAGCCCACCGTGCCGGACTCCCCTGGCCACACCTGCCTCGTGCAGGAACGGGAAGCCAACGTGAGCTCCTCCTACCTGCGAGTCAAGGGCAGCAAGATCAACTTCGCCTACTTCTTTTTTTCGAAAGACCCGGAACATTGCCGGCATTATATTTATAAGAAGAAGGGAGTTTTACACACGCTTAAGCGTGAGTTACAGCTAGGAGCGACTTAGGAGCATGGGCTAAGCCGTCCATAAAAAACGGACTACTCACTAATATTTCTAGCGACCAGTGCCGCCAGGTGCTTGGCACCAGCAGCGCTCCACAAGGAGACCTCATCCTTGATTTCAGTTACCAACCTTGCTACTGTCTTCTCACTTCGCTCAAAAACTCGGTCGTTTCGTTCCCGCCAGATCGCCCAGGTGACCAAAATTGCTAGTGATCGAGAGCCTTTTGATGTTTCTGATTGGGTGTCATCTGAGAGGCTGCAGAACCATGAGGCCGGGCTGTAATGACTTGCCCAGGTGGCCGGATGTAGCTGGTGTGCCCCCGACCAGGCACTGATCTCTTCCCAGATCCTGCGCGCGATCGGACATTCACAGAACAGGTGCACCGCTGTCTCAAGGTTCCGATAGCAGAGCTGACAGAAGTACTCATTCGGCCATTCTCTCTGTTGCAGCCGATCTGCCGTCCACACCCTGTTCTGAAGTAGAAGCCACAAGAAAAATTTTGCACTTCGCCGGCGCCCACACTTGCCAGACCTTGAGCGGGAATAAGGAGGCCACACTCCCTCAAACTGCATGAGATAGGCAGATTGTGCAGAGTACTCACCATTTTGTGTGCGCGTCCACACAATGGTGTCCGGTTGATCACCAGCAAGATCCATGGCCTGATCTTCAATCATACCCCATAGCAGGACATACTCATGAAACAAAGCCGCCGTCATGTTGTGCCATACATCACGGATCCAGTTGTCATTCTGCATTGCGTCTGCCACCGATCGGTTTTTGCGCTTGCTGTGTTTGAAGAGAGCAGGGAACATGGCAGCTGGAGATTGTCCTTCGATCCAGCTGGACTTCCAAAAGCTTGCGCGTTGGCCATTACGAACTGTAACTGCAGTAGCAGCAGCGAACAGTGCCTCATCTATTGCATCAATCGGCAATTCCATGCCGGTCCATGGCCTGTCAGGTTGTCTCCATTGAAACCATAGCCACCGTAGGCGTAGTGCTCGACCAAAAAGTTCCAGATCAGTCACTCCCAGGCCTCCATATTGCACAGGCCGCCGCACCCGTGCCCAACTAACCTTGCATTTGCCCCCGTGCAATCTTTGGTTTCCTGCCCATAGGAACTTTCGACGCACCTTGTCAAAATCTTTGATGAACTTGGCTGGAGGTTTGAGCACTGTCAGAAGGTAGATGGGCATCGAGCTCAAGACCGTCTTCACCAATTCTCTTCTTCCACCCAAGTTCAATAATTGGCCATGCCATCCCGTCAGCTTGGCCATGGCGCGATCCAGAATAAACTGGAGGTGCACTAGCCTCAAACGGCCTAAGGTTAAGGGCAATCCGAGATATGTAAATGGGAAGCCAGTGCGCTGTGCGTTGCAGTCCCGCAGCACCTCATCCAGATCAATATTATCACAACAGATGGCAGCAATTGTACTTTTCTCAACATTGATCCGCAGCCCTGTTGCATTGCCAAAGTGGTGCATGATGGAGAGCACCGTGCGCACATCATTGCTGACCGGGTGTACAAAGATTGCTGCGTCGTCAGCATACAAGGAGAGCCGCAGCCTGGCATGACGACCCCTTAATGGTGCGAGCTCTCCTTCCTCGGTTGCAATCGCCAGAACTCTTTGCAAAGTGTCAATGGCCAATATGAATAAGTAGGGCGACAGGGGGTCGCCCTGCCGGACTCCTCGCTGATGCTTGATGGAGGGCCCTGGTACTCCGTTCAGCAGTACCGTCGATGATGCGGTGGTGAACAGGAGAGCCAACCAGTTTCGCCATCTTGGCGGGAAACCTCTTTTTTCTAACATCTCCAATAGGTACTCCCATGAGACCGAATCAAATGCCTTAGATATGTCCAGTTTCATCAACAAGGCTGGCGTTTTCGTTCGGTGATAGGCTCTTGCAAGGTTGCGAACGAAGAGAAAATTGTCTTGTATGCACCGTCGCTTGATGAAAGCACTTTGCGATGAGGAGATGAGACTGTCAATGTGGGGGGCCAGCCGTAGTGCGAGTACCTTGGAGACCAATTTGGCGAAGGAGTGTATGAGGCTGATTGGCCGAAAGTCTTTTGGCAGGTCTGAAACTTCCTTCTTAGGCAACAGGGTGATGGTGGCCGTGTTCAACTTGTGAAGGGGGCCGGTGTGCAGGTTGTGCAGGGCACCAAAAGCTCGTAGCACATCATGCTTGATTATGTGCCAACACGTCCTGTAGAATGTCCCGGTAAAACCATCCGGTCCCGGTGCCTTCTCGGAAGGCATTTCCTTTATTGCCTTCCACACCTCTTCTTCAGTGAACGGTGCATCAAGGTGTGCATCATCAATCATTGGTAGGTCTAGTTGATCCCAGTTGAAGTTTTGGCTTCGCTGCTCTCTTGTGCCCATGACACGGGTGAAGTAATCTGTGAGCAGGGCCTCTTTCTCATCATGATGCCACACATAGGTTCCTTGCTCCGTTTTCAGGTTTGGTATGAAATTTTCCTTCGGCGCGCATTGGCTTTCATGTGGAAGAACTTTGTGCAAGCATCACCAGCGCGGAGCCAAACAAGGCGTGACGCTTGTCGCCGACGTGCCCGCTCTATCGCCGCAAGGCCTAAGACGCGCACTTTTAGTTCTTTTTTCAACTGCAGTTCCTCAACAGAAAGTTGTCTCTGCTCCTGTGCTATATCCAACCGCAGAATTATTTCATTCACTAAATGCAGTTGCTTCCTTGCGTCACCGAACAACTCTTTGCTCCACTGTTTCAGACTTTGGGCAACATTGCTGAGCTTAAAATGAAGGATATTCAACGGGTTGATCCCAGGTACCTCTTTTTCCCAGGCTGCTTGTACCACCTCAAGGAAGCCGGGCACTTTTGTCCAAAATGTTTCAAATTTGAACCGAGCATGGCGTGGTGGCCGCTGGTGGTGTGCAAGGTATAATGGGCAGTGGTCTGATAACGACGACGACAGAGCTTGAAGGCAAAAACCCGAGAAGGCTAAATCCCATTCTCTTGTGCAAAAGGCTCTATCCAGTCTCACGAGCGTAGGATCTTCTCTTTCATTGCTCCATGTATACTTCCTATTTTGCAACGCAAGCTCAAGCAGCTCGCAAGAATCAAGTGCTCTTCTAAAGGTGCCCATCAGCCGCCTATTTAAGTTGAGATTATTCTTGTCACGAGCCTCATAGATCAGGTTGAAATCCCCGATGCAGAGCCATGGCACTCCAACTGCTGGACGGATGTCTTTAAGCTCGTCTAGGAACCGCGGCTTGTCCGCATCTTCAGAGGGACCATAGACTGTGGTGAGTAAGAAGCTTGAGTTGGTCATCCTCATCCTGATTTGCATCGTGAGTGAGAACTCACGAAGCACTAGGTCTGAAGCTTCAATCAGGTCTCTGTTCCATGCTAAAAGAACACCCCCACGGGTGCCCCTTGCTGGCAAGTAGCGGAAATCAGCCAAGTTAGAGCCCAAGAATTGCCTGCTGAGCCGATCATCAATGGTTGCCAACTTTGTTTCTTGTAGACATGCAATGGTTGGTTTGGTTGCTTGCAACATTCCTAGGACTGCTTCTCTCCGTGCCGGCATGTTCAAGCCGCGCACATTCCAATTGAGAAATGTTAGGTCTTCACTCATTGACGAACAGGGTGAACAACAACAGAACAAGCACATTCTTCACTGCCATCCGGCTGCTAACACGCCATACACCATCATACACATAACCAGGGAGCGGGGCAGTCCACCAATAGACCCAAGACACTGCCCCCCTGAAGATCTTTGCCGAACACTCTCCAGCAGCAACACGAACACAACAAACTACCACTGACGGAGCTAAGTTAAAGCGAGCTAACATCTGGAAACAGAAATAACAACAAAGAGTAGCTAGCATTGGGGGGGCTAGACTCCATTGGCCTGCGCAGCAAGCTCCTCGGTGGCAAGTGCAGTCATTGCTTTTGAGAGCTGACCGTTAGCAAGGCGAGACATGGCCCTGATCGCAGACATCGTCTTCTTGGACAGCGGTGAGCTGCACATGTCAGTGAACTTCTTGACTGCCTCATCTCCAATCGGCTCGTCAGCCGCCACCATGTCAAGCTCACGAATCAGGCGGTGTGTAGCTCGCTGAGACACCGGGATCCTCGCGGTGGTGTTCGTGGTGGAAGCCGTCTTCATGGCCGTCGGGTACCTCTTCGTCTTCCGCGCGGACCCCGCCGCGGCGCGGGTCCGCGACGAGGAGGGCTACGCCCTGCTGTTCAGCCACTTCAGGCGGTTCACCTACGACGAGCTGTCGAACGCCACCGACAAGTTCGGCGACCAGCTCGGGAAGGGCGCGTCGGGGGCCGTGTACAAGGGCCTCCTGGACGACGGCCGCGTCGTCGCCGTGAAGTGCCTGGAGGAGCAGACGCAGGCCGACGAGGTGTTCCGGTCGGAGCTGAGCGTCATCGGGCGGATCAACCACATGAACCTCGTCAGGATGTGGGGCTTCTGCTCCGAGGACTCGCACAGCCTCCTCGTCTCCGAGTACGTCGAGAACGGCTCGCTGGCCAAGGCCCTGTTCGAGGACGGCGACGAGAGCGAGAGCGAAGAGAGCGTGTTGAGTTGGCGTTCGCGGTACAAGGTCGCCGTCGGCGTCGCCAAGGGCCTGGCCTACCTCCACCACGAGTGCCTCGAGTGGATCCTGCACTGCGACGTGAAGCCGGAGAACATCCTGCTCGGCGCCGACATGGAGCCCAAGATCACCGACTTCGGCCTGGTCAAGCTGCTGAGCCGCGACGCGTGCAGCCGCCTGGTGATGTCGCAGGTGCGCGGCACGCGTGGATACATCGCGCCGGAGTGGGCCAGGAACCTGCCCATCACGGGGAAAGCCGACGTGTACAGCTTCGGCGTCGTGCTCCTAGAGCTGCTCCGGGGGCAGCGCGTCTGCGACTGGGTGGTGGATGGCAAGGACGACGCGCGCATGGACTTCCAGCGGCTGGTCGCTTGGCTCCGGGAGAAGCTCAGGTGTGAGCCGGAGCAGTCTACGTGGCTGGAGGAGCTCCTGGATCCGAGGCTGCGCGGCGATTTCAGCCAGTTGCAGGCCGCGATGATGCTGGAGCTGGCGCTTTCGTGCGTTGATGAAGATCCCAACAGGAGGCCCAGCATGAACGCTGTTCTGCAGAAGCTCCTCTCGTCGGACGATGGGGCTTCGACGCGATATCCGTGACTGTCTATAGCTCACCCGGGTGAAAAACTGGATCCCATCACCCGAATTTTAGACCATTGGATCAAGAATCAAAAGGATCTTTCAACCATCAGATCTAACCTGATCTGGTAGAGAAGAAAAATTCAGGTATTTTAGAGGGCCCTAGCACCCGAATTTCATTTACACCATCCATACTCAAAAATTACACCGAAACAATCACTGTAACTTCAGTATAAAGCAGCTGTAACTCCAATATAAATTGACTGTAACTTAAGGTATAAGAAAAATTTGAGTATTCATGGCCTTAAAAAACACCCGATTTTCCATCTATGACATGTGTTCATTCTTTAATGCATGCTACTTAGGAAGAAAAGGAAGGAGACAGAATTCGGGTGTTGGAGGACAACTTTTCACCGGGCAAATTTTATCTTTTCCCAAAAAAAAATGCGTGAGCGTTGACATAAAGAAAGGAAAAAGGGTGAGCGTGACATGTCTCTTGTTACTACTGTCAACGACCTAAGTAGATGTAAAGGAAATGTTAATTTAATGATCGTTGTTTCTACTGGAACGCAATGCCACTTACTTATTAGCATGCACATACGTTGATTGATCTAATCATTTGCGGGAAAGGAATTTGCTGCAAATCTAACCTGCTCACTCACTCGTACATTACGCGTAAGGACAACTGCACATGGGAGCATTCATTTTCGTAGCCAAAAAGAAAATACGGCAGCTAGTACCTGATCGAATTCGTTTGTGATATTAAAACAGCGCTGACTTAATTTACAGCAAAAATTCTTCAGTGGTTGGAATTGGAACGGAGTCACTTTCAGATATCGGTAGAGCAGTAGCCGCCAGCCGGTGATATTTTGAGCGTTTTGGTCCATTTCGCACGAATGTCATGCCTGTGTATAACGTGATGTGTACATCTTTGTTGTTTTCCGAATATAGTTTACCATTATTACCTGATCCGATCCAATGTTCTGCTACAGCACTGCCTAAGTTTAATGTTTAGGGTCCACTCTCGTCTTTCAAATGCAACGCTCCGTAGATTTCACAATTATAGCAATATCATGTTATAAACGAAAAAAAAAAACAAAACGGAAATAATGATGAGAATCATGGAGAACATTTTGAGCATACATTAATAACCAGCCAACCAATCATCGATCTGTATCAATCAATTGGTTATGGTACCAGTAGCCATGTTTAGCAGTGGTCCTGTGAACAGAAGTTAGAGCTTGCTATGTTTTAGCCATGGTATTCATATGACCGGTTGAAAATAGGAATCAGCCTTGCTGCCAAGGTTTTGGTAATTGATTCTCGTATTGATTATTCGTGTCCCCTATATACTGTGCAAGGCAGACATTAGACTCTCGTACACTCATTTGTCACAAGTTATACCATTAGAGAAAAAAAAAACTAACTACTCATATAACGTACTCATGAAGCGTTCCAGAAACAATGGTCTCCTGCTACTATCGTTGTTTCTTCTCGTATCTTCGGCAGTTTTTATGTGCATAAGTGATAAGAGGCTATCCTTTCTTCGAATTTCATACATCATGTACCAATGTATCATTTTCTTTTTATTAGGTTGAAAAGGATATACGTGTTCCTTTTGATCTTGAGGTCAAAGCGTTGAAAGCATCGGCACCAGGATGGACGGGGCAAACAACATAATCATCAGCGGCGAGATCAACAATGGTTGCTATCCAGACTCGTCCCGCCGCAAGTGAGCGTTCTGCTGTAACAAGGATAACTTTTGCTGGCCAACTCTCCAAGATTGCTTGCCAAATTGCCCCTGTTGTGTAAAGGACACAAAGCCTAATCGTTCTCGAGATTATGATTAACCGTCGGTCCTCTTGAGACAGAGATCATGGAGGTTCCATGCATGAAAAGCAAGGGTGAAGGTTTACTAATAATTTTTGGGCTTGAGTACATTGTAGAAGTGGGAACCTGTGTTCGATTCTGCAGCCCAGCTGATAGAGGGCTGAATTGTGTTCAGTATCTTTTACTGCCATCTGCATTCATGGGAAAGGAATTTTTTGCAAATGTAAAAATGCTCACATAATATGTACTAGTAACATGCTCACATATTATGCCTAATCACAACTGCACATGGGAGCATTTTTCTTTGTAGAAAAAAAGACGGCAGATATACTTAGTGGCGATATTCAAATACCATTGACTTCACAACTAAAAAGGTTTGCAAAGAAGTCGCTTTCGCATACCGGTACAGCAGCCGCCAGCCGTGGATATTTTAAGCATTTTGGCCAACTTCACACGAAACATGATGATATACGGATATATAACTAGAAAAATAGCGTGCCATTGGCACGCCTCATGTCCCTTATAACGTGATGAAGCTAGGCCCATAGTGTTGGGAAAAAGCTTTGCTCTCACCAAAGATTTTGAGCAATATAAGAGTTTAAGCTTTGCATTAAAATATTATATTTGGTTTGTCACAACCAAAGAACTGAATCCTTTTGCTCGTAGGGAAGTTAATATATTTTTTTTGGGGGCATGTAGGGAAGTTAATCTAAACATTGCATGAGAAATATTGATTACATGCATGAACTCTGTAATCGAGTTCTGAACATAGTATGTACGAGATACAAACATAAAGGCGATAAGAAAACATTCTGCCACCAGAAAAAGACTTAAAATAAAACATAAAGGTAAGAAAAATTCTTCAATCTCAATGTTCTCTGACATAAATTTTATTTGGGATGCTAGTTCAGAAATTAATATAGGCTAGAAATATGTAAATTCTCAGTCAAATAGTATAGCCACAGACTCAATCGGATTGATTAGGATCACAGTAGTTATGTTAACTCAAGTTCATCTTCTATCAGTCCGAAGTGTAAACAATTTTCAGAAACACAGTGAAGTAAATAATTTCACTTGCTCATACATAATATGAAAGCTGATAAATAATATTTGACTGTAAATATTTTGGAGGCCAAATTTTAAGAGTAGTTGGTTGTTGAGAAAAAAGTCTGAATGCAGTGCAATCGGATAACTAAACAAAAAAAAAGCTTAGAAAAGACAAAAAGATCATGGAGGTAAATGTGATGTTAAATACATGCAATTTTTCTCAGTATTCATCAAGAAGAAGGAAATAGTTTCTACTGGGAAAATAAACTCATGTGAGAGGTACATCAGTCAAGATGGGAGACCGCAATGCGCTCAAGGCTGAAAATGATTCATAATATATGTGCTAGGTAAGAAACAACTAATAAAATAATTGTATTTCACCATGTCCTCCTAGATTTGGTATTATTCGATTAAATTGACTTCACCATATTCTTCTAGATTTGGTATAAACACATCAGTTCCTCTGCCTTACGAAATAAGTAAGCTGCAGCAGCCATTGCTAGGAAGCATCCTAAACTTTGATTGTGCACATAGAACAAACCAAAAACTGTGCATTACACAAATATATAGGCCAATGCCTGATCACTTTACACATAATAATCTTTAGAATAGCTAGAAGAGAAAAAACTCTACTATACGCAAAATGTAATTTAAGAGTTCAGGGCTTTCCACTATAAAAAGAAGCTGTTCTGAGTGTTGGTAGCACAACAAATTACAGTCAAACAAAAGCAGTTGACAAAGAATATAGATATTCGACCTTGTGCGGGAAATACCACAAACACCTGGTCTGCATTAGAGTGAAGGCAAGCGAATCAAAAATAGGAAGGATTCAAATACGTATGTCGTACTGAATGATGAAGGATACCTACAGTTTAAGCAAGGGCACACTCTGACGGTCAGCATGTCAACGACCATGTGCCTCCTTCATGGTCAGCCACCTTGTGCCTTGCGAGAAGATGCAGACAGAGCAAGGTGATTACATGAAGGTGCCGGCGGGTGCCACGACAAACTAGCAAGTGCGAGGAGGCCGAGCTCGGCAGGAAGCCGAACCCCGCATGGGTAGAGGCGTATTGCGGTCTTACCCGCTAGCGTCCGGGCAGCCGTGCCTCGGCGGCAAGACGGAGCGAGCGGGCTCGGTGGCGTACCGAAGTATGAGGAGCGCGCTTGAGAAGAGCGGCAGCGCGTGCAGACACAGTTCGCCGGAGCCGGAGGAAGGAGCGGTGGCGGCAGCCGTCCGCCGGTCATCTGCAGATGGATTATTGATGCGCAGGCATGCGATTGGGAGCATCTGTGATGTGCTCGACGAAAAATCTGGAGGCCGCTAGATATCTTGCGACGCTGCATCTAGAACTCACGTCATGCTTCGCAGCTTTATCGAATCGAACGATACAGATTTACTAACGACCGGATCCAACGGTTGGTAACAGCAAGGCTGACGTGGGCATACTCGCTGGTCAGGAACGCGACCGCGTTGGGAAATTAGAAGATGATATATTACACTTATCGTTTTCTGAATATAGGATGTGGTTCATCGGATATGTCTTCTGACTCCTGCATTTTATATACAGATAAGGCGCGGCACGACCATATAAAATATTGGGAGCAAACAATGCTTATATGTTTACACACTCGATTCACACGGGACTTGGAGTAGTTTTTTTTGCGAATGAAAAATATATTATTTTTTTGCGAATGGGGACTTGGAGTAGTTGAAAGTCAAAACTTCTTTTCCAGCTCAAAATTTCAAAGCAAGCATATCACAGGGAAAAAAAACTTTGTGAGAAAAAAGACGAAAGCGTATGCGTTTTTTCCTCATTTAATAAACATGGATACCATTACTGGCTGATTGTACTGTCCCTTGTGGCTCTGCATGTATATGACATGTATAAGATGCTGCGCAACAGATCTAAGGAAATAAAGAGCCGACAACCAATGTGTTTGCACACTTTGGACACAGATGGGACGTGAAAGGACAATATGAAACTTCATTTCCAGCTCCAAACTGCCTGTTACAGGCTCACAGCAATTCAAAAACTGAAGGAAAAAAATGAGAAAGAAATCAAGAGAAACTTCCGTAGAAGGAAAGCCTCTACTCTTCTCCTCGTTTCAGCATGAAAGCAAATTAACTGATCAACTCTCAGCTGGCTGCTGCTTAACCGATATGGTCACCTCTTTACCTCCGTACTCTAGAAGCCATGACGGAGCAGTGGCTACATAGGAACATGCCGGTGTGAGTTTTGCTCGTCTTCTGCGTCGGGGCTTTGGGCCGAACCGAGCGCGAAGGTGGGGAATGGCCCCCGTGCACGTTGTTCTCACTAGCCGCGATTTGGCCCAGTCTAACGCGAGGTAGCTGCTGCTGTGCCTGTGCAAGTGCAATCAAGCCGCTCGTCCTACCAATTTGGTCCGGCCCAACTGAACGAGCACAGGCTTCCGCTGCTCGTGCAGTCCTGCGTTATCGCCGCTGGTTTCTCTCGACGCGGCTTCCGTCCCCATGCCGTGTTGTCGTGTTGATGAGTTGATGACTGCTGCCGCTGCATCCACGGGCGAAGCAGAGGAGCCGTGCTGCTGCGCGGCGACGGCCGAACCGCCTCACGGCGTCGTGTGACGTGTCGCCGGGACACCCTGCGACGCATAGGACACCCTCCTGGCTCTTGTTAACGGGAACGCCCATTTCTGATTTGTTAAGCCCGTGAATGACAACGTGGCCTTGTTTCTCATCTGCTTTGGCACGGGACAGCCCGGCCCATAAATCGTGATGCTTTTGACGTCCGGTTTCTGGTAGGCCTGTTCTCTCGCCGTCCGACGAAGTCAAAGTAAACGACTGACTTTCTCTTCTCCTCAAAATAAAAACCCGACTGACTTCTCGATATTAAACTAAGCCAACTGCAACTAATTAACGACACACGAAATGTTAGGAATATAAAGAAGCCACGATGGCGTAACAAGAAGAAGGCTGGTGGAACAAGAAGATGCCCGGAGCCTTTTAAAACTTTATTAACTGAATCTATGCGTATCATTGCAGAAAAGAACAATTGGTTTAATCGTCGAGTACGGTTGCTCAAACATCAACATACCATCTACTCGTACAAAGCTTTAATGACCAAAGTTAACAAGTACAGATGCCTCCACCACTCACAATTTCCCAGCGCACGAACATACAAAACTCCATCAAGCGTCACGGCGGAGGGTAAATCTACCACATCAGTGCATTACCAATTAAGGTCCAGCGCTTTAGACTGTCACCCTCACCCTCTATTGTTGAACCAATGAAGAGGACACTCTCCTCTCTCTTTTTCTTCTTCTTTTTTGCAAACCAGAATAGCTCGACAACGGAGGCTACGTACTCGGCCGTTGGACAGTGTCTGGCGGCGAATGGAAATGACGGTACCGTCTCTCCAGCCAAAGAGACGAATCTTAACGCAACAAGGTAGAGAAGAAAGGCGTGGAGAATTTGGAAACGAGACATCGAACAGAAATCATAAAGTGCGCAACTAACCGCACCAATGCGAAGTCACGTGAATTACACGGGGAAACACAAAATGGTCCAAATCAAATCGCACCTTTCTTCACAAAATAACCCCATTAACAAATAAGTTGTGATTACACCATGTTGATCACGCACGCATATCTCACGCAAATTTGAAAGTACAATAAGCATAATAATTGATGGATGCCTAACGACCACCAAACACGAGTAGATAACGACGAACAGAACAGAAAAGGTCAACCGCCGCAGCCGCCGCCGCAACCGCCGCCGCACCCACCGCCCCCGCCACAACCGCCTCCGCACCCGCCGCCGGAGTTGAGCGCCGAGCCGATGACAGCGCCGGCGGCCAGGCCTCCGACCGCGCCGACGGCGAGCCCCGCGCCGGCTCCGAGCCCGCTGCGCCCCGTCCTGCCGGCGGGCTGCTGCTGCGGGTACGGGTACCCGGCGGGCTGTTGCGCCGGGTAGCCGTACGCCCCGCCCGGAGGAGGCGGGTACCCCTGGCCGTAGTAGTAGACGTTGTTGTTGTGGCGGGGCGGCTTCTTGGCGCCCTGCGCGCACCCGAACGCCGCGATGGCCGCCACGGCCAGCGTCACGGCCACCGCGAGGATCACGATCGCCGCAGGACTGAGCCGAGCGTGCTGCGCTGTGGTGGCAGCAGCATCGATCGCTAGGTGGTGCGCAGCCACAAGGGCCGCGCGAACCATTGCTCCTTGGGTCTCCGCGCGAGGCTAGAGACGGGAGAGGAGCAGCTGCGTGAGGGAGACGGGGAGGCAGAGATAAGAGGACGGGCTCACTGCGATTGGCTAAAAGCACTGGGTCAAAGTCGTCGGCTGATTATTCTAGGACGTGGTTGCCTGCGCTGAGCAATTAGGAGTTGGGATACAACTAACGACACGGAAAGGGACTATAAAAACTACGCCTTCGCGCGGATGACGACCTCTTCGCGAGGAATTTTCTATTCGAGATCGCTTTCGCTCGCAGTTGCAGCGAAGAAAGGTTCAGAAAGTAGCAAATGAGGCCCTTCATGCGCATATATATAGGCCTGGGAGTTGGAACCCGTGTTAGTTAACGAAACCGTCAGTAAACTTGCAACCTGGATATGAGGTGTTGTTCTGTTTCTTCGTGGATAAGCTTCCTTTTTCCGTCGAGCAAGCAACGGGAATTTTGCTGCTACCATATCTCTAAAAAAAAAGGAAAAGAGAGAGTTTGCTGCTGCCATGTTCGGTATAGATGCAAGTTCAGGCTCTGGTGTGAAAACACCTTCGCAATCATGGCCGGTAATCTGAAATTACCTTATATCGTCGACGACAAAAACCGTGCAATATAGAAATCAAAGGTTGGCTCCATGCCTTGTGAACAACGCATGCATGCCCAATTAGCAGCGACAAATCGAGCGCTCATGGGCTCGTTGCAAAGTAAACTACCATATACGAACACTTGTGCCATGTTCTCCCACGCCCCCGACGTTTTCGCCTTCTCCGAACAATGGGCAAAACAACGGCAGACGATGCGCATACTAGCTGTTCGGCAGGAGAATATTCTACTCGTTTCCGTCCATGTCAACAAGCAATCGGTTTATCGAGAGGCCACGCATTCGTCGCCGGCTACACCGATGGAGACAGCAGATATTTTGGGCATGGTCAACAGATCGTATCAAGCTAAAAAGGCTGAGCCCACAATCGTGGCATGCGAAAGTCAAAGACTAAACGGCCCAGTCAAGTAACGGAAAAGGCCCTGTTTGGTGCCTGAACTTCAGCGGGCCGTACCGCTCTTTGTGCTCATCAGCTTCAGAGAAAGCTGCTTCAACACGTCAGCGTCAGCAGCTTAGCCTTACAGAGCCACACGGGCCATGCCAACAGAGAAGGTGTCATTTCGCTCATGAAAGGGAAGATTCCGAGGAACCGCTGCTATTACTATCAGCCTCCGTAAGCGACTGGGGTGAGACCTCCGAGACTATTCCAGCTGCTAGTAGGGAGTAGTAGTCAACAACGGCTGCGTGCGCCTGCCAAGGCCATTCGTTTAAGTCATACTTCTCCATGCACAGGCAGCGCTTACATCCACTTGTGAGGCGATCACAGATTCACAGAGAACCGGTCCGCCAGCTAGTCTCTGATATGAGCCCAATGATTTAGCTCTGCAGCGCGCAGTTCCTCCCCCTCGCCAGCAAGTGAAGGTGAAGCGCAAGCAGCACAGGCAAGCTTTTTTCTCTGTCATATGATTTCCTTCATTTGAACCTTTTCTTATTCGGTTTGTCAGATATTTCAGAATTCATTCAGGCATCTACTATAGTTTGGTTCTTAGCTTACAGTTGGAGAATGGTAAAATCGTGCGTGAGCTACTCCTAAATTGTGTAGTAGTTGCGAATCTGGGAGTTCGGATTCAGATATTATCTCATCAGAAATGAGATTTTGATTTCTCCTTCATTTTGAGCCTTAGATTGGGTACTAGGTTGGTTGCTTGTTTCCCCAGATCGGTTCTTTCACCTAACTTGCTTGTGCCGTGTGACATATGCCATGACTCAGACACTGAACAAGCTGACGGACTGGAGGAGGCATCGCGGACATGTCGGCTGCTGTTGCAATTAGTAAGTTCGATATGCACTGATACATCTTGTTTGTTCTTTTGTACCTTGAGGCACGTGACTAATTTACCGTTGCATTTGCTTCTTCAGTATCCTCGGTCTCTGCAGCCGCAACAGTAGTGGTGGTGATCGCTCTCATCAGACGATGTCGTGTCGTGAGGAGGAAGATGAAGAAGAAGATCATGGCCAAAGTCTCGGAGGAGATACAAAGAAGGAACCGCGAGGCGCAAGCGCAAGCCTGCGCTGCCGTGGAAGACGTGGTGATCGAGGTCGGCCCGGTGGAGCAGTTCCTCAACGAGATCCTCAACGAGAAGCCGATGCGTTTCAGCTCCGAGCAGCTGGCGGCCTGCACCCGGAACTACTCCACGGAGCTGGGGTCTGGCGGCTTCGGCGTCGTGTACAAGGGCGAGCTGCCCAACGGCCTGGCCGTGGCGGTGAAGGTCCTAAAGGTGTCCATGAACAAGAAGGTCCAGGAGGGGTTCATGGCGGAGATTGGCACCATCGGCCGTACGTACCACGTGCACCTCGTCCGGCTCTACGGCTTTTGCTTCGAGAGGGACACTAAGGCGCTGGTATACGAGTTCTTGGAGAAGGGCTCGCTCGAGAAATACCTGTATGGCGGAGATGAGGAAGGCAGGGGGGAGAAGCTGGAGTGGAGGACGCTGCACAGCATCGCCGTCGGCACGGCGAAGGGGATCCGGTACCTGCACGAGGAGTGCCAGCAGAAGATCGTGCACTACGACATCAAGCCGGCCAACATCCTTCTCACATCCGACTTCACCCCGAAGGTGGCCGACTTCGGGCTGGCCCGGCTCGGGGAGCGGGAGAACACGCACATGTCGCTCACCGGCGGCGGCCGCGGGACGCCCGGGTACGCGGCGCCGGAGCTGTGGATGGCGCAGCCGGCGACGGAGAAGTGCGACGTGTACAGCTTCGGGATGGTGCTGTTCGAGATCCTGGGGCGCCGCCGGAACTACGACGCCGGGAAGGCCGAGAGCCGGGAGTGGTTCCCGCGGTGGGTGTGGGAGAGGTACGAGCAGGGCGAGATGGAGACCATCCTGCTCGACGCCGGCATCGAGGAGGCGGACAGGGAGAAGGCGGAGATGATGTGCAAGGTGGCGTTGTGGTGCGTGCAGTTCCAGCCGGCGGCGCGGCCGACGATGAGCAGCGTGCTGCGCATGCTCAAGGGGGACATGGCCATCGTGCCGCCGGTGAACCCCTTCCACTACGTGATGGACAGCGGCAGCGGCTCAACAAGCTCGACGCTATGGAGCGGCACGAACCTGAGCAGCGGTTTCACTGCCGAAAGAGGGACCGAGGTTTCAGTAAGCCCTGCCGCCAAGTCGACAGACGCGATGATGGAAGACGCTAAGTCCACTGATGGGTAGGCGTGATGGTATACTGGTATAGAGCTTGTACACAAGTTTTTTTTAAGTTAGCATGGATTTGTGGTTGATTCAGTACTAAAATATTAAAACAAAACCAACCAACACTGCTGAAATATTGCACATGTTGTATGATTACCGTAATGTAATCATACGACGTATGGTTTCCCAAGCAAAAATAAAACTCAAGTCAACGAACCAAGCACGCCTAACAACCCCAGCGATAAATATTGCACCAGTCTTCCATCTCAATTCAACTGGGCCTAATATGCTCGCTTGAAACTTTTTAGAGATAAAAAGGAAGACATACCAACATATTGACAAGTTATTGATGATGAATTTTCACTCTTCAGATGAGCATTAAAAATTCGCTAGAGTGCAAGTCCAAAGTATGCTCACACGAAAATTCAATACAATTTACATTTTTTTTTCTTTTGCTGCACATACTACTCATCAAATATATAACGAAAAACAAACTTAGAACAAAATCTTGAGCCCATCAAACTCTGATAAAATGTGTGAGTCGTGAACGTTACTCTTCCTCAGATTGGTTGCCAGGTGATCGCGCCCCATTGAGGCTCAGCGATGGGCTCCACCTGTGACCCGAGGGAAGTGTTGCGCAAAGTTGAGAAGAAGAATGAACCGGTTTCCTTTGACTTTTCATTCATTGTAGTTGTATATAGTAGTATAAGATGACATTAGATTTAACGCAACTTTTACATGCATATTGAATTTATTGTGCTTGAAGTGCCCCCTGTTGACCATTTCTAATAACTTATCAATATGAATCTATCTATATTCCAAGGATACATATCAAAAAGAATTATAGTACTATATTTTGTATGTTTGAAAATAATGCTACTTGATTTCTGTTGATCTCTTATGATTGTGTAGAAAGGAAGAGGTACCGACATATTGACAAGTTATAAGAAGAATTTCAATGTGTTGACAATAAGTTCCATGATGGCAAGAAGATTGATTATGATGAAACAACAAAACATAAAGTAATCATGATTTTCCAAGAAACAGATCTCTATGGTCATACCGACCGGTAACATAACCTTTTTGAATCCAAATGGACCATTCATCAACAATTTTTGCTGTCAGCTAGGCTCTTTGCTAACAATACCCGAGATATATGTAGTATATATCCTCTTTGTCGAGGTCAATTATTGGATATTGCCTTATGGCAAGATCACAAAACCTCTCTCCCATACAAATATCTCCTCTTGAAAACAAACTAAAAAATGTCATCACTCGATGTTTTTGCGTAAACATAATATTTTGAAGCATTCAAGGTAAATTGATTTATCTTCCTTCACAAGCAACCCTTGATATCAAAATATCACATATGGGAATATGAGAATAGTATTAAGGAAGTATAGGGCTAAATTTGATAAAATCTTTATATAGTTCACACACCCCTCTTAGTTATGTTTTAAAATATCAATATTTTAAACTATCTAGTCTAATAATACTAAAAACATGTAAGAAATTTAGAACCTAATAATTCAACTTACCATTTTCCTAAGAGCAAACAAGACATTTCCTTAGTGACTGGTTGAGGTTGTGATAATAGGAGATTGTGGCATTTGGAATCTTTGACGATGGGGTCTTGTGCATTGCATGGTGGAAGCATGAGTATAGTTCAGATTTCTTATTGATCATGCAAAAGGGACCCGCCAAGCAAAAACATGTCATGTCTTGTTGGCTTGGTCCTTAGTATTTTCGTTTTTGAATCTACCCTCTAACTGTGTACTCTAACCACTAATTATAAAAGGATAATGAGGGAACATACTCTTTTTTTTCATATAAAGTTATCACCATTTGAAACATAAATAATTTTCAATTCTGATTCAAGATTTTCTGAAATCTATGTCCTTTGATTCAACTACTTCAAAAATTTCTAGAACCTTCAACGCCAATTAGTTGGCTAAAAGTAGAAATTTGGCACGTATTAAAGTATAGTTAATAAACTACACTTCCTTCACACCTCAATATAGGTCATTTAGAGGAAAAGAAACTCATGAAGGACCACTCTGGTGATATTTTGTTAAGATTGGGCTAAACCAGGACCCGCTCGAGACTAAGTAATAAAAGTCATCAAAATTAGATCAACTATTTTGCTTAAAAAAAAGATCAACTATTGAACATTAAAGATATATGACGATGGTAGTAAGCAAGAATCAAAATAGGAAACAAACTGGTGTGTAAACAGATTGTCAGCACAAAAAAAAACTTTCGAATTTGAATGAGCTTCCATTTGACTAGCACAAACAAAAAGAAAGAAATTTGTTAATCAGAATTGGAATGTTGAATTATGGAGATGTATGACTTCATTGGAGCAAATTTAACCTTCTTTACTAGTGAAAAATACTTTTGAGCCTATCCAAAACATTGGAATATCAAACTCAACTTTCAACTATATTCAAAATTTCAAGTACTAGCAATGAACTTTCAAGTAGAAAAATCTTTCCTGAGAGCAAAGGCTAAGATTAATAAAATCATCCTATTACCAAAAAAGAGAAAACTCTCCAATCCCTCTAGTCAATCAAATCGTCTACTTTCAACATTTAAATCAGTCTATAGAAGAATGTAAAAGGAAGTGCAAGATTTCTAGAGATGGCCGTCTCGGTAGCAGAGCATTCTTCTCTAGAGGCCGATGAGGCATTTCTGATGATGAACACCATGGTTTCGATTGAAAAATGAACATTGTGATCACAGACGTCATTAGGCGATGGCATGCCATGTTACGAGAATCCCACTTGAGAGGACTAGGACCAGATTTGTTACATTTACCTAGCACTAAACACGTGGCCTGAAGAACCATACGAATCCGCGGTGGTGGTGTCGCCGGACTGCAGAAGCGTGGCACCAGAGTTGTAGGAAGACAAGTGCGCGAACGGGTTGCGCGGCGAGGCGATCTGGTCCTCCCCCTCCAGCATCCGCACGACGCTGCCCATGGATGGCCGGTCCTCGGGCCGGTACTGCACGCACCACAGCGCCACCATGCACATCCGCTCCGCCTTCTCCCTCTCCTTCTTCTCCCCTGCCGCCGCGGCTCGAGCCAGCACGGCGTCCGTGTCCCCCGCCTCGAACCGGTGCCACACCCATCTCGGGTACCACTCCTGGCTCTCCCGGCCGTGCAGCCCCAGCTCCAGGTTCCGGCGCCTCCCGAGCATCTCGAACAGCAGCATCCCGTAGCTGTACACGTCGCACTTGTGCGTCACCGGCAGCGGCATCCACAGCTCCGGCGCGGCGTACCCGGGCGTGCCCCGCGCGCCGGTGATGGTCAGGTGCGTGTCCTCCCTGTCGCACAGCCTGGCGAGCCCGAAGTCGGACACCTTGGGCGCAAGGCTCGCGCCGAGGAGCACGTTCTCCGGTTTGATGTCGTAGTGGATGATCCGCTGCGCGCACTCCTCGTGCAGGTACCGCAGCGCCTTCGCCGTCCCCACGGCGATCTCGTGGAGCTTGTCGAAGCCGACCTTCATCTCCGGCGGCGGGTCGAACAGGTACCGGTCCAGCGACCCGTTCTCCATGTACTCGTACACGAGCGCCTTCATGGTGGCGTCAAAGCAGAACCCGTAGAGCCGGACGAGGTTGATGTGGTAGGTCCGGCCGATGGTGCCGACCTCCGCCATGAACTGCTCCTCGGCGCGCCTGCCCAGCGTGCTGTTGAGCACCTTCACGGCCACCGGCGCGCCGTCCGGGAACCGGCCCTTGTACACCACGCCGAAGCCGCCGGAGCCGACCTTGTGCGCGTAGTTCCGGGTGAAGGCGCGCAGCTGCTGCGAGCTGAACCGCACGGGCCGCTCCTTCTGGA
This sequence comes from Eragrostis nindensis, assembly GCA_012490785.1. NCBI lineage: Eukaryota > Viridiplantae > Streptophyta > Magnoliopsida > Poales > Poaceae > Eragrostis > Eragrostis nindensis. The sequence continues at coordinate 1,011,315 of JAAXCT010000116.1, read as the reverse complement.
TGTCCTCGAGGAAGTAGCTCATGCTGCCCATCTCGAGATCGGCCTCGTAGGCGCCGGTGGTGCTGCCGGGCTCGTCGGTGATGGACGGCTCACGGTTGCCTCTGTCTTCTTGCAACGACATCCTGATGGCGATCTTTGAACACTTGTAAATTGCAACTATGGAAACGATTGTCACTATGGCAGTAGCGATTATCCCAACTGTAAAGACCGGGAAGGATCAGTGACATGTACCACATGGGTAAACCTGAAGACGGTATATCTTACTTACTGATTACTATGGCAAGAACTCCAGGGCTAGGCGTCGCCATGTTTGAAACTTCGATGCAGGGGAGGTTTGAAGGTTCTAGCTAAGCAAGATCTTCACAATATCTTTTATGACTGTTTCCTTGAGCTCGTCGGTGATACGTACGTGTTATGACGTCGCCCTTGCGACGTTGTTCTATCCCCGTTGTGATAAACTGCCACGCTTCTTCAGAGCGTGTAATGAATATGTCTTGTGGACATTAGATAACTCGGTCCTGCCCTGCTAGTCGAAGATGATAAACTTAATAATTAATTTGCACAAGTTTTCGTGATATGGTTAACTTGTTGACAATGGACGCTCCTGCCTCTATAGTCTCTGATCAACAGAGCATAGGCTCGTGGCTGTGGGAACTGATGGATTGGAGGGAAACTTCGGAGTGTCTAATGCTATAACTTAATCGATCGGGTGGTGGCCACCTATCTGCTGTGATGGCGTCAATCTTTCTTGATTCTCTTGTTCTGTACTTATGTTAACGCGTCGAAACATTAAAAACACGATTCGTTATCTTTTTTCAGTCAAAGATGATGACATCAATGTACTTGTCGCTTGTCCCAACAGCTCAGCAGCTGCCCTCTAGTTTATCAGATGGTAAACGCTTGTGATCACGACATGGTATGTTTTCAAGAATGCAGCGGAAGTACTTCGAAAGTCCAAAACGATTTCAGAAGCTGGGAATCGAACGCTTGATTAGGAGGGAACTCAATGAACTCTCCTGTTGCTCTAGTAGGTAAGTGAACATGCATGTCGATCGGCGATACAACACGATCTAGCATGTGTTTTTTCTTGTGTTATTATTACTGATCAATTTTTAACTCTTCTTGGTCTCCAAACGCAGCCGGGATCGTCGTTGGAGGCGTTGCCATCATCTTCGGAACAAAACTCCTCATCAGATGGGTCGAGTTGAAGCGGGAATGGCAGATAGAGCGAGCTAGGCTGGAAGCCATGCGCATCCAGGGAGCAGCAGGCGCGCCAACAATCCGGACTGCGAACGGCACGTACGACGTGTCCACGCCGGCTCATGGCTCCCACGTCGTCGTCGAGATGGGAGCCGTGAACCGATTCCTGGACGACATCCTGCGGGAGAAGCCCGCGCGGTTCACGCCGGAGAACCTGCGCGACTTCACCCGGAACTACGCGGAGCGGCTGGGAGCCGGCGGCTTCGGCGTGGTGTACCGCGGCGCGTTCCCGAACGGCGTGCAGGTGGCGGTCAAGGTCCTCAACAGCACGCTGGACCGGCGCGCCGAGGAGCAGTTCATGGCGGAGGTCGGCATGGCGGGGCGCACCTACCACATCAACCTGGTCCGCCTCTACGGCTTCTGCTTCGACGCCACCACCAAGGCGCTCGTGTACGAGTACCTCGAGAAGGGCTCGCTCGACCGCGTCCTCTTCGAGGAGCACGAGCAGCAGCAGCGGCGGGGCGTGTTGGCGGACGACGGCGCCCGACTCGGGTTCGACACGCTGTGCGGCGTCGTGGTCGGCACGGCGCGCGGGGTGCGGTACCTGCACGAGGAGTGCCAGCACCGGATCATCCACTACGACATCAAGCCGGGCAACGTGCTGCTCACCGCCGACTACACACCCAAGGTGGCCGACTTCGGGCTCGCCAGGCTCTGCAACCGGGACAACACCCACCTGACGATGACCGGCGCGCGGGGCACGCCCGGGTACGCCGCGCCGGAGCTGTGGCTGCCGCTGCCGGTGACGCACAAGTGCGACGTCTACAGCTTCGGCATGCTCGTGTTCGAGATCCTCGGGAGGAGGCGCAACCTCGAGTTCCAGCATCCGGCCGTGAGCCAGGAGTGGTACCCCAAGTGGGTGTGGCAGAAATTCGACCAGGGCCGGTTCGACGACGTGATGGCGGAGTCTGGGATTCAGAGCAAGGACAGGGAGAAGGCCGAGAGGATGTGCAAGGTGGCGTTGTGGTGCATACAGTACCAGCCGGAGGCGAGGCCGTCCATGAGCAGCGTGGTCAGGATGTTGGAAGGCGACGAGGAGATCGCGCGGCCTGTTAACCCGTTCACGTACCTGGCGAGCCTCCACATGATTACCAGTACCAGCTCGAGCAGTGGTGGCAGCACGGGCACTGCCGTCTCCGGCGATGATTCATCCAGAGAATTTCGTGGCAACCGCTGGCCAATGCGAGGCACAACAACAAAGAAAACGATAGCGCCGCAGCTCTGAAACTGATGGGCGAGTGAAGGAGAAATACGAGTGAACCGTTACCAGCGCCTTGGCGACTCGTGCGGCGAACGCCCCGTCGCCGGGCGCCGCCCCGGCGGTGACCTCCTCCCGTGCCTCCTCCGTTCACAAAACTGCAGATCCAGAGCCTCCTCTACCTCCTCCACCCCGTCCCACAAACAACTCCATCCCAAACCCATCCTATGTGCAGATCGGGGAGCGCGAATTTCGCCGTCATCGTCGTGGCGGCCGGCCGCCGCCAGCGAGGGTGCAGCCGCTCCCCTCCCCAACGCCCCGTCGTAGCCGTGCTTCAGGATGCTGTCGGGGTCGCGGCTGCTCAACTTCTTCGCAGCCGTCGTCGCGGGCTTCCCGTCCGCGGCTGATTCGATCGCCTGCCACCGGAGCTCCTTGCCATCCGCCGTCGTCGGAGCTTCGGTTGAGGGTTGGGACTCGCCCTCCGCCGTCGTCGCAGCAGTCGGCCGCCAGCGGGGGGCCGAGCCAGGCCCATGCTTGCGGTCACGGGGCCAAGGGGCGCCGCAGTGGCATGGCGGCCGTCGGGGGCACCCACCCTCCGGCGCTGTGTCCGCAGGAGCCTCAGCAACACCCTTCTCCGGCTGGGTGTGGAGTTGCCGGCGCAATTTCCCGTGACCTTGTTGTGGCTACTCCATGTGGTCTTGGTTCCTACAAGGATGTCGTGCTTCGGTCCCTGCAGGAAGAGCCTGGTTGGCAAGTTGTGTGCAGGAGACGTACAAGGCGCACCTCTGGCCTGAGGCATGAGGTGCCACAATCGCAGGCGAGCATCATGGAAGATTCCTCATCGAGAAGAAGAGCCTACTTGCAAAAGATGAAAGGAAAGTGCTTCAACTGTCTTGCGCATGGTCACTTGGTTGCTCAGTGTCGGAACTCGACAAGGTGTTGGTTCTGTCAATGCTCGGGCCACATCTCCACAAGATGTCCGAAGAGGAAGAGGGAGCAACACTGCAACAGTCATTCTGCCACCACCAACTCTTTCTCAGCGGCACAGGCAAAACAGAGGCACCAGAAGGGTCATAGCCTGGGGGATGCTCCGACACTCACTCACAAATCTGAAGGTGCTGTTGTCATTGTTGATGATAGCCTGCTGCACCTTAAGCACTACTCGCCTTCGGCAACCCGTGAGAAGTCGTTGGATCCAATGGTGCTTGAGGCACTCATCATGAGCGAGATGCACAACACTGGGAGTGGCCCTACCTCACCACGTGATTGCTGTAAGTCGCTAGCCCTTGCCCTACCTACCTCAATGTCGGTCTTGCCTAGTTCTCAAAGTTTAGATGTTACTCAATCTCCATTGATAACTAGAAGTGAGGCAGACCAATTGACGGGGTATGAGCTAATCAAAGCCTTGAGTAGTCTTAAACATGGTGAGATAGTCCATGTTCCTCCCTCCACTGTGGAAAACAAATCTTCTTATAAGGAAGCATTTTTTGTGACTCCGGAGAACAATCATCATTGCAACAAACAGTCGAAGTTCAAAATTGAATCTCAGAAACCAGTCTTCAGAATGGTTCGAGATATGCTAACAAAGAAATGGATCTTTGTCAAGGAGGTTCAACAGTTGGGTGATTGGACCTTGCAGCGATTCTTGCGTGCCTGCAAGAAGCCTACAAGGGCAAGCAGAGTTGAGACAATCAGAAACCGAGTCGAGATGGCTATGCTCATGAAGGCAGTCAAGAAGCTAACACAAGAATCACAGAAAACGAAGAAGAAAAAGAAGATAAGCTAGTCGGGCAACTGAAATTCTTGTGCTTCTACTTTCTAGTTGGATTAACTTCAAAGTGGCGCTCGGTTGCACTTCGCCTCCCCAATGCTCAGATTGTCTCTCCGATCACCAGTTGGCATCTTTGTTGTTTGTTGTGCCGCCGAGCAAAAGTATTATTTGTTGTTGCAGTTGTGGTGTTTGTGGTGTGTTTCGTTGTTATGTCTGTTGTGTTTCCTGAGCTTTGGTTATGCCCGTAGCTCAGGCCTAGCTATCTTGCTGGGTTAGTGTCTGTACCCTTAGGTTGTAACTCTTATTTCTTCTATCTTAATGAATGGCAGTGCTCCTGCCTTACTTTCAAAAAAAAAAAAAGAATTTCGTGGCACGAGGGGCTCCCTTGATACTCATGGCAGATGAAATGTGCGCGCGCCCCAGCTACTCCTAAACTAGGCATGCATTTTGTACTACAATCTTTTCCAGCCATCCAGATCCAGTGTGTTTGAATAGTAATGCTATCTTATGTACTACATGCACATGCAATTGGATTTCTCAATCGTGATGAACCACCTTAAAAGTACACGGGACACCCACCTCTCTGAGACATCATATCATGAACCGTGAACCGTCGAGATGAGCGCCGTTAACCGGTTCCTGCATGGCGTCCTGGGTCCTCCTATCTGTACCTCGCGCTAACTCGCAGCGTCGTTAAACGCACGCCCGCCCGTGAGACGAGCATGCCAGCACCAAGGGTCGTGTACGCTCGCTCGACGGCCCCTTCCACTCATACACATCACCACAAAAAAGGAAGTTGCATGCACGGTGGATGCCTTCCGCCCAATCTGCCTCCAGAATTGTTCAGTGAAGCTTGCATCGAAGATGATGACAACTACGCTCCAGGCCCAGATTGCAAACATTGTTGATGTGGACCAAACTGGCTTCATTCGTGGCCGATCAATCTCAGAAAATTTTGTTTATGCGGTGGAGTTGGTGCAGTGCTGCCATAAACGGAAGGCTCCTACCTTGGTACTGAAACTGGATTTTGCTAAAGCATTTGACTCCGTGAACTGGGACAGCCTCATGGATATTCTTGCGGCAGGGGGATTCCGTCCACAATGGCGAGCCTGGGTCATGACCTAGGAAAACTTTATCGGTAACAAAAATTTATCGGAGGTCACTGATAAACCCGATTTTCGGAAATATCGGAAAAAATTTAAAAGACGATTCAAAAATTTAAATAAAATTTAGATAAAATTTACATGATTTTTGTTGAAATTTGCACAAAGTTCAAATTTTTGAAATTTCGGCCGATAAATTTATCGTACCGGACTCCACTGATAAAACCGATTTTCGGAAATATCGGAAAGTTATCGGCGATATTTTTTTCACAGGTCATGACACTACTCTCGTCGTCACGGTCCGCTGTTCTTGTCAATGGCGCGCCGGGGCCTTGGATGCAGTGCAAGCGAGGTCTCCGCCAAGGAGACCCGATCTCCCCTTACCTGTTTCTGCTGGTGGCGGACATGCTTCAACATGAGAACGATATGATTTGGGGAAGCTCGGCTCACCAGATGTGGCGGCCTCCGTTTTGTATTTATATTGCCATATACTTGGGTTACATGGAATACAATCCGATATACATGGAAAGAGATAAACAATGAGCTAATCTCCTATGGTACAACAGCTGTACTCTTAACACCCCCCGCAGTCGTAGCGTGAGGCTCCCGAACACAAAGACTGGAACGAAATTCTTCGAACAGCTGTATGGGTAGCCCTTTGGTCATTATATCTGCAAACTGATGACTAGAGGGGACATGAAGAACTCGCACATGGCCAAGGGTTACCTTCTCCCGCACAAAATGAATATCAATCTCAATATGTTTTGTACGACGATGGTGAACCGGGTTGGAAGCCATGTAGACAGCACTAACATTATCGCAATAAACAAAGGTGCGTGCTGAATGGGCTGGTGAAGTTTCTGGAGCAGTTGCCAAACCCAACAGCACTCAGCAACAGCATGGGCAACCGCACGATACTCGGCCTCGGCGCTGGAGCGCGACACTGTAGTCTGGCGCTTGGAGGACCAATAGATCAGATTGTCGCTGAGGTAGACGCAATAGCCAGAAGTAGAACGCCGGGAATCAGGACATCCGGCCCAATCAGCATCAGAATAGGCCGTGAGGGTGGACACACTGGAGGCCATAGAGAGATGCAAACCGTGATCCAAAGTACCCTTCACATAGCGAAGAATCCGCTTGATAAAGTTGAGATGAGGCTCCCTCGGGTTATGCATGTACAAACACGCTTGCTGCACAGCGTAGGAAAGGTCCGGGCGAGTCAGTGTCAGATACTGTAAAGCACCCGCTAAACTGCGGTAAGTAGTGGGGTCGGCCACAGGAGGGCCATCATCAGCGGATAGCTTAGCCTTTGCATCAACAGGAGTCCCGGTGGCGTGACATTCGGCCATGCCAGCACGCTGAAGAAGATCCACTGCATACTGACGCTGCGAGAGAAACAGACCATCCGAGGAACGTCGAACATCAATACCAAGAAAGAAGTGAAGATCACCTAAATCCGTCATGGCAAATTCCTGCTTCAGCCGACCAGAGATGGAGTGCAGAAGTGATTGAGAGGACGCCGTCAATATGATATCATCCACGTACAGCAGAATATAGGCCAACTCCGATCCATGGTGCAGAATAAATAGAGATATCCGAAGCAGACGAAACAAAGCCCAAAGTGCGGATATGGGTGGCGAATCGTTGGTACCACGCATGAGGAGCCTGTTTGAGACCATACAGAGACTTCAGCAGGCGACACACATGATTGGGATGAACTGGATCAACAAAACCCGGCGGCTGCACAGTACACTGTTTCCTCCAAATTGCCATGAAGAAATGCGTTCTTGACGTCTAACTGATGAATAGGCCACCGGCGAGAGACTGCAATGCTTAGAACAGTGCGAATTGTTGCAGGTTTCACCACTGGACTGAATGTCTCGTCGTAATCAATCCCGGGCCGCTGAGAATATCCACGAACAACCCAACGTGCCTTGTAACGAGCCAAAGTACCATCAGAATGAAACTTGTGTTTGAAAATCCATTTACCGGAAACCACATTTGCACCATTAGGACGGGGAACGAGCGTCCAAGTCTTGTTGTCGACAAGCGCCTGGAACTCCTCTGACATAGCAGCTCGCCATTGAGGATCAGCAAGAGCAGCTTTGTGAGAGGATGGTACTGGAGTCACAGTCATGGTACGAGCGACCAAGTTGAGCCGGTCCACTGGCTTGACAATGCCATGCTTGAGCCGGGTCAACATGTGATGTGGCGGCGGCGGCGGAGGCGGCGGCGCGGGCCGCCCGACGCGTGGCCGCGCGTGGCGCGGTAGACGGCGCATCCGAAGTAGGCGCAGTCGATGGGGCGGCCGCGCGTGGCGCGGGGCTTGGAGAAGTCGAGCGCGCGAGGCGCGGGCAACAGCGTGGCCGTGCGTCGCGCGGAAGGTGGCGACGTCGAGCGGGAAGTCCCGCGCGGAGGAGCGTGTGGCGGGGATCCCGCGGCTGCTGTACGCGGTGCAATATGCACAGGCGCATGCAGGCCGGACGTAGAGTGCACAGAGGCAGGCGCATCATCACGTGAACCTGCATGAGAGAAAGAAGGTGCTGCCAAAGTGGCACGTTAGTTAGAAGGACCGGATCAAGAAAAAATCCAGGTCTGACGATGAAGGAGCTGCAGAAGAGAATGCAAAGGGAAAATTGGATTCGTCAAAGACAACATGTCTAGACACTATTACCCGCCGTGAAATAGGATCGAAGCATCTATAGCCCTTATGTTCTAGAGGATAGCCAATGAATACACAAGGGACGGAGCGTGGAGCGAGCTTATGTGCAGCGGTTGATGAAGTGTTGGGAAAGCACAAACATCCGAAGACACGAAGACTGCGGAGATCCGGTGGGGAGCCAAAGAGGCGAGTGTAGGGAATGGAAAAGTGAAGTGCTGCGGAAGGACGTCGGTTTAGCACATAGGTGGCGGACGCGAGAGCCTCGGCCCAAAAATGAGCCGGCATGTGTGCTTGGAGAAGCATAGTGCGAATCACATCGTTGATTGTGCGAATAGCGCGCTCGGCCTTGCCGTTTTGCTGAGACGTGTACGGGCAAGAGAGCCGAAGAAATATGCCGTGCGCACGAAAGTGAGAAATGTTGACGTGGTTGACAAACTCGCGACCGTTATCAGCCTGAAAAGTGCCAATGGGTAAGTTAAACTGCGTGCGCGCATAAGCGGCAAAGGCAACAAGGTTCTCATGAACATCAGACTTCAGGCGCAATGGGAAAGTCCAGAAGTAGTGGGAAAAATCATCGACAAGGATCAAATAATATTTAAACCCAGAAGTGCTCAATACGGGAGAGGTCCAGAGGTCGCAATGGACTAACTGGAAGGGAGCGCTACTATATGAAGTGGACCTATCAAATGGGAGGCGAACATGTTTGCCAAGTTGGCATGCATGACACAACGACTGACCAACTTTATTACATGGAATGAGACTTGACTGAAATAACGAAGACATGACATCGCGTCCCGGATGGCCGAGGCGTTGGTGCCAGATGTCCGCAGACGACGTGGAGGCGAGGAAGGCAGCAACGGAAGCGGATGCGGTGGCGCCAAAGGTGTATAGGTCTCCCTCACTATTGCAGCGAAGAATCACCACCCCGGTATGAAGATCCTTAATCCAAAAACCAAACGGGTCAAATTCAATGGAACATGAATTGTCTCTAGAAAATTGACGAACAGAAATGAGATTTTTTATTAAAGAAGGGACAATGAGAATGTTATTGAGATGAAAGTGGGATGAAGGAGATGGTAGGGTAGCATGTCCGGTGCGTGTGATGGGAACAGACGTGCCATTGCCTACAGTGACATAAAGTTGGGAAGAGGAGGGGTAGGAGGTGTGGAGTATACCGTCGTTCGAAGCCATGTGAGAGGTGGCACCGCTGTCCATGACCCAAGCCTGAGAAGGGGTTTGCATGGAGTTCAGGGCAGCGATGAGAGACGCTTGGTCCCACTGTGGAGCGCCGGTTGCAGAAGAAGTTTGGAGGGGTGCCATCATTGTGTGATACGCCAGCTGTGCCGGCGCTGGCGCGGGGCGCGGGCCGAGGACTCCGGGGGCGCTCGGCCCATAGCGCGGTGGACCGGGCCACGGCTGGCCGGTGGGAGCAGTGGGCCATGGAGACATGCAAACCCACGGGCCAGAGGGCGGCTGTGGAGCAGATGGCCCACCAGATCGGTTTGGGAACGGGAAACCGCCACCGCGGCCCTTCCCCTTGCCATTGTAGTTGCGGCCTTTGCCGCCGCCGCCGCCGTAGCCGCCACTGGAACCGGCGGAGCCACCAGAGCTGCCACCACCACGCCCATTGTTGGAGTTGGGGGCGCGGGAGGAGGAGCCACTGCAGGCAGAACCACCAGCGCAAGAACCGCCGCTGACGGTGGTGGTGGAGACAAGCGCCGTGGCGGAGGCCGTGGCCTGCTCGAGGTCGAGGTTGAGCTCCTTGAGGGACAGCAAGTCCCGTGTCTTGGTGAAGTCTGGGAGAGGGTCCTGGAAAGTGATGAGGTCGGCGGTGTTCCGAAGGCGGGGGCTGAGGCCGCGGAGGGCGTTCAGCACGAGCTCGTCATCCTTGAGTGCATGGCCGGCGTCGCGGAGGGCGTCGGCGATGACCTTGATGCGCTGCATGTAGTCGTTCACGGAGAGGTCGCCCTGGACAATCGAGTGGAACTGTTGGCGCAAGTAGACCGCCCGCGTGTTCATGTTGGCGGTGAATAGCTCGCCGATACGCCTCCACAGGTCGTATGCATGCTGGTCCGGGGCGATGGCGGAGTCGATGACGTCGTCGGCGACGGAGTTGTAGAGCCAGGTACGAACGCAGTCATCGGCTTGAAGCCAAGCGGTGTCTTCCGGCTGGGCGGCAGAACCGTTGATGTGCGCCGAGAGGCCGAATTTGCCGCAAGCAGCCTGGAAGTAGGTCTTCCACTTGTTGTAATTAGCGGCCTTGTAGCTGAGGACGATGGGCACATGGGTTTTGATGGAAGCAACGTTGATGGCTGTGGCGATGAGAGGAGAGAGAGCAGGGGCGCTGGAGGAAGATAGGGCACCGGTGGTGCTGTTGAGGGTAGGGGAGGCGGTGGAGTTGAGAGCTGGTTCGGTAGACATGGCTGATGCAGGACGGCAGCAGAGAAGAGTTACGGCGGCGCTAGGTTAGCGGCGGCGCGGGGTAGCGGAAGCAGTAGGGTTAAGGATCGTAATCTCCTGATACCATGAGAACGATATGATTTGGGGAAGCTCGGCTCACCAGATGTGGCGGCCTCCGTTTTGTATTTATATTGCCATATACTTGGGTTACATGGAATACAATCCGATATACATGGAAAGAGATAAACAATGAGCTAATCTCCTATGGTACAACAGCTGTACTCGTTAACACAACAGATGATCAAGCAAGATGGAGGAGTGCGCCACCCGCTCCGCGACGACATGCCGTGCCCGGTGTTGCAATACGCCGACGACACACTCATTCTGCTCCGGGCCGACTTAACTGATGTGGCGCGCCTAAAATCTCTGTTGGATGACTTCTCCGCTGCGACCGGCCTGCTAATCAATTACAGCAAGAGCACCATGGTCCCGATGCACGTGGACCTTGCCATGATACCTCAGTGCCTTTCTCTGCTTGGATGCAGGCAAGAGGGGTTCCCGCAGACATATCTTGGCCTGCCATTGTCTAGTGACAAGCTTCGCCTCTCGGCTTTCAGTCCTCTCATGGCAAGATCAGACAAGTACCTGTCAGGATGGGCTGCTTCGCTACTGAACCCGATAGCCCGCACGGTGCTAGTGAATGTGGTCATGGACAGCCTGCCCACTTACACCATGATGGCCATGTTACTGCCGCCTGGGGTGTTCAGACACTACTCTGCTCGTCGCCGGGCGTTCCTGTGGGCTGGTGAAGACAAGGCAACCGGCCTGACTGCCTTGTGGCATGGGATAAGGTTACGACGCCGAAAGAATGTGGTGGGCTGGGTGTTCGCGACCTCGACATACAGAACAAGTGCCTGCTCTTGAAACTGCTACACCGGCTTCACACAGCGACCGACTCCTCTTGGGTGACCTGGGCGCAAGAACATGCAGACATACCCACCATGGAAGGTGACATACATGGGGAACACTGGGAGTCCTTGCGTACACTGCTTCCGGCGTATCAAGACATCACTACTGTGGAGCTTGGCAATGTGGGCTTACATCCTTTTGGAACGATTCTTGGCTCGCACAAGGACGTCTGTCGGAGAAGCTCCCGGCACTGTATAGCCATGCCACACAACCTTCTGCTTCTGCTTGCACGATGCTCTCGGAAGGACTGCACGCCCACCTGGTTCCTCGGCTCACTCATGCAGCGACGGCAGAGCTGGAGACGGCAATGGGCTGGCTCGAGCAGGTGTCTCTACGACCTACTGCTGATGTTCGCCACAGTCCTCTCTACTCGACAAGGACAACAAGCTTCGGACGCCCCTATCTACAAGCTTCTCAGGAACGGATTTCACTTGCCCCTATGCCTGCTTTGTTTGGGATAACTGCACGCCGCCGCGCGCGCAGTTCTTCGCTTGGCTACTGGTTCAGGAGCGGATCAAATGCCGAACGACTCTCCTAACGAAACATGTCGTTCAGTATGCAACTTGTGAACTGTGCGACACCACCGACGAAACAGCAGATCATCTCATCTTCCATTGCCCCACTGCTGCTGCATTCTGGTCGACCCTAGGGTTCACCATCACAAGCTCCACCTCTGTTCGTGCTTTGTGGGAACTGCCACGGCCATCATCGGTCCCGTCGCGGCACTACCACATGTTCTTGCATCTTTGCTGCTGGATGGTGTGGAAACACCGAAATGAGTTCATATTTCAGGGTGCCCCGCTCTCGCTCCCCCGGTTGCTGCTACAATGTCGCGAGGAAGCTTATATGTGGAGATGTCGACTCCCTCGCGCAGACACTGATGTCTCCAACACTTGGTGCTCATTGTTCTCTTCCAATATGTAAATCTCGCAGATTGTAATACTCTCTATACCACTTGTACAAAATTGTTTTGGGCCAGTTTAGGGCCTCCATTAATATAATGGAAACTCAGGTGGGGAGCTTATCCCCCCGTTGACCCATCAAAAAAAAAAAAAAAGTTAACCCGAGTGCGCATGTAATAAACGTTTCAAAGGGCTGTAAACCGAATTTTTGTCTCGTTTACAATTGGACATGGCAATAAGCCTGTAGTTCTATTAAAAAAAAACTTAACACTGTCGCTTACATAAAGATCGTGCGACTTGTTCTGCTTCGAGCACGGTCAGAGGCGGGACGTGGGCGACGCCCTCAGGTTCGACACGCTGTATCTCATCGTCGCCGGTGGGCGCGGTGCCTCCTCGCCGGCGCGTCGTCTGGCTCGCCAACGCCGTGGGCCCGTGACCCTCGGAGTAACCACACTGTCGTCCACTCGTCGGCACCCCATTACACTTGAGCTGCGCTCTGCGTCGTCCACAACGTCCTTAGCCAAGCCTCGAGTTCTCATCCAGCCACCAAGCGGGATCACGCGCACACTTTGCCGGACACGTCGCGCATCGTTCTGCACAGGCCGTCGTCGCGCGCGCCGCACCCACACGTCCAACCACTCCCTGTCGTCCAGGCCTGTGCCGGCATCCGAGTCCCCGTCCATGCTGCGCTGCTCAGGGTCAGGGGTGGCCTCGCGCTAACCAAGGGTCGTGTAGGCTCGCTCGACGGCCCCTTCGACTTGGAGCTCGAGCAGAGCAGAGGCAGGACGTGTTGGACTCATACACATCACCACACAGAAGAATATTTTCCAGATACTTTCTTTATTTCTCTATTTACATGCATGTCCAACTTCCTTCCTAGTATTACTCTTTCCTACCCCAATTTGAATCTGAAAACAAAATGAAACAGATACCAACATCCTCTACTCGTCAAGCTTCGACCGCAGGTACATTCGGAGGATCGCCGGCGACCCCAGCGGCGTCCACCTAGTCCTGGCGGCCGAAGAGGCGGCGTGTGACCCTGAGCCGGAAACCACGCTTCGGAAAGGCAGGCACCACGGGGAAGAGGCTGAGGTCGGCGGCGGCGCCGTCGTCGAGGAAGGCTTCCTCGATGCCCAGGGTACGCGCCTGCTGGAAGGCGAGCTCCCTCGCGTACGCTGGCTGCCCGGCGTCCTCCTCCTCGCCGCCGGGTGCGTCTGCGAGGACGCCCTGCTCCACACTCCGGAGCGGCGTGGCGCCCTCCGCGCGGACAGGCGACGGACAGAAGTAGCGCGCGAAGCGAACGAACATGACGCGCCCAAAACCGCCGGGGGAGCGCACAACGAAGAAGGCGGGTGCCGCCTGCGCCGGCTGTGGGTCCCCGGCGGGGGCTGCGGGCGGAGCGAGAACCATGGTGGCGGGCGACGGCCGGAGGGGAGGTTTTGCTGGTGGGCAGCGCGTGGCTCGAGCGGTGGAAAAATGGAGACGGGGGAGCGGCAGGGTGCAGGGTGCCTTATATATTGGATCAGATTCTGCCGTGCATTGCACGGACGGCGGTGCTGGGGGAAGCCGAGCGAGGCGAGGCCGCTCGGTTCCGCCGTGCGTTGCACGGACGGCGGTGCGGAGGGCCGCCAGGCGGGGCGCGGCAGCTTGGTTCTGCCGTGCATCGCACGGACGGCGAGGCGCACGGGCGGCCAGGCGGGGCGCGGCAGCTTGGTTCTGCCGTGCATCGCACGGACGGCGAGGCGCACGGGCGGCCAGGCGGGGCGCGGCAGCTTGGTTCCGCCGTGCATTGCACGGACGCCGGTGCGCGGGCAGCCAGGCGTAGCGCGGAAGATTGGTTCGCCGTGCATTGCACGGACGGCGAAGCGCGCGCGGGGCGGGCAGGCGGGGCGCGGCAGCTTGGTTCTGCCGTGCATTGCACGGACGGCGGTGCGGGGGGTGGCTGTGCGGAGCGCGGGCTGCTTGGTTTCCCCGTGAACTGCACGGACGGCGGTCCGCCATTACAAATATGCTTGCTCACCCGAATGACCACAAGCTGCTCAATCCCTGAGGTCCGCCATTAGTACGGCAGGTGTGCTGTGGAAGAACCAAACGAACGTTTTAGTGCAATACAGATAAACTTTTGTGGCAATTCTAGCAAACGTACTTTTTGGCTTGACTGGTTACTGCGCATCTGTCCGAGCTTTCAGGTTCCAGGTTCGATGCCTGTTGCTGCCCACTTTTTTTTTTAGAGCGAGTGCCTTTTTTCATTTTTATGTAAGCGCAAACCTCAAGGTGCGCCCCTTTCAACCTTGCCACCTACCCACTCTATTTCAAAATATAAGTATTTTTTGATTTGATCAGGATCAAACATTTACAGCTTTCACTAGCAACTGCCAATAAAATAAATTATTTTAAAGATGAATAGTTTCATATTATGATAGTCCGTTTCATGATGAATCTAATAACATTAGTTTCACAAGTTTTTTTTGTTTATCAATAGTCAACGTTGAAGAAGTTTTTTGAGCAAACCCATAAATGCTTATATTTTGAAACAGAGATTGTATATACGTATGTCTCATATTATTGTCATGGATCTGAATAAAAGCCCAATACATGCTCGAGCAAACTTCAGTGCTGCTTCTCTCCACATGTCACATCAATGTACCAGCAAGTCAAAAAATACTACCTCCCTCAAGAAATGCACTACTCATATTTTTCTGGATTTGATAAAAACAAACTTTCTAGATTAAGTAATATATATATATATATAATATAACCGTTAAACATATAATTATATATCTTGATAGATGGTCTCATGATAAATCGAGTAGCATTATTTTCATATTTTTGCTATTATAATAGAACACATGACTTGGAACAAAGTTAGAAATGTTTATTTTTTTTTATAGCATTCCTGGAGAAAGAGAGTATCTTACACTACACCACATTGTCATGATGTCATCTTTAGTTGTTTCTTAATATGCTTGACAAAATTCTACACACACACACGCGCGCGCACACGCGCGCACACACACAGAGAGAGAGAGAGAGAGAGAGAGAGAGAGAGAGAAATGTTGTACTATATTACGCAAATGTTTGGGCATAATGTCATAGGCTAAGGACCCATGTTGGTTGCTTAATTGCGCTAACTTATACAAAAAAAAAAATCAATGCTTGAAAAATGGAGAAAAGAGAGAATGTAACATGGCTAATGTTACATATCCTTGATTTGCATAGAGGCTGTCGTGCCTCGGCCATTACCAGAAGAGTTATAGGTATAGCAGTGCCAAGACTTCAAGCAATGGATAATTCTTTTTCGAACAACACACAAAAGTTTTGCGTGTCAATTTATAGAAGAATAAAGACCGCAAGTGGATCGACTACATGCGCATAAAGTAATGGCTAATGTCACATATTTATAGAACACGTTATTGTATCGCACGGTCGATCTCCAGTATGGCTGTATGGGGGGCAATAGCAACCAAAGATCGAACCCTAGTTCTCGAGAGAAAAGACCCCTCGCAAAAAACCGTGTTTCTATAGACAACCAACCTTTGGGTCCTTTCCTCGATTAAGTGTGTTGCTTTTGAGTGTTTCTTCTCTTTGATCGAGTTCTTTTTATGACATGTGAAATTTGCATACAAGATTGGGCAAACGGGTACTGTCAGTTACGTCGACATTGATAAATGCATCCCTGGTTTCTTCTTAAGCTAATCCTTTTCAGAATGGCAAGCGAGCGTTATATGGGCGTGGATGAGATCGAGGAACAGGCGCGGAGGGGCGGGTTGACGGCTGCGCCAGGGTTGAGGGAGAGAGGGTGGCACTGGCGGCCAAGAAAAAAAAAGGAATTCTATAGAGTTACTCCATTAATTAATTATTTCTTTCTTTTATTGATAAACTTTCCTCTCTGATATAGAGAAGGTAACTTGACCCCTAATTTACAATGACTTGTTGACCAAGTAAGCTAATTGGGTCTTGTCTCACTAAAACCTAATGACTCAATTAATTTACTTAACCGTGTTGGGTCCCTCTTGCGGCGGCTGGACTCTAGCTCATTCATAATAGCAGGGCAGCACTGAGCTAAATACTTGAACTCTTCTATGTCAATTGGTGCAAGCGGGGTTGTTGAGGAGCGGAGGAACTTGAAGCATGCCTCTTTAAGACGGCAACAGTGGTGCTTTTCTGCTAGTACCAGGATAACTGCCACAGAGCTATTGCCAATGTAGTTAGACAGCTTCTGTTCACACATCAGTTTTAGCCTTTGCAAGCAATACCTGTCAGCTGCAACAAGCAAATGTTGAGCCATTGCGGCCTCATCTTCCTGCTCCATCTGTGGCCACGCATCCGTGTATATGAAAGTAAGCAAAGCCCTAAACACTTGTGCCTCCATATCATCTATTTGTACGATATTTGTACCGTTGCCCTCCTTCATCGGGCCATAGAGCTCTGCCTTGAAGACGGGCGACCTTGCCCCAAGCACCAGCCGGTGTGCAGCGAACGTCTCCTCACCGACTCGGAATTCAACATCGGCGCCTTCCCCAGTTAACAGGAGATTACCGATACGTCGTTGGATGGTAGACGGTGGCACCGCGACGGATGGTGTCTCCTTGACAATATATATCTGGACTCTGATGTCGAAGCAGTCATGCTTCATCAGATGCTCACATCTTTCCAATTCTTTCCTTTTGATGAACTTCTCATATCCAAAGGCCCTGCTGCGTAATGAGAAGTCATGGGTCGGGGTGGTAGGGCTCTTGTATGGCATCGCCTCATCTTCTTGGTCGAGCAGACTGAAATTGACCATGGCCATCACGGGCACTTGGACAGCATCGTCAAGGTAGAGGAAGAAAGAGATGTAATCGTGGTTTTCATGGCAGTCAGGGCTTCCCTTGGGTCTGTAACTGACATGCCACGTATAGCCTCCCGCGCGGAACGGGGAAGAATCGAAGACAGGACGATCGCAACCGGTGTTTAAGGTCTTCGAGTACCCCTTGATCTTGAGCACAAGGTGCGGACTCGCGCAGACGATCTGGGTGGCGGAGCGCGACGGCTGGCCGGCGCTGCTGGAGGAAGTTGCCATCGTGACTATCTGGACATCGGATCGCTGGGCCATGGTGGGTGGATAAATATATAAGTCGGCGTGGGGATAGGACCGTATGCTATATCGAATAGTTTTTCGTTTATGGTTCGGTTGCGGATGTTTTTTGATAGAGGAAATCAATATCGCTGTGTGCGTCGATCAGCGAGGTGGCAACAGATCGATTCATCGGGTTTCCAGCGGTTGCGTGCTCCCTCAACACGGGCCGTACGTCGTCGGCGAGATGGCAGGACGAAAGGGAAACAGACAGACCCTCGCCATCGTCGTCTGGAGCACGCGACCAACCAGGTGCGGCCTTGGGTGCACGAGAACCTGAGCATCTCGTGCTCATCACCCGCCGCCCGCATCTCGTGCACGACGCGCAGCCACCGCCGCCGCTACCCCGTCGTGCACACTACGTACGCCGCCGCACCACTGCCGTGCACGACGCCACGCACACCGTGCAGTCGCCGCACCCACCACGCGCCGGCCGCCTGCATGTCGCGCCGCCGCTGCACGCCGCGCTTACACCCTCGGCCGCGCAGCCATCGTGCCTCCGCTACACGCGCGCGCCCGCCGTCGCTTCCTTGCCGCGGCGTCCTCTGCTTCACGCGACGGCGCGTGGGCGGTGGTGCGGGACGGGGCTCGAGGAGGAAGATGACGTGCGTCGTGCGAGCCCAATAGGAAGCCAACCCCGGGGATGTGTAGAGAGAGGGTCGCACGATAACCTCCAGTTAATATAATGTCCAAGTTACATAATAAAGAGGGACTAGTTAACACTTTCTTTTTTTTTGGGCGAAGTGACGACCTGGTTAACATTGTCACGCATGCATCTTAATTAAAGTGCTGCCAATTTGCGTAAAAAAAAAATCATGTGCGTATATGTATCTCATATCTTAAACTAACTTCCCCCATGGCCTGGCAGATGAGCAAACTACAGATATAAAGACAACCGACCAAACCTTGTCAAAATGTTTTTTTTTTTTTTTTTGAAAAAGGGCAGGAGCACTGCCATTCATTAAGAGAGGAGCTTAAAATTACATCCTAATATGTACATGAGCTAAGAGGTTCCAAGAACCATAATGTCAACCACGCAGGGTTGCACAAAAGAACAAAGCAGGCAAAGGGATATTTCAATGAGAGGACGCTGCCTGCAATTGAAAGGCTCTTTGAAATTGTCTGATGTCGTCAACTGTCAACATAGCTACCTGCTCAAAGGAGAGTTCTTTGTTTTCGAAAATTCGACGGTTACGTTCTTTCCAAATTTGCCACCAGAAGAAGAATAGCATTCCAGCATGCCTGCGTTTAGTTTCTTTGCTCCCCGTGGCTGTGAGTTGTCGCAGGCCTTGTTGCACTCCTTCCATATTCAGTATGCGGAGCGAAGGGGGGAGTTGCAGGATCGTGGCCACTCTCGTCCACACTGCTTCTGTGTAATTGCACTGGGCAAGGAGGTGTGTAGTTGTTTCAGGCATGCAGTAACAGAGTGCACAGTTGGGTTCATGTTCCCAATTTTTCTTTGCAAGATTGTCTGCTGTAAGGACCTTGTCATGCAGTGCAAGCCAAGCAAAGAAGCGGCACTTTGGTTCTGTCTTTGCTTTCCATAGATAGGTCGTCGGGAAGTTCTGCATTGCTCCAATGAACTGCACGTTATATGCTGAAGCTACACTGTATTGTCTATCTGATGTCCATTTCCAAAATATCTGGTCTTTTTCATTCGTCAAAGATACCTCCCGTAGTAAATTGGACAGCAACACAAACTCTTGGATCAGATCATCAGTATCAATATTTTTCAGGTTCTTGATCCAATTTAGATTGCGTAACTCTTCATGCACGGTTCTGAATTTGTACCTGGCCTGTAAGAATAAAGTTGGGGCTAGCTCTTTAGGAGAAGCACCATTTATCCACCTTGCCTCCCAAAAAGGAGTATTTTTTCCATCTCCGACCAAGACATATGTTGATGCAAAGAAAAGCTGTCTATCTGTAGCGTCACGAAGTTTCAGCAGCTTCTTCCATGGCCTGTCAGCGATGTCCCAATTGTGCCATAGCCATCTTAAGCGAAGCGCTCTGCCAAATTTTTCGAGGTCCTTAATTCCAAGCCCACCCCATTTCTTAGGCCTCAAACAAACTTTCCATTTGACAAGGCAGTGGCCTCCTCTCACTTTATCCGGGTCTTCTCCCTTCCATAGGAAACTTCTTCTATATCTATCAATTAGCTTGATGGCCCATTTTGGTAGCTTGTAGATGGTGAGGAAATAGATTGGCATTGCTGATAACACTGTTTTGACCAAAGTTTCTCTCCCAGGATATGAGAGCAGTCTCCTCTTCCATCCTGGTAAGCGCCCCCCTATTTTCTGAATCATGGGTTGTATGGATGATCTAGGAAGCTTTTTATAGTGCAGGGGAAGCCCCAAGTAGTTGCATGGGAAGGTTGAGAGTGTCTGGCCCTCCAACAATGCCGAGACATCTACATTCTCACAGGCAATGGCAAAGAATTCAGTTTTCTGCATATTTGTAACTAGTCCCGAAGCATCTGCAAAAATGTTCAGTATAGTTCTTGTGGCAGCTAGATCTTGAACAGTTGGTTTAATGAACAGTGTGGCATCATCGGCGTAGAGAGAAACTCTGAAGTTGTCACATTTATCATTTATCTTTTTCAGGAGCCCCTTTTGCTGTGCATAGTGAAAGAGTTTATGCAATGGTTCCATAGCAAGAAGGAATAACATTGGGGAGAGGGGATCCCCTTGTCGGACACCTCTGCAATGAAGAATTCTCTTACCTGGCTCGCCATTCAGTACAAATGTTGAAGAGGCCGTACACCATAAAGCTGAAATCTAGTTCCTCCATCTTCTGCCAAACCCGAGATAAGTCATAATCTCTAGGAGGTACACCCAATTTACTGTGTCGAAAGCTTTGGATATGTCAAGCTTAATGAACAGAGATGGTGTTTTCTTTTTATGCAACTCCTTGATAAGTTCTTGCACAAACATAAAGTTGTCATGTATGCACCTCCTTTTAATAAAGGCATTCTGGTTGACCGAGATTAATTTGGGTAGCTCTGGGGCAAGCCTGTTAGCTAAAATCTTCGAGATAAGTTTAGCAAAAGAGTGCACCAAACTGATCGGCCTATAGTCAGTAATTTTCTTGGCGTCTATCTTCTTGGGAATGAGTACCACATGAGCTTGATTGAGAAACTGAAGGTTTTGTTGGTTCATATCATAGAATTGATGAAGTGCTTGAAGAATGTCTCCTTTCACTATTTCCCAGCATGAGGAGAAGAAGAGACCTATGAAACCGTCTGGCCCTGGGGCCTTTTCTTTGGGCAGTTTCTTGATGACACTCAATTTCACTTTCAGTAAAAGGGTGTTCAAGGTGATCCAAGCTTACAGTTTCCAAACCAATTTCCTCAAAGTTGATGCCTCTGTGCATATGTGCCAAGGTGCTGCTGATAATGCTCATAAATTACTTGATGTTTTTCTATTTGTCTTGTGAGCACTCCATCATCTGTTTCTAGAGAGAGAATATAATTCTTCCTTTTCCTGCTATTTGCCATAATCTGAAAAAATCTTGTATTGGCATCGCCCTTTCTAAGCCATGTTAACCTGGACTTCTGTCTTGCCCTTGCTTTTTCAATAGCAGCCAGCCCCATAATTCTTTGTTTCAACAATTTCTTGAGCGACCTCTCACCAGCAGTCAGTACACGCTCCTCTTGAGCCTTATCTAATTGTAGCACTACTTCCCGGCAAATTGCCAGAGCAAGTTTACCTTGCGGGATCAGTGTTTTGGACCAGGCTCTTAGCACTTTGGCAACACGGCTCAGTTTGATATGCAACCTTAGCATTGGGTTGCAACCATTAGGAACCGGTTGTTCCCAAGCTTGTTTAACACATTCATGAAATCCTGGCATGTGCACCCAAAAAGATTCGAATCTAAAGATTGGAGGTTTACGTTCAGCCTCAAAATGACATATCAACAAAGGACAATGATCAGAGGCCGAGGATGATAGTGGTCTAATTGTTGGTTCTGCATAAATTTCCTCCCAGCCCGTTGTACAGAAGGCTCTGTCTATCCGTGTCATGGTGGGGTTATCTTGGTCATTTGACCAAGTGAAGCGGCGACCCACCAGAGAAATTTCCTTCACCTCCATGTAATTTAAGGTCCGTCGAAAACGATCCATCATTCTTCTGTTTAATCTCCCATTGTTTTTATCTTGATCTTTGTAGATTAGGTTAAAATCGCCTAGAATCATCCACGCAGGCACCGATATGTCCTTGAGTTGTCTTAGTTCTCTGAGAAATAGACGTTTATCTAAATCAAGCTGTGGACCGTAGATAGCTGTGATCATCATGTTGTGTTTGTCGGACACTGTAGCTGTCAAGGTGTTTGCCGTGCGATGAATATTCAGAAATTGAATGTGTCTGTTAGTTCTATAGGGGGTGCTGGACAGCAGCTTGCAAGTGAGGCTGTGAAGCTCTACTATTACATTGCACACTAGGTGCTATTTATAATACATGGGTTGGCTAGCTGCTAGTTCTCCTAGGTTCCAGAAGCTGCCAGCTACAGTAAGTCGGTTTGCTACAGTACCTGCTGCAGTATTACTTCTGCTAGTTTCCGAAACACACTCTACTAGACTCCGGAAACACTACTAGCATATTCTACTATATTCCAGAAACACAAGGATTACTTCTAACAATTCTCCCCCTAATCCTTGTGTTCCTCACTTCATGAGTAGCACGCGCAGGAGCCTCCTCACCACACGACCCTCCTCCATCTTCTCCGGCGACACACGCCACTCTTCTTCTATGGCTCCGGCGACACATGCCACTTCTCTCCAGCTATTCATGGGGAGCACGTGCAGGAGCTTCCTCACCACACGACCCTCCTCCATCTTCTCATCTCCGGCGACACATGCCGCTTCTCTTCGTCTCCGGTGACACACGCCGCTTCTCTCCTGCTCCGGCGACACACACCGTTGAGCACATCATCCCCGGCACGACCGACACACGATCCACTGCCGCAACGCCTCCACTAGCTTTGCAAGCACGGACCGATATACGGTGCGGCGACCCATCGCACGCCACCTGTGCCGGCCACCACCAGCACCCCTCCGGCAAGGTCTACATCCAACCTAGGCTCTTGATACCAATTGTTAGTTTTATGGGGGGTGCTGGACAGCAGCTTGCAAGTGAGGCTGTGAAGCTCTACCATTACATTGCACACTAGGTGCTATTTATAATACATGGGTTGGCTAGCTGCTAGTTCTCCTAGGTTCCAGAAGCTGCCAGCTACAGTAAGTCGGTTTGCTACAGTGCCTGCTGCAGTACTACTTCTGCTAGTTTCCAGAACACACTCTACTAGACTCCGGAAACACTACTAGCATATTCTACCATATTCCAGTAACACAAGGATTACTTCTAACCGTGTCTGTCTCTAAAGGCTAGAATAATCCCACCTTTAGTGCCATCAGCAGGGAGATAACAATAATTATCAGCATATTCAAAGCCAACAGAGTTGTTGATAATGTTATTACTGACAACAGCTAGCTTTGTCTCTTGTAAGCAGACAATCATTGGCTTGTGAAGTTGGATCATTTGCTTGACATCGTCTTGTCGAGCTGTGTTGTTCAGACCCCTTACATTCCAAGATAGAATAGAGTATTGTGTAATTAGATCAGCCATAAGCAAACAAGTGAAGCAACCGACTGAAATTGTCCCTCTTGGACTAAAAGCCAACTTGATTGCACTAAAAGCTTAAGTCGCTTTATCTTCTGCAGTACCAGCAACAGCTGGAACCACCTGCTTTCTCTTCTTCGCCTTCTTAGTTTTTGTAGCAACTTTGCCTGACTTCTTTCTCTTCTGCTTCCTCAATTCTGCAACTTCAGAGAGTTTCTTTATGGCCTTCATTGCTGATTTAGTGAGAGGTTGCTTGTATGTATCCAGGTATTGCTGCAAAGAAAGACTCTCAAGGCCATCATCATCGCAAAGCAGGCCCCATTTCTTAGCTAGAACTTCTTGAGCTATTTTCGTTGCTGACTTCTTTTTCTTCCCTTTGTTTTTGAGCCTAGGACTGAATCTACAGCCACCAGTCTTCTTAGTGATTACAGAACCATCTAATTCTGAAGCAACCATGCACTTCTTTGTTGCCGGAGTCTGCATGATAGGCTTAGATACCGGTATGGTGGACATACAACCATCTTTATCATCCCTTGCCTGCAAAAGCTGTGGAGATTCATTTTCATGTGGGTTTGTGAGTGTCCCAATGTCATGTAGAGGCTCTCGCTGAATCAGCTCTTGTGTGGTAGCAGTAGAGTCAGTTTGAGCAGTTTCTGAACATACCCTGCTTTTTTGAGAGCAATTCTCTTCCATTGTTGCCCTCTGTGATCCTGCAACATTATTCAGACACACCACATGTTCAGAGATATCAGGCACATTAAAGACTTACAAGAGGTCTGCACTTGTTGCAGGCCCGCCCCTCCCTGCTTTTCATTTTGTGCTTTCAGTTGTTCAATAAGGTTCCCACAGGTCTGAACCACAATGGCATCAGAATCTCGTCTAGCCTGCATGCCCCTCATGTGCTTGTGCATGTTGCTTGGAATGTTAGTGTTAGCTCGACTTGCTTCATCCCCATCAAAGCAGAAAAAAAGTGGTTCAATTTGAATGGCATGAGACAGAAAGTGGATGGGTGGTACTCCGGTCTCCACCACCACTGAAGAGGTGAGCTGACCTACATAACCTTTTTTCTTTGCTTCCACTTCAGCACACAGTTGTCTCAAAGCTCTTCGTTCAGTAGGTGTGTTGTTGAATCTTGATGGAGGAGGCGACACAGTTCTCTCTGCTGCTCGATGCCTCCTAGATGACTCGCCATGTTGCCTTCCACTGCCATTGTTTCTCTCTGAGACTGGCCTCTTGTTTCGTCCTCTGCCATCAATCCAATCCGTGGCATGGTTGAGCAGGTAGCTGGTTCCTGGGTTGCGTCTATCACAGTCTTCGTCGTCGTCCTCCCTAGGACGGTACCACTGATTGCGCCTCTCTAGAGAAGATCCTCCTTTGTACAAGCCACTGCTAAAGTACAATTCAGGAATGTGGGATTTTTCCTTTGTTTTGTGGTCACTGAAGCGAGGACCTCGGTGGATGAGTCACAGGTGCTTTGCCTCCTTCTGCCTATGGAGTTGTCCCGGGCGCTAGCGGAGTTACGCCAAGTTCTGCCTAATGGCCGAACATGGGAA
Organism: Eragrostis nindensis; assembly: GCA_012490785.1. Lineage (NCBI taxonomy): Eukaryota > Viridiplantae > Streptophyta > Magnoliopsida > Poales > Poaceae > Eragrostis > Eragrostis nindensis. The sequence goes on along the minus strand of JAAXCT010000116.1, from coordinate 986,769 downwards.
ATTGAGCAGCGAGAAGAGATGTGCCCATCGCCACCACACCTCCAGCATCTAGGAGGGTCTCTGCAATGCGCCACCATGTGACCATGAGCCAGACAGTTGTAGCAGCGATCACCCACTTTCTCTTTGAATTTTGCTGAATTCTGGCATCTAGCAGATGGTGAATTGGAAGAGGTTTTTGTCTTCAATTTCCTCCACCAATATCTCTCCTTCACCAACTGCCAAGGGGCCTGGCTGGATTCTTCTTGGAATCTGTTAGCCAGTGTTTGAGCTCGATCTAAAGAGTTGCAAGGAGCTGTTTCTGTAGCCATTGCCCTGATGCGAGAGTTCCATGACTCAGTACGCGTGAAAGACTCCAGAGGGAGAACCTTTGGTTGCTTGAGGCAGGACCTGGGCTTGCATTTTGACTGCAGGCTGCTGAGGTGACGAATTGCTGCAGGTGCTGCATCTTTGTGGAAGAACACCACCCTGGGATTGTTGGTGAACAACACCTTCCTTCGCCTGCTACTGAGGCCTTCGATCGAATATGGGCGTTTTCTGGGGTGGATTTGGGACGGGAAGGAGGCGGATGGGTAGCCGTCGTTGTCATTGTGGTGACCGACTGCTGGCACTGTTGCAAAACGAACCTCACTACAAACCGGTGGCGACAGGGATGGATATGGAGATCGCCCATCGAAGCTTTGATATTTCCGTGAGTCAACCCTCAGCTTGGATTTAACCACTTCAGCATAGGACCAGCAGAAGGAACCTTCTAGATCAGGGAATAAAAGCACTTCACCTGGGCTATTGAACTTCTCCACTGCACGAATGCTTGCTGGCTCCTTGCGCTGGGCCACCATGGCCATCTCTGGGAGTGAACCTGCTTGCCTCCATCTTGATTCAGCGCAAATGTTGTTGTATTGTCCCTTGTTGTCTGACTTTACTTCAGGACGACCATCCTTCTGTAGCGCTTGTTTCTCCCTCCCATAGCTCTGTTTCTTCCCGAGATCTGAGGAATTGTGGAGATTTGAGGGAAGGGATGGGGATTTGATGGAGTTGTGGAGGCGGAAGGATTCAGGCTGATTTTAGGTGGATTTTGGCTAATTTTCGATGGAGATTTGGATCTGGGCTGGTGGCGTGCAGCGTCGCCCGAGTCGCCTCTCCTTGGTGACCGTTGGAGCCCCACCCCCCTTGTCAAAATGTAAATGCACAAACCCACGAGATGTGTGCGTGCGTGTGTGTGTGTCAAAACTAGTCCGACCAAACAAAACATAGGTATGAGCACTGAAAAAGTATATACGTTTGTCTACTAACTTCAGAACTCTGGAATTCCGATACCATTATGCTCATGGCTTCAGGACAGTGACAACAAAAAAAGAAATAAATAAAGAAAGAAAAAGCAGATCCTCCCTGCTGTATTCTGCTGTCACTTTCTTTTTATCGTCCTCTGATGTTACTTTTGAACCTGATTTGTCATATTTGATTGACTCCGGCCCCTGCTGTAGCCCAGTTTCAGCAGCTCCGGCACTGCATGGCTGGATGACGCTGACTTGGCTCTTCCCTTTCCAGCTAAATTTTTTTGCCTTCTTCACGCGACTGCAAACATTTAAACTCAACTTCTTCAGCTGCTTTGCAGTAGCAGTAGAGCAATTCAGGCATAAACACTCGAACTCTTCAGTGCCCATGACTGCATGAAGAGTTACGGAGGAGTCGAGGAAGTCAAAGCATGCCTTCTTAAGAGAAGAGCAGTGATGCTTATCCGCTAACAGCAATATAGTTGCCACCGAGCTTGTGTCAATGCGGCTGCACAATCTATCTTCGCACATAAACTTGAGCCTCTCCAAGCCATAACGATCTGCGGCCTCAAGCAAACGTTGGGACATCACTGACTCTTCTTCAGCAAGCATCAGTGGCCATTCATCTGTGTACACAAAACGAAGTAGAGCCCTGAACACATCTGCCTCCATATTATCTATCCGTATGACGTTTGCCTCCTTAGTTGGGCGAAAAAGCTGATCTGTTTTGAAGATCGGCCACTGAGCCTCGAGCAACAATCGGTGTGCTGGAATCACCTCCCCGCTGACTTGGAATTCAACATCAGTGTGCTCTTTGCTTAACAATAGGTCCCCTAGATGTTGGTGCATGTCAGACGGTGGCACAACCATGGATGATGGCTCTTCCTTGACGATGTGTATATCTACCCTAACGGCGAAGCAGTCATCTTTTAGATGCTTCGATCGCTCCAACGTTTGCCTTCTGATGAACCTCTCGAATCCACGAGACCCTGCGGAGAAGAAGGTAGCAACGGTGGTACGCCTATAGGATGGCACCTTTTTCTGGCGCTGGTCGAGTAAACTGAACGTAAACTTTGCGGTCACTGACTCACCGACCATATCGTCGAGACAAAGATATAAAGAGATGAAACAGGGGTTTCCAAAGCGAGATGAAACTGTGATGCTCCAGGTATGGCCTCCCGCACGGAACGAGTTTGACTTGAAGCTAGGCGCGTCACAGTTTTCGCTGAAGGTTCTCGAATATCCATCTATCTTGAGGACATGACAGGCTCTGACGCATGCGATGGTGGCGTCGGAGAAGGTCGGGTCGCTGGCCATGGCTGCGGTGGCGTCGACTTTGCACGAGGGGGCGCTGGCATTGGACGTGGTAGCGTCGGAGCACGGCAGATCGCGGTCCTTGGACGTCGTGGTAGCCATGGTGGGTGGTCGGGTGTCTCTAATCGATCGGCGTGGGAATATATAGGCCGGATCCGAGTCCCTTGATTAGCCGGATCCGAGACCATTGATTATTGTATGGAGCACGTTCTTCACGTGCAAAATGATTAAGCAAACCAGGCGAAGTACGTGCACGTTCGTGGCGTCGAGCGCGAGCCTGGTAGCGATGCTGGCTCTGGCGTTCTCCTTGGCGCGAACCAGGCGGTCTCGCTGCGGACCACGGCGGCGAACATCCTCTCGAGGTCTCGAGGACACGCTTGGTGAGGTTCTCTCCCACCCTGTCCAAGAATATGTTCTGCACCGTGTTGAACAGCAGCGCCACGGAGTAAGTAATAGTACTTGGCAATTTGGCGGGCTTGCAGCGCGGCTCCGGCTCGTATAGACATTGAGCATGACGCTGAAGATGTTTCGCTGAACTAGCCCCACACCATGGAGCACAGGAGCCGACGAGCACGTAGCAACACACTCGGGCGAATTCATGTTGGCCAGGCTCTAGAAGGAGCTGGTGCTTCTTCTTCTTAGAGCTCATGATGCGGCGGTCGTGGAAGTCGGCGTGAAGAATTCGGTGAAGAAGCGCGAGTAGGGGAACAGCTGTCGGAGGTCCGATGAGTTGCGCGTCGATCATGATGGACAAGCTGACAGAGTTGATGCGCAGCTTGTTCTGCCGGCGACGGCGGCGGGATCCGGATGGGCCTGGCGCGGGCGCCGTCCTCGCCCTTGGCCATGAGCTCGTCATGCGGGCACATTTCCTAGACAGCGCCTCTGTGCAGGACGACGATGAGGTCGGCCTTGCGGATGGTGGAGACCGGAGGAGGCGGTGGGCAATCACCAGGGTGGTGCGCAGTGCGGCCGATCATGAAGCTGTCGACCAGCTGGTGTCTTCGTCCAGCAACAGTGTCAGTGGAGACTCGGAGTCCAGCGCGCTGGTGTCCTCGTCCAGCAGCTGGATGTCATGGTTCTCGAGCATGGCGCTGGCGATGCGCTGCTTCTGATCGCTGGACAGCTGCAGCCCGCGCTCACAAACATGAAGGCATGAAGGCTTGCAAAAAACGCTCCATCGTGTTCGCAAATTGCTGCATATATGCTTCTCTATTAGAATTCTTACTGTTAAGTTCATTCATATGCTAACTTTACATGTTGGTCACATGTTAGAGAGCGACTCCAGTAGGCACAACATGATGAGAAACATCATCGTGCAATTTGCTGTTGGTCAATGGGTTTGGGCACGACTGCATCATCGTGCAGCTGCAACTCTGGGTCAAGGTCCTCGACACAAGCTGTCACAACGCGATTATGGCTTACAAAATTTTGGAACGTGGCTTACCGTTTGGAACTTCCACCTCGTGCTCGACTTCATCCCGTGTTTCATATCGGTCTTCTCAAGCAGTAGTATGTTGGTGAAGCTCCAGATGCTACTCCTCCATTACCACTACACTACTCCAGGATGGTCGTGTTATTCCGTCTCCAGCAGCTGCATTACGTTCTAGATTAAGTCGTAATGTGCGGCAAATCCTAGTGCAATAATGGGGAGGACAGCCAGTTTCTGAAGCTTCATGGGAAGATCGATGCTCCTGCGTTCAAGCTTCGGTATCCAACATTGAAAGCTCGATGACGAGCTTTTTCCCGAAGGGAGGGAGAGATGTCATGGTCGGTTTAAAGCACCGACGTGTAGCTTGGGTCCGGTTCCCTCACCACCACGGGATCCGTTGCTTCGGCGCCGTTGCTCATTTTCCAGGAGTAGACGCCTCCGCTGCGGCTGACGGCGAACACCTTTCCCTCGTGAACGATGGCGTCCGCGTACTTGGCGACCCCTCGCTCGTGGTCCGCCGGGTTCTTCAACGCCGTCCAGGACTCCTCTCCAAATCTCGTGAACGCGAGCAGATTCGGATGGAACGTAGCGACGGCCAGGTAGCCTTCCCGGTGCACCGGCGTCCGGCACAGCGCGACACGCTGAAGCGATTGAGAGTACTCTTCGCGTTCCACGCGGACTTTGAACTCGCCTCCTCCGTCCACTTCGACTCCGGTGATGGTGTCGAAAGAGGGCAAGCGAGCCCGGGCGCCGGTGACGGGATTGAGCAGCTCGACGTCGCACTTGTCGCCGGCGGTCACGAGCCAGTCGTCCTTGCCGCCTACCCAGCACCTGCCTTTCAGCCCCTCGGCCTCCGCGCGGAAGGTCTTGCCGGTGGCCACGTCGTGCAGCTCGAAGACGCCCGCTTCGTAGTCGTAGAGCGTGCAGCCGTGGCCGTCGGCGTCCAAGCAGGACGTGGCCATCGTCGGGGCGCCCGGACGCAGGCGAGGGGCCTCCTTGTACGCGGCTGACCACGGCGCGCACACGGCCGGGAAGCTGAGGACGCTCATGGCGTCGAGGCGGTCCGCGACGAGGCCGCACAGCTCCGGTAGGAGGTCAGCCCATGGGACGGCGGCCGGGGCCGTGGCGGTCGATGCGGAAGACATTGTCGCTTGCGGTGGCAGGACTCGGTCCGAGCAAGGTCTTGGACGTCCGTCAAGTGTCGTTCGTCTGATCGGTGTACTTGCGCCCCAGTGACATATATAAAGCTCATCGAAATCGTATGACGACTTACGAGCAGGAGTCGGAAGTCGGAACCCGGTTTTGAAGCGGACGGGAGTGATGGTCCGCCTAGGCCGAAATTGGCGAATACTGGGCCTGAGTGCCATGAGCCTGAAGACATAATTGAGATATAGGCCGCATGAGCCCATGGGCCTAGAACCAGATCCTGGCCCGTAAAAACTGGCCTACCTACCTGCCCTGGAACAGCAGTGCACGTCAGCTCCAGCGTGCGTGGAGAACTGTGTAGTTCCTCCGCCGCTTCAGCAGGGCTTCAGTTCATTCTGATCTCGAAAGGTCCACGTATGGAAGGAATATGGCAAGGATTTTGTCTGAAAAAGAAGCATGGTAGGTCATGAGGCACTATGAATGGACGCAGCTTAGATGGCATCCCCTAGCCACATGCGCCACGTAGGGATCGGAAAATGGTGGCAGAGGATATATATAAACCAGAAACAAAAGGTGATATTGATGATAGGCGGCGACCCGGGGCGGGGGCCGATCTGCCGCCCTATCTTGCAGCTCGGCACCTCTCCCATGGCTCTTGTTCGAAAGGCGACGTCGACCCGGCAAGTGGCAACGGCATCTATGGATCGCCGCCTTTCTCCAGGGAGAGAAGACCAACTCCGAAAATCCTTCGGCTGTTCCCGCGCGACAGTGGCGCACCTGTTGTGCTTCCCGCGCGTCCTGGACCACGTCCACTGCGGCCGCCGCTCTCTACCTTCCTAACCTGCCACTTAGCACGAGCTTGGAAGTGCTGGTGGTGGACCTGGAGTTAGTGCAGTGACTCGATGCATGCTAAGCGAGATAGAACAGTGATGCGCAAATTCAGAACACGGCCAGCACGTTCCCCGATTCCATACCGCACGACAGAAAGATACACACAACAAACACATCTATATGTCCATACTACTTCGAAAAGGACTCGTGAATAATTCTAGCGCCACAAAAAATCTGTTCGCCAATGGACTCCCTAATCAAAGCAACTTCTCTTTACGCAAAAGGCGGCTCTGACGTTCCTGTTCAATCTCTCTCGCTTGATCGATCGATCGCCATGGATCAGGCTTTCTATCCATTCGCTGTTCACATCCACGGTTCATCTCCCCGTGTTTATCGCATGCCCTTGCCATCTTCCTGGGGCCGTGAGATGCGATGGGACGTCAGCTCGGAATCCGGCCGACGGCGGCGCCCCTGCGGTCATGTCGACCCGGCCGCGCCCACCCACAAAATATGTCAGGCTGGAAATGACCCCCACTCAACGCTTTGCATAAAGCTCGCCATACGTGTATATTCACTTCGAATCTCTCCAACCATTACTTTTTCCCCTCGCTCCACCAATGGCATACAAACACATGTGATCGAAAACGCTCGGTAGATATCACTGGAGAAAGATTCGGCGCAACCGTCCTTGGTCATTCGATGATTGTAAACTGCCAGCTGGGCCAAGATCGACTACTTATTCTTCTTTAACATGTTTTCCTTTTTTTTTTCCGAGGATGATCCATTTGCTTATAAGATGGCCCTTCAAATCAGTAACTGTTTAGTTGACAAATAGTTTTTTCCCGAGCAACTAATAGGGAAACCTCAATTGAGATGCATTGTTGAAACCACACTTTACCATCTACCAACATCTGCTAAATATTTTATTAATTTGGTTCCATTTTGTTCACTTGCAACTTTTCTTTGACCCAAAAGTGGTCGACGCATGGCGGTTGGAGAAGTTTACCTCACTATATAATTAATGATGCGCATGTTCTTATTTGCATGTTTTTTACGAGAAATGGCAGGTGTTCTGCCTTTGCATGTAGAAGAAAGAAGTACAAAAACATAGCCTTACACAAATGCTCCATTAGCCGTAGCCAAGCATGGCCAAAAAAAAAGGGAGAAAAGCTGAGAGAAAGCACAAATTTTGCAAAGGGCCAACACACTGGCCCGAAAACACAAAAAAATTGGAAAGGATGGGCAAACTAGAAATTGACTGAAGCTATAAAAACATGTTCTTATGTGCATGAATGCACGGAAAATATCATATACATATGGTGTTTCCTCTCACAATTTCAGTGTTAATCTTCTTTCTTTTTGTAGTTAGATTTTTTCTGTGAGTGGGTACATCATCATTAATTCAATGCTACTAAATGATTTGTGGTTGACTTTTGATTTTCGGTATAAATTTATGTTGTCTACTTGGAGACATGTCATAGCGTGTGCATTTTTTTTTTTTTTTTGCAAGGGATAGCGTGTGCAATTTCGGTTGATTCTGATGCGTATTTGCTGGTTTCTTGGAACTTTATTCTTCTAACTCCGACGAGGGAAGTTGCTGAACTTTTATGGTGAGACTCCAAAGTCCAAACTCTCTGACCACGAGTCGTCGACCGTAGGTCCAAGTCTATCTAACCGGACTACAGTCTTAGGTTCGTCAAAGGTCTTGAGAAAGTTGACACTGGCAGGCTGAATGTCTGAATGAGGCCTTTCCTATTAGCCTATTGTCAATTCTTTGACTGTCTATCCGTCCCCTAATTCATCAAGATAATCATGCATGCTTTCTCCTTTAATATATTTTTTTTTCACTACCTGGTCCCTGCGGTGGTCTTATCCGTTTGACATAGTAAGTAGTGCTGAAATATACTTTTTCATCATCACCTTTTTTTAAAACTACTCCTCCTATACAACATAACGTAATAGTTAGTAGATATGATAACAGTCGCTAAAGTTAGCTAGAGTTGTTTTTTTATGACAACCATACAATTATGTACGATACTCTCCATTGTTGCATGTAGTATAGTTTTGACCTTTGGGCACACACTCCTATACAACATAACGTAATATTCGCATCGGCGCATGCAGTGTGCCAAGCGTGAACTTTTCTCTCTCAGTGCCATACTGGCGATCAGACTGTACGAACGGTGGATTTTGTGCATGCATTTCATTAGCCGCGTAAGCGTATTAATGTATACTACATTATTGCGAACGAACTGGGACCCTGGGAGTGTGGAATATGCGATGATGTCATGCAATTGTGATATGAATGCAAAAGTTGCTCATAATTTCCCTATCACAAGGATGGTGGTATCAAATCTAGAGATCCCATCCATGAGGAAAACTGCCAATTTATATCTGCGCCTCTGTCTAATTATTATTGAACACGCATCCTGCTGCCCCTCCCTGTGTCACCACCTCTGATTCCCAAGTTGCGTGCCGCTTTTCCTCTTTTCTTTTGCAGCCCCCTCTCCTTATCTACCTTGGAGGAGAGGAGCTAGCTAATAAGCGGCCCATCTCGCAGATCGACACACAGACACAATCACGCTTCTCTTGCAAGTCGTAGAGGCAGTTGTCGCCTGCCACTATGGTGGGGATGAGAGGCGCTTACGGTGGCAGTTACGACAATGGCAATGACACGGCGCCGCCACCGGCGACGACGGAGATAGCGGGGATGGAGGTGCACAAGGTGGTGCCGCCGCCGCCGCAGAGCACGGCGAGCAAGTTGAAGGGGAGGGTGAAGGAGACGCTGTTCCCCGACGACCCGTTCCGGGGATTCAAGGGGCATCCGCTGGGAGTGCAGTGGCTCATGGCGGTCAAGTACCTGTTCCCCATCCTCGACTGGTTGCCGAGCTACTCCTTCTCCCTCTTCAAGTCCGACCTCATCGCCGGCCTCACCATTGCCAGCCTCGCCATACCTCAGGCATGCACCCATCCCATCCCATCAAGTCCTTGATTAATTTCTCTTTTCGTTTTGTGTTTGTTTTCCAGATCTCTTCGTTTTCACTTGACACGAGAAATTTTTGTTGTTGTCGATCTTTGAGTTGTGCTCTCATTGATGATTTCGTCTGCATTTTTGTTCTGTCTTGAATGATTTCCTTTTATGTGTACGTACGCGTAGTTGGTCAACCCTCTGCTTCTGTTTCACACACTGGATGAATTGTATTCATGCATACGTTTCTGTATTGTGTAAGCATTTTTGGAGGAATGCGTTTCGCACCACCAAACTTTCTGACGATCGAACCGCCTGCTATTAAAGTCTTACTATATTGATTCCTGCATGTACTCCTAATTCTTGGCCGCAGGGGATTAGCTACGCGAAGCTGGCAAGCCTGCCGCCCATAATCGGATTGTGTACGCGTCGTCTCCTTCCTGTTAATTTCTACTCGTGTTAATTTGCAAGCTTCGACTCCTGATACGATCGATCGATGCACGTATGCAGATTCGAGCTTCGTGCCGCCGATGGTGTACGCGGTGCTGGGGAGCTCGCGGGACCTGGCAGTGGGCCCGGTGTCCATCGCGTCGCTGATCATGGGGTCCATGCTGCGCCAGGCCGTGAGCCCCGCCGCCGAGCCGATGCTGTTCCTGCAGCTGGCCTTCACCTCCACCCTCTTCGCCGGCATCGTGCAGGCCTCCCTCGGCATCCTCAGGTGACTGGCCAAAGTGCCACGCAAGCATGCATGCACCTGAGACACACAGGAGGAGACCATGCATTGACTTGACTCCACGGATATGCAGGCTGGGTTTCATCATTGACTTTTTGTCCAAGGCGACGCTGGTGGGGTTCATGGCCGGCGCGGCGATCATCGTGTCGCTCCAGCAGCTGAAGGCGCTGCTGGGCATCGTCCACTTCACCACCGAGATGGGGCTCGTCCCGGTCATGGCCTCCGTCTTCCACCACACCAACGAGTGGTCGTGGCAGACCATCCTCATGGGGGCCTGCTTCCTCGTCTTCCTGCTCGCGGCCAGACATGTGGTACGTATACGTATTTACAACAAACATGCGCACGCCCGCATGGCATACTATACGTACGGTCTCCTCTTCTTCTTCGTCCTCCCTCTTCTTGTCGCGTACCGTTGACTGCTGTCCTTTTCTGCTACGCGTACGTGGCGCTGCTAGCTACCGTTGAAACATCACACCACAAGTAGCGTTCTCGCGTTTGCTTTTCTGCTACTCTACTTTTGTCCGTAGTACGTACGTAGCTGCGTGCGTCGTACTAGCTAGCCAGCCTTGTCGTGCACCGTCGGCTTCAGCCTGGACATAGCTTAGCTCCTCATCACCCATGGGCAGCTCGGCAGAGGAAGATTCCGAGGACTATGTAGGTTTGGTGAAGTCGTGGACGAAATGATCACTGTACGTTGATCGGACCATCCATGGAAGGATCTGTGTGTGCCTTTCTTCAGCTTGCCCCCACGGAATCTTGTTGCTGGACCCGCTCAGCGGCAACATGCATACTGAACGAGCGAAGGGTCTGGTGTGGACCGCTAGAAACCCATTTGGAGTTTGGACCGCAGAAAGTTGTTGTATGTATCAGTGGACCCAAAGTTGCTACGTATACTGAACTCTGGAAACTACAAGTATTCTGACATCAGCCATCGTATCCAATGGTCAACGCGTAGGTCTGCACTGTCTGCATATGTATGCAGAGAACAGATGGCACTGTGTAGATATAAATGGTGTCAAAGAACCTTGTTATCCTTGAACCAAATTGTTTCCTGGAGCTGCTTGACACTTAATCAACTGAACTTGCTTTGATGATATGATGGTGATGGAGCCCAGTTGCCCACAGACAGCAGAATCTAGTATATTAGGTACCGTCAGGTTTCAGGAGTGAGGCGCCAAAAAACAAAGAAACAATGCAACGACTGCTCTGTCCTTGCCTCCTTGCTACGGGCTACTGTTGTTGTGCCTCTCTGTTCTGCACCGTGCGTCTATATGAACTGAGTATTTGAATAACTGAATATCTGAGTAACACCTTCAGGATGAAATTTTTACTTGCAATACTTGCTGTGAGCCAGAATTTAATACTAGCTAATGCTTGAGAGGATGCATAAGTGACATGAAGAAGATGCATGTTTGAGTCGTTGGATGTTTCTGAAGCTTGTTAGGATGTTGTTGATGTGAGAGGAAAACATATTTTTTTTGAACCATAAGTGAATTGCCCACCAACTTAGGCTTTTGGGTTAATTGGTTGGTGCATGCAACTCAGCATTTTTTATGCACTTTATGTAACATTATTGATTTAAAATTTCTGCAGTAGTACACATTCATATCTTACTGCCTGTGTATGCAGAGCTTGAGATGGCCAAGACTTTTCTGGGTTTCAGCATGCGCGCCCTTGGCATCGGTCATCATCTCGACCCTGGTTGTTTTCCTGTTCAAAGCTCAGAATCATGGGATTAGCATTGTAAGAACTAAAAACACTGAAAATTATTTCTGATTTTGTAATTTTATTTGCAACAAGGTGATAGTCAAGACATTCTGAATCTTTTGACCACAGATTGGGCAGCTCAAATGTGGACTGAACCGCCCCTCATGGGACAAACTACTATTTGACAGCACATATTTAGGACTCACCATGAAGACTGGCCTTGTCACCGGAATTATCTCACTTACGGTATGGTTTATCATCAAATTTTTATTTCTTGAAATTAAGCGTGAATCTGTGCTTGATATGCTAAGGAAAATATTTTCCATGATGCTGTTTGCTCTGGAATTTAGCACTGTTTCGTCCAAGTACTATTGGCTCACTGCTAACTTCACTATGTCAGGAAGGAATAGCAGTTGGTAGAACATTTGCTTCACTTAAGGACTACCAAGTAGATGGAAACAAAGAAATGATGGCCATTGGGTTGATGAACGTTGTAGGCTCATGCACATCCTGCTATGTTACAACAGGTTCAGTTTTTGGACCCAAACAATGTCATGTCAAATCTTGGCTCATGTTACTCGTGAAGGTTGATCTCTAACTTTCTCTTCTTATTTCATTAGGAGCGTTCTCCCGTTCTGCTGTAAACCACAATGCCGGCTGCAAGACTGCCATGTCCAATGTGATCATGGCACTTACTGTGATGGTCACACTGCTGTTCCTCATGCCATTGTTTGTGTACACACCAAATGTTGTCCTTGGAGCAATTATAATCGCCGCAGTTATTGGCCTAATAGATATCCCTGCTGTATACCACATCTGGAAGATGGACAAGATGGATTTTCTCGTGTGTGTTTGTGCATTTGCTGGCGTCATCTTCATTTCAGTCCAAGAAGGCCTTGCAATAGCGGTAACCAACACAAAGTTATTGCCATTTGACAGTACCAAATTTCCTTCATTATTGTTTTTACCTCTTATGGTAGTTAATTTGTTTTCAAATTTGCAGGTTGGTATATCTGTATTTAGGGTATTGTTGCAAATCACAAGGCCCAAGATGATGGTTCAAGGGAACATTAAGGGAACTGATATTTATCGAAACCTCCACCAGTACAAGGAGGCTCAAAGAATTCCTGGGTTCTTAATCCTGTCAATTGAAGCACCAATAAACTTTGCCAACAGCAACTATTTGAATGAAAGGTAACAGCAACTTCTTGGCGTCTTCATCCAATTAGAATCCTTTTAAAAAAATTAGAGTCCTTTATGGTTTCTAGCAATTTGCATGGTAATACAAGAAGAAAGCTGGTAAATATATGTGTAATCTTTCCATTTTGCAGGATTAAAAGATGGATAGAGGAAGAAAGTTCAGCACAGAGTAAACAAACAGAGCTCCATTTCATAATCTTGGATCTGTCAGGTTTGTGACTGAGAAAAGAAAAATCTTTTACTTTAAAACGTCATGAAATTGTCCTTTGAAAGGTTCGAAAAAAGAATGTCCTTTAAAATCTTTTACTACTGCACATCATCTTCATGTGGTTATGTATTAGCTTGACATAAATTAAGTTTTATGTTTTCCATTGAGGAAATGTAATCCCGTAACTGGAGCCCACCTGGGATCAACAACATTTTGCAATAGCATGTTAAAAATTGTTCCATGAAACCAAGTTGCAGAGTGCTGGGTAAAGTTAGGTTTCAAAAGTTTGATTTCTCACCTGTGCCTGAAGACGATTAAATTGTGAGGTTATTATAAATACCATGTTCAAGCCATTTTTTGCTGTCTGTCTGGGGCAGTTCTGCTGTTTTTTATGGACTGAAATAGGAGGGGAGACCCTACTGATTTTTTAAATACATACAAAATTGTACAAAATATTGAAGAAAGAAAGAGTTACAAGATTTCTGCTGTTTTATAACAAGTTTTAGTATTTTTTTTATTATCACTAACATAAGGGAGATAATACCTCAGCTGTTCCTGCAATTGACACAAGTGGTGTAGCATTCCTCATTGACATAAAGAAATCAATAGAGAAGCATGGCATGGAGGTACACTTACCAGATACGAGAAAGCTCCTTTTTTCACATGATAAAAGCATGTTTTGTGGCATTTTAACTCTTTATACCTTGCAGCTTGTGCTTGTGAATCCAACCGGAGAGGTCATGGAGAAAATACAGAGAGCGAATGAGGCTCACAGCCATTTCAGGTCGGATTGCCTGTATTTGACCACTGGGGAAGCGGTTGCTTCGCTCTCGTCACTTGCCAAGATGTCATCGCCTTAAAGTGAATTACATGGTTGCCATTGTGTTCATCCCAGTTGCACTGCTAAAATTTTCGGTGCAAGAATTCTGTTACAGATTGAAAGTGCTCCGATAAAGGAGCTTCGGCATGTCACAGATATGTTTGTATTACTTCACAATTTTCAGATGCTTGGGATGCAACTTCAGCATCGGAATGTGAAGTATTAGGAATGTGTGCATTCCTGGGTACCCATCGCCTATAGAAATTTTTTACCGCAATGTTACTTGACTTTTAAACAGCAGGCGTTACATTATAACCAAATGCATTAACTTTTAAGTTGCATGCACCAACCAACTCACCTAAAAGCCTAACCTGATGAGAAGAGGTGGGCAATTCACTTATGGTTCAACACTCCCCGTCACGTGCAGCTCTCGTGGGCGCAAACGTGGAAATAGGAGCGGCGCAGCGGAATATACGTGGGCAATTCACTTGTGGTTCAACACTCCCCGTCACGTGCAGCTCTCGTGGGCGCAAACGTGGAAATAGGAGCGGCGCTGCGGAATATACGGTCACCAGGACTTGAACTCAAGACCTCTGGCTCGATACCATGTTAAGTTGCATGCATCAACCAACTCACCCAAAAGCCTAAGCTGATGAGAAAAGGTGGGCAATTCACTTATGGTTCAACATTAACAACTACTTAATTCTTGATTTCCTCATTGACACCTCGCTCGTGCAATATGACCTTAGTAACTGCTATAAAATAACTTGTACAATGCATGAAGGAAGATTCATCTTGGAAACTCAGATGATTGTATGAACTCTTTCTCCAAGCTGTATTGTCTTGTACCTTCACCAATTTTATTTCCCATGTACGACTGATCGTTTGGAGCATTTTGTCTTGTACTGGTAATTTTTGAATTGACCTTTGGGCCTTGCACATCTTCAAGTGTTGTCTCCACCTGCCTCAATGTAGGTCTTTCTTCACCTTTTAAGCTTAAGCATGCTTCAGCGACCCTTGCAACCACCTCAGCTTCTTCTGTCCCTCCCTCTTCAACAATCTGTGGATCCAAAATATCTGACAAGCGATTGTCTCTTAACTGCGACACGAAGTATGATGCTAGGCTTGTGACTTCTGATGAATGAGATGGAAAAATTGGTTTAACCCTTGTCAAAAGTTCTGCTAACATGACACCAAAGCTGTAAACATCGCTCTTCTCTGTGAGTCGACTAGTGTAGTAGTATTCAGGATCAAGGTAACCATGAGTTCCTTGGATGGCCGTAAGGATTCCCGTCTCATCTATTGAAATTGACCTGGATGCTCCAAAATCCGACACCTTGGCTGTTAAAGTATCAGTAAGTAGTATATTTGCACATTTGATATCTCTATGTAACACAGATATGGAAGCGGCTGAGTGTAAATACGCAATGCCCCTTGCAGTTTCCAATGCAATCCTCAATCTGTCTTGCCATGAGAGGCGGTTTTCGCTTTGTCCATGAACATGGTGTGCCAGGGTTCCGTTTGATATAAACTCATAAACGAGTAAAGGAACTTCTGTCTCAAGGCAGCAACCAAAGAGTTTCACCACATTTCTGTGGTTGGTTTGTGAAAGTATGACAACCTCATTTATAAACTCATCAATCTCCCTCTGAACAACAATTTTGGACTTCTTTATGGC
Organism: Eragrostis nindensis; assembly: GCA_012490785.1. Taxonomy (NCBI): domain Eukaryota; kingdom Viridiplantae; phylum Streptophyta; class Magnoliopsida; order Poales; family Poaceae; genus Eragrostis; species Eragrostis nindensis. The sequence continues at coordinate 971,464 of JAAXCT010000116.1, read as the reverse complement.
CACAACGCGTTGATCAGCTAAGATGCCTTTGTATACCGTGCCATGGCCTCCACCTCCCAGGATGCGATTCTGGTCAAATTTGTTGGTTGCTTGCTCTAGCTCGTCCAAACTGAATATTTTCAACCTTTCAGCTATATCTTTGTTTGAGGATATTAATTGTTGGAGAAGCAATCCATGGTTTCTCTTGAAAAACTTTTGCCTCAACTTGTTGGCCCTTCTTTGCTTGAGTTTCTTGGTGATTTTGGCAACACCCAGAAGTGAACAGAGTAGGCCAAAACCAGCACTGATGGCTATTATAGTAATTAAACCTGCAGAGACAACAACAATATATGGATGAGCTGATGACTTCACTTCATTTCCCATTCTTGAGGACAGTGGTGGGTAATTTGTAAAGATAAGTATGAAGCATTTAGGTTAAACACACTACTTGTAAAACTGAATAATGTTTTCCATTTTAATTTTCCCTTAATTTGGCCTATATGCCTATATAAAAAGAGATGCTTTGCAATAGCATCTTAAAGATTGCAAAACTGAAAATATTAGAGGTGACTCATACTCCTATAATGCAACGTCAGAGCACCAGTTGCCTTTTTATGCCAATCAAATCACATTTATATACCTGGAAGGTTCCTGATGGTTTTCTTTGACGAGCATCGATATGTTCCAGGCAAATTGATGCAGGTTCCATGGCATGGGTAAATATCTGGCTGTTGGCACTCGTCAATATCTGGAAAGAAAAAGGAAAATAGAAAAGGGTCAAAAGTAGAAACGTCTCACAAGATAAAACAAAGGGTGCTTCTTCACGCTGAAAGATAGAGCTGATGTAAAAAAGAAAGAACTAGTAAAACGTGGAGCAGAGGCTCAAAATGTTGGGCGGAATGTATTGCTCAATTGACGGTGTCCTGTACAGCTTATAGAATTATAACGAAGGGGACCGGAGAGATGATGAATACAGAAGAGATGTGGTTTGTTCTCGATATATACCTTGGCATCCATTACTGATGTAGGGATTACCTTCGTATCCTTGGGAACAGTTGCACCGTCTTCGGTCGTATGTTCCATCGGTAGAATAGGAGAAACTGTTTGAGCTTAGGCATCTAAAGTCAGAAGACCCGGGCCGTATAGGGGACAGCAAAAACATGCCCTTGTCTCCGATTAGATCTAGTGACCACTCCAGCACCGCCGGGACACTCCGGTTGTGGTCGCTCAAGTTCCTCACCATCTCACCCTCGTTCCTGATGAACCAGTCCTGATCGACTATGAACGCAGCCGTGCCATAAGAGTCTGCCGCTCGCTCCATCAATCGCATAACCTGAATGTCGTAGGAAGGAAGGTCTCCAGCGAATGGCGCGATGGACGTGCGGCAGCAGGCAACCCCCGAACATGAGGAGATACTGAGTGGCCCGATCGTTTCCGGGCACACAGCGGCGCAGATGCTGGCGTAGTTAAGCAGGCCCAGCTTCCTGCGGGGAACAAGCTGCGCCACCATGTTGCATCCGAAGGCCACGAAGGAGTTGCGCGCGGCCGACACCTTGAAAGTCCCAGCGGACGAGGATGGTGCGGACCATGAGCCGTTGAACTCGGCAAAGGGCGACTGCAACCCACTGCTCTGGATGCGTACCGTGCCGTCCGGCAAGGAGATGTCGAGCACTTCCACGCCGTCGCCCAAGAACAGCTTGGGCGGGTGCTGCGTCCCATCGCAGGTGAGGTTGAAACCTTCATGGAAGCAGCCCTCACCGATGCCGAAGGGGTACGGCACGCGCACGTTGCCGCAGCTTTCCGGGCAACCAGGCTGAGCTATGGGGCCTGCCAGTACTGCAGTCGCCAGAAGCAAACCAACTCCAAATTACATCGCGGCTACCATCGTCCCTCGTCGAGGAGAGATAGGAGTCATAGGACACCTCTTTTTTTTTGGTGACCCGTGATCATACCAAATTCAGTTTCTCAGAAGACATAAAGGGTGTGTGGTAGCACTTTCATTGGTCGCCATGCGAATATGCGATCATGTGTTGACTTCAGGTCAAGCATTGGCTTGTCCACGGCGTCTACTGATGCTGACGTTACTGTGGCCAGATGATTAGTCAAAGTGTACAAAAACACGACACGGTGCCCTTGTTGAACACCGACAAGGAAACTTCGGTGGAAAGATCCATGATTGATTGGGTCAAATTCACTCGGCGTGTGTTTCGTTGACGATGGAGATTGACAAATTGTTGACATTTGTCCACAACAGAATTCAAAATACTGATGTGTTATAATATAGGTTCGTAATATGGGTAACAACCCTACGTCCTATGTCCGTATGCGCTCTAGGTAGGGGGTGATTACATAATCATTTGGGAGGCACCACCTTACAAGTTCAGTTCGATTTCACATATATAATCCCATTTGTAAAAATAAACCGATCTTATTCCTTGAAAGGGCTCGCCAACGAAAATGAAAGGCTATAAGGACCACAATAGTGGAGGACTTCATAGGATATTCGCTACACTGGCCAATTTGTCAAAATAATATTTTTGTGGTAATTAATGTGGGATCACTCAAATACAAGCACAAGTGCACAACAAACACTGCTAATTCACGCATGTAGCATCCACTTTCTTTTATTTTATGGAATGATTTTCCTCCAAGTCTTTCTTTTTTGGATTTTTTTCAAAGCTTACATAAAATTTTGGAGATAACTAATTATGATGTAACTTTTTGACAAACTATTTGAGAACTTTCTTTTTTAGAAAAACTTTCTCGATAATGAATGAGAAATTGTTCCACTAGCTTAGCTTTTCTAAAACCTTTTAGATTAACTTAACTTTTAAAAAATTTCGAGATAACAAGTGGTTGGACCTGCTATGTGCAAATGAGTTGGCCCCGTATGAATAGGTGTTGTGTCTATTTTAAAAGCTTGGTGTGCATGGGTCTCATCGGTGAGTACGTCTATGGACCTATACTCTATTGATTGACTAAGTTGTGGCAGTGAACTTATGATGCATAAGCAACGAAACATACACATATCAATCAAAGAGCACAACTATACTATCTTGATCAACTTCACAAGCTATGAAAATTCTAGCACGTTTTATTTGTATATTATCTGAGGAATCATTCCTAAAAATAGAAACTACACGAGGGAAGGAAATTGAAAGAAAATAATGCAGAGTTACCGACAGTTTAGTTAAATATAAGTACTTGGGCTAAATAACTGGTGATTTATATAGAGGAAACGTACTGTGGATGCTCGATTCGTACCTTGACATCCATTGATGATATAGGGATTGCCTTGAAATCCATCCAAACAATAGCACCGCGCGGACTGCGATTGGTCGGATCGTCCAGATGCATCCTTTGGTAATACGAGGCCAGCGTAGCTGTTCACGCTTATGCATCTCCAGCCAGTAATCACGGCAGGGTCAGAGAAGACCAAGTCACTATCAAGGTCTACGTCAAGAAACCATTCCAACACGGTTGGCGCGATGGCCGCCGTCGCATCGGATGCTAAAAACTGGTCTCCATTTCTGCTGAACCAGTCGCCATCAACTATGAACGCGGTTCCGTACGCTGATCCATCCGCCTGGTCCAGAGTCTTCAGCTGAACTCCATACGACGGTGAACCCTGCGAGATGGCCATCTGGCAGCAGCCCACGCCGGAGCACGAAGTGCTGCTGTGGATGGACACGTCGTCCCGGCACATTGCGGCGCAGATGCTGACGATGATGTGGTTGACGGTGAGGCTGGCGAGGAGGTTGCATCCGGTGGCCACGAACACGTTGTATCTGGTGGACACAGCGAGCGGGCTGGCGCTCATCAGGCCGGCCGACCACGAGCCGTTGAACTGTAGGGGGCTGGTGCCCTGCAGCCCCCAGGAGCTGGAGCTGCCGGCGCTCGGCGCCCTGCTGTGGTGGATCCGCACCGTGCCGTCGGGCAGCGAGATGTCCAGCACTCGCACGTTGTGCCCGACCAAGAGCATGGGCGGGTGGTGCGTCTCGTCGCAGGTGAGGTTGAAGCCCGCGCGGAAGCAGCCGTGCCCGATGCCGAAAGGGTAAGGCACGGTTATGTTGCCGCAGGCTTCGGGGCAGCCAGGCAAGGCTACCGGGACAGCCGCCGCTACCGTTGCCACTACGAGCTTCAGCGCCAGCACGAGCATCGCTTGTGGGGAAGCAATGGAGGTAAGGGGCATGGGCGTCGTCATCATCTTCTCCTAGAGATTTGCAGTATTGGGACTAATGAATGGAGCATCCTCACATATATACAACACTTGTTGTACTATCTAGCAGTTCGAACTTCCAAAGTCCATCCAAGTAAACTCATTTGTATTGACGGCCGAAAGTTTTTTTTTTTTTTTTTTTTGCGAGTGGCCGAAAGTTAATTTGACCCAGCGCCGACCCAAAAATGCATGGGTGGCTGGTCAGTCGTCGCCGAACAACCTACAGCTCTCGGGGAACGGCTACAGCGAGAAGACATGGTGATCACGCATCTGTATTGTTCTGGTCATCGATACGAACTTCGAAGAAAATGGTACCCGGCCCATTCATCACTGTTTATTAGCATCAAAAGTCGCAATGCGATGCCGTATATGGAACGGGCTGCACGCCTCGTCGTCTCGGCCTCGCTGTCAAAGAAGAACTCGTGCAGATGTGCTCTGCGCAGCGGAAGGCCGGGGGAACAGAGGAACCAACCGCCGCATGATTAGTGAACCATCAGCACCGGGGGTTCACAGGCACGGCGTCGGTCACGCGCGCATGTGCCGCGGCTGCCTCCAAGTCCATCCACGACAATCTCGGCGCCCGTCGCCACCGCAGGCGCACGACGTCGACGCAACACCCACATCAGTCGAGTGCCCCGGCAGGCATCGCCTCCGAGCAATTCCTCCTCGGCGAGTCCATCGACCGTCACGCGGAAACGGTCCGCAGGTGCTACTTCAGGCAGCACTGAATCAATCGATCGAGCGCTGCTGCCAAGACGTCAACGTCTTGTGCTGCACTGCTGCGCTTCAGTTCAGAGCATGATCCGCAAACACGTCTCGCTGCTAATTCTTGCCCATCCTCGTTCTTCCCTGTTCTCACCGCTACTGACAGCGCTGCCTCCCTCAGCCCGCCGCTCGCCGCACTTCCGCAGCACTGCTGCCGCGGCCCATCGTGACTACACATTCTAGTGTCTCGTTGGCCGCAAGGCAAAGCATCAGCTTGCCGTGTTCCCGCACGTACTCCCTAGCGCTGCTTGCATCTCGCCGCGCACCCGCAGACGTCCGCGTCGCCGCCGTGTGCCGCCGACCGCCGAGATCCCGTGCTCCGTGAACGTCGTGTCCCGTTCCCAAAAATCGATCGTGTTAACTAACGTATCTGCATACGCGGGCACGGCAGTCACCCTGCAATGCCAGCCGTGCTCGCCGTCGCGCGCTCCCGCGACGCGGCGACATCCCGGAGGCCTGCACCAGGGGGTGCATGGTGTCACTATATATTTCTCCCTCTACCGAATTTATCTGGGCTCCAAACTTTGTGGCGCGATGTGTTCACAGTGCGACCGTTTGGTTCTGGAAGTTTCGCGGCCAGTTTGAGGAGGAGGAATCGGCATGCCTGGCTGATGTGTGCGACCTGTTGTGCTGCCGTTGTGTGGATTGCAGGCCACTCCAGTTTGGGAATTTTTGAAGTAGCGTGATATTCCCTTGGCTTGCGCTGATGCGATGAGCGCGACAGTGATGCTGATACATGGATGCTCGCACGGTGAATGACGAGTTGGAGTCGTCATTGACGACGCGCGCACGTTGAAACTCTTCTTCTAGACCTTAGTGTGTCGCGCTGAGGAGTGACGACCACTCCACGCCATCGTTCTTTGCCTACTTGAGAAAAATCAATAGCACGTACTCCCTCCGATTTCTATTTGATGCCGTTAGGACAGCCTTTTTAGTTTAAAATTGAACTAGCTGGCTTGTCTGAACGACAACAAAATAAAAACGGAGGTAGTATATGGTTAGTTCTTATAGAATTTTTTTACTGCAGTGCTACTAGATGTTTAAACAGCAGCATTACTCCCTCCGTTTTTAATTATATGACGTCGTTGACTTTTTCGTTGAACTTTGACCAACAATATAGAGTTAAATAATTACTTTTCGAATGTGAAGTGAATATCATTAGATTCATCATCAAAAGTACTTTAAAGTTAACTTATACACTTAGCTATTTACACAAATATTTTGAATAAGACGAATGGTCAAACGTTATGAAAAAAGTCAACGGCATCATATATTAAAAAACCAAATGCGTTTACATATGACTGAGTTCTTGGTTCTACAAGGCTATACCTCGGGTTTCCTCACTGACACTCGCTCGTGCAACATGACACTCAAAGCTGCTAAAAAACTTACACAACGCATAGATGCAAAATCATCTTGGAAATTCTGACGATTTTATAAACTCTTTCTCCAAGCTGTACTGTCTAGTGCCTTCGCCGGCTTTGCCTCCTGAGCACGACTTGTCACTTGGAGCATTTTTTCTTGTCCTAGTAATTTGGGAATTGATATCTGAACCTTGAACATCTTCAAGTATAGTCTCCACCTGCCTCATTGTAGGTCTTTCTTCGCCTTTTAAGCTTAAGCATGCTTCAGCGAGCCTTGCAACCACCTCAGCATCTTCTGTCCCTCCCTCAACTATCTGTGGATCTAAAATATCTGACAAGCGATTGTCTCTTAACAGCGATACGAAGTACGATGCTAGGCCTGTGACTTCTGATGAATGAGACGGGAAAATTGGTTTAACCCTCGTTAGAAGTTCTGCTAAGATGACACCAAAGCTGTAAACATCGCTCTTTTCTGTGAGTCGGCTAGTGTAGTAGTATTCAGGATCAAGGTAACCATGAGTTCCTTGGATTGCCGTAAGTATTCCAGTCTGATCTATTGAAATTGACCTTGACGCTCCAAAATCTGACACCTTGGCTGTTAAAGCATCAGTAAGTAGTATATTTGCACATTTGATATCTCTATGGAACACAGATATGGAAGCGGCAGAGTGTAGATATGCAATGGCCCTTGCAGTTTCAAGTGCAATCCTCAATCTGTCTTTCCATGGCAGAGGGTTTTCATTTTGTCCATGAATATGATATGCCAGGGTTCCATTTGATATAAACTCATAAACTAGCAATGGAACTTCTGTCTCAAGGCAGCAACCAAAGAGCTTCACCACATTTCTATGGTTAATTTGTGATAGTATGACGACCTCATTTATCAACTCATCAATTTCTCTTTGAACCACGATTTTTGACTTCTTGATCGCCACGATACGTTGATCAGATAAGATGCCTTTGTATACTGTGCCATGGCCTCCGCCACCAAGGATGCGATTCTGGTCAAATTTGTTGGTTGCTTGCTCTAGTTCTTCTAAGCTGAAAATTTTCAACTGCTCGGCTATATCTTTGTTTGAAGATATCAACTGCTGGATAAGCAATCCATGGTTTCTCTTGAAAAACTTTTCTCGTAGCTTCTTATCTCTTTGCTGCTTGAGTTTATTAGTGATTTTATTAACACCCAAAAGGGAAAACAGTAGGCCGAAACCAGCACTGAGTGCTATTATTGAAATTAAACCTGCCAAAAAAATAAACTCAAAGATTTTACCACGCTACTCATGTGGCATACATTTAAAATTCTCATGGTACCATGGCAAAATTTGTATTTGTATATTTTTAGAGCAGCCACTTGGATTTTACTTTGATCCGGTACTACAGAAACAGTGCCATTCTTCAATACATTAGGACTCCTCTTACATTCTCGAAAACATTAGGACTCCTCTTGAACAAAGTTTGCCAATCTTATAGCAAAATTAGTTATTAGTGACTATGGATTAATCTTGATGGGCATGGTTTGGATCCACAAACTTTTCTTTTGCTCTGTTTTATTTTTCTCTCTCTCATTGGATCTTGATTTTCTGCCAGCTAATCTCACATTGCCAGATTCATGTACATGACCGATGATCTCACATTATACCTCGTTGGTACTTTATGTCAGTGAAGTTATAGTGTGTACCTGGATGGCTCCTATTGCTTTTCCTTGATATGCATTTTTTTTTTTTTTGATAAGAGGGCCCTTGCCCTCGGATTCGAGTAGCGAATCCGTTCTCAACCCCCGGGACTCTCACACACACGCACACACACCACACGCACACGTGAGCACGCAAGGTTCGACCCGGGGTTTCGAACCTGCGTGGGCTGCCCGGCACTGGCCGGTGCTGGCCACCCGCTCCCCCAGCGGGTCTCTTTCCTTGATATGCATTGGTATGTCCCTGGCAAATTGATGCAGGTTCCATTGCAGGGAAAAATAGCTGGCTGTTGACACTCGTCAATATCTGCAAGGTAAATAGTCTCAAAACATATAAAATCTGCAATGTAAAACATGGGGCTGAAAAGTGAAAATCAGAGGGATAAATTAGTTGCATACAAAGAATAGCACTAGTACAGTTCTGCAGTGTTGTTTTCCCTCAAAAAGTATTTAATTCCCTCCAAAAAGTTCTGCTGTACAGCTCTGCTGGCCGTGTACCTCCAGAAACCTTTTTTGTTTTGAAACGAAATGTTTCTCCATAAACTAAACACAATCTGACATATAAACTAAAACTTTCGCTAAATGCTAGGTGCTAAACCATCCTCGCTCCAAGAAGGCGAAATACAACGCGGAGAGTATTAGACTAGTTTACCTTGGCACCCATAGGCGAGGTACGGATTGCCATCGTATCCTTCCGAACAGCTGCAGAGCCTTCGGTCTTCATATCCACTCAATATGTTTGAGCCATTGCATCTCCAGTTAGAATCTAACGACCACTCTAACACCACCGGCGCGCTCTGAAGCGTGAACGGTTGCCCATACATGAGGTTTATGCTGAATTCGTACATGTCGAACCAGGTCTTTTCAACTATGAACGCAGCTAAACTTCCATTTTCTTGTGGGGAATCTGTAGCTGCAGAGACCAGTTGCGTAACTTTTATAGAATACGAAGGGGCCGACTGCAAGATTGGTGTGCGGCAGCGGTCAATCGGCGAACAAATTGAGTCCGCTTCGTGATTCAAACTATCTGCACACATGGCGGCGCAGCTGCTGGTGGGGGTCACCGAGCCAAGCGGAATAAGCTGTGCTAATATGTTGCAGCCGATGGCCACGAACCAGTTAGACTGACTCCAACCCATAGCCTATATGCATACCTATACCCAAAATAGGTAAAAAAAGCTCTCCAACCGGTGATCCATACAGACACCCATTGTAGGTGTGCTCCTCGCCCCCGACCCAGCAATAGAGCCTCCTCGCCGCTCACCCATTCATTCTTCGTCCGTTCTTCCTCCTCTCTCCAGGCGGCGCGGCTCGAGCTCCTCTCCAGGCTGCTGCTCGAGCTCCTCTCCAGGCGGCTGCTCGAGCTCCTCTCCAGGCTGCTACGCGGCGGCGGCGGCACGGGGCCCCAGTGAGCGGCGGCGCAGGGCCGCGTGGCGAGGGGCTCGCGGTGCCGCGCGGCGAGGAGCTCGCGAGGCCGCCCCGTCCCCGGGCCTGGTCGCCGCCTCGCCGCGTGAGGGCACCTGCGCCGCCAGCTCCCCGCCGCATCTCCCCTCCCTCGCCTGCCAGCGCCGAGGTCCGCTTCCCCGGGTCGCCGCCGCCACGCTGCTACTGCTCGTTCGAGGTGGTGGCGGAGTGGGCGGGTGGGGTCGTCCGCGGCGTCGTCGTCGCGGCGGGCGGCGGTGAGGGCGGGCGGGGACGGCGGCGCGCGGGCGTCCGGGTGCGGCGGCGGCATGGAGAGGCGAAGGGGAGGAGGGCAGCTGGGCGCGGCGGCGTGGAGAGGCGAAGGGGAGGAGGGGAGCTGGGCATCCGGAGTCGCCGGAGAAGAAGGAACTCGCCGGAGAAGAAAGAACCGGCGGCGGTGGAGAGGGATTTGGGTTTGAGGATGGGACTTCGGTTGGAGATGTAGATTTTTAGGTGTTGTATGTTGAGCATTGTTTACACCCAATCTGGGTTTTGGGTAGCTACCAGGGTTGGAGTCAGTCTTATGCACGCTCGAGACGTTGAACGGCCCGGGGGCTGGAAGACCAGACCATGTACCGTTGAACTCTGTAGAGTCTGCTAGCAAAAGTTTGCTGTTGATGCGTACCGTGCCGTCGGGCAAGGAGATGTCGAGCACCTCTGTAGCGACCCGCGTTTTTGACCGTTGTCAAAAGTCACTAAAAATTTGAACTTTTTTAAAATTTTCCAATTAAAATCAATTTGCTAGCTTTAGTTAGTAGCAAAACCAAAAGATTTTGAATTTTAAGCCATGCATAAAAGTCACCATATGCATTTTCGTGTTTTTCTTGATTTGTTTGAGTGTTGGTTTCAATCCCTCCTTTTGAATGAATTCAAAATTCATTCAAATCCAAATTCCAGCAAAAGATCAAATCTTTCTTCTCTGTCGGGCCGCCCATTTCTCTTTTCTTCCGGCCGGCCCAGCCTCTCCCTCTTTCTCTTCTCTCCCGCGCCAGCCCGTTCCGGCCCAGTCCGCGCGGCCCAGCATTCCAGCCCGGCCTGTCCCTCTCCCTCTCCCGCTGACGTGTGGGCCCGGCACCCGTCGCCTACCTCGCGTCGCCGCCCATACCGGCGTGCTCCCTCACCGCCTCCGTCACCTCCAAGCTCCAGGAACCGCACGTGAAGCTCGCGCGCAGCTCAACCGCCTCCACTGCCCAGTCCCATCGTCGTCCTTTCCCCTACTTAACGCACGCGCCAAGCTTCCCAAAACCCGACGAGCCCCACTCCTCCGTCGTCAGCCACAGCAGCTCTCTCCCTCGCCTTGTCTCGTTCGCGCCACTGCTCAAGCTCCGCGCCGCCGTCATCCCTGTCCTCGGCGAGCGCGAACCGCCTTCGCACGTCGTGTCGCGCAACTACTCCGGCAAGAAATATCTCGCCGGGAACCGCCTACGCCCACTGCTCCGCACCGCCATTGCCGCCTATAAAGCAAGGGGCAGACCCTCTCCATCCTTCTCTCATGTCATTTGCCACCCAAATCCACTCTCGAGCTCTCTCTCTCATTTTTCCCCTTCTCCCTCCCAATTCCGGTGAACTCTCCGGCGAGCTCCCCTTCCCTTTCCGGTGAGTCCCGATGACAACTTCTCCTTCCCTTAGCTACTCCTTCCCGCGCTCGATCTAATCGTGCTCACCTCGTCCGCAGCCGTGGTTCGCAGGTCGAGAACATCGGAACCCTAGCGCCGCCGTCCGCCATCTCCATCGCCGGCACCTCCCCACTCATTCCCTCGCTAGTTTGAAAGCACGGTGAGCACCTCCTAGCTCTCCTCTTCCTCTAGCGCATGATCTCGTCCACTTTCTCCGTGCGCGCACCCCCTTTCACCGAGCACCGACTAGCCGCCGCCCTTAATCTCGTCGCCGACCACTCTCCTGGCCGCGCCCGGCCCCGTCGAGTAGCACACTGACCTCACCGCACGCTCGCGCACCTCGCGCAATCCCGCAGACTCACACGCGCCCCCTTTTTCTCCTTCTCCCCCTCGCGCGCAGACTCCGCCATGGACGCCGGCGAAGCTCGCGCCACCTCCTCGATGGCCGCCGTCGTCAACTTCGCGTGGTCTCGAGTCCGCCTCACTCTCGCGCACGCCCCCGATAGCTCACACTCGTGCTCCGAACACTTCCTCACCGTTTCCCCTTTTCTCGCCGGCGCGCCGCCATCTCCGGCGACGTCGCGCCGCCGCTCTCGTCGACCTCGTCGACGACATCTCCCATCCTCGCACTCGCCGTCGCGCGTAGACCTCGTGCGTGTGCTCCGCGCCTCCCTCCGTCGTCTGTAGCCGCCGCCGGCGAGGGTTCCGGCGAGACCCCGCCGCGCGCCGTCGTCCTCCGCCGCGTGCCGACTCAGCGCGCCGGCGTCCGACGTGGCGCGCCACGTCGCCGCGTGGGGCCGCGACGACCCGGTCGCCTTGCCCGCGTGGTGCACGCGGTGCACCGTGCACCACCGGTTTTTGTCCTCCCGGTCCACCGCTCCGTGGACCGAGTCCACCCAACAGTACCCGCACCCCATCCGGCCCACTTATCAGCCCCTCAATCGCGCTCGAAATTGCTACGCGCACCCGAGAACGTACACAGAAAATCATTTCGACCACATTTCCAATAACAGAAAAATTCCTAAAAATCCTCAAAAATCCGATATTTCATTCTAACCATTTTGCAACCCTTGTCAACCACTGGAAAATTAGGATGATGGTTATACTTAATTATGATAATCACATCCTAATCAATTTCCTTTCTTTTACATCAAAAATCAATATCTTCATCGTTTTAACTCCGATTTTGGCGAAACTTGCGCCAAAATTCATCTAAAATCCTAATCTATCCAGTGCCACCAAAATCAACTCCCCTCTGGTTTTATTTGGATTTTATTCGGATTTATTGCTCTGTTAAATTGTTTGCAAGCGGTAGATTTATTCTTTTTAACTCGATAGATAATCAAGACGAAGACCCTGAGGATCCTGATTACGAGGATTTAGAGGAAGAAGAGCTTGGTGAAGGCAAGTCTAACTTCCTTTGATCATATTGATCCTATGTTTGCAAATATCCTAATTAGAGCTATTTATAAATAAATTACATGGTATTTAAACGAATTTAAATGCTAGAATGGTCCTATGCAATATTTGATTGCCTGCCTTGGCTTGATTATATCCTGTATCCTTGTTAGCCCTAGGAATCAACATCATTAATTTAATTAATGAATTGTTGATATGCTCGCTGCTTAGGACTTTCACATGTGTATAATTAATATTGCTCACATGATTTTCGTGTATGCGTGTGTCTTGGTGGTGTGTGTAAATGTGAAATTGGGTGGTTAATAATAAGTGCAACCCTAGTGAGGGATGTTTTTGGCGGGATCAGGCGAGGTAGTCCTCAGTGGGGAGGCTATCTCTGGGACGCCCTTCCACTTGTGGATTGGCTATTGAAGATGCCTGGTTCGGTCATATAAGGACCGGTTCTTGTGCCGCCTTTGCTTAGCACCCCTCGCGCAGCCAAAAGCCGTGAATGGGCGCGGAATTGGAACCACACCCTACTAGTACTCACCCGGTACCCCCCGGAGGCAGGAGATTGCAACGGAGTCCCAGGAGAAGACTCGTTCGTTGGTGGGTGTTCGAGATCCGGCATTTTATGACTGGCCATATTATTAGTGCCGTGGTGGTACGAAGTAGGTATGGAACCTTTAGTGGGACAGTCCAAACTATGACGATAGGGAGGACTGGACCACCTTGTGGGGAAATTTGTGCACCCTTGGCCAAGGTTAAGAATCTTTCCGGAAAGCCGTGTTCCACGGTATTGGACAACGCGAAAGCATCGGCCACACTATGATTAGATTTTCCGCGTGAGTTCCCTTGGTGTGTTTTTGGAAAACGCCGGTTTGGAGCCGTGCGCTGGTTGTCGGCCAGTGATAAAATTTGAGGAACTGGCGGGATGGATTGCATCTCCCCCAGGGCCGCCCAACCCCACTAATCTCTACAGATATTTGATTGGAATTGCGAAATACTTTGTTTTCAAAACAACCCTGCATAAACTTGACTTTTCCGCCTTGTCGATAAAACTCAGCCTATCCTTTGAAAATCCCTTGCATATTCATAACCCTTGTGTTAGGCTTGCTGAGTACCTTAAGTACTCACCCTTGCCTAAAATCATTCAGAAGAGGAACCAGAGTATGACTTTCAAGCTGATGGTGATGAAGAGTAGAGTTCGGCCTTCGCTCAAGCGGTGCTTGTAGGAGTGGAGCCTGTCGTCTTCCGCTAGCATTTGTGTTAGCTCTGGCTGCTGCGTCAGCCTTTGAGCGTGATGTCTGTGTGTGTTGAGGCCGCCCGCCTCATTTGTATAAAGACCTTTATGTATGAAAAGGCTTGTAATGACTCTCGGTAATATAAATAAAGTACTCGCTGTGAAGCATTCTGTGAAAGTGTCGTATCAGCTACTGATCCAGGGACTGATACGGTAAACACTAAGTACTTCAGAAATGGGGTACGACAGAGTGGTATCAGAGCAATGCTTGCCCGTAGGCCAAACCATAGGATGGAATCGAGTGAGATGAGTGCGATATTTTGTAAAATTTTACTTTATAAAATCTCCCTTACCTTATTTCTATTTATAAAATTATTTTTACCGGTACTTACCCGTCTTTTCAACATTTTGTTGAACAGATGGAGGCCCTTCGTCAGGAGCTTGACCAGCTGGAGGCGCAGCGCGCCCAGACCGCCCGCGTTCTCGAGCAGACTGCCGAGAGGTGGGGCGAGGACCAGCGCCGCCTTGCAGAGACCTGAGCTCAGCTTACGCAGGCACAGGCTCAGCTTGCTGCTTGCCAGGCTGAGAGAGACCGTCTGCAGTGGACCTTGGACTACACCCGTCGTTTCTGGGAGGAGGATGCGATGTACTTAATCCGTAAGCTCAACAGCCACTACAGGTACTGCCACGAGGAGCACGGAGGACCCCGCCGCCACTTCACAGTGAGGATGGGAGGACCGCACGGACACTACCACTACGCCTGTCCGACCGACACAGAGGAGGACTCCACCACCCTTGCAGGCTCAGACACGACCGTGGACTCCCCGGAGGTTGAGCAGCCGGACGACTCTGAGGAGCTTGCCCGTTGGGCAGCAGAGCTTGAGGCCGCCCTTGAGACCGTTGGAGACTCCGAGGAGGAGCCGATGGAGGACGAGCCCGTCGTGGACGTCTCGTCAGGGAGTGAGTCGGTGGCGGACAACGTCATCGATCTCACTGGCACTGACGATGAGATGGATATGGACGAGTTCGTGGTGATTGACTCGCCTGCACCGGAGGCACCAGCAGGACCTCGTCTTGTTGGAGACGTGGACCTCGACGAGTACTACAGGCTGGTCAGCACTGGCACCGTCGACCTCACCCAGGACCCGTTCGACCTCTACGCAGAGTGGCGCCAGGACCGTCGCTTCGACGCCTGAGCAGCAGAGTTGGCGCCGTGGAGCAGCTTTTGCTAGCTAGTAGTGGCAGCTGTTGCCTAGAGTAGTGGTGTCTAGTAGTGTTAGGTGTGTCAGTAGTGTGTCTCCGTAGTTCCGAGTCAGAGTCGTCCTGTGGTCGAGTCGTAGATCGTCGAGTCCTTGTATATAAATAAAAGAACTTGGGTATGTATGATCGAACCTTGTTATTGTGAATAGGCTTGCTGTAATGATGTAATGATGCTGGCTTTATCTTGTATGTATATTTGCAAGATCTTTGGAATTTCTTTTCCATTTATCTTGTTTGTTTTGCCTCGTAGATTTGTAGCTCCGCCTCGTAGTTTAGTTAATCGCCTGAGTATCTTATCTCACCTTTTGCTAATCTATCCATCAGATGCCTCCCAAAAGATCTGCCAGAATTCAGCAGCGCCTGCGCCGAGAGCGTAACGTTCAGGATGATGACCATGTTGACGTCCACAGTGCAGGGCGTGGACGTGGTAGAGGAAGAAATAATAATCAGCGTGGCAGAGGTAGAGGAGGAGGTAGAGGTGGAGGCAGACATGACAATGAACAGGATTACCAGGAAGAAGAAGTGAGTCAAAATCAGCAGGAAGTACAGGATGAGGTTGGGGAAAACAATGACCAGAACAGAAGTGAAGGACAGCAGAACCGTGGTAGAGGAGGTAGAAGAGGTGGTGGAAGAGGTGGTGGAAGAGGTGGAAGAATACCCGCAGCACCAGTCACCAACCTGGTGGCTGTGATGGATAATCAGACCCGTCTGATGGAGATCATTGCACAGGGACTCATCGACAGAACTCCTGGCCAGCAGAGCAAAATGTCAGAATTTATGAGGCTCAGGCCCCCGACCTTCGAGGGTACTGAGGAAGACCCTCTGGCAGCTGATGATTGGCTGCGTGATATCACCAAGAAATTGCACTTGGTGAATGCTGATGACAGAGAAAAAGTTCTTCTGGTATCTCACCAGCTCAAGGGAGCAGCAGGAGAATGGTGGGATAATTACCGTGAGGGTGCAGAAACAGATGCTATTACCTGGGAGGAATTCCAGGAGGAGTTCAGGAGGTATCACATCCCAGAAGGTGTGATTGAAATGAAGGCCGATGAATTCCGCTCTCTGAAGCAGGGAGCGATGACAGTAAATCAATATATCAGGAAATTCATGAAATTGGCCAGATATGCTCCTGATGATGTTAATACTGACAAGAAGAAGCAGGATCGCTTCAGAAAGGGGCTTAATCCTGGATTGAAAGTGCAGTTGGTTACTCATATTTATCCTGATTTCAACACTCTCATGAACCGTGCACTTTTGTTGGAAGATGCCCGCTCTCACATTGATCATGATAGGAAGCGCAAATTCAATGCGCAAAAGTTTAAGCAGCAGGAGAGAAATCAGAAGCCAAGGTTTAATAATAATTTTCAGAAGTCAAAATATCAGTCTACCATGCAGTATAGGACCTCAGCGTCCAATCAACCAAGCTCAGCACCGTCCTACCGCAATCAAAATTCTGGTAGTCAGCAGAGGAGCAGTTCCAGTGTTGTTCAACCTAACAACAATGATAAAAGGACTTGCTTTCACTGCCGTGAGCCTGGTCACATGATTGCTAGATGCCCTTACTTGAGCCAAAATAATGCTCCCACTCAGCAGCACCAACCAAACAGTGCCAGAACTGCAGCTTCTGGAAATGGTCGTGGTGGACAGCAACCCTCTGGACAGCAGCGGAGGACTAATCAATCCTTCGGTCGAGGAAAAGTCAATTATATTAATGCAGATGAAGTTGAGGACACTCCTGATGTTGTTCTTGGTGAGTATCTTGTCAACTCCATCCTTGCAACCGTTTTGTTTGATTCTGGAGCTTCGCATTCGTTTGTTTCTTCGAAGTTTGTTGCTGCAAATGGTTTGCCAACTGTCATGCTAAAACAACCCCTGATAATCCGGACTCCCGGGGCCGAGACCAAAAGTTATTTGGGATGCCCACGGGTTAAGATCCTTTTAAGTGGGGTAGAGTTCCTAGCGAACTTAGTAGTCCTAGAATCCCAGGGGATAGATGTTATCCTCGGTATGGACTGGTTGAGTAAGCACCGAGGCAATATAGCCTGCGACACCAGAAAAGTTACCCTGATAAACCACAAAGGAATTAAAGTGGTATGTGAACCAAAAAAGTCAAAAGTTGCACCAATGGTTCATAGTATGGAAGCAAAACCATTGGAGGAAGTGCCAGTGGTCTGTGAATATCCTGATGTATTCCCAGAAGAGTTGCCAGGCATGCCACCTGACAGAGACATAGAGTTCATTATTGACCTTATACCCGGCACATCTCCAATAGCAAAGAGACCGTATAGAATGGCAGCAAATGAGCTAGCAGAATTGAAAGCACAAATAGCAGAGTTGCAGGAAAAAGGATTTATCAGACCAAGTTCATCACCATGGGGATCACCTGTTCTTTTTGTTAAAAAGAAAGACGGCAGTCTCAGAATGTGCATAGACTACCGCTCCTTGAATGAAGTCACCATCAAGAATAAATATCCATTGCCCAGGATTGATGATTTATTTGATCAGCTGAAAGGAGCCAAATATTTCTCCAAAATTGATTTGAGATCTGGGTATTATCAGTTAAAAATCAGAGAATGTGATATTCTCAAGACAGCTTTTGTCACCAGATATGGTCAGTATGAGTTCACAGTGATGCCATTTGGATTGACAAATGCACCTGCATACTTCATGAATTTGATGAATAAGGTGTTTATGGAGGAGTTAGATCGGTTTGTCATTGTCTTCATTGACGACATACTTGTCTACTCCAAAAGTGCAGAAGAGCATGAGCAGCATTTGAGGATTGTGTTAGAAAAATTGAGAGCTCATGAACTGTATGCCAAGTTCAGCAAATGTGAATTTTAGTTAAATAAAGTGGCATTGCTTGGTCACATTCTGACAGAAGAAGGAGTATCAGTGGATCCAGCCAAAGTTGAGGCAGTCCTTAATTGGAAGCAACCAACCACTGTGACAGAAGTCAGAAGTTTCCTTGGTCTAGCTGGTTATTACCGCAGATTCATCGAAGGCTTTTCAAAAATAGCAAGACCAATGACAGCTTTGACTCAGAAAGGGAAAGAATTTATATGGACAGAAGCCTGTGAGAGAAGCTTTCAAGAGCTAAAGAAAAGGTTAACCACAGCCCCAGTATTGACATTGCCAGACATACACCGAGATTTTGTCGTATATTGCGACGCATCTCGACAAGGATTGGGATGTGTGCTTATGCAAGATGGCAGAGTTATTGCATATGCATCAAGGCAGTTGAAAACACATGAGCAAAATTACCCTACTCATGATTTGGAGCTAGCAGCAGTTGTGCATGCTCTCAAAATTTGGAGGCATTATCTGATTGGCAATAAATGTGAAATATATACGGATCACAAGAGTCTGAAATATATTTTCACACAACCGGATTTAAACCTCAGACAGAGAAGATGGTTAGAATTAATAAAGGATTATGACCTAGAAATTCACTACCATCCTGGAAAGGCAAATGTGGTTGCAGATGCATTAAGCCGCAAATCTCAGAATAATGGAATTAAGATGCGGAGACGAAGTCCTGAGCTTGCGGAAGAATTCAAACAATTAAATCTTCACTTTGCTAAGCCAGGCCGTCTGAATACCTTATGTGTGGAACCAACTCTGGAGAAGCAAATCAGAACAGCTTAAGAGTCAGATGAAGAAATAAATGAATTAAAGAAAATGACAGGGTTGGATAAAGCCCCTGGATTTCGAGTGGATAATCAGGGCACCTTATGGTACAAGGATAGGATATGTGTGCCAAAAACTGGTGGATATCAGAAACTGGCTATGGATGAAGCTCATAACTCAGCATATTCTATTCATCCTGGATGCACCAAAATGTATATGGACCTGAAACAGAAATATTGGTGGTCAGGAATGAAAAGAGACATAGCAGAATTTGTTGCACGTTGTGATATATGCAGCAGAGTAAAAGCAGAGTATAAAAGACCCGCAGGATTGTTACAACCCCTCCATGTTCCAGAGTGGAAATGGGATGAGATCAGTATGGATTTCATCTAGGAGTGAAAACGGACGGGAACGGTCGGTAAAACCCCTCAACCGTTTTCACTTTCACATTTTTCATGTCGGACGGAAACGGAAACGGGAAAGCCGGTAACGGAAACGATCGGGACAAAAACGGTTAGTCGGAAACGATCAAATTCGGACGGAAATATACCGGTATCGGTCGAGAACCGGTAATACGAAACGGTAAAGCACACTATACCTTAGCTTCAATACATGAACTATAAAATAAATATAAACTTTTTTGTATAAACCCGTCGTATGATTTTCTAATGAAAAAACATGCATGACAAGATTTTTTATCTACCTACTGGGCCATATTTACTCACGTTGGCAATGAAAGAAAAAAAAAAGAGAATGGAAAGAAGCCAACTTGGGCCCATAACTCGATCGGCCAGCTGCTCAGCTCAGCTCAGCACAGCAGAAGCATTTGTACCACCTCGGGCAGCCAGCACTCATCCGAACAATGTGCCTGCTATAGAAAGACATGGGAGCTCGCTCAGCATTGAGACAAACACTGGTCTGGATCAAATCTTCACTACTGGGCCGTGTGGGCTGATCTTCCCGTATAGCCTGAAAACGGGATGTAATACGGGATATCCCGGCCCAAAACGGGATTCCGAGAATACGGTCGGGAGAAAGGCTCAACTGTTTTCGATCCCGTTACCGTGAGCTCGATCCCGTTTACCGTACCGTTCCTGTTTTTACCGAAAATACGAAATCGGTCGGGTCAAAAGTGGAAACGGCGACGGGACGGTACGGGATTTTCCCGTCCCGCTTTCACCCCTAATTTCATCGTAGGGTTACCCCGTACCCAAAAAGGATATGATTCCATATGGGTTATTGTGGATCGACTGACAAAAGTGGCACACTTTATACCTGTGAAGACAGTATACAGGGGAAATCATTATGCTCAGCTATACATAGACAATGTGCTCAAATTGCATGGAGTTCCTCGCAGAATAGTGTCAGATCGAGGCACACAGTTCACCTCGATATTTTGGAAAAGTTTGCATAAATTGCTCGGAACAAGATTGGATTATAGTTCAGCATATCACCCGCAAACCGATGGTCAGACAGAAAGGGTGAATCAAATTCTAGAAGACATGTTGAGAGCATGCGTACTAGCCTATGGAAAAGATTGGGAGAAAAGCTTGTCCTTTGCAGAGTTCTCATATAACAACAGTTATCAGGCCAGTTTACAGATGTCACCATTTGAGGCCCTGTATGGCAGAAAATGCAGAACCCCGCTGATGTGGTCAGAAGTTGGGGAACGTTCTTTCTTTGGACCTGCAGTAATCAGAGATGCAAAAGAGAAAGTAGCTCTGGTTAGGGAAAATTTAAAAGCAGCTCAAAGCAGACAGAAAAGTTATGCTGATACCCGACGCAGAGATTTGAGCTTCGAAGTTGGAGATTATGTGTATCTCAAAGTGTCACCGATTCGAGGAACCAGGAGATTCCAGATAAAAGGAAAGTTGGCACCGAGGTATATTGGACCTTTTAAGGTACTTAAGAAGGTAGGAGCCGTGGCATATCGCCTCGAGCTTCCCGAAGAAATGTCGGATGTACACGATGTTTTCCATGTGTCACAGTTAAAGAAATGTCTGAGAAAACCAGAAGAAATAGTCCCTCCGGAAGTAATGGACTTACAGCCAGATCTCAGATATCAGGAAAGGCCAATCAGGATTTTGGATGTGGCAACTCGGCTAACAAGGAGGAATGCTATAAGGTTTTGTCGAGTTCAGTGGAGTAACCACACCGAAGCAGAGGCAACATGGGAAAGAGAAGATGATCTCAAGCGAGAGTTTCCTTATCTTTTCGAGGAAGAGCCGGAATCTCGGCGACGAGATTCTCTTTAAGTGGGGTAGGTTGTAGCGACCCGCGTTTTTGACCGTTGTCAAAAGTCACTAAAAATTTGAACTTTTTAAAATTTTCCAATTAAAATCAATTTGCTAGCTTTAGTTAGTAGCAAAACCAAAAGATTTTGAATTTTAAGCCATGCATAAAAGTCACCATATGCATTTTCGTGTTTTTCTTGATTTGTTTGAGTGTTGGTTTCAATCCCTCCTTTTGAATGAATTCAAAATTCATTCAAATCCAAATTCCAGCAAAAGATCAAATCTTTCTTCTCTGTCGGGCCGCCCATTTCTCTTTTCTTCCGGCCGGCCCAGCCTCTCCCTCTTTCTCTTCTCTCCCGCGCCAGCCCGTTCCGGCCCAGTCCGCGCGGCCCAGCATTCCAGCCCGGCCTGTCCCTCTCCCTCTCCCGCTGACGTGTGGGCCCGGCACCCGTCGCCTACCTCGCGTCGCCGCCCATACCGGCGTGCTCCCTCACCGCCTCCGTCACCTCCAAGCTCCAGGAACCGCACGTGAAGCTCGCGCGCAGCTCAACCGCCTCCACTGCCCAGTCCCATCGTCGTCCTTTCCCCTACTTAACGCACGCGCCAAGCTTCCCAAAACCCGACGAGCCCCACTCCTCCGTCGTCAGCCACAGCAGCTCTCTCCCTCGCCTTGTCTCGTTCGCGCCACTGCTCAAGCTCCGCGCCGCCGTCATCCCTGTCCTCGGCGAGCGCGAACCGCCTTCGCACGTCGTGTCGCGCAACTACTCCGGCAAGAAATATCTCGCCGGGAACCGCCTACGCCCACTGCTCCGCACCGCCATTGCCGCCTATAAAGCAAGGGGCAGACCCTCTCCATCCTTCTCTCATGTCATTTGCCACCCAAATCCACTCTCGAGCTCTCTCTCTCATTTTTCCCCTTCTCCCTCCCAATTCCGGTGAACTCTCCGGCGAGCTCCCCTTCCCTTTCCGGTGAGTCCCGATGACAACTTCTCCTTCCCTTAGCTACTCCTTCCCGCGCTCGATCTAATCGTGCTCACCTCGTCCGCAGCCGTGGTTCGCAGGTCGAGAACATCGGAACCCTAGCGCCGCCGTCCGCCATCTCCATCGCCGGCACCTCCCCACTCATTCCCTCGCTAGTTTGAAAGCACGGTGAGCACCTCCTAGCTCTCCTCTTCCTCTAGCGCATGATCTCGTCCACTTTCTCCGTGCGCGCACCCCCTTTCACCGAGCACCGACTAGCCGCCGCCCTTAATCTCGTCGCCGACCACTCTCCTGGCCGCGCCCGGCCCCGTCGAGTAGCACACTGACCTCACCGCACGCTCGCGCACCTCGCGCAATCCCGCAGACTCACACGCGCCCCCTTTTTCTCCTTCTCCCCCTCGCGCGCAGACTCCGCCATGGACGCCGGCGAAGCTCGCGCCACCTCCTCGATGGCCGCCGTCGTCAACTTCGCGTGGTCTCGAGTCCGCCTCACTCTCGCGCACGCCCCCGATAGCTCACACTCGTGCTCCGAACACTTCCTCACCGTTTCCCCTTTTCTCGCCGGCGCGCCGCCATCTCCGGCGACGTCGCGCCGCCGCTCTCGTCGACCTCGTCGACGACATCTCCCATCCTCGCACTCGCCGTCGCGCGTAGACCTCGTGCGTGTGCTCCGCGCCTCCCTCCGTCGTCTGTAGCCGCCGCCGGCGAGGGTTCCGGCGAGACCCCGCCGCGCGCCGTCGTCCTCCGCCGCGTGCCGACTCAGCGCGCCGGCGTCCGACGTGGCGCGCCACGTCGCCGCGTGGGGCCGCGACGACCCGGTCGCCTTGCCCGCGTGGTGCACGCGGTGCACCGTGCACCACCGGTTTTTGTCCTCCCGGTCCACCGCTCCGTGGACCGAGTCCACCCAACAGTACCCGCACCCCATCCGGCCCACTTATCAGCCCCTCAATCGCGCTCGAAATTGCTACGCGCACCCGAGAACGTACACAGAAAATCATTTCGACCACATTTCCAATAACAGAAAAATTCCTAAAAATCCTCAAAAATCCGATATTTCATTCTAACCATTTTGCAACCCTTGTCAACCACTGGAAAATTAGGATGATGGTTATACTTAATTATGATAATCACATCCTAATCAATTTCCTTTCTTTTACATCAAAAATCAATATCTTCATCGTTTTAACTCCGATTTTGGCGAAACTTGCGCCAAAATTCATCTAAAATCCTAATCTATCCAGTGCCACCAAAATCAACTCCCCTCTGGTTTTATTTGGATTTTATTCGGATTTATTGCTCTGTTAAATTGTTTGCAAGCGGTAGATTTATTCTTTTTAACTCGATAGATAATCAAGACGAAGACCCTGAGGATCCTGATTACGAGGATTTAGAGGAAGAAGAGCTTGGTGAAGGCAAGTCTAACTTCCTTTGATCATATTGATCCTATGTTTGCAAATATCCTAATTAGAGCTATTTATAAATAAATTACATGGTATTTAAACGAATTTAAATGCTAGAATGGTCCTATGCAATATTTGATTGCCTGCCTTGACTTGATTATATCCTGTATCCTTGTTAGCCCTAGGAATCAACATCATTAATTTAATTAATGAATTGTTGATATGCTCGCTGCTTAGGACTTTCACATGTGTATAATTAATATTGCTCACATGATTTTCGTGTAAATGCGTGTGTCTTGGTGGTGTGTGTAAATGTGAAATTGGGTGGTTAATAATAAGTGCAACCCTAGTGAGGGATGTTTTTGGCGGGATCAGGCGAGGTAGTCCTCAGTGGGGAGGCTATCTCTGGGACGCCCTTCCACTTGTGGATTGGCTATTGAAGATGCCTGGTTCGGTCATATAAGGACCGGTTCTTGTGCCGCCTTTGCTTAGCACCCCTCGCGCAGCCACAAGCCGTGAATGGGCGCGGAATTGGAACCACACCCTACTAGTACTCACCCGGTACCCCCCGGAGGCAGGAGATTGCAACGGAGTCCCAGGAGAAGACTCGTTCGTTGGTGGGTGTTCGAGATCCGGCATTTATGACTGGCCATATTATTATAATTGTGAAGCCCCTAGAGATGTCCGTGGGGGATGCCGTGGTGGTACGAAGTAGGTATGGAACCTTTAGTGGGACAGTCCAAACTATGACGATAGGGAGGACTAGACCACCTTGTGGGGAAATTTGTGCACCCTTGGCCAAGGTTAAGAATCTTTCCGGAAAGCCGTGTTCCACGGTATTGGACAACGCGAAAACATCGGCCACACTATGATTAGATTTTCCGCGTGAGTTCCCTTGGTGTATTTTTGGAAAACGCCGGTTTGGAGCCGTGCGCTGGTTGTCGGCCAGTGATAAAATTTGAGGAACTGGCGGGATGGATTGCATCTCCCCCAGGGCCGCCCAACCCCACTAATCTCTACAGATATTTGATTGGAATTGCGAAATACTTTGTTTTCAAAACAACCCTGCATAAACTTGGCTTTTCCGCCTTGTCGATAAAACTCAGCCTATCCTTTGTTAATCCCTTGCATATTCATAACCCTTGTGTTAGGCTTGCTGAGTACCTTAAGTACTCACCCTTGCCTAAAATCATTCAGAAGAGGAACCAGAGTATGACTTTCAAGCTGATGGTGATGAAGAGTAGAGTTCGGCCTTCGCTCAAGCGGTGCTTGTAGGAGTGGAGCCCTGCCGTCTTCCGCTAGCATTAGTGTTAGCTCTGACTGCTGCGTCAGCCTTTAAGCGTGATGTCTGTGTGTGTTGAGGCCGCCCGCCTCATTTGTATAAAGACCTTTATGTATGAAAAGGCTTGTAATGACTCTCGGTAATATAAATAAAGTATTCGCTGTGAAGCATTATGTGAAAGTGTCGTATCAGCTACTGATCCAGGGACTGATACGGTAAACACTAAGTACTTCAGAAATGAGGTACGACAACCTCCACGCCGTCGCCCATGAACAGCTTCGGCAGGCGCAGCCTCTCGTTGTCGTTGCAGGTGAGGCTGAAGCCCTCGTAGAAGCAGCCTTCGCCGATGCCGAAAGGGTACGGCACGCTTATGTTGCCGCAGCTTTCCGGGCAACCAGGCAAGGCTATCGGGCCGGCCAGAGCTGATGTCAGGAGCTGGAATATGACTGCTCCCATCGTGGCTCCGATCGTCGCTCGCCGGGAAAGGACGGCGCTCGTCATTTCTGCACGCTTGTGATCAGATGTCGAGTTTCAGAGAGACTAGTACTTGAGCTGGTGGCGGCGGCCTAATTGACTGGTGCATTATTGTTGATCCCTTGTAGGTGAGGAACCTCACGTTGACCTCAAGTCCACGGTGCTCCATGCCAAGCATCCTTCATTGGAGGGCTGAATTTCCAACCAGATGTGTCGAACTTTTTCTACCATCCTGATTCTACGATGGAAAGCGACGGATCAATTCGCATTGAGTTGCATGTACTAACTAACTCAATTAAAAATTTAAACTGATGGATAAAGGTAAGTATTTATACTCCAACACCCCCTCTCACGTGCATGCTCTCTTAGGAAGCAAAATTGAAGTATTAGAATTGGCAGCAATTTGTTTAATAAATCACGCTAGTCAAGATTTGGATTTGAAACTCTTTCTTTGATACCATATTGAGTTGCATGCACCAACCAACTCACTTAAAAAACTAAGCTGACGGAAAAAAAAACGAAACAAATCACTTATATTCTAACGCTAAGCTTCACTGATTTTCTCCTCGCTCTACAACCACATAACTCTTGCATGCACGCTATGTCTCTACATCCACGCCCCACATCATCCTCAAGTAATCTTGTGACGAACTAAGGGTGTATTTGGATGGTTGAAACGTTTCTGATTCTTAAGTAGAATCACTTAGAACGGCCCAAACGGCAAAATGTTGAAACGTTTCGAAGCAGAATCACCCCGGAGCGATTCGCGAAAAAGACTTGCCGGAGCTATCACCCAGAACGGTGTTCCGCGGTGTTTCGTTCCGATTCACCTCGTCTCCGAATGCAGGTACTTCTCTCGCTTGTAGCTATTTACGGCAAATGCCACAGCCTCTCTTTTCTGTTCGCCTCGTTTCCTCGCTCGCGCCGCTCAACTGCTCGGTAGGGCTCGCCACCGCCGCCGCTACCCGCTGCCGTACAAGGTCCGGCTACTCCCCATCACTGCGCCCCACTGGCGCAGGTCGATGCCCGCACCAAGCAGCACCAATCGCTCAAGTCGCCGCCGCACAGGTGTCCGCACGAAGATGGCTCCAGATCGTCGCCCACACCGGCAAGGTACGTCATCTGCTTGATTTGATCTTTTCCTCCGACGTCCACTAATGCAATGAGGCATGATCAAATGTTTATTTGGTACGTGTGATGTTTCTATTGTTGTGTGCAAGTTGATTGGACCAGTAGATGTACCATGATAATTGTATTGCCATACAGGACAATTGTATCGATGGCTGACTGATTGGTCAAATGAGGAGAATGTATTTTGGAAACATCTATGCAGTGTTGGCATGTATTTTGGACTTTGAACACCTGACCATGTGATTGATCACATATATTTTGCATTGACACATGAATATTACATATTATGAGATAATGTTACATATTATAGTGCGGCAGACACGATAGTCCAACTAAGGGTAAATGTGTCATTTCGATCCTCCTTCTCTCTTTTTTGAAACGAGTGATTCTGATTCAGGTTATGAAACGTTTCTGGGTTGAAACTGAGACGTTTCTGATTCTCGACGAATCTGGAACCGTACCAAACGCACCCTAAAAACCAACATTTCTATCAGCGGGTGGTTAAGTGGTCTATCAACAGAAATGCAAGTGGGTCCTACATCGTGCCACAACAGTAGCAGGGTTCAGCGGGATCGTCAGGTGTCCATCACTACCGTGAAAATCTTTAAGTGTCACTAAAAATCCTTTCTATGGTACAATAAACTATGAGCGGGTGTCTCTCTCTGTCGACTGCACGAGCTATTAAAAATCCTTTCTAGATATGGTACAATCTCAGCATATTATTTGAGGTATCGTTCCTCTTCTTTTATTTTATTTTTGAAAAAAAACACGAGTGAAGGAAATTGAATGAAAACAACCGAGTTTTACCGGCAGTGTAATTAAACAGAGTGATTTAGCATAGAGGAAGCTTTATCCGTACCTTGATAGCCATTAATGATATAAGGATTGCCTTGAAATCTGTCGTAACCCATATTTTCAGATATTCCCGAAGACTTAGTTTGGTATTTTTCGAAGACTTGTATTGCACGAAAGGAAACTTGTAGATAGACTCCGAATCTGTTACTACAGATCGGAAGTCTTGCGGAACAAGACAAGGACTCCTAGAGGCGGAAACAGGACTATAAATATACATGTAACCCTCTGATGAGAGGACATCAACAATTACATCATACACTCCATCATATTCAACACAATAAACACTGGACGTAGGGTTATTATCTTTCGAGAGGCCCGAACCAGTATAAAAACTCTCTGTGTGCCCTAGATAGATTCCTCGATTGATCGTTGTTCCCCGAACCAAATATTTACCGTTCTCTCGATTATTCGAGCGACGACAAAATCCATCCAAACATTTGCACTGTAATTGGTCGGATCGTCCACCGACGGCAGGCGGTGCTGTTCAAGCTTATGCACCTCAAGCCAGAAATCACAGGGTCGAAGAAGATCATGTCATTATCACGCTTTGAGTCGAGAAACCAATCCAACACGGTTGGCACGATAAGATTGGATAAGATACTGTCCACCACCATCGATGATAGATTTTTGCTGAACCACTCCCTATCAACGATGAACACGGCTCCAAATCCTGTATCAATATAATCCGCCTGGTCCAGACTATTTAGCTGAACTCCATACGACGCTGCTCCCTGCGAGATGGACATCTGGCAACAGGTGTCGCCGGAGCACGACGTGTTTTCGATGTAGTTTAGTCCAGGGAGGCCGTCCAAGCACACCGCGGCGCAGATGCTGACGAAGCCGCGAGGAGTGTACGGGTCATGGAACTCAGGGTTCGCGACGGTGAGGCGGGCGAGGATGTTGCATCCGATGGCCACGAACACGTTGTATATGGTCGACACTTTGAGCGGGCCGGCGTCCATCAGGCCGGCCGACCAAGAGCTGTTAAAATGTTGGGAGCTGGTGTTCAGTGCTCTGCTGTGGATTCGCATCGTGCCGTTGGGCAGCTGAGATGTCGAGCACTTGCACGTTGTGCTGTACCAAGAGCACGGGCGAGTGGTGCGTCTCGTCGCAGGTGAGGTTGAAGCCCGGGCGGAAGCAGCCGTGCCCGATGCCGAAAGGGTAAGGCACGGTTATGTTGCCGCAGGCTTCTGGGCAGCCGGGCAAGGCTACCGGGATAGCAGCCGCCACCGTTATCACTACAAGATTCAACGACAGCAGGAGTATTGCTTGTGGGGAGGCAATGGAGAGAAGAGTCGGGAGCATACCGAGGGGCATCATCTTCCCCTGAGACACTCAGTATGTAGTCATGTAGACGGAGCATCCTCTCTCTCTCTTACACACACAGATATATGGTACTACTGGTTACTATCCAGTGGCTCAATCTTTCAGAGAGCCGACCCATTTGCATAATTGCATTGACGGCTGAAAGTTTGGCCAAGCGCCAACACGTGCATGGCCGATCCATCGGGGGGGGGGGGGGGGGGGGGGGGGGGGGGGTCCAACAGTCTACCAACCTCACGAAAAGGCCAGAGCCGACCCATTTGTATAATTGCATTGACGGCTGAAAGTTTGGCCAAGCACCAACACGTGCATGGCCGATCCATCGGGGGGGGGGGGGGGGGGGGGGGGGGTCCAACAGTCTACCAACCTCACGAAAAGGCCAAAAGGGTGGGTACGGAAGTTGCCATGCCGGCCGGATATAGAGCCTGTTCGGATGGCTGGAAATCGCTGGGGCTGGCTGGCTGGTTTCACTGTGCTACAGTGCCCGCGTGTCTAACGGTCGGATGTAACGGTCGCAAGCTCTAGCCCAGCCCAGCCACTTCAGCTCAACCGAACAGGCTGATAGAAGAGGCTGGCTACGCACCCCTTGGCCTCTCAAAGAAGACTATAAGAAGGTGACGCCATTTGATCATTTGACTGGTAGCTTCAGTCCAGTTCGTTTTTTTTTCTTTTTTTGAAACTCCAGCATTCGTGTTCCGTGTCTTCTGTACATTGGACAGAACGCAAAAATCCGTCGCGTGCGTTCGACCTGTGCCTCCATGGACCGTATGTAGCTGAACTGGAGCTACATACGAGCATTTGGCTGAACTTGCAACCACCTGAATTGACACTCGGCGATCCTTCCTGCCTGCTTCAAGCCTTACACTTTGCGAAAATGAAAAACTTGATGAATAAAGAAAAGGCAGACTCTTATCTACTGATCCTTGGGGTCACGGGATGATCGATAAACATTTCTATTTTTTTATTCCTCCCTCCAACGAATTCTTTGACCTTGAAAGTTCGTCGAGCAACTCGGTCCCGTAATCAACATCTCCTAACATTTTTTCTACAGAAGAATTTAGGGATGAGCGCTGCTGCTCACGTGATGTCGACGGCAGCACCGCCGGTCGCCGGGCCAGCTAGCGCGGCCTGCCGCCAATAATGTGTACTAGGATTTTCGATTTTCCGAAAGGTTCAGGTAAACAATGATTTGGCGGAGACTTAAGACACAAATCGATCCGGCTTTCGAACAATACGTTTCGAACCTTGCAATCAAAAATCACATCTCCTCTGGTTATCAACCGGCTAGCACAGTTGACCTCGCCAAGAACGCTAATCTTTGCCTGCGAATTGAAGAACACAAACAAGAACAAGGAAGAATGCAACCAAATTGATTAAACTCACAAGTTGAGTCTCACAAATCGATGAACGGCGAAACTGTTCTTGACAGAGTAATCTAAGTAAAACTCAACCCTAACTTGGGCTGCGGCTACAGATAATATAGGGTTTAGGAGCGTGCAAGACCCCTGGACGCGCCTCTAATGGGCTCCAACACGATAACAAGTCCAAAGGCCAAATTACGGTGACGCGGCACCGAGACAGATTCTGGACGTCTACTTCTTCCGTCAATTCCCAATGACTCCGAACGAATTTTGACATGAGACTGGTGCCATTGGAAAGATGATCAAATTATCTTTCTGCTCATATGTAGAACGTCAAAAACCGAGCCCGTTTGTTCTGGGCAACCGTTTTAACGCAGACTACTCCTAGACTCCGAAACTGACTCGAAGTCGTCTTGACTTGGGCCTCCACCCTTGCTGATGCTCTCTGCCTCCAAGCTCCCCTTCAGTCATCTCGTGGTCCTCTCTATAGTTCCTAATCACGATATAATCATTAGGTAGCAATCCATTCTCAGAATTCATATATGAAGTATTTAAGAACAAGCTCACCTCTGAATTTAGTTGTCGCGCGTGAGCTTGAGTCATTGGACCTTGTATATCGAACGAATGCGCGTCATATGTATTCAAAAGAGTGATGTCCTCGTGAACCAAGACGTTGACGTCCTGTGTTGCAGGCCTGCATCTCAGTGCATGATCCACAAACACTTCACGCAGCGAATGCTTGCCGTCCTCTTCCTTCCTGGTACTCACCGCTACTGACAGCGCCGCCTAAGCTCCTCCAGCATCCGCAGCAGTGCTGCCGCAGCCCCGCTGAACTCTGTTCTACTACTAGTCATCTAGTGGCATTGGCATCTCGTGCAGCAGTAGTGTTCCGGCGCGTCCTCACTAGCACCACCACTTGCATCTCGCCGCGCCCTCGATCCGCGCGCCCGCAGGCGTCCGAGTCGCCGTCGTGCGCCGCCGACCGCCGAGATCCCGTGCGCTTGGTGTCCCCGGCCCGTTTCCGAACGTGTGCCAACCATCGATTGTGCTAACTAACATTGTCTGCAGAGGCGTACACGGCCGTCACTGTGTAATGCCAGCCGTGCTCGATGTTCGCGACGTCGCGCGCTCCCGCGACGCGGCTGACATCTCGCAGGCCTGCACCAGGGGGTGGTCGCTATTCGAAATAGCGACCGCCCTGTGAGCAATTCTCATCTGGTTATGGAAGTAGCCCGGTCGCCCAAGTTTCGCAGCCCAGTTTGGTGAGGAAATCGGCATGCTAGGCTACCGTGCTGCCGTCGTGTGGATTGCAGGCCGCTCTGGACTGGACCTTCCGACTAGTGAAAAGCATGCCTCTGCATTCATTCTCTTTAACTTTATCTCAAAAAAAATATCATTCTCTTGAACTGGTCGTACGGCTGGGCCGAGTGCTTTGGGTCCAGGCGTGACATTCCCTGGGCTTGTGCTGGTGCGATGAGCGCGACAGTGATGCTCGCACGGTGAATGGCGACGCGCACGCTCGTTGCAACTCTTTTTCTAGTTCTAGACCTTGGTGTGCCGCGCTGAGGAGTGACGACCACTCCACTTGCGTTCACGATGGCGCAAGATATGTGGTCGGCCGGCGGCCGGCACGCGAGCTCGGGTATTGGAGTGGCCTCTCGCCTCGTCGCCAGATGTCAAAAGTGGGTTAGAAAATGCGGCTTCGACCACTACGTAGAGCAGTAGCAGACACCAACCCAATTAGTACAGCTGAAAGCTCAGTGCTCAATCACACGAGAGCATCGGTAACTGATAGCTTAATTATTCAGCCTTCACATCCCACCACCATATGTGGTTAGTTTGATTGGCACTGTCATCCTGATAACAGTGGCCAGAATAACTCTCATTTAACTTCGGTGCTGTGTGCGCCATCCAGATCACTAGTACACAATGGAATGTGTTCTGCTTATGTGGCGAAGTTCAGCTTCAACCTGCTTTTTAGCACTTGGCCGCGCAGTGACACGCAGCAAGCGAGGGGCTTCACAGACTCACAGTGGCTTCTCTTGTGCTTCTCACTTCTTCTCTATACAATACAGATTAAACTGTTAACTCTTATCCGTTGTTTTACCATCTAGCTGAAGTGCTGAAGACCCGTAACGACCATAGTGCATGCAAAAGCAGTCCGACGTGCGCACAAGAGTTGAAGGCCGGCAAAAAGAGTCATACTACTTTCCGAGTGATTTGACCATTCTCCTCTCTTTTTTCACAACTTGCACGTCGTAGAAAGTAAGCCTACCTCTCTGTCATCAGAATCAATCACTCAGCAGTGCCCGTAAATAAACTAGTATAACACCGGAGCTTGTCGTGATCGTGCGCCACTGGCAGAGGTAGCTAGACTCGTGTTGTTTACCCGGCGCTAGTAGAGGCCAAATGTTTGGCAAGTGCTGCATGTGCGCCATGACTGACGCCGCCGCGCGCCGTGATCAGTGCGAGGATAACCCTGCATCAGGACTTTTCAGCAGACTAAATCAAATATTAATCGTACACTTTTACATGACTTGATACAATTTGATGTATCGCTTGCTTGCCATGAACAAATCTCAGGATCCTTATATAGTTTATAGCACAAGTGAAGACGAAGTAACGAAACTGGCAAGGTCACCGCAAGTTTGGGAGATCCGCAACCATGCATATGGGCCGGGTTTCCGAAAAGTATGATCAAAGCACGCCTTTCTTCGCTTAGAGTTTATGCTTAACACAGTGCACTCGCCTTAAAGCAACACACATGCATGCTGAGCGCCTAATTTGCTGACCTTGGTCGTGCTACCGACGACCAGCTGCGCCGCTATTCACACCTGAGTTTATGACTAAACGAGAATTTAGGTCTTATATATTGCTTGATTGGATTCTAAGGTTGCATGCAAAGTCGCAAGCACTTAGCGCCACTAGCTTGGCAAACCTGTCCCACTCCCACATGCATGTTGGCTGTTGCTTTGAAATTATGAAGAAAGTGTGAGTAGAAAAATGCTACTGGGCTGGATCTCGCTTGATCCTCATCCATGATGCCAAACAAGAAGGATTTAGCAGCAATAATTTACGTCCATCATCAGTTCTTTTTGATACATATGCCTGGTTGGATCGTCCCTTTTGCCTTTTTATACGTTCGGCGCTGAAATGCTACATACTGAAACAGTAGTGACCAGCGCTGTTGTAAATTACAGAAGAAAAAAATAAGAGTCAAAAATTTAATTCAAAGCGAAAGACTTATATTATCATGTTTTGAATTGTATTTCCGTGTGACAAAATTGTAAAAAATTGTAACCCTTGACACATAGAACTAAACGTTTTCTATACACTTCTATCTTCAGGATCATTTGCAGGTATTTCGGTGTACCAGTCATACAGATACATTGCAGAGCGCATCAGCATTATCTATTCTGCATGCAAATAAAGCTTCGTTTTACATGTGTCCCCTCATTTCCTGCTTTCCGGCTGTAAACCACTAAGTTAAACAATGGCGAAAAGAGCAAAAGAATACGTGCCCGCCAATATCCCAAACTGTACATGATAGACAGCATGCAGTAAGAGTTAGCAACTACTACTAGTAGTCTATGAACTCTAGCCAGCAGCATGCTTATACCGCAATGCCTATAAATACCTGGGCGCATGAAGCTATCCTTGCAGAGCCGCACAACGCACTGACCAGAGTCACAGACTTCTCTGTGCTCAATACCTAGCTCTAGCTTAATTATCAGCCGCAATGGCGTCCAAGAAAACCTTGGCTTGCTATGCCATGGCCCTGCTCTTCTCTGCTGCTGTTGTTTCAGCGCAGCTCTCCACAGATTTCTACGACGAAACATGCCCCGACGCTCTCGACATCATCGAGTCTGCCGTGAGAGCTGCTGTTCATAAGGAGTCCCGCATGGGGGCGTCCCTGCTCCGCCTCCATTTCCACGACTGCTTTGTCAATGCAAGTGCCATAAGACACCTTCATAAGTTCTCGTTTTCTTCTGCGTTTCATGTCTGAAACTTCCCCGTGCACAGTGTTTATTTAGCTCGATGGCTTTTGAACTTACATTTAGCTGGTTTATGAGAATCTGAACTGAATTTGGTAATTAAACTAGATCTTCTACTCTTTTTTTTTTTTTTTTTGAGATTGTGAGTAACAGAGTACTATGTAGGTTCTGTACTGTAACTTGATATGTCCTGCTCTACAAGCCAGTTAAAAAAGTGGCGCGCACTCTCCAGCTTGCTCCGTTTTCCAAACCAAGTCCTCGTCCTTTCTAACAGATGGATTAGTCTCCGAGCAATTAAGAAGTACTCCATCTTTTCGTGGACTAACCGTTGACACGAAACTTTTCAGGGTTGTGACGGGTCAGTACTTCTCGACGACGCCCCGGGCCTCACCAGCGAAAAGAACGCGGTACCGAACAAGAAGTCGCTTCGCGGGTTCGAGGTGGTCGACGACATCAAGTCGCAGCTCGAGGACGCCTGCGCGCAGACGGTCTCCTGCGCGGACATCCTCGCCGTCGCTGCCCGCGACTCCGTCGTCGCGGTAAGCATGCGTGATCACGTGAACACAATTCATCAGACCAAAGATTACCCACCGCTTCCTGCAGTTTAGCTAATTAACTTGGATGAACAATGTATATGCGCAGCTCGGCGGGCCTACTTGGGACGTGGAGCTCGGCCGGCGGGACGGGACGACGGCGAGCCTGGACGACGCGAACAACGACCTCCCGGCGCCGACCTTCGACCTCGGCGACCTGACCCAGGCCTTCTCCAAGAAGGGGCTCAGCGCCAACGACATGATCGCGCTGTCGGGCGCGCACACGATCGGGCAGGCGCGGTGCGTCAACTTCCGCGGCCGCCTCTACAACGAGACGACGACCCTGGACGCGTCGCTGGCGTCGTCGCTGAAGCCGCGGTGCCCGAAGCAGGCCGGCACCGGCGACGACAACACCTCGCCGCTGGACCCGGCCACCTCCTACGTCTTCGACAACTTCTACTACAGGAACCTGATGCGGAACAAGGGCCTGCTGCACTCGGACCAGCAGCTGTTCAACGGCGGATCGGCGGACGCGCAGACCAAGGCGTACGCGGCCGACATGGCCGGCTTCTTCGACGACTTCCGCGACGCCATGGTGAAGATGGGCGGCGTCGGCGTGCTCACCGGGTCCAGCGGCCAGGTTAGGGTGAACTGCCGGAAGGCCAACTGAAGCTGACACACAGGCAGTGTCGGAGTTGGTTGTAACGTGTGTGATCAGCGCGTGTGTAGTGTGTTGTGGTAATGTTCCTACTGTGATGACGTAGTCTGCTTCGAACGGTTGTAGTACTACTTTACTGGAATAATAACAGGAAGGAATAATATGGTTGTTGCATCATCTGCTTCAGATTTTTGCAGCATGAATTTCCTGTTGTTTGGGTGCCAGTTTTGATCAGAAGTGAGTAAAGCTTGGGCCGTCCATCGGGCGAAAGTCACTAATCTTAAGCCGGCCCACAACTTCGAGTACAAGATTTGGGCCGCTGATCGTAGCGTGATGCTACTTTGCTGTGCTTCTTTCGGATAATTCAACTGGACTTAGGTTCAAAAAAAAAAAAAAAAAATTCAACTGGACTTTTGCATAGAATAATTCTGGATAGCAGCTGCTCACTAGCATTACTCTTTTTTTTTTGAGACACTCACTAGCATTACTCAATCAGACATTGCAGACGAATGAGGAGCTCCGAATAGCAACGAAGTGATAACACGAAGTAGTATAAGCTAAGCCGGCCATTTCATCTAAATTAAACTGCTAGCACAGTCCAAAGCAATGCCGACCCATTCCATTTTGCATTCTTTATTGCAGACTCTTGCTCCATACGAGACCACATTGGATAAATTGATATGCAAGATTTGTCTGTGCTGCTAAAAAAAAACATCACATGATAATCTATGTTCCACAATGATTTTATCCGATTTCAGGACCAGGAGTAATTTTTCTCTCCATTGCAATTTAAAAAGGCTTTTCAAACACCAAAAGAAAAGAGGAAATAGTTTGGTTGACGTCACGGGCCCACCACCTACTCTCCGTCCTCTTCCGCGCGGCGGCCTGCCGCCCTTGTCGTCTTCGCTTGACCCCTCCCCGTTGCCGCCGCCCCCGTCCCCAAACTCCCCGTCGCCGTCTGCGGAGCCGCTCGCCCTTTCGCTTTCGCCTCCCAACATCCCAATCACCAACCACCACTTCGCCTCGCCTTAGTTAACCCCGTCGTCATGCCGTCCGCAGAGTCCCGCTCGTCACTCCCACTACCACCCCGTCATCCCCGCCTCGCTTCCTCCCATTCGCCCGCCCTGCGGCCGCGATGCGGTCCGCCTCGCCCGCTCCCCACTTCCTTCGGATTCTCCTGTCCGTCGTGATCGCCTGCGCCGCGTCGGAGGTCGTGTGCGCTGACCAGCGGTTCCCGCACCTCGGCCGCCTCCGCGAGCTCCACCGCAGGGAGAGCTCGCCAGCTGCGGAGCAGGAGGCCGCCGCGCGCGGGCTTCTCGAGCGCCTCCTTCCGTCCCATTCCTCCAGCTTCGAGTTCAGGGTCATTTCGAAGGTACGCGTGCTTCGTATTCGTTCCTGGGGAATCGTAGGGTTCTAGCCGCTGTTACATGTGGTCAGGTGTTGCGTAAGTAGAGGTGCCGTCTGATAAGAGGCCAGTGTGAAGTCAGCTAGGATCAGAATCCAACACAGCGTGTCATGATCGAGTCATATTAATTATTACTGGTTGAAATAGAAGCTTTGTTGTTTGGAATTTGGATCCTGTTTAGCTAAGTTTTGTCACTTGAACGTTCAAAAAAAAAAAGTGAAACGAAATGTTTAAATGCACCATCTATTTGTAGGTTTTCAGCTCTTTAATTGCGCTCTATCCAGGAATATTATTCAAAACTGCTTATCGTTTTAGCAATGACATGGTGGATTTCCACTGTGTCCAAATAATTTTGATAATAGGTTTATTTGCTGACTCCCGAGTACTTGTCAAAAATAGCTCACAATATCTTCCACTGCATTGATATATAGGAGCATTGTGGCGGGAAAGCATGCTTTGTCATCAAAAACCACCCATTGTTTCAGGGAGAAGGGACTCCAGAAATACTGTATGTTCTTCCCCTTTTATCGCAGGAATCATTCCGAATTACTCCGCATGTCTTTATTTTGTTCTTTGTTACCTTCTTTTGGCAGCTGCAAACAGTTGCTTTTTGTGCAAGAGGACCGTATGCATGTGATGCATTATCTGATTTTCTGTTGTTTTCCATTGCCAGAATAGGTGACCCACTGTTTTAGATACTCATGAATTTCTTCCAGAAAGAAAAAGTGAATTGAGGACTGTCTTTTTATTGTGCTCGCTATGTTTCCATTAGCTTATGAATTTATGGGCTTAGCAATGAATGCAAACCAGCCTATGACTTGATGAAACTCCACATCATGCAGCATTTTCCTTGTTTTCGTTATAGCACTCTTCTGAGCTTTGGATGTTATATAGCCTATCCAGAATGCTCTTTATTACATGAATTTGGGGGTCAAATCAGATTCCTAGAATCATTTGGCCGTCCTATTTCCTTGAGTAGTTTAATTCTTAGGCCTGCTCTGTTGCCTCTGGAGACAACATGCCATTCTGCTATATTAGTTGAGACCTACAGAGCTTTAGATGACACAGGATCAGTGATTTCACAAGTAATGCCTCGTGAGTACATGTGTGAGCTTTTGCATATTGAAACTGTACAAGGCACACCTTCACAATTTTAATGATTTTGTGTCAGGATACTTGGAGTAAGTGGGGTGGAAATTTCTGCTGGCCTTCATTGGTATTTGAAGCACTATTGTGCAGCACATATATCATGGTATAAAACCGGTGGGGCACAGCTGTCATCCATTCCGCTTCCCGGGTCACTGCCTCATGTTCCCACTGGTGGTGTATTGATTCAAAGACCTGTGGACTGGAGCTACTACCAGAATGCAGTTACATCCAGTTGTAAGCTGATATGTTCTTTCATGTACAGCTTTTGTCGTTCTTTCTCGTTTGCCATAGGATACATATGTGTTCTAGGCTTCTAGCTATAGGCACGGAAGCAACTTTTTGTGCTGAAGGAACTTTTTGAACTCAATGATGTGCTACCATGCCAAACTTGTGACTATCCTCTGCATTGTGAGGACGGGAGACTAAAATGAATATGCTTGGCTTGATTATACTACGTTAAATTTTCTCTTTCTGCTAATACCATATACATTGTTTCTTCCAATAGTTGTTCCGGTTTATTTCTCTTGATGCGGCTACACACTTGTGTTGGATGAGTATCCTGATCTATTACCATTTCCCTTGTTTTGGTTACATGTTTTGGGGCACTTCTATCGACTTTTGGTTGTTAAATACAGCATTAATGATACCATTTATCTTATATTAACTTAAACAAATTTCAGGACTTTGTGTTTTTTTAAGATCATTTTTTCTTATCCTTTAGATTCCTTTGCTTGGTGGGATTGGGATCGCTGGGAGAAGGAAATTGACTGGATGGCTCTTCAAGGAATCAATCTACCTCTTGCTTTCACCGGGCAAGAAACTATATGGCAGAAAGTTTTTCAGGTATGTTGTTTGTCTTTTTTCCCCCCTATATAAGCATGCTGTGCCCTGGATAATTTAAACTATCTATGTTCTCATGATTTTAAATCATTGAAACAGTGCACAAACAATTTAGAACATTAGATACAGAGCTTAAGCCGATAGGTTCATGCATAACAGTAAATTATAGTTTAATTTGCTGATCTAGGGGTAGAGTAGTTAATCGATATATATGTAAGCATGCAGAGAAGCATGTCTTCTCATTTCTTATTGGTGCCTTGTTAGCGGTCTTTCTATTGACAGAATGATTCAGAGTGATTTCTTAATATCACCCCTTTGTGTGGGATTGATTGGCTCCCTATTAAAACAAGTTGTAACCTCCTCAGTCCTCTTGTGGTCTGTATGATGGGGCTCTTTTCTATAAGAAAAATTAGACTCTGATATCATAACGGTGCAGGAGTAATGTCCAATGTTCATTAATGTGTTATTTATCCTGTTAGTTGTGAATGGGCTGGTAGTAATTTATGTTTTCTTTGAAGAGGTACAATATTAGCAAATCAGATTTGGATGATTTCTTCGGCGGGCCAGCCTTTCTTGCATGGTCTCGAATGGCTAATATGCACGGGTAAGTTATATTTCTGTTTCAGAATTGGAACCTCACATAAACATTTCATGTTGAAGTTAGCTGAGTTGATAAGATATTCTTTTTCTTGATCTGTTGTTTCCTTACAAACTCTGTTCATTGACTCATCAACTCTGAAGCATAACAAAGTCAGTATAAGAGACAGAGCAGCAACTCAAAATGTTCACATCTGTGCATTTTTAATCTCAATCACGAGAAACTATCCTAGGGCATTTTCTAATTTTAATGTAGGGATGTGTGGAGCCCTAGCTGAAACCAGTTTCTCAGGGAGGTATATGTTAGAGTAAGATGCTATATGCAGTGACAATGGGGTACATATAGGTGTGAATGGTCAAGAATCTTTGGTTTGGGCTTTGACCTCCGTTTTATGATTGTTCTGATGTTTTTCTCCAAGCAAGTTATGATTCTTTGTTGTAGCTGCCAATAAGACATTGGTCTCATCTTCAACAGTTGTCAGGATAACATAGTTAACATTGTTATGCCGCTGTTTACCTGAACTATTCATTTGAAAAAAGGGCATCTTTTACTTTTCTTTTGAGGAATTATATTGCTTGGGATAAAAAGGCTTTGTTACTGTTGTTGTTGTTTGAGGAATTATATTATTTATTTTTAAGGATGGGTAGTCGGTAGAAGCGATCAAATGTAATGTAGGATGTTTCTAAATCTCTCCCTCTCTCTCTCTCTCTCTTTTCTAAAAGTAGAGGTATAGCCTATTGGAGAGTGCATCATGATTGCTGGTAATAATTATATTCCTAGTTCAGATAGTAGATGTTTTCTGTAAAATCTTTTAAGAAACTATATCTTTATTAATGAACAAATACTGACACAATGATTTCATCAGATGGGGCGGGCCTCTTCCTCAGACTTGGCTTGATGATCAACTAGCTCTGCAGAAGAAAATCCTTTCTAGGATGTATGCTTTTGGCATGTCCCCAGGTAACAATTGTACAGTTCTAATGTTTCTGGATTTTGTGCAGTTACGTGAGCAAAGCGTTGTACATATGGCTATGTAGAATACTAGATACTATTGTATTTCAAGCAAATATATTTATTGGTGCTGTTTTGCCAAGAACTCGTGTTTTTCCTATCTTAGTAAAATTATCTTATTTGAGTGTTTAATTACTCAGTCAGTGTATTTTTTTGTTAGTATTTAAACGTCAGGATATCTACTTCCCTTGCAGTTCTTCCAGCCTTTTCTGGTAACATCCCAGCTGCACTGAAGTCAAAATTTCCTTCAGCCAAAGTTACTCACCTTGGAAATTGGTAAAGA
Organism: Eragrostis nindensis; assembly: GCA_012490785.1. Classification (NCBI taxonomy): domain Eukaryota; kingdom Viridiplantae; phylum Streptophyta; class Magnoliopsida; order Poales; family Poaceae; genus Eragrostis; species Eragrostis nindensis. The sequence goes on along the minus strand of JAAXCT010000116.1, from coordinate 931,326 downwards.
TTATTTTCTGTTTTCTAAATAAACTTTGCTATATGGAACATTAACATATGGAATACTTGAACATATGGAATCATGCTTTCAGCTCTGGGTTTGTTTGTCATTGCTGAATTCCATGTAGTTTTAGGGCTCCACCACTGTTAGTTTGAGCTGCTTTATTCAACCTGACTGGACCAATCATTCTTCTTGGTTCCTGAATCTTGGCACCATCCATGAGTAGCACTTGTGGTTCATAAGAAGCTTATGTCTATTGTATTTCTTACTTCACCTTTGGGTGCATCATATTCATATATGAATGGAAGTATTAAAATTCTAACTTATGCCATCCATTTGCTCCAACATTGCCATACGTTATGCAGGTCTCCTCGTTAGTGTTTAATTGACATTTGCTTATTAGACTCTTGTTTTCTGATATTAAGGTTTACAGTTGACAGCAATCCGAGGTGGTGTTGCACATATCTTCTTGATGCATCCGATCCTTTATTTGTAGAAATCGGGAAGTTGTTTATCGAAGAACAGATCAGAGGTAGGATATGTTGTTTTCTCGAACCAATCTCTAACATCGTAACACATGATATTCACCCCGTAAGATCTTATTTCCCTCCTGGTTTACAATGAGTATCACTCTTTTATCAAAAGAAAATGCAATCATTGATACATATTGAGTTTTTGTCTTTTGCAGAGTATGGTAGGACAAGCCACATATACAACTGGTATGATTTTTTTCATCGTTCACATAATTGCCATTTGATAAAAGCATTCTATTTATTGGTCTTCTACTTGTCTAGTGATACTTTTGATGAGAACACTCCTCCATTGAGTGATCCAAACTATATCTCTTCGTTGGGTGCTGCAACGTTCAGGGGTATGCAAAGCGGTGATGAAGATGCTATTTGGTTAATGCAAGTAAGTTCTTTATGTATTGTTATTTTACTTGCAAGAGATTTGTCTGTAAAAGCAGTTAGGACTATGGGCTATGATCGGCATGGTTCATTCGTTCTACTTTCCCTTTTGGAGCCTCTTTAAGATGCATGATGCCCTTTTCCAGTTGTGATTTTTTTTTCCTTTGGGTGTGTGTAATATGCAACTATCTGTAACATGTATTACCCTGCAGGGTTGGTTGTTTACTTACGATCCTTTCTGGGAACCTCCGCAGATGAAGGTGAAACTCTATTACCTAGTCTGACGACATACGAACTGTTGTTAGTTTTATTAACCCTTTGTTCATATTAGTCCCTCATTTATTCCAAGATGTTATTAGACCTTTGCGTACCAAGCAAGTTAGGGTTTTTTATTCCCAAAGCAGTACGGGGTAATAATTCACCTGAACATACCATTTAATGCATAACTCATTGAGCAAGATTACATGACTGGTGAGCAAGCTCGATGCTGCCAGGATATGACGAAGGCGTGAGGGGGAGAGAGCACAGCTACGGTACTTAGGTTAAACCAGAATTTCAGACTCATGGTCTGCACACCAGAAAGTTAGGATGTATGATAGAACTAAGATACATACCATAATGATGTGTGATCACATATATGATCTGCACACATTCTGACACCAATGGAGGATAATTTGCAATCTCTAAGGTTGCTATTAGGATACTTGTAAATAAATACATTTCTGGAGTGACATATTATTCTGTTGTATGTTTGTATTATGTACTAAAGCTCTGTTTGAAATCTCTAAGGATAATTGTTAGCTGCTAAAATTAGCACTAGAGATTTCAAACACCCTAGCTAATAGCACAGCTAATTGTTAGCTACCACCCCAACTAACAATTATCCCATTAGCTACCTCAACCCAGCTAATACTAGCTAATAGGTGGCTAAAGGTTAGCTAATAATTAGAGGTTTCTAACACTTTCAGCTAATAGTTATCTAGCTAATAGCTAATAGCTAATATTAGCTAGCTAACAATTATCGCTAAAGGTTTCAAACAGGGCCTAAGAAGCACAATATATGCACCATTGGCAGATAATAACACACCATTATAAAATTAAATTATCCTTTTTTACTCATTTTCGATAATTTTCTGCTGAAAGGAGAATAAGTCAGAACTAAAGATGAATACTGGTTACTACATCATTATTTTTTTTTTCCTTTTAGTCTGAGCATGCAGATTCTATTTTCTACATAATGAGATGTCTACTTATCTGTTTAACTTTGAATTCTGCTGTGGTTAGGCGCTACTGCACTCAGTCCCAGTTGGCCGAATGATAGTTCTTGATCTGTATGCTGAAGTTAAACCAGTTTGGATTAATTCTGATCAGTTCTACGGTGTCCCCTACATCTGGCATGTTCTTTTTTTCTTATCTCACAACACTATATTATTTTCCTTCCCTTTTTCTCATAATGGAACCCATCCAATCCTTTTTTTCAGGTGCATGCTTCACAATTTTGCTGCAGACTTTGAAATGTATGGTGTTTTGGATGCTGTAGCTTCTGGGCCTATTGATGCTCGACTAAGTGATAACTCTACAATGGTATACAACGTTTTGGTCGTTTCTTAATCAGTGGTGTCTGCTCAGCTTGAATATGGTTGCTGATATTTTACATTTTGACAATCTTTCTTAAGGTTGGAGTTGGTATGTCTATGGAAGGTATCGAGCAGAATCCTATTGTTTATGACTTAATGTCAGAAATGGCCTTTCATCACAGACAAGTGGATCTTAAGGTGAAATGAGAAAACAATCATGTTAGGCATTATGAATACAGATCTCTATTTGGTATATCTTTGGAAATTGGAATCAATCGTTTTTCAAATTAGTTTGTTATGCAGTTGCTTCATAGTACATGTGTCATGCTGTTTGTTGTGGTTTTCTTCTGGCTATTTATGTTTGGTATGTCTTTATATTTATATTTGTCTGGAAGTTGCCCTTTTAGTTAGGTAAGGAATGCAACCCATTTCTGGCGTGACCTGATTTTCATTATTTTTAATTATTTCCAGGCGTGGATTGATGCATATCCGACAAGAAGATACGGGAAATCAGTCAGGGCATTGCAAGATGCTTGGATAATTTTATATCAAACTCTTTATAACTGCACAGATGGTAAAAATGTAAGTTGTGATTGTCGTAAAGAGTGAATACCAAGTTATGGGTCATCATGCTGTGTATCCATTTTTGCACCAAAACATCTTTGCTATAAAATTGTTTCTGTGGCATAAATTTCTTATAAGTGTTCTTTTTTCTTTTAGGCACTGTTACCAATTGCCAATATAAGTGAATGTGAATTTGCTTCTACAAATTGTAAATGCTTTCTTATGTTCTTTTCCGTTATCTCATAACTTTTATTTGGTAACAGGACAAAAACCGGGACGTGATTGTGGCATTTCCTGATGTTGAACCCTTTGTTATTCAGACAATGGGATTGTATACCAGCACTAGAATAGAACATTCTGCGATGTCATCAAAGAATATCATTGTGAAGGATGCTTCTAGTGATGCATATGAACAACCTCATCTATGGTATGATACCAGTGTTGTTGTACGCGCCCTAGAGCTTTTTCTTCAATGTGGAGATGAAGTATCTGACAGCAACACCTTCAGGTGAGAACACAGGCGCTCCATTTGTTGAATATACCAGAAATAATCATTCTTCCGTTTCATCTGAGTGGTAGGAAATTGTAGCCCTTATTGCTACCAGCCATACATCTGTTTTGGTGTTTCCATCAATCGGCCTTCAGTATTCTCATCTTTCTAGTGATCCTATCTTTTTCTTACAAGAAGAGGGAAGAGAAAAAACTATTGTTAGTTGTCGAACTTAAAAGAAGCGATCTTCCTTCAATGGACTTTGGTGCTAATGCTGCGCTAGTTATCTGTATATCTGAAGTTAAAAATACATCTGAAACTCTGTTTGGCTAGTTATCTTCTGCTATTCCACAACACTTTGATAGTGTAGCAGGCAATTTTGTCCTTTTGTTTTCCTTTCCTCTGTTACTTCTTATTTTTCCATTACCTGAATTCTTACCCTACAACTTGAACCAATACTTATTCTTGTTTTTTATAGTGATCCGTGTTTATCTTTTCAGCTAACCATGCTATTCCACAAACTGAAATATAGTTGACATAGGATTTTGAGGCATAGTTCATTGCACTATTTACTTTCAAATAATGGAAGTCATATACATGTTTGGAGCATCATTTGGTGGTGTCAGATAAGTTAATAGCATCAATGTCATGTCACAGGTACGACCTTGTGGATTTAACTCGTCAAGTTCTGGCTAAATATGCCAACCAAGTTTTTTTAAAGACCATCGAGAGCTACAACTCAAACAACATGAAACAAGTTGCCACTCTATGCCAGCACTTCCTCGACCTTGTTAATGACCTCGACACACTGCTGGCCTCACATGAGGGATTTCTGCTTGGGCCTTGGCTGGAAAATGCCAAGGGCCTTGCACGAAACCAAGAACAAGAGATGCAGGTAACGCATTTTTATTCAACATTCTTGACACATACTACTGATGTAGTATACTAGGATGGTTTGTCCATTATTACCGCTGCTTGCTTTAGCCATCGTGTTCATAGAACGTTCTGTAAGACTAGTCCGCTAAAGTATGATCTTTGATGCTATCCTAGCTTAGATAACAAGTACTGTACTTCCAAAGGCCATCGTCGTTCCTCAGGTTTCTGACAGACAACTGCTTTAAAATGGGTGCAGTATGAATGGAATGCTAGAACACAAATTACAATGTGGTTTGACAACACTGAAACAAAAGCAAGCTTGCTCCGCGATTACGGTAAGGCACCTGCTATTTATTGCCCACATACTACTGATTGCTTTACTTGGTTAATTTCTAACAAGTTTGTTGCAGCAAACAAGTACTGGAGCGGTCTTCTGCGAGACTATTATGGACCAAGAGCTGCCATCTACTTCAAGCACTTGTTACTGAGCATGGAGAAGAACGAATCGTTTGCCCTGGAGGAATGGAGAAGGGAATGGATTAGCCTGACCAACAACTGGCAGAGCGACCGGAAGGTTTACGCGCCTACACCTACTGGAGACGCTCTCAATATCTCGCGGTCGCTTTACATGATATACCTGCGCAGTCCTGATCAACTCGAGCAAGTTACGGGCATCTTTGGGAAGTATGCAGCCTAATAACAGCTCACGCGTACAAGTTGTGATGATGGATCAAGATGCACCCGAGGTCAGATTAGCAGTAATCCTCATCTGGACCGAACGTATGTTTACGAACCATATATCGTGGAAACGTTTAGATCGTGATCTCAGGCGAACCAGAAACTACCTTGTGTTCCTCAATCTCTAACGGCGCCTATATTACATGGGAAGAAATAGATTTTTTTTCCTGAGGGCATCAGAGTTCTTCGCCAAAGAGAATGAGATGATAGCCCGCGACTGGTCCTCCCTTCAGTCGGAGCTTGTTGACGCTATCTCCAGCCGCCTGTCCACCGACGCCGATCAAGTCCACATCCACCAGGTGTGCTCCCACTGGCGAGCATCCACCTCGCCCCTGGCCGCCCCTCGCCCATGGGTCATCGCCGGCAGCCCCCTCGACAGATCAAACGCCTGGAGCGGACCTGCCAGCGCCTTCTCGCTGTGGCTCCCTCGCGGCCGTAAACCCGTCGACATCCGGACACCTCACCACCTCATGCACTGCTGCGGCGCGCCCCGTGGCTGGCTGGCTCTGGCGGACGACCCGTGATCGCCGACGCGCTTCCTTCTGTGGGAGCCCATCTCTCGCCGCGACATCCCGCTCCCCTACCTGCGCGACGTCGTGCAGGTCTTCCTAAGCGCGGACCCGTCGTCGTCGGAGAACTGGGTCGCAGTTGCGAGCCAGCGCACGGACACTGGAGGAGGGTATGAGCCCCTCTACTGGCGGCCTGGAGACAGCTCGTGGAAGGAGCTGTCCCACCAGTACTACTCTGCGTGCCCGTACAACAGCTTCGCGTTCTACCAGGGTCTGGCCTACCTCACCGATGCGCACGGCTACATCTTTAGCTACGACGTCAACCTCGGCGCCTGCAACTTCGGCGCCCGATTCGCCTTAAGCAGGTTTGACGGTTGGCGCCGGTGCCATGCCGTGAGAGCGCTGACGTGCAACGATGATTTGCTGCTTGTTGGCATTTGTGACTGGTGGGGGCGCCCGCGCACTGCCCGTGTCTTTAGGATGACCGTGCTTGGGAAGACGGTGATGACGGGGCTTGGGGAGCAGGTGACAGACCTCGGCGAGTACTCGCTCTTCCTGGGGTGGGGTGATGCCTTCGCGCTCTCTGCAACAGCGTTCCCTGGGATCAAGAGGAACCACGTCTACTTCCTGGAGAACGGGCAACTTCAACACAAGTATTGGATGACCATATTCGATCTGTCGTCAGGTGTTTGTTCAGAGAAAGTTCCGTACCCGGAGGAGCACAAGAACAATGGAAGCAACTGGCTTCCGTTTACTTGGTTTTGCCCACGCAGGCCGTTCCTGAAGCAGTGAGCTTCGTGAAGTGTTTTGAAATAGCATAATGCAGCGACTAAGGCAGGCTGTAATTTTTCCAGCGTAAAACAGTGCAATGAAATGAGTTACAGTTGGAGAACACAAACACAAATCAGATGCAGACATCGCTTTGAAACGATGTCGATTATCACGACACAGAACAACAATTATCAACATGACACTCATTAAGCAGCCAAGTAATCGAACTCCTTATTAATAAAACAACCTTCGAAAGAGAAGGCACAATCCAAATACTCCCAACACCACAAAAACACCCAAAAACCTTATTCCAATGAGAACCATCCATCCTCTAGATCCAGATTAAACAGCTACCTAGATCAAAATTGCACATCATTCTTGCAACTTCAAACATACATTCACGCCTAGAGCTTGAGGAAAACAAACTCTTCGATAGCTGGAATCTCCCCAATCTTTGTCAGTGTGCTCTTGCTTGGCTCCTCGTCCACGCCAATTGCCATGACAGCATGCTTGCGAGGGGCAAGTCTTCCGACGCTCATGAAACTGACATTGACATTCTCCTCACCCAAGACACTTCCTACAGACCCAATCATACCAGGCTGATCAACCTGCCTGCAAAGGATCAGGCTTCCTTCCAAGCTCACATCAACCTGGAATGCTCCAACCTTTGTCAGGTGAGGGATACCATCCTTCACCCTTCCCTCTACAGTAATTTCTCCACCCTCTGCTACCGCGCTGGGAAATTTGGACTCAACATTGGAGATCTGAACTTGAATGTAATCAATAGGTGTTTCAGGTGAGCCATCCAACAAGATCCTCTCCTCGGTGATGCGAACTCCCCTCTGCTTTGCGGTGAAATCAGCATTCACCAGATTGACAAAAACGCTTGAGATTGGTTCGATCAACCCCTTGGTGATCATTGCACGGAGAAGCCTCGTGTCAAGATCATCAGGAGCCCGTGCAGAAGCATAGGTCACTTTCACAGACTTGATACCACCACCACCGGCCACTAGTTGCACGGCCAGGCGCCCAAGCTTTTCTGCAAGCACAACAAAAGGTGCAAGCTCTGACAGCACCTGCATGAAACACAATATGTCGTTTATCAGATTCCAGTAGGAATTAATGGGCCTGAGCAGAAACAGTAGATACATACCTCAGCAGGAACCATAGGTGCATTGACTGCAGATGCTGCAAGCTCCCCTTTCAAAGCTCCAATGACAGCTTCAGCTATTTCAATAGCCACTCCTTCCTATAGATCGTGAATCGTTCAGCAATTTGATATCAACGGTAGAATCTGGTTGATATTTCTGAGCTACTTCACCATACCTGTGCTTCCACTGTGCTGGCACCAAGGTGTGGAGTTACAGTAACATTCTCGTGCAGGACCAATTTGCTGTCAGGTGCCGGGGGCTCTTTAGTGAACACATCAAGGGCAGCCTGCAGTATAGCAAAAATTAAAAGATATAAGGCTAAGAAGACAGTTTAAAAATATTTCACTAAATTTCAGCAGAGTACGAAAGGGGAAAATAACATGAATTTATAAGATAGCAACACGAACCTGTGCAACTATTCCTGAATCAAGAGCCCTGACTAGAGCATCTTCATCAATTACACCACCACGTGCAACATTTATAATGCGAACTCCCTTCTTCATCTTAGCAAAGGCTTCATCGTTGAGCATCTTGTTTGTTGCAGGGGTAAGAGGCATATGCAATGAGATGAAGTCAGCGGTTGTCATCGCCTCTTCCATGCCAACTAGCTCAACTCCAATTGCACGAGCACGATCCGCAGAAGCATAGGGATCATGCGCAATCACATGCATTCCTAGACCTTTAGCACGACGTGCAACTTCTGACCCGACCTTCCCGAACCCAAGAATAGCGAGAGTTTTACCAACAAGAGATACACCAACGTACTTGTTGCGCTGCCATTTACCTGTATGAGATTCAAGTCAGAAAATGAACTTGACAAAACAGAGTAACTGGATAGTACCAGGGACTGTAGTGTCCTAAGCAATCCACAAAACAGGGAGGTGAAATAAACATCTATTCTGGGTCAATAAAGCAATTAAGACTTCAGCAATGCGTTGCCTATCTTTCTAAGATGTCAGAAGAACACAACTACCATGAATTGGTACATTCTTGCTTCTATTTGTTACTGTGAACATAACTGACACAGGAAAAATGGGCACCATGTGATCATCAGCACACTATTTCGACATCATCACATTTATCATGCATATCTGACTCAAAATACACAACTAAATTCTGGGATTTACATTTATTCCAAAAGCAACATAGTACTAATTTGTCTAATAAGAAACAGGTATATAATGAACATGTCTGCACGATAGTTGACATCTGAACAGCGCTATACTGAACATGGTTGCACGATCTAAATAGTACTAGTAAAAGTCTAGCGTTGATGAGAGATTCGTGAATTCTTCAGATTCATGACAGCATCATGTGAAAACAGGGGACATTTTCAGAAGAAATCGGGGGACGCACTCACCAGCCTTGAGGGACGCATCAGCCTGCGCGATGTTCCGGGCCATGGCGGTGAGCAGCGCGATGCCATGCTCCGCGGCGGCGACGGTGTTGGCCGTGGGCGCGTTGACGACGAGGCAGCCGTGCTCGGTGGCGGCGGCGAGGTCGACGTTGTCGATCCCCACCCCCGCGCGGCCCACCACGCGGAGCCTCCCGCCGGACGCCTCGAAGACGTCGCGGCCGACCTTGGTCCCGGAGCGCACGATGAGCGCGTCGCAGAGCGAGATCTTGGCGCGGAGCTCCTCGGGGGAGAGGCCGTAGGAGCAGTCGACGTTGGCGAACTCCCGCAGCAGCGCGAGCCCCGCGGCGCCGAGCTTCTCGGCGACGAGGACGGTGGGCTTCCCCGTGACGGCGCCGGTGGCGGGCCCGTCCGTGGAGGCGGTGGACGCCGCGGGCGCGGCGGCCGCCACCAGGGGGGCCGAGATGCGCGCGCGCTGGCCTTGGTGGGCCTGCGCGCGGAGCGGGAGGCGGAGGACGGCCGGCGCGAGGGCGCGCTGGTGGGGCGGGGCGGGGGACCGGAGGGGGAGGCGGTTGTGGGTGGCGGCGGCGGCGGTCGGGTGCGGCGCCGCCATGGTCGCGTCGAGGGGTTTGCGGGGTTTTGGTCCGGAAAGGGAACGGACGGAGGGTGAGCTGTCGAGTGGCCTCTCTCTCGGTGTGATTCGTTCGGCGTGCGGCGGGGGGTGCGGTGCAGCGCGGCGCTTTACTTATAGCGAGGCGTTAGTTTTGGTGTACCTACCTTGACGAGCCCGATTTGGTCACTTGAGCTTGGGGCAAAATGACAAAGATTACATTAAGTACTTCTTAAATATAAGGGATGGTTGACTTTCATATATATCATCTTTAACCATTCGTTTTATTTGAAAAAATTATAAAAATAATATTTATTTTATTAGAATTCGTTTTCATTAGTAGATATATTTTAAACATAATATAATTATTTTTATATTTTTATAAATATTTTGAATAAGACGAATTGTCAAACGTGATGTCTGAAAATCAACAATCTCTTATATTTAAAGATGAAGGGAGTAGGTCATTGGGTTAGTAGAGCGATGCAGTTTGAAGCATTTTGTTGTCAACGAACTGTCATGGTTCGTGGTAAAAAAAAATATCGATAGACGGTAGTATAAACGTCACTTGTAACAGGGTCAGCAGATCACATTAACCAGAGGCTTTTGGTTTCTGGTTTTTTCAATATGGCGAGCGTGTTACATTTGGTTTAGTCTGTATATTACCGGCGCAGAAAAGGCGTGTATAAGTCACTGAGCAAACTACACAGTCAGCGATGTCTTGGGTTTGAAACGTAAGCATCCAAGAACGAATGATCTTGGTTTTCCGGCATCCATCGTACGCATGAGTGTGACTGACCAGTAGCCCTCGTGAACAAATGTGTTGGCACGTCGTTTGTGAAGTGCGGTAGGTGGGTGGTGCCGGGTTGAATCGGTGGACGCCAAATCCGGAAAAGATCTGCCCGTCAGTGTACCGGTGTGCCCCTCTACGGCTCTACCGAGGTTTTGCTCTGCTGCCGTCTGCGTGGAAAAGGATTCGCGTTTTGCCACCCTTCTTATGGCAAAGCAAATGGCATCTGGTCCCTCTGCAAAAATGTTGGCGCAAACGGTGGCCCGCCCATGCCAGTGGACTCGTGTGTTCTTCGTGATCTAGCGCGGTTGGTGGCTGGCCTGACCGCAGTGATGGCACCTGGCACGGCCGAAACAAGTTGCCGAGCCCAGAGCCGACGGATCTGGCGCGCTGCATTTGGTAGGGTCAAAATCTCCGGGCCGATGCGGACCTGACGCATTCGTCTTGCAAGTTGCAAGCGCCGTTGGGAGACGGAAACCTGACGGCTCTTTGTATTGTTTGTGCCGTCGGAAGTCTGGAGTCGCGGCCGGCCTGTCACGGTCAAGGTGCGAAGATTCCAATTACGATGATTGATTATATTGATCAAATTCGAGCAGTGAGAGCTCCTGGTTGGGTGCACATGCACGCCAGACGGGAGGATGTGGAGTGAGGCTCCCAAGTGGCATTACATTTTGAATTTTGTCCTAATCTTCGCTTCGAGTAGTCACGGCAAAGCGCCAAAGCTTCAGTTGCGTTGCAGCGTCAGCTCCCACTGGACTAGCCATGCATCACGGCTTCCAAAGCTGCTACTAGTACGAAGGACGAACTCATTCGTAACTGAGGAGTACTATATATGTTCTTGATTAGAGTAGTAATACCGTGCACGACCGAGAGCAGTCAGTGTTTGGTGGTAGTATTTTCCTCGTCAACTTGGCAAATTCAATAGTTTGCTTCGACTGATTTGCCAATGGTTTCGCTCTACTCTGCTTGGCTCGTGCAAAGTGGCATGTTTTAGTTGCATTGCACTTGCAGTCACACACACTGTTCTTATGCCTGACGGCTTATGAAGTTGCAGCACATGCACAACCTAGAGCAACTATCCATTGCCACCCAGCAACTAGATTTTTCTTTCCCCCCATTTGGACTGACAGTCGCTGCGTAGCAGCAAGAGCCAAGAGCGCGCCCAAATAATTAGGACGGGCTTTGCCATTTGGGCCTGATAACGAAGGCCTGCCAGCCATACAACCCCCCGAGCAGAGACAATGGGTTGGGCCTGGTAAAGAATGGTCTTATGGGTGATCCACAGGACTAGTATTAAATTTCAGCCCAGATCCCCAAGGAAAACTGTCGTTTACCCCCTCACGGTGCAGACTGCAGAGCGAAAGTAGGTTTAGCTAGTTTCCAAGAGCAATCAAAACCGATGCAAATCCTGTATAGAGAAGTTCAAAGCAACGCGATTGCAGCAGCTTAGACATATAGAACTTTTCACATTATTATTACCCAGGGCATTTCCATCACAATCATCATCCTTATTGATCTGAACACCAATCACTAGTGACGGCTAATCCATCAGCACCACTAAACCCAGTAGTCCAATGATGCCCATGACACAGACTGAGAAACCACATGGCTATCGCAGGATGGCCACAGGCGCAGCAAACACTTGGCTTGATCCGCTCGCTCACTCCCAGATGCCGACCTCCATGAATCCGTCCTCGGTGGCGCACCCCCTGAACATGCCGGTGCAGTTGAAGCCGTACGCCACCTCGCCGGTCTTGGAGACGGCGATGAGCCCCGCGAATCCTTGGTCGAGGCGCTCCTTGACGCAGTAGTCGACGGCCTCCTGCAGGGCGAGGCCCTTGTACTCCATGACGGCGGCCACGTCGCGAGCCAGCGTGGAGCGGATGATGGCCTCGCCCTCGCCCGTGCAGGAGACGGCGCAGAGGTCGCAGGCATAGGTTCCGGAGCCGATGAGCGGCGAGTCGCCGATGCGGCCCGTCATCTTGTTCATGAGGCCGCCCGTGGAGGTGGCCGCCGCGCAGAAGCCATTCAAGTCCACCACCGCACACCCCACCGTCTCCGGCGCGTAGATGCTGATGGGCAGGCCGTTCATCACCATCCCGTTATTGTGGTTGTCCGCGCCGGCCAGCGCGCTGCAGGTGTCCGGGATGCGGTAATCGAACTGCACGCAAGCGGAATCGACATCGAACGTCAGTTCACTGCACGATAGCATTAGCAATTTTACAGGATTGGAAGAATGAACGTACCAGGATGGTGTTGGCCTCCTTGGCGAGCTTGAGCATGCCGATATTGTCCTCGGTGATGAAGTAGCTATTGTCCACGGTCTCCAGGCCCTGGACAAACATCCAGTTGGGTATCAGAATAAGATTGAAAGTATTAAACACGCACTAATTAACCATGAACTAAATTTGGTGGTTTTCTGATGGCGCGCGCGGTACAGTACAGCGGCACAAGATCTGGCAGATTCGGTACGACTTGGATCTAGTAGCAGCTTTGCATGGTCGGATCCGGTGGACGGGACCACGGCGGATTCGGGCGTGAGACGGGACAGTGGCAAGTGGACTGGTCCAGGCCTGGATTCCGTGGTGCACCTCGGCGGCTGCCCCACACGGGCACCCGCCGTGCGCATGACCACGATCACAAACAGAGGGCCGCGAGCGCGTGACGAGCACACAGCACAGCCGCATACAGGCCAAGCAGAGCTGTGCACAGCAGACATCAGACATCCTAGGTTCATGAACCGTGACGGCCGACCTTTACACTGTTCGACAGCAGAGCACACTTGCAAAGTTAAATGAACATGAGGCACATGCCTATGCTGCCAAAAAAAAAAAAGTTTTCTGCATGGGACAAGGTAGAATTCCTAGGCTTATGCTGGCGGGCGGTGGCCAATTCTGACTCCGGGAAAAAAGGGCTTTGGAGGCTTGTAGTGGTCGTTTAAATACTGGAGGACAAGTTTAAGTTGGAATGGCACGCAAATATCGTAGCCAAGCTTCCTACCAATCGTGTCGTGGGAAGAAAAAAAAACAGGGATGAGGTTTGGTGGGTGCTAGGCGGCTACCGGGTACTGACTTCACGAGACGCATGTTTTCATGTCACGCTTTACTCTTTTCCTATTGTCCTTGAATTCTAAAAATAAAAATCATGGATATTTTGTAAGAACAAAAATAAAAAATGATTGAAACAAATCAAGCGTTAACCAATGACCATCTTCCAAAACGAATGGCCAACAAATTACGCCGCAGTTGCTTTCAAACTGATGTGAATCTTGCTCGTGGTCCACAGCTTCCTCCGAAGACCAGGGGAGGAAAAGGCGAAAGCCACGTGCAGGAGCAAACAAAAAAACAGGACTTGAAGCGGTAAAAGGAAATTATTTTAAAATTATAGAGGTTGTAGAGGTAAAACAAAAAAAAAGGAACAAATGGTTACAATGGTTAAAAAAGTATTGTAAAAATGTGAGAAAATATAGGATTCCTACATGCATGCAGCTATACACAAAATCAAATGTCAAATGATAAAGTAGTACTCCAGTTGTACTATGCAAGTGGTAAGACTAGAAGCTGAAAAGCATGACCCCTGCGTTGCCTTGTTGGGATGGAATCTTGCTATCAGCCAAGATTCACCGTGCAAGGAACGACGGTACTCGGGACACGAGACAGTTCCTGCTCTAGCACCGTTTTTAGTCGAAAAGTTGCAACAGCTGGACGCACGTTCGAGCCCATGTCATCCACACGTGTCGACCGAGTGGTCCAATTTTTAATTTTCCTAGCTTTTTTCATCAAATTTCGTGTACGTTTACTAACCCGTCATTCTCTCGTGTGGTAGTGCTTGAACCATGCACGATTCATGCAGCAGGAAAATCCGATGTTCACGGTGAGGATTAATAGGGTGGATTCGTTCATAATGGTGTAAAATTAGTTGAGCGGCGGACGGGATGGCGCATCATCTCACCTGGTCGCGTGCGAACTCCTCGGCGCCGTCGAAGGCGAGGTACGAGTGCGGCGAGTTCTCCATGACGCGGCGGGCGAGGGAGACGGGGTTCTTGACGGTGGAGACGCCGGAGACGGCGCCGCAGCGGCGGCCGCGGCCGTCCATGATGCTGGCCTCCATCTCGACGGTGCCGCGGCGGGTGAGCGCGGAGCCGCGGCCCGAGTTGAAGAACGGGTCCGACTCGAGCTCGCGCACCACGGCCTCCACCACGTCCAGCGCCGACGAGCCGGCGCGGAGCGCGTCCACGCCGATCTGCAGGCACCGCGCCAGCACGCGCTTCGCCTCCTCCTGGCTCTGCTCCGGCAGCTTCGGGTCCACGCCCGCGCCGCCGTGGATGGCAATGGCCCAGCGTGCCATGTCTATCTATCTATCTAGTGATTGCTTCTTCCTCTGTGGAAACGGAAGGGCTCTCCTCTTTCTCCCCGTGCAATGCGTGCGATGTGGTGGTGGTGGGATTGTTGTGAGATGGAGGAATGGGAGGGGCTGGTATTTATAGGCGGCGGGAGGACGGGGAGGGTGGCGAGGATTCTCCGGACGTGAAGGAGGATTTCGCTGCGCGAGTTTTGGAATCTCGGGTCCGGGAACGGCAGCCTGGCTTGGTGTCTGTCTGGGCCGCGACTGCGAACCCGCGGCCTTGGCCTGGCTCAAGTCGGCGCGGGGATTCTCTCTCCTCCCTCCTCCGTGTTTGGATGGATACAGGGTGGGAAATGCTCTGGGTGCAGCTGGAGGGAAATCACTGTTTTGATTAAGGAATGCAAATCTTTTTTGAATATCAAATGTGCTTAACGTGTGACTAATCAAATATGATTACCTTTTACACCTGATTACATCAAGTTTATCCTAATGTTTCTTTCTCTCTTTGTTTTTTTTTTTTTGGAAAAGTCTATCCAAATATGTCCATTATAAATAGAAACATTGTTTCTTTTCATATCCGGTTCCCTCATGTTTTATCCTTAATTGATACACAACCCATATCTAGGTAGGGCGAAATGTTTCCAGTATCACTAGTGTTTCTTGCTTCCCACGAGTTTACCCTATTCTCAATTGCTTTACGTGAGACTAGTGCCGCGAGAAGCCAATTAAAAAACTGCAACATAAGTTTATCATCAAATTAATTTATGCTACATGGTCAGTAATATTATTTCACATACAGTTCAGTGTAATCTTGCTAAGTCTACGTTCAAATTTGGCTTACGCTAGTGATCTGTTACAATTGGCAGTTAGCAGCTGCAACAGACCGTAATTAAGTAGGAGCGCTCAATACAATCAATATTTAATTTATAGGAAATACACAAGAGCTCTTTCTGGACGTTGTATGCAGAAGATCCGGGTAGCTGTGATTCTCAGGATAGAGAGCTGGTGGAATCCATGCAAGCCACCACACAAGTCTCGAATCACCTTTGGATGCGCGCTGTCACTTGAGGTCACGCTCATAGGGCAACGGAATCTTTGTTGTTCCAGGCCGGCGTTTATGCACTAAATTAATCGCTAATTGCCTCGGATTGCGGGCAGATTCCACTGCTTGAATCGCTGCCAAATCCATTTATTTTATTAAGATTAATTAACTTTCTATTAGGCCATTCTCAGTGCACCTTTCATTTGACATTTATTAGGTGACACATCAGAAAAAAAATTGACATGGCATGATATTTAATATGAAAAAGGAGGGAAGCCTTTCATTAGGATGAAAGGGTAGTGACACTCTTTCCAAGTTGATGAAAAGAGAATGAAAGATGCATTGAGACTTTTTTCCTTTCATATGCAAAAAAAAAAAATGGATCCCCATTGGTACACTTATGCAACAATTTAATGTCTCGTTCAGCCTATGAAATTGTGAAATGAAAGAGTGCAATGAGAGATACACTTTTATTTTACAAATTAAGACTAAAAATCTGACATGTCACACTTGGAAAACGTGAAATAAAAAAGGTCACTGAGAATGGCCTTAACACAACTAAGAGCATCTCCAAGAGACACAACTAAGAGCATCTCCCATAGCATTTCTGTATAATATTTTAGGCTCCAAAATTGCAAAATGAAAACATCCGAATCGCGGTGAGTTTCAGCTGCAATTCTCTCCTTTAATTTCTGGACAAGTGGAGGTTTGTTTCACCCCTCATTTTCAGACCCTAAGATAATTTCAGACCAAAAGAATCTCCAATGCGCTTGCATCCCTTTCGACGTAGCCAAGGACGTGACAAAGCACAATAACTAACACGTCACCCCATCAGGCAGCCAATCAAAACTAGCCCAACATGTGAGGCTTTTTTCATTGTCACTAGTGCACTGCCGAACAAGTTGTGTTTTTTCCGAAAGACTGCCGAACCAAGTACGTTGTAGGCGACACACAACAAGTAAACGTGGCCTTCATGACAACGAAAGTTTCACTGTTTGAGTGCTTCTTTACAAATAAACATTGAAGTTAGTGGAGGCTACTCAGCAAAAGAAAACTACAGCATCCTTTGAAAATACGAAAAGAAAGGATAGCGTGTAACAAAAAGAATACTCTAAAAATATATAAAAAAGGAGACTGCGCGATGCATGACGCCCCCTTTTCTTTCCACCAATGATGTCACTATATAGTGGATCTTTCAAAATACCAATGTTCATAGGAGTTAGGTCCATGACGAACTATATATGAACAGTCCGTGCTTCCTGATCCAATGGACATACCATATTTAGCACGCCAGAGAATATACCCCGAATATTGATGAATTGGCAAGTTTTATTGGTATAGTTGAGGACCAAGTGCGTGCTAAAAATACATTCATATCAAAACTAGGCCCAAAGACTGTGGAAGCAAAGAACACCAAACAGCAACGCGGTCTAAATAGTATTTGATAAGATGTTAAGGGAAACCAGTCATAACTTGACAGCAAATCGAGCTAGGTTTCTAGCCACATGTTGTGTGGGTGTGGGTCTTCACAATTTTCACATCAGAATGCTGCAAGCTCGGCGAGCCGACACGTCGTGCAGCTACGCTGGACCTTTCCATGACAAGAAGCGCATGAGTACTAGGTACTGTACTAGCTAGCTACAGCAGCCCTGCATGCTTTAGAATCGAAGCAGTACGAGGTGACGGTCATGGGTACGCTTTCTAGGTGAGAAGAGAAGCAAGGATCTATTCCATCCATGTAGGCTTCGACGGCAACAACGGCCACCGTTTTACATGATAAGATGCTTCGGACACAGGAATAAATGATACGATTATCAACGTCTCTGATCGCCCATGGACGCCGCGATCATCTACACGATCGTCCGTGGCTTGAGCATTGGCCCGTTTTGTCATACTAGCACTTTTGCAACCATGGATTCGGGATCAAGGTTCCTTGTGAGCCCACTGCCGGCACACCACGCTTGGAAAGGTGTGAAAAGCTGAAGAGGACGTTGGTTTGCTTTCTATCTTGTGAACTAGCTAGTGCTGCCCTTTAGTCACCACCACTTATCTTCATGTAACTTCCCAAATTTCATCCTTCGTGTTGTAGAACACAAGAATCATGCACTTGGAAATGGGGACCGGTCAGGAATCCAGGACACATTGTAATATGTCACCAAAGAAACTTTCATGGTTAACTAAAACTCTTTTGATTTCTGAAAGGTTTCATGTAGTACGATGACAGTGTGTTATGGTATTTCCATGGCGTAAAACCACCAGAATGGTGAACATGTTTCGTTTTAGAAGCACCATATGCGCGACTCTATTTGTCAGACCCATGTCTGATCGGGGAATCCAACAAGGGGGTAAAAATTCACGAAGAATAAGCAAGCGTAGGAAACCATCAGATGCCTCGCTCAGACACAAGTCGCACGTTTAGGGGCGTATAAGTAGCCTTTTCCGTCTCATTTTCACATGCCGACACGGTTTTGCCGTACAATGACACGCACCAATGCTTTGTTAGTGCTGCTAATGGTGTGAAATGCATTTGATAGGTTATCGTAGCCCTGTGTGCTTTGTGTGGCTTGAATTGGCTCCTATTCTGAAAATATCACGGTTTATGGCTATTATTAGGGTTAACTTATGTAACGTATAGATTCCTAACAATTGTTTCGCTTTCAGTTCCACTTGTGTGGTCCTTGCTCTTAGTACCAAGTATACTAAAGATGTTACATGCATTTGGCTGGCCTTTAATCAGATCAACAAATTAGATTCGAGGTTTTACAAAAAAAAATACATCACCATCTTGGGAACGAAAATAACGACAGCATGAAAGCCACCTTATATCCCTGGATCCCTCGCTTATCCTGCCAAAATCTTTGTTGTGTGGCATGCATCGTGCCTGGTATAACAAGGGTATCTGTACTATGGTGCACAGCCACAGACAGCGGGTAGCTATCAGCCTACATGCATCTTGGAATCTAACGTTGAAACCAAGCATAGGAGCTCGGAAAAGGGTCGCTTCGCGGGCCCTGCGAGATCCGAATCTTGGAATATTGCAGTTGCGTCCACGAACAGAATTGTGTGTCGTTTGTGCTGTGGTGAATAAACAGAGAGATTCGACGGCAGGGGCGCACGTGACAGTATACGAAGAAGGCAGCTTCCAGGTCCCAGGCCACGGGAGCCAGTGAGATGGCAGTGGAGCGGTGCTGGAGACTGACATGTGGGACTAGGAGAGTACTGCCTGACACGTGAGCCGGAGACAACTGGCTTTGCCGAGAAACGAACCGCCACGCGCAGCGCAGGCCGCGCCCGCCCCTAGCGTCGTCCAATTGATCACTCGCGAGGGGCCAGTCCGACGAGAGACAGCCCTTGAGCACTCCAGGAGCCAGGGATTATAGCCAAGTTAATAACTTGATTAAGCCTTTAATATAATTCGGTACTACTAAACTTCAGTCTGGGGTTAGAAGGACTGCAAGTAGCACGTGTAGCAAGCATAGAAAGCCAATCTGTGCATTCACTGAATTTTCAATATTACTTTTTTGGTATGCGCTTATTCGATGAGTTCAAAATTGCGACCTGTGTTGACTACTTGATTTTTAATTTTGAAAAAAAAAGTGCGGTAGTGATGAAACCACTTGAGAAGATATTAAGCTTAAAACCCACGTAATTGGCACGGAACAGCATGCTAAATGGATCCTTCATCGCCGGAGTCCGGAGCTGCGAGCAGAGATTAGCTAGGGGAAGAGACAAGAGACAGACAGCCGCCTCAAACATGACAGAGTTGAGCGCAGTATTTAACCTAATCTGATGGAATTAGAATAGAGCAGGCTGAGTTGGCTTGGCTCCACTGATGGCACAATTAACTCCGATCTGAAGTACGTACTCTGCAGCCAATGTTTAATTTGAACGGTTTGGGCAGGGCGCATTTCTTTTGTACTCCACTTTCTTAGGACTATATGTATACTGGGTGCATTGTAACACTGACTCACGTGCAATCGTACTAAACCATTGTTTTGTTTAAGTCAGATGATGCTCTGCTGGTACCCTATAAAGAAATTGTTGCTGGATCGCTGAAATTTTGTCTGATAGTT
The DNA here is from genome assembly GCA_012490785.1 of Eragrostis nindensis. Classification (NCBI taxonomy): domain Eukaryota; kingdom Viridiplantae; phylum Streptophyta; class Magnoliopsida; order Poales; family Poaceae; genus Eragrostis; species Eragrostis nindensis. The sequence continues at coordinate 911,538 of JAAXCT010000116.1, read as the reverse complement.
AGACTGGGCACTATATGCCACCGAGATGTCACGAGCTTGACCAGTGGCCGACTTCTTATCGCCAAATTGTTAATCTGCGTTTAGCTGTATAAGTACTGCCGTCACATACTTGGCCCAAAAAAAAAAAGTATAAGTACTGCCGTCACACAGTATGTTGAGTAAGTTGTCTGTATTATAACCGATCGATACGACCGATCGTGTGTCATGTAACAGAAGATTCACCAAACGGAGTAAGTAGCCCGTAACTGATCACGAACATGTCCAAGGGCTAGCTGATCGTACGTGTCTCCGAGTGGCCATGCACGTTCCGTGGTAGTAACCCATGAAACATGTTGAGTCGCTGCATGTCGTTGTGGGCAACACAACCACAGTTCCCACTAGCCGGAGCAATCAGCTCCACTCCGGCGCTCCCCCAGAAATGAGGCAGACACGATCATGCGCCCGAGGACGTGACGGTCCCGGCGACCAGTAGAGCGTACTAGTAGCAGCGGCCGCGCACCAGGACTTCAACGAGCCGGCCCGCAAGGCACCAAAACCGCCGCGCACTTTTCTTTTGCGTGGAGGCCGCAGTCTTGAACATGCATGGCACATGACGCGCGCAGGCGGCAGGACAGGAGAAGCAGCAGCCGTCCGTTGGTTCTGCTCTCCTGCGCGCCACTAGCCGCCGGGCATGCAGATGCAGGGCCTAGTCGGCCGTACGCCGGCGCAGTGGAATTCATTCGGCGGGATTCCCTCGCTTTCCGCGCTTGGAGGGACCAGACCAGACCTTGAGTGCTGTCGTGCGCGCGCTTCCCGAGGGAGGTCTAGTTGCCCAGTGGCCCGCGCCGGGATCCCCGTGGATTCCCGTCGTCAGGTTTTGCTGGCCGCGGTGAGTTCCCGACCCAACCAACGCAGGCTTTGTTTGGCTGTTCCTGCTCCTGCCAGCCGGATCTGTTGGACTGTTCGTAGGGGTCCAGTCCTGATACTACGTGCGTGCTTGGCCGCTTTGGTAAAACAACGGTAAAGAATCTCCAGTTCAACGAGTGCATTTGGATCTGTCATGATGAACGCGGCGAGTGCTTGCCCAGTTTGGGAGTAAAACGGTAAAGAATCTCCTCTGTGACGTGCGCTTTCGAACCAGTCATGATGAACGCAGAGATACATTTGAATCTGTCACGATAAACGCAAAGATACATGGTGCTACTCCCTCCGTTCAGAATTATATGATGTTTTGGCTCCGGACATAGAGATTAAGGAGAAGTGAAAAAGGTGAGTGCACAGAAAACAAGGAGGAGAGAGATAGAGATAGAGATGTATGAGGAAGATAAAAATGTGCATTGAGAAGCGAGGATGTCTTATAATTTGAGAAAAGTTGATAAAGCTAAAATGTCTTATAATTTGGAACGGAGGGAGTATACACCAATTTGGACACCTAAATGGTCAGCATCGTGATCCATGGCGCAGCATTATCACGAAGGAAACGCGGGCGTCCTGGTTGCGAACGGGGCAGCACACGTCACGAAATGGTATAAGCTGTGCAGCGACGTTCTCGGAAAAAACAGCATTACGCAATGTGCGTTCCATGGTTATCGACACGAGAAATATGGAGGGGTTTGGTTCAGCCTCGGCTGTGGTATTATTATTTTTGCGCCGCCATTTCGTTGGCGCTAAGCATGCTAGCTCATGCCGTTTGACCAATGACAGAGCACGAGAGATAAGACTACAACTGGACGCTCTTCTCCCGTGTATCTTGAAGCAAAACATGCTGATGGCGCTCGGTTGGCTGAGTGTGAGATGGCCGGATACGCCTTCCGGATTGGCTTCAGACCTGCCACGCTAATGCCATCTGATCTCTATCCTCAACCACGTACTCGGCTTCGCCTCTCGTGCTTGCTTTGCTCGCGTGTACAATGCCTCTGACTTCTTGGTTACGACCGCTTCAATGTGGTTGAGTAGCCATCTGGACAGGCTAAATCGATCGCGTTAAGAATTGCCTCAGGCGCATGCGTTTAAGCAGGATCGTCGCCATGGGGTGTTCAGATGCACCTCCCTTTTGGTGGTGCGATCTGATCAGGTCCATATGACATCAGGCATGATCGTAGGCTCGATTTGCACTACAGCTCAACAACCTATAGCATGCTTACTCGTGGATCAGCTTGGGATGCGAAGCATCGTCACGGGAAAGGAAGTGAGCTGGAAGCCTGGAACGCGAACTCAAGTCGTACTAGATCACCACCGCACTAAGCAAGATTACACTAACACCCTTCGCAAAAAACCATTAAATTAACATCCATTCATATAGCTGGCCCAGTATCTACTTATGGAGCCCAAGTACTTTTGTTTTTTTAGAACCTGGAGCCCAAGTACTGTTCGGCCTACCTATACCACCGGCCACCCACTCCCTCATTTGAAGCAACGAAAGCCCAATATTCTGAAGCCTGGAATGGGGTCATACATGGGCCGAGACCACTAATTTACCTTGTCGATTCAGCGGAAAGGCCTACTTGGCCTGCTTAACGCCTCGGCTCGCACAGTTGCAGCGACGACGAAGGGTTTTGCCGGCCGTTTTTTCCCCTGCCGCCGCCAAGTTTCCGACCCTCCGCCGCCGCCCACTCGAACGCGGGCGCGCACGAGCCATCCGCCCACCGTAGCAGTCACGCGCCGTTACTCCCTTCCTCTGCCCCTACACCAGCTACTGCTTTGGATATCAGTGCGGTCGTCTGATGGCCAAGCGGCTCGCCGGCGCCGAGAAAGAGGTACGAGCACAGCATCAGCTGCCGAAACCGAGTAAGGCATTGTTAATCTACCTGCCGTTTGATTTGCTTCTCTGTTCATTCCAGGTTCTCGTTGAGGTCGTGAGGTTCACGCAGAAGAACGGGTTGAAAGGCTCTGACGGGGGATGGAAGGATTTCTTGGCTCGGAACGACAAGAAGTTCGGTGCTTCAGTAAGCGACCCAAAGAAGCGGACCAGGGATGTTCTGCTCGCCTTCCTGCAAACCTTCTCTAAAGATTTTCAAAAGGTAGTCTGTTGGTACTTCAGCAAAATATGGTTCTTATGTTTCATTTCATTGGCTGCTAATTTTTAAGCATCTCGGCCCTGGTATTGATAATTCGAAGTTCGCTTTGGTTCCAGTACTTCGGCAAATTGGTAAAGCGTTATAACGAAAGAAGTGCTATTCAGCAGCATATGAAGGATTTTCCTGATGATGTTTCCCCTGAGCAGGTAAATGTGTGTGCAAGATAACGAGTCTTGGATTTTTGTTGTTTAGACTAAATAATCCTTTGGGTATCATGTTATTTCGTAAACAGTTGTATTGAACCACGTGAAAATTGCAGAAACTTGTTCAACTGACGGCCGAGCACCCTGAGTACCGGAAAAATTATAACTTCCCATCTTATCAAGCGGTACAAACTTTCCTGCTCATAATCACAAATAAAGATTCAGACTTTTGCGGGTTTTGCAATTTTTTTGTTATCTTGAGTTGATCAGTATGAAAAATGTTCAAATTGTCATTGCATTAGCTATAGTAGTAGGACTAAGAAAAATACACATTTTATACTTATTTAGACACCCATCTCCATGTCGTATGATTTACTTTTCTTTTCATTTTGCTTAGCTGTTAGTTGAGACTTGAAAAACAAAATAAAGCTTCTCTATGACCAGAGATTACTGATATTTGCAGGGATGGAAAGTGTTGCGGGTAGGAGAAGTCTCTGATTTAAAGAGCTCGAGAGATATGCTGGCAATTGACTGTGAGATGGTCCTCTGCAAAGATGGCACGGAGGCTGTGGTGCGAGTTTGTGTCGTAGACAACAACTTGGAGGTATTAATTTTCTTGTAATTAAAATATGTTAAGACTGACTGTATGGTGGATTAATGATTAGGAATGCTATTTCACAATGTAGCATTTCAGCAAAGACTTGTGACCTACCGTAGCTTAAATTCATAAAATTTCTGCCAAAATGGAAAGACTTGTGACGATGCTGTAATGTCAGCTCAAATTCATAAAATTTCTGCCGAAATGGGCAGGTTCTGGGCAATTTATGTTTCATTGGGATGTCCTTGATTTTTAATTTTGTCAGGGTTTTCCATCTCTGATTTTTTTTCTTTTAAATCCCATTAAATTATTGTTTTTCTTTCCCAGGTGAAGTTGGACACATTTGTGAATCCCTCTAAAGCTGTTGCTGACTATAGGACTCACATTACTGGTGTATCTAAGAAGGATTTAGAAGGAGTCACATCATCATTAGTTGATGTTCAGGTAGAGTCTTTAACTTCTTAAAGAATTTTCTTGGATTTTATCTCATGGAAATTATTTTCCTTCTCTAGAAATCGCTGAAGAGAATCTTGACTAAAGGAAAGATTTTGATTGGCCATAGCTTGCATAGAGATTTGTGTGGTAAGGTGTGAATTTATTCACGTCTGATCTGTTGTAGTTATCTGGATAGTCTTGTTCTGTTCAGCCTTAAAGATTGATTACTCACTTCCTATCATTATTTTCTTCATTTGCAGCCTTAAAGATTGATTACTCTCAAGTTATTGATACAGCATACATCTTCAAGTATGCAAATTTACCTACTACTGCATCGGCTTCGTTAAACAATTTGTGCAAGGTATTGGCCTAAAAAAATAACTGATTAGCATCTATTTTGTTATCTAGATATGTTCCGATACAATTTTTGATAAAATGGTGCTACTCAAAATATAAGGCATAAATGGTATTCTTCGTGTAACTATTCAGAGTATATTCTTCATGGTTAATATCTGTTTTAACTGGCACGCTAGATATTTCATGATACTAAACTATGATTAGTGCCTTATTTTGTTGATTTTCTTGTGCTCCTAGTCTGTTTTGGGGTATTCTGTTCGGGAAGATGGAGAACCACATAATTGCTTAAAGGATGCAGAGGCTGCTATGAATCTAGTTATCGCAAAGCTTAAGCATGGATTTGATGATCCCATTGAAGTTGCCGCAAGCAGTTATGTAAGAGCCCCAAAATAAGAAAGTCGTACATCTCACCCTTAATATTGATGAGTCCATCTGACTTCTTTGTTGTCATCTTTCTAGGTGCCTGAATCCGATGTGTTGAAGTTGCTTGCTCATAGGATTCCAGTATACATGCCTTGCCAAGAGCTGTGCAAGATTTTCTCTGGCAACCCCAGTGTTGATGAGAAGGTTACTTCAGGAATGTTGTTTTGTTCCCCCAAGCATGTACTTGTATGCATTATCTCGTAACACCTTTACTTTCCTTCTCAACAGACTGAATCAAGAATCCGAGGTGAATTTTATTCTACATTCATTTCATTCAGTAATGTTGATGAGGTAGACAAGGCATTTGAAGAACTGGATGGCCAAGTGACTAAGGTACATATGAGAACTTGACCACTTGATCATTTTCCATTGAAGATAAAAAATGGATAAAGTGAAAATAGCAATGGTCGTTGGGTAGGGTTATCATCTTCTTTTTTTCAAACAATGGCTGTGTTATCATCTTATTGGTCCTATGTCATCAATACATTAAAAACCCTCATCATTTTCTACTTCGTTGAAAACACATAGGACTCAGGTGGGCGACTTCAAAAACAAGTACTACTGAAGCGTGACAATGGGGATGTTGTGATCTTCTATGTCCGAAAGATGGTATATGGTTCCCGGCCCAACCACTCTGAAGATTCAAAGGAGAGACCGCAGCCTACTGAGGATGGGAACCTAAAGCAAGAAAATGGTGACGGGGGTCAGCCTAAAAAGAGAAGAAAGGGTAACAAGCATGCGAACAAGGCGGTAGCAGAATGAAGAAGAGTGAAATGCTTAGATCCTCTGATTACAACTGGGATTCTGCGATATCATCATTGATGGACTGTTGGAGAAGGACCTTTAGATCATGGAGAGTTGTTTGGACTGGAACAGTTCAATCATGGTTCGGTGAAACAAATTATGGAGATGGTTTTAGTCGCGAGTTTGTGGTAGACTGCTAATCATCAGTTGTATGGTTGCTTGGGGGCTTATTTAGTTTTCGATTTGACCGACAGAGCAGGTTGGGCAAGTAGGATGCTGTTAGCGAATTTTATTTTAACAGAATTTTATGTTCTATGACGGTGCCTAGCATTTCTGTGTAAGTTCATGGTGAAAGGCATGGAAGGCAAGAAATTTGTTCCGTAGAAATCAAATTTTTACTGTTTTGTTATGGAAGAGCATCGTGTTTGATTCATCACAGGAGCCAATATGCTGATGCCAGTTGCGCACATTCACTGTAACAATACCTTATCTATTGTACATTTTCGTAGCACGTACTAAGTAACTCAGCAAGAATGCAGACACATGTTATGTTACGCCATGTACCGCGTCTGTGTGTTGTCAGTCAAACATCTAGGCTTAAGCTAACCATCAGCTCTTTAGAAGTCACTACTCACTAGTACCATGCCAACTCAAGATGACCTGCTGGTCTGTGATGTCTGAATGTAATCGCCAAAACCGTTGGTCTGTGATATCTGAATGTAAGGATCGGTTTTGCAGACTTAGCTCCGGAGTCCAACTATACGCTTGATGAAGGATGCTTCAGACAAGGATAGTAGGCTCACTAGCTTGAAACATGAAGGTGAAAAGAACGTTGAATAACACTAGTCAATAGGCAATCCAATGCTAAGACTTTGACAATGTGGCATCCAGCTTGTCTGCGATCATTGCTATCCATGCCTGCAAGGAAGGTTAAGTGGATCATGGATTCATGGGTAATTATCTAAATGCAAACTGAATCAGACAAATGTGCCATCTGCTGAAAGCCAATTTCTTGCTCCAAAGCAACACAATCATTTTCCATTTAATAAAAAAACCACTTTTAACAGAATGCACCTGCCAATTTTTCAGATTATAATACTAAAAAGTAAAAACAAGCCTGCTCTGTCGGCTTGTACTTGAAGTGGAAAACTGCTAAGGCTTTGCCTTTTGTCACCGCCAAATGTGTTATGAAGTGAGGCGCTATTACTTAAACTCCAATACTCCACACCTGGGGCCTTTTTAACTTAATAAATACACATTCTTGGTTCTCTAAATTCTGTCTGTGGCACGAAATGACTTACATATTTTAGGAGAAAGAATGAATTAGAGTATTACAAAAAGCAATTCTAAAAACTGGTGTGACACCGAAATAAAATGATATACCTGATCAATACTAGTAAATCCTCTTATAGTGTCGCCACCAGCAATTAAGATTCCTTTATCACCGATTGGTTGTAATATGAGTGCCTAGGTACAGAAAATATTATGTTAATAAACCTTGGTCCATAACTTTGGAGAATCACTTCATCAGATTTTTGGTTCAAGCATCTGTGGACATGAAATTGAGTTTCTTTTGATATTCGAATTCCCAAACATCACTTCTTTGTAATTTATTTTTCTGAAATGCTTATGTGTATTAGGTTCTCAATAAAGTGAATCTGCACCTGTGTGTTAGCTGGCAAGAACGGCAACTCAGACCTTCCAGGATACAGAGCGAGATTTGCTAGATAAGATTCTGCAGAAGACTCCTATGGTGAAGTTTCTGACGATAAACACAAATACCTTCCAAGTATTAACAAGAAATACTCACGCTTTTTGGATTCCATGGCACTTGTGTAAAGGGAGCCTTGGAGGAATTTTTTTACATCCACAGTAATTGCATTACCATCTGGAGATACCGCAGCAACCCCTATTTGAAGAATGCAATTATCTCCATACACAACAACTAATGATTTGCAACAAGTTGCTGCTGTGATCGAATCCCATGCCCTATTTGTAAGAAAAAGGAGGAATAACTAGCTTCACAGCCGAGAACTTTGATGAGTACTAGTAATTACTAGCACAGGCAGGTATAGAGACTCAATGGTTGAATACAACACAATCATCAATCACCTAAAAGCATTGCTATCACAGAAAGATTTATGCATTTATTCAGAGTCCAAACTGAAATGGCACTTTACTATTATCACACATGGTAGGGACGCCTCAGGTGATTTTTCACATTAACCAAAAAGCATTGATTTGGTAACAAGAATGTATGCAAATATTCAGAGTCCAAACTTATACGGCACTTGACTACTATTAGTACACGGTAGTGACACCCATAGGTTGAATTTTCAGAGTTACCCAGAAGCACTGCTTTTGCTAAGAGGCTAGCAATCACTCAGGGTCCAAACAACTGACAGGACATTGGCTATTATTAAGTTACACATCAGGTAAATTTTTCAGTCCTCATCCATGAATATGTCTAATCTTTTTTCGAACAATATTTATGTCTAATCTATCGTTGCTTCTGTTATGCTTTCTATCAGTAGAACACATACCAATGGAGTTCATGAAGAGCAGAACTTGACACACCGGGACCAACTAGTTTACATTCGAGTCCACGAGGAACCACCTAGCACCAAATTTGAACATGAGAATTTACTAAATTAAATTAGAACATAGGATTCTGGGAACAAGGTACGAATGGTTAAAATTCTAATTCTGACCGGAGAAATGGATTTCGGCCGAATGGATAGCCAAACTAGACCGGCGAGAATGTCAGTGACGGAAAGCGCAAGAGTTAAGATGTCAGCCCTCGACTGCGAACTGTTTGGAGAGGAAACGGAAAAACTGATTAGCAAATACAAATCGCATCAATTCGAGGTGTTGGCAAGTGCGAGGGCAAGGGGAGAAAACGAGTAAAATTTGGAGGCTGTGCAAGTGCAGGAAGACCTGGATGCGTCCGCGACGGCGGCAATACCGTAAACGGCGCGGTTGAGGAGGACGGCGACGAGGGAGGCGCCGCCGACGAGGATGGGCAGGCCGCGGACGAGCGTGTCGTTTCTCCGGACCCAGTCCTCCACCCACTCCTGCCGCGGCCGCAGCGCCCTGATGAACGTCTTACCCTGCTGCAGAAAGACAAAGAACCGAACGGCTGAAGTCAGCACCAGGCTGTTCTTGTTCGAAGGCAAGAGGACCGAAGGGGAGGAGATGGAAACACCCATTACGGCGAAATGCGGCTGCGGCGGTGAGAAAGCTCCGAAGGCAAGCCGTCGGCAGCCGCAAGGCGCATATACCGGCCGGAGCATTGATGAGTTGTGTGGAGCTGAAATAAGGCTTCTGCTCAGCTCCATGCCGTCCGCTCAGCGCGGTCGAGAGAGAGGCAGCCGGAGGAGAGGACGACGACCGGTGGACACCGGCTGTTGGAGATGAGCCGGAAACCTTCCAGGTGAGCCCGATGATTCACCATGTGGGAACGAAATCCTCTGCTGTTGCTATTATAACGGCAAAGTTTGCCGTTTCACCTACGTGGATGGCTGGATCACCTCTCATAATGTTAATAGCCAAAAGGCCTTTAATTAGGCCCACTAAACTGATAATCTGAATGGCGGCAATGACTGTTTCTGCAGATCATTTCAATTCACGTGATGTTCTTAAGACTAATTCGTTCTTCGCTGACGAGCACTGGCATATGGTTCACAGATTATCATTGCTGCCGATTAGTCAATAAATTGTTATTGCCGCCGGTTGCACGAATTAGTCCCCAGATAAAAGGTATGAAGACATTGCTAACCTCAAGCATCACCAGCGATTGTTCCTGTGAACTCTATCAAAATGGTGGTCGCTGGTGCTCGCTCGGCAGTTGCTGCTTTGTGCTCTCCTCATGGGCGCTGGCACCCGACATGACGCTTGCTTCCAAGTGCATCGAGGAATCAACCGATGGAAGAAATCAAGGGGACCAACACCAGACTGAGACTTCGAGGCTTAAACACAGTTGCTGGTATAAGATTCATAGGTTTGGAAGTTGAATTAATTAATCGATGTTATCCCGGCGAGCCGCCGTGGAGACGACGATCGAGTTCGCAGGCGAAAGATGCTGCTGGCACTGCTTACTGGGCCGAACGTGGACCAGGGAAGGCCCATAAAAATAGTACCCACGAGCCTTTGTTCTGTTGAAGCAAATAATCGTCGTTAAAGATGAGATGAGCGCCTCAGATGAAGGACGGCACGGCTGTGCCGTTTTAACTGCGACAGCAGATGATTTCGTTCCCACCATGTGCAGCCCATCTTCTAAGTGGCCCAGTAAGATCGCAATCCAACTTCCATCGGACGGTCAACCATATCGGGAATTCTTTACCCAAAAACTGCTCATCCGGATCTCACGCGCTCGCATAGTCGCATCGCATCGCACTCGCTGTCAACAGCTCGAAGCAGCCGCCACTGCTCTGAGCATCTGGGCTCGTAGCCATGGAGGCAGCAGCCACCCCCGCGCCACACGTGCTTGTCGTCCCCTTCCCCGCCCAGGGCCACGCGCTTCCGCTCCTGGACCTCACCTCCCTTCTCGCCACGCGCGGCCTCCGCCTCACCGTGGTCACCACGCCCGCCAACCTCACGCTCCTCTCGCCACTCCTCGCCGCGCACCCCGCCGCCGTCCGTGCCCTCACCCTCCCGTTCCCCTCCCACCCGTCCCTTCCCCCGGGGCGCGAGAGCACCAAGGACTGCGGCCCGGAGCAGTTCCCCGCCTTCATGCACGCGTTCGGCGCGCTCCGCGAGCCGATCCTTGCGTGGGCCAGGTCGCAATCCGACGCCGTGGTCGCCGTCATCGCCGACTTCTTCTGCGGATGGGCCCAGCCGCTCGCCGCCGATCTCGGCATCCCTGGGTTCGTCTTCTCGCCGTCCGGCGTCCTCGGCACCGCCGTTCCTCATTCAACGTTCCGTCGCCTGGTCAGGCGACCTGCGGGGAGCAACGACGACGAGTTTCGCATCACGTTCCCGGCGATTCCCTGCGAACCGGCGTTCCAGTGGAGAGAGAACCTCATGATGTACAGGAACTACATGGAAGGCCGGCTCGAAGAGCAGATCGGCGAGTCGATCAGGCAGAACTTCCTCTGGAACCTGGAGAGCAGGGGATTCGTGTCGAACACGCTCCGGGCACTGGAGGGGAGGTACCTGGACCCGCTCGAGGACCTGGGGTTCAAGCGTGTCTGGGCGGTGGGCCCTGTGGCGCCGGAGGCCGACGCCGCTGGCGCGCGAGGCGGGGAGGCCGCTGTCGCGGCAGCCGATCTCAGCTCCTGGCTGGACGCCTTCCAGGAAGGATCGGTCGTGTACATCAGCTTCGGGAGCCAAGCGGTGCTGACACCGGCAGTGGCCGCGGCGCTCGCCGAGGCGCTGGAGCGGAGCGCCGTGCCCTTCGTCTGGGTCGTGGGCGCCGGGAACGGTGGCGTGGTCCCGGAAGGTTTTGAGGCGCGCGCGGCGGCGGCGAAGCGCGGGATGCTTGTGCGAGGGTGGGCACCGCAGGTGGCGGCCCTGCGGCACGCGGCGGTGGGGTGGTTCCTGACGCACTGCGGCTGGAACTCGATGCTGGAGGCGGTCGCCGCGGGGGTGCCCATGCTGGCGTGGCCCATGACGGGCGACCAGTTCGTGAACGCGCGGCTGCTCGTGGATGAGGCGCGCGTCGCGGTGCGCGCGTGTGCCGGGGGCGTCGGCGTCGCGCCGGACGCAGGCGAGCTCGCGGCAGTGTTGGCCGATGCTGTTGGGGAGAAGGGGCGCGACGTGAGGGCGCGCGCCAAGGAGCTCGCGGCGGAGGCCGCGCGCGCCGTGAAGGAAGGCGGCACCTCGTGCGTTGATTTGGAAGGGTTTGTGAAGGAAATTCGGAGGCTTCGTTGAATTCAGCAGAGTAAGCAGATACAGGTTGCAAATTAGTTTCTTGAGATTGAGAAGAATAAAAGACTGGAGTGAATACATGATGTGAAATGGAACATATGTTTTGGAGTACCTGCTGAGAGTGTAAGCAAAATCACAACAAATTGGATGGAATAGTTATCATCCTTTAAATCATGAACATTACAAGCTGAAATATTAGATGGAATTGTCGAAATGGGTCTGCTTTTCCAGTCTGCCCACCACACCTCGCTCAAGGGAGCACTGGAAGTGATATAATCTGGCTGAACAAATAGTCTAACCAAGCAAGTTTTTCTCTAAATTCCTATGAATTTGGATTCAAAAGGATTGGAGAGTACATGACATCCAATTAATGTGTTTTCTTTATTCTGCGTTTCTAAAATCCTTGGTTCCAAAAGAGGCCTTCGCGATGGCACTCTGGCGCCTTGTCGCAATGGCCAACACTCCCCCCACCGCGGTTAGCTCCACTGTAACCTTCTACTAAACACACTAACATGAGTCACGACGCCTCTACTCCGACCCTTTCCGTATGAGAATCCTTACTACATGCACTCCTGTTTACCTCACTCTATCACCCGCGACCATCGTCGGAAGGCTTGCCACTTCTGTTACACACTGTACCAAAGTGACAAGCACGGGGCAAATTTTTGAAACATCCATCGGCCAACTTTCAGGGGCGAGGAATCTCCCATTTCCCAACTTTACAAGTCTGCTCTGTCTCAGCATCGATCTGGACCTTCTAATAAGGTGTGTAGCTGAAACCTTTTCTTCCATTTTGCTTAAGCCAAAAGCAAGGGACCGTCTGAGAGCCTCTGATGAAAGCACAGCTGGGCAGCTGATCGCTCCCTGCCACACATTTCGCCCCTGGAATTGAGTTGTGAATAATGTGGGGAAATTGCTGGAGCTACCACGCACGCTCTTCTTCTTTTTTTTTTTTTTTTTTTTCTTTTTTGAGGAAAACCACGCACGCTCAAATGATCTACGGCCCACTGAATGGGCCAGTAAGATCGAGACCCAGGCAGCATTCCAAGTGGGCCGGACGGCTGAACCAAATCGGGAAAGTTTACCCAAACAAATTGCCAAATTGGGAAGCACTGTCCCCATCACGCTTTTGCCGCTTGCTTGTCGCAAGCAAACAAACCGAAGCCGCCACGCCCCCGCCGCTCTGAGCTCGCAGCCATGGACGGCGCGCCAGCACCTACCCCCGCGCCTCACGTGCTCGTCGTCCCCTTCCCCGCCCAGGGCCACGCGCTGCCGCTCCTGGACCTCACCGCCCTCCTCGCCGCGCGCGGCCTCCGCCTCACCGTCGTCACCACGCCCGCCAACCTCCCGCTCCTCTCCCCGCTGCTCGCCGCGCACCCCACCGCCGTCCGATCCCTCACCCTCCCGTTCCCCGCCCACCCGTCCCTTCCCCCGGGGCGCGAGAATACAAAGGTCTGCGGTCCGGAGTACTTCGCCGTCTTCATCCACGCGCTCACCGCGCTCCGCGAACCGGTCCTTGCGTGGGCCAGGTCGCAGTCCGATCCCGTAGTCGCCGTCATCGCCGACTTCTTCTGCGGATGGGCGCAGCCGCTCGCCGCCGAGATCGGCGCCGCGGGACTCGTGTTCTCGCCGTCGGGCGTCCTCGGCACCGCTGTTCCTCACTCGATGTTCCGCCGCCGCCAGGTGACACGCCCTGCGGGGAGCGACGACACGTATAGCATCGCGTTCCCTGCCATCCCCAGCGAGCCGGCGTACCAGTGGAGAGAGAGCTCCTTGATGTACAGGAACTACATGGAAGGCCGCCTAGACGAACAGGTCCGCGAATCGGTGAGGCTGAACTTCCTCTGGAACCTGGAGAGCAGGGGCTTCGTGTCGAACACGCCCCGGGCGCTGGATGGGAGGTACCTGGACACGCAGCTGGAGGACCTGGGGTTCAGACGCGTCTGGGCGGTGGGCCCCGTGGCACCGGAGGCCGACGCCGCCGGCGCGCGAGGCGGGGAGGCGGCTGTCGCGGCATCAAATCTCACCGCGTGGCTGGACGGGTTCCAGGACGGTTCGGTCGTCTACGTGAGCTTCGGGAGCCAGGCGGTGCTGACCCCGGCCGTGGCCGCGGCGCTTGCCGAGGCGCTGGAGCGGAGCGCCGTGCCGTTCGTGTGGGTCGTGGGCGCCGGGAACGGCGGCGTGGTCCCGGACGGGTTCGAGGAGCGCGCTGCGGCGGCGAGGCGCGGGATGGTGGTGCGCGGGTGGGCGCCGCAGGTGGCGGCGCTGCGGCACGCGGCGGTGGGGTGGTTCCTGACGCACTGCGGCTGGAACTCGGTGCTGGAGGCGGTCGCCGCGGGGTTGCCCATGCTGGCGTGGCCCATGTCGGCCGACCAGTTCGTGAACGAGCGCCTGCTCGTGGACGAGGCGCGCGTCGTGGTGCGCGCGTGCGCCGGGGGCGTCGGCGTCGCGCCGGACGCGGGCGACCTCGCAGCCGTGCTGGCCGACGCGGTCAGTGAGAAGGGGCGCGACATGAGGGCGCGTGCCCGGGAGCTCGCGGCGGAGGCCGCGCGCGCAGTGAAGGAAGGCGGCAGCTCGTACGCTGATCTGGAGGCGTTGGTGCAAGAGATTCGGAAGACTAGCTGAATCCAGTCTGCTCGTCACGATCGGAATACTGGTTGTGGTGTGACAAACAGGCAGTGATGTGTGAAAAAAATAAATTCTATTTGAAAAATAAATTGATCCTCCAATTAAGCGGATACTAGTAGCATGCAAACTGCATTATACGCTGCCAAAGGCTGGTTTGAGAAGAACAGAAGTACTCGACAGAATGCTTTAGTACTACATGGTGTGACTGAGGCAAGGCGCAGAGACTCTCGAGCCTTGCTGGGACTACATAAAGATTTGAGGCACCAGCAACAAACCACCGCAACACTGCAGGACAAACTATTGTCTTCCACCGTCATTGTTCTTCTGCTAGCTGATTGTTTTGCAAAAGCTGAACCACTAGCTTCTGGTAACATGCTCTCAAACAACCAGCTACCGCCCGTCCAACGCCGTACAGAAGAGTATAATTAGCTTGAAGATTCCGATCAACTGCGTGTTAGAGGAGGTAGTTGAAGCAGCTTTCGTGTGCACCAAACATGCACGCGTACCCGAACTATCAGCTTCTGATTTGGCAACTAGGTCCTTTGAGGTTGTTTCATCGTCGTTTTTTGCAGATTCCATGGTACTGCAGCTGCAACTCGTTTATACATAATTTTCAGTTTCATTCGCGTGCAATCTAACTTGATTATTTGAAAATGAAGGACTAGTGTCATGCTCGGCCAAATCAATTTGAACGACACCTACTTAACTACTCGCGCCAGACGCTTACTGGCTATACGATCCCTCGAAAAAACAGGAGAAGCCGCCATCTCAGGAAGAGGAGAAACATGCGGAGTTCGATACCCACATGCCGACGTTTGACTCCACCAACCCGGTGGCCCATGTCCCGTCTCATGTCATCTGATCATTGTCATGAGAAAAATTATCGAAACAGCAAGCCATGTGCCGGCGTTCTGGGGCTAGGAATCCTCCATTCCGAAGCTTTACGCGTCTGCTCGTGTATCAGCATCGATCAGGACCTTCTAGTGACTAATGTTGTTGTACCCTTTTTCTTGTTATTGTTTCAAACCAAAGCAAAGCACCTTCCTGGTCTGAAACTCTGACGAAAGCACAGCTGAGCAGCTGATCGTCCCCGCCGACACGTTTTGCCGCTGGAGTTGAGTTGTGAACCATGTGGTGGAATTCCTAGAACCATTTGGTCATCAGGAGCTGGCAGATAAACACTAAAATTATTCTGCTTTCTTCAGTCTGAAATGTTTGGATGGCTGCAAATGTGAACTACGTTTTATCTAGCACTATCCGTTTTATTGCTGGGGCACTGTTCGTTTTTCTACTATAGACCCAAGTATAGTAAACTTGATCACTATTCCCCAACCGACAAGATATATTTTGCACATGATATCTGATTTGTCTCGACAAGTCAAGCTATTTATTGTGGAGTGGACCAGAATCATGTAGCAACAGCTGAATAGAAATACCATGCCCAACAAAAGAAGAACATGTAACGTCGATTGAAAGCTTTGGTCTTCAGTAGCCAAATGTTAGGGGCATGTTGGTGCACAGCTGGACGTTTGGCAGGATCAACCCTTAAGTCAAAGAAGTTGGTTATGTTCTCTGAGGGCGTACCGCTAATTCTATGATTGGTGTCCTCCAGCATTCTGCTGGTGAATTGTCCAAAAGAACATGAACAGAAACGACAAGTGTTCGGTCTAATAGTGGCGATAAAGTTTGATGTGTCCTATGACTCGACTAAATTTAGAGCAGCATGCAGTTATATGTAATTGTGCGATATATATTTATCCAAGCAGAAATTTACACTACATAAGTGGGTTCTAGTATACTCCAGTCGATCCAGTCTACCTTCGATGTTTAGGTTGTATTGGTGGATAGTACTACTCCTACCACTTAGCATCAACAAATTACAGCAAGTACATTAGTAGAAGTACTTCACAGGAATCATTTCGGTAGATGAATCGCTGAAGAAGGCTAGAACAAGGCTATCAGAAATTCAGCACTTCACAAGAACTAAATATGACTGTTTCTTGCAACCAACTGATATTACTATCTCCATGTCGCTATACTTACAAGCAAAGCATATTATCATTATATTCGACTGAGCACCTTCAATATCACTTGAAAATGCAGCTACTCATAGGTGTCCTGTTTTTGTGTAAGTCTGATATATCAACCTATCAGTTTCCATTTTCGGTCCCAACTGCATGAATGGAAACATACCAATATGGAGGATTGAAGCTCAAGCATTGATCATCCCCACCTTTCTGCAAAGTATATACCAAGATCATATTACAAAAGCTGAAGATTACATGATGATTGAACAAGATGCCAGTGAAATGCTAAGTCACATCACATGAACCGCAAAGGTCTTTTGTTTCTGAAACGAACCCAGAAGTCTTCTGTTACCAATGTCCTAGCATGCATAACTGACTAATTGAGTAATTGTGCATCTGGACAAATATACATTGCCATCTAGTCTTTCCTAATGCCGCTGTAGTAGATTTCACAGTGCACACCGCAACAGTTTGAGACATGTGCTCGCTCAATCAGAGCATGTGAAGAGCATAGCACGGAACAATAGTTAATAGTAGTTAGAAAACACTAACAACTCATTCCGGTATACAAAGATGGACAAAATGTATGAACTGCTACTGCCTTTCTGTTGGATAAAAGAACACAGACTCCTTTTATTGCTTCAGCTACCTGTCTTCGCTGCTTCTCTGTCGGCTCCTACATACCTGTAGCTGTTTAATTCTTTTTACCTGCCTTTGCTTTGCTTATTCACTTCGTTGTCTTCCGTTCTGAGCTCGCAGTAAGTGTAAATGCACAGCAAAGAATTTCCAGTTTGCATGGCTCATAGCCTCCTGTTTTGTTCCGTTCCCTTGAGCTGAAAGCATTGCGCTCATCTGGCTTGGCACGGCTCGCGTTTAGCGTAAGTAGGAGAGCTCCAACTACTACTCCAACCAGCGGCGCCTAAAGAAGGAAAAAGCAGATTAGTTAATGCTTAAAAGCAGGGATATCATCAGCAGCACCAGAGGGGAAAGATAAGGAGGACTGAAAAGACTCCACCTAATTGCAACCTAAACGTCGCTTTTTTGTTTGTTTTGAGTCAGGAAATGATAATCCCATGAAGTAGCTAGCTGTTAGCCAGTAATTAAAATGAGCAACATGCATCTGTGGCACCTTAAACAATGTAAAGGATGGTGACGAAAAGGAGAAGAAAAAATAATGGTTCATGACCTTCATACGGTCATACTCTGAATTATATTCTATTTTGCGACGCAACTGATGTTTATGTTCACCTTTCACCGAACGGTCAGTACGGTCATGCGAGTGTTCGGACTTCCAACGCTGAAAACAGCATTTCAAACTTTGTAATAAATACTCCGTTCAAAATTATCTTGATTAAAGAAAAATGAGATGGAAATGGCACTGAATTTACAATGCTCAAACGGCTGTTCGTTCAGCTGCAGTATTCACTGACAAGAGCCTTGGCCGGTGAATGCATCTAAAATACTGAAACCTGCTTTCGACATGCGCATTTCACTAGATGATCCCCGTTCTTGATTTAACATGCGCAAGTGAGTATTTTTTTTTTTGGGTTGGTCCGATGCAGTTTGAGTGCTGGAACGTTGACTGTGAATAAGATCTCGTGTTCATCTCGATCTGCACAGCCAAAGGAAGCTCGCAGGTCGTTTGCACAGTGGGTTTCGCTCATTTTGTAGCTGACGGGCCACTGTCTTGTACTGCCCTTCTGCAGCTGTTTCTTGCAAGAAATTCACGCATTCGTACTAGTAGCTCTGAAATGAATAGAACAGCACTTTTCTGCTCGTGAAGTTATCTGGTCCCTTTCTGCAAACAAGAAAAATATTTCCTCGTTTGCTAGTAGTTGCCTCTTTAAAACCTGACATACTGCCTCGTCCGAGCATCCAGCCAGCGTTCAAGCCTGAAGAGTAGTACATTACTATATAGTACTGTATTGTTCAGAAAAAAAAAATACTCCTAGTTGAAACTACGCGCTAGTATAGTACTCCTAAACCGGATCCATGTTCAGCTCCAATCCGTGAAATTGTAAACGGCACGCAGGTGTGTGCTAGTACAAGCGCTGAATAGAAAAATTACAGAATAATAAGTATGCATCCACCAATGAATACATTGGCATGGGCTAGCACGTGAATGCCATCGGCTGTAAAGGCCAAGGCAAGCGACAAGGAAATTCTGTAACAGTTTAAAAGGGTATGCTTGCAGAAGGCCAAACAGCATGTGCATCGTTGAACTACCGCTACTGTTCAGCCGCCTCTTTCTAAATCGAGCTCAAATCAATCCCGAAATGGGATAAAGGAAAACGTCAGTCAGACTGAGTAGTAATTCTCTGAGAAGGCAACAAAAAGTTGTGACGTGGTAAAAATCTGGTGCCGGAAAGCTAGGAGAATGTGCGTGCGGTCACCGCCGTTTTCAGGGCCTGACATTTCGTTCTGTCCTTCCTGACTCCGCTGCATTGCTTCCAAGTTTCACCATCCTTTGTACGTGCAGGACGTGTGCAGCAACAGCACACGTTGGACTTGGACAAGCCATTTATTGCAGGCCACCCGTTGGTTCACGCGTCGCTCCGGAAGATCCACCGCCGCATCGCGCACATTGATCGCGCAGTTCTGTCTGAGTTCCTGCCACACGTTCGTGTGCGCCCGATCTTTGGTTGGGTAGAAGTACATGATCAGCTTCATATGTTTTCTGCTGTTGTACCAACCAAAAGATGGCAACAGTAAGTCAGTAAAACATTGAAATTAGCAAGTTTCGAATCTCGTAACGTTGGTTGCAACCTACGAGGGATAGAGGAGAGTGTCTTTGCTCTGACACCGTGACACGGTGCATTGCCGAGAAAAATGGAGGCCTTGTTTTTTAAGACGGCGACGAGCAGAGCAGCGCACGAAAGCGTTGTGACCGCTGCCTAACGGCCAAAATATTCCGAGTGGGTTCTTATTACCCCACCCAACACCGTGTCCTTTTTCCCTCCGGGCTCTTCTCGCACCAGACCGCCACCGCCTTGTGCCGTCCTGCCGCGACGCGGTTCGCTGCCAATTGCCAAATTCCCCGGGGATCCCCACCTCACCATCCGCCACCAGCCACTGCCTGTCCTCGCCCCCTGCCGCGGCCGCGCCCTCCTAATAATTGCCCGCCTCGTCATTAGCCTCGCGCAAGCAGCAGCAGCAGCAGCAGCAGCGAACAACAGAGCGGAGCCTCGCTTATATCACCAACTCCGCACCACCCCCCACCACCGACCACGAGGTGAAGGCGCGCGCGTGGCGGAGCAGCGGCGGCGGCTGAGAGGCAGGGGCCGCGCGCAGAGAGAGGGGAGGGAGATCTTGGTTCGTCTATCTCCGTCCATCCTTCGGTCAGGCGGCATGAAGCTCCCGCTGCTGCGGCCGCTGTGGCCGGGGCTGGCGCCCGCGGCGGGGGCGGCCGACGCGGCGCCCGAGCCGGCGAAGCCGTCGCTGCCCGCGGCGTGGCTGCTGCTGCACGCGCTCTTCTGCGCCACCTCCATGGCCGTCGGCTTCCGCTTCTCCCGCCTCATCGTGTACCTCCTCTTCCTCCCGACCCCGCTCACCGACCCCACCGCGCACCTCGTCTCCCTCGTCTCCCCGCCAGTCATGCTCGCCGCGGCCGGCAACGCCACCGCCACCATCACCACCACCACCACGACCACCACCACCGTCACCACCACCACCACCGTCGCCACCGATCTGATCGGGGCCCACGCGCACGTCCACCACGGCCCCGTCTTCGTCGGCCGCCACCCGATCCGCGTCCGCGACTGGCCGCACCCGGACCCCACCGAGCTCCTCAAGGCCCACCGCATCCTCGCCGCCGTCCAGAACGCGCAGCGCGCCAGCCGCCACCGCGCCGCCGCAGCGCCGCCCAGGCCCGTCATTGCCGTCACCCCGACCACCGCCTCCGCGCTCCAGGTGCCGTCCCTCACCTCCCTCGCGCACACGCTCCGCCTCGTCGACGCCCAGCTCGTGTGGATCGTCGTCGAGCCTGGCCACCGCACCGACGCCGTCGCCGCCGTGCTCTCCCGCTCCAACCTCGACTACCTCCACATCACCGGGCCCAGCGGCGACCACTCCACCGCCGCGCGCCTGCGAATGCACGCTCTCAGGTACGCATGGATGCCCCCACTATTGGATCTCGCGCTCCACACATCTCAACGATCGTAATTTGAATGGATCTCTCCGAATAAACGCGCAGGGAGATTCGGAAGAAGCGAATGGACGGCATCGTGGTGTTCGCCGACGAGAAC
The DNA here is from genome assembly GCA_012490785.1 of Eragrostis nindensis. Classification (NCBI taxonomy): domain Eukaryota; kingdom Viridiplantae; phylum Streptophyta; class Magnoliopsida; order Poales; family Poaceae; genus Eragrostis; species Eragrostis nindensis. Next base: position 891,015 of record JAAXCT010000116.1, on the reverse strand, counting down.
AGCATCCTCCGGACGGAGCTGTTCGACGAGGCGCAGAAGGTGAATTCCATCGGCGCCGTGCCCGTCGGCATCCTGGCCGAGGACGACGGCACCAGCGAGTCGTTCCTCCAGGCGCCGGCGTGCGACACGGCGGGCAAGCTCGTGGGCTACCACGTGTCCGAGGAGACCGTGCTGCCGGCCAACCGGAGCGACATGCTGCTGTCCAGCAGGCTCGAGTGGGCCGGCTTCGTCGTGAACGCGCGGGCGCTCTGGGAGGGCGCCGCGGAGCGGCCCGACTGGGTGCGCGACCTCGACGCCATCGACGCCGACGCCAACGCGCACGTCGCCAGCCCGCTCGCCCTGGTCACCGACGCCGCCCGTGTCGAGCCGCTCGCAAAGTGCGCCCAGACGGCGCTCGCGTGGTCGCTCCGGTCAGACACTCTCCACGAGGTCAAATTCCCACACGAGTAAGTTTGCCGGAGTCCCCTAATTAACCTGTCACCACTTACCATTTTTGAAATTTTACTACTGTTCTGCTTGCAAATACTACTACTCCTATCTAGTTGTACTGCGCGATAATTGCCCGCACTAGTTGCATGCTCAGATCTAAGATTTTGTTTCGTGGCGCGACACGAGGTACGAGTAGTTGCGTAAATTATGGTTGGCGATGATGGTCATGGTGTTCGTAATTAGGTTTGGTGGTAGGCCTTAAGCACATCCCGACCAGGCACAACAGCGACTTTTTTGAGAACCATGTCACAGACTACTCGTAGCACTGTCATAGTGCCATAGAATGCTTTCAGTGCGGAGAGATTGTGATTTGTGATCTGTCTATCTCACGCTCCTCTACCAGTCTACCTGGTCTTGGTGGCTGCCGTTTTTATGAAGGCAATGAGCATGTGTCCGTCCCTGTTTCTCTCATCTTGTTGTCTTATGTTCGTAGTAGCATGGCACTAGAAGTTGTTTAACATTAGTGGAACGATGAATAATAGATATGCAACATGGATTTCTTTTAAAAATTATTATCCTCAAAATCGATTTCACGGTCCTTGTGGCGTGACTTGTCTAATCAGAAAGGTTTCTATTTTATTCGCGTAGTCACCTTACTTTCTCCAAAAGGCTCTCTATTTGCTTAATTGCTCCACTGGCTCACCTAATCCAGCTGTCCTATGCGTTGTGTCAAGAAAAGCTGAGCCAGGTCATTCTAAATATTCATACCTATCACTTCAATTAGCATGTCCTATCTATGAATGATAAAAATTCTTTAGCCTCTAGTACTCATTGCTCTCTTACATCTGCAGAAGCTTTTATGCATTATTTTGGTTATGTCTTGTACCTTTTGCATTTGTTTGGTTCTAAAGTTGTTTTGAGGAACACCAAAATTCATATCTGGAATCTCTGTGAAGACTAAATAGCGTTGTATGTATTTCGGTTCCGATAGAGAAGAGCTTAACTTTGTTAGATTGGGAAATCTAAAAGCTCACATCTTCAGCTCTTGCACCGTTATTCAAGCTATATGATTACTACCATTTTCGGATTTCATTGAGTGATGCGTGTTAATTTGCACAATTTCTCATAAACTACATGGTTACTAATTCTGAGACATTTTGGTGCAGATGGAAAATCAATCCTCCTCTTCTAACCACTGGTGCACGGCAACAGACTGTTAAACCAGAAACGCCACTGAAGGGAACTACTCTAGCAAACACTGAAGATCAGCATTAGGGGGGTCATTTTTTTTTTCGTGGGCACAAGAAATTAGAGCCAAACAGGCCGCTGTTGCTCCCAGAGATTTGTCAAACGTCTCCACTGATGCATCTATCCCTTGTCGGTGCCAAACGCTGTTGAGCAACATAAGCAGCTCGGCTCAGTTCTTTGGACTCTTACAGAGAAAGTCAACAACAATACATGTAAACGTTGGACCCGTCTTAATCACTTTGTACCACTGTGTAAAATAGATAAAGTTTAATTATCTATACAACTTATTACTTCTTCAGTAGATAGTAAGGTAGGCATATTGTTTTCGTGTAAAATAGGTCAGAGGGCAGAGGATTGCAAAATTGATGTGGTCTGGGAGTTAATTGGTTGTACACTTATGAAATAATGATGATCCAGTTTTCACTTCAGTTTTCTACAATCTTCGTTTGTATGTGAAGAGATTGGGTCAAAGATTCACAAAAAGGTTGTTAGAAGACATTGGTCATGCGTTCCTAACGTTGAAGAAAGGAGTCAGCTGTAGGCTGTAGCAGCTTACCGGCCTGAAACTGTTTTCTTTTCTCACCGCATGTCCAATGTCTTCTGTAGACCGGTTGCTAAATTCACACTGCTGTAATTCCGCTGAAAAAAAAATCACACTGCTGTATGGCGGAGCGCGCGACAGCGGCGTCGGTGACGGAGCAGGCGGCGGTATAGCACCCCTCCGGCGATGAATTAGCTGAGCCAGGTCATTCTAAATATTCATACCTATCACTTCAGGTCAGCGCCGTCGGCATGCTCTCTGCTTCAATCATCCGCCGCCAGGCGTCACAGGCCGAACGAGGGTCCTATTTGAAAATCTTTATCTTTACCATATTTAAAAGAGGCAGTTGGTGGTGGTCTTGGTCGTCCGTCGCCGTGTCCACCCACCTCCATGCGCCGACATGTGGGCCCAGGAAAACATCGCCTCCAGACTCCAGTCCATCCGCAAGGAAAACATCGCCCTCTTCTCTCCCCGTACGCCTCCGCTCCATGTTCTCTCCCTCTCTCTCATCGCTCTGCTCTCCCCACCACCCTGGCTCGATTTACGGCTGATCCGTCTGCGAGCTACGTTCCTTTGCCTTGATCTGCAGCAAATCCGTTGTATCCCCATGAGATTGACTCCATATCGGCTCGTCTACTCTGGCCACGTGGAAAACGACAACCATGGAGCCATGTACAGGCGGATCAATGGGGAAAAGAAAAGGAATACGATAGCTATGCCTGATAGGGGCTGGCCCATCGTCGTACTCCCTTCATCTCCCTTCAGTGGCCTCACGGTAAATCCGAACATCCCTGGATGAGAAAGTAGTCCTATTTCTTGGATGAGCCACGGATTTGAAGCATTTATAGGAAGGACCGAAGAGGCGAGCGAGGACAATACAGCTGTCGTACCCCATTTCTGAAGTACTTAGTGTTTACCGTATCAGTCCCTGGATCAGTAGCTGATACGACACTTTCACAGAATGCTTCACAGCGAATACTTTATTTATATTACCGAGAGTCATTACAAGCCTTTTTAATACATAAAGGTCTTTATACAAAAGAGGCGGGCGGCCTCAACACACACAGACATCACGCTCAAAGGCTGACGCAACAGCCAGAGCTAACACTAAAACTAGCGGAAGACGACAAGGCTCCACTCCTACAGGCATCACCTGAGCGAAGGCCGAACTTTACTCATCATCACCATCAGCCTGGAAGTCATGCTCGGGTTCCTCTTCTGAATGATTTAAGCAAGGGTGAGTACTTAAGGTACTCAGCAAGCCTAACACGAGGGGTATGATTATGCAGGGGATTATCAAAGGATTAGGCTTGTGGTTATTGGCAAGGCGAGAAAGCCAAGTTTATGCAAGGTTGTTTTGAAAACAAAGCATTTCGCAATTCTAATCAAATATCTGTAGAGATTAAGTAGGGTTGGGCGGCCCTGGGGGAGATGCAATCCATCCCGCCAGTTCCTCAATTTTATCGCTGGCCGACAACCAGCACACGGCTCCAAACCGGGGTTTTCCAAAAACACACCAAGGAAACTCACGCAGAAAAACTAATCATAGTGTGGCCGATGCTTTCGCGTTGTCCAATACCGTGGAACACGGCTTTCCGGAAAGTTTCTTAACCTTGGCCAAGGGTGCACAAATTTCCCCACAAGGTGGTCCAGTCCTCCCTATCGTCATAGTTTGGACTGTCCCACTAAAGGTTCCATACCTACTTCGTACCACCACGGCATCCCCCACGGACATCACCAGGGGCTTCACAAACATAATAATATGGCCAGTCATAAATGCCGGATCTCGAACACCCACCAACGAACGAGTCTTCTCCTGGGACTCCGTAGCAATCTCCTGCCTCCGGGGGGTACCGGGTGAGTACTAGTAGGGTGTGGTTCCAATTCCGCGCCCATTCACGGTTTGTGGCTGCGCGAGGGGTGCTAGGCAAAGGCGGCACAAGAACCGGTCCTTATACGACCGAACCAGGCATCTTCAATAGCCAATCCACAAGTGGAAGGGCGTCCTAGAGATAGCCTCCCCACTGAGGACTACCTCGCCTGGTCCCGCCAAAAATCATCCCTCACTAGGGTTGCACTTATTATTAAACCACCCAAATTCACATTTACACACACACCACCAAGACACACGCATTTACACGAAAATCATGTGAGCAATATTAATTAAACACATGTGAAAGTCCTAAGCAGCGAGCATATCAACAACTCATTAATTAAATTAATGATGTTGATTCCTAGGGCTAACAAGGATACAGGATATAATCAAGTCAAGGCAGGCAATCAAATATTGCATAGGACCATTCTAGCATTTAAATTCATTTAAATTCCATGCAATTTATTTATAAACAGCTCTATTTAGGATATTTGCAATCTTAGGATCAATATGATCAAGGGAAGTTAGACTTGCCTTCGTCAAGCTCTTCTTCCTCTAAATCCTCGTAATCAGGATCCTCAGCCTCTTCGTCTTGATTATCTAGCGATTTAACAGATGATAAATCTACCGCTACAAACAATTTAACAGAGCAATAAATCCAAATAAAATCCAAATAAGATTAGATGGGAGTTGATTTTGGTGGCACTGGATAGATTAGGTTTTTAGATGAATTTTGGCGCAAGATTCGCCAAAATCGGAGCTAGAATGATGGAGATATTGATTTTTGAAGTAAAAGAAAGGAAATTGATCAGGATTAGGCTAAGAAATTAGGTATAGCCCTAATCCCAATTAATTTGGAGTAACCAAGGGTTGTACAATGATTAGGAGGTGATAAAGTATTTTTAGGAATTTTCTGGAATTTTTCTGTTATTGGAAATGTGTCGAAATGGATTTCTGTGTACAAAAGTTGGGTGCGCGTAGCATTTTCCAGTGGAATTGTTTCACTGACCGGTGGGCCAAAGGGCCCAGCGGGGTCCGCGCTCCACTGTTTGCTGAGCCAAGTCCACAGAATAGTGGACCGGGCTGCGAAATACGGCGGTCCACGATGCGCCGAGTCCGCCACGCAAGCGGGGCGACTCGGTCGTGTGGGGCCCAACCTGCTGACGCGGCTGCCACGTCGGTGGGTGCGACGGGGTCAAAGGGGCGTCGGCGGTGGGGCGCGCACGACGGCGTGGCCCGGGCGACTCGCCGGCGACGAGCAGCGAGGGGTAAGGAGCGACAGCGCGGGGCCCTAACGACTCTACACGCGACGGGGAGTCCTCCATGGCGTGACGTCGTCGACGAGGAGGTCCAAGGAGGTGGCGCGGGTTCGCCGGCGCCCGTGACTGCGGCGGCGCGCGAAGGAAAAAAGGAAGGGGAAACGGGGGTGTTCGTGGGGCTCGGCTGGCGCGCGCGCGAGGTGCGCAGGAGCATGGTGCCGGGTGCGCAGCCCTGCAGGGCTCGATGTGGCCAAGAGAAGGCCGGCGGGGAGCTCCCACGGCGGCGGCCTACCGGAGCTAGGGGAGGAAGCAGACGCACTACAAGGTGAAGCGAAAGAGAAGGCGCATTGGAGAGAGGAGAGGACGGGCGTGCTCACCGAGCGCTCGCCTGAGCGGGTGAAAGACGGCGAGGGACTAGCACCAGAGACAAGCACGGCGGCTAGGGTTGGCCGGTGATCTCCTCGCACGGGATGCGGCTGCACCAATGAAGGGCACTAGGAAGTTAAGCATGCATCGGACCTTTGCATTCGACGAAGAAAGGGGAGCGGGGCTCACCGGAGAAGGGAAAAGGGCTCGCCGGGGTTCTCGCCGGAACTGAGAGAGAAAGGGGGAAAAATAAGAGAGAGAGCTCGGGAGTGGAGTGGAGTGAAGAATGGCATGAGAGAGGGAAGGAGAGGGTCTGCCCCTTGCTTTATAGCCGCCAATGGCGGTTCACAGCAGTGTGCCGAGGCGGTTCCTGGCGAGATTTTTCCTCGCCGGAGTTAATGCTCGATTGACGCGCGATGGCGGTTCTCGTTCGTCGAGAACGGGGATGACGGCGGCGCGGTGCTTGTGCAGTGACGCGGACGAGACAGAACGAGAGTTGAAGCGGCTGTAGATGACGTTCGAGGAGTGGAGCTCGCCGAACTCTGGAGAAGCTTGGCGCGCGCGTCAAGGAGTCGGGGAAGGATGATGGGACGCGACACTAAGGCGGTTCCGCACTCGCACGTGCTCTTCGTGGCGTTGAAAAGACAAGGCGTCGACGGCCGGCAGCGCGGAATGGGCTCCAGCGAGATTTTCGCCGGCGACGCGAGGTGGAAGACGGGGACGCGGGCCCCACCTGGCGGTGAGACGGCGGAAAAAGAAAAAGGGAGTGGCGAGCGGGCTGGCTCGGGTGGAACTGGGCCGGGATCGAAGCGGCCCACGCGGGAAAGGAGAAAGAAGAAAGGAAAGGGAGAGAGTTTTGGGCCGGCCGGGAGAAAAGAAAGAATGGCGGCCCGAAAGGAAAAGGAGATTTGATCTTTTGATGGGATTTGGATTTGAATGAATTTCGAATTCATTCAAAAGGAGAGATTTAAAACTACCACTCAGACAAGCAAGGAAAGCTCAAGAATGCTCATGGTGCTGTTTATGCATGTTTAAAAATTCGAAAGCTTTTGGTTTCGCTACTAACTAAGCTAGTAAATTAATTTTAATTGGAAAATTTTAAAAAGTTCAAATTTTTAGTGGTTTTTGGTAACAGGCAAAAACGCGGGTCGCTACAACCTACCCCACTTAAAGAGAATCTCGTCCCCGAGATTCCGGCTCTTCCTCGAAAAGGTAAGGGAACTCTCGCTTGAGATCGTCTTCTCTTTCCCACGTTGCTTCTGCTTCGGTGTGGTTACTCCACTGAACTCGACAAAATCTTATTGCATTCCTTCTCGTGAGTCGAGTGGCAACATCCAAAATCCTTATCGGCCTTTCCTGATATCTGAGGTCAGGCTGTAAGTCCATCACTTCTGGAGGGACTATTTCTTCTGGCTTTCTCAGGCATTTCTTTAGCTGTGACACATGGAAAACGTCGTGCACATCTGACATTTCCTCAGGAAGCTCGAGGCGATATGCCACGGCTCCTATCTTCTTAAGTATCTTGAAAGGTCCAATGTACCTCGGTGCCTGTTGGCGGTTCTTATGCGATAAAATTAAATTCATTAATTCCGCAAGCGCACGGATCACCATTGTAGCATTTCACCTTGGAGTATTCCAGGGTTATCGTATTTATATTTCCGCAGGGAAGTAGAGCAAAAGGAAGCTGAATAATAGCTATGCATTGGATAATTTGGAGAAAGAAATAATGTATCAACTATACTTGAGACGGGGGTAAGATAGGCATGATATATATGAGTGGCACACACATCCTCAAATCCAAGGTAATAAAATAAATCGTAGTATACATTTGGGAGAGCAACGAGATAGAGTTAAGGCTACCTGTATGTTTATCTATTATTTACTTTTCTAGCAGTTAATTCTACAAAGGTTATTTACTCTAGCTAAGCTCATACACATACAAGTCATGTCGTTTCGGGGCACGGAAGTGCCAGGGCAACCGATGCTGCTAGTTCACCCTGGGGATCCATCCGCTATAATTAAGACCCTGCTGAGTCCAACCCGGACGTGGTGGATTACAGAGACCGGTGCAGCTGTCACATACACTCGCGGCTACCATCCTCCGCGGGGTTGGGTGCCAAACGTGCATAGACCAAGATCTAAGCGCCACGCTTACAACCCGCCTAGAGGAGCTACTCTTGATCAACGGAGCAGTCCTATCTAAGAATGAACAAGCACAGATTTCACACGACGTCATCTCTGACGACGGCACTCTCTCTTACTCGCTATTCCAACAATCACGAATCCCACAACAAGACTTCTACGAGCACTTACTTAACGAATAAATAAACTAAATAGAAAAGAATTACTAAAAGAAATAAATAAAGATAAAACTAAATATAATTATATTGAATAAAATAATATCTCAAGAGTAAGATACAAAGAACTATACCGAACTCCGAGAATACTCCGGAAGCCCGAGAGAGCTCTCACTCTACTCTACTCTACTCTAACTCCCAAAGCTACTACTCAACTAAACTAATGAACACTTGGATGAAGTGTGATGGTGCTAATTGATTCCGAGGCCGAGGGGTCCCTTTTATAGCTTGTGAAGGCGGTGGAAGCACCCTGGCCGACTTTGGAGAGGCGGCGCCGACAAAGTCGGCCGGCCGGCCTAGGGGGGTGGCCGGCCGGCCGTCCCTTCGGTCGGTTGGCCACCGTCTTTTGCCTGAACGCTCCAGATCCTCTCCTGATGGCGGTCCGAAGGTCGGCTACTTCGTGGGGTCGGCAGAATTGGATTGAGGGCCAAGTAAAGGCCCAAATAGCCCACCTTCTAGAACGTCGGTGGAATCCTGCCGAGCTGGGCTTGAATTGCACGTTGAGGATTATTTTCCAGCCCACTGGAGAAAGCCTGGGGCCTGTGGCCACCAGGTGGGGCCGGCCGGCCTAGGGTGGGGCCGGCCGGCCAGGGAATTTCCCTGACTGGGCCCACTTTTCTCCATTCACTCCTGCATCCAAATATCCACCAAAACTTGTGGAGTAGCATTATTCCTATCTACTATGCATAAAATCTTGGTGTTATGTATTTATTTACCGGTAGGGTGGCGGTCAAAACATGGTTTAACGACCGCCAACAGTGCCAACTTTCCTTTTATTTGGAATCTTCTGGTTCCTCTGATCGGTGATACTTTGAGATACACATAATCTCCGACTTCGAAGCTCAAATCCCTGCGTCGGGTATCGGCATAACTTTTCTGTCTGCTTTGGGCTGCCTTTAAATTTTCCCTGACCAGAGCTACTTTCTCCTCTGCATCTCTGATTACTGCAGGTCCAAAGAAGGAACGTTCCCCAACTTCTGACCACATCAGCGGGGTTCTGCATTTTCTGCCATACAGTGCTTCAAACGGTGACATCTGTAAACTGGCCTGATAACTGTTGTTATATGAGAACTCTGCAAAGGACAAGCTTTTCTCCCAATCTTTTCCATAGGCCAGTACACACGCTCTCAACATGTCTTCCAGGATTTGATTCACCCTTTCTGTCTGACCATCGGTTTGTGGATGATATGCTGAACTATAATCCAATCTTGTTCCAAGCAATTTATGCAAACTTTTCCAGAATATCGAGGTAAATTGTGTGCCTCGATCTGAAACTATCCTGCGAGGAACTCCATGCAGTTTGAGTACATTGTCTATGTACAGTTGAGCATAATGATTTCCCCTATACACCGTCTTCACAGGTATAAAGTGTGCCACTTTTGTCAGTCTATCCACAATAACCCATATGGAATCATATCCTTTTTGGGTACGGGGTAACCCTACGATGAAATCCATACTGATCTCATCCCATTTCCATTCTGGAACATGGAGAGGTTGCAACAATCCTGCAGGCCTTTTATACTCTGCTTTTACTCTGCTGCAGATGTCACAACGAGCAACAAATTCTGCTATGTCTCTTTTCATTCCTGACCACCAATATTTTTGTTTTAGATCCATGTACATTTTGGTGCATCCAGGATGAATAGAATATGCTGAATTATGAGCTTCATCCATAATCAATTTCTGGTATTCACCAGTTTTTGGTACACAAATTCTATCCTTGTACCATAAGGTGCCCTGATTATCTATTCGAAATCCAGGGGCTTTATCCAACCCTGTCATTTTCTTTAGCTCATTTATTTCTTCATCTGACTCTTGTGCTGTTCTGATTTGCTTTTCCAGAGTTGGCTCCACACATAAGGTATTTAGACGGCCTGGCTTAGCAAAGTGAAGATTTAATTGTTTGAATTCTTCTGCAAGCTCAGGACTTCGTCTCCGCATCTTAATCCCATTATTCTGAGATTTACGGCTTAATGCATCGGCAACCACATTTGCCTTTCCAGGATGGTAATGAATTTCTAGGTCATAATCCTTTATTAATTCCAACCATCTTCTCTGTCTGAGGTTTAAATCCGGTTGCGTGAAAATATATTTCAGGCTCTTGTGATCCGTATATATTTCACATTTGTTGCCAATCAAATAATGCCTCCAAATTTTGAGGGCATGCACAACTGCTGCTAGCTCCAAATCATGAGTGGGATAATTTTGTTCATGTGTTTTCAACTGCCTTGATGCATATGCAATAACTCTGCCATTCTGCATAAGCACACATCCCAATCCTTGTCGAGATGCATCGCAATATACGACAAAATCTCGGTGTATGTCGTGCAAGGTCAACACTGGGGCTGTGGTTAACCTTTTCTTTAACTCTTGAAAGCTTCTCTCACAGGCTTCTGTCCATTTGAATTCTTTCCCTTTCTGAGTCAAAGCTGTCATTGGTCTTGCTATTTTTGAAAAGCCTTCAATGAATCTGCGGTAATAACCAGCTAGACCAAGGAAACTTCTGACTTCTGTCACAGTGGTTGGTTGCTTCCAATTAAGGACTGCCTCAACTTTGGCTGGATCTACTGATACTCCTTCTTCTGTCAGAATGTGACCAAGAAATGCCACTTTATTTAACCAAAATTCACATTTGCTGAACTTGGCATACAGTTCATGAGCTCTCAATTTCTCTAACACAATCCTCAAATGCTGCTCATGCTCTTCTGTACTTTTGGAGTAGATAAGTATGTCGTCAATGAAGACAACGACAAACCGATCTAACTCCTCCATAAACACCTTATTCATCAAATTCATGAAGTATGCAGGTGCATTTGTCAATCCAAATGGCATCACTGTGAACTCATACTGACCATATCTGGTGACAAAAGCTGTCTTGAGAATATCACATTCTCTGATTTTTAGCTGATAATACCCAGATCTTAAATCAATTTTGGAGAAATATTTGGCTCCTTTCAATTGATCAAATAAACCATCGATCCTGGGCAGTGGATATTTATTCTTGATAGTGACTTCATTCAAAGAGCGGTAGTCTATACACATTCTGAGACTGCCATCTTTCTTTTTAACAAAAAGAACAGGTGATCCCCATGGTGATGAACTTGGTCTGATGAATCCTTTTTCCTGTAACTCTGCTATTTGTGCCTTTAATTCTGCTAGCTCATTTGCTGCCGTTCTATATGGTCTCTTTGCAATTGGAGAGGTGCCGGGTATAAGGTCAATGTTGAACTCTATGTCTCTGTCAGGTGGCATGCCTGGCAACTCTTCTGGGAATACATCAGGATATTCACAGACCACTGGCACTTCCTCCAATGGTTTTGCTTCCATACTATGAACCATTGGTGCAACTTTTGACCTTTTGGGTTCACATACCACTTTAATTCCTTTGTGGTTTACCAGGGTAACTTTCCTGGTGTCACAGGCTATAATGCCTTGGTGCTTACTTAACCAGTCCATTCCCAGAATGACATCTATTCCCTGGGATTCTAGGACTACTAAGTTCGCTAGGAACTCTACCCCACTTAAAAGGATCTTAACCCGTGGGCATCCCAAATAACTTTTGGTCTCGGCCCCGGGAGTCCGGATTATCAGGGGTTGTTTTAACATGACAGTTGGCAAACCATTTGCAGCAACAAACTTTGAAGAAACAAACGAATGCGAAGCTCCAGAATCAAACAGAACAGTTGCAAGAATGGAGTTGACAAGATACTCACCAAGAACAACATCAGGAGTGTCCTCAACCTCATCTGCATTAATATGATTGACTTTTCCTCGGCTAAAGGATTGGTTATTCCTCCGCTGCTGTCCACCACGACCATTTCCAGAAGCTGCAGTTCTGGCACTGTTTGGTTGATGCTGCTGAGTAGGAGCATTATTCTGGCTCAAATAGGGACATCTAGCGATCATATGACCAGGCTCACGGCAGTGAAAGCAAGTTCTTTTATCATTGTTGTTAGGTTGAACAACACTGGAACTGCTCCTCTGCTGACTACCAGAATTTTGATTGCGATATGATGATGCTGAGCTCGATTGATTGGACATTGAAGTCCTATACTGCATGGTAGACTGATATTTTGGCTTCTGAAAATTATTATTAAACCTTGGCTTCTGATTTCTTTCCTGTTGCTTAAACTTCTGTGCATTGAATTTGCGCTTTCTATCTTGATCAATGTGAGAGCGAGCATCTTCCAACAGAAGTGCACGGTTCATGAGAGTGTTGAAATTAGGGTAAATATGAGTTACCAGCTGCACTTTCAATCCGGGATTAAGTCCTTTTCTGAAGCGATCCTGCTTCTTCTTATCAGTGTTAACATCATCAGGAGCATAACGAGCCAATTTCATGAATTTCCTGATATACTGATTAACTGTCATCGCTTCCTGCTTCAGAGAGCGGAATTCATCAGCCTTCATCTCAATCACACCCTCTGGGATGTGATACCTCCTGAACTCCTCCTGGAACTCCTCCCAGGTAATAGCATCTGCATTCTCTGCACCCTCACGGTAATTATCCCACCATTCTCCTGCTGCTCCCTTGAGCTGGTGAGATGCCAGAAGGACTTTCTCTCTGTCATCAGCATTCACCAAGTGCAATTTCTTGGTGATATCACGCAGCCAATTGTCAGCTGCCAGATGATCTTCCTCAGTACCCTCGAAGGTCGGGGGCCTGAGTCTCATGAATTCTGACATTTTACTCTGCTGGCCTGGAGCTCTGTCCATGAGTCCCTGTGCAATAATCTCCATCAGGCGGGTCTGATTATCCATCACAGCCACTAGGTTGATGACTGGTGCTGCGGGTATTCTTCCACCTCTTCTACCACCTCTTCTACCACCTCTACCACGGTTCTGTTGTCCTTCACTTCTGTTCTGGTCATTATTTTCTCCAACCTCATCCTGCACTTCCTGCTGATTTTGACTTACTTCCTCTTCCTGGTAATCCTGTTCATTATCATGTCTGCCTCCACCTCTACCTCCTCCTCTACCTCTGCCACGCTGATTATTATTTCTTCCCCTACCACGTCCACGCCCTGCACTGTGGACGTCATCCTGGTCATCATCTTGAACATTACGCTCTCGGCGTTGGCGCTGCTGAATTCTGGCAGATCTCTTGGGAGGCATCTGATGGAGAGATTAGCAAGAAGATGAGATAGGATACTCCGGCGATTGACTAAACTACGAGGCGAAGCTACAAATCTACGAGGCAAAACAAACAAGATACATGGAAAAGAAATTCCAAAGATCTTACTGTTGGTGGTCGTTAAACCATGTTTTGACCGCCACCCTACCGGTAAATAAATACATAACACCAAGATTTTGTGCATAGTAGATAGGAATAATGCTACTCCACAAGTTTTAGTGGATATTTGGATGCAGGAGTGAATAATGGAGAAAAGTGGGCCCAGTCAGGGAAATTCCCTGGCCGGCCGGCCCCACCCTAGGCCGGCCGGCCCCACCTGGTGGCCACAGGCCCCAGGCTTCCTCCAGTGGGCTGGAAGATAATCTTCAACGCATAATTCAAGCCCAGCCCGGCAGAATTCCATCGACATTCTAGAAGGTGGGCCATTTGGGCCTTTACTTGGCCCTCACTTCAATTCTGCCGACCCCAGCAGGAAACCGACCTTCAGACCGCCTTCAGGGAGTGATCTGGAGCGTCCAGGAGCAAGTCGGTGGCAAACCGCCACAGGGGACGGCCGGCCGGCCACCCCCCTAGGCCGGCCGGCCGACTTTGGCGCCACCGCCTCTCCAGCTTCGGCCAGGGTGCTTCCACCGCCTTCACAAGCTATAAAAGGGACCCCTCGGCCTCCGAATCAATGCGCACCATCACACTTCATCCAAGTGTTCATTAGTTTAGTTGAGTAGTAGCTTTGGGAGTTAGAGTAGAGTAGAGTAGAGTGAGAGCTCTCTCGGGCTTCCGGAGTATTCTCGGAGTTCGGTATAGTTCTTTGTATCTTACTCTTGAGATATTATTTTATTCAATATAATTATATTTAGTTTTATCTTTATTTATTTATTTTAGTAGTTCTTTTCTATTTAGTTTATTTATTTGTTAAGTAAGTGCTCGTAGAAGTCTTGTTGTGGGATTCGTGATTGTTGGAATAGCGAGTACGAGAGAGTGCCGTCGTCGGAGATGACGTCGTGTGAAATCTGTGCTTGTTCATTCTTAGATAGGACTGCTCCGTTGATCAAGAGTAGCTCCTCTAGGCGGGTTGTAAGCGTGGCGCTTAGATCTTGGCCTATGCACGTTTGGCACCCAACCCCACGGAGGATGGTAGCCGCGAGTGTATGTGACAGCTGCACCGGTCTCTGTAATCCACCACGTCCGGGTTGGACTTAGCAGGGTCTTAATTATAGCGGATGGATCCCCAGGGTGAACTAGCAGCATCGGTTGCCCTGGCACTTCCGTGCCCCGAAACGACATGACTTGTATGTGTATGAGCTTAACTAGAGTAAATAACCTTTGTAGACTTGACTGCTAGCAAAGTAAATAATAGATAAACATACAGGTAGCCTTAACTCTATCTCGTTGCTCTCCCAAATGTATACTACGATTTATTTTATTACCTTGGATTTGAGGATGTGTGTGCCACCCATATATATCATGCCTATCTTACCCCCGTCTCAAGTATAGTTGATACATTATTTCTTTCTCCAAATTATCCAATGCATAGCTATTATTCAGCTTTCTTTTGCTCTACTTCCCTACGGAAATATAAATACGATAACCCTGGAATACTCCAAGGTGAAATGCTACAATGGTGATCCGTGCGCTTGCGGAATTAATGAATTTAATTTTATCGCATAAGAACCGCCAACACTTGCAAACATACATACAAGATAAAACCAGCATCATTACATCATTACAGCAAGCCTATTCACAATAACAAGGTTCGATCATACATACCCAAGTCCTTTTATTTATATACAAGGACTCGACGATCTACGACTCGACCACAGGGCAACTCCGACTCGTCACTACTGAGACACACTACCGACACGCCTACCTCTACTTGACACCACGACTCAGGGCAACAGCTGCCACTACTAGCTAGCAAGGGCTACTCCACGGCGCCAACTCTGCTGCTCAGGCGTCGAGGCCACGGTCCTGGCGCCACTCTGCGTAGAGGTCGAACGGGTCCTGGGTAAGGTCGACGGTGCCAGTGCTGATCAGCCTGTAGTACTCGTCGAGGTCCACGTCTCCAACAAGGCGGGGTCCTGCTGGTGCCTCTGGTGCAGGCGAGTCAATCACCACAAACTCGTCCATATCCATCTCATCGTCAGTGCCAGTGAGATCGATGACGTTATCCGCCACCGACTCACTCCCTGACGACACGTCCACAACCGGCTCGTCCTCCATCGGCTCCTCCTCAGAGTCTCCCACGGTCTCAAGGGCGGCCTCTAGCTCTGCTGCCCAACGGGTAAGCTCCTCAGAGTCGTCCGGCTGCTCTACCTCAGGGGAGTCCACGGTAGTGTCTGAGTCTGCAAGGGTGGTGGAGTCCTCCTCCGTGTCGGTCGGACAGGCGTAGTGGTAGTGTCCGTGCGGTCCTCCCATCCTCACGGTGAAGTGGCGGCGGGGTCCTCCGTGCTCCTCGTGGCAGTACCTGTAGTGGCTGTTGAGCTTACGGATCAGGTACATCGCATCCTCCTCCCAAAAGCGTCGGGTGTAGTCCAGGGTCCACTGCAAGCGGTCTCTCTCAGCCTGGCAAGCAGCAAGCTGAGTCTGCGCCTGTGCTAGCTGAGCTCGGGTCTCCGCAAGACGGCGCTGGTCCTCACCCCACCTCTCGGCAGTCTGCTCGAGAACGCGGGCGGTCTGGGCGCGCTGCGCCTCCAGCTGGTCCAACTCCTGACGAAGGGCCTCCATCTGTTCAACAAAATGTTGAAAAGACGGGTAAGTACCGGTAAAAATACTTTTATAAATAGAAATAAGGTAAGGGAGATTTTATAAAGTAAGACTTTACAACATATCGCACTCATCTCACTCGATTCCAACCTATGGTTTGGCCTACGGACAAGCATGGCTCTGATACCACTCTGTCGTACCCCATTTCTGAAGTACTTAGTGTTTACCGTATCAGTCCCTGGATCAGTAGCTGATACGACACTTTCACAGAATGCTTCACAGCGAATACTTTATTTATATTACCGAGAGTCATTACAAGCCTTTTTAATACATAAAGGCCTTTATACAAAAGAGGCGGGCGGCCTCAACACACACAGACATCACGCTCAAAGGCTGACGCAGCAGCCAGAGCTAACACTAAAACTAGCGGAAGACGACAAGGCTCCACTCCTACAGGCATCGCTTGAGCGAAGGCCGAACTTTACTCATCATCACCATCAGCCTGGAAGTCATGCTCGGGTTCCTCTTCTGAATGATTTAAGCAAGGGTGAGTACTTAAGGTACTCAGCAAGCCTAACACGAGGGGTATGATTATGCAGGGGATTATCAAAGGATTAGGCTTGTGATTGTTGGCAAGGCGAGAAAGCCAAGTTTATGCAGGGTTGTTTTGAAAACAAAGCATTTCGCAATTCTAATCAAATATCTGTAGAGATTAAGTGGGGTTGGGCGGCCCTGGGGGAGATGCAATCCATCCCGCCAGTTCCTCAATTTTATCGCTGGCCGACAACCAGCACACGGCTCCAAACCGGGGTTTTCCAAAGACACACCAAGGAAACTCACGCAGAAAAACTAATCATAGTGTGGCCGATGCTTTCGCGTTGTCCAATACCGTGGAACACGGCTTTCCGGAAAGTTTCTTAACCTTGGCCAAGGGTGCACAAATTTCCCCACAAGGTGGTCCAGTCCTCCCTATCGTCATAGTTTGGACTGTCCCACTAAAGGTTCCATACCTACTTCGTACCACCACGGCATCCCCCACGGACATCACCAGGGGCTTCACAAATATAATAATATGGCCAGTCATAAATGCCGGATCTCGAACACCCACCAACGAACGAGTCTTCTCCTGGGACTCCGTAGCAATCTCCTGCCTCCGGGGGGTACCGGGTGAGTACTAGTAGGGTGTGGTTCCAATTCCGCGCCCATTCACGGCTTGTGGCTGCGCAAGGGGTGCTAGGCAAAGGCGGCACAAGAACCGGTCCTTATACGACCGAACCAGGCATCTTCAATAGCCAATCCACAAGTGGAAGGGCGTCCCAGAGATAGCCTCCCCACTGAGGACTACCTCGCCTGGTCCCGCCAAAAAATCATCCCTCACTAGGGTTGCACTTATTATTAAACCACCCAAATTCACATTTACACACACACCACCAAGACACACGCATTTACACGAAAATCATGTGAGCAATATTAATTAAACACATGTGAAAGTCCTAAGCAGCGAGCATATCAACAACTCATTAATTAAATTAATGATGTTGATTCATAGGGCTAACAAGGATACAGGATATAATCAAGTCAAGGCAGGCAATCAAATATTGCATAGGACCATTCTAGCATTTAAATTCATTTAAATTCCATGCAATTTATTTATAAACAGCTCTATTTAGGATATTTGCAATCTTAGGATCAATATGATCAAGGGAAGTTAGACTTGCCTTCGTCAAGCTCTTCTTCCTCTAAATCCTCGTAATCAGGATCCTCAGCCTCTTCGTCTTGATTATCTAGCGATTTAACAGATGATAAATCTACCGCTACAAACAATTTAACAGAGCAATAAATCCAAATAAAATCCAAATAAGATTAGATGGGAGTTGATTTTGGTGGCACTGGATAGATTAGGTTTTTAGATGAATTTTGGCGCAAGATTCGCCAAAATCGGAGCTAGAATGATGGAGATATTGATTTTTGAAGTAAAAGAAAGGAAATTGATCAGGATTAGGCTAAGAAATTAGGTATAGCCCTAATCCCAATTAATTTGGAGTAACCAAGGGTTGTACAATGATTAGGAGGTGATAAAGTATTTTTAGGAATTTTCTGGAATTTTTCTGTTATTGGAAATGTGTCGAAATGGATTTCTGTGTACAAAAGTTGGGTGCGCGTAGCATTTTCCAGTGGAATTGTTTCACTGACCGGTGGGCCAAAGGGCCCAGCGGGGTCCGCGCTCCACTGTTTGCTGAGCCAAGTCCACAGAATAGTGGACCGGGCTGCGAAATACGGCGGTCCACGATGCGCCGAGTCCGCCACGCAAGCGGGGCGACTCGGTCGTGTGGGGCCCAACCTGCTGACGCGGCTGCCACGTCGGTGGGTGCGACGGGGTCAAAGGGGCGTCGGCGGTGGGGCGCGCACGACGGTGTGGCCCGGGCGACTCGCCGGCGACGAGCAGCGAGGGGTAAGGAGCGACAGCGCGGGGCCCTAACGACTCTACACGCGACGGGGAGTCCTCCATGGCGTGACGTCGTCGACGAGGAGGTCCAAGGAGGTGGCGCGGGTTCGCCGGCGCCCGTGACTGCGGCGGCGCGCGAAGGAAAAAAGGAAGGGGAAACGGGGGTGTTCGTGGGGCTCGGCTGGCGCGCGCGCGAGGTGCGCGGGAGCATGGTGCCGGGTGCGCAGCACTGCAGGGCTCGATGTGGCCAAGAGAAGGCCGGCGGGGAGCTCCCACGGCGGCGGCCTACCGGAGCTAGGGGAGGAAGCAGACGCACTACAAGGTGAAGCGAAAGAGAAGGCGCATTGGAGAGAGGAGAGGACGGGCGTGCTCACCGAGCGCTCGCCTGAGCGGGTGAAAGACGGCGAGGGACTAGCACCAGAGACAAGCACGGCGGCTAGGGTTGGCCGGTGATCTCCTCGCACGGGATGCGGCTGCACCAATGAAGGGCACTAGGAAGTTAAGCATGCATCGGAGCTTTGCATTCGACGAAGAAAGGGGAGCGGGGCTCACCGGAGAAGGGAAAAGGGCTCGCCGGGGTTCTCGCCGGAACTGAGAGAGAAAGGGGGAAAAATAAGAGAGAGAGCTCGGGAGTGGAGTGGAGTGAAGAATGGCATGAGAGAGGGAAGGAGAGGGTCTGCCCCTTGCTTTATAGCCGCCAATGGCGGTTCACAGCAGTGTGCCGAGGCGGTTCCTGGCGAGATTTTTCCTCGCCGGAGTTAATGCTCGATTGACGCGCGATGGCGGTTCTCGTTCGTCGAGAACGGGGATGACGGCGGCGCGGTGCTTGTGCAGTGACGCGGACGAGACAGAACGAGAGTTGAAGCGGCTGTAGATGACGTTCGCGGAGTGGAGCTCGCCGAACTCTGGAGAAGCTTGGCGCGCGCGTCAAGGAGTCGGGGAAGGATGATGGGACGCGACACTAAGGCGGTTCCGCACTCGCACGTGCTCTTCGTGGCGTTGAAAAGACAAGGCGTCGACGGCCGGCAGCGCGGAATGGGCTCCAGCGAGATTTTCGCCGGCGACGCGAGGTGGAAGACGGGGACGCGGGCCCCACCTGGCGGTGAGACGGCGGAAAAAGAAAAAGGGAGTGGCGAGCGGGCTGGCTCGGGTGGAACTGGGCCGGGATCGAAGCGGCCCACGCGGGAAAGGAGAAAGAAGAAAGGAAAGGGAGAGAGTTTTGGGCCGGCCGGGAGAAAAGAAAGAATGGCGGCCCGAAAGGAAAAGGAGATTTGATCTTTTGATGGGATTTGGATTTGAATGAATTTCGAATTCATTCAAAAGGAGAGATTTAAAACTACCACTCAGACAAGCAAGGAAAGCTCAAGAATGCTCATGGTGCTGTTTATGCATGTTTAAAAATTCGAAAGCTTTTGGTTTCGCTACTAACTAAGCTAGTAAATTAATTTTAATTGGAAAATTTTAAAAAGTTCAAATTTTTAGTGGTTTTTGGTAACAGGCAAAAACGCGGGTCGCTACAACAGCCTGGATAAGAGACGAGAGGGTTTAGTAAGGCCAGCGAAGTGGGCAGCTGGGGCTTGGTCATGAAGCAGGGCAGCGCTTAGGCTAAGGCGGCGTCGGCGAGCAGGGGAGATTTGAGGCTTTGAGCGATGGTACGGCGAGCAGAGAGAAAGAAGGCGAGGCCAGGACGTCGCGATGCTAGATGCACCACGAGTAAAAGCATGGCCTGGGTATATTTTAAAACTTGCACTCGTTGAAAAGATTAGGATTCGGCTGGTGTGTCGCACACCTACAGTGTGAAAATATCTTATTTTGATGCGTATCCAATATAGGCATTTAGATAGTTATTATATTTTAAAACTTGCATTCATCTAATATATAAACGCCTCTTCACAAAAAAAGTCTAATATATAAACGCCAAGGCAAGAAACTTCATCATGTGTCTAGAATTTTTCATAGCTATAAGAACTATATGAATTGTGCTCTACTCCGTTATGACTTTTAAAGTTGGGAGCTATTGACGAATCGATGCAACGGTAAAATTCTAAGTTATAATATGCAGACTATGTAACATTTGTGCAATATTTTTTGCGAGTTTAATGGTGTTTGATGCAATAGAGGCCAACTAGACATGGCTCCAATTTGTTTGTTAATAGCTCTGTTTCGTGGCAACGCACGGGCATATGGCTAGTACTTTGGTCAATTTAGGGGCTTTTATGCATTTATTTGGATCGCGACCAATAATCGCGATCCCAATCAGGGGCTCATATGCAAATATTTGGATCGCGATTATTAGTCGCGATCCACTTCAGGGGTGTTTCTGAAAAACCACCACCGAGCGGCGGCGATGGCTTCCGCCGTCCGCCTGGCCCCGCAGCCACTTCGCGCCGCCGCGCCGCGAGAGCTTCTCGCTAGCCACCGCATACTCTTCTTCCCTTTGCGTCGCAGGACTCACAGTGGCGGCCCCCCTCGCCCCAAGCCTCTCGACTCCCCAGTCCCCACCACTCGCCGACCATAGCGCTCGCCGCTTCGCTGTCCGCAAATTGAAAGAAGGATGGAGACGAGAGAGAGATGGATTCCGAATCCTCAGCACACACTGACCCATTGACTGAGGAACTGACTGCGGAATGAATTCACCAAAACCTTAATTTTTTAACCAAAAACCAAGCCCTGATGAATGTTCTCCATGGACTGGATACAGAAGCTGCTGTCAACAGCAAGTCAATTTCGGTGTGGTAGCTTAATTAGATTACGAATTAGATGTATTGTTCTTGTATATTACATATGCAAGAATACAGGGCACGAAATCAAGGAAGAGATCTGAAGCAAATTCTTCAGCCTTCATCATAGCTGAATTTGAATCATGTTTGTGAGAAGCTGTAAGAACTTGTACTTTTTTTTTGACAGAAACTACGGCAAACCTTGTGGTTTGCCTGAACTTTATTGCCAAAAAGAACTGTACAAGCTGAACTTTACAATCAGAAGGAAAAACTAGAACTAAAACAACACCCGTAAACATTACAGGGGCGCAACAGAAAAAAGGAAAACAGCCCACGAATTGAGAATAGCTTTACAACTTTGGTTCGGCGCCCTATGGGCCCAAAGCCTCAGATCATCAGCACAGCGACGGAGAAGAACGGAGACCAGTTCCAGATCACCCTGAAAAACCTTTGCATTGCGGCGCTTCCAAATGTTCCAGAGGATTGCGGTGAGAACAGCAGATTTAGTTCGTTGGTTGCCCAAAGGCGGTCCCGGCAGGTTGATGTTCCATAGCTCTTCCATTGAGGTCGGCACGGTTGGCATTCCAACCACCTGCCACACCTGTCTAGCTCTACTACAAGTGAGGAAATGATGTACAACGTCTTTCGGAGCCCCACAGAAGGGACATGTAGCATCTTTATTCGCCCTGCGTGACCGAAGTCGAGCGTTGGTGTTAAGCTTAAGGTGGTGCACTAGCAAAAGAAAGAAACGGCAGCGAGGTGGCGCGAGTTTTTCCAGACATGGTCCGCAAACGGGTCGGCCGGCAAGTCCCGGAAACGGAAGGCGTAGGAAGCAGCAGTGGACCACGGTTTGGAGTGCTGGACACGCATGGTTCTAGAGTCTTAATTGGGCATCAGGCCGTAGGTTGAAGTGGCGTAGGAGGTCGCAGAGCGCGTTAAGTTCATCCGAAGCAGCGCGAGTAAGGCGGGGTTGCAAGTCTAGCTGGAGATTCGGGGATGCGAGGGCTCTTTTGACGGAAGCATGGGGGCGGGTTGAGTGAGAGAACAAAGAGGGGAAGAACTTGTACTTAGAATTATGAATTCTAATTGCAGGGATCTTGCTTCGGTAAATATAAATAACTTCGGCAATATTGCATAGTCAGGATCTTTGGAAAGGAACAGACGGGTTATAAATTGGAACGCAGTGGTATTCTTTGTTCCAAATGTAGAGAGCTCTTAGGTTCCTGAACAGTTAGTTGCAAAACCTGTGACTTCGGCCAACATTTTCTCACAAAGCATTCTGAAAACTGTGAACTTGTGTTTTGCAAGCGAGGCTATTTATTCATTATGTATGTAGCATATTCTTTAGAAATATTTTTGTTCCATGCTACAAAACAATGTTTTTTGCTTAATTATGGAACTACTTATGTTCTTCCAGAAATCATAAACCAACTGCTTTTTTTCTTGCAATAGTACAAAGTGTGGGTTGATCATTGCTTCATCAGAATACAATCTAAATCTTGGTAATGTCTCGATGAAATTTTTTGAATTGTGTCCAGAGATTGGGTCAAAGCTACACAAAAGGATGCTACGCTACCGTGGTAATGCTATACTTTTGGGCCCATGAAGATAACAACTTGCCAGCCTAGCCCAGATCTTACTATATGTATACCAACAGGACCTAAACATATTGGGCCGTGTGTGCCGGATATGAAGTCCGTGCATGAATGCATGATGATCCACGTCCAGTGACCCTTTTTGTTTGGCTTTCTTGTCTCTCCCCATGATCCGATCAACGTCAGCAAAACCCCGCAAAAATATCCTTAGAAAATGCAGTACGGCGTGTTAGGCGCCTCAAGTATAATAATACACGACGAAAGCAACAGGAAAAGTGCTGTTGAACTAATGCGACATTTTGTGCAGGAAAAAGGAGATATTTTTTTCTTGCATCCTTGCTTGGCTCTCTTTTGGCCGTATAAACACTGACACAAGTATCTTTCATCTTCAGATGGGTTCACACCACCGGCCAGCGCCTGCCTTCCCACGCTACCGTTAAAAGGATTGTTACCGACTAGCAATTCTGAATTAACCGCGTTGCTGGTTGTTAGCGTAGACTGAAACGCATGACACCTTGATCGCTCGCTGGATTAACCAAATGAGAATGGCTTTAAGCTGGACAACAACATTTCTTTACTCGGATGTGGATGTCTGGAGAAGAATTTTTCAGAAACTGACGGCAACCATCCCGGGCCTTATCTGAATGTGACTTTAGGCATGCATATCGACAATCTCAACCCAACATGTGCCCTTGCTGATTGACTGACTTTAAAAATCTGTTTATTATCGTCCGTCCAATCTGTTCATTTTACATGCGCGCTGAACGGTTAAAGTTCACTTTCCGAGCCGTCCGTTCATCTGCTGTGCCGCGTTAAGCCGGTAACAAAGCAAAGCTGGCCCAGAGGAGCTGGGAACCGGGCAGCTCGATGCACGTCCATGGACTCCGATTTTCTATCGTTTCTCCGATCGTACATAATTGCGTGTTGGGCAGTTCGATCGACCGATCGACATGGCTAATTTTGAGCCTTTGACTAGAGCCCGGTTACGTCACGTACTGAGACGGTTAGAAAGAGTCCACACCTGCAAGGACACGCACGCATTTTGAGCAGCGAGGTAGGTGAGCTCCATGTGCTTCAGAATGAAGAAAGGCCGGTTTGACAGAGGAGAGCAACGGAGGAGGAAGTCAGTCTTACACATGGCATATTTGATAGCTTACGGCTCTACGTAATCAGCATCACATGTGTGTGCTTTCTCTGCATAGTAGAAATAACATGGCTCTCTTTTACATATGGAACATTGGACGTTCTTTTATATGTGGAGAGACAAGCCGAGGATCACGTAGCTGTGATGTTCCAAGTTCCAACGGTACGGTGGTGAAGTTGATGTGCGTTTCCTCAGCCGCCTCTTTCTCCCAATGGATTAATCGGATCAGACGAGATAGGAGGAGCCTAGTACTAGTGCGCAAGCACCAACAAATGAACCTTGCAATTTATAAAAAGATTCGTCTGAAAAATACTGATAAAAAGAAAGCAGCTCAAGCTTTGTTGGTACCTGTTGTCACCATGCCATTGCCGATAGACAAGCGCAATTTCTTTCGTCCGGAGCATGATGAGTAGTCGCGACGAGACGGCGACATGAGCAGGGGGGCAGGGCCTACCGCCATGTCCACCAAGAATCGCCACCCTAGACTCCCAGGAGGGGAAAGAGATCAGGACTTTCAGCAGGAGGACTGCTAATACTGCCGTGACAGGCATTGCTTCCGCGCGCGTTCTGAATTTCTGATGCTTGCGAGGCTGAAGTGTTTACGGCATCAGTAGCACTATCTTGCTTCTCAAGTGGACAGTGACATCTATATTTAGTAGTACTACTAAGCAGACGGAGCAGAAAACAGCACATTTGTTCGGTGATAAGTCATGCAGCGTGAGGAATCGCCTTATCACAAAACTATGCAGACCAAGTTGCGCTGTCCAGCAGTGTGGGATAGGAATAAGCTACTACTACCAGTACTATTGAAACTAAGCTGGGTTACTTGTATTGACCATTCTCGTATGATAGTGATGCTATATATACGGATAAACAAAAAAACGAAAATGAGTAGCAAACCAATTCATCATCATACATGCTCATTCTTCACCACACGGCACCCTACGAAATGGAGTAGAGTACCCCAAGCGTTTTATACCTCCAAATCACTGAGTATAGTACTTCTATATGCTGGATGATTCACTGATCGACTGGGAGGACAGTGGGCAGACGTGGCCAATCATCAATGGGATGGGTCGTGGTGCCGTGCTTCGCTGGTTCTCGTTTTTCTCCGTGCGCTGCGGGGAGAATTTCTACTTGTTTCTCACCGGTCCGGTGAGAGCGGGGGCTCCACGCCTCAGCCAACTGCCCGCCGCAACGTGTTGATGCGGAGATCCCTTTTCTCCGCTTCTTTTGTGTACCATACGGTTCTGATTAAAGATTCTACGCTCTGGCTCGTTGCGGCACCCGCTGTGTGGTCGCAGGCGATGCCTCAAATTTCGAACGAACGGCACATTTCTTTCGCTCTCCTTTCGAAATTCTTTCTGGAGCTAGGACTGCGACTTTGGGCCTGTTTGGATACTCCAACTCAGTTAGAGTTAGAGTTAGTTTCTAACTCTAACTAACTCTAACTCTATCCTTAAACTAACTCTACTCTAACCCTCTTGTTTGGATACTTTAGAGTTAGTTTAGCTCAATCTAACTCAATCTAACTCTAACCTATGGATCCAAACAGGGCCTTTGTTCGTCTTCTGGGATTTGTAGGACTGGACTGATCCGAGCATGGAGGAATGGTTTGTGGGCCAGAGGTAGCGGCACTGAATCCAACAGAACGCACGTTACTCGTAGCACAAACCCATGCACAGATGCTTCCTTTCTGACCGACGCAGTCAGCACGGACGCGCACGAGGAATCCCTGCGCTCCCTCCGCTTCTTGCTCGTGCTTCTTGCTCGTTCGCTGCGTTCCAATGCGGAATTGGGGCGGCGGGCTGCGCAGAGGATCAGATGACGAGAGGAATCCGCTCGTCTCCTCAACCACCGGATTCCATCAACACAAAGAGGGGTCCCCTTGTACAGTGGTTGGCACGTGGCGGTCGGAGGGGCACGACATGGTTGGATGGCTTACTTGGCCTTCCTCCCTCCACTTAGCCGCCTTCTCCTCCATTCCATCATCCCCTGCTCCATCCATCCATCCTATTGGAGGAACAAGTAGCCGCAGGACCATGCCGGACGGCGGTGGTTTGGTTTCAGTAACTGACCTTATAAACAGTTCGATGTTTGCAAGCTACGTACTCCCTCCGTCCCAGAATATAAGCATTCCAGGGTTTGGTCAAAGTCAAACTTCCTTAACTTTGACCATCAATAGCAAAATATTTATAGCACTCCATCATATATAATTGATGTTGTTAGATTCATCGTGAAATCAACTATCCTAATATGCAGCTCTTCATATTTAAAATATTTTATTTTTATTGCTATTGCTAGTCAAAGTTGAACCTGATTGACTTTCAACAAACCTAGAAATGCTTATATTCTGGGACGGAGGTAGTACACTACTACGCGCTACATGGTGCAGCACTTGACCGCGTGTACGCAGTACAATCTGATACGGAACTTGTGGTCCAGTCAGTGACCGCTTCGCTTTCTCCTCCTTCCTTGCATTGGTTGTATCCGCCCACTGATAGATACCGTAAACTATGGCGGCGGAAACGGGAACTGGTGAACACAAGAGGTAAAGAGAGATTATTATCATCTCGCGCGGTCAAAATCATCCACCTCCACGTTACCTCCTCGTCACCACCACCCTTTCTCCGTGTCTCCACTCACACGTTACCCCTCGGAATCCCTCCCAAATAAACAACTCGCATAATCGAAGCATCACCATTTGGACTACGCCACTAAACGCATTTCACCGTAACACGTCAACAAAAAAAATATATTGCTCAGCCTCTGTGGGAAAAAAAAAGAGAAGAAAACGAGAGGGAAAATCATTGATCGGCTTCGTTCCAATCCATCCTGTCCACGTCCGCTCCACCTTGCTGACCCAAGAAACAATAAAAATCGGCGCGAAAAATATCCTAATGCCCGTGCAGATTAAACTAGCCAAAGGGATCACGGAATCTGGGCCCACCACTCCCCCGCCCCCACTTGTATAAAGCGACGCCAATACCACCCCGCCATGGAGGAAAGAAAAGAAACACCTCCTCCTACCTCGCATCACCCGCTCACTCCTTCCCTGCTCCTCAGTCGTCTCCTCTTCTTGCTAAGCTAGCTGCGGTGATGGGAACCTCACCCACGACGTCGCTCGCGGCAGCGGCGCTGCTGCTGCTGCTGTCGCTGGCGGCCGCGGCGGACATGTCGATCCTCTCGTTCGGGGAGCGGAGCGAGGAGGAGACGCGGCGGATGTACGTCGAGTGGATGGCGCGCCACGGCAAGGCGTACAACGCCATCGGCGAGGAGGAGGTGAGGTACCAGGTGTTCAAGGACAACCTGCGCTACATCGACGAGCACAACGCCGCCGCCGACGCCGGCGTCCACTCCTTCCGCCTCGGCCTCAACCGCTTCGCCGACCTCACCAACGACGAATACCGCGCCGCCTACCTCGGCGTCAGGACCAAGCCGCAGAGGGAGAGGAAGCTCAGCTCCAGGTACCACGCCGGAGAGAACGAGGACCTGCCGGACTCCATTGACTGGAGGACCAAGGGCGCCGTCGCAGAGGTCAAGGACCAAGGAAGCTGCGGTAATTAAGCATCCACCCATAATCCATTATTTACTCCTCTGCTTAATTCCTTACGATGCTTCTGCTTAAGTCTTGCTTCCGTGTGGCTGATGGATCGTCTGTTTTACTGGTTGGAAGAGAAAATTCTTAACTCTTCATTTTTTTTTGTTTATAACTGTCCTCGATATGCGTAAATAGTGGAATTTTATTTTATCATCCAGTTGCACTACTAATTGATGGGATCTGTATCTTCTGCCTGATGGTCAACGGAAAGAATATGCAGTTCCCAGAGAGCAGAGTGGAAGGGGGGCTTTATTACGTCTATATAGTTTACTCCAAAATTCGAATTAAGCATAGGGACAGACCAAGTAAAAATCCTTTAATTTTTCCGACACTAATTTGCATCAAGTTTAAAGCTAAAGTATGCTATGATTCCTGGAACCTTTAAAGGTTGTCCTACTAATTTCGTCCTTATATATTTGGACCAATCTACCAGTGTTGGGCCAATATTATAGACGAATGATGTACCGATGCAAAAGGACAAATGGGGGCCTAGTGCATTTGACTTTTATGGTTTTAATAGATAAAAAAAAACGATAGATAATGTCCAAGTAGGTTCATCGAACATGGACAATCACACTACTTTGTTCCTTGTGAACTCCAATTAGTTTTTTTTTTCGAGAACTCCAATTAGCTTGACGGGAGGAGCAACAAAAAAAATCTTAATGAACTGTCAGTGGTCATTGTCATGTTGATAGAAATGGCGGACCGATTTGTGCGTCCTAAGTCGCCATTCGCTTCCATTCAACATGATTGCAAATAGGCTCCTGTCTGTACTGTTTGCTTTGCAAAACACTCCAATACTAAATATCTGTGTTTGCAATGACAACAACTGGTACTATCATGATAGAATGGTGTTGATGTCTGATCTTTGTTTATCTCTTGCAGGAAGTTGCTGGGCCTTTTCAGCAATCGCGGCTGTTGAAGGCGTCAACCAGATTGTTACGGGAGACCTGATCTCCCTGTCTGAGCAGGAGCTGGTCGACTGTGACACCTCATACAACCAGGGATGCAACGGAGGTCTGATGGACTACGCGTTTGAGTTTATCATCAACAATGGCGGGATCGACACAGAGGAGGACTACCCTTACAAGGGTTTGGACAACCGCTGTGATGTCAACAGGGTACTTTTTTCTCGCCTTTTTTTTAGTTCCACTTCCCCTGACTTTTGAAAGGCAAGCATCACTTTTAACTGTTGTTTTTGTGTGTTTGGTTCGTTGCAGAAAAACGCAAAGGTTGTGACGATCGACAGCTATGAAGACGTAACCCCGAACAGTGAGAAGAGTCTACAGAAGGCGGTCGCAAACCAGCCCGTCAGTGTTGCAATTGAGGCTGCTGGCAGAGCTTTCCAGCTCTACAGCTCGGTAAGCTAAGCCCCACTAACCTTGCTGTTGGAATTCATTTGTTCAACAAACGTCGTTAAGTTACAAATGAATTTCTGAGTTTTTCTCAGTAAGCGGCAGTAAGTTACAGCAACCTGCTTGAATGGACTAGGAACGACTGCCATTCTGCCTTAGATAAAATAGATGCTCATGTTAGGTCTGGTCACCTAATCGCTTTAAAGTTGTCGCCTTGACATCGTTTATTTTCACGGGAAAGAATGATTATGTTGTCACTTGCAAGTTTCCACAACTACAGAAAGTAGGATACTACCTCTGGAACAGTTTGTGCAATTAAGTGTCCCCACCCATTTCGCAGAGATCATGTTCCTTTGCTGCTTACTGTCCCCTCTTTCTAAAGCATTTTAAATTGCGCACATCAATTTGATGTGTTATTGTAAAAGTGGCATAGTGCAGGAAGTGGAGTGAGCTATCACCCACTTCTGCTACAAACAAAAAAGAAAAAAGAAGCAAAGTTCATCAGAAGATTCCGAAAATGTCTTTCGTTGCCATAAAGTGAAACCAGCACGTTGAAACAATTACATTGGCCTCAAAGACAGCCTAGTATCAATTTTCATTCCCACGATACACGATGTACTGATAACCATTTTCTCATCTCTCAGGGTATCTTCACCGGAACCTGCGGAACATCGCTGGACCACGGTGTCACAGCCGTCGGCTACGGTTCAGAGAACGGCAAGGACTACTGGATCGTGAAGAACTCGTGGGGCACCAGCTGGGGTGAGTCCGGCTACGTCCGGATGGAGCGCAACATCAAGGCGACGAGCGGCAAGTGCGGCATCGCCGTAGAGCCGTCCTACCCGCTGAAGAAGGGCGAGAACCCACCGAACCCCGGCCCGACGCCGCCGTCCCCGACGCCGCCCCCCACCGTCTGCGACAACTACTACACCTGCCCGGAGAGCACCACCTGCTGCTGCATCTACGAGTACGGCAAGTACTGCTTCGCCTGGGGCTGCTGCCCGCTCGAGGGCGCCACCTGCTGCGACGATCACTACAGCTGCTGCCCCCATGACTACCCCGTCTGCAATGTCCAGCAGGGAACCTGCCTCACGGTAAGTGCTCCGGCCATTTCAGTGTTCTTAACTTAATCGTGATCATCATGACACACTGTAAAAGTATTAGAGTGATTTTGTCTGAATCTGATGTGGGGTTTTTACTGATTTGATGAACAGTCCAAGGGCAGCCCACTGTCAGTGAAGGCTCTGAAGCGTACTCTGGCTAAGCCCCACTGGGCTTTCCTCGGCAACAATGAAGCTGACGGCAAGAAGAGCAGCGCGTGAACAAATCTCAGCATGATGCTTGGCCGTCAACTGCCATGATGATATAGCTCCGGCCAGTAATCATCTAGCCATTGGCGAAACAGAAGCGCCGCGCCGCATTCCCTGTTTAAGTATATCCGTATAATAGGTGCTCATGTACATAAAGCCTGAAAAATGGGTTCGGTTGTTTACAGAACTGCCAAATTTGCTTTTGCATAAATGTAAAATTCAGCTAGCTTTGCTAAGCTCCTCACTATTGCAATTGATGCTTTGAAAATCAATATTGGAATATGATTCAACGCTACGGTTATTATGATATATAAACCCTTTGATGTTGCATGAGATCTGATCCGACACCGTAGCATCAGGAATAAGGATAACTTGTTCTGATTTAGCAATGCAAAAAGGTACCAAAGTGCAAGGCCCGTTGCATCAGGAATAAGGATAGCTTGTCCTGATTTAGCAAAAGGCTGCACATTTGCATTTTGCACGGATTTGTACTAGCACCAATAGAACCATCACTAAAATCAGAATCACGGAGTACGAGCGTCCTGTGGATGTAGTGTCAGGCATATTTGAAGTGTTTATCAGGAACCTAAGGTAATGAGCTGTAGGAAACCATGTCAATAAAACCTTGCAAGAAAATTGAACATCAGTAATTCATTGCTTGCGTGAAGGATATTTGACAGCTTACATTAGCCGCTTTGCAACTAAGGAAACATGTATCCTTTTCCAGTTCATCGATTACTTGCTCAATTTGATGCCTGCAAACAAGACTGTTTTGAATTGTAAAAGTGGAATGACAACGACACAAGCGAGAGTTTCTTTATTGCACAGTACATCTGTATTTATACACAGGAGGAAGGGTAGTGGGCAAGTCATGTTGTGCCCAAAGGGTCACAACAGTTCGCCAAAGGACGCCTGTCCAACGGGTCCGACTACTTCGTGAGTGGGAACTGGATGTTCCCCCAACTGGTCACTTTGCATCGTAACACTCCCCCTTGATCAGTTGATCGTCGTACAGTGCATCTCCTCGAAAAACCCTGTGGGAAAAATATGAGGAGATATGTGGTTTGGTATGCTGTGAAAAACTCCTTAAAACCCAGTGGGAAAATGAGGAGAAATTGATTACAGCATATATGATTACTTCCTCATCTAAACTCGAGAAAAACCTTTATGAAGGAAAACACTCAGAGTTTGGAGAATAGTATGTCTTTGATATCACCTCAGAAAAACCCCTGTGGGGAAAAGATAGGTAATATGACATGTAGCTTGTAAAGATATTACCTCATTAAAACCTATTATGAGAAAACTTGTCGAGCAAAACTCATATAGGAAAAAGAGTACAATATGATGTTTTGACAAGGTTATCTCAGGAAGATACTCCCCCTGATTCTTGCAACTCTTTAAGTCTTCGCATACCAATGCCTCGAACACATTTAGTAAATGAGTGAGCTGGTAGAGACTTAGTGAACAAATCTGCGAGGTTATCACAGGATTGTGTTTGCAAGATGTCTATCTCACCACTTTGTTGAAGCTCATGAGGATAAAACAATTTAGGAGTAAGGTGCTTTGTGAGATTACTCTTAATATAACCTTGTTGCATCTGAGCAATACAAGCAGCATTATCTTCATAGATAATGGTCGGTCCTCCAATGGGGCCAACTCCACATGACTGTTGTATGTGGTTTATCATTCTGCGAAGCCATACACATTCACGTGATGCTTCATATAATGCAATGATTTCAGAATGATTGGTGGAAGTAGATACTAGAGTCTGTTTAGAAGACTTCCATGATATTGCTGTACCACCATGAAGAAACACAAAGCCTGTCTGTGATCTGGCATTATGAGGATCTGAAAGGTAGCCAGCATCAGTGTATCCAATTAGATTGGAGTCTTGGTTTTTTCTGAAGAATAGACCAAGATCTTTGGTGCCATTAAGATATCGAAGGATAGTCTTGATTCCTACCCAATGACGTTTGGTAGGGGCAGCACTATGTCTGGCTAATAGATTCACTGCAAATGCAATGTCAGGCCTTGTGCTATTTGCCAAGTACATAAGTGCTCCAATGGCACTGAGATACGGGACTTCAGGTCCTAGTATCTCTTCCCCATCCTCCCTTGGTCGGAACTGATCTTTATCAAGTTCAAGAGTTCTAACAACCATAGGGGTTTTGACAGGATGAGCTTTGTCCATATTGAATTTCTCCAATACTTTCTGGACATAGGCAGATTGATGAACCAAAATTCCTGTGGGAAGGTGTTCGAGCTGTAGGCCCAAACAGAATTTAGTTTTACCCAAATCCTTCATCTCGAATTCTGCCTTTAGATGAGAGCATGCTTCTTCAATATCTTTTGTATTGCCAATAATGTTGAGATCATCAACGTATACAGAGATAATGCAAAAACCGTT
Source organism: Eragrostis nindensis (assembly GCA_012490785.1). Lineage (NCBI taxonomy): Eukaryota > Viridiplantae > Streptophyta > Magnoliopsida > Poales > Poaceae > Eragrostis > Eragrostis nindensis. Next base: position 858,530 of record JAAXCT010000116.1, on the reverse strand, counting down.
AGGAGATTGCTTGATGAATATGCATGGACAATCATCATTGTTAGTGTATCCTTTTTTCAAAAGATACTCCTTCAGTCGGTTGTACCACATCCGTCCTGATTGCTTTAAGCCATACAATGACTTTTGAAGCTTTACGCAATACATGTTGCGATTTGCATCTTTATTCGGAATTGGAACTCCATCAGGAACTCTCATGTATATATCCGAATCTAGTGACCCATAGAGGTATGCGGTCACGACATCCATCAACTGCATAGATAGATGATTTTGTACTGCCAATGATATAAGATATCGGAACGAAATTCCACTCATAACTGGAGAATATGTTTCATTGAAATCAATGCCAGGTCTCTGCGTGAACCCTTGTGCGACAAGCCTTGCCATGTATCTCACAACCTCATTGTTTTCATTCCGCTTCCGGACGAAGACCCACTTGAATCCCACAGGATAGATTCTAGGAGGTGTAGGTATTACTGAAGTAAATACCTCTCTTTTCTTGAGTGAGGCTAATTCTGCCTCGATTGCATCTTTCCATTGATTCCAGTCCGAGCGTCGTTGACACTCTGCCATGGATTTAGGATCTGGATCATTCAGAAGATTATCTGCAATCGTGGCTGAAAAGTAGGCGTCGACAATCGTAGTTTTACGATCATATGATTTTCCAGTATCTGAATAGTGAACGGAAATTTCTTGAACTCCTTGTGACTCCTCATGATTTCCCAATATAAGTGAGTCAGGGTGTTCCGATGTCCCAACTCTAGGATTGTGCACATCCGAGTTAGGTTGTGGATCATGTGGATCCACTGAGTGTATACAACTCTGTTGGTGTCTGTCAACATGAGGTTGACTTGCATTTACAACTGTGGAGGAAATCGTCCGTCGACGAGTGCTAGGAGCTACGTCCTGCTCTTTATTCCTCTCTTTCCTTGGACGCTTATTAGAAGCATCTACACCTTGCTTCGAAGTGGCCGTACTTCTCCCCCTCTTTATCGGAGAAGGGAGTTGAGTGGTTTTATTTGGTACCTCCACTCTTTCCGGCGCATTCCTTGCAGGGTTCAAGGATTTTGTGACACCTCTGTGGTCTGTAAATGCATCTGGTAGATTGTTTGCAATGTGTTGCAAATCAATTATTTTCTGAACTTGAAGTTCAGTCTCTGGAGTACGTGGATCTGCATGAGTGATGCCCTTAGCATCCCAATCAATTTCCTGGCATTCATTGTGGTACTTGAAATCTCCCCCTAATGTCGGAAAATGATTCTCATTGAATATGCAGTCAGCATGCCGGGCAGTAAATAGATCCCCTGTAAGGGGTTCAAGATATTTAATAATCGACGGAGATTTAAATCCCACGTAGATCCCCAATTTCCTGTGGGGGCCCATGGCAGTACGCTGCGGTGGTGAAATCGGTACGTATGTAGCGCAACCGAATTTTCGCAGATGGGAAATACTTGGTGTATTTCCACGTACCAATTGCAAGGGAGATGTAGTATGATATGCAGTTGGACGCAATTGAATTAAATCAGCAGCATGAAGTACTGCGTGACCCCAACATGAGGTTGGGAGGTTGCAATTCTGCAACATTGGTCTTGCTATAAGTTTGATTCTCTTTATAAGAGATTCTGCCAAACCATTTTGTGTATGGACATATGGGACAGAGTGCTGAACTTCAATTCCTTGGGCCATACAATAATCATTGAAGGCCCGTGAAGAAAATTCTGCAGCATTGTCCAATCGGATTGATTTAATCCGCTGTTCAGGGAAATTTGCTTTCAATCGAAAGATTTGAGCAATTATCTTAGCAAATGCATGGTTTCGTGTTGACAAGAGACACACATGAGACCATCGTGTAGATGCGTCTATTAAAACCATGAAATACCTGAATGGTCCAGAATATGGTTGTATAGGGCCACATATGTCTCCTTGAATGCGTTCAAGGAAATCAATAGGCTCATGTTGAATTTTAAGGTATGATGGCCTTAAAATCAACTTTCCCGTGGCACATGCGGTGCACATGAAATCCGAAGATTTCGGGAATTTGGCATCTTTTAAATCATGACCAATGGAATTGCCGATAATTTTCCTCATCATCCCTACACCGGGATGGCCAAGGCGATCATGCCAAGTTTGGAATGTATCAACATTCTGGAAAATTACCTTGTATGCAACATGTGGAACGGGTTTAATGTATGTGTAGTACAATCCAGACGGTAAGGAAGGAATTCTTTCCAGAACATTTTTGCCATATCCGTTATCTTTAACTATGAGAAGAAATTCCTCATTGTTATCTTCGTGGGTTTCAACGTGTAACCCATTCTTACGGATATCTCTATAACTTAGCAGGGTACGAGTTGAATCTGGATACAATAATGCATCCTCGATTGTTACTTGTGTACCCATGGGAAGCGTAATAGTGGCTCGGCCAGAACCAACTATCATCGCATCGCGTCCAGCGATTGTCAAAACATTTCCTTGTCTATTAGTAAGAGTTTGGAAATATTTAGTTTCCCTAAGTATAGTATTTGTGGTACAACTATCCACAAGGCACATTTCTTCCTCCATCGAATTGACTCCCGTAAATCTATATAGACGAAAATTAAATAAAATTTCATCAGATATATAGATACATGTAGTACATAACTTTATTTATTAATGTATCAAAGTGCTGATACTTATTACAATACCATTCAGTACCATCTACTTATTACAACTTTTTATTACTAGGACATAGATATCTAAACATCTGGGAGATGTTGGATCCTAAACAAGGTCTCCATACACGTCGTTCGAGTTGAATTCGACGAGCGTGTTCTCCGTGTCCATGTAGTCTTCGACGGACAATGGGGCCTCCGGGTTGCAAATTGCTAATGGAGCAGGTTGTAAACCCTCCGCCTCATTGCTTGGCTTGGATTGCTGATTGAAGTGTGCTTCATAGCTTGATCCTTGTGGCTTGCTGCCCTGGGATTTTTGGTACAGATCACACAAGTGTTTCGGGGTGCGGCATTTCTTAGTAGGATGGTTGTAACATCCACACTTCTGACAAGTCTTCTTGTCATTCTTAGGTTTAGAAATGCCCTTCCCTTTTGCCTGGCCATTAGACTTATTGCCTCTCTTCTTGTTGCGTCGCTTGGATTTACCCTTCTTTTGCTTGCTTGTGGAAGCATCAAAATTATTCTTATTTTGAGCATTATAATTCACTTCAGGAAGAGGAGCAGCCCCAACCGGGCGTTGATGATGATTCTTCATAGTAAGTTCATCATGCTTCTCAGCCTCAAGTAAATCATTGATGAGTTCAGAAAAGATTTGGTAATTCCTAGCACGGTATTGGTGTTTCAATACTCTCTCAGAGGGGAGCATAGTAGTGAGAGTTTTCTCAATTTTCTCCTGTTCTGAGATTTCTTTCTCACAAAACCGCAACTTGGCACAGATTCTGTGAACAGCATGGTTGTAGTCTCCAATGGATTTGAAATCCTGGAGACGAAGATGGGCCCACTCATTGATGAGGATATGGTGATCAAGTAAAGTCTGATTGTGTGCAGTTCTGTCCATCCAAAAAAATGAAGGTATGCGTGTTATTTGAGAGGAAGACCTTACAAAGTTGATATTTAGCAAGGTTATCAAGTCTTCTTTCCAACGGATCAAACCTCATATTTTTTGGAGTTTTCTACTAGGAGTTATGGCAGTTTGAATGGACGTTGCGCGTGCTGCAAAGGTGATGCGCGAGAATTGATCAACAAAGAAAGTCTAAGGTTTATATAGAATTATTTGAGCATATATGGATGTGCCAAAGGTTTCGATACATTTAGAAGACTTTCTTTTGATGCTACACATTGGATTCAAGGCTTTCCTAACACGGAGTTTGAATATTAGGAAGGTTTGGATTCAATTCGGATTGTTTTCATGACAGCCTGACATACCATCGATAAAAAGTCCATATCTCCCTCATACGGAGTCCGTTTTGGGCGTGTGAGTACTTGTTGGAAAGCTTATTTGATGGCCCACACAATGGTTCAGGTTCCACATTCTATTTCATTCCAGACGCGCCGCAATATTGCAGAGAATCCGACGGCAGAAAGTTTAGAAAGTCCAGTTTTGTAATATAGAATGTTTCCTCTTTTATTTGGTCTTAGGAGTCTATATAATTTAGGGGTGTGCGTCCATGTAACTCAGACTTGAATTATGAATTGATTTTAGCTATTTGCTACTCCACATGATGAGAGTCTCATGCTTATTCTTCCTATGATTCGGCGCAGCCAACATAGAGGGAGAATTGGGCACTACCAAAGATCGTTCTTGCTTTTCCGCTGGGATTAGAGGGTTCGATGGTTACCAATCAAGATCATGCTTGCTTTTCCACTGGGATTAGAGGGTATGATGTTTACCGATTAAGATTGTTCTTGCTTTCCCGTTGGGGATTGAGGGATCAATAACCGTAGGTGATCACCCGTGCCAATGCAAGGACTTGCACCTCTTTGAAATTCATCCAACCACACGCTCTGTAGCCCGATCTTCTCGACGTAGAGGAGGCCCGATCTTCTCGACGTAGGATCTTAGGATAACTATTGATCCCTCAATCCCCAACGGGAAAGCAAGAACAATCTTAATCGGTAAACATCATACCCTCTAATCCCAGTGGAAAAGCAAGCATGATCTTGATTGGTAACCATCGAACCCTCTAATCCCAGCGGAAAAGCAAGAACGATCTTTGGTAGCGCCCAATTCCCCGTCTATGTTGGCTGCGCCAAATCATAGGAAGAATAAGCATGAGACTCTCATCATGTGGAGTAGCAAATAGCTAAAATATGTTCATAATTCAAGTCTGAGTTACATGGACGCACACCCCTAAATTATATAGACTCCTAAGACCAAATAAAAGAGGAAACATTCTATATTACAAAACTGGACTTTCTAAACTTTCTGCCGTCGGATTCTCTGCAATATTGCGGCGCGTCTGGAATGAAATAGAATGTGGAACCTGAACCATTGTGTGGGCCATCAAATAAGCTTTCCAACAAGTACTCACACGCCCAAAACGGACTCCGTATGAGGGAGATATGGACTTTTTATCGATGGTATGTCAGGCTGTCATGAAAACAATCCGAATTGAATCCAAACCTTCCTAATATTCAAACTCCGTGTTAGGAAAGCCTTGAATCCAATGTGTAGCATCAAAAGAAAGTCTTCTAAATGTATCGAAACCTTTGGCACATCCATATATGCTCAAATAATTCTATATAAACCTTAGACTTTCTTTGTTGATCAATTCTCGCGCATCACCTTTGCAGCACGCGCAACGTCCATTCAAACTGCCATAACTCCTAGTAGAAAACTCCAAAAAATATGAGGTTTGATCCGTTGGAAAGAAGACTTGATAACCTTGCTAAATATCAACTTTGTAAGGTCTTCCTCTCAAATAACACGCATACCTTCATTTTTTTGGATGGACAGAACTGCACACAATCAGACTTTACTTGATCACCATATCCTCATCACCATGGTACCTACATGGGTACAACCAGAGATTTAATTAAAAATCATCATGGTGTGGTTGTAATATTCATGCAAATTTGTGTAGATCTCGATACAATATTTGAGAAATGTGTTCCTCGAAATATTATAGAGATTAACACTATGAGATTACATGAAAATTCACAAGAGATAGAATCTCGATGTAAATATATGGTACTAGCAAGAGAAATTAATCTCAATTGCTGGTATGTAAAATGAGATGCAAGAAAATTATATTCTCGATTGCATATTGTGATATGCAAGAAAAATTTAACTTTCAATTGCATGGCAGATGTTGTAAAACATATTGTGCATATCAATTAATGTGAATTAATTGTGGCTGGCAAGATCTCAATTGTTAGCCAAAAATATTGCTAAGGTTGTTGTGTTTAATATAACTTTTTCTTCAATTAAGCGTTAGCAAAATGAAGATAAGTTATTTGTGTTAATTTTCCCTCCAATTAAGCGTTAGCAAAATGAGGTAAAATTAATTGTGATGATTTGTTCTCGAATTAAGCGTTAGCAAAATGAGATCAAATCAATTATGGCGTGTCATTTGTCCTCGAATTAAGCGTTAGCAAAATGAGGTCAAATTTAGAAGTGATCTTGCAAGAAAATGTAATATTCAAATACAAGAATTTTGGTTAATTTGGTCTCGAATTAAGCGTTAGCAAAATGAGATCAAATTAATTGTGGTATTTTTCCCTCGAATTAAGCGTTAGCAAAATGAGGTAAAATAATTGTGACAATTTGTCCTCGAATAAGCGTTAGCAAATGAGGTCAAATTGATTGTGTTCTTGTAAGAAAATACAATAATCAATTGCAAGGAATTTGATTAAACACATGAATATGTCTGTGGACATAATCTTTACATATCAGTACAGGGACTGGAAAGTAAGTTTGCAACCTATTACAATACTACGCACAAATTCAGTAAAGTACATGGACTAAACTGCAATGTTAAACAACAACTAAATCAGAAATTAAACTAAGGCTGCAATTCACTGGAAGCCTGAGGACTTGAGTGAAAAACGGCCTGGATACAGCCTGCCCGGATGGGCTAAGCAAACCTGGGCTGCGGCCCAGGCGGCCTTTCGGCCCAAGAGGGAGCGCGCGGGGGCGGTTGCCGGCCCAGGAGGCCCAGAGGCGAGCGGTTAAAAGGGCGGCGGTTGCCGGCTAGGGTTTCCCAAACCCTAACCGCTCCCAGCCACCCCGCAACCGCCGCCATGGCTCTCCGGCGGCGCCGCCGCGCAGATGCGGCGCTCCCCCTCGCCGACGGCGAGGCTTCAGCGACGGCGGCCCTCCCCCTCATCGCTAGAGGAGGAGAGGTCGTCGTAGTCGTCGACGTGCCCGTTCATGTGAACGGCACGGGTCGCCGTCGAGCTCCATGCGCCGGGCTCGCGGCCCGGGCGGCGCGGCGGCGTGTCGGCGAGGTGGGCGAATCGGCGAAGAAGGGGGCCTCCATTCGGCGTGTGCGGCGTCACCACCCCGGCCGCCGTGGAGGGGCCCGCGGCTGAAGATCCCGCCGGTTCCGCTCCGGTGAGGACATCGAAGTCCGGCGAGCGGGGCGGCGTTGACGGCTCCGCCCGCATCCGCGGCGCCAACTGGCCAGTGGTTGGCCTCCCTCTACCCCCAACGCGCATGCGTGCGCCACGGGAGATGTAGGAGGGCGGCCTGAGCGGCGGTGAAGGCGGCGGTTGGGGCAGCGAAGCCGACTGGGATGAAGACGACGTCAAGTCGATGAGGGCGTCGATCATCGGGTCTTCCTCCGGGTCCTCTTCCTCTGATCCCGACGCCTCTTCTTCGGCATCGACGGCGGCGGGTGCCACGGCGTCGTTGGAGAATGGCGGCGGTGCCGCGCCTTGTGCCGATGTGGACGGCATGGCGGCGGAGGTTGTGGCCGCCGCGGTGAACGATGTCACGGCGGCGGCAGTGGCGGCGCTCCGTGGTCCTACCTCTGGACCGAAGAGCGACGCTCGAAGAGGAACGACGGCCGGAGTCCCGAACACCATGCGGGGCTCGACGGCCGGCGTGGGCGTTGGCAGGCGAGGAGACGGCGGCTCGTCGTCCACGACTGGGCTCCATGTGTGGCGCGTCAGGCCGTGGACGGGGCACCATCGATCCTCGCTCGGCCTGGCGTTGCAGCGGCTTGGTCCTGCCCCTGGATCACCACCAGGGATGCGGAACGCGCCGAGATCCAGGCGTCCGCCATGGTCCTGGTGGCGGTTGCCACGGCCATGGCGGCGGTTGTCGTTCCTGCGCCCACGGCGACCCGCGAACGACAGGCCACCACGACGGTCGTTGAAGACGGCGCGACGGCGACGAGTGTTGCGGCGCTGCGGGTGGAAGAACGGGCGGCGGAAAGGGCCGCGGAAGTGGAGACCGTAGCGGCCGCGGAAGATGCGGCGGCGACGGAATGTCCGGCGGTGCGGCTGGAGCGCGTGCAGGACGAGGGCGAGGATGGTGAAGGTAATCGCATCAACGATCGGCATGGTGCTTACCAAGTCGATCCCGTCGAGTTCCTTCTTTCTCGTCAGAGTTCTTCTCGCTCGGGTGTTGCAGAGCGCGTGCTGATAACGTGTTTTGAATTGTAAAAGTGGAATGACAATGACACAAGCGAGAGTTTCTTTATTGCACAGTACATCTGTATTTATACACAGGAGGAAGGGTAGTGGGCAAGTCATGTTGTGCCCAAAGGGTCACAACAGTTCGCCAAAGGACGCCTGTCCAACGGGTCCGACTACTTCGTAAGTGGGAACTGGATGTTCCCCCAACTGGTCACTTTGCATCGTAACAAAGACAAATTGGAAGAGACAATATTGACAAGTCGGGTAAGAGAATTCGAATTAAAAAAAAATCATATATTGCCATGTGGCACCCAAGAAAACATCATGATTGAGGGTACAAAACATGACAGACGTCCATGTCCTCTTCTACATATCAAAAAATCCGGCATCCCAAGAAGTCGGACTAGAATCCTAATTCAGATGGTGTAATTTGGGTATTACCATACTTTCAAAATAAAGAGAGCTTGTTGATACAGATGGTCTATTTCACCATACAGTTAAGTCAAATAGTGCATAATTATTACGGCAACACAACATCTACAGTTCAATAGCATGGCACCGGCTGCAAGGCCCCCGAACATTTAATTTAACTTTGGAAGGAACTTTGCCAAGAATATATCTCTCGACGGCCTTGAGCGCTTTATGTGCTTCCAATGTCATATTACTAGTTAGTGGGCTGCATTTACCGGTTCTGCGAACAGAACACCTCCCGATTTTTTCATCATATACAGTATCCACTGTAAGACTTTCAAGCGACGTCGCATTTTCCAGAATATGACATGCGAGTTCAACCATACTCTTTGCAGAGCAGAAGCCAATGACCTGCACATTCTTGAGCCTCTCATGCTTGTATTCAGGCATATGCCTCATGTGTGAGGCATGCTCAAAAACCGAGTCATGCTTCATGTCATCCTGATGTACCTACATGGTATCAATAATATCTTACTTAAATTACTAGCTCAACCATAGATAATTAGATGTCATATAAGAAAGCAACTTACACTCAAGATAAAAGTTTTCAAGAAAGGAGACGCAACCAGAAACGCAGCCAAAGATAAATAATCAAAGGCTGGGGAAAAGGGCGCACAACCACCAGCAAGATAAATCTCCAAGTACTTGAGGTGCAGGAATTTGTTACCCACCATTGGTGAACTAACCCTCTGTGTAAAGACGTCTTGGATTAATTATAAGGCATAGCATGATTACTGTTATGTCGTATAACTGGTATCTAACTCAAAGTTTCAGAGTACATACCTCACCAAATGAATATATAGTAAGGGTTTCAAGATGTGGCATAACACATGGAAACTTGGTGATAGCATAATAGATAGAGTTAGCCTCTTGTGAAAACTCCACGTTCAAATTCTTCGCTTGAGATGATTCTCCGAATGAGAGTTGTACTGGGTCACCAAAGAAATGAAAAGTGGAGAGGTTTGGTGCTTTGTTCTCTATCATTTGCAGCATTTTGCACGTGAGCACCTTCAGAAAACTGAGCCGTTTCAGGCTGAAAGGTATTTTCAGGCATATTAACTCACTGCAATACCTGAGTACCAAGTGTTCCAAAGCAAAAGAACTCAAAAGAAGACACCCTAACTCATCATCTGTAATACGCACTCGATACAAATGCAGCTTTGTCAAGCTTCTCAAGCAATCAAAACCAATTGTGGGACGAAATGCACAATCCGTGAGGTAAAGATCCCGGATAGAGTTTCCATGCCCATCAAATAAAAGTGAGCATGGAAAGTTATACCACGAAGGCAGCAAAAGGGCAACTTCTTCAATCCCAGATCTGAATGCAACCTGAAGCCAACTACTGATATAAATTTCTACATTGCAATAATCATGGGTTTCAAGCCTGAATGTCTTCAGACCAATACCCGAGTGACATTTCAGAATGTGGTCAACTCTGCTAGCAAAACCCTTTGCTCTATCACCCTTTTTGCCTGCATTCCTCTTCAAGCCCAGTGTATTGATGGTCGAAGTGAGTTTGGGATAGCATCTCCAAGACCGTAGAAATGTGTGAGACACACAAGCAGCACGGGCAGCATCTTGAAGTGACATCAGGGAATGTATATGACACAAGATATCCTGCACAAGCATGGAAAGTTGACACTGGGATTGTGAGGGAATCAATTTTTCGTACAAGAAAACAATGAAATGATATGGAGCAAACTTTTATGCCAAATGATCTGTTCATGTTTGTATAAAATGTGCCATATCACAGTTTGAATGCAATTGAGGGAGCTGATAGTTTCTTTTTTCTCAGAAGTGATACCAAACGATGTAATTTTTCATCATTACGTGAACAGTTATCCACTTTACAATTGCATGCCGAAAATGAGTCAATGGACGAAAGTAAAAATAAACAGACATAACCTCTGCATATGGTACCAAATATTCACGAATTGCCTCCATGAGAATTTGGACATATACAGCACCAGGTACATTGCATAACAATAAAATACTACTAGAAGACCTTTTTCGTGAACATATATCTATCTAGGTAGAACCATTTGTGCGGTTCAGCAGCCATACTGATGAAAATTCATGACACCATTTTACATCGTACCTCCGGAAGATTTGCCCCTGAATACCTATATCTTTTACCTCCTTGAGAATATTCATCTTCTTGGCAGGGTGAATCCTTTCGTGTCTCTGAAGCAGTCCATCTCCTCAATCCATCTGAGGCAAACCATGCATAGAAGTGAATAATTAACTGACCAAGACAACAAACTAAGCATAGTCACGCACACAGACATGAATCCAAGTTATTTCGGTTAGCCAACTTTTCAAGAACAATAACTTGTGTAATAAAAAACACGACTCTTTTCACTTCCATAAAAAGAGTTTTTTTTTTATGTTCCATGAAAATGTACCGAGTGGTACCAAAATTGATATCATTCATTGGTGCCACTGAACTACTGAGGTTATAGTTGGTAGTAAGGAACACTCCAAGGATGGTAAAAATTCTCGGAGAAAAAAGGTACAATTGACAAGATGAATATTTTCTGCAATATTAGAGGTAAGTATAATTAACTTGATAATGGAATCACTTCAGAAATTACGTTTTATATTTATGAGCAGATTCACATGTAAACAAAAGATGAGTACTGTTGAAGCTCCATACTCAAGGAAATTTAGCACCTACCGAAATAAGCTTTTTCTTTTGGAAATACACGGTGTAGCTGCCTTATATCAATCTATATAAATGAGTATGCCCTCACTCTCATAAATGAGATTTCGAAAAAAAAATCGAGCAAAAACGAACTTCACAATAGATTTCCATGAAGCAGCGATGGATATAGCACATAGACCGAGGGGGTTAAAAGGCGACTTACTACGGGACTGGATTTGCCGGCGGCGCTTCCGCTCCTTCTGCATAGACATGAGCCGATTCAGCAACATCGGCCCCATGAGTCTCGAGAGCACGAAAGCGGCGAGCGGCCGACCTCTGGTCGCCTTTCCCTCTCAGATCTCAGCTACGGAGACCGAACAGACAAGAGCGATGGGAGGAATTCCCTTTTGACCTGCGCCGCCTTACGTACGAGGGTAGAATCTCCTAGCCCGCCACGTGTCCGACCGGGTCTTCGTCTTCCTCAGCCATCAACGCCGCCTTCGAGTTCTTCTTCCTTAATTAAATTCGTCGGCCACTGCCTCCGCCCTGGCGCGCCCCCACCCACGTGCCTCCGTCTCCGTTCCCGGCGCCGTCAACGCCCGCCGCCACCGCCAGCGTCGCCACGCCGCACGCCCACGCAGCCGCCGCCACGCTAAATTCTACGTGTCACCCCCGCCTGCCGCCCGTGGCTTCGTCGGCGCCACCCACCGCCGGGTCGCAGCCGCTGACCCCCTCCCACCTCCTTCTATGGCCAGGAAGAGAAGAAGCCCCCCTCGACAACCCGGGCACCCTAACTCCTCCGTCCTACTCCACCTCCGGCACCGACGCGCCGTGCCTGGTCGCGCGCTAGCGAGACGCGCTTTACACTTTCCGAACTTTTGTACAAGTGACCTTTGCTCCGCAGTCCGCACCAACCAGCAACCTCACATCGGTTTTCGTTTATCGGATCATCGTAAACATGATCGCCGGTTGCCGCGGCCAAGCAGCTCATCCCGTGGCTCGCGCTCTCCCTTCCGTCATCCCGCAGGGCCGACCGCACCGCCTTCTGCAGCCTCTCCGAGAAGGCCGTGTACGACATGCGGTGGAACCTCTGCGGCTCGTCGTCGCTCACGGCAAGCGAAGGAACTTCCTCGATTGAAGTACACGAGGTCAAGATATGGTGCTTCTTGACCAAAAATAAGGATGAATTTTTTGTACAGGTTGGAGTAGTGGAGTAGTAGTACTGAACAGGAGTGAGCTGACTGAAAATGACTGGCAAGCTGACTGCAGTAAAACATGTTTATACTTGATACGATGTCCGGATGAATCGTCCACGTCGGTTTCTAGCTGGGCTGTAAATAATGAAAAATCTCTCCGAACGGATTTTTGTTGTTGTGTATGGACATCTGTCAACGTGAAGTTTAACTAGTTATATCACTGTCATGTTTTGGTTAAAAGCCACGAGTAGGATGCCGTTAACCCTAAGATCAGATATTGTCGTGACGCAATTATGGTTACTACTGATGATCAAAAAAAAAAATTATGGTTACTACTGTGTTCACCTGTCACGATGCCGTGAACTGTAGCCTTCAACACCATGCTCTTAAATGACAGGAATCTTGTAAGCAAAACTGACAGTGAAGTTGGAATACGATGCAGCACTGCCGCACTTGACACCTGAGAAAGAGGATGGGGACGATATATATTATTCCAATTAACCAAACATTAGGCTCTCAACTCTGCTTTGATAGGTTCGTTGCCATGGACATGTCACTGACCGAAATTCCCGATTCCTTTAATTTTCTCGAACAATCTTACAGCAAAACTGATCACGTTATAGCGTTTGCAGGGGGTGGTTGGCATGTCACCCGGTCTGCCTAAAAAAAGTCACCAGATGGGTGGCGAGGGAACCTGCCTCACGGTAAATGCTCCGCCCATTTCAGAATGCTTACCTTATCGTGATCATGATAGTACGACACTGTAAAAGCATTAGGTGATTTTGTCTGAATCTAATGTGTTTACTGTTTTGATGAACAGTCCAAGGGCTGCCCACTGTCAGTGAAGCCCCTGAAGCGTACTCTGGCTAAGCCTCACGGGGCTTTCCTCGGCAACAATGAAGCTGACGGCAAGAAGAGCAGCGCGTGAACAAATCTCAGCATGATGCTTGGCCGTCAACTGCCATGATGATATAGCTCCGGCCAGTAATCATGTAGCGATTGGCGAAACAGAAGCGCGGCGCCGCAGTCGCTGTTTAAGTACAAAAACTGCCAAATTTGCTTTTGCATAAATGTAAAATTCAGCTAGCTTTGCAAAATAGAGAGACCGGGATGTTTTCATTTGCTTGATGAAATAGAATTTCCCTTTATCTAAAAAAAGCTAGCTTTGCTAAGCTCCTCACTATTGTAATTGATGCTTTGAAAATCAATATTGGAGGTAAGTAATCAAGTGCGTCCTCCTCGCTTATTCAGAAGTTGTATCGTCATTACATGCTCATCTGCATCAGCTCTATTGCAGCATAAAGGAGTCATTCCGGATGGGGAGTCGTACGGCAGAGACAACAATATTGGATCAGTTCACCTTCCATTAATAGAAAAATTTAATAATAGACTCGGCTAGGCACAATATTGCTTATTTATTTTCTTCAGTAATCAGCTATGTTGCTGAATTTTGTAGGTAATCTTGCACATGATATGTGTGGACACGTAAAGGTGAGAAGGCTATTTCATAATAAAAAAAAAAACAAATCAGCCCTGTTATAGTGTACATATGACACATCCTCCTATACATCCTCTCATTCCTTTCTTCTTCATCACAATCTAAATAGGAAAACACCAAATTCAAAATTTTCTTTAAATTTTGTACCGAAAACTAGCGCTACAACTCTCCAGTCCAACAAGGCGTGTAAGGGAAAGAATCTTCTAAATACTCAGGACAATATTCTTTTGGGCACAAGTTACCCAAGTCCTCGAGCTTGGAGCTATTCAAATGATACGCTAGGCCTCTTTCCATAGAAGTATGCAAGAAGACAATCTCTTTGTAAGGGTGAAACCCAAGGATACCCATGTACAGATTAGAGTGGTGCTTCTGTACCCTGTCTTCAGAAGTGAGAATACTTTCATCATCAGAGTTCCATTCATGATCCTGTTCCACTAGTGTCTCATTGCTGGCACCTTCACTGTTAGCATTTTGTAAGATCCAAGGGCCGTGAGCTTGTTGGTGACAGTTGAGACTTGGCAAAGCTAGAGCGTGACAAGTACAGTGTTTCATTGCCCACTCCATTTGTTCAGCCGAGCCTTGCAGGACCCAAACCCAAAGGTGGTATTTTTCATCTAGTAACGCACAATAAACACCCTTCTCTGACTTTCCTAAATGAACCATTTTACGGTATTTGATTCCAATCCTCTTAGGTGGCTTGATTACTCGACACTCGTGGTTTGACAATGACAACCTGCAACACCATTTTTAAGCAAAAGAAATAAGGAATTATAACAGGGAAAATTCTGATCCAAGCAGTGGAAAAGAAACTATGAGAGAAATATGGAACTACCTTACAACAAAATTATTTTGACATTGGAGGTAGAGTGCGCCCCTGCAATATACTGCATGATGAGGTTTGGAGCGCAAGCGCAAGTCGGCAACTGTTCCTACAGCCTCACCTTCACGGACGAAGGACCTGTCCTCCCACCGCATCGTCCTTGATGAGAATACCTTTAGCATCAACAGTGATGGTGGCCATTCTGATTGCAGCAGAAGCACATTGTCTGCAGGGTGCATCTTGACTTGAAAGTTGTTACGAACATAGGGGACCAGGAACACCTCGTAATGCGACGACACGGTCGGATCGAAAGCAAGATGTCGGCGTTCGGAGAAATACCGCTCGTCCAAGTGGAAGGATACCGGGGGTTCGGGCAATGGCGCCCGGTCACCTGTGGCGGGGTTGAACACGGAGTCGAATTCCAGGAAGAGACCATTGCAGTAGCCATCTATGTCCCTGGGCTTGTAATAGGTGATGCCCATGCGAGCACGGGTGAAGAGTTCCTGTTCCTGGATCTCGAACTTGAGGCCTTCGTCCATGGTGGAGAAGCAGATGAAGATGCCAGCCAGCGAGAGCGGTAGGAGGTCCGTGCGCAGAAGGCCGTGGCTGTCGATGAGCATGCGCCACGCCCGACAGACGCAGCGAGCCACGGCGAGGTCACGCGGGGCGTTGCGGCGGACCACATCGGCGAGCAAGTCCTCGGGCAGCAACTGTGCCAAGTCCTCCATATTTAGGGCCTGTTTGGCTGCCCGTCGCAGTTCGCCACACCGAACTTGCGGCGGCGCCGAAGCTGCGGTGGTGTTTCTGGGCGCCACACTCGCGGCGGCCTTTTTAACTACGAAACGTTGTGGCGGCCTCTGTTTACTCTTCAACCAAGCAACGACGAAGTTTTCTGTGGCTGCTAAACTTTTGTTGTGGCAACCGGTGGCGGGCAACCAATCGTCCCCTTAAGGCGTCCGGTCGTTCCTTAAGCTTGTACTTAAATCAAATTTTTTGAACTTTGACTAATAATATATAGAAAACCATAAGAATTGACAAGATAAAAATGCTTTTATGAGATCCATCGTGAAATGAACTTTCATAATATATAACTATCTTACTTTAAAATAATATATATGTTTAAATATTATTAGTTAAAGTTTAAAAATATTAACTTAGGACAAAACTAGATATTATACATTATATGGACAGAGGGCAGATTTGATCTCAACCCGAGTAAAACCGTTGTTGGCTCTATTAGATAAACTCAGTTGTTGCCGTGACGTGTTGTAATCAAGAACTTGTTTGTCTGTTGTAACTCGATCTTATCACGGCAATAACGATTCCGCCAATCTTGCTCATCTGATTCTTTCATCCAGGCTCTATTTAAGGACGGGAGGATATGAGTTTCATGACCTCTCGTGATCCGTTTCGGCTTTCGTTTCCAAGTCCTAGTCGGTCTGCCCTCCAAATCACGGAGATTGCACGAGCAAGACTGGCCAGACTCCGCGCCTCGGACACTCACTTGCAAATAGGATAGAGCTCTCTCTTCCCTGGGTTGGGTTCACAAGTTGTCCCGTGCCACTGCAAAAGGTGTTCAGCACTTCCTTAATTTGCCACGCCTCGCATTCTCCAGCTTTAAAAAATAGCAAGCAATCATCAGCAAACATAAGATAGGATATTCGGGGTGCTCTTCTGGTTCTGGTAACTCTTTGAACTGTGTAAACCATATACAGAGCAGGAAATAGGAGATGCTCTTTTTCAAATTGGACCACTTAAAGCGCCAGGGCCAGACGGATTTCCGGCAAGATTTTTTCAGAGAAATTGGGGCCTACTAAAGGAAGAGGTGGTTCCTGCGGTCCAAAAGTTCTTTGAAACAGGCATCATGCCAGAAGGAGTTAATGAGACGGCCATTGTATTAATCCCTAAGGTTGATTATCCAGAAATCTTAAAGGACTTTCGGCCTATTAGCTTGTGCAATGTGATATACAAGGTGGTATCTAAATGTATTGTGAACAGGCTGCGGCCCCTTCTTCAGGAAATTATCTCCGAGAATCAGAGTGCCTTCATTTCGGGGAGGATGATAACAGATAATGCGCTCATAGTATTTGAATGTATACATGCCATCAACTCAAACACAGATGACAGGAGCCAATTTTGTGCGTACAAACTGGACTTATCCAAGGCTTATGACCGTGTCGATTGGGGTTTTCGACAAAAAGTATTGTTGAAGCTAGGCTTTCAAAGCACATGGGTTCAGTGGATTATGTCTTGTGTGACCACTGTCCGCTATACAGTCCGCTTCAATGGGGTGCCTACAGCACCTTTTACCCCGTCCCGTGGTCTACGCCAAGGTGATCCACTTTCGCCTTATTTGTTCCTTTTTGTGGCTGAGGGTCTCTCAAATTTGCTACAGAAAAAGATTAATGATGCTTCACTACAAGAGCTCAAGATTTGTAGGGGCGCACCAGGAATATCACACTTGTTATTTGCCGATGACACACTATTGTTTTTTAAAGCATGTGCTGATCAGGCTAACAAGGTAAAAGAGGTCCTGGACACATATGCTCGGTGCACTGGGCAGCTTATCAACCCGGCAAAGTGTTCAATCATGTTCAGCACTAGAAGCAATGACGACGTGCAAGAACAAGTCAAACAGATTCTGGGAGTTCATGTAGCAGGCTTTGAAGCAAAATATTTAGGACTACCAACCCCAAATGGTACAATGAAGCGAGAGCGCTTTCAGCCTTGCAAAGAGCGTCTACGGAAGAGATTATCAGATTGTACAGAAAAGAATATGTCGGGGGCAGCGAAGGAAGTGTTAATCAAATCTGTGGCTCAGGCCTTGCCAATATATGTGATGCGTGTGGAGGAGCAAAGGAGCCCGGCGGTGCGCCGTCGAGATGAGCCGGAAGGAGGCGATGATGATAGGCCGACCAAGCGCGGGGGAGGCGCGAACTGGCTGGCCGGAGCGCCGGTCTATCTGCTGCATGGTGGCGGCAATGGTAATCAGGAGGCAACCTCGCGCTGCCGTTGCGCGCCGGACGGCTCCGGTGGGCGGCGACGGCGGAGCAGCTCCTGCCCCCCGGCGAAGCTAGTCCGGGGGGTGGGGCCCGCGGCGCATTCAAGGCGGGAAGAGGGTAGGTGCATTCAAAGCACTCACCTGCCAGTGGACCCTGAGGGAGGAAGGGTTCAAATTGAAGAGGATGTGGGAGAAGCGGGAGGAGGCAGTAAGTGCTATGACCCAATGGAAGATGAAGCATTGTGCCGGCCCATGCTTCAGAAAGGGCATGAAACTAACTTTGAGAAGGGGCATGGAGATGACAACCGTGTGGGCCAGGTGGAGGAGGCCCGGCAACAAACAGGGGACCAGGAAGACAGCGGCCATGGCGAGGCAGGCCACCCGTATGGCCTGGCACTGGAGGAGGCCCAGCAAGAACTGCAGGTCTCAAGCGGGGCGCAGGAGAACATTGAAGGCCAGCTGGACCAGGATGCGGGCCGCCAGGAGACCCAACCCCCACCAAATGGCGTTCGCCTTCAGGCCTTCTCTGAAGCGATGAAGAAGAAAACAGTGCCAGCCCTCCTTGGTACGCCGGCGCAGAAGAAGAAGATCACCAATGCCCAGGACGGTGAGCAGGACACTCAGAAGAAAGATACGCAGAGAAGGAGCAGGCGTCTTGCCAAAAAACTGAAGCCCAATGTGACGATTGAGCAGCAAGCAGTTGAGCTCATCATGAAGAAATGTGGCACTCTCAAGCAGCAGGCTGAGTCGCAGGAGGAGGCTCAGGAAGATCTAGCAACCAGTTTTGCTGAGCCACTGCCGAGAGACACCATCTCGGAGCTAAGGGACCTGTTTGGCCTGCAGGGGGTAGGGAATGGATTCCATGATGTGCTGGCGATTGATGCTGATGACTGAAAGCCGCGTGAAGGAGGAAGAAGGAAGTGAAGCATCAGCTATCATGTGTTTTATCCTTTTAATTTATGTCAAAGTGTGGGGAAGGAAGCCGCATGTGGCAACGTTATGTATTAGCGGCTGTAGTGGAGGTGTAATGTTTGTCATGGTATGTCAACTGTATGTCCAGGGAAAGCGGTGGAATGATATGGATATGGGTATGATTTGGAGGTGTCGATTGTTTCCAAATGAATGATCAGCACTGCATCATATTTAATTGGAACGTCAGAGGTCTGAATAATAGTGTAAGGAGAAAAATGGTCAGAGACTATGTGCAAGACACACGAAGCACAGTGGCATGCCTACAGGAGACAAAGTTACAGGAGGTTAATGATGCAGTAATCAGTGAGACACTGGGACCAGCTTTTGTACAAAGTTATGCTTTCTTGCCGGCACAAGGAACTAGAGGAGGGATAATAGTGGCTACAAATAATGATTACTACACAATCAAGGAGATTCACACTAGGGAGCACATGGTCACTGTGAAGGTCGAGGCAACAAAGTCAACAGTTCAATGGTGGATGACCAGCGTCTATGGACCGCAAGAAGACAATGCAAAGTTGGAATTTCTGCAGGGCATCAAACAAATGCGTAGCACAGTCGGGGACAAATGGCTGCTGTTGGGAGATTTTAATATGATCCTTCATGAGGATGACAAGAGCACTGATAACATCAACAGAAGAACCATGCAGGCCTTCAGAGCAGCGGTAAATGAACTAGAAATCAGGGAGTTAACACTAACAGGAAGAAAATACACGTGGACGAATGACCACACGCTCACCAGAATTGACAGAGCCTTTTGCTCCAACGAATGGGACCTCATGTTTCCAAATTGTGTTCTGGCGGCAATATCCTCCATGGCTTCAGATCACAGTCCACTGCTGCTGGTAGGGGATACACAAAAACAGATTTATCGGGGGTTCACATTTGAATCCTTCTGGCCGAAAATTGATGGGTACCTACAAGCAGTTCAACAATCATGGGCACGGCCGACCAATGAAGACAATTGCTTCCTGCACCTCCACATCAAGCTTCAGAGGACAGGAAAAGAACTGAGGAAATGGGCGAAAAGCAAAATAGGGAACAATAGGCTCCTGTTACACGCCAGCAGAGTGCTCATCGCCATCCTTGAGGTAACGCAGGAACATAGGCAACTCAATGAAGATGAAGTCAGGCTAAAGAGAGACCTAAAACAGAAAACATTGGGTTTCTCGGCCATAGAAAAATTACGGGCGAGGCAAAAGGCCAGACTCACCAATATAAGGGCTGGAGATGCAAATTCCAAGCTCTTCTTCATACGAGCAAATGGAAGAAAAAGAAAGAACTTCATCCAGCAGCTGCAAACGGAAACTGGGCACGTCTTCACACATGATCAAAAGCAGCAGGTGATATACAACCATTTCAAGAAGGTACTGGGCACAACACAGCCAAGACAATTCTCCTTGGACTGGGAGAATTTGGGTCTGCAGAGGATGGATCTTGACCATCTCGAGCTCCCTTTCACCGAAGATGAAGTATTTGCAGTAATCAAGCAGCTGCCCAATGAAAAGGCACCGGGACCAGACGGGTACATAGGCCTTTTCTTCAAAAGCGCATGGGATATAATAAAGGGAGACATCATGCAGGCCTTAAATTATTTCTTCCACCATCAGAGACACAATCTGAACCTCCTCAACTCAGGCCTCATAGTGCTGATACCCAAGCAGGAGGGAGCAACAAAAATAACTGAATACCGCCCCATTAGTCTCACCCACAGTGTGGCCAAGCTAATCTCAAAAATCCTGGCATGTAGACTTGCAAAAAATCTTGAGCAGCTTGTTGCAAGAAGTCAAAGTGCCTTCATCAAAAGAAGAAGTATACTGGACAATTTCTTGTACACGCAAAATCTCATCAGAGAGCTACATAGAACCAAAACACCAACTCTGTTCCTCAAGCTTGACATAGCAAAGGCTTTTGACACGGTCAAATGGGACTACCTCCTTGAAGTGCTCCAGCAAATGGGGTTCGGCAGGAAATGGAGGGAATGGATTTCGGCTCTACTCTCATCGGCCAATTCTTCAGTTCTATTAAATGGTGCAAGAGGAAGAAGTTTCAGACACGAGAAGGGACTGCGGCAAGGAGATCCATTATCCCCAATGCTTTTCATCTTAGCAATGGAGCCTCTGCAAAGACTGCTAGCTCTAGCAACAGATGCTTCCCTCATTCGGCCGATAAACAACAGGGCAGCAAAGCTCCGCATCAGCATGTATGCAGATGATGCTGCAATTTTTGTGACGCCAAAGAAAGAGGACATTGAAGCTATCCAACATATTCTCCAAATTTTTGAGGAAGTCTCGGGGCTAAAGATCAATATAAATAAATGTGCAGCTTATCCGATAAGATGCGAAGGATTGGATCTGCAAAGCATAATGCAGCCATTTCCATGTGCCACAAAGGCCTTCCCTTGCAAATATCTAGGTCTGCCATTGAGCATCAACAAATTGAAAAAAGCGGACGTCCAGCCGTTGATCGACAACATAGCTGCAAGGCTGCCACTATGGCAAGGAAAATTCCTTAACAAGCACGGGAGGTTGAGATTGGTGAACTCAGTACTCTCCTCCATCCCGATCTACCACATGACAGTTTTCCCATTGAAAAAATGGGCCACAAAGTGCATCAACAAATACAGAAGAAACTTCCTGTGGAAGGGATGTGAAAATGCAAATGGAGGTCATTGCCTAGTGAACTGGAGGAGGGTGGAGCGACCAAAATCTCTAGGAGGCCTCGGAATTCATAACCTGGAATTTTTTGGAAGGGCATTGAGATTGAGATGGCTTTGGTATGAATGGACGGACAATGAGAGGCCATGGGTGGGCACTCAGCCGCCGTGTGATGCAACTTACAGACAACTCTTCAGAACAAGCACAACCGTTATCCTTGGTGATGGGAAAACTGCCAAGTTCTGGCACTCTAGTTGGCTCAGTGGGAGAGCGCCAATGGACATTGCTCCCGACCTGTACAAGCTGGCCTACAGGAAAAACAATACCGTCTTCCAAGACTTGCAAGGAAATCAATGGACGCGGGGATTGCACAGAATGGAGAACGTTGATCAAATCGCACAGCTCATAATGCTTTGGGGACTGATTGAGGATGTGAGACTCAGTGACCAACCTGACCAAATCAAATGGAATTGGACTGCGAACGGGCAATACACGCAAGATCAGCATATATGGCACAATTCCGAGGATCATACAACACCTTTGATGCGGCCACCATTTGGCGAGCTCATACTGAAGGAAAGCACAAGTTCTTTGCATGGCTACTGATGCAAGAGAAGATACTTACGGCGGACAAACTAATTAAGAGAAATTGGCCGTGTAACCCGATATGCCCTCTATGTCACATCGAACAAGAGACTGCACTTCATTTGTGCATCAACTGTTCGTATGCAAAGCAGGTGTGGGAGCGAGTAAGCACTATGGTGGGAGGTATCATTCAGCCGCCACATGCAACAACACAGTCCATTCAAGATTGGTGGAACCAGCATATGTCGGGGATTGGCAAAGACCAGAAGCGGGTAAATGCTGCGCTGCTAATCTATACAGCATGGCATATCTGGAATGAAAGAAACAGGCGCGTCTTCACGCAGATGGCGAAGCAGCCAGCACAGGTGGTGCAGATGATCAAAGAAGATATCAGCCTGAGAAGCATGGCCTTCGGCGCAAGCAGCATTCTGCCAAATACAGAGGAGGAGCAGGCTTTCGTGTAATAAAATCTTAAGTTTTCTTTTCCGTAACTCTGTACATAAATTTCTTTCTACCTTAATGAAAAGGCAGTTCTCCTGCCCCGTTTTCAAAAAAAAAAAAATGTGATGAGTGTTTTCCAGTTACCACTGAAACTGTGCGATGACTTCACTAGCATTATTCGCGAGTTTTGGTGGGGGACTGACAAGGGCAAGTGAAAGATGGCATGGGTAGCATGGAAGTCACTGATCAAGAAGAAGTGCCAGGGCGGAATGGGCTTCAAAGACCAAAGGTTGTTCAACCAAGCCTTATTATCAAGACAGGCATGGAGGTTGATCCAATTCCCTGATAGCCTATGTGCTAGATTGTTAAAGGCTAAGTATTACCCGAGGGGTTGTCTCATTGATACGGCTTTCACATCAAATGCATCAAGCACTTGGCAGTCAGTCATGCATGGGCTGAATCTTCTTAAAAAGGGAGTAGTGTGGAGGATTGGGTCTGGTACGCAAGTACGGATATGGCGAGATCCATGGATTCCACGGGACTACTCTCTGCGCGTCACAACACCTAAAGGAAGATGCCGACTTAGGTGGGTTTCAGAGCTGTTGGATCAGTCAGGTAGAGAATGGGATTATGGCCGCCTGGCTACCATTTTTAATCCACCAGATGCAGAGGCGATAGCAAATATTAAATTGCCAAGCAGAGCTACTGAAGATATAATTGCTTGGCATGGCGACAAGACTGGCATCTTTACTGTAAGAAGTGCTTATAATTTGGCTTTTCAGTTCAAATATGGTGAATGCAATGCAGGAGCATCTAGCTCTTCCAGCAATGGTGATAGGAAGCTTTGGCAGCATGTTTGGAAAGGGAATGTGCCACCAAAAGTCAATGTTTTTGCTTGGAAATTATCAAGAGATGTATTACCGACAAAGGCCAGTAAAGTAAAGAGAAAGCTGGAAACAGTTGCGACATGCGAGCTATGCGGTGGAGGTGTTGAGAGTAGCTTCCATGCTGTAGTTACCTGCCCGTTAGCGAGTGATCTTCGTCAAGCTATGAGAATGCACTGGCCGCTGCCCAGGGAGGACCTCTTCATGTTAACAGGCCCAGATTGGTTTCTTCTCTTGCTGGAACAGTGTTCGGACGAGCAGAAGGATTTGGTGAAGCTGCTGCTGTGGAGAGCATGGTCAGTGCATAATAATATCACGCATCAGTCAGGCCCTACCTCTGTACGGGAGTCGGTACATTTCCTAATCAGCTATCGTGAGACGTTGTGCATGGTACGGCAACCGTCGGACCCAGTTGGCAAAGGAAAAGGGCTGTTGTGGAATCAAGGCGCCAAACAGAGAAGTAATCCATCTGCAAAACCTGAGGACCATCGCTGGATTCCACCGGATGTGGGATGGACGAAAATCAATGTTGATGGTGGATTCGTGGAGCAAACTGGGCAAGGAAGTGTGGGAGTTATTGCTAGGAATCATGAAGGAAAGGTATGCTTCACAGCTTGGCGGGTTTTGTTCAGATGTGCTAGTGCAATCGAGGCCGAAGCACTCGCGTGTGTTGAAGGGTTGCGGCTGGCAACAGAATGGTCGCAAGGTCGCATCATCATTGAGACTGATTGTGCTAGAGTTGCGGCAGCCATGAAGGCAAAGAAAAGGGACAGATCGGAGATCGGCTTCATCATATCAGAAGGCATGGAGCTGAAGCAACTGATGCAGGAAGTTGCTGTTGTCCAAGTAAATAGGGAGCGGAACAAAGTTGCACATGAGTTAGCAGGCTTAGCTAGGAGAAACCTTCATACTGCTGTTTGGTTGAGGCAGGCACCTGTGTGTGTTCATGACCTCATCCACTCAGATTGTAACACTCTCATTGGCTAAGTAATAAAGCTCCCTTTTTACTCGCAAAAAAAAAAACTCTGATCGGTGTTATTCCATCGTTATCCTGTTCCTTGTTCAATAAAGCATACAGGCAATTCAGTAACAAAGAGAAAAAAAAAATACGGAGACAACGGGTCACCTACAGTGGACACACAAACACATTATCCACGTTAGAACTTAGGACATGATTTCAGTGCAACAATTTTCAGTTGGAGAAGTTGTCATCTTGCCCATCATTTTTGCCTAAGCCATCAATCTACCACTAAATTGATTGCGTAAATTTTGTCCCATCTTTAGATTTTTTTATATTTTAATACAAGTTTTAAAGGCTAGAATTCCTTACATACATACTCCCTCCGTTTTTAATATATGATGCCGTTGACCTCTTTTCTTACTTTGATCATTCGTTTATCTATAAATATTTATGTAAATAGCTAAGTATATATGTTAACCTTAAAATGCCTTTGACGATGAATTCAATGATATTCATTTCACATTTGGAAAGTAATTATTTAAATCTATATTATTAATCAAAGTTTAACAAAAACATCAACGGTGTCATATAATTAAAAATGGAAGAAGTATAAAGGAATGGAATGAGTAGTCCTACCGGCAGGCTATGTGGGACATGTGGGAGGTTGCTCGTTTTGCAGGCCACCGTGGAGCTAGCCGGGGGCTTGCTTGCATGTGTGCTGCGCGCTTGCGAAGGCGCCGGCGCTTAGAGCATTTTCAGCATGGAATCACCGTTAAACGTCCAGACCTGCGGAAATTAGCAGCAATGAAGCACTGACGGCAAGAAGAGCAGCGCGTGAACAAATCTCAGCATGATGCTTGGCCGTCAACTGCCATGATGATATAGCTCTGGCCACTAATCATCTAGCGATTGGCAAAACAGAAGCGCGGCGCCGCAGTAGCTGTTTAAGTATATCCGTATAATAGGTGCTCCTGTACATAAAGCCTGAAAAATGGGTTCAGTTGTTTACAGAACTGCCAAATTTGCTTTTGCATATCTGTAAAATTCAACTAGCTTTGCTAAGCTCCTCACTATTGCAAATTTGCAATTGATGCTTTGAAAATCAATATTGGAATACGATTAAACGGTTATGATATATAAACCCTTTGATGTTTTATTAGATCAGATCGGACACTTATTTGAGCTGACGAATAGTATAACTTTCTCTGCTTGACGCTGCTTAATTAGACCCCATATATGAACAAAGATTATGTTTGATCATTCATTTTCCGTGGAGAACCTGCTCGTACTCGCTCAGTGTGTGGGCTGCCCTCATGCAACCTCTAGGTATAACGGTACAGCAGTTACCTCGAAGCAATTACCGCAGATTTAAGATGTGGTGGGATAATACGATGGGACCGAGGGGCATTCCGAATGCTACTCAAAACAAGCTGTGATCATCTTCATCATTTGGAATCAGTGGAAGGAACGCTACCGGCGCGTGTTCAGTAACAAGGCCATGCCGGCAAAGTCGGCAACACAACTGTCAGCAGTCATCCAACATGACATTCGGCAATGGCAGATGGCGTGGGCACATTGTGAGGAGCGTCAGGGTAGCAAAGGGTGCCACTGTATATATTGTTTTTCCTTTTCGTTTCTGCAACCATTGTAAACACTTCGCTTTTTTTGTTCTACTATAATGAAAGGCAGAACACCTGCCATTGCTCTCAAAAAAAAAAAAATTATCCCCTAAGATCATAGCTAGACAGATAAATATGCCCAAAGATAATTAGTAAGAAGGGAAAATCAGTATGCATCATATCAGCAAATCATGATTCATGTCATCCTGATGCACCTATACTACACAAGATCCATATCAAGGTCAGTTAAATTGGTGGCTCCACGCCTCCACCACAAATGCTAGATATAGTTGCAGTATGAACAGTAACTTACAACAAAATTGAAAGTCTGACAGACAGAAGCATCAGAGACAAAACCAATGAAAAATGATCGTAAGCTCAGGAAAAGACCAATAATCATCAGCAAGACAAATCTCTACATACTTCCAAGTAGATTTATAAAAAGAAGAGCCAAAATCAATAGTAAACCTTCTCAATCAATATTGTACAGGAGTCGCATAACCTCAAAGCTATGCGCACCAACTGCACTTGTCTGAACATTAACAGCCCGCTATTCACGAATGGACCTGGAATTATGTAAACTTACAGCTGTCTGCTTGCTAATCGCGCTTAATTTGGTTGAGGTGACGACTTCAGATGTAAGTTCAGTCTTCCACTATTTACTCGCTCCCCCAGGTCCAAGCTTTCCTTGTAAATCTTCTTTGACAAACACCTTTGTCCTTCTCAGAATTCAACACCTCGTGTAATCCTACAGAAAGCACACCCAAAAGTTACCATATGAACATCTTTAGAAGATAAACTACACATCATGAGGACGGAGGGAGGATAAGATGGAAAATTCAATCAAATTTACAATGCGTGCAATGTCCATTCATGCTTCCAACATAAGTGCATCATACAAGCCATGGTCAAGAACCGTTGAAAATTTTGCTCCAAACTGAGTTCAAGCTTTCACTCACAATATGAGCTCGGTCAGCCTGCAAGCTTTCACCATGGAATTTTAGATTGTACCAGTACCTAAAGTAATACGATCTCTACTGATCCAATCTTAAATAGAGTCAAAAACACTTCGTATAAGATTTAACTGTTCATGACTAGATTGAACGGCATCTTTTACAATGCAGGATTCATAATAACAACATTGTGAGCTTTTGGAAGATGAGCACCTTACTCTCAGGAACAAAGTTTCAAAGATGGGAGAAGCTCTGTGGTTGCTGCTTACCAAGCTCAATTCTCTGATAAGAATATTCATGGCTCTGAGTTCTCTCCACTCCTCTGTCCTTGTTCCCCTAGATTAGCAGGCCATAAAAATATCAGAATTCTAGTTGAGAACTGATACAGAAACAACAACATATGAGACAGGAGTATTTCAGCAATTCCTATCCAGCAATATATGAGACACCATATCACGACAGTTTCAGAAATGAGAGTCCTCAAAACATTGCATAGGACAGAGGAGGCGTGAACTGTTTCTCTTCAATAATTTTCGACGACCAGTTCAGTGAAGGAAGCGGCATATATAGCCGGACGAACTCACTGACAGCTAGGACCCAATGTACAGACTCGATGACATCTAGGACCCAATGTATAGACTGAACTAGACAACACGTAAAACGATCGATACGCCTTAGTTTCCCTGTAGGCTCCCGCCCTCATCTTCACTTCTGAATTCCGAAAGCGTGATCCGAAAGTACGTCTTCTTCTTATGCATTGTGCCATGCCTGATTCTACAGCTATTACAGCCAGTCCCTGATCTAAACGAAGAAGATCTCCTGGCCCCAAACCCGGTACAGCTGCTTCTTTGCCGCCTCCAGCTCCGCACGGGACTGCGAACTCGCGGTGCCCTCCCTCTCCAGGACCTCGGCTGAAAAACTAATGATGTGGCTCACACATGGACGCCCGAATGGCAGGGTCGTTGTATGAGCAACCGCGGTGGCGTGGTTAATGTGGGGATTGAGAGATTTGGGCGGGATCAGGGGATTTCGCGGAGATCAAGGGAATTAAGGGATGAGCAATGGGACGGGAGGGAGATGAAGCGGTTATAGGGGAGTGGAACAAGAGAGGGTGTTGCTTGCGGTTCCGTTGGTAATCACAACAAACAACAAAAATAACTAGTGGTATCATTGGTGTACACATAATGTGCAAATAATCTTACAAAAAAATATGGTATATGGGCTTTGTTCCGAAATACAAATCATTCTTTTACATGATTTTCTAGATTTAACTACTAATTGCAATACATGTCATGTATTCAGGTACATAAATCTCATGATACTTTGCATGGAAATTCGCTTTTGCTTGCGAGGTTCAATAGAAGATGAGAAAATTTGTTAATAAAGGAAGCTCTTTCTAAAAAGGATGACAAGCTTCGATTTTATTGGACTTTGTTAAACTAGTGGTATGCTACAGCCTTTGTTAAAAACCTGTAGGTTAAGTTGGTCACTACATCACTACTATATAGTGATGGTGATAACATCTTTTTCTCAAAGTACCTTTTCAAGATGTAAATAAAAATATCAAACT
This sequence comes from Eragrostis nindensis, assembly GCA_012490785.1. NCBI lineage: Eukaryota > Viridiplantae > Streptophyta > Magnoliopsida > Poales > Poaceae > Eragrostis > Eragrostis nindensis. Next base: position 830,186 of record JAAXCT010000116.1, on the reverse strand, counting down.
TTAATCAAATATTAGATATTATCACATAAAAATCAATAAGTGTAAATTATTCATTTCACATAAAGATAAGGTGTGTGAAATATAGTTTGTAAATTCATATGATATTATTATGTGACTCATAGCTCCTAGGGCACTTTCTACGTTGATGTGGCATGTGTCTCACCCTAATTTTGCTGCTCGTGAGTATTACTATGATGACGCTGCTTGCTCCACAGCACGTGAAACATGGTGATGTGCTAGCTAGAGTGCCTTAGAGAAGGGGTGACGCGACCATCTTTGCATGGTATTGGTTGTGGAGGTAGGAGAGGCATCGGTAATCAGAGATGAACATTGGTAAGTGGGAACCAGAAGTATCTGGCCAGCAGCCCATGCGAAGTAGCATTAGAGCTCAATGCTCATCAGTGTTTATCTCGTAGTTTGAAACTATACACTTGCCCAAAAAAAATATGGAGAGAAATGTGCCGTAAAAAGAAGCACTACAAGGCCTCATAAGAGCAAAATGGCGATTATACGTGGTCCACTGAGCGTTTACACGCTCCTAAATAATACTGAACGTTTACACAAGACGGGCCTTGTCGGTGTCACATCGAATTCAGCCGGTCCACGCCTAACTACTGGAGCTTCTACATCCATTTCTTTGGTATTCTATCAAGCGGGTACAGGTGGAACTTAATTGAAAAATACAGCTCAAAGATCTCTCAAAAGAATCATATGGCATGCAGCATCATGCTATATTTTCAAGAACTCAATGACAAACACATGCTTTGTATCTTACTATACTTGACCAACAGATGATATATCATGACTCCTTGACCCATGAGGCCATGACGCATAAAAGAACTCCTTATACACCAACAAACTCCGAAACTGTCCTTTACCTACACTAAACTAATTAACAACTTTGATTATTGGGAAACCTTCAGTCACGGAATTTTGTGTGATGGATTATGACACAAATATTATCGCAATAATTATTAGCCACCTCATTAAGTTATGTGTTGATTTCACAAACCCACCAGTTATGACTTAATTTCATAAACCCACCAAAACTTTAGCCTTATAGTCACAAACCTACTAAGTATAGAACAAGTTTCACAAACCCACCATAAATATTGGGTGTAGTTTCACAAAGCCACCATTTTGTTTACTCATACCGTATGGTTCTTTTACGGTCCCACATGTCATCTGCACATACCTAAGATCTTATACACACTGACTTACCATGTGATGTTTGTCTATACTGTATATGTTTTCGAGTGTGTTTGACTGACATGTGGGACTGTGATTATGAGATATCGTATAAGGGAAAAAGTGGTGGCTTTGTGAACCTACACCCCAAACATATGATGGGTCTGTGAAACTTTTAGACTTGGTGAGTTTGTGCTATAAAACTAAAGTTTTGGTAGGTTTGTGAAATTAACTCTTAAGTTATTGTTTTTGCTCGCGTACAAAATGAAGTATCTAGAGAAGTATACAAATAGCTCTAGGTTTTAGTTTTTCTCCGTCGGAGATGAGGATGACTGTGGTGGATAGTGACATGGTCATGTTTCTTCAGATTGGAGTTCTCGTTTGGCATATCCGCCTGAGATAGTCATCCTAGATGGTTGAAATTTGCGGCTTTCTTGTCTCCCATTGATAGAGTAGGCATTGTTTGAGTGGCTTATGTAATTAGAAGATGCAATATGGTTTAATATCAATAAAATTCTCTTTTCGCAAAAAAGGCTCTATCTAATATAATATTTGGCGTAGCTGTTTAAGATTTTTCGACTCTTAGTTGTTTAAGATTTAACGATTGTAGTACACGAGGTCAAGATATGGTGCTTCTTGACCGCAATAAGGATGAATTTTTCGTAGGTTGGAGTAGTGGAGCAGTAGTACTGAACAGGAGCGAGCTGACTGGAAATGATTTTTTTTTTTATCTCAACACTCGTTTCTTTATATTGCGTGGGGTTCAACAGAGTCGCGAATCAATAGAGAGTTTACGAAGGATGGGAGGGGATCAAACCAGATGGTATCTTGATCCGGATCCCGAACTAAACTGGAACGAGCTAACTCGTGCGCACAAGAGTTGCACGATATATTACAATGGCGTAAAGCCAGAACAGAGAAATCTAAGGCGAGCGTTCTTCGAGCCTCCTCTTTGAACAACCAGCCTCCCAGTGCGAAGTCATAAGCATCAGATGTGATTGCATCCTTTAAGTTCATCGAATCCGTTTCCAGCATGACATGGGAGATACCCAACTGTTGTGCACATCTCAGAGCAGCAAGGCAAGCATGAGCTTCCGCATGCAAAGCATCATACAGGTTATGCAGAGCACCAGGTCCTGCCGCCACACAGCCTGTTCGGCATGGCTGGGCTGGTTACTGTAGCTACAGTACCACTGTAGCTACAGTAACCGCGTATTATGTCGAAATACGGGTATCTGGGTCTATACAGCCACCAGCCGCTACAGTAACCAGCCGCTACAGTAACCAGCCACTACAGTGCCTAATCAGCCGCTACAGTGCCAAAATCCTCTCACAAAACACTATTCAATCAGCTGCTACGGTACTTTCAGCCACCAGCCACCAGCCATGCCGAACAGCCCCACACCATCTCCCTGGTGGTCTCTGATGACGAATCCCCAAGCTCCTTTCCTGTTCTCTTTGACAAAACACCATCAAAGTTGATTTTCAACACATCTTCCGGTGGAGGAGACCATCGATCAGACCCTTGCCTATGTCGTTTCACGAGCTGACTGAAAATGATTGGCAAACTGACTGCAGTAAAACATTTTTTTTGTGAAGACTGCAGTAAAACATGCCGGTACGATGTTCGGATGAATCCACGTCCATTTCTAGCTGAGCTGTAAATAATGAAAAATCTCTCTGAACAGATTTTTGTTGGTGTGTATGAACATCTGTAAACGTGAAGTTTAACTAGTCATCACTGATATGTTTTTAGTTAAACGTCACGATTAGGAAGCTGTTAACCCTAACAGACTGTCATGACACAATTACGGTTGCTACTGTGTTCACCTGTCAGTGACAGGAACCTTGTAAGCAAAACTGACAGTGAAGTTGGAATACGATGCACTGATGCAGCACTGTAGTACTTGAGGAAGATGGCAGGGACCGACGATGTATATTATTCCAATTAACCAAACATTAGGCTCTCCTAACTCTGCTTTGATAGGTTCGTTGCCACGGACATGTCACTGACCGAAATTCCCAATTCCTTTAATTTTCTCGAACAATCTTACGTTGGAGAAACTGATCACGTTATGGCGTTTGCAGGGGTTGGTTGGCATGTCACTGGGTTTGCCGAAAAGAAAGTCACCATATGGGCGGCGAGGTGGGGCAGCCTGTAACGACGTTCGCTCGTACCGTGCCAAATCACAATTTATAATCGTCCTGTGAGTTGTTCGATTCCGATATTGAGTACGCCACCGGAGACACCGCATCTGACGGCTAACAGCAGCGCCGGAGCGGCTATGTCATCTGACGGAATCATGAATTCGCGTCGCAACGTGGTCAATGTCATCATCAAGCTCGAAAAGGCTCGGTCGTTAACGAGCAGTGGCAATTTCGCCGAACTGAGGATGCGGTGGCCCCCCGCTGCGTTCAGACTCCAGAGTTCAGAACGCGCAGGCAAAGGTTTGGCCGTTTGGGACTGACAGAATTTGGCGCAGCCTTTGACGCCCCCAAAAAGATCACAAACCGCGTGTGATTTTGCTTACGAGTCAACGCTGTCACCGGTCAGGATGCAGCTACTAGAGCGAGGAGGAGGAAAACAACCTGAAGGAGAAGGGCGTGCTGAGACTGTCATGTGACTGCTCGTTGCCATTTCGGCAACACAAGTTCTCCATTTCAGGCAGATGGCCGCCGGAGTGGTTGGGCGGTCGGATCAGACGTTGCTGCAAAAGATGGTTAACTTTAACGAAACGACGAGCCGCGCACGGATACAGGCGCGCATCAGCTGATCAGCGCGACAGGATGTGCTGACTCCATGGCGAACGAACACATGCACATCACGGCATCAGATCAGGCTTTACTGCCTGGAATGGCCAGGCAAAGCACGCAACCGAGAAATGGGAAAAGAAAACACATAGATCCAACCACCACACCATATGCATTCTCACCCTCCTGTTTTTGCTTGCCACCAGCCACCAAATCGTACGCGTCATCAGATTTTCCATAGCAAGATCATCACATCTTTTTTGTTTTCTCAGTGAGTGTAACTGTGATGTGTAAAGGCCCTATTTTCCATTATCACTTGTCTTTTTTGTGACCCAGGCAATCATACCATCTCAGGGTTGTTGTTACAATTATTGATTGCCCGCCCGAAAACAACAAACATATATATGCAAGAAAATGAAAAAAAAAAGAATTACTGTAACAGGTGAGGGGAGAAGAGGAGAGGAGAGAAGGCTAATGATCCGATGGAAGAAAGGTGGACTAATTACTTGCGGCGGCGGACCTTGTCTTCCGACGCGGACGAGCTCTGCTGGCCGGCGCAGAAGACGTCGCTTGGGCCGTCCCCGCGGACGACGAAGTGGCCGAGCGACGGGGTGCCGCTGCCGGCGACGCGGTTCTCGTCGCAGAGGAACTCCTTGGCGAGCACCTGCTCCACCTCGAACTGGAAGTCGTGGATGAGCACGTCAGTGGGGCCCTTGGCCGCCGTGGCGCCGGAGCGCACCAGCACGGCGGTGGTGAAGATGGACGGCATCCGCCCCGGCGAGTTGGGGTTCCACCCGGAGGGCCCGTCGATGAGGACGACGTCCCACGCGACGTCGTAGAGGTCGTTGGGCAGGTCGTTGATGGCGAGGCGGCACTCGGAGAAGAGCAGGTTCTGGACGGGCCGGCACTCCTTGCCCCGCGACGCCCGCGCCGCCTGCAGCAGGTCCCGGAAGTCGCGCACCTTGGTGGTGTAGGACACGTCGTAGGCCTCCATCCCCGGGTGGCGCGGCTCCAGGTACTTGACGTAGAACTCGTTCTCGTCCAGGAACACGGTGCGCCCGCCGTGGTTGAGCGCCAGCCACAGCGGCGACTCGGCGCCGAGGCCGAAGACCAGCAGGTTGCAGGGCGCCCGCGCGCGGAGCACGGCGGCGACGGCGCGGATGTCCGTGTCCGACATCCGGTGCGTCGCGTTCGAGATGGACGCGAAGTGGACCAGCGCGTCGAACACCGGGAGCGGCAGCGCCGACCCGGACCCCGACCCAGCGCCGGCGACGCCGGACGCGGAGGATGATCCGGTGGTGGGGGCGAAGTGGGGGGTGGTGTAGAAGAAGGTGAGGAACGTGGCGAAGGCGAAGCAGGAGGCGAAGACGAGCACCATGGCGCGGCGGTGGCTCGACGCCGCGGCCGCCGCCGAGAGCTTGTCGCGGCTGCCCATAGACTTCATCGCGTCGCTGCCGTCCGGGCCGGAGATCGATTGCGCGGAAGGAAGCGAGCAAGCGTGGGTTAATTGGACTCGGCGCTGGCGACGAAGGAGCACGCGAGGAGGGAGGGAGGGAATCGAGCAGGGGAGTTGGGGAAAGAAAGGTCGTCGGGGACTTTGTCCCCGGTGGGAGCTGGTCAGCTGAATTAGGAGGCGAGTGGAGACTGAAGAGAGCTTTTGTACTAATTGTGCTGTCACTGACTGATTACCTGTCGTTGCTCGGTCCTTGGTTGGATTGGTTTGCTTGTCCCGCGTCAGGCCGCGGCACGTAGTTCGTGTTCGTGCTCTTAAGCGGGTTAGTGCAGCTCGGTGCTTTTAATATAATAGATCCTTGGTCATCGTATGAATGTATGACCGTGTGGATGGTCAGTCCTACAGCTCGTCGTACGACATGGAAGTATGTGACGCGTATGGCCGTCGCATGGAACACAGCTTGGGGCAGCGGCTGCAGTTCGAACGGGAGCTACATGCCGAGGTCGGCAACATGATTTCGTTCATCCATTGGTTTTGACCTAACGACTTGAGCTCGGCACGTCTCGTTCAGTATGCTTGCTGTAGCACGCCTCTGCGCATTACTACTACAGTACTCCATCTATTCGTAACCATTTTTTTTCTACAGCGACTCTGGTCGAGATATTCTACAGTCAATTTGATCAGGCGTCCAGTGATTTGCAGCCTCTGTTCTGTTTTTTAAGTGAAAACCATGGTAGTTGTCCTGCCGAGTGAAAAACAAAACGTGCAGTGGCCTATACAAAGTGCCAAGCATATTGACAATTTTCATTGAATTTGCAGTATTTTGGCTTCTTCATTTCGCAGTTACTGTAACTCCATCCATCGGATGGCGCAGAGCCGTCGGCTGCAAAGGATCCCGGCGCCTCGTGATTCCTAGCCATTGCCTTCGGAATTTTTTGACACAGCCAAATGCATAAACTCCAGATTTGATTAGAACCCAATTTTGGATATCGCGTAACGATTGAAAATTGTCGATCTTTGGCGTCGCGTTAAGGAAAGGGACAGCCAGCCGACTGGTCCATTTTGGAGCTTCGGCACACCACTTGACTCCTTGAGGGGGCAAGGCGTCGAAATACAACTCGACCGACTCGGCCATGTTGCTACCGTATGCTGCTGGCTTGGTAGAACAAGCCTCGGCAGAATAAGCCCAAAAGGCCCAACGAACCCGTGTGTGCGTGAGTGACAAATTAAGCCGCGATCGCACCCGATCTAGCCGTTCCTTGACCAACAATTCTGCTGTTTCGACACGCAAAAGCGTACCAGCAGGTGCTCGATCACATCAAATGCTTCAGGCAGGCGGCACTGTTCCATCACATGCAATTAAAAATAGAGAGGACTTTAATTTAGTTTAGAGGTCTTAGCAGGTGCTCCTACAATTCGAGGCACATGTTTGCGACACATTTAAGCAACCGATGACGATGAAAAGGCAATGAATTATCTTAACATTAGCTGAAAGTTGGTTGCTGCATCCCTTTCTCTCCCGCTGCTCCTATTTCATTTTTGACATGAGAATTTTCAGTCGTTGGCTCGTTGCACATGCGCATGTGCGTCTGTGAGGTGCATATCAGCAACTGATGAATCAATCAACAATAGTCGTTGTTCAAGCATGAAGCTTGTTCGGCTAATACAAGAACCGAAGCTGATAGAGGGGAGAGAAACAGAGGACACGGACGGAGCTCTAGTCGAGCCAGTGACACGTGGGCCCGCCGCCGCAGCATGCCGTCGAGTCCCCTGGACATCTGAAGCACTACGCGAGTGAAGTACTCACTACGTACGTTCTCCGCGACGAATCCGGCAGCGGCAAGCTGGCTGTAATGTCCCAAAGTGACAAAACACGTCGCGGAAATGAGGCTTCGGAGTTGCCACGGCATCACTACAAACTCACGACTTGGCGCAACATGGACGATGGTGATGGGTGGGGTGTCGACATGTGGCTTAACCTTGGCTTGCACCATTTGCCACTGTATTGACGAACGCAGATTCGTACATGCGTGCTCTACAAAGCACGTCGACCTGGTTCCATCGCAAGGTTTCAAATTCGAATCAGTAGGACACTGTGGCAGAATTGTGGGCCAAGCGACTCACAAGACGGGGCCAAATATTTGCTCCATTCCGTGGAGCCCATCATGATTCCAAAGCCCAAAGGAAGCCTGAAAAGTTCATCATCAGTGCCGGCGCAAAACCAAAAAATTGTGTCCGCGAATGCGTAGCCGCTCTTTCCATGGTCGCGCACGTGAAGCAGCGCCTCATTCCATGGATGGCATCATCAGGTGCCGTGGGAAGAACTGGGACAGTAGCATATGGTGGTGGTATGGGATCCACGAATTTGTACGCTCCTCCGAGAAACCAAAGTTCTGTGTACTCGACATGTGACATCATTTGGTCTTGCTAGCGGGTTCACCATCACGGACGGGACCCAAACACGAAAGCATTGGAAACTTGCGGGAGTACTGTACAGGCCGGACGGACGCAAACGGCGAGCAACAATCACCGGCTCTCTCGGCGTCGCAGGCTATTGGTTACCTCCAGTTTCGGCCTATTGGGCCAAAGGGGGTTAACACATGCAGCCCAGAGGCCGTTACCTGCCTTCCGTCATGCGTCACGAACCGGGATCCACGCCGCCATGCGCGCAGGTTACTTAGGTTGGACGCGAAACACCATTACACCACCACAGTGCTCACACGCTACCTGGACGTGGAGGAAGAAGAACATTTCCAGTCTGCCGACAAAAGCGGGCATCGAGCACTGGGCCCCGATCGCTGCTGCTGCTGCACCCTGGGCCCGTTGTTCTACTGACGAACACAGTAATTTACGGCGTCTATGGGTCTTAAAGAAAAGCGAAGCATCAACGGGCAACGACTCTTTTTCAAACATTCCCCGTGCGCTCCTTTGTGTTGCTTGAGTCTTGGTCTAAAACGGGGAGTTTAAAAATGAAAGCCCGATCCGCAAATGAACTTTGCAGCATGCCATCACGTGCATCAAAGTATCAAACCAAGACTGCATGTCTTCGCGTGGTGAATGTGTTTAACCAAGCAAAAGGATGTTTAGCAGCACTGATAGACACCAGCTTGCCTCCGCGATCTGCGATTAAGGTGCCGTTCGGATCCCCCTCTAAAACACCCTTTAAAGTTTATACCCCTCTAAAATAAAAAGAATCTTACTATTTAGGGGTACTAAATAAAATTTAATTACAAAACCTTTCTGCAGACGGGCGTTATTTTTCGAGACGAATCTAACGAGCCTAATTAATCAATGTTTTGACACAGTAATGCTACAGTAACCATCGTCTAATCGCCGCTTAATTACCCTCATTACGTTCGTCTCGCGAAATAGATGGGGGTTCTGGACTTAGTTTTGTAATTTGACTTTGTTTAGTACACATAAATCATACCGGCATCTTTAATATGACTGCTACAGCACCCCTTGAAATGAAACGAACGCAGCCTAAACTCAAAATCTGCGCTGGTGATGTTCTTCGTACGCCAGGTGAGGAAAAGCACGCTAAACTCCACGAACCACCCACGTGCCGCGGCGACCACCATCTGACCCCCTCCCCTTTCCCGAGTCGACCGCCACCAGCGCTGCAAGCCACGGCCACCACACTCTGCTCATCACTGAAATCCCCAAAATCCGAACCCCCCAAAAACCCCACAAACGCACCGGCACGCCACAATGCCGCGCCGCCGCCGGCTCCCCCTTCTCCTCCTCGTCCTCCCGCTCCTCGTCGCCGCCGCCTCCGCGGCCGGGATCGCCCCGGGAGCCGCGTCGCACTCGCAGCCCACGCTGCCGACGCCGGTCCAAGCCGCGGGCCCGTCCAAGGCACCTGCCACGAAGCCGCCGACAGCCGCCGCGCCGCACTCGCGGCCCACACTGCCAGCGCCGGTCCAAGCCGCGGCGCCGGCCACGAGGCCGCCGACCACCGCCGCGCCATGGTCGCGGCCCCCTCTGCCGGCGCCGGTCCAGGTCGTGGCCCCCTCCAAGGCGCCGGCGACCAGGCCACCAACCGCCGCCGCGCCGGTCTCTCGGGCCAAGCTGCCAGCCCCGGTCCAAGCCGCTGCCCCATCCGCGGCGCCGGCCCCCGGGGCGCTCCTGGCCGCCTTCCTCGCCAAGGCCGACCCGTCCTCGCACCTGCGCGCGCCTCCTTCCGCCGCCTCCCCCTGCTCCTACCCGGGTGTCTCCTGCAGCGCGGCGGGCCAGGTCACCCGCCTCGTCCTCGAGTCGGCGGGGCTCAACGGCACCTTCGCGCCCGCCACGCTCTCCCGCCTCGCCGACCTCCGCGTGCTCAGCCTCAAGTCCAACGCGCTCCACGGGCCCGTCCCCGACCTCTCCCCGCTCGCCAACCTCAAGGCGCTCTACCTCGCTGGGAACCGTTTCTCAGGGCCCTTCCCGGCCTCGCTCGCCTCGCTGGGCCGGCTCCGCTCCATCGACCTCTCCGGGAACAGGTTCTACGGCGCGCTCCCGCCCGGCATCGAGGCCGCGTTCCCGCTTCTCACGCTCCTCCGCCTCGACGTCAACCACTTCAACGGCTCCCTCCCGGCGTGGAACCAGTCCTCGCTCAAGGTGCTCAACGTCTCCTACAACGACTTCTCCGGACCCGTGCCGGTCACGGCCGTCATGACCCAGATCAGCGCCGCCGCGTTCGCCGGCAACCCCAAGCTCTGCGGCGTGGTCGTCCGCCGCGAGTGCCACCTGCTCTTCTTCAACGGAGGCAGCAGCAACGTCTCCGCCGCGCCCCCAGTGCACAGCGTTGCCGCGGGTGACGTCGGCCCGCAGGAGGAGCCGGATTTACCCGATTCGCGCGGGAAGAAAGCGAGGAGGAGGACAAGGGTGGCCGTCGCAGTCGCCTTGGGGGCGGCCCTGGCCGTGCTTCTGTGCGCCATGATTGCGATGAAGAGGAGCAAGAAGCGGAGGCGTCCCAGGTCGGTGGCGTACCCGAGCCCCAAGAAGAGCGCGGCCGCGTCAGATGTGAGCAGGGACGGTGCTGACATTGGCTACGTGGAGTGTGTGCGCGATGAGGAGACCGCCGCGATTATGGTGCCGGAGGACAAGGCGCGAAGGCTGGAGCGGAGCGGGTGCCTTACATTCTGCGCGGGCGAGGCGGCGAGCTACAGCCTTGAGCAGCTGATGCGCGCTTCGGCTGAGGTGCTCGGCCGCGGGAGCGTGGGGACGACGTACAAGGCGGTGCTCGACGGCCGGCTTGTCGTGATTGTGAAGAGGCTGGACGCCGCCAAGATTGGCCCTGCGGCGCTGGAAGCTGAAGCGTTCGAGCAGAACATGGATGCGGTTGGCCGCCTTCGGCATCCGAACCTTGTGCCACTCCAGGCATTCTTCCAGGCTAAGGAGGAGCGGCTGCTGGTGTACGACTACCAGCCCAATGGCAGCCTCTACTCTCTCGTCCATGGTAAGTATTTGTTCTTCGGCTGGGTTGTGAATGGCGATCTTTTGGTACGACTATCTCCATCAGCTCTTTATTAGACAGCTGAATTAATTTGTGCTAGAACAGTTGCGGTAATTGGCTTCACATCTACTGCACCGGTTGATCTTTAGTGATCTATGCTAGTACCTTACCTTTTATAATAGTAATAAGACATTCTTCACTGCAACACTGGAGCAAATTGAATTTCAGAAGACTTGGGCACGTGAAAATCTGGCAGCATAATGTGGGTGCCTCTGCTGGACCTTTCAAAAAGGCCAAAGGGGCTATTTTCCCGTGCTCAGAATGTTCTGCAGAATTAGGGACTTTTTTTTTCTATTGGCTGATCTTATGATGAGAAATTTCTCCATTTATGTTTTATTTCTCCTAATTCTAATGGGGGTATAAAGGAATTCGCGCTCTGCATATACCCGTATGGCTGGGTATTATTTTCAGTGATAGAATAAAAAAGCTAAGAACCTTATTTTTCCAAAAATCCCTGAAAAAAGAAGAGAATGTGGTTCTTTTGTCGATTGCTTGGACCTTCTTCGATGTGAACCCAGCAGACAAAGCATACAGGCCCTCTTAAGTGACCGGTGGTTGTCGGCACTAATCATTGATTTAGATTCATGAAAAAAAAAATATAAGAATAAAATCTGCAGTCTCTAAGATCTGAAAAGTGGTCTTTCAATAGGTTGTCGTGTCAGCTTAATTGCGTTTAACAGACCAAACTAATTGGTGATGGTATTTCCATATTTCTCTGTAGTCATTACATCTGTTGCATCAGTAGAATACTTGTACTTGAGGCTTGCTTTACCTTTTCAAACTACAAATTCTTCTTTTGAATGATCCATTTGAATTCTGAATTTGGCCACATGAGAATTTGGTAGCAGAATGTGGGTGCATACACATTCTTGATTCGAACAAAATCCATTGAAATTTACAACTTGGTCACTGTAAAATCTGGCAGCTTAATGTGGGTGCCTCAAGTGGTCATACATATGTGATGCTGTGTGGTTTGATTGCTTGGACCTTTCTATTTTATCTGTGACCCATAAACAAAGAAAACATGCATTCATAACTAGCCACTTGTTATCTGCAGTGGTCATCTAAACTAAATGTTATTTAGATTCATGAAAGGAAATCAACGACAAAGGTGAATGTAATGTTTTACTGACTAGTAACCATGGGATGGTATTGCTTATTCACTGTACGTTGGGATTATAAATTAAGTAAAATTAGAAGTGTACCCCTTAGGGGTATAATTTAATTTCGTGGGCAATGGAAAATATCTGTAGTAGATTTATATTTGGGAATTACATTGCTTACTTTTTATTTTTTTCCTTCTAGCTCAAACATTGGGCCTAGCTCCACATGTACTGCATCTTCATGTAGCAAGTTAGCCTGCAGCTTTTGTGGAGATGTGAGATGATGCTGGTGAATTCTTTGAAATGTATAGATTAGACAACAAAAAATGTTTCTACGGAAGCTTTACTTCATGTGCTATCTTCATTTGGCTACAAGCCTTTTTTCTTAATGCAACATTCGATGCACGCAAGAGCTAAACAACCATCTTTTTCGGTACGCAAGCTGAATAATACTCTTCACAAATGAGTAGTACATGTCAAGATATCAATATGTTTCTGTGAGTTCATAGGATACTCAGATCATACCTAGTGCAATTAGTTTATTCGTATCGTGCTTAATAGTTCCATTAACTTGCATAAACTGCAGGTTCAAGGTCATCACGGGCAAAACCACTACACTGGACTTCATGCCTTAAGATAGCTGAAGATATTGAGCAGGGTCTTGCTTACATTCATCAAGCGTCGCGACTTGTCCACGGAAACATCAAGTCCTCTAATGTTCTGCTTGGTTCAGACTTTGAGGCTTGCCTTACTGATAATTGCTTGTCATTCCTCCTGGAGTCATCAGAAGTCAAAGACGATGCTGCATATAGAGCTCCGGAAAACATGAAGTCTAACAGAATGCTAACTCCAAAATCAGACATATATGCTTTTGGCGTCCTCCTCATTGAGCTCCTTAGTGGGAAGCCACCGCTTCAGCACTCAGTCCTAGTCGCAACTGATCTTCAAACATATGTCCAGTCGGCGAGGGAGGATGAAGGTGTGGACCGTGACCGCATCTCAATGATTGTTGACATAGCTGCTGTTTGCATTCGGTCCTCGCCAGAAAGTCGGCCTACTGCATGGCAAGTCCTCAAGATGATTCAAGAAGTGAAGGAAGCAGATACAATTGGGGACAATGCCGACAATGACAGTGATCTTACCAGCAATTCCTAGTTGCCTGGATTGATCCATTTGGAGTGAATAAGTGACCGCTCCGATCGACGCAATTGTAGAAGGTTATAGTCTTGCTGGAGATCCATGTAGACTGGATAGTTAGTGAAGTTCAACACTGGTGTAGGATACTGGCAGTGGAATCATGATCTCTCTGATTGGAATCGTTTTCTGCCACGGATGCTGTAACATATTCTAGGATTTATGTAGAGCAAGCTTGTTCTGTTGCCCTGTTGCTTAGCACTAGTCATTTTAGCATCAACATGTTATCTGAAAGTTTATTAGGCTTTATAGTAGTCAAGTGACTGAAGCTGTTTGTTGAGTTCAGATATGGTTATGAATTATATTCCTGCCAAGCAATCTTGTTATAAATATTTTGTGGAATGCTTAGTTTAAGAGTGATCTAGGCCTACTCTGAAGCCCATATAATAGCCCAGTGTGAGCTAGGCCATATCCAGAGCTGCTACGGCATGCCGGAGATGCCGCGCAAGCCAGAAAATGAGGTTGCTCAAGGACTCAATGTTAAATGTAACTTTTTTAAGAAAAATTGTACAGTATTTTTTTTTTCTTATGTTAAAATGTAATGGAGATTGCCAGATTGCTTCAGTTGCAAACCTATCTTTCTGTACCTTCGATGTCGTACAGTGAAACCTTCAGTTGTTCATCTTAAGTATCGATTTGGGTAGAAAGTCCAGTCCCTCTGTCCAAACCCGATGTCGGCAAAAGCATACAAGAGCTTGAAACCTCAAAACTGTCAATCAGTAAAACAGTACAGGTCTACGGGAGAGCTTTCAATCGATGAACAAATGATGCCTTGGTGCTCTTTCAAAGGCCCCACGTGGCTCCCCAGTGGCAAACAATTACTTGCGTCTATTAACTTCCACAACAGTTCCACGTCAGAACGGCAACGCCGGTCCAGGGGCCACGTCCCTTTTCCCGTCCGCTGATGACATGTCGGGGAGCTGCTCTTATCCGGATCTCACGAGAATCACGCCCCGTCTTTGCCCAAAACCAGCAACTAGCCAAGCCCAGGGCCTCCGCGCTCGCAACTGGGGAAGGCCGCATCCCCCGCGCCGCAGCCTGCGCCACCGGCAGATCACACCACTGCGCAGCGACGTCGCCTTCCGCACTTAACCACGGTGACACGCCGCATTCTCCGGACGAGACGAGATAGGCTGGTCGGCAGGCACTTGGCAGAAGAGGATTGATTGCGCAAGCGCAAGCGGGCGGACTCGGCTTGTGCTGCTCCTCCTGGGAATCGGCTCGATGGGGTTCCACCTGCTGGCGATCGCGGCGGCGAGGGGCTTCCTGCAGGTGTTCCACCTCTCGGCGCCGCTGCTGTGGCCGCTCAACCTCTGGCTGCCGTCGGCGCGCCACCTGCCCGAGGCCTGCGCCGTCTTCTGCGGCGTGCTCTCGTCGCACGCCGCCTCGCTGCGCGCAGCCTACGGTCGCGGCACGGTCTGGAGCCGCCGCCGCCGCCGCGAGAGCGGCAGGGACAGCGACGTCGACGAGTACATCCGCCACGCGCTCCTCAGCATCTCCTACTGAACGCCATGGCGGAGGCCACGCCGCCGCAAAGGCGCGGCCCGCGCTTCGGCGGTTCCCCCAATTCTGTCTGGGCAAGCTTAGGATGATCTTTGTTTCCTTTTCTGTTCTTGGTTGGTTCGCTTTTGAGTGATGCGTGGCTTTCAGTTGTACCCGGACGTGATTCGTAAATACAGGTGGTTTTTCCTCGGAAGTCTTGACCTCCATTGGAAATTCAGATGCTGTGAGTTGTGGTTGCTTAGTTTTTTCATGCAATATTCGAGCTTTGATGCCAGAGCAGGCGAACAGGACAGGGTTCGACAGCATGTTCACGTTCGTCAGCTCAGTTCAGAACATGCTTTTGTTCTGCGTTCAAGTCGGATCCACGAACACACCGGTTTTGCAGGTGTACGAGTTGCGTGGAATGACAGTATCCAGTTGATGCAACTCGCGAGTCAGCTGCATTCCGGTTTAGGAGTACCTCAGAAATGCTGATTCCGGAATACTCCTACCTGACTAGGTACATTTTGTTTTTTGAGCGTAACCTGACTAGCTACATAGCAGAGCAGTGGTAAAGCTAGGACAAGCCCGTAGCACAGGCAGGTCCATTGGCCTCCACAAGGCAGGACTGGTAAATTGGTCCAAGAGCGGTATAATATTTTCAGAAATTTATCTTGAATCCTTTTTTTTTCCAGTGAAATTATTGTATGATTATTGTCTCATTCCTGCATTCCAAAGGGAACATTAGAAGTTACTCTAACTGACTTGCATAAAACAGCACGTCAGCACGTACGAGCGAGCAGATCGATTGGTCGTAGTGGAAACAGTGAGGACTGCTTAGCAACACTCCGGTGCATAATTGGCTTCCTTCTTTTTCGCGGGGACAACAACCATTGTCATCTACTGCTTGCTTGTACTACGACGTGATGCCTGCAGCACTGTCGTTGCCAAATCATTTGTGCCAGCACTCCTTTTGGTCCCCTTTGGAACGTGAATTTTACAGGAGCTCTTCTTGCAGAAGTTGGAACTGTTCCTTGGAGACTCGTAAGAAATTTGTAAAACTCAGGCATGCCTGAATTACTTCGAGATTGTTGTACTAGTCATCTACTAGAGCATGACTGAAACCCCGGGAGTGATAATCTGACAACAGGACAGGTAACCTCGTTCTGGTTAATTTCAGTCGCTCATGCGTGCACAATGAGCAATGCCTGATCCAGCCTGAACCGTAAAGTAATCGTCGAAATTACCGCCAACAACAAAAGGGCCACCATTCTTCATGTTCCAGCCACTCTCGACTGCACTCGACATGTAAACTTGTAACCTTATCCTACACTGTCAATATCTCATGCGTGAGTGACGATTGCATACGCTTGCACGCTACAATTTGATGAGTGGACTGGACCATCACACACACTCAGCAGTCATGCCGAGCAGAGACCAGGCCAGTGATCTCCGAAAGGCCAGCAAAATAATTCGAAAGAGCGGCTCCTCGGTCCGAGAAAGGGCGAATCATCCGTCGTGATGGGACCAAAAAATTGTGGGGAAACGACCATGTGCCGCCCCGTATGATGGAAGGCGATTTGTGGAGCGTTCTGATCGAACTTGTTGATGCCGACACCAACCTCTTGCTGTGGGGCTGAAATACCAAATATCTGATCCGGATCTCGAACCTGCAGCTGACGCGAACCGATGAATTCAAAATAGATGAGTATGCTTAATCTAATCCAACATCTGAACTACTGCCTGGAGTACCTCATCCGTTGCTGAAAAAGATGATGTTGTTCCCATCTGCAGAAATAGAACATCCGTTTTCAGAGCTTGCTTGTTCCAGAAATAGTCAGCTTTGATAGACGCTCGATCATCACTGGTCCCGTCCGGTGGATGAGAGAGTGTTGGTGTTGACAATACATGCGCATGCCACTCATCCGGGCATGCTGTAAGGGGGAGGTTTCACATCCAATCTATTGATTTTGCTTCAGTTAGTGAAAATGAGCAATACATTATCCTCATCCATCTGCACGCCTTCTTTTTTTTTCCCATGCATTACTATAACATAACATACATTATCCTCATCCACCTGTATGTCCTAAAAAAATAGATTATTCTGGGAAGGATTCGGAGCGACTACTCTGAAGGTACATTTGCTGACAAGAAAATAGAAATCCAGGAAGAAGGAAACATATGCGACACACATC
The DNA here is from genome assembly GCA_012490785.1 of Eragrostis nindensis. Taxonomy (NCBI): domain Eukaryota; kingdom Viridiplantae; phylum Streptophyta; class Magnoliopsida; order Poales; family Poaceae; genus Eragrostis; species Eragrostis nindensis. Next base: position 813,323 of record JAAXCT010000116.1, on the reverse strand, counting down.
TGGACTTGACTGGTGCACATTAGTCGTCTATTACGACTGAGATTAAGACGTGCTTACGGCTATCATGAAGCAATCCCTTCCTCCACAGTTTGTTCCTATTCGAGAACAGTCCTTGTACAGTTAGGTCCGGACGAAGAATAATCAATCCATGTGTCACAGTGCGTGTATGTATAATAAATAATAACACAGTATTTATAATAACAGTGCAAACATGGAGATCTGTCGTCGTTGGCATCATCGACGTGCCACATCGCGAGAATCTCCCGACACGTACAAACAGACGTAAGCAAGGAACCGCATTGATAAGCCGGCCGTCCCCATTGATTTTTGCTCGCGCCATAGTTGGCAACAGGGTTAACGGGGCAGATGAAGCCGAAGCTGCTAATCTAATTAGGCGAGCTGCTCCGTTTAGTACGAGCGGATTTTCCAATTATAAAGCCACCTCACCATCGGCAGGCAGCAAGCAAGGTACCTATCCATGGCGACTTGTCAGGTCTCTGTCAGCCACAACCAACGTCTCGAGCATATAGCCATGACGGCGAGCAAGGAAGGCTAGTAGCAGTGTTGAGCAGAGCAGATGGTGGTTCACGTGGCGCTCCTCGCGGTGCCGGCCGTGGCGGGCGGCTTCCTGCAGGCGTTCCAGTTCGCCTTCCTGCTGTGGCCGTTCAACCTCGCGCTGCCGCTCGCGCGCCACCTGCCGCGCGCGTGCATCGCGCTCCGGAGACTGACGTCCTTCTACGACGCCGAGCTGCGGCGCTACGTGAACGGAGCGCGGCGCGGCGTGCAGCTGTCGCCGTCGCCGTCGCCGCAGCTGAGCCACCAGTACGCCTCGTTCCTCGGCGCGCAGCAGAGGAGGCGCGAGGAAGTCGTCGCGCACGCCATGATCGCCCTCATCGACATCTCCTACTGATGACGCGGGCGGCTGCCGCTCCGCATTTGCGTCCGCTGGTCGGTTCCTCAGGTTCTTGCCTCGGAATCTTGGATAGGTTAGCTTGCCAATTTTCATTTTTACCATGTAAATAGTTTTTTTTTCTTCTACATTTTTTCAGTTGAGGTGTCCATCTTGTTCCTTCGTTTGTGGATTTGCTGCAAAGTTTGAGCGAACTATGTTAAACTGAAAGGGGAAGAAAAAACGAGTTTACTCTTTTGATCAGCATGTCCCTCTCTTGGTCATTCCAATGTCGTTGTTTTCTCCACCCTGAGCAATTACTGCTCGCATTCTCGAACACTCTGGATCATGATAGGTACTCTCTCCATTTTTTTTTCTATTGACGTTGCTCAGCTGAAATTAGAGGTAAACAACGTCAGCAAGAGAGAGAGAGAGAAAGAGAGAGTAACCACATATTGCCAGACCTACCACACTAGCCCGCTTAAGTTAGACAAGTTTCAGCTGTAATTTTAAAATATTCCTGTCCTGCTGCACCGTTTCCCACCTGGCAGTGATTTAGAAAAATAAATGTGAAAATTTCTCCCAATCTAGCCAAGAGAATTGATCGTGCAATCTAAATCATGTTTGGCAAAGAACATGCTTACGATGTGGGGCCATGAATTAACAAGACCAAATGTCTCTGAGAAGGCATCGACAACGTCTATTTTTTGCAATGATATTTCTTTCAGTTTCGAGATGATGCAAATGTTTCTCATGACTGTGACATGTGACAATCAAGAGTTTCAGACTGAAGTGCCTACACGAAGGAAAGAAACGGTCCAAACTTCAAGCCCATGAGGCTATCCAACCCATCACGTGGTTCGCGTGGTTGTTTTACAAAGTGATTTTTTTTTCAACAAAGTTTTTCATTTTTAGACCTGGCAAAAAGATTTTAAAAAATGGATTTTTTTTATGAGCGTCGTGTCTTTTGGCGACCAAGTCAGATAGGTGGGCGTCAAAGCATTTAGCGCCCACCCCTAGACGCAGGCACGCACGCGAATGCTGAACTGACACGGTGATCACCAGAATCATTGGTGATCAGGTCCCATGAGTGAGCGCCAAATGACGTGGCGTCTACTCATGCAATCTGGTCGCCAAAAGGCACGGCTTAAAAAGGATTCATTTCAAAAAATCTTTTCGCCAGAGGTCTAAATATATTAAAAAATTTAATGAAAAAGACTAGATTGTAAAAAGACACTCACGTGGTTCAGTTCGAAAGTTAACATGACAGCAAAAGCCAAAGAGAGGTCTTTTTTTGGGGGTTGAAAACAGAGGATGAAAATCACGAGAGAGAAAACAGAACAGAGCTCGTCAGCTCTGTTCGGCGCAGCCTCGCATAGCGCGCAGGTCCAGCCATTGGCGTTGAGGTTGGGGGTTGTTTCCCAAGCTGGGCGCTGTCCTCGCCGTGCCGACGAGCGCCGAACACCGAAAGGAAGGTGCATTGCGCAGGGGCCTCGTGCGAAGACTCCGCATGCAGGTTTTCTACTTGTGATGATTCTCCAAGCAAGAGTTGCATTGGTTCACCAGAGTACTCAAAAGTGGAGAGGTCTGGAGCTGCCCTCTCTATCACTCAGCATGCCACAATATAACACCTTCAGGCACTAGCTGAGCCGTTCCAGTGAGAAGGGTATCTTTAGGCAGATCAGCTCACAACATTCCCAAAGTTCCAGCTTCTCCAAAGCAAACGAATTGGAAATAAGACACCCTAATTCATCCCCCTTAATGTGAATGCCACGAAGGTATAACTTTCTCAGGTTTATCAAAGAATAAAATCCAAATGTGGGCCAGAATGCACAACAGGTGAGGGCAAGAGAGCGAATTGAATTTTCACGGTCATCACCTAAAATTGAGCATGGGAATTTGGGAAGTTGTACTCTACATAATGTTGTGTGTCCAGCCTAAGTCTGATTTTTTGAATCCCTGGTGTGATAGACTTTTAGAGCCAACTATTGAGACGACTAGTGTTGACATTGTAATGACTATGGATTACAAGCTTGAGTATCTTGACAGCGGCTCTGAGTGATTTTTCATAATGTGGTCAACTGTGCTAGTGAAACTCTTTGCTATATCACTCATTGGGCCCTTCAAGCCTAGCGCTTCTTTGGTTAAGGAAAGCTTAGGGTTTTTCGCAAAAAAAAAAAAAAGAGGAAAGCTTAGGGTGACATCTCCAGTAATGTAAGAATGTGCGAGATACACGTGCACTAAGGAATGTACATGGCATCAGATATCCTGCACAAACATTAAAAAAAATAGTTGAACGTCTGGAATGCAGATGCAAATAGTGCCCTTTTTTTAAAAAAGAAAAACAATAGGACCATATTGACTAAGAATCTACCCTAGGCGATTTGTTCATGTTTGTACACAAGAATATGACTACATCAGGTTTAGCATGCATAGAGATTTTTATTTTGGGGTGTGTGTTCTGTAAGATGGCTATGAGTGGATTCCCTCAAGGAAAGTAAATAAGTAAATAAAGAACTCCTTAGTAATTCATGTGATCGATTACTACCAAGCTCAAGGACCTGAGTGGAACCGTGATCGTAGGGTGTAGAATGTATTTGCATTATCGAGAATGACATTATCATGACTAGTATTTTCGAAAGTTCTAGGTGTCGTACAAATGTTTGGGGTTAGATAGTTTATGAGAGTTCTAAGTGTCGTAAAAATGTTGGGGGAGTATGTTACCCCAGTTTCAAACTACCTTTGTCGCATCAATTCATATTTATGGAGAGTTAAATAATTTGGTGACATTTGGAGAGTTAAATGTTTTGATTTGTTGGTCCCTAGTTGGATTGCGATTATCCTTCGATTTCCGGGTCTCTCTCTCTCATATTGAGTATTTAGTGGCGAAAGAGATTCGAACCAAAATCAATGACGGTGGATGTGAAAGTCGGGCCCAAAGAGATTCGACCCAAAATGCAGCTAAGCATGTGTAGTGCTAGTGTGCATGAGTTTAATCCTATATTGGAAGTTGAGAAGGAGCATGACCAATTTACTCAGGCTAGAAATGCACTAACAACCGGGTTAACCTTTTTACGCAAAGCGAGGACGAAAACGTAAGAGTTGTTGCTGTGAGGTGAGACCCGCACGATGTGAGAACGGGTCTGAAGCCGTGTTTCGACCATCGGATGTTACAACCACATAACACACCCCCTCCCCCCAACCCAACTTTGAAACCAGATTTTTAACACCTTGACCTTTCCAATACCAGACACTTAACCCTCTGAGTGGTTTTGCAATTTGCAAGGATGTTTTGCCGCTGTGGCATGCTGAGTTGGACATAGGCATTGCAGTGACGACTGGGACCGGCTTGTAAGTGAGAGAAGCGTGCCAGCGTGAGTCCCTCCTCGGTGCTCATCGCCACCCCTCGGCATGCGAAGCCCCACGGACGAGCTCACGCCGATCGTCGCTGGAAAGGCTTGCACTTGATGTCTTTGTCGCGACGTGACCACGCACAACCCAACACCAGTACCGACATACGTTGTGCGGCTCAAGCTGAGGCTTGTGTGTCTTGTACTCTTGGGTTCGATGAAATGGCGCAATAGGCTGGTGGTTGAGCCGTCTTCGCCGCTCCTGCTGTGTGCTCAAGCGCAGTTTTACTAGTGGTATTCTAAAGGGCACCAAAGTCATTTTACAAGCTCGTTTCGCCTGACACAAGTTAATCTGTTTACGTCGATCTCGTCCAAGTCGTTCTAACGTCCAGTGCCTCACACGATCTCCCGCAAACCTGATTGCGAACCCGATGTCGGCTCCATGACGACGGCGAGCCCTAGCCGCAGAGGCCTTCATGTTGCGACTCCTTCATCCGTCTCCGGTGCTTCGTTGGCGTGCGCTCCAATGCTGCGTCCTCTTGTGCCACCGCTGCTCCCTACTTCGTCACAACACATTCAATCTCTTCTCGAGCGAATGGCTCCCAAGATCGAGTCGTCGTGTGGTGGCAGCGCGGCAACCAACCACGGCCGTGACGTCTCTCATGGGGGCAAAGGATGCTTATCTCCTTTCTCTCTCAATTCATCGTCCCTAGGATGGATCGAGTTATTCCATTCAGATTTGTGCCCATTTGCATCTTGTCGTATCGTTTTAACGAACGATCCAAGTATCAGCTATTCAGTCGCATGAGTATAAATAATCACCCCCGGCATTCTGCCTTGCCTTGCCGCTGTTGCCGGCATCAGCTATTCAAGTCGCCGTCGTACCCCATGAACTCACTCCTTCCAAAATTACAAGTTGCAATTAAGTTTCTTTCCTAAAATACTCTAGTAATATTAATACCACTAAAAAATACTAATGTTATTAGGGTGAGAGTGAAACCAATCTAGACCGTCCGATTGTAAATATCACTAGTATATATACTAGTAGTATGGGGCACCGTAAAACTCCTCGCGCTCAAAGCCAACGCCACATCAAAGTTGTGGTGACGAGATCTTCAATTCCGGCACCGTTGGCTGTGCATTCGGATCAAGAAATAGTCAGGATCGTGGATAAGGGTCGTTGGGAGCTACGGACATGAGTAATTGGTCAGCAACTCACCATGGGCGGAGGATTTGACGGTCAAGTACGGGGCAGCTCAGACCTTATGCAGTGGATGGCTAGCAGTGGGTACTGGGTAGCTCTGACGGGAAGATGATAAGGTTAAGCATGCATGCACGTTGCCAAGGTCATGGCTAGGGAGGAGGTAGGGGCCTGGCACAACAGAATTGCTTGGCCGCATCACGCATGCATGGCGGCAAGCTGCTCCGGCCAGCGGGAAGCAGTTGCGAGGGAGGAAATAGAGAAAGGAAGGGAGAGAGATATGACATAGTATGTTGGTCCATTGTCAAATCAGCATCCTGTAGCATGACACGTCAGCAAAAACATTTCCAAAACCACCTCGGAGGGTTATTTAGACAGTTTGCAATACTTCAGCGGTTAAGAATCTGGTTTCAAAGTTTGGGGATTAAGTTTTTTTTTAAGATTACACAGTACAACTCAGACACTCACAACGCACGCACACTCACCCCTATGAACACACGTACGCAAACCCTACCCCTATGAGCATCTTCGAAGACTGAGCCGGCAAATCTAGAGATACGAAGTCACCACTGGCGCCTCGCTGTCGACGGGAGCGTCTCCTACCACTGAAAGCACAAATGCCGTTAAATCCTTGAAAATTCGCTCCCACGGCGAGTCGAACCCAGGACCTGAGAGGTGTTACTCGGATGTCTTAACCACTAGGTCAAGACCCCTTTCACAAAGTTTGGGGATTAAGTAGTCCACCAATCATAATTGAGGGGCTAATGTAGACTTATTCCAAAACAAAAATCTGGACAAGTTGCATGGCTTTCGGCCCACAGATGGAGTTGTACCGAAATTTTTTTATTTTTAATCGACTTTTTTATTATATTTTTATTAATAACCGCCCGTTTTCGAAATTTGTAAAACTAGTCGCCTATTCGCCCATCTGTCGGGCGATATATCCTTGTCGCCTGTTGGACGGGCGACAGGAAGCAAATAATCCGGCACACGGGCGACAAGGCTGCGCGCGCCGATGTGTGGGGCCCAGTCGCCCGATAGCCGGGCGACAAGGAGCCAGTCGCCCGATAACTGGGCGACAAGGTCCAGTCGCCCAGTAGTGGGGCGACAAGAACCAGTCGCCCAGTAGCCGGGCGACAAGGTCCAGTCGCCCGATTCGGCGACAAGGACCAGTCGCCCACCATAAGGGCGACAAGGGTCAGGCGACAAGGGTCAGTCGCCTTTATTCATGGGCGACAGGAAGCTAGTCACCGCAACAACGGGCGACAAGCCGGTTTATTTGTCGCTTGTCGGGTCGTGCGGGCACTTGCAGATGCGCCTCACACTTTGGAGTGGACGATGGGAGCGTAAAAGCCTCGTAATGCCTCTGTCGCATGGTTCAAAATAATTGGTATTACGCATCGCTGTGACAGTAAAAGGAAATAAAGTAGCATCGCATAACATCGTGCATGCATACAACTCATACAAAATAAAGTCACGGTCACATACAAGTGATACACGAGATAAGTAGCTAATGCCTGCCACGCTTAGGGGGAACACCCCTAACTGTGCTAGGCTTAGGCGCCTTGCGACCCGCTCTCACGTGATCGGCTGAGTACGTCAACGGCGAAGGAGGAACCACCTGACGTGCGGGACGACCTGCAGCAGCAGCAGCTGGTGTCTCGTAGTGGTCCTGCGATAACTGTGTCATCTGTGGTGCACCAGCTAACTGTGAAGCAGGAAGTGTATGCTGCTGCTCGTCAGCCATGTACGCGTCGAAGTCGAAAGGCGTCGGAGATCGTCGGCCGTAACGCTCAGGGTGTTCGGGGACCTCCTCGTCGTTGTAGTCGTAGTCGTCCATCCCTGAACCTATAAAAGCAAAGTTGTTGTTATGCAGAACGTAACAATAATATGTAATATGACGAAACGTTAGTAGTAAACGTTACCTGGAGTCATGCGTGGCATCTGTGAAGAGGATCCTGCAACATCACCAGCTGGTGGCCAACCGCTGTAGTTTGTACCTGCGCATAACGAATAAGACATGACAGTAAGAAAAATATGACTATTAATTACAAATAATCATTAGAACGAAATAATAGAGGTTTTTACCTGTTGTGAACATCGGACGAGGAGGAGGTGGTGCTGCAGTCCTAGGTGTGTAGGACGGCTGCTGAAACTGTGGTCGCTCCGCCCTGGGTTCGGACTGCGCAGGGTGCGGGACGGCATCGGTATGCCGACGGCAGGAACTGCAAGAGGTGAGCTTCCCGATGTCCGTGGCTGCGTCGTAGATCCTCTTCATCGCAAGGGAGATCTCGTGTCCGGTAAGCTGAATGCCCTGCCTCATCCGCTGAATAACTGATCCCGACTCCACGGCGATCCGCTGTGCTAGGTCAGCCTGTAAAGAGAACAACATATTTCAAATGAGTATTGTTGTATAGCATAAAACGATGTGAAAGGAATATGTTTGTAAGGATTGTACCGCCAACGACGAGGCCTGGTCCCTGTGGGTCGGGTACGTGTCTCTTAGGGTCGGGATGTGCCTTGTTGGCACCGTCGGTGTGTGCGTCACCCTGGTCCGTGTGCGAGGGATGTACCACCGTAGGTACTCCTCGTAAGCCTCGGAGGTGAACGGCCTCGTCTCCTGCGTGACCTCCTGCAACGCCCGGCCCCACTGCTGCACCCACGGCTCCATACGTATGGACCAAACGGTGCCTGCTGCCATTCCTTTCCGCGTGTAACTGCAGAAAGAGTGGAATAAGACAACAAATCAAATGTATCATAGATTTAGTAGATATAGTTCAATAACTTACGAGTGAGCTGACGGCGGAACAACACGGGGAACGTCCAACGGGAACATCTGGTGACGACCGAACTGGCGCATCACCCGGTGAGGTGAGTACTCCTCGACGCAGATGTCGAAGACGAGAGCCACCCGCGTAAGCCAGTACTGGCTGTCGACCGTGCAGAACGTCGACAACCCAGCCGGTGCCCGGGCAGCAACTTCGTCGGGGGTGTAAGGTCTCCAGCGCACGTCCTCGTCTCCTCGGATCCTGTCGAACGCCGAGACGTACTCAGGATAAGCCCTGTGGACCTGCAGGTTTGCCCAAGTAGGCTGCATAGAAATCGGACGACTCAATTGGATGTAACAAATTGAATACAAGTGTAGAATATTACGGCAAGTGAGCGGCACTAACCCGACGTCGGCACCACAAGGAGCCCATGGTTGGGCCATCCTCCTCGCTGTCACCGTAGAGCACTCCTCCGTAAGTGGACAGGTCCATGAGAGGACGTCCGATACTGAACCGCTCATATGCCCACATCTGGAGGAGCAGTGGGCAACCAGTCAGGATGGCTGAGGGGTCCGCCTTTGTGCACGCGTCACAAAGTCCTCGGTACGTCGCTGCTAAGATAGCAGACGACCAGCTGTACTGCGGAACAGCGTCAAGCGGTGCATCCGCAATCTGGCGAGCAAAGAAAACCAGCTGCTTGCCCACAGAGTTCCCGTGCGAACTTGTGAACATGATCCAACCAAACAACCAAAGAAGGTAGGCCTCCAAGTGCCTCGACACAGTGTCGTCATCCGCCTCCGGGTGAATGTACTCCGCCTGTACGTCACGACATAGAAACAAACGTTAGCCATAGGTATCGAAAACTATGGAGTTAAATGAAATATACTACAAGATGATTCACTTTACCTGAAACTGTAGTAGCCACTTCTTCGTCGGGCCGTGGTGCTGGTCACCAGGAATAGTCCGGTACGGTGGAGCACCTGGCCGACGGACGATACCCTCAAAGCGGGCAAGAAGGTCGTGCCGCCAAGTGTCTGGCACGTCGGGAGAGGAGACCGCCTCACCAGCAGTGCGTACTCCAAGCAAGAACGACACATCCTCAAGTGTCGGTGCCATCTCCCCACAAGGAAAGTGAAAGGTGTGAGTCTCAGGTCTCCAGCGATCCACTAGTGCAGCTAGCAAAGAACGGTCGAAGCAGAACCGTCGGGCTGGATCCGCCTGCTCCTCAGGCCCGGTGGCCTCAACAAGCCTACAAAGTGGTAGGAGTCCAGCTGCTCGTAACCTACAAAAGCAAATGTGATTAGTTTAAGATAAAATATTTAAAAAAGTAAACAATAAATGAAAACATACTGATGCATACCTCGGAATCCAACAATCGTCTAACCGCAACAACTCAAGAGGTACCCTAGGGCGTAGAACGGGCAGCTCCGCTGCAGTAACAGCACTCAAGTAGGACCGGTGCCGTCGGTCCAAACGGGAGTCCAGTAACTCGAGCTCATCTCCACCCTCAGTCGCCATACCTATACACATTGCTTGTGAAATCAGCAAATAAAATACGTATAACAGCAAATATGTGACAACAAGAATGTAGTTTCAATACAACTGAAGATCTTACAATACATTACAACTGAAGGTCTTACAATACGTTACAACATGAAATACAATGTCCATAATAACTTACTTCTCATAACATAGTTTACACAATACAGAATGCATTAAAGACGTAAGGTCATATATAACAACATGGATCAACCTAGGGTAAAGAACAATAATTGTTCAGCGAGCACTTCCTTGACTCCTTGCTACTCCACGACGTGCACGAGGACGACGACCATCTTGGGGATTCCCAGAAGGGCCTGCTTCAGCTGCACCCCCTGTTGACTTCTTACCGGGGCACTTCTTGTAGGTATGTCCGGTGCCATCACACGTCGTACATCGGTCTTCCTGCCTTCCTGTCTCAGACTCATCCATATCATTTCTAATACGTCGTGTCTTGCGACGGCCACGCTTCTGCCTCAATTTTTCCTTATCAGGACCACGTAGGTAGTTACCACCAGGGTTGTTTGTAAATGTGCCAAATATAGCAAAGCCATAGATCTCTGCATTCCATGTCGTCATGACATACTCTTTTGAAAAATATTGCGACACGTAACGCTTCGGGGCCAAATTTGTAAGTGAACAAGCTGCTATAACATGTGAGCATGGCCTGTGTAAGAGCTTCGGCTTCATACAGGAACATATGCATGACTCATTGCGGAGAATACACTCTTGTACCGTCCTGTCGCGGTTGCCGCCACGACGGCCCCTGTCTCTACAAAGAATCTCAAAACGATTCTCTGTTGTGCCCATTGCTCGAGCACGGTGCAAACTTGCCTTCTTAATCTTTTTCTCCATGTAAGTTGTCATGAATGTTGAAAATACCAATCTGTTGTCAGCCATAGCATGACAAGCTGCTGCATGTCTTTCACGAAAGTACTTGCATGTCCCATACAAAATCCCCTCCACTATTCCAACAAGAGGCAATCCTCTGAAACCACGAATAGCCCAGTTGTACACCTCTGCCATGTTTGTTGTCATTATTCCATATCTGAAACCATCTGTATCGTACAACAATGACCACTTCTCCTTTGGCTCATGCTCAATCCAATCAGAGAAGCACCTGATAGATGACCCTGCTCTCCGGACGACGTTCCTCGGGCCATCCGTGGGGAGGTCAGAAAGAGGAACAAACCAATCAGGATTAGGGTTCGGCCTGTTCGACAACTCTTGAATTTGTTTTGTTGTCAACTCATCAAGCCGCTGCCACATTGCATTAAATTTCCTCTGTTGATTCTGATTGCACAGCCTTTTGAACATATTCATCAGATGCTTATTCTTGAAATGACTATAAAAGTTCGCACCCAAGTGCCTCATGCACCACCTAGATTGTATGTCAGGCCAACGAGGTGGAACACCACGCTCAACAGAACCATGCTTGATGTCCAATATCGCCTTCAGCAAACCTGCATGTCGGTCGTGTATGACACAAACATTAGGTCGTCCTTGCACCACTGCTAACTTTACACGCTCCAAAAACCAATACCAGCTATCGGCGTTCTCACTCTCCACAAAGGCAAATGCCACTGGTACGACTTGATTGTTGCCATCGACTCCAATGGCAGTCAAAATCTGTCCTTTATACTTTCCTGTGAGGAAAGTACCATCCATGCAAAGAATAGGCCTGCAATGCAGAAATGCCATGATGCATTGACCCAATGCAAAGAAGGCACGATGAAGGATCAATTTTCCAGGTTCTTTTGGATTTGGCAAATCCATGATATCGTAATACGTACCAATGTTTCTCTGTCTGATGCTTTCTAACAACGATGGCAGGTTGTCATAAGAGGCTTCATATGAACCAAATCTCTTCTCTATCACCTTCTGCTTTGCTTTCCAAGCTTTAGAGTAGCTTATGGTGTACTTGAAATCCTCCTCTATCATGTTGATTATAGATTTTGGCTCATACCTTATGTTGTCCACAATTCTACTATACATGTAGTCAGCAACAAATTTAGAGGTAAGAGCTGTATTGCACTTCTCTAATTCTTCCAACTCACATGTATGGTCCTTCACTATAGAGCATTTCCATAGCAGACTCCACTTTTGCTCGTAAGCGTGCACCCTGAACGGACAATGAGTGAACACGCACTTAACGTCATACAGTTTCCTGCTGGACTTAACAACTACAAAGGACCTCTTCACCGACAGAGACCAGTACTTCACAGCATTCATCACATCATCCTTGTCTTTGTACAGAGCTCCCTCTGTCACCTCATTCCCGTGGTACTCCCATGGGACGGAGTACCCTTCATTGATAATCAGATTTGCAAATTTTGATTGTTCCACTCAGCTGGGACTGGAATTTCATTCTCGTCGTCTGAAGAGTCAACTTCGGGAAGATTCTCATACTCCTCGTCATCCCTCCTCATCTCTTCAACTATGTGTTCTATCCGCTCTCCTTCGTCTGCTTCACCCATCGGTTCCACAGATGCCAGATTTTGTTCACCCTCCTCAATTTCTGTCTCGCGATCCTCTTCATCCTCCGTGGCTGGCCTACCTACCTCGTCCACATCCACGGCATCTACCTCAACCACCTCCTTTAGGTATGCCTGAGCAAGGAGGACGAGAGGCCATCCACGTTCTACAGCCTTATCCACATATTTCCTCCATGTTGATGTTGCATTCAACGGTATTAACTCCCAGTAAAACCCCTCACGTGCACGGCTAACCATGCCCATCAGGTTCAATCCGTGTTGGTCTGTATCCAGCTGAAACAGCCGCATCAACCAATTGTGCACACCTTTAATTGTCCTTTCATTTGGCCTTGTGATTCCTCTACAAACTGACATAAACCCTGATAGATCAACCCCCTGTTCCCCACGAACAATATCCCCTTCTCCATAATAAATTTGAAACACTATTTTTTCTGACATACCTGTCAAACATCGAGATTTTCATTTATTTTCGTATTTGTCACGTACTAATCAAAATTATATTAATATGCTACATCTATATATTAATATATCTATACCTATTTTACAGAGTCACACATCTACAATACTTGTAAGTAAATATTAATACCACTATATAATGCTTCACTATTTATTTAAATACTATAATACTAAACTATTTAAATACTAGCAAATATTATAATGCTGTTATTTAAATAATAGCAAATACTATAATGCTACACTATTTAATGCTACATTATTTAAATCTAGATCTAGCTTAAATACTATACTGCTATACTATTTAAATACTATAATGCTACACTATTTATTTAAATACTACTAACTCTACATCTAGCTTATAAGCATCTAAACCTAAATCTGTATCTATTGTATTAATACGAATATATTATAATACATAGTAAATCTAGATCTAGCTACATCTAAAACTATATTTATAACTAGTCATACTCTAACTATTATACGAATCGAAAACTTACCGAAGTTACGACGCGTCGTACGCCGCAACCACCTCCTCCTCCCCTCTTCTCTCTTTCCTTCTCTTCTCCTCTCTTCCCTTCTTCTCTCCCTCTCTTTCTGCTCACCGCGGCGGAGGCCGAAACGCGCGCGGCTTTTATAAGGGCGTCCTGTCGCCCGGATGTCGGGCGAGTGGGACCTTATCGCCCGCTCGTCGGGCGACTGGGTCCCACCACGCGCGCGCGCCGCGCCTTGTCGCCCTATAGTCGGGAGATTCGGGTCCTTGTCGCCCTGCCGATGGGCGACTGGGCCCCACCGCGCACGAGACGCGCCTTGTCGCCCGTGGAATGGGAGATCCGCGCCTTGTCGCCCGACTGACGGGCGACTGGGTCCCACCGCGCGCGCCCCGCGCCTTGTCGCCCGTTGGTCGGGATATTTGCGGCCTTGTCGCCCAGTTAACGGGCGACAAGAGGTTATCGCCCATACGTGGGGCGAATAGGCGACTAGTTTTGCAAATTTCGAAAACGAGCGGTTATTAATAAAAATATAATTAAAAATTCGATTAGAAATAAAAAAAATTCTCCGAGTTGTACCCGGCGCCACGCAATTGAACAGCCCAGAGCCTATCTTAAAAAAAAAACAGAACAGCCCAATGAGCTCACCTGACAGAAGATTTGTATCCGGCTGCGGGAGACCCAGCTTGCAGCCGCTTGCAGCCGGGGGGGTACAAATCCAGCTTCTGTCCGTTCCGTTGTACTTACTACTAACTTGCATATAACCTATCTCAAAAAAAAAAAAAAAACACTTGCTTATAACCTTCCCCCCCATGAAAAGCTCCAACCCTCCCCTCCACGGCGGCGCCAAGCGATTCCCTCCAGTTCCCGATTTTCGGGTTATAATTGATTGGAACCGGAAGTGCCCGCGAGCGTGGAATTGACGGATCTAGAGCATAGTGGATAGAAACACGCAAGAGAGAGAAGGGCGAGCAGAGGTTGACCGCCGGCGGCTTTCGTGCCCTCCCCCTCGATACCAGGTGTCATGGGTTTGGGGTCGCTGAATCGGCTCATGTCCGACCAGACGGAGCAGAAGCGGCGCCGGCAAATCCATGCCCGTTGTAAGCCTCCTCTGCCTCTATGACCTGTATTGAAATCGGTTGCCTGTTCTACGTTTTGTTCCATGGCCCCATGAGACAAGATCTGTTGCTCCTTGCATGTATGTTCGTTAAAAAAAAACTCCTTTTTATGATACCTGCTTGTGGTGATTACTTTGTACTCGATTATTTCTGGAAAAAGATGTCTTTTATTACATAGGAGCAAATCGATTCAGGTACCCGTGTAGATTGATCTACGACGGCTATCCAGTGCTTATTTGTCCTTACATCTTACTTTGGTGGTGCCAAATGATCAAGATTGTACCCTTTTCGGTTTTCAGTACAGTAGGGCTCGCATTCTTTTTGGAGTAAAAAGAACTGAGATGGCTCAGAATGTAAAAGGGATCTGATGATCAATGATCAAGTAGTGATAATCGCGTATAATTGTTTGAGAAGAGCCAGACACTGCAGCGAAATTTGTCCAAAAAAGGAGGAAAAAAATATTGAAATGAACATAACATGAGTTTAAGAAGTGTCTGTGGTCGGGGCTACATAGTAGCAGCATACCACCCAAAGGTAGCATGGAAGCTAATGCCTTGTTTAGCCAGTTTGATTCCAAGATGATCCATGGAGGGAGGAGAATAAAGGTGTTTGGGAAAGGATATTGAACTCACTGTTGATGGGCTCCACCATTATATACTTCAGGGGAGCGGAAAATATTTATCGTCAATTAAGTCAGTGTTCTTGCACAATTGAACAACAAATGGGGTTGCTATGGGTGGGTGGGTGGGGGTTGTTAATGCTTGAGTTGATTGTTCCTTCTGTTTATATCTGAATTATTTAGTACCATGCATGATGTGCAGATGGATCGGTTAGTTCCCTGCCGTTTATGAACGCTTCACTCTGCCATGAAGCTGCATCAGTTACTTCAGTGTCGTTTAAAAATGATTCTCTCTGCCAAGAGGATCAGTCTCCGGGTGTTCAAACATTGGCATGTTCCTGGCTGAATCTTCCCGAGGTAAGCATAAATGTTGACAACGTAAAGCTTATATTAAAAGTAAACATGACCATGAGTGCTGTAATTGATGGACCTATGTTAGCTACCAAAAGGGAAATGCCAACAAACTTCTAGTGTTTATTTCTTTATTACTGTGACAGCTAAGTCTAAGCTCTGCTTGGTCAGTACTGAAACGAGTTCATTTACATACATGGCAACCATTGCAGAGGAGTTTATTTAGGTTTGAGAAATCTGGGCTTCTCCTGTAGAAAAGATGGAACCTTATAACCAATTGCATATTTATTTGCAAGTAGATGTCATAAGTTGTAAAGAGTGCTAGATTATAACATTTTTTTGCTACATGCTATTACCTAAAGAAGATGGCCAATGAGTACCATTGCTCTTTTTTGTAGCAACCATACATTTGTTCCTTGTAGCAAAAAATATGTCGAGCTGTCATCTCACTGAAATTTCTAGTTGTACTGATCTACAGAGTTTTCCAGAAGAAAATATTCTTCTTAAGCCAGATTACCCTAATCAACGTGTTGTGGTAAACATGACATATAGCCTTTTCCAGTTTGTTTTCCCCTAACTATAAGAAGACATTTATAAGAATTTAATCATCTTCAAAGTGTTTTGCTGCCTGGTATTCTTCCTAGTAGTCATTCTTTGTTTTTCCTTGTTAGGACCAAGTACCTCCCTGCCTATTGTCCACTGTCCCTGCATGAACCTGTGTTATAATAAAATCATGGGCAATGGTTCTATTGTAAGACTGTCACTAACCAAGATTAGACCAAGTGCATTGACAGTCTTAAAATGCCATTATGCCATTACTATATGTTTGTCCATATCGAGAAATGGGAAAGGGATCAAACTTGAACTTAAGCATATGCGAGATACTGTGCAGCATTTTTGAGTTGTGCTTCGTTTAAAAAAACGGCTCCTACACGTTGACCGGTGACCAACCGCTCAGCTTTTCTGAAATCGTTGCTGTTAAGCGTTGAATCGTGGAAAGCGCAACTACACGGCTCTTTTTCTGCTTTCTTGCGTGGGCCAGCGTCGATTCCCGTGACAAATTGAGCGCCCCCATCTGCTTTTCCCCTTTTGCACGCCCAAATCGAGAGCGGCTGCCGTCGAGAGCCCGCTCGGTAGGGCTGTCAAAAAAGCTTGAGGCTCGCGAGCTACTCGGCTCGCTAAATGCTCGACATGTAAACGATGGCAGCGCTTGTTATTGAATAGATTTCGTTCATGTGAACAACCTGATGCACACTGCTGGGTGCTGGCCCCACCAAACTTCAACTCCACATGAGGTCACGCGTTTCCCATCCTGAATCTTATTCTCACTCCTTCACCTTCCCCAACCTTTCCTCCTCCCATGGCTCCGCACCAAATCTACAAGTAGTGTTGCGCCCATCGGGCGGATTGCTAGCCGGCCATGGTTCAGCACCACATGCCAAGGTCACCACGTCACCACGAGGAGCCTCAACCATGCCGTTGCCTCTGCTGGTTCGGCCTGCCACAAAGAAGGCTTTCCAATCTCCATGCCCAAGGTCACAAAGAGGATGAAGAAGTACGTGTGCTCTTGTGTCTGCGGGTGAACGAGATGTACTAGTGTGTACTCGTGCCTTTATTTGGCCTCAATCCTTAGCAATTTCTTGGCTGTTGTGTGATCTGTGGGGTTTGAGGATTTTGTCTCTTCAAGATGTTTCCGTATCGAGCATAGTCGAGTCAAGCTCGAGCCTTCGCGAGCCTTGTCCGAGCCGAGCTCAAACACAACTGCAAGCTCGAAGAAAATCTCAGGCTCGCTCGAGCTCTGCTGGAGTCATGCCGAGCTCGAGCCTGGCCTGTCTGGGCTTGCTCGAGCTCGGCTCGTTGACAGCCCTACTGCCCGGCTTGATTTGCGTAGGCGGCAGTCCATCGTGGACCCCTGTCGGCAGCCAAAATGGACACCACTGGAGTCCACAACCCAGCCTTTGTGACCTTGCCGCCGTCACCAGGCCGTCGCTGAGGGATGGCAAGGACAAGTGTGAGGCCATGGCGTCGTCGCTTTCGCCTCCACCAGGCAGGAGGCGTTCCGTGACGGCCACCGCTCCTTTGTTGTTGTCGGCGGCGCAAGATCCATAGCTGATGGCGCCTGCGGAGATGTGATCCCGCTCATATGGGTATGCCGATGTCGTTATCGCTGTGTATATAGGGTCTAGGGAAAATTGATACGAAATGGGCTTGATGGGCCATCATTTTTGAAGCCCAACAACAGCAGTCTCTCGTCTTTAACCTCTTTTCCTTTTTTTTTTTCCTTTTCATTTTCTGCATCTATATACACCACTTAATGATCGACGCTTAAAAATGCCTAGGTGCTAGGTGATGGCTGACCGCCTGCTTTTCTTCCGCTTTTTTAAACATTGGTTGTCCTAGTTTTTACAAAGAAAAAGGAAATCTATTTGTGCTCCTATGCACATTTCTAGTGTATGCTCATGATTGATTTCACTATAATGCTTCTGAATATTTTTATTTCTCCATGCTTATTTCAAGTATGAATAGGTTGTAGAAAAAGAAAGTAATATTTTGACCACTTAATAGTTTGATCGTCCTAATTACTAAAGAATGTTCTTTTAGGAAAGTCATCAATATGCTACCTGCTACAATTACATTCCAATGCACTAATCTAATTCAGTTACACAACACATTTTTTTTCTGTGCAAACATGAACAACCCAGAAAAGACCATATAGCCCCATTTTTCTTTTTAACAAAAAACAAAGAAGAAATAATTTGCCATTTCATGATATCAGTGCTCAGCTTCTTTCCATGATTGTGCAGGATATCTGGTGCCATATACATTCCCTGATGCCACTGCGAGATTCTGCTTGTTCTGCCTGTGTATCTCACACATTTCTACGTTCCTGGAGATGCCATCCAAAGCTCACGTTCACTGAGGAAACTCTAGGCTTAAAACGAAATGCATGTAAAAAAAGTGATATAGCAAGGGCTTTCACTAGCAGAGTTGACCAAATTCTGAAAAATCACTCAGGCATTGGTGTGAAGGCACTCAAACTTGTTATCTGTGATCATTACAATGTCAGCACTTGTCATCTTAATGATTGGCTTCAGAATGCTGTCATGCCAGGGATTGAAGAAGTCTTCCTTAAGTTGCCAACGAAGTTTAGGGCAGAGTACAACTTCCCTTGCTCAGTTTTAACCAATGGTCGTGGAAACTCGATCCGGTATTTTCGTCTCACAGACTGTGCTTTCCGGCCCACAGTTGGGTTTAATTGTTTGAGAAGCCTGACAAAGTTGAATCTGTATCAAGTGCGGATTACAGGGGATGAGATATGGTACCTTATTTCTTCTTCTTTTGCTTTGGAGCATTTGGGACTCAGTCTTTGCAACGAGCTAGTCTGTCTAAAGATACCGTCGTGGCTGGAGCGGCTCAGGTTCCTGCGTGTGTTTCATTGCAAAATGCTGCAAGTGATAGAGAGTGCAGCTCCAAACCTGTCCACTTTTGAGTTATTGGGTGATCCAGTACAACTCACACTTGATGAATCCTCACAGTCACAGGTGAAGAACGTGAGTATGGGCTTTTCATATGAACCCAACATTATTAGTTATGCTTTTGACAAGCTTCCTTCCACTGTGCCACATCTTGAAACTCTTACCATATCTTCATCTTGTGAGGTATTCTCTAAAACTTTGTGCTGTTAGATAGCTGTGTTATGCCATATAACATTAGTCATCCACAGCAGTATAATATGTATCTTTACGCAGAGGGTTAATACACCAATCGTGGCTGACAAATTCCTACACCTGAAGCACTTGAAGATTTCTCTTGCTATTTGTGACGAGGCCATATTGCCTCGTTATGATTATTTGTCGTTGGCTTTGTTTCTGGATGCTTGTCCTGCCTTGGAGACTTTCGTCTTGAGTGTAAAATACTGTTCATTTTGTGAAGATATCTAGTACCTATTGTGAAGACATTTAATTTGACGGACATAGTTATTGATCTTATGCAGGTAAATCTGGCTGACATGTTGAAAGATACAGCTTTTGGAGAAACCTCGTATATGAGGCGGATTCCTGAACCCAAGCATGACAGGCTCAAGAAGGTGCAGATTGATGGCTTCTGCTCTGCAAAGAGCATGGTTGAGCTGGCATGTCATATTCTCGAGAATGCAACATCACTTGAAAGTCTTACATTGGACACCATATATAATTTAAAGGGAGATGGTAACATTAGTAGGTGTTCTGGCCAAAATACCGGTGAATGCATACGCTTAGACAGGAACTTGATCATGGAAGCGCATAAGGCACTTGGTGTGATAAGAAGGTATATTCTTCAGAGAGTTCCCTGCACGGTTAACTTAAATGTTGGGGAGCCTTGTAGCCGGTGCCATGCTATAGATGTCAAGTTACCGTGATTATCCAATATTTAACCATGCAATGCTGCATGTGTTGTTAACAAAACCGTTATCTATTCATGTCATGTGCAGTGTTTAACTTTGCAGTGTTGCATATGCTGTTGTCATAGTTATGAATTGCCAGGTCCTGTGACATTTTTATTTTCACTGTTGTAATTTATTGACTCTGTAATACTGCAAGTTCGTTCGAACTTTCAAGGCCACTTGAAGTTATAGACAGATAAAAATCATGTATGAACCAAGACTTTGGCTGACCATGAGTATATGTACAGGTTGCTCTTCTTTTGGTCTTGTCCAGAGTTGCTTAACGAGCTGTTTGCTCAGGTTATTTTATGCTAAACCAGTTAAATGAAGTGAACTGGTTTGCTAACCTCTGCTCGGTACAAACGGAGGGGATTGGATTTAATCTATATATGTAGATATATGACTAATACAAAGTATGGTTTCTTGCAAGATTTCGCGCTTGTATGTGAGACGAACAGACGGAATGTCTCCAAGGCTGATCTCGGATCCCATATCAGCTAACAAGGCATCGGCCTGCTTCCCTGCAACCTTTGCATGGTAGCGCCTCACACGCGTCTCCAATTTGACCGCTCTTATATGCGGGTATCACTACTTGATCATCAAAGCTACTCCCGAATTGTTTTTATGAGCGTGTATCTCCAAGGGGCAGAATAGGCAACAGACAGCGGTTTGTGAACACGAAGATAGCGCAACAGGGATGAATAGCACAGAGGACGCTTACAACTGGGGTGAAGTTTCCGGCGGCGCTTCGGCTCCCTCCGCTTGGCCATGACCACTTGGAATCGGGGGGCACAAAAGCGGCTCTCCCTTCCCTCTCCCTCCGTCTAGACCTTCCTCTCACAGCGCGCGCTCGGCAATCGTCTAGACCCGGCAAACTGTGAACGTCGCGAGGGGCGGAGGAAACTAAGGGTGCGTTTGGTACAGCTCCAGATTCATCGAGAATCAGAAACGTTTCAGTTTCAACCCAGAAATGTTTCTCAACTTGAAACAGAATCACTTCAGAAACCGTTTGGCTAGTTGTCTGGTTTCAGTTTCAGTATAGAGAGGATGATGATTAAAAAGACCTATTTACCCTTGGTTGGTACAGATGAAAACGGATGTGAAACACCACTCCAAACATCTTTTATTTTCACATTAATTTATAATCACTTTATAACACTAGACAACTCACATTATTCAATAGTGTTATCAATTTTGTTTTTGAACAATACGTTGAAAAAAATGTGCCAAATGATTTTTTTTTTAGCAACACTTGAAATGGTGCATGGAGTGAAACAAGCAAAAACAGCAGTAAATAGAAACATAAATATGGGGCTGGTCTATGAACGGTGAACCATGTCCATCCACATCAATAACAAGCACCGTTACCTTATCATCTTGGGCTACCCTTCCATCGTTTTCCTCTGAGCGACCTCTCTCCTCAATTCCTCTCTCTCCTCATGTCTCTCCATACAGAGCAGATCGAGCACGGGATGAGTTTGAGCCTGATTCAAGCGAGCAGACGGAGCGACCTCGCGTCGCAGCAGCGGCGGCGGCGGCGACCTGGACGGCGCGCTCGCGCGATAGCAGGGATCGGCGGCGGCGAACCATGCCGACTAGCAAGCTAGAAGTCCACCGTTTCTGCGTGCGTACGACCATGGCTAGCGAAGAGAGGTACTGATGGCAGATTGGTGTAAATACTCGCAAACTCAGAAGGGATGTCCAGCACCAGGAAGAATCGAATCGGTTGGAACACCGATTTGGCCGTTTCGCGAGGGTAGGCGAAATTATCGAATCGTTCCAAGGCGATTCGCCATAGAAACGTTTCGGGTTTTTCTTCGTTGGAACCGTTTCTACCGATTCACCATAGAATCTGAAACGTTTCTTTCGTCCAAACGCACCCTAAAGCGTCGGCACCGCAAGAGCGGAAAGGGGGCAGAGCTTTTTGGTGGTTTTGGTGGGCTAGCTTTTTGGGCTTTGACTATGGCTTTTGCATGGACTGCTCTTGATCATTCCGAGTTTCTCATTGATGATGAGTTTTTTTTTTTTTTTTTGCGAAGTAAAGATTGATGAGGATTTGACAGGACTTCCTCGAGATTTTTTTTTTCTTTCATGATGGAGAGTGTTTGCACGAGGGAGATATGAAGAAGCTGATAGTGTGATGTTGGCCAATCGCCCAATCCCGATAAAATGCGCGCGGTGAAAGGCCAAAAGCTTGGAAAAGTGAAAAGCTGGAGGCAAGACGCCAAGCCAGCCAGCGCCGGGGACCGTGGTGGTTGCATGGTGGGGGGAATACGCGAGCGCGGGGCAGCAAAAGCGATTGGCGACGGAAAGCTGCGTGTACTACAGAACACACTGCTGCACCTGCAGAGGTCCCAGCTCTGCCTCTGGCCCCTGCACATGCACCCTCACGCTGACCTGGTATTCTCGCAGAGCGTACTCTGAACTGGTATTAACCTTGCCTGAAATCACTGTTACTAGTACTACTTGTTGTGACTCTGAACCGGTAGATGATCCGGCAGGTTGTAACACGAGAAAAGGGCTCCTTCCTCAAGCATTATCATCTAGTAGTACCTATAATTCCTATAATACCTATAATTCCTAGTACTTCAATACTCAGTATCCCGTTCGATCCGGACACACGCCACATGTCCCCCCCAGCGAGCCGCCGAAACGCCTGCTCGCCTGACACTGACAGTCGCTTAAGACGGCGGAAACCGGGCGGGACGCCTTCAATTTGGAGTATATATATATAGTATATATCAACGCAATCCCGAATGCAGAATCTATAATGCAGAGGCCGGCGAACATCTTTCAGCGATCACCTTAACATAATTAACACCAAATTACTGCGGGTGTTAACACCAAAACATGATGTGGCCGAAGGTTTTACTACCCCGGTAAAGACGAAGGTTAAGCTTACAGAGGGGGTGTTCGTTTTTCTATGCCTAAAGGTCACATCAAAACTAATCTTGTTATTTAGGTATTTTAAATAAGTCTAATTAAAAAACTAACTGCAGAACCTTGTACTAATTTGCGAGACGAATCTAATGAGGGTAATTAAGCCGTGATTAGACGATGGTTACTGTAGCATCACTGTAGCGAAACATAGATTAATTAGGCTCATTAGATTCGTCTCGCAAATTAGCCTACATCTGCAAAAAGGTTTTGTAATTAAACTTATTTAAGACGACTAAATAGCAAGATTAGTTTTGATGTGACCTTTAGGCCTAAATTACCGAACACCCCCAGAAATCAACTCTTCTTGCTTTCCTCCCCTCCAACGCTCGCCTTCCTTTCTGTTTTGATGTTGACGCCTTTCACGCCTTCTTCACATGATTGCTTTTTATCCTCCCACGTCAACTCGCCTCCTCCTGAGTCTTTTACCTGTATGCCATTAAGAAAGTTGGTGGTTACCTGTGTACCATTAAAAAGTTCCTAGACACCTGTGTGCCATCGCGCAAACTTTCTTTTACCTGTATGCCATTTTGGACGGATTGAGAGCTAACGGTGTTAATCAGAGATGTAAAAAGACACTTTTGCCCTTGGTTTAACCATTAGGGATTTAAAATTCAGAAAAAATGAAAATAATTGAGAAAAACATTAAAAAATCAGAAAAATTGAAAATAATTTTTAAAAAGCATCGAAAATCAGTAAAATCAAAAATAATTTATAAAAAGCATAAAAATCAGGAAAAATGAAAACAAATTCTAAAAACCGTAAAAAGTCAGAAAAATGTAAAATAAATTTAAAACCATAAAAAATAGAAAAATATAAAATAAATTTTAAAAACCATAACAAATTCAAAAAATGTGAAATAAATTTTAAAAAACGTAAAAGGGTGGGGAAAATAAGGAAAAGGTGGGAAAAATTTAGAAAAAGGAGGGAAAAGTTAGAAAAAAACATGTTTCATGACCATTGCATACAACCAACTGCAGCTTGTTTTTGCGTTGCACGTGATGTGTTTTTTGCGTTGCACGGAGTCTGAACATAGGTCAAGGCCATCCGCGCATGCATATCAGTTCAGGGCCCCACCACATCCTCTTCCTCAGGCAAAACGTTATCCTCTCCTCCCTCTTCTGATTTCCCCTTTCTCTCTCTTCCTTCCCCTCCGGTCAACCAAATTCCATGAAATTAGCTGCCGGCGGTGAATAATCTTACCAAGAACAACCATGGTCTGCTTCCTCTATGTAAAAGCAACCCGTTTGAGGCATCTCCAAGATCGAATGGTCCAAGAAACGGTGATCATGGCAAGAGGGGTTGCTGATGCACTTTGCACTTTCTGTGCAGCTCGGAGACCGAGCGAACCACAGCCGGCGTACGCCGCCCAGGTGAGCTGGCCATAGCCGAGGCCGCAACGGCGGCGAAGTCGTTGGGGCGGTCGACATTGCGCTTCACCAGCAGCGGCTCGGCGGCCTGGAGGCCTCGACGCCCAGCGGCTCGACGGCCTGGAGCCGCCCTCCCTGCGCCCTGGAGCGCGCGGCGGCCTGGCAGATCCGCGCGCAAAACGACAAGTGAGACAGGGACGGAGGAAGGCCGAGCGACGGGGGAGCTCGTGGTCCTGGGCGGCGGCGTCTCGAGTCCTGGGCGCCGGCGGAGATAAGTTTCAAGGGATCTGATGTCGATGGGCAAGCACAGATGGAGTCATGGAGAGGGGCACAATGGACTTTTTCTTACGTGGGTCCCACCTGTCAGGGCGGCAAACCGTTAAAGTTCTAACAGCAGATGGACGGAATGGCACACAGGTAAAAGAAAATTCGCACGATGGCATACAAGTGTCTAACAACTTTTTAATGGCACACAGGTAACCATCAACTTTTTTAATGGCATATAGGTAAAAGACTCCCTCCTCCTGCCTTTGCTTCAACCTGAAATTCACTATCAATCACCTGCCATATCATTTTGGCTAGCATCTCCCTTGAAACTCTGTTTCCCACCTTTTTACCATCTGCAAACCCCTTGTCTTCAAGCACATCACTCATGCACAAAGAAAAATATGACCAGATTCAACAGCTCATGCACAAAGAGAAATATGACCAGATTCAACAGCATATCAAATCAGCTGTACCCTCCCACCATAATCCATTTCAGAAATCAGACATGGCATTCATTCAAAGTGAGTAAAGAAACCAGTCTAAGCCAAACAACAATTTAATTGTCACCATAGAGACAACATATTTCACTGATTCAACAAGGTCTGCCAGTACATATTAAGATCACCAAACTAAAATGCAGAGAAAGTTGACGATCTACTCGATTTCCCAACTTTTCAACATGCAAAATCCTATCCGAAACTCATTTTCGTAACATAATTGCAACAGTAGCCAAGGCTCGATCACAATCACCAAAATCTAACAGACCGAACTCTACTTGAGCAAAGGAAGATGGCGCAAACTCTACTTGAGGAAGTTGGCTGGCGAGAATTTCCTGTTTCGGACTGTGACAAGCTCCTTGCGTACCGCAACAAGCTCCTTGAAGAGGACCCGGGGGTCTTCATCGCCCCTCACCAAGCGGAAGCCCAGGTTCTGAATGCGGTCACCGACCTCCTGAACGGGAAGAAGTCGCATCTTCATCAGATGTGCCCCCGCCCTCTGAAGTTCCTTGGCCTTCTTGTCCCCGACGAGGCGTGCACCGCGTGCCTTCGGCGACGGAGAGCGCGAGGAAGAGTTGCCAGGGCGGCTATCCACGGGTGAAGAAGAGCGGTTGGGGTGGCGATGAGCGGGTGATGAGGAGCGGCTACGGCGGCGGAGGTCAGGTGAAGATGAAAGGCTCCGACGGGTCAGCTCAGGCGAGGAAGAAGATGAGCGGCTCCCACGGCGAACCTCCGGAGACGAGGAGCGGTTGGCGGGGAAGCGGCCCTTGCTGTTGTCGCCGATCCCGGGCTTGGCGGACGACGACTGCACGCCGGCGATCACGAGGTCACGTCCACCGGAGGGCGAGCGACTTGCCTTGCCGTTGTCGCGGAGGCCGAGCTCGGCGGAGGCGAGGGGGCCGTCACGGCGCCCGGCGGAGATCTGGACGCCACGTCCGACACGGAGCTCGGCGGAGGAGAGGTGGCCCCCACGTCCGCCACGGCGCTCGGCGGAGAGGTGGCCCCCACGTCCGTCACGGCGCTCGGCGGAGATGTGGCCCCCACGTCCGTCACGGCGCTCGGCGGAGGATATGTGGCCGCGTCCGTCACGGCGTCCGGCGGAGGTGGACCGCGAACCGCGACGGCCGCGCTCGGCGAACGAGCAGCCGCCGACGGAGCGGTCGACGAACCGACACCCGGTGGAGGCAGAGCGGCGGGAGGCGGAGGGCTCGTGGAGGCATTTCGCGACGCGGAGGGCCTTCGCACGGGGGTCGTCGTCGTCGTCGGAGCTGCTGCTGCTGCTGCTGTCGACGACGCGTGCGGAGGGCGGTGCGCGGCGCTTGATGAAGGTCGTCCGCCGTAGCCATAGCAGTGTCGATCGGCACCAGCAGCTCAAGGTCCCGCATCTCCACCTCCCATCCCAGGTCGCGGATCCTCTCCTCCAGGAGCTTCTTCATCCCCATCGCCTCTGAGAGAGTGATGGGGCAGACGACTTCGACCATCAGGCCCTCTCCATGGGCAAGACCGTCAAGCTGATGGATCTGCGCGATGGATCTCACTTGGAAATTGGCCATTTCTGGATGGGTTCACGCTTCTGCGGGATCCCCTGGGAAAGGAGAAGCGGCCGGGGCTTATTTGTAGAGATGTGGAGGACAGAGGGAGGGCGTGGGGCCAACGATCCGCGGAAACCCCGCAAGTTGATCCGAAAAGGCACGCAACTTCTGTGTGTGTGTGGTTGGTGGGGTCGGGGTCAGGGGCAGCAAAATGCGGACGAATTTTCTCACACATGCCACGAAAAGAAGGTGTGGGCCAGGACACCATGACGGTCCACAAGTCAGCCTATACAGGCCCTGCAGCGGGTAGCTTCACCATTTCCACTCGGCCAGTTGGCTTTGGCCACCCGGCCAATTGGCTTTGGCGCGCATTTCCTCCCGGCCACTGTACATTTGGCGCGCGAGAGCTGGCGTTTATTCACTCGGGAGCTGGCGTTTATCGCGCACTCCTCGTGCCCTGCCAAACGCGCCAGATCCCAGAGAACAGGGCCCACGGGAAGGTTGGGCAAACACATTTCGTGTGCCACAAGCCCAGCGGGTGGGACCCACTTGCAAGGCTTATAGGGGATTTTTTTAGCCTTTCTAACTTTCATAAGCATTAAATTACACAATACATATGCATCTTTTGCTGACTTGGCAAGTTAATTATAAGGAGAGAGAAAGAAATCTTTTATTTTTTGTGAGAGGCCTTTCATCCCTATGAATCTCCTTTTACTAAAACCAGTCTTGAAAATAGTGCAATGAAATGGTACATTGAGACTGATCTAATGTTGTGATCAATAGCCAACTGGGCTTAATAGTAGTCAATGTCCGTTTGTAACTTTCATAAAAGATGGGTCTTCAGTCTATTTTTATTTCGAGCTTCTTCTTCCGTAAGTATTCGGGATCTACTATTCTCTCTATTCAGGTGCTTCTTTCGGTCAGCGCGATACTGGAAGTTTGGAATCAGCTGACAGCCTGTTCGGATCACTGGATTTGGCTGGGGCTGGCCGGCTGATTGCACTGTTGCTACAGTGCAAATGTGACTAACGGTCACCATCCCCAGCCGGTCCAGCCAGCCATTTCTGCCGTGCCGAACAGGGCGTGAATAGGCCCCTCGGTGCCACGTTGGCGGCCCATTTAGATCTCAGATCGTTTCCGGCGAAAGGAGAATTGAAGAGGAAATGATATCAAAGAATCGTGAGCATCAGGGTACGGCAGAAACAATGGAGTCTGCTAACAAGTAAGTCACGCATATAAAACGAAATCAATCTCTGCAAAATACAATGCCATGGTTTCTCCTATCAATCAAAATAAAATTACAATTGGATGTCAGTTGATCTCTTCATAGTACAATACCAGTTTCTGTTTTCTGCCGACTCAAACAATATTAAAACTTGTTAAAAGAATTGTAATAAAAACGATGATATGTTAGGGCAATACGTGATCTTTATTTGTCTCGTACCATCCACCACGATACTGATGCCATGTCTTGCAGCACCCAGAACACACCTTCTTGGATTCCTCAAATTGGCATGAAGTATGAACTTCTCTAGGAACATCATGGCGGTGATTCTATTCCAATATATCAAGGCTACCGAACAAAGGACAAGCGAGATCATCTTACAAAAGTTCCTCGAGCTGAAACAAGAACAGGTTGCAATGTCCGCATGGGAATTATGTTAGATCGGGATTCTGGGTGATGATGATACTGGTCGTTCGACGCGGATCGGGTAAAGTTCCCGCACCGTTTCATTCCAACCCCGATGCAGGCCCGTCTTATAGTCCCAAGTAAACATAGCTTAGGAATTATAAACCAGCCCACAAAGCTTGTTGCTGCTGCTCTTCCCTGCGCCAGTTGACAGCAGAACGTATCGCTCCCTGCAAAGATCGATCAGTCCTAAATACTTTCATGCATATACGAGGAGAACAAAGCATTTGAATTGGAAGGCAGGCGAGAGGGAGAGAGACAATGGCTCATGGACAAACAATGAGGCAAAATAAATTTTAGTCATTTAGAGCCCGATTTTATGTTCCGCACAGGGGCCTCAAAATCTTGGGTATGCCAGTCGATGGGCATGGACAGAGTGGCCGACGGCCCAGAGCTCCCAAAAAATTAGAGCCCCCAACTCCTAAATTAATCCTAACCTTGCTTATAGAGAAAAAAGACCATGCGGGAGGATAATACATGAGGCCTTCAGTTCATGTCATGGGCAAACTGCCTCCTTCTTGCCCGGGCAGACCTAGGGTCATCCGTTGAACTCTGCAGCTTTCTTGTTTCGTCATTGTTGGCTGCTCGTGCTGCTCACGACGAGGAAGAAGAAAGCAAGTAACGAAGGGGGTATGGGCCATGGGCTAAATGAAGTTTCTAAATTTCCTCGCAAGAAAAAATGAAGTTTCTAGTTCAAGTGATGTTGAGACCCAATAGTCCAATTGAGCCTACGGTAGAACCTAAGCCATGTGGCCAAATTCTCTTTCTCTTTTTGTCTTGAGCGGTGTTACTAAGAACATAAAGCCCATTATAATTGTATTATTTTTAAAAATTTGTATGATCAGTTAAAATTTAAACTATGGGGACTCCTTTTGCATTTCGCACCAGGGCTCCAAATTCTCAGAGACGGTGGCCTATGTCCCTGCACCGAAGTCGCAAACACTCCCTTCACCCCCTCTCTTCCTCTCGTTTCCCCCCAACTCCTCCGACCCTCATCTCCTCTCCGGCGTCCCCACTCGTCGCCGCAGCACCTTCCTCTCCATTCGTCCACTAGTGCCGCTGCTCTGATCTCCTCTCCCTTCTTCACTTCATGCTGACCGATTAATGCTCTCTAGCAAATCGCCATCTTCCCGCGCCGACTACCCAGCCGCCGCACACATGTACTACCTCTATTCCAAAATGTAAGCATTTGTTGACTTCTGGATCTCACGTTTGACCGTTCGTCTTATTCAATGTAAGCATTTGCAAATTTAGTTTCAGACAGATTATTATTAAAATATTAATTAAAAAAGATTTTAGAAAATCCACGCGGAGCAAGTACACAAAGAGCACGACGGAAACAAGGAAGCGATGACGCTCCATCTCCGTCATTCTTGAGCGCAGGCACAACCGCACAAGAGACTGCGCAGCTGCAGAGTCTTCTTCACTGGCCAGCGACATGCACTGGGGTTGGGGGAACCAGAACCCATGGCCATGATGCCACCAGGCACCAGCTTTGCTTTGATTTGCATGCGCCGATCGAGCGGCGTCCACCACGCCCAGAGCCCAGCTCACATGCCCGGGCGTGACGGCCAGCACGGAGTACTCCGTGCGCCATCACCCTGGAGTACAGCCAACCGATCGATGAAGTTGCGGTCGAACCGATTGAACCGGTTGAGGTACTCGATGAAGCCCAATCCGGCTTTGTTGACCAACTTCTGCTCGACAGAAAGATCCTTGTGTAGCTGGACCACGTCGTTGGTATTCAACTTGACCTCCACGACCGGAGCAAGACCCGTGGCATGCAGCTGCCTCACACAAACGCGCCAATGGAGAATCGTCGTGCGCTGATCAGGCGCATTAATGGTCAACTGTAGTACTAATTTTATTTTCCTGAATTTTACAAGTTCTTTTAATTAACTAAGTCAGTCTCCTTGCAAAAGTTGGATAAGAGAAGAAACAAGGTTTAGTGTAGAGTAGAGTGCAACTTCCCATGCTCAGTTTTGACCAGTGGATGTGGAAACTCGATCCGGTAATATCTTCGTCTCACAGACTGCGCTTTCCGGCCCACAGTTGGGTTTAATTGTTTGAGAAGCCTGACAAAGTTGAATCTGTATCAAGTGCGGATTACAGGGGATGAGATATGTCACCTTATCTCTTCTTCTTTTGCTTTGGAGCATTTGGGACTCAGTGTTTGCAATGAGCTAATCTCTCTGAAGATACCACCATGGCTGGAGCGGCTCAGGTTCCTGCGTGTGTTTCAATGCGAAATGCTCCAAGTGATAGAGTGCACAGCTCCAAACCTGTCCACTTTTGAGCTATTGTGTGATCCAGTACAACTCAAACTTGGTGAACCCTCACAGGTGAAGAACGTACATACGGGCTTTTCATATGAGCCTAACATTATTGGTCATGCTATTAGCAACCTTCCTTCTATTGCGCCACATCTTGAAACTCTTACCATATCTTCATCTTGTGAGGTATCCTCGAAAACTTCGTGCTGTTAGATAGCTGTATTATTGCCATATACTTGTGAAGTAACATTATTCACGCTAATATGTATATTATTATTTACACAGAGGGATAATGCACCAATGGCGGCTGGCAAATTCCTCCACCTGAAGTACTTGAAGATTTCTCTTGCTATTAGTGATGAGGCCATTTATGATTATTTGTCACTGGCTTCGTTGCTGATGCTTCTCCTGTCTTGGAGACTTTCGTCTTGAGTGTAAAATACTGCTCATGTTTGAAGATACATCTTCTGCCTACTGTGAAGACATTTAATTTAACTGACATTGATTTTATGCAGCTAAATCAGGTTGACATGAAGCACGAGACGTTTTTTGAGGAAGCCTTGCAGAGGAGGTGGATTCCTGAACACAAGCATGACAGGCTCAAAGAAGGTGCTGATCGATGGCTTCTGCTCTGCAAAGAGCCTGGTCGAGCTGGCATGCCATATTCTCGAGAATGCAGCATCACTTGGAAGTCTTACATTGGATACCATATGTAATTTACTAGGACAGGCGGGCGCGCTCCGCCACGCAGTTTTTTTCTCTGCATCTTTGAAACATGTTTCTTTCGTCGAGTTATGCCCGTGTGGAATGTGGTGGACGTTCTTGACACCATCCAAAACAACGAACAGCCGCAACCTCCGCACCGGAGGTTGGGCCGACTGGAACATGGCCTGCGTGAGCTGACTGCAGGACAACAACGCTCAGTCTTACAGGCACAAACGCAGAGGAGGCGAGGAGCAAGGGATGAAGGAAGAGGAACAGTCAATGTGAGGCGGAATATTCGTCAAAAAATGTGAGGCGGAATCAACGGAGACAAAATCAGCGAAGGTAGGAGGCGGCACAAACCTTGGACAGGAGCAGGGCGCCGGAACGATCGAACTGAGGGGTCGGCGACCAGCAGGGAGGAACGGGGCGCTGCAAGCGTCAGGCAACGCACAGCAAGAACGACCGAAGGCAGGCGCGTCGAACGGGAGGCGTGAAGTGGCGGCGAGGCCGGACCGTCCCTCGCTCGAGTCAGTGGGGCGGGGAAGCATGGACCTCAGAACGGGCTTCTGAAACCCGGGACCGAGGAACCACAGGCCTCAAAAATCAGGCCAAGCGACTGTCAGAAACGAAGCAGGCCGGGGTCCAAAGGTGGCATTAAATTAAAGCCGCAAGAGGAAACCAGTTGAAAAGAAAGGAGGCATGCGGAGCCCAGAACGGAGTCCTGACGTCGCCCAAAACCGACTGCAAAACAGCCAGAAGAGACGTGTCGCTCCAGAAACCGGGCCACGGAGTCCAGAATGCTCTGGCGAGCCCCTGGCTCCCCATAGCTGAAGATTAGGATAATATTGGCAGATGGTAACATTAGTAGGTGTTCTGGCCAAAACACCGGTGTATGCATACGCTTAGACAGGGATTTGATCTTGGAAGCGCATAAAGCGCTGGGTGTGATAAGGAGGTACATCCTCGAAAGAGTTCCCTGCACAGTCAG
This sequence comes from Eragrostis nindensis, assembly GCA_012490785.1. Taxonomy (NCBI): domain Eukaryota; kingdom Viridiplantae; phylum Streptophyta; class Magnoliopsida; order Poales; family Poaceae; genus Eragrostis; species Eragrostis nindensis. The sequence continues at coordinate 781,367 of JAAXCT010000116.1, read as the reverse complement.
TTAAACGATGGGGAGCCTTGTAGCCGGTGCCATGCCATAAATGCCAAGTTACCGTGATTATCTAGTATTTAAGGCGAAAAGCAGCCTTTGGAAAATACTAACCTCCATTTCATAATACTTGGCAATTTTGACTTTCACTGTTCATGCTTTGACTAGAAATATTTGTTAAACTTTTTGATTAACTAAATCAATAATGGTATCAATAGAGGGGTTGCCAAAAGTACTTTAAACATGTCAAATGTTTGTGAATGTTTAGGCAAATATTTACAGAAAAGACAAATGGTCAAACTATGAACAGTAAAGTCAAAGTTGTCAAGTATTTTGAAATGGAGGTTAGTATTCCTTGCGGACCTCGATCTCCTTTAGAATGGCGTGGTACCTGCACTTTGGGAGTTCTATAATATTATTCACCACTTCCAAACAGTCCGAGGCCACATATACATTACTAATGTTTCAATCTGCTGCGAGACGGAGAGCTTCATTGCAGGCCATAGCTTCCAGTCATTGCAGGCCATAGCTTCCAGTGTAGTTGGATCACGTAGGCTCCTCCCATACACAGTAACAGTACTACGTGTGTCATCCCTGAAATAAGCACCAACAGAGATACTCTATTTTCAGCTCGGGAGATGGCAGCATCAACATTCACCTTCATACTACTGGAAGGGGGAGGGATCCACCCGAGCTGAAAATAGAGTATCTGAAAGTATGGGTTGCTTCACTCGTCGCTGCGCACCTACACGCTTTTGTTCCTTTGCCCTTTATACAATCCAAAGCAGAAAAATCAGCTAAGTGTGATCGAATAAAACTGAATGTGGAAGGGGCTCTGAACTGTTTTTCATAAACTGCCTTCCTTTAGTTTTCGAAAAAAAAACTGCCTTCATTGGAGCATGCCGAATTGCCCAACATCACTACAGTTTCTTAATATCTTCCTCGTGCAAAGTATCCATCGTTATGTTTTTTATTTTTTTGAGCAAAGTATCCATCATTATATTGGATTGAAGTAGCAGAAATCCTTGTCAAATCCTCATCAATCTGAGACCAGCAAGTAAACCGCGGAATGATCAAGAGCAGTTCCTGCAAAAGCCCATACTTCAAGCCCAGGAAGCTAGCCCACCAAGTCCACGGGAGTCCGCTTTTTACTCGCCCCGTCGTAGAAGCTAGTCCCCGTTTCATCTCCGCTCCTGCGCGGTGCCAACGCCTGATTTTCTCCACCCACTCGCGCCGTCCACAGTTGCCGGGTTCGTACCGAAAGCGCGAGCTCCCCCGAGCGCGCGCTGCAAGGAAGGTCTAGACGGAGGGAGGGAGGAGGGAGAGCCTCTTTCGTGCCCCCCAATTCCAGGTGGCCATGCCCGAGCGGAAGCGCAGACGGAAAATCCACCCCAGCTGTAAGCGTCCTCTGTGCTATTCATCCCTGTCGCGCTATCTTCGTGGTCACGACTCACGAACCGCACTCTGTTGCCTGTTCTGCGCGTCAATGGCCCTCTGGATTCTCTCATAAAAACAATTTGGGAGCAGCTTTGATGAAGTAGTGTAGTGATACTCTCATATAAGAGTGGTCAAATTGGAAACGCGGGTGAGGCGCTACCATGCGAAGGTTGCAGGGAAGCGATGCCTTGTTAGTGGATCCGAGATCGGAGACATTGCAACACGTTGCAGAAAGTGTTTATGGTCAACTGTAGTACTATTTTTATTTTCCTGAATTTTACAGGTTCTTTTAATTAACTAAGCCAGTCTCCTTGCAAAAGTTGGATAAGAGAAGAAACATGATCGATGTGAGCGAGTTTGTATATACTGAACTTTATTTCTTTCCGTTAGTATGTGTAATATTCAGTACCATCGATGATACGCTGCAGATGGATCGATTGCTTCAGTGAAGGACTCACTCAGCGATGAAGATGGCAATTCTCAGGGTGGTGAAAAGTCTACATGTTACAGGGCAAACCTTCCTGAGGTACTAATGTTCCCTTCTAAACTTGAGCATAGATGAGAGATACGTCACAAAATTTTAGGTGTTGGGCTGTAACCAAGTTTCTATAAGGGGGGAAAATGTTTTATGCTTCTGTGTTCAGAGTAGCTAACTAATCACTGATTTCACTATTATTCTTTCTAAGTGCAGTAAAATTGCAATCCAACTGCGTATTACTGTAGGAGTCATTTCCATGGTCTGTTGTCTCATGTTACTTACCAATGCCTATGCTTTCTTATAATGCAACTGTAGCTCTTAGAGAGGCTGTTTCAATTAAACATTTATGTGTCTAATATTTTGTACCAGATTCAGCTATTCGTTCCATGCTTGCGCAGGATATCTGGTGCCATATACATTCCCTAATGCCACTGCGTGACTCTGCCTGTTCTGCCTGTGTATCTCGTACGTTTCTACGTTCTTGGAAATGCCACCCCAAGCTCCCCTTAACTGCGGAAACACTAGGGTTGGAGCATAAGGAAGGCCAAAAGAGTTATATAGCAAAAGGTTTCACTAAAAGAGTTGACCAGATTCTGAAAAATCACTCAGGTGCTGGTGTGAAAACATTTAAGCTTGTAATCCCAGATTATTACAACGTCAGCATCTGTTGTCTCGACAGTTGGCTCCAGAAGGCTATCACACCAGGGATTGAAGAAATCATCCTTTGCCTGCCTAAAAAATATAGGACAGAGTATAACTTCCCGTGCTCAGTTTTACTTGATGGGCCTGGAAACTCTATTCGTTATCTTTACCTCACCAATTGTGTCCTCCGGCCATCAGTTGGATTTAATTGCTTGAGCAGCTTGACAAAGATGCATCTGTATCAAGCTTGTATCACGGGGGATGAGTTAAGTTGCCTTATTTGCAGTTCTTTTGCTTTGGAGGATTTGAAACTTAGGTGTTGCGGTGAGCTAATCTGCCTGAAGATACCATTCTAATCTCAGCAGCTTAGCTGTGTATGAATGCGATATGCTTGAAGTGATAGAAAGCACAGCTCCAAACCTCTCAACATTTGACTTCTTTGGTGACCCAGTGCAACTCTCATTTGGAGAATCATCACAACTGAGGAAACTAACTGTGGGGTTTTCTTTTGAGCTCAACACTGTGGCTTATGCTATCACCAAGCTTCCTCCTGTCGTACCATGTCTGGAAACTCTTACTATATCTTCAACCAGTGAGGTATGCTCTACAACGCACATTATTATATATCAATGAACATAGAACGATAGACATGATTGGTAAGAAAATAATAATTAACTTGAGATATCTTTGTGTGCAGAGGGTTACTACACCAATGGTAGCTGACAAATTCCTGCGCCTCAAGCACTTGAAGATTTGTCTTGGTGACGACGACGAGGGGGGCGTTTCCTCGTCCTATGATCATCTCTCCCTGGTTTCGTTTCTAGATGCTTGTCCTGTCTTGGAGAGTCTCGTCCTGGACGTGAGTGTTGCATAGATATCTGGCATAAACTGTTGAGACATTTAATTTTTACTGATATTGATATTGATGTTGATGTAATGTAGGTGGATTAGGATGAAATGATGCATGATTCGATTTTTGGGCATGCCTCAGTACACATGAGGCAGATTCCTGAACTCAAGCATGAAAGGCTCAAGGATGTACAGGTCAATGGATCTGCTCTGCAAAGAGCATGGTTGAGCTTATACGCCATATTCTTGAGAATGCAACATCACTTGAAATTCTCACGCTGGACACCGTATTTGTTTGGGAGATGGATCGCTATAATGTTAGGAGTAATATTAGGTGTTGTACCCGGAAATCGGGTAAATGCAAGCCCGCAAGTACGAATATGGCCTTGGAAGCACACAAAGCACTCAGCGTCATCAAAGTACATCGTGGGCAGTGTTCCTTCTACAGTCACGTTAAATGTCGGGGAGCCTTGTAGCCGGTGTCATTCTGTAGATGTCACGTTAACGTAATTATCCTATTTTTAACTATGCAAATGCTGCGTATATTGTCATACTTGTTTGTGTCAGATTGTAACGGTTAACATCATCATGCTGAAACAGTCTGAGACTGGGCCTTCTCCTGGTTAATAAAGCGAGCTGATGGCAAGTATAGGGGACCAAAGCCTAAAATTACTAATCTTAGCTAGCTTTGACACCTTACTGTATCAAAGCCCTCAAGGCTCTGCCCGACAAATCAGATCGTTATCTAGCGTGATATGATGTTTGATAATATCAATGTTGCCCGAAAAATCAAACCGTTATCTGTGATGCGTGATCTTTGATATACCAGTGTTGCCAGAGGCGAGAGGAGCATGAAAGCATGGCGGTGATTATCTCAACCCCCCAAACCCAAAGCAAGTAGTACGTACGAGACTTGGAACGCGTTATGCATTCGCTTTACATTGGCCGGCCACCCGTTCGACCACCCCGGCTGGCCGGCGATCGCGAGACGATGCGTACGTGACCCACGGCGAGAATATTCCAAGCACGTCGCAGCGCGAGCCTGCAGAGGCAGAGCTAGGACCTCTGCGGCAGTGTGTTCTGTTCTCCATGCAATGCAAGTACGCAGCTTTTCGTCGCCAATCGCTTTGCTGCCGCGCGTCTTCCCCACCACGGGCGTCCCCTCCATTCCCGGCGCACGCCGTCTCTCCCTCCTCGTCCCGGCCGGCCGGCCGGCCGTCTTGGCGTCGTTGCCGCCAGCTTTTCACTTTTTCCGAGCTTTTGGCCTTTCACCGCGCATGCTTTATCGGGATTGGCACAATCTTTTTTCACTAATCCCACCACGCATATACATACACACATACGCACGCGTTAATCCCCGTGTCTCTGGCTCGATCACTTACTCGCCTAGCTAATTTCGCCGAAAAGTCAGGGGCGGCCTCTCTCCCTCTTGTTTTATCATTATTACTGATGAGATGAGGAGTAAAAAGACCGACCGATTTGACATTGCGTGTTGCATTGTGTGTCATTTGCGTGCGACACTTGCAGCAGGCACTGCTGATGGGCCGGTAGCCGAGTGAGTGAGTGAGTGAGTGAGACACTACTACAAAGCTTAGCCTGACTGTGATCAGGCCAGGACCAGCTAGCCCATGCATGCTTGCATGGTAAGATGGGATATCAACCAGCTGCAAACACCTGCAAAAATGTTATTTTCGCATACGGAAGCATGCATGCACCTCGTTTTCCTTGCTGTACCCTGCCACTTTTGCGCAAGAATGATGTGTCTGCCAGCGTGTCATTACCTAGGAATGAGCTTCACTCCCTCACCTGCTGCTTCTGCTGGAGCATGGCCGCAGGGGCCTCTTTTAGCAGGGCTGATCGATCAGGAAAGCCTGATGGAGGAGGCAGGGAATATTTTTCGTTATATATGGCTGTTCATGTGCAGTATCCTGTTCCATGTTCAAAGGTAGATGGCGGCGCTAACTCCGAGGTCAACCTCGCTCAGCATATCCATCATTCTGGTTCGTGCTTTCGTCTGCAGGCATGCTTTTCCAATCATATATTAGCATGTTGCCGTTTCATTGATGGGTGATGATGTATATATGCATGGAGATGGAGGTTTTTTCTTATGGTCTCCTCCATAGGCACCTAGCTGCATATAGGTATGGCAAACCGATCTTAGAGATTGTGTATCTCTTTGCCTTTATCTGGTTTATGATGCGCAATCATGCAGATGGAGTATGGTCTATATATGGGCTAGAGAGCTAACGACGCATCATATCATGCATATGCATGCTAACTTTGCATTTTGAAGTAGACAGTAAGCCGGCTAGAGAGTTTAGTTATCAGTGGAAACTTATTATGTCAGCACAGAGTTGCTAAATATCTCGTTCATAAAGCGTGTACAATGTCAATTCAAGCATGACAAGATTGGGGCATCACAAGATCACTAACTAGTACGTAGATGACAAGCATACATGCATGTTAATTAAACTTTGATCTGATACAGAAAGTTTATTGTGTAGTTCTGTGGCGCAGCAGACTTAAGTGCTCATTTTCACTGAACAGAAAAGGTGCAAGTGGATCAATGATACTAGTTCCGCTTCAAATAATCTAACTCTAGGTAAGTAGGTGATGACTAACTGATGTAGCTAGGCTGGCTTCAAACTTGCTTTAACAGCATGCAAACGTACACAGAGGAAAAACCAATTCTTTTCCCCATATATTTCTTGTCAATCGTCATGAATTTGGACAAGAAAGGTGAAAAGAGATAGCTCCATCTCCATGCGAGCATTTTACCTTTTATTACTGCTTCCACTTTTCGTGGCTCTGATGATTACGATTCGCCAATGCTTCCGTCACCAATCTCCACATTCCCTACCCATGAAAGCACGCCTTTCGACTGTTATGCCTCGATATCGCACAACACTCAAACCCTCGCATGCCTTTATCGACCGATCGTCTCCGGTCTCCCCATATATAAACACGCAAGGACGACGGTGCCCAATCTCATCACCAGCCAAGACCTATTAGCTCCCAGCCTTCCATAAGGTACGGCTTATTAAGTGGAAACCGCAAGCATAGTTAAGCAGCATGAGGCTTCACCATTTGCATGTAGCCTACTTGGACAAAGCAGCCCCCTCGTCGTCTTCATCGTCCATCTCCCCGTCTCTCCCTTCCTCTGCCATCCCTTTGGCCCTTCGGTGCCTCCGCCCGCTTGCGCCGAAGATCTCGTTCCCTGAGTCGAGGAAGATGGTCGTCCTTCCTCAGTTCGCCCGCGTCAGAAACGCGTCGAGGCTGCTTAACTGCACGGTTAGTAGAAATCGATCAGTCGTTGTTGTAAAACCCTAGCCTGCGCACGTTTTTTTTTTTTTACTTGAGCTGACAGACGAGTTTACTTAATTTGTGACGAATAAACAGGTACAGGTGCCAATGGCCGGGACGACACGTTGGAACCCTTGTCCGGAGCAGATCAAGGTGCTGGAGATGCTGTACCACGGCGGGATGCGGACGCCCAACTCGTTCCAGATCGAGTGCATCACGGAGGAGCTCGGCAAGTACGGCCGCATCGAGGGCAAGAATGTCTTCTACTGGTTCCAGAATCACAAGGCCCGCGAGCGCCAGAAGCAGAAGCGTGCCGCACTCCTAACGCTCAGCACCACTTCATCGCTGCCTGAAACCAAAGTAAGTACTAGTACTAGCTAACATTCGTATGTGTGTGGTGTGTACATTATTCGTCCATGTTAATTCGTGCTTTCGATCAATTTGTACTTAAACGTCCGTGTACATATATATTATTTGCAGGATGGAGCGGAGAAGAAGGAAGCGTGTGAGGAGGACGCAGTGATCTGCAAGCGGAGGTGCAAGTCCTGGGGTGATGTCCATGGCGACAGAGATGCAGCTACAGAGGTAGCCAAAGACTGCACCAACGACGATGTGACCCTGGAGCTCTTCCCGTTGCATCCGCAGGGAAAGGGCAGTTAATAAGCCGTACGTGCATATATACACACATATGCATGTTTCTTCATGTTCTTGCAATGCTGGCCTCCTGGATTGGATTGTTCATCGTGGAAACGTGTTCGCATTCACGCGAGTCTTGTAGTATTGTGGTCGATCTTAGACGTGTGCATTTCACAAACCAAACGTATGCTTTGTTGCGGCTTTGTGAGAAGTCAAAAGTTATCATCAGTTACCTAGTTCTAAATTTGTTCAGAGTTCAGACTAATGCATGCATGGGATAAACTAGGTGTCTACTTTCTAGAGCATTCTTCAGTACAATAATATTTTTTTTCGTTAACAAAGAATCATTCAGTAATATTTTTACTGTTCATAAGCCAGCTAGAATAAGGTCATAAAAATTTGTCAAAAGGAAAACAATAACAAGATCCTGGGAAAAACATACAAAAACATACGAACGAACAAGGTGACCTACTGTACAGAGGCACTGCTTGTCCAAACATCTGATCCTACTAAATCGAGCTCAGATAACGAAACCCAAAAATTAACGTTGAAAATGACTCGATTTTGGACGATCCAGACGTAGTACATTCACACTCGACCAACCGAGTTCCTTGAGCAATTGGCATTTTCGTCGCTGCAAATCATTTCTGTATACTACAACCCTTGCAGGCTACGCAAGTTCAGGCTTTACGAGGCAATTATACCACGGCACGGCCTGATGGAGAGCAAGCGGCCTTCTGCTCCAGCTTTATACATTCCTCTGCTCCGCTTTAAACATGTACCGCGGTGACATCATGGTTATAATTGCGTAAAACATGCTCGATCTGACTCCAATCATGCATACTGACTCGGTCGGAGCTCCCGTACGGTGGTGTATCGGAAAGACAGAACGTACGAGCTGCAGTGCGTAATTGGAGATGTTCAGATCGTGTGCATGCATACGCCATGTATACAGTATACGGCCGTGCGCACTGCGTAGAATGAACAGCTGCCGTGGAACTTGAAGGAGGGAGTTCCCGGGGGCAATGGGATGCTGTTGCCGTAGCTACAGAGTTCAGCAGGTCTCGACTCGACCGATGGCGAGCGCGTGCACTTGCGCATGCAGAATTTCTGTGAAAACGACCGACGCCGACGAGGGGAAAAAAAGAGGTGGGAAATAGGAGTACTAAGAAAGACGCGGCGGCATCAGGGCATCCATAGCACGCTGAAGAAAAGGCGATCGATGGGAGTGTAAAGTTTGCGCTCGGAGTGGCATGCCTGCCTCTGCATGGCGTCATTGGCTGGGCCCGTCGGATCCGGCAGGCGCGGGCCGCCCGTGCCGTCAGCCGGCCACCGCGCAGGGCAGACGGAGAGAGAGGAAGAGGAGGGCGTGCACTGCATGCGATGCGAATGCTTTTGTCGCTCTTTTCCGAGACTCTCGCGCAGTCCGGCAAAGGCATGGGACTCTCGTGCGCTTGCCTGGAAAACGACGCAGCCCAGGCGGGTCTAGCTACCGCCGGTGCGTGGTGCCCGTCTCCCTCGTAGGGACACCATGCAGGCGGCAGGTCCCGTCGTGTCCTGAACCGCTGGCCAGGGGACTCTGGTCCACAGCTGTCTTTTTTCCCCTATTGCAGGGATTAGGGAATGTAGCCTAGGTTTTTTTTTTGAGTACTGTAGCCATGTTAGGTTAACCTCCTGAGAAACCTCTCTCAAGCAAGAAGAAAATGTACTGGGAGGCTGATGGGCTCGTGCCTGCAGCATCGGCAAGGCAGCAGGAACTCCTGTGTCGCTGCCCAGGACAATGCGGCGACATCCAACAGTGTCCCGGAAGCAACACAGGACGGTGGGCCGTGACCCAAGTACAAGATAGAGGCCCGGCCCAGTGGAGACGCGCGCCAGGTGCTTATAAGCAAAAGAAAGCGTGAGAGAGCGGCAGGCTGTAACAGAGTTGTTCACTGCTTCCTTTCTTCTTCTCCAATCCTCCTACCCCAAATTCTGTTGCTATGCAACCTTGTATCGGATCTATGGTGGAAATTATCTAGAACTCTAATCCCCTCGACTTCCTATCTGTGATTGTGGTGTGCATCTCTCTGTGAATCGCTGTCTGGATATTACACTGGTATCAGAGACAGGTCGTGTCCATTCCTCTCGGAAATCTCTCGGCGTGAGTCGTAAAATTCATCGGGGAAGGTGGTGATTGCCTTGTGCGGTCGCTAGAAATCCGTTACCCAGGTTGATTCCGCTTGGAGGAGAGGGATTTCGACGCTGGCGTATCAGCCCGGTCCACAGGCACGCTATCTGGTCGCGAAAATGGCGGAGACAGAGCAATCGCTCGCGGAGTCGATAACCAAGCTGGCCAAGCAGCTGGAATCCATTGATGGGAAGTTCAATTCGCTCAGCACTGATCTGGGGAAGGTGACCACCAAGGTGGATCTGGCGATGACTTCAATCGGACTGCTACAACAAGAGCAGGTTCAGGTCGCGAAGTCACTGAAGCTGTCCACGGGAGCGGGTTCATCTGCTACCGAGGAAGGACTCATGGGTACCTCACCAGGCGCCACTGCTTCATCAGCAGGCCAACCCTCTGCGGCAACAATTCCACCGTTGACTACACCACCTATGCCTTCTGCATCCCTGCTTCGGCAGCCGCAGGTGAATTCTGTTCATCCAACTCGCCCTACTCCGGTTTCAGAGGTGGTACATGTTCCTGTAGAGCGTACTGATGGAGGTCCTAAGAGAAACTGGATGCCGAAAATGGATTTCCCTAAGTTTGATGGAACTGATGCTAAGATTTGGATAGATAAGTGCGTAGCTTACTTCACTATGTTTCAAATTCCCAACAACTTTCGTGTGTCAGCTGCTTCTCTGCATATGATAGGACCTGCATCACATTGGTACCAGTCCTACAAACACACACCAGGGTTCTTAGAGTGGGATACTTTTGTACATGCTGTGGTGGAAGAATTCGAGGTGGATACTCTAAGGGCCAAAACTATGGAACTGTTTGATCTGAGGCAAACTGGCACAGTGGAGGAGTACAGAAAAGCATTTGAGCAGTTGGTGTACAATGTCAGATTATATGATCCTGCAATTAGTGACATTATTCTGGTTTCTCAGTTTTTGATTGGCTTAAAACATGAGATCAGAGCACTAGTGGAACCTCAGTTGCCGAATACTGTTCACAAGGCTGCTGTATTAGCAAATGTACATGAGCACCTGTTGGACAAGTCTAGGAAATCACCAGCCAAGAGTTTCAGTGCTAAGGCAAATGTTTCTGCAAGCAAGCATGACAACAAGAGTTCCTTCTCTCCAACAGACTTGTGGAAAGCTCGGCAGTTAAAGGAATATCGCAGAGCAAACAATTTGTGCTTCAAGTGTGGTGAAAAATATTCACCAGGTCATAAATGCCCAGTTCTGCCTGCTGGTATTCCTGTGGCTCAACTCTCAGTTATAATGGCAGAGATTGGAGATGGGGGTGGATTTCTCTCAGAAGAGATATTGGACACACTTGAGGCTGGTGATTCAACCCATTCTGATGATACTGATGGGTATGTGTCACTTCATGCCATCTCTGGCACTCAAGGAAGTAAGGCTATACACCTACGAGCTCTGGTGGGAAACCAAGTCCTGTCGATATTGGTTGATTCTGGTAGTTCCCACACCTTCCTTAATGCTGCCATGATTGACAGGTTACATTATGTGCCAACTCCAACCTCCAAAATGCATGTTAAGGTGGCTAATGGTCAGTTATCAGTGTCTGATCACGAGGTTAAAAATTTGGAATGGTGGATTCAGGGTCACTTCTGCGCTGATGCTAGGATTCTCAACCTAGCAGCCTATGATCTCATATTAGGGATGGATTGGCTAGAGAAATTCAGTCCCATGACTTGTGATTGGTTGGGAAAATGGATTGAATTTGAATATTCAGGGCAACGAGTGAAATTGCAGGGTGTCACTTCTGCACCTGTTTCTGAACTGGCAGAAATTTCTGGTGAACAATTGCTTAAGTGGCACAAAGGGAATGATGTTTGGGCCACCGTGGTTATTTCTCCTGTTAATGATAACACTGCAATGCAGGAGCTCTACTTGGTGAATGGCATTCCAGTGGAAATACAAGATGTCATTCATGAGTTTGATCAACTCTTTCAGGTGCCCACTGAATTACCTCCACAAAGAGCATATGACCATGCCATTTCACTGTTACCAGACGCTGTGCCAGTTAATTGTCGCCCATACAGATACTCTCCTCAACAGAAGGATGAGATAGAAAGGCAAGTGGAGAGCATGCTGAAATCTGGTGTTATTATACCAAGTCTCTCACCATTTGCTTCTCCAGTGTTGCTAGTCAAAAAGAAAGATGGAACATGGAGGTTCTGTGTTGACTACCGAAAGTTAAATGCTGCTACTATCAAAAATAAGTTTCCTATGCCAATTATAGATGAATTTCTGGATGAAATTTCTGGTGCCCAATATTTCACAAAATTGGACCTAAATTCAGGATTTCATCAGATAAGGGTTACTCCTGGAGATGAACACAAGACAGCATTTAAAACTCATCATGGACACTTTCAGTTCAGGGTAATGCCCTTTGGCCTCACTAATGCACCAGCAACCTTTCAGTGCTTGATGAACTCTATTTTCAGCAAGTTTATGAGGAAATTTGTGCTAGTATTTATGGATGATATACTCATATATAGTAAGACTCTAGAGGAACATGTGGAACACTTAAGATTGGTGTTTGAAGTGTTGAAGCAACACAAGTTGTTCATCAAGTTCAGCAAATGTGCCTTTGCCCAGAAGCAAATTGAGTACTTGGGTCATGTAATCTCTGACAAAGGGGTAGCAACAGATTCCTCTAAAACAAATGCAATTTCTAACTGGCCAGTTCCTCAGAATTTTACAGAGCTAAGGGGATTTCTTGGCCTTACTGGTTACTACCGAAAATTTGTCAAGGGTTATGGTATACTTGCCAAACCACTGACATCTATTCTGCAGCATAAACATTTTTCTTGGACTGAAGAAGCACACCAAGCTTTTCTGGCACTCAAATCTGCAATGGTTACCACACCAGTTCTTGCTTTACCCAACTTTGAGTTGCCATTTGAGATTGACACTGATGCATGTGACAAAGGTGTGGGTGCAGTTTTGTCTCAACAAGGTCATCCAGTAGCATATTTCAGCAAAGCTTTAAGCAAAGCAAATCAAAAACTATCCACTTATGAAAGGGAATTCATGGCTGTGCTTATGGCAGTTGACAAATGGAGAAGTTATCTGCAGAAGAAGCCTTTTGTCATTAGAACTGACCATAGAAGCCTATGTCATCTACAGGATCAGAATTTATCTACTGAAATGCAACGAAAAGCAATGATCAAATTAGCTGGGCTACAATTCAAACTACAGTACAAAAGAGGGCATGAAAACAAAGTAGCTGATGCCTTATCAAGAGTGGGAGAATTTATGGGATTACACTCCATTTCCACTTCTGTGCCAATATGGATACAAGAGGTGGTTAACTCATATGCAGTGGATGAAAAGGCACAACAACTACTACAGGAATTAGCTGTGGTCACGCACAATGCTGAAGGATACTGTTTAACTGATGGTTTAATCAGATACAAGAAGAAAATATGGGTGGGTGCTAATTCGGCTCTACGCACTAAAATCATCAATGCTTTTCACTCCTCTGCAATGGGTGGACATTCTGGAATACAGGCTACACACCAGCGTGTTAGCAAATTGTTTGCTTGGTCTGGCATTAAGAAAGATGTTGACTCTTTCATCAAACAGTGCTCTGTCTGTCAGATGGCTAAACATGAAAACTGTAAGTCCCCTGGCTTGTTAAGTCCTTTGCTTATTCCTGATAGTGCTTGGAAAGACATATCCATGGACTTCATAGAGGGGTTGCCTAAATCTGAAGGGTTCTCTGTGATTATGGTGGTGGTGGACCGTTTCACAAAATATGCCCATTTCATACCTCTAAAGCATCCTTATACTGCTGCAACAGTGGCTGACATATTCTTGAGTAACATTGTTAAGCTGCATGGAGTTCCTAGGTCAATAGTTTCAGACAGGGATAAGATATTCACCAGCTCCTTCTGGACTGACCTGTTCAAGCTGTTGCAGACAAAGCTTAAAATGAGCTCAGCCTACCATCCTCAAACTGATGGTCAGTCAGAGCGAGTGAACCAATGCTTGGAAATGTTTTTGAGGTGTGCTATCTCTGATACACCAAAGAAGTGGGTTAAATGGTTGCCTCTGGCCGAACTCTGGTATAATTCCTCTCATCATGTGTCCATCAATTGCTCTCCTTTTAAAGCATTGTATGGTACAGAACCATCAACAGGTGCAGTGCCTGTTCTAGCAAACTCTGAAAATTCTGATGTTCACTCCACTCTGATGGAAAGACAATTATTCACTGATATGTTGAAAGAACAGTTGGCAAGAGCTCAAAACAAGTTTAAGCACTATGCTGACAAAAACAGATCTGAGAGGACTTTTCAAGTGGGAGACAAGTTCTGTTGAAGTTGCAACCATATGTCCAGAATTCTGTGGTCAGAAGGGACTGCCCTAAACTGTCCTACAAGTTCTATGGACCTTTCTCAGTCACAGAAAAGATTGGGTCCACAGCATATAAACTTGCATTGCCATCTTCAAGTCAGGTGCATCCTGTTTTCCATGTGTCTCAGCTGAAAGCTTTTACCCCTGATCACACACCAGTCTATGCTGATCTGCCTGCTCCTATGCTGGATGTTACTTCGGTCGAGCCTGAAACAATCCTGGAGAGGCGGCTCACGAAGAAGGGTAATAATGCGGTGACTCAAGTGCTGATCAAGTGGACAAATCTGCCGGAAGAGATGGCAACTTGGGAGGATTATTATGTGCTGAAGCAACGTTGTCCATCTGCACCAGCTTGGGGACAAGCTGGAACTCAAGGGGGGAGCAGTGTCGCTGCCCAGGACAATGCGGCGACATCCAACAGTGTCCCGGAAGCAACACAGGACGGTGGGCCGTGACCCCAGTACAAGATAGAGGCCCGGCCCAGTGGAGACGCGCGACAGGTGCTTATAAGCAAAAGAGAGCGTGAGAGAGCGGCAGGCTGTAACAGAGTTGTTCTCTGCTTCCTTTTTTCTTCTCCAATCCTCCTACCCCAAATACTGTTGCTATGCAACCTTGTATCGGATCTATGGTGGAAATTATCTAGAACTCTAATCCCCTCGACTTCCTATCTGTGATTGTGGTGTGCATCTCTCTGTGAATCGCTGTCTGGATATTACAGGCAGTGGGCGCGGGATATCAGCCCGCCCGTGAGAGAGACGTCGGCGACTCGATTCCCCGGGGGGCACCTCACCTCGTGCTCTCCTTGTCATCACCTCAGCTTTACCCGTTTAACTCTCCCTCGCGCCAACTCACAAAAAAAAAAAAAAAAAAAAAAACTCTCCCTCGCGCGTGGCCGTTCGTGCACGGTGCACGGGCACCTTTGAAACCGTGGCCGCGCGGAAGGTCACATGAGCAACCGATCCGCGTGTGTGTGCCGCTTGCGCGTCTCCGCATCTCATGGCTGGAGCTGTGGGATGAGATTGGCCTGAATCCCATCCGCCTCCATGCCAAATCAGAGTGTGATCTGGATCCTGGCAGCGGCGAAAGTACAGTCGCTGCACGAGCCGATACGCACTCCGCGTTATGTATGAACGCCAATGTAACTCTATCACCAAATCTGAGTTGACTTGAAGAGGTTATACTATATGAAACCTAGTGGAAGCAGATTCATACAGGAGATAAACTTCAGCCTGGACAGTTACCATCTTTCAGAACAAGAATCCTTTTACACAAAGATGCACTCATATACACCAACTCAAGAAAATAATTACTACCAAGTGGCTACATTTCTGAACAACACGAAGATACAAAACACTCTTATTCTCAAACTGACACGATGTTAATTAGCACACTAATACATACAACTTATACTGCATTAGTACTACTAATCTCACGTGAGCACTGCTCAACTATGAAACGGGCACACTGATCTCACCAAACAGAAAAAGGGAAACGGGTACATTCATTTACACCCAGCAAAGAGGACTATTATTATGAGGAAAGCAAAGGCGTTATCAAGGCCTCTGTCAGTCAGCTAAGAGCTTACAACTACCTTTGGCTTGACCATGACATCCTTCCTTTTCCCTGTAAGAATTCTCTTAAACAGGCTGCTGCTACCCTTCTGCTTGCCCGGGACGAGGGCAAGTGCTGCTACCCTGGCATCAGCTTCACCCCTGCAGGTTCCAATCACACTGCGCGGCTTTATGTGTGGCATCACTGGCACTGGGCGAGAACCATCATCTCTCTCGTCAGCAGAATGATTTCTTTCACGTGGCGCCCTTGGTTCGGTACAAATGATCTCTTTGGTTTTGGGGGAGCTCGGATCATCCATGGATAGTATCTCACTTAGTGATCGAGATCGAGGTTTCTGCTCAGACTTAACTGCAGTATCAAGTAACTTGTCGAAAAGGACAGCATCCTTTGGAGATGCAAGCGCTTTCAGTTGTTTCCCCAGGTTCAGGATTGTCTCCCGGCACTCAATGAGCTTCTCTGAAGCTGTTGAGATCTCTAGCTGCTGGGACACAAAGAGGATAGCCAAATTTAGAAAACATTGGCTGGGTGGGGTGATCAAATAGGGAAAATGAATATCAGTAAATTAGGTGACAAATGCATGAGTATAAAATGCTGAGTTCGATGCTCTATGCTTCTGGAGAAAGGAAAGGCAGATTAGATTGGTTAACTTTAAGGTTCAGCTAATAATTTGACATCTAGAATGTGCATGTCAGTACAGCAATCATACTTCAACTGCCAACTACTTTCTGGGAAATGTTAAGTACAAAATCATAAGGATCTCACCATCTCCCGATGTTTCTCTTCATTCTCAGCAACATTTTTGAAACCTTCGTTAGCATAGCAACTGCAGGCAAAATGCTTTTGTTAGACTGATAGTGTGAACCAAGGTAGGATCAGACTTCAAAAAGAATTACCTTTCAAGCTGAAGGGTGGATTCAAGACAAGTAACCCCCTCTTGGTCTTGGTTGCCCTTATCTAGTCCAGATAAGAAGATGGATTCATGCGTGCCAGATTCTGTTTCACCAGCAGCATTATTTGCTATCATTTTTCCTGACTCCTTCAACTCATTAAGTTCTTGCCGTATATTTAAAGCCTTTTTCTCTATCCCCTGATAACTAGAGACATGTATTTCGTTGCTTATATTTTGTGTGCCAACATCAGCTTTGGATCCAGTATCTGTAAACTTTGAATCAGATACAGACAGAACATTGTACGTGGCCATAGCTTCGTTTATGCCATCTGCTGTATGGATTCCTACGTGCTTGGTTAGTGCAACAACTTCAAGTTCATCGCTGTTGCTTAATTCCAAATCTTTTATGATAGTTTCCTTCATGTCTGATACATCTTGAAGTGAGAAGCAGTGGTTGATTAACCTGAATACATGAGTCAAAAGATGTCGTAGAATTCAACTTTCTCGTTCTTGAGCTTGATGGGTTGCTACCCAATGTTTCAACTTCGCTTCTCATTTTGGCAATGGCAGCCGGACCTGGTAGTCTTTTACGTACCATTGAACGCAATCTCTGGCATTCTGATTCAAGCTTGGTTATCTTCTTTACATTTTCAAGATGTTGTCTATGTGCAGCATCAGCTGATTTGAGACTAAACTTCCTTTCTTCGCTTCGAATTTCAAGTTGCTTCTGCAGCATACAAACCTCATATCTAAGAGAAGAATTTGATCTTTCAGCTGACTCTAGCTTTACTGCAACATTCTTGAGATTTGACTCTGTTACTCTATTTGACTCAATTAGCTCTGAGATGATTTTCTCTTTCACTGACAGAATTTCAGAAAGTTTGTCATTCTCGGCATCCAAGCTCGCAATAATGTTTATCTTCTCGGCTAAATTTTCCTCCAGCTTCAGAACTTTGTTTTGCTCACAAGAAATCATTTGCGATGTATCCTTTATTAATGATTCCCTCTCTATCATTGCAACATTTAAAGCCTCATCAAGCTGACAAATCCTTTGCTCAATCGCAGCTTTCTGATCTATTGTATCATCGAGTTGTGTCTTGAGAGCTATAGCTTCAGTTTCGGCTTTCTCCCAACCTAGAATTCATAAGCAATTCATGCTGTGAAAAAAGGAAACTTCCATTGCATGCATACATTCATTTGTCCATCTTACTTTTGGGATAGACAGACTGTACGTAACACTAGTTATGATCAGGAAAATGTGAGGCAATCATATTGAAGTGACTGCGATAATACCTAATATGGCTTCTTCAGCTACTTTTGCTTGTTTCGCTAAAATAGCTTCCTTCTCAATGCACTCAGCATGAGCAAATGAAAGTTGTTCACTCAAGTCTTGAAACGATCTCTCTAATCGAACAACCTTCTCCTTCTGCGCCAATGAAAGTTGAAGTTCTAGATATTAAAATCTAACAATTTTGTAGAAATTTCTAAATTTAAAAGTGTAGATGATGTACCTCCAACTCCCTCTCGGATGATTTCTTTCTCCAAAGCCATGCTTTATGATCCATTAGTCAATTATCAGTTTCTATCAGTATTCAACATGTGAAAAGTTCCCTGGAGATGTAAGAACAGGTGCAATTATTAGTAACAATACAGATACAAACCAACCAAATGTTCTTGGGCAGATCAAGGTAATGCTAACGTTGCTATTTAGCGGGAGAAGAATCCACATGATTCATATCGGCTGCAACTAACAAGTCATCTTTGCACAGGTGAATGTCAACATTGTATCTCTTTCAGCGTAGGAGACTGCAGCTGATGTTGTTTCTTTTTGTAAACGTTCGATCTTTTTATCCATGAGTTATTTGACTCCACAGCATTCACCGTTTGGCACCTTGTGTACAAACGATCCTTGAACAATGAACTATCCATCATTCTATTTTTTAGGTAGATAACCATCACTGTCATTACCTAACCCACTCGACAAACTAAATAGTGTCTTGCTACCTTGAATGAGATATATCAGGATATAAAGGTGACACTCATCATAAAGAGAAACAAGAGGATACATTGTGGTTTAGTTCAGTTCCAAACCTAGAATACCCACCATATTTGCAGAAGATTAAATTATTGAAGAAATACTGTTTTACTCAAACGATTTTTTTTTATTACAATCTGAGCGACAACTTTAGCTATGTCCTGCATTTTTTTCTTTTTACATAACTCTGGTGGTGCCTGTAATGTAATGGTCATTTACTGACATTTAGCTTATGAATTTGTGACCTGCCAAACCACTTAAGTCTTAAACACTGGTAGGTACATAAAACACTTATGTGAAATACAAGTACATCGTCCCCAATGTCAAAAGAGTTGAAAGTACTGTAAGCAGAGTATACAAAGAGATACTCCTAATGTCTCGACAGAGTTAGTACTACACAACTGCATTTATGGTGAGGATGGCACCTAACAAAAGTACCGTTTAATTCCCCTTTGTAGAAACTCAATACAAAGCCTAAAAATACGAACAAAGCGAACAAGTTAATTGAGAGCTGGGGCCAAAATGGTGTACTCTGCCTCGTCCTGCAAATTGTCTGCGTCAAGGAAAAGAACTACACTATCACGCAAGAAGCAGCAGAAGGAACAAGGAAAAAGAAGAAGAGGAAAGAAGGAAGGAGCTCATTCACAGTGGAGATATCATGGAAGACCCAAAATTGAACAAGAATACAAAGCCTCTATCGCTCAATTACCAGGTATCAGTGAGAGAACAGGGCTTTGGCATGCATGTAAGAGCAGTGAGGCAATTAAGCCAAAAACATCACCATCTCAAACCTCCCCAACACCCTGGGTTCTCCATCAGGTACCAAGATTCCCCCATCATTTTCACACCCACCAAACAAGGAAGATAGAGTGCATGCTTACAGCACTCCCACACATCGCCAAAATCCAAAAGGACAAGAGTAATACAGACGAAAGGAGGATTTCAAGGTGAGCTGAACTGACCTTGAGTGACAGCGAGTGGTGGCTCTGCTGCAGCTCACCAACACTGAACTGCCGCCAAGTCACTGTGTGCCTGTGACAGCATCCGATGGAGGAGAAGAGGAGATGAGGACAAGGACACAAAGGTGAGGTAGATGCTAGTAGGGGAAAAGAAAAAAGGTGACGCGGGTATAAGAACAGACCGATGATTAAGCTTTCTCTGTGGGAGCTACCTGGCATATGTAGGCGTCCTTGCTAGGCCCTTGAAATGACACCAGTACAGCAACGCTGCAAACTGAGATGGATTACCAGAGCTGCGACGGTGGTTCGCTGTCGCATGGGGCCGGGGCCCAAAGGTAGCCTCCATTGCAGTTTCATGACAGTGTGCAAAGCTAGTAGTCAGCTAAGTGGATAAATTTAGTAGTAGGAGGAGGAGGAGTATGGCAGGGCTTAGATTTTCATAAGTGAGGAGCTTTAAAGTGTCGGCGGTGCCGCCGGTGGACAAGAGAGTTGCGTGCAACAGCATTTGGTTCTCCATTAAATTTGTTCCCCTGAAAGTCTGCCCCAGCTGTATCTTTATCTGATTTGTTCTGCGTATTATGACGATATTGGTCATCTTTTCTTTTTCTTTTTTTTTTGAAGAAGAGAACTAATGATAGGAGAATAACTAAGTACGCTAAAGCAGAGAAATTCAGCAAACTAAAAAATAAACTCTAGAATCAGATGCGCTGACTGAAATGCAACTGAAAGTCTGAAACACGCATTCAGACTACTAGAGATGCAAACATGTCAGTCGAACATATGCAAATTTGGTAAGTCATGAAGCCCATACCCGATCTTCAAATTCAGTCAGACCTTGATCACCTAGCAGTACCGTTAGCACCAAGTACCAGTAAGTATTGGGCAACCAAATTCAGGAGCAATTCAGTCGAATGTGGCAGCATGTGAACGCCGACTGGAATCAAAGCGCCAATGTAACAAGCCAGGAGTAGGAGAAGCGTTACTGACCTGTGATCCAATTTACATGCGAAATAAGTGTAGTGAACCCATCGGAATCATCGGGAGTGCCGCGGTAGCCGTCGCGTGCGGCGGCCGAGAGGCGACCCCGCAATTGGGCCTCGGAGGAGTCGATGGACGGCGAATCGGGGACGAGGGAGACGCATCCGTCACCGCCGAAGCGCCGGGCAACGGCGCTGCAGATCCATCGACGTCGCGGCCAGTAGGGTGCTTTGGAATCTCGGCCGTGCAGGCTCGGCGGCGCAGGCGGAATCGACGAGACGAGGAAGAAGGGGCTGTTCGTAAGTTTGCAGGGTTTATTTTGTAAAATTATGGATCGCGATTATTAATCGCGACCCAACATTTTACATAAAACCCCCTAATATGGATCGCGATTAATAGTCACGATCCAAATCAGGAGGATATTTAGATAATATTAGAACTGGGGGGGCCTTAGCAAAATCCATGTCCACCGCCGGCCAGTCCGTGCCCCGTGCTGACGTCGCCAGTCCCCTCGGTGCCTCCGCACCAGCACGGCGCCGCCATCGACGGAGCCACCGAGTACCGAACAACGTCGTCAACTGGATCCAACCTTGCCGCCATACCACCAATGACAAGAAATCAGTGTGACTTGTTGCATGGAGATCAGCCGCTTTCTCTCATCAACAAGACCTGTCAGCACTCTCCTCTGCCCCACCTCCATTGCAGGCGATCCGGCTCTCAGTCGTCACCACCGCGGAAGCACAGAGTTCCCCTGCTGTGGACCATATCACAAACGAGTACAGAGCCTTCCGCCCTTTTTCTTGAACATCCTTCCCGGAAGCTTGCTTTGGAATCTCCGACGTGCGGCGCTGCGACTCTACGAGCAGCCGCCGTTGCCGGAGATGCCGGCGGCCGCAGGACTGGAGGTCGGTCTGGTGGAGGGGAGTTACAGTCCAGTAAAAATGGGCACACGCCAGCCCAAATCGCGTTCGGCGCCGCACACGCCGCCGTGAATAAGACGAATGATAAAATATAACTCAAAAAGTCAACGGCAACATCAATTTAAAAACGGATGGAGTATAAGGTTCTGTTTGCCAAATCTCTTGCCTGCACAAGCTCAACTTCTAAAAACCACCAGGCTTTAGTTGGTCTTGCTCATGTGATTGAACAATCAAAAAGAAACTAATGTGTACCAGGAATGAAGAATAGACGACGAATAACTACATATATTCCCAAGGCATTATACGAATGACTAACAGTTCTACCCATCATCTCAAGCATTGAAAACGTGCCAAACATCATGAGCATGACACCCGATGTACAGCAGAAATTTCACCACCACTGACTTTCAGTCTGAAATCTAGCTTTCTCTAAAATGATTATGAGGGAAAAGAACTGAGATTGAACACATCTTGAGTAATCAGATAGAAGGGGCAGGGAAGGAAGAAACCTTCATTCGTGGAGAAAAGCAAGCAGACCAGTGGTTTGAAAAGGAAATAGATAATGATGTAAAGCCAATGTCCTTAACCAGCACTGGATTTTTCGACCTGGGAATACCCACCCCCATTTCATAAGAAACGGGGGTCCGAGTTCAAGTTCATTACAGCAGTTTATACTAAGAAAAAGAAACGGCAACAGACGGGAGGGTCTCCTCCCCCTAAACTACCAGCCAGATCTCTAGACTGCAGTTTAGGGGGATGTTACCCGCACAGCAACGCGCAAAGTTTACATCAAGTTTTCAGACTATTAAAACAGCAGAAAAGTAGAACTTCTGAATTGCCACCATGTTACGGCAATCAACACTTCAATGGTAGAGCGCCGCTCAAGACGCTACGCCTCTCTCACGCCTCATGCTCTTCATCTTCTTGGACTGCATTCGTCGGTGGGGGCTGGATCGCCTGCACGACCACACACCTTCCTTGCCTCCTCAGCATGCTCAAAGCCGCCCTCATCATTGAGTCAGCGCTGGCCTTGATCACCTCCTCCATCACCGATGGATATAGACCTGCCCAATAACGAAGAAAAGAACAAGCATGGAAAACGATATCACAAGGGTGCTTAATCCATTTTTTTGTCAAAACAGGCACGATTTCTGGCCTTCCAAATCGCCCAACACACTGCTGCTAGACCCAGAGTGTATACATCATCTCCACCGGGGAGAGCTTGCTTGATCCAAACCCAGAACTGGCCAAGCGAATTTGGTCTTGTGTTAGTGCCAAAACTCAAAGCCAGGATCCCCCAAACCACTTTTATCACCGGACAGCTGAAAAAAAGATGTTCACATGTTTCTACCTGGTTACAGAAATCTATGGTGATCTTGCAAAATCTGAAGAAAATCTGTGGTAAAATCGCAAAATCTGAAAATCGATGGTTGTTTCACAATTGGATTTCAAAAGTGTGGTTGATTTGCAATTGCCCCTTTGAAAAACCAGTGGCTGCAACTGTTATTGTACAATTGCAACGTCCTCTTGTCAGAATTGCGTTCAAAACACCTCCCACCGAACGAAAGAAAATTTGAGACAACAAAACAATTGAATACGATGGCAAAGAGATTATAAAGGGCAGTGAATTTTGACGTGGCATGGTCTCCCAAATGAAAACATGAACTACAATTTCTTCTGATACACGCCATTCATAATCGCAACATTGTGAGACTTTTGCAAGATGAACAACAACTTACCGTCAAGAATAAAGTCTCCAAGGCGGGAGAAGCATCCATAAATGAAACAAAGATGGATATAACAGCTATCGAGACAGATCTTCATGTATTAGAGGTGCAGAAAATCATCAGCTACCATTGGTGTGTTAACCTCCTGCATAAATATATCAGAGATTAAGGCAGCTTATTCAGGCTTCTAAAGCAATCAGGTCTTGGAACCATAATGTCATCTAACCGTGCATACGTACGTGTCAGAAGGCGGCTACATGTACTGCATGTCTGCAGTTTATTGTGCCTTGTTGCACTGTGCATTTTGCTTTAGCAATCAACAGATCAGATTTCTTACGACAATTGCTTTCGAATCCAGAAACAAACCAGGGAAATAGATGGTGCGTTCTAAATGGCTCTGAACGGAAATGTTTGCAGATATAGCATATACTATCAGGTAACAAATTCTTGGAAAAAAAAAACCAGGTATGCTCAGTGAATGTGCTGGTTCAAGCAAACTAGCAGGACTAACTTCTATTTTCATAGTACTAAACTAAATAGGCCTTGAAAGTTCTAAACAACTCAGTGTTACAAAGACGCCAATAAAGCACCCTAAATATTGTACTTATTAACTAAAGAAACAAATAATATAGGTGCAACTGACATGACTTAGGGCATGTTTGGTTGCCAGCCACAGTTTACAAAGCCAAAGGTTAAGCAGCAGCCATACTTGTGGGTAGCCACATTCTGTAGCAAAACTGGAGTGTTTGGTTGATAACTAAGGTATAGCAAAATTACTTTGAGGCAGCTGCTTGGATTGGAGCCACATGTTGGTAAAAAGACCTCAAAACCGTTGTGGTAAGAGTAAACCCCCCCCCCCCCCCCCCCCCCAATCCAAAAAAAAAAATAACAACAACGATTGGCATGATGTATATGAGCACTATTGCAAGCAGAATGAACAAGCACCGTACTTAATCATAGTATTTTGCAAAAGGCTTAGACCAACGCACGAGTTTTCACATATTAATAACACCCCATCAATTTACAAAATCAGCCCACTACATTCTAGTCAGACATACTTGATTTACTACACAACCAACCATACATGTTCTATCCATCAGTCATTACCAGCGCAAAAATGAGCCCACAACCAACTAGTAGTTTGTGAGCAGACCAAAAAATATGTTCAGAAAACAACCACCTTCACAAGCTAAACTTCAGAGGTTAATGCCTTCTTTGTCACATAAGAACTTGAACACCCAAGCATGTAAAGTATCATCACTTGCATTGCACAGCCAGCTACACTTACCTTTATTCTCCTTGGTAGACAGATGCTCACCAACAAGAACCCACTGATCAGGTGTCATTGGTATTGCCTCTAGTCTCTGCCACAAAGCTGTATAAGGATCAGTAAGCTGTGGCATTTGGGGAGGAGCAGTGGCAACAAATGTCTCCCGAAGCGATTTCATCGTAGCAGTGATTTCATCATTGGATTCTGCAAGACGACTCTTGTTTTTTGGCTTCTTAGTTGGTGACTTCTTCCCTCTTGGACGCTTCTTACTACCTCGACTGTTGCATTCCTAGTTGGAGTTGGCAAAGTGTCAGAATCCTCACCAAATGGGTCTTCAGGTTGAGTGTAGCAGTTCAGATCAAAAAGTTCTCTTGAATCATCACTATCGGAACCATCACTAACTTCCAAGCAGTTGTTCTGGTCCATAGCAAAAGAACCATCAGCACTAGATTCTGTGAATAGATCTTGCATTTCATTGAAGAACTTGATGGGTTTAGAGAGCAGGCGTCTTGCCCTGTCCTGCATTCAGTGCAACCAAGTAAAATTGCAATTTGCAGTTCAGATTGTAAATACTATTTAAATTTGGTGCATATGACTTACAGATAGCATTGATTTTTCAGATTCTGAGATAATCACCAAGCACCTGGTATGGTCAAATGAATTGACACTCTTGTTCATTGCTTTGGCGATATAATTCCAATTTTCTTTATGATAGCTGGAGTGACCCGTCCACTTGATCGACAGTTGCCGCCGTAGCAAACTTCTTGTTCAAACCATCAGCACACAGCAAGTGATGTGGCTTCCTCAACTTAAATCATGTATGCTGTTTTCCCACGTAATCAATGTACCACTCTAGCATGTATCTGGTCTGATCCTCATGCCGGTTCTGGGACCTTTCACAGGTTGATGCAATAGCATCAACCTTCACCTTTCCCTTGGTCATTGCTGTTCCTCATCAAAAGAGACATTTAATCAAAACAATATGATGTAAATCAATAAAAAAAGTGCAACAAGATCCAGTCATGTAAAGAATCACACTGATCTGTTTCATAAACAAGTAAATTGAAAAGAAAGCGACAGCAAGAAACATCATGTAAACATCACTCGAATGTTCCGTACATAGATGTGATTCAATAATCAAGAGCAAGAAACATCAGGTGTTCAATACATAATTCTTTGAACCTAAGGTACATACAGTAGCTCCTAATTTATCATCCCACATCTTTTGGGCCATCCCATCTCTTTTATGTGCCCATGCCACATTCTCCTAGTGCATATCACTACGGCTTCTTGTGCTTCGGGGCAGGGCTGTGTACCAAGCAACATCATCATACACATACTCATCAGGTCTGTCCTCCAAAATCCAGTTATGAAGCGCACAGCAAGCCATCACAAATTTTTACTTGTGTTTTAAAAGGAAAGAATGGCTGACTTCCAAATATTTTGAAACAGTTCTTCAGGGTACCAAATGCTCGTTCAACCGTTGTTCTAAGTGAGGAATGGCGAAGGTTGAACAACTCCCTCGGGCTCTCTGGTTCTCTAGTTCCCCTATATTCTTGTAGGTGATATCGGGCTCCACGGTAGGGCGGTAAATACACCGGGTCTTGCTGCATATCCAGTGTCAGCTAGGAAATATTTAACTACATTATTATTTTGGGTGCATCAGTTTTAGCTTGGATATCAAAGTTTCAGATTGGACAAATTAACTAGTGCACGATGCGGGTAATCCTACGAAGGTATTTTAAGTCCATTGGGACGTGATAGAGTATCTTGAAGCACATAAGAATCATGGGCAAAACCCTCCCAGCCGGCAAGAACATATATGAACCTTAGGTCAAAATCAACTAGCACATTTTGGGTAGTAATGGACTTTCTACCCCTAAACCGATCTTGCATATGAATAGGTACAAATGTTGGTATACGTGTACCATCCAGGGCTCCTATGTATCCCTACAGAAATATATCATTTTTTCCAATTATACAAACAAGACGGGGGGGGGGGGGGGTGGGGATACTTGAAATAGTCATTACAAATTTGGATGTACTACCTAAAAGTAAGGATGGAATCTGCCAGGAGCACTTGCTATCTTTGAATGTGTATCAATGGATCCGATGCATATGAGGTCACGAGCAAGATTGCAAAGGGCATCTAAAACAAGATTGAAACACCTACTAACTGTCTCACTGGACCGAATAAACTCAAAAACAATTGATCTGTTTGATGAATTTTGACCCACAGCATGAATAAGCATGGCGACTTTTTCCTCTATTGTGACATGAAAGGTCCCCTCTAGCAGGCCTCGTGAGCATAGCTCAGCACACAGCCTATGAAAGACAACTTTTCTCATACGCAGCTCATTTATGCAATGGGCCTCAGTTCCATGATATAATCGATTCAGACGTTGCAGTCTTATAACATCTCTATCGATCATGGGAGCATATGTTATGGCTCTTTTCGTTTTTCTTCTATTGATCCTATACAAATGCATGGCTAGACACACAAGAATGCCAGAAATCAATCTTCTTCTCCACATGTAACGGCAGCAGTGCAAGTAATACTGCAAATGTACTTTCCTTTGACCCATCTAAAATACTGTAACTACATTTCCAAAATAAGATGGAATCATTAAAAGAAAAGTAATGAACCAGCAAGCTTTGAATATCTAGCTAACTCTAAAAAAAAAAAAAAAACTAGCAAACCAGTAGCGCTATAGATAGAGAAATTAGTTCAATCAAATAATAATCTCCCCCTTCAGCATATATTAGAAAATGAAAGATTCTATCTAATTAGCATTGATAGATGGCCACATATCATGGAGCCGCACGTCCTAATAAAATACTCCACACAGATTCCAGCTCATGGATGCAACGCAGAATAGAAGAAGAATTACCTTCTCTCTGGGCAGGTGGTGGTCGATTCACACGGAGTCCAGCTCCGTGGCTGCGACTGGCGGCTCGTGCGCTTCTGCTGCAGCCATTCGTTTCCTCCTGATTCCGTTGTCGCCTTGTTGGAGCAATAGATCTACACACGAGAAAAATCAATCTCTGCATGTCATGGTGGGGAGAGAAGAGGAGAAGACAAGATAGATACAGTAATACAAATCATACAGGAAGGAGGTGGCAACAATTTCAACAAGCACGACGGCATGGAGGCGGAGCAGCCATGGAGCCGATGTGGAGAGGAGATGTGCTTGTGGTGAACTCAGAGGCCGGATGTGTGATTTTACCGCCGTAGGTGGGGAACTTTTGGTGATGTTGGCGCGGAAAAAGCCCGCCACGCTTTTGTCGTGAAAAACTGTGGCGGGTGGAAGTTTTGGCTGTGGCAAACCTTGTTTTATTTCTCAACCAAACATCGACCACAACACCTGTGGCTAGCCTAATCTTAGGTGTGGCAACTGATGGCTGGCAACCAAGGACACCCTTAAACAATGAACATTATGGAATCAACAAAAGCAACATTATTCTGTTGAGTATTGGACACAACCAAAACAATGGACAGCATTTACTGCTTTTTCAGGCAGAATACCTCACAATATCACCATCCTCCCACTGGATAAATATGCTGTTCAGTGTAATACTTTCAAGTGATTTCACACCTCAACCTTACTCTTTGCAGAGCAGAAGCCATCAATCTGAACCTTCTTGAGCTTGTCACGCTTGTGTTCAGGAATATGCCTCGTATGTGAGGAAAACTGAATCATGCTTCATTTAATCCAGATTAACCTACATAGGATCAATATTTAATTCTTCAATTAAAGGGCTCCACTATAGATATTTTTGAAGGATGAAAAAAGAAACTCACACTCAAGATGAATGAGTCCAAAAGATGAGTAGCATACCAAACCAAGGACAAATAACCATAGGTGGCGAAAATGGCCTCATCGTCAACGTAAGGGAGATAAAGTACTTGAGGCGAAGAAACGTGTCGGCTGCCATTGCGGTGTTAACTCTGTGTAAATATATCTCAGTTATAATTGAGTATGACATCAGTTGTATGTAATAAAACAGGTGTTTAATAATGTGAAATTTTAAGAGTGTACCTCACTAGTCGAAGATACAGTAAGAGTTTCAAGATGTGACACGATTGGAAGTAAAGCTCCACAGCAAGGTTTTTAGATGATTCTACAAGTGAGAGTTGTACTGGGCAACCAAAGCAGTTATAAATTATAATAGGTGCAGAGGTTTGGACTCACTTTCTATCAATTGCAGCAAGGAGCACTCCAACACTCAGAACGCTCATGGCTCTGTATCTTCAGACAGATTAGCTACATGCAACACCTGAGTTCCAACTCATCCAAAGCACAAACAATTGGAAATGTGACAACCTACTCATTCCCCCTGATGCACTTGATACATATGCAGCTTGCCCCAGCAAGGCAGCAAATACAATGAGATGCAAAAGAGGGGATAAAGGAAAATGGCAGGATCCGCCGAACATATGAGATGCGAATACAACCTCGCCGGCCGGGGGCGAGCCGCTCTGATCCGCCGGAGAAATCGCCGCCTTATGAGCTCCGCCGAAATCTCCGCGTATCTTTCCGATAGAAAGGAGATTCACCTCGCTAAGATATTTGTTAGCTAACGGGTAAAGTAAACACTAAAGTCAGACCCGATAACGCCGTGGCGCAGTTACAACCACATATTCGAACACGACTACACGAATCACGCAACAACACGATACAAGCAACAGATAACACCGTGGAGCCGTTGCAGCCCCAGAATGTAACACAATCATAAGCGTTTCATCATTCAAACAGAATATGATCAATCTCAATGGAAATTCCACTTCAGCGATCATTTATATAGATTCTAATTTCCGTGCAACCAACATAAGCAGAAGTACACCCCCCGATCACATTCTACTTGAGATTTCTGAACAACATTCTACTTGATTCTGAACATTCTACTTGAGATTTCTGAAGACTCCAAACCTAGAACAGAAACTACAGCATTCGCCAACTGCTTTACTTGCCAGAACCATTCACAGGAAAAACTAACAGGTCCGTAGGTCAGAATCAACAGTAGCATCAGGCAAACGGTGAGATGATGAGATCAGATCAGATCGTCGAGGAGAATTTCAGCATCCCACACCTGAAGGAGCTCGGCCCTGGCGTCGACCAGCTGTCCGTGTAGGGTGCCGCGGTCATCCTTCTTCCTCAGCAGGGCTATCCCTACGTCCCCCACGATCCTGCCGACGCGTGAGATCGCAGCAGCGGAGCACTTCTCGAGGCGGTTGCCGGCGGGGACGAGCTCCTGGGCGCGGGCGATCGGCACCACGTGTGGGGTCCTGTGGCGGAGGCCGGCGCGGGTCTTCGGCTTGCGGTTCGACGAGGATGCGGAGAGGGCGTCGCCCTTGGAGACGTCCTTGCGCCTTCGGCGGTGCGCCGCAGCAGCGTAGAGGCCGGCGATGCGGAGAGGGCTTCCGCTGAAGTTGAAGTAGTGGAGGGAGCCGGCGCGAGGGGCGGGCGGAGCTGCAGCAGGCCTGGTGCGGGTGATGAGGCGATTGAGAAGCCGCTCCGTGCTCGCGAGCTCGTCGTGGAGGTCGGCGACCGGCGCCAGCTTGTAGTGGCGGATGACGCTCCAGCTCTTGGAGTCCATCTTCTCGAGTAGCAGATCGTACATCGCCTTCCCCTCCCTCACCGATGCAATGGTTGTGGCGATCTTAACCCTAACGTGCTCCTCTTCCGGGTGGAGGAGGAGGAGCCCCTCCACTTGGGCCTGGGTACTCACGGTCACTCGCTGGTTTTGAGCCATAGCTTTGGTGAGCTTTGGAGTCGAAGGGTGCCTGGTTTTATAGGCGGAAAGGGGGGGGGTTGCGACTTGCAATTCACGCCACGCGAACGACGCTGCGGATGGGGAAATATTTCGAAATGCGAGAGGAAATTTTGGGGGGAAAGCGAGCGGGAAGGAAAATTTCGGGCGAAAATTTTGGGGAGGTGAGGGCTGGCCGGCTGGCGCTCTGGCCGTCACACAAGCACGGCGTTCCCCACCATGTTAAAAAGAAATGGAATACTCCGGAAGTACTTGTATGACAAAAGAAAAAAATCGAACACAGGCACGCAACTTCGGGCAACAAGGACAATGATCTCAACCTTTATTCGACACATAAATACTATTTTACGTGTTTGAGTATACAAAAGGCATTTGAGAATATCCTGTAGCCAACATTAAGTTATTCTAAATTTCCGAGCAATGAAGACCTGAATTTTGAGTGTAATTATTTTATACACATGCAACATTGTTTTGCCTTACATTACCATGCAGGTTGTTATTTTGATTGGGTTGACGACGTTAGTCACCTTGATCTCAAAAAGGGAAAAAAATGTTATTCCCCAGTTGTCTTTCCATTTTAATGCAAGCGGTGCTACAAGATAAAAAATAATTATATTGTATTGAGTGCCATAATGATAAACATCTTTATTTTAGGAAACAAATTATTAACCTCCCTCTCCAATGCTACTAAGATACTAGTCTAATCTAGCATAAGAGAATTACTAGAGTGACACTGTTTTGTAAGTAGCACACATCGAAAGCGTGGTTAAATAATTAAGTTAATTACTCATTTATTCTTAATAGATAGAATCATAAATGATGCATAAACATATGTCAGCAGTAGTAGGTAACCCACTTATGTCAGCAGACACAAAACGTACTACAATAGCCATACTGCCCTTGACGCATTTCTATTGCCCTAAAGAGATATCTAAATTTTCAGTGTATTCCGTGGTCTGTACCCACTGTTTCAGTTTCCACAATGAATACTTTCATGGTCTGTTTCTTCACAATCTCCACGCGATGATTACCTATTGTTTTTCTATAACAGGTTACTAAACTAAAGGGACTTTGTTACCATGTTTGTAGTATTGCACATGTTTATCTCTATTGTTACTGCAACGTACTGAGAGAGCAATATGAAGGTTGTCAAGGCAACAAACTTTATTATTTGTGCTTGTCTTTGGGTTTAATCTCTGACTGATCGTGTTTACGATTTGTTCTCTCATATTTACAAGGGTTTTAGACAATTCGATTAAGCTTCTATAGCTTGGTTTGCTAGCAGCATAAACTTTATTTTTATTAATTTACGAACCCTTGTTGTTCTACAATTTCTTTTACAGCTGACATGCTTTAGACTTTGCTTAGTGCTGAAGGCGAAGTTACAACTTGAGCACTGCAGGGTCAATCTGTATGTTTCTCTGATTTACCTTGCTCCATTGTCTTCTCAAACCTTATGTTTTTCTGCACTGACTGAAATAAATTTTGGCCAATGTTAGCACTGGCTGGCCTGCTCAGGTATCATCGAGCATCTTTCTGTTTTGTCTTGACTAATTATTAGGAGTTATGACTTGAAAAATGATTTCAAGGTCGATTTAAAACAACGTGTATAAATGCAAGCTGATATTCCACTTGGATGGCCAGTTCTATATGATCTGACCCACCTGCTCCATTTATATGTACTGTTTCCTCCATGAGTAGCCCTCATTTTTTTTTTTGAGGGGGGGGGGGGGGGGGGGGGGGGGGGGCACGGCAGGTCTATCTTATAAAGTTATTTTTAGAAAATTTTCATTATGAAGTGTGAGAATGCACAACCATGATGATGTTGATGAAGATAGATAACAGAAATGGGCAACGATGGTTTAGTGGGGTGGCTTTCCCTCTGAAACTAACATGGCAAAAATATTGGTTGCTTTTTTTGGCCCGAAGTCGACAGTAATCATTTGAATTTTGTTCCGTTTGTTATGTACCGTTTAGTAGTTCAAAGACCACTAGTTTGTTCTGAATCGCCTTCCTGTCGAAATGTCCAAGTTTAGTAAAATATTTTGTTTTGTCAGCTATCCTTCTATGGATTACAATTTTTTGCCCTTTTTTGCTTCTCTTTCAATAGCATACACACCATATTTATTTGCCAAAGCTAACATAATTGGGATATTAGGTTTAAAGATGATTAGTACGATTTGTAATTCTGGTGTTATTTATCCCAATGGATAATAATGTTTATCCATTTGGTCTGAGTTTGAATGCACAGATCTGGGATATTCATTTGGTCAGGTGACTCATGCATAGTTTTAATGTTTGCGAGTGGAAGCTATCATCCAGTGAAATAGATTAATCATTTGTGTCTTCTTTTTTTGTCTGAGAAATAGCGCTGCAGATATGAGGAGTACGAAATTTGACAGCCTGAACTTGTTACATCCTTTTCTTACTTTACGAGTAAAAGATGGCCTGGTACTTGCTGCTGTAAATAGAACCTGGCGAGAAGAGGCCAAGAGGATTGTTTAACCGAGTTTTCACACTCTTGGTTTGAATAGGACAGCCATAGCTATATCCTCTTTCAGTATTAGGAAATAAAATAACATTGTTCATCACCTTGCCGTAAAAGCTCGTGGTTTCTGTTTTTGGGACAATTTTACCCTCCATAAGATGGAACACGAAATGTATTACATAGTAAACGTTTTATGTTTTATGTGTGCAGAGTTGGCTGGTTCTTTGCCCATATGGCCCATATCACCTGTACTAACTTAGAGCGTGGTAATGTTTGCTATTGCAATCTGATACTATTTTCTTCATGCATGTATAATTATGTATAATTAACAGATCACGTGTTGTCTGATGTACACATCTTCGCATACATGATAAGAATAATCAGATGTTTTTTTCTCTGATAAGAGGCTCGCTTTATTGAGAAAACTAGTCATGGTATCTTGCTGGGGATACCAGCTTACGACCCCACGCTCAACACAAACCAACATCGCAAGGTCCAAACTCGATCTGCCTTAGCTAAGCCTGAAACCGCAGGCCGCCAAAACAGAAAAGAAAACGACAAGTCCACTGTGGCTTACACTTGCAACAACGATAGGAAACACCTAAGCTTACTAGCTCTACCTAGCTAAGCCCTGCCCAACGAAACTTCCAAAAACATCTGATCGGCCGCAGGATCACCACCGCTTAAGCTATTCCTGTCTCCAGCCGCGGCGTCAGGTTTCTTGCTCGATCTCAGCGGTGGCTCGCTGCATCTCCTCCTTCACGCCAGATTTGCGGAGCACGCTCCATTTCTGCACAAGTGATGTCAATCTAAAAATCAGACCTTCTGGGTTAGCCAAAATTCTATCTCTAAAAACATAATCATTCCTGTTTAGCCACATGGCCTAACATGCTGCTGTTATAACTACTAAGAATAATCAGATGTTGCATTAGTAACCCCTTTCACACAGCTGTCCGGATTGATGAGTGATCCATTTCATCACAATGACACTTCAATTTGTTTATCATTGTGAGCCTACAACCCTCCCCACCCGTAAGCTGCGTCTTTTGGAGGTCGGCAGCAAGAAAAAACTACCGGAGAGGGGCCACCTTCTTCTAGTTTGTAAAGCGCGTTCTGTTCTCTCTTGCATTACTCCCTTGAACCTGTCGAGCAGCCTGATCGAAGCCTGCTTGGGTTAGTTGTGTCAGCGCAGAGATGTAAACGCCTCATACTCCACTACTCCGAGTCCAGAGCGCTTCATCTGGGTAGCCCCCGACGAGCTGGTGCGCCGGCGCAGGCTTTGTATCCAATCCAATCTTCCGCTCGAGTGCTGACTGGCCGCTGCTGAGACGGGCTGCACAATCTTCGCAAGTGCCCCTGGCTGGTGGCTCACTGGTTGGCTCCCTATATGTGTGGCCACGTGGACTACGCTCCCGGCGACGCACCCGGCTCGCGGTCCCTCGCAGCTTGCATCCGCACGGCTGAACAGAATGTCGCGCGATCGTGTTGCCAACATCCGTGCGCCGAGGACCAGCCTCGAGTCGCGTGGCTCCAAGCGGAACAGAGGACCCGTACGATCGTGCAGCCGCCGCCCTCTGCATTCTTGTGTACGAGTACACTCCAATAAACACGGGTCTAGGAGGCCTTATCTCGACCGCTTTTTTCCCCTTTCCTCCCAGTACTTAGGGGTGTTCGGCAATTTAGGCCTAAAAGTCACATCAAAACTAATCTTGTTATTTAGGCGTCTTAAATAAGTTTAATTACAAAATCTTTTTACAGATGTGGGCTAAATTGCGAGACGAATCTAATGCGCCTAATTAATCTATGTTTCGCTACAGTGATGCTGCAGTAACCATCGTCTAATCACGGCTTAATTACCCTCATTAGATTCGTCTCGCAAATTAGTATAAGGTTCTGCAGTTGGTTTTTTAATTAGACTTATTTAAAATGCTTAAATAACAAGATTTGTTTTGATATGACCTTTAGGCCTAGAGAAACGAACACCCCTTAAATAATACTAATGAACATAACGGCTTTCTCGAAAAAAAAATCTGGTTTGTTCCCTGCCCCCCAAAGCTTAGAAAATCGATCGGTGTAACTTGCCCTCAGAAAATAAAAATACTACTTACAAGAACAGAAACCACCCCACGCACCGACGGGTCCGGTGTGCCTGCAATTTATGTCTGAACTGTAACCTAAAGTGACCATTGAATCTGGTACCATCTGTTAACAATTTATCTCTGAACTGAAATCCAAAGTGACCATTGAATCTGGCACCAGTAAATCACTTTTTTTTGGGGTGGGTGCATTTACCATCTGTGGGCTGTCCGAAAAGTCGCTAAGTTTGAATTCCTTAACGAACAAAACAAATCCTTCCAACAGGATAGAATAGAATATAAATATGATTTTTTTTTCTTTATTTACACTGGAACTAGCTTTCCACTAAACTGAAGCGATCTCAAGTCATCGGCAACAAAGTCTGGAGCACTGTCCGCCTATAAACTCACACTGCCATCACCTGATGCTAACTGAATTACATGAGCCAAATAAACTCACGCTGTCATCGGCTACAAAGTCTGGAGCACTGTCCGCCTATATACAAAATCTGAATGCACCTTGGCACGCACGTATACGCCAGGATGCATTTGACTAATTACAAGGGTAGCTAATTCACGTGGCGATACAGCACTGTTTGGATGGTCACGATTTCGTTTGTCTAACGTTAGCTGACTTCTTTGGTGACTCATCTAAGCCTCTACAACCATTGCAGTGGCTACAAAAGGCAAGAGCACGTAGGCTACCTACACCATCAAACCACACCACAACAACAAAGAAAACGTAGCAGCTAGCTGCAGCAAGCTAAATCCACCATCATACAGCTAAATCCACCATTATACAGCAATATGGTACTCATTCAGCTGCGCCGGCCTATAACCCAAGGGCACAGAAAGATCGAAGTAGGCACACATATAGCTGAGGTTCAGGTAACAAAACGAGAAAGGCTCACGCCCAGCGAACTGCTGGTTCAAGCAAACTCACTGGCCTAACTTTGGATCCTGTACCGCAACAGTAAACCGGAATAAAGTGTTACAGAGATTCCAATGAAGCGGACAACATACTGAAAACCCTGCGCTACACCAAACCCAAATAAAGTGTTACAGCGACTCCAATGAAGTGAAGTGCACAAGATACTGAAAATCCTGGAGCGCTACACTAAACGGAAATAGTGTTACAAAGACTCCAATGAAATGCATAACATACTGAAAACAGTGTGATAACAAACAAAAAACAAATCAAAGCACAAATGTAATATCACAAGACCTAGGGGGTGCTTGGTCTACCGCCACAACTCGCCAAACCAAAAGTTCGGCAGCCACAGCATAAAATAGCATTGCTTGGTTGCTGGCCTAAACGTGGCTGCCATGCTTTTTTGTGTGAACTGTTGGGTGGCGAGTATGGCGCCGTTTTAGCTCGCCACACTCTGTGGCGGGTCATGTGTGGCGGTGGCAGCCTGTGGCTGCAGACCAAGCAGGCCCCTAAACAATGAAACTTTATGACAACGTATGCTGTTGAATATTTAAATATTCCACTTACATGAACAATGAACATAACTGACAAGAGGTTACATGGTTACACAATGGACACAACATAAATGATGAACAGAAAAACATTGCATACTTTATTGAATAATTATGGTAACTTAGCATGGCAATGGGTACAAGGCTCCCCAATATTTAACTTAACTGCAGAGGGAACTCTTCCAAGGATATATCTTTTGATGACGTCGAGTGCTTTATGTGCTTCCAAGACCATATTCCTCCCTTTAGGCATGCATTTTCCTGGTTTTGGGGCACAACATCTAACATAATTGCTAAACGTCACACCACAAAATATGGTGTCAAGTGTGAGGCTTTCAAGTGATGTTGTGTTTGCAAGAATATGACATATTAGCTCAAGCAAGCTCTTTGCAGAGCAGAAGCCATTGATCTGCACTTTTTTTAGCCTGTCATGTTTGTGTCCAGAAATATGCCTCATATGTGAGGCATCATCCCCCCAAACCGAATCGTGCTTCATGTCAAACTGATCTACCTACATAAAGTTAATATTAATGTCAGTTCAATTAAATGTTTCCACAGTAGATACCGGATATACTTGCAACATGGACAGTAACTCACGCTCAGGATGAAACTCTCCAATGCAGGAGAAGCATCCAGAAACGAAGCCAAGGACAAGTAATCATAAGTTGGAGGAACTGCCCCATCATCATCACCACCAAGATAAATATTCAAGTGCTTGAGGTGGAAGAATTTGTCAGCTACTATTGGTGTATTAACCCTCTGCACAAAAAATATCTCAATCAATTACATTACTTGAGAATGACCACTGTTTCTATGCCATAACATGAGTATCTAATAATGTGACGTTTCAGAGCGCACCTCGCGGTTCGAAGATATAGCGAGAGTTTCAAGGCGTGGCACAATGCAAGGAAGTTTGGTGATAGCATAACCCACACAGTTGGGCCCAACTGAAAAATCGATACTTAGGGTTTTCACTTGTGATGATTTTCCAAGTGCAAGTTGTATCGGTTCACCAGAGAAGTCAAAAGTTGAGAGGTTTGGAGCTGTGCTCTCTATAGCCTGCAGCTTGTAGCACTCAGAAACAGCCAGGCAGCTTAGACGTTCCAGCCAGAATGGTATCTTGAGGCAGATTAGCTCCATGCAATACCTGAGTTCCAACTCCTCCAAAGCAAAGGAATTGGAAATAAGACACCCTAACTCATCCCCTGTGACACGCACAGCATACAGGCGCAGTTTTGTCAAACTTCTCAAGCAATCAAATCCAAAAGTGGGCCGGAAGGCACAATTGGTGAGGTAAAGATAACGAATTGAGTTTCCACGGCCATCAAGTAAGAGTGAGCATGGGAAGTTGTATCCTGCCCTAAATTTTATAGGCAGTGAAAGGGTGACTTCTTCAATCCCTGGTGTGATAGCATTCTTGAGCCAATTATTGAGATGACATGTACTGACATTGTAATTATCACGAATCACAAGCATGAGTGACTTCACGCCGGCCCTTGAATGATTTTTCAGAATGTTGTCAACTCTCCTTACAAATTCCCTAGCTATATCACTTCGTGGCCATTCCTTTTGTTTCAAACCTAGTATTTCCTCAGTGAAGGTGAGTTTGGGGTGGCATCTCCAAGAACGTAGAAACGTGCGAGATACCCAGGCAGAGCAGGCAGAATCACGCAGTGGCATTAGGGAATGTATATGGCACCATATATCCTGCATGAGCATGGAACAAATACTTGAATCTGGTACAAAGTAGTAAACACAAATGTCTAAACAGCCTTCCTAGTAGCTACAGAGGAAGATACATGGCATAGGCATCAAATGGTAATGAATATGAGACAACAGACCAATAATATGCAGTTGGGTTGGCATTTTTACTGCACTTAGAGGAATAATATAGAAATCAGTGATGAGCAGCCATGTAGAACGCAGAAACATAAAAGCATTTTTGCCTACAGCTCGACACCTCAAAATCTCATTACGCTCACAAGTGACCACATTCTCCTTTCTACAAATACGAATACAGTACATTCATCATTTTAAGCTCACTCGTACTCCTGATCTACTCTTGTTGGTATGTGAGTCTTATGACGCACCCATAGCCACATTTAAATTTGCACACAAGGTCATGCTGGCATAATGGACAACAGGAAAGGAGGTAGTTTGGTCTTAGTTATGCATATGGTTATGTGGCACATGAAGATCAGAAAAAAAAAAAAAAAGAACAGTCTACTAGATTGTATAGTAGGCAGTGCTCTCAAACTCTATGTTGTGATACCTTGGAGATTCTTACAATATTGATGGCCAGTTATAATCAAAAGTCAAAAGAGGGAAAGGCAATGTCACATATTTATCATAATGATTCAATAGGAAAATTTGACTTAAAAAGGATGATCAATTCATTGAAAATATCTGCAAAGTTTAATAGTTCAACTAGAAATTCCAAGTGCAGTTATGGCAGGAGCCATTATCTGCTACATGAAGTCAGGTGAAAGATTTTATTGGGTAATAGGAATCCAGCAGCTCAGAATGAGGAAAGGGAACTACAAAGCAGAGTTACTACTCGTTGGCCATGTGATAAGGACATTTCCAATTCCAAGTGCTGCCAAGGTACCTTTCAACAACTCGTGAAAATCTGCTTGTAATTATCAAGTTACAGAAGGATGGTATATGGTTATGGATTCCCATCTTTTCTACAGGGGCATGCCCAGGTTTTGAAATTTGTATATGTTAATTTTTTAAAATAAACACTTTTGTGATGCTTGCAATTAACTGAACTCACCGCAGTACTGAGGAAGGTGGACCTTGCTGTCGCAGTAACAAAGATAACGCTAGAAGTTTGTACACAATTTTTTAACATAGGCTAACCAATAACAGCAGTCATAGATGTTTTACTTGTAATATAAGCTTTCCGTTGTCAACACTCGTGCCATACCTCGGGAAGATTCAGTTCGGAAGATGCCAATGTTTCAACACCCAGAGGCCGATCATCTTCTGGGCCGAGAGAGTCTGTTTTGAACAGCACTGAAGTAACCGACGCATCTTTTTGGCGGAGTGAGTCCTTTTTAAATGGCACTGAATTAACCGATCCAGCTGCAGCATACTATACAAGTTACTGAATAATACAGTTATAACAAAAGAAAACAACCAATTCAAGCATATAAACAAGGGCACAGCAATTCAATTTGTTTCACTTAACTTCTGTGAAGAAACAAATGTATTATATATATTTAAAAAAAAGTTTATTCAAAGGGAAAAAAGCTGCAATTTACCACAAAATAATTCTGCAAAATATTTCCACTCAAGCACACTTTGTCAGGGAATCCCTGGCGAATAAAAGGCACCAAGGCATTAGCTTCCCTTCTATATTGGCATGGTAACATACGCTGCCTCAGCCGCCTCGCAAACCTAGTGCAGTGTTTGAGTGGACATCGCTTGCTATTCTTAAACCGTTAAACTCGAATATCATCGCTTTATACTCCGATATTTTTAACAAAACTGATTACGGTTGAAGCATATTGGTGATATGGCATCAGCCAGAGATAGATTATGAATTATCAAAAAAAAAAAACAGAGATAGATTATGTGGTAACAAGGTTCGCCGGCTTAGGTCAATGCACATGGATCGACTTGCTCCCCCGCCAAAAAGAAGAGATTTTTCTCCCGGAAAACAATGAGTAGACATGAACCGCTACAAACAAACACCATAAAAGAACAATTTTTTTAACGAAGAAACATACAAGCAGCAACAGGGGTTCGTCCCTTCGGGCCATGGTGCCGTAATAAGCAGAACAGGAAACATATTTCAATTCAGGCCATGAAAATAACGTGGAAGAGATGAAATTACAAAGCGTGGTAAGAGGAGGCGCTTACAACGGGCTTGGATTTGCCGGCGCCGCTTCTGCTTCCTCTGCTTCGACATGAGCCGGCTCACCAACAGTATCCCCATGAAACCTGGCATCAGTCAACCTCTGTTCGTACTTCTCGTAGTCTTTTGTGTTTCTGTCTCCTCCAGGCTCCAGATCTCTCTGTAGAACGGTTATGTCTCTAGATCTCTCTATTACACAGGCGAGGGCGCTCTCGGTTTCGATTTTGAACCCGAAAATCCGAACAAGGCGCGAAGGGAGGAAATTCGCCTTGGCGCCGCCGGGGGTGGGGAGAGGCGGCGGCCGGCGGAGCCTTTTATGTGGGAAAAGGTCCGGAAGGATAGGTACTGCTAGTACAGCTAGTACTGCTAGTAGAACGGGCAGAAGCAGGCCTAGGATTCTACTGTGGGGGTCTGAATCGAATTTATATAAAATGGTTCTTTGAAAAACATTTATCACATTTGTATTCTTGGAAAATTATTCCTAGAAATGCGCTCTTTCGTGCAGCTCTGTGTTACTTCACGCCGTGCTACTACACCAATGGAGCCCCGTCATTTGGTACCGTGAGACTTTTTTTTTTTTGAGCTATGACAATTGGTCAGACCAAAACCAGAACAGGATTTGTGTCTCAAATATCTCCTGGACAGTACAACACGATCAAAACATTGAAAAAACGTGATAATAGAAACAACATTGCGTATATAAAGTTTGGGCAATTATGGCAGCCTGAAATCTAGCGTTAAGACATTGCATTGTAAAATAGCCACAACCAAAATAATCAACTATTGTGACAACAACGGCTGTGTTCGGCTGGAGGAAAAGCTACAGTGCGCGAATCCTCCGCTACAGTGTTCCTCTCTCACAAAAAACTGCAACTGCAACTGCATCTGCATCCTCCAACCGAACAGGCTGAACGTGTGCGAACATTTGCATAGTTCGGTACTCCTCCTTAACTACAGTAACTCAGCATCTACTGCATGGCACCGGCTACAAGGCTCCCCTCAAAGATTTAACTTGGCTGTAGAGGGAACTCTTCCAAGGATGTATCTTTTGATAACGCTGAGTGCTTCAAGTACTTCCAGGACCATGTTCCTCCTTTTAAACCAGCATTTAGCCGTTTTAAGGGCAGAACACCTAACATGATTGCCAAAAGTCACCACAATAAATATGGTGTCCAGTGTGAGGATTTCAAGTGATGATGCATTTTCAATAATATGGCATGTTAGCTCAACCATGCGCTTTGCAGAACAGAAGCTCCGTTGATCTGCACCTTCTTGAGCCTGTCATGCTTGTGTACAGGAATCTGTCTCGTATGTGAGGCATCATCCCTAAAAGCAGAACAATGCTTCATCTCGAACTGATCTACCTACATAAGGTTAAAATTAATGTCAGTTGAATTAAATGCTTTCAGAGTAGATACACACTAGATATCCTTACAACACGGACAGTAACTCACACTCAAGATGAAACGCTCCAAGGCAGGGGACGCATCCAAAAACGATGCCAAGGACATGTAATCATAGGTTGGGGAAATGGCCTTATCATCATCACCACCAAGATAGATATTCAAGTGCTTGAGGTGGAAGAATTTTTCAGCTACTATTGGTGTATTAACCCTCTGCGCAAAGATTTCTCAGCGCAATTATATTACCGAGCATGAGTACTTTTCTATGTCATAACATGGATATATCTAATAACGTGAAATTTGAAAGCATACCAGTACCTCGCGATTCAACGATATAGCAAGAGTTTCAAGACGTGGCACAATGCAAGGAAGCTTGGTGATAGCATAACTCACACAGTTGGGCTCAACTGAAAAATCGACCCATAAGGTTTTCACTTTGCGATGATTTTCCAAGTGAGAGTTGTACTGGTTCACCCGAGAAGTCAAACGTTGAGAGGTTTGGAGCTGCGCTCTCTATAGCTTGCAGCATGTAGCGCTCAGACACAGTTAGGCAGCTCAGGCGATCCAGCCAGATTGGTACCTTCAGGCACATTAGCTCTCCATGCAGCACCTAAGTTCCAACTCGTCCAAGGCGAAAGAATTGGACATCAGAGACCCTAACTCATCCACTGTGACACGCACAGCATACAGATGCCGCTTTTTCAAGCTTCTCAAGCAATCAAATCCAACTGTGGGACGGAAGGCACAACTGTTGAGGTAAAGATAACGAATTGAGTGAGCATGGGAAGTTATATCGTGCCCTGCATTCTGTAGGCAGCAAAAGGGTGACTTGTTCGATCCCTGGTGTGGACCGTATGTGATAGCATTCTGAAGCCATCTGTTGAGATGGCAAGTGTTGACTTTGTAATAATTATTGAAGCTTGCAATAATCACTCAGTCGTCACCATCGCAGAGCGCGGAGGCACAGAGTTCCCCTGCTGTGAACCATATCACAAACGAGTACAGAGCCATCCCTCCTTCTTCTTCAACATCCTTTCCAGAAGCTTGCTTTGGAATCTCCGACGTGCGGTGCCGCGAGCAGCCGCCGTTGCCGGAGATGCCGGCGGCCGCAGGACTGGCCACACGCCAGCCCAACTAGAAGAAAGTCCGAGAACATGATTTCCTCGCGGTCTACGGCCCATAGGAGCCTTCCAAGTTGAGCTGGGCTGCTTCCGTCACGTGGATCCAGCCCACTCAAACATTCACGGGCATTCGGCGCCGAACACGAGCACGTGATTTACGCGCGGCCTGCATCCTCCGTCCGTCCCAGCGGTGGTGGCGTCACCACACCATGAATCCCGTGATTGGTGGTCCGCCGGCCGCCGCCCTGCTCTTGCAACCGGAGCCATTGGCGGTGACCCCCCGCTGCTCACAAGCTCCACGAGGTCTTGCGTCTAACGGTGGAACGCAGCGCGCCTGCCGCATCGATCACATGCCGTGTGCGCCGATCGCCGGCGCCGGAGGTGGTGGGTCAGTCAAACTAGGCACGGCATGCCGGCCGGTGTGGCGACACGTAGGTACGTACATTTGCATTTCATCCTCATAGCTCGTTCCGAAGCGAATGCCTTGGAAGCAGTACACCCCAGATTTTTTATGGACGAGGCACGCAAGTACTAGAAGCTAGGGAAATATGCATTCAGCCGACAAGATCCGACCATGCATGCATGCACGCACGCAGGTAGTACGACGCACTGCACAGGCGTGGCGACACAAGCAATTCATCGCCTGCCGCACGCGCGGGTCCCCGTCCATGCATGCCTTCGTCCTCTACGGCGCCGTGACAACCAGTGAACCGCGCGCCGGCGCCGCAGCTAGGCAGAGAAAAACCACACGGGCAATCAGCACGTACGGCGCCGCGCGGAGACGACGAGCCAAAGCGCGAGGGGAAAATACGGAGACGGAGACGCACACGCACGCCAAAGCGCGTCCCTCTCCTCCTCGATCGTCGTCGTCGCCGCCCTCTTTTCCGTGCGGGTTCTCGCTCTCACGTCGCCATCCCAGCACTGGCGCTGGATCTGGCTGGACCGGGAGATAATAATGCGCGCGCGCTTTTCTTCCCTGGCTGGCTGGCTGGCTGGCTTCCGGGCCCGGGCGGCCGGCCGTGTGATAGCTAGCTCAGCTGCGCGTCGATCGGTGCCCACTTTCCGTTTCGGGAAGGCCCTGCAGGCCGGAAACAGGACCGACGAGCACCGGCTCCACTTACGTCCGGATCAGCCTAGCCTAGCTAGTAGCTACTCATCTCATCTCATGCAGCGCTGCCGCTGCTAGTTAGCTCCCCATGTCCCTCGTCTGCTGCCAAAAGGCCACCTAGAGCTTACTAACTACTACTACGAGTAGTTAGGACGAGAAGCGAGTGTGGTGTGCGCCATTGCTCTCGATCGATCTGCTGCATCGGTATATATACTACTACCACTGTAGCTCAGTAGATCGATGAACAGCGCCTGCTGTACGCACGCGTCGATCGGCGTCCACCTCTGTGCTTTCCTTTTCCTTCTCCCATGTACCGTGTCGT
The DNA here is from genome assembly GCA_012490785.1 of Eragrostis nindensis. Classification (NCBI taxonomy): domain Eukaryota; kingdom Viridiplantae; phylum Streptophyta; class Magnoliopsida; order Poales; family Poaceae; genus Eragrostis; species Eragrostis nindensis. The sequence continues at coordinate 737,514 of JAAXCT010000116.1, read as the reverse complement.
TATGGGCCTCGTCCATGTTATGCAAATGCACACACGCATGAGGTTTCCTTCGGCTCATGGACCGGTACGTACGTCTATCGAGCAACGGACACGGCTGATCAGTCGCTTTCGCGCTGCTGCATGCGTTCTTCTTCCTCCCCGCCGGCAACGAGTTTTTTTTCCGGCCTGACTGCATGCCGGAGAGATTGATGTTACCCGCGCACGGCCCCCGGCCTACTTTCTCTTTCACGCTCTGGCCTACATCTACAGACGATGATCGATGGAGCTATACAAATATACGTACGACGTGATGGCGAGAATTAAAGCAGACTTTTGGCGCGTCCCGTCCAGCGGAAGCATCGATGATCGATGCCCTCCCTATTCGCGATCCATGATGTCGATCGATGGTGCATTATTTAGCATCTTTCGATCATGCACGAAAGCGCCGCGCACAGTGCCGCGCACTTGATTGCGCTGCTACTCGATCTAATGACCTAGTACTACTGCTACGCCACTGGCCGTGCCGGTGTCACGAGCGAGACTGCCCGCCGACCGCCGCCGAGCCCACACGCACACCCGGCCGGAGGAGCAGCTAGCGCGTATGTATGCAAGCGACGGAACGATCGAATAACCATTGTCGTTGGCCGACCGGCCGAGAAGATTATAATATTGGACGAGGAATTCAACACGCACCCATCAGTCACGACCATTTCGCTAGTTCGGCAAGTTAAAGAAACCCAGACATTTCTGCGCTCGTACGTACGTTCTGCTGACCATCAATAATCCATCAGCGGCATGTTCCGTTTCCGCTATTGCTGACCGGTCACTCATATGTGCAGGAGGAGCAGTGCATGCAAGCTAACCCAGTTGCTTAATTAGTCACGACCATTTCGCGCTAACTGCAAAATTAAAGCCAGACATTATATTCCTTCTACCGGTACGCGTACTGCTCAAGACACTCGGCCGTTCAACCATTGCGTCCGCCATTGCTGACCTCTTAACGGCCGGACACTCACAGTCGAATTCATGTACATGCAGCCAGGAACCTCGCCAATCGCCATCATATCACGTCTGTTCCGATCGTTCCTTACACCAGAAAAGCCAGGCGACTCGCGCGTCTCGGAGTGCGTTTGATGGTCGCTTCTTCGGCCGGACGTCCCTACCATGCACAAAAATGATGCTGAACGAACGCGACCAATAATAACTCCGGACTCGTCCTCGTCCCGGCAGAAACGACGCGCGCAATTTTCAGGGATTTCCTCAAACATACAGGCAGCACGAAATTTCAGGGAAGACCTGGCGATCGGTAAAGCACCTAGAACGAGCATGGAAACGATCGATTGCACCAGATGGTCTCGTTTCCCTGGCGTCCAGTAAGGAGCCTTCGCCGGAAGGAGAAACCAAGCAAGTGCGAGCATCAATGAACAAGCAGATCGATCGATCAGGGAATGGGACGGTCGAGTGCTGCTGGCTGCAATAATCACGGTTGCAGCAGGCCTGGACACTGAACGATGATGATGGTCAGACAGAGCGCGAACTGATTCGGAGGCCCGAGGAGGAGGGAGAGCGACGACACACGGCACAGGAGGAGGAGGCCTCCACATTAACTGATGCCCAAAGCCAGTTTTTTTTTTTTTTTTGAACCTCTCAAACCTGAATATAAGTGCAGTATCTGTTCGTGTACAAAAGGAACACCAACGCACCCACGCACACAAACACTCCTACACCTATACCCAGAAAAGAACCGCGTCCATCGAGAAATCATCAGGCGCAACAGGACCCGATGCGCGACGAGGGACGTCGCACTCCCTTTGTGTCCCCACGCGTGAGAGGTACCACATGATGCAAAGCAACGACTGCAACTTTACGCTAAAGCCCCCAAAAAAGAAAAAACAAAGAAAACTCCAGGAGCTTCTAGAAACCGCCTGCTCCCCATCCCCGCCGCACGCCGGAAGCCAGGGCCGACGCCACCGCCAGACCCGCACCTCCATCGACAGCAAGAGAGGCGAAGCAGAAGTCGCAGCCTCCCCCCTGGATCCAATCCACGAGCTCCTCGACGGCGATAGAGGGAGCCCGCCATCGAAAGCGGCGGAAGCTCGGGAAGAAAAGTCCCGCAGCGCGTCGTCACCGCCACCAATCCGACGCGCCATGGACACCAACTCCGCCGCCAGCAAGGAGCCAGCGACAGCACAAAAAGCCGCCACGAAGCCCTCAAGCTCCGCCGGCACAAAAACTCGTCGTCGTCTCCCACCGCGGACGCACAGCACCGGACCAGCCTCCATCGAGCAAGCACCACAGCTTCTGCGCCAACTGGAGCGCCACCACTGCCATGGTCGAGCCCAACAGGGGCGCCGCCACCGCGCCTCCACAGCCGACCGCCGACGACGACGAGAGAAAGTAACCCTAACCCTAACTACCTAAAACTAGTCTAGAAGGGACGGGCTATACAATCCTCCGTCGATTCGACCAGCCACCCTCCCCCTCCGACGCCGGCGAGGGCGCCAGAGGGCAAGAGCGGCGGCGAATCGACGGGGGAAGACGAGATCGCCTTCGGTCGCCTTTCTCTACTGTAGAGATAAGAAGGGGAACGAAGACGACATTATGCCAATGTTGCCCAAAGCCAGTTACTGGAATCAGCTTTACCGCGCCAGGCTTTAGGATCCTGGCCCAGCCCACTTTTGCAAAGACCGGCATGCATGCTCCTCCAGGCCTGGGCCCCCTTCCTCCCTCTCCCTACTCTCTTCTTCTTCACCCTTCAATTATTGCGTTGCCCGAATTAGAAACGAGGAATCCCCTTTCTCGAGCAAAATGTTACGGCCACTTGGCTGGGGGTACTGTTGCTCTCCTTGAAGGGGGTGCCTGTATAGCCAACACATTTTATAGCGTATCCAAGGATGTGGAAAGTTATTGATCAACAACAAATGCATAGATGTGCCACTATTCATTGCAGCAGCCTTTTTTTTTTTCATACTAGTAATGACAGGGAAATGCTTCGAATCAATTAATAGTAGTACTAACAATAACTAGATGTTGTAGGCGACACTATTAAGCTTCATGTCTAAATCAACATGCATTTTTTTTTGTGCGTTTAAAGTTGTATGGTGCTGTATTACCGATCCCTTTTAGCAATACTTTGCTGTCATGGAGTGGTAAATCATGAGCACGCTTAAATGATAGGTGCAATGTATCACACGATTAAGCATGTTATTAGACTAGGCCATATCAACATCGGATGACGGATGCCGACAGATACCCGACGATACTAGGTTGAAAACGAAGGCTCAACATAGACCACACATATTAAGATAGAAATTTACTAGGGGCAAGTTTTGTCGCCCGCCGGAAGTGGACGGAGCAAATTTCCCAACCACGGCCATCATGCAGCGGGCGAGTGATGCAACATGAGACCAAACAAAATGTGCAGTGACGGCGACACCCAATATGTCATCGTTGCTGGCCAATGGCGCAAAGGGAAAGGCAGGCGCCAAAAGATACACTGCTCGAGTTGAGGCGACGCTTGGCAATCACTCGCCATCTTCTAGGGAGCTCCGCACTTACATGCCCATCCGTCCTCGAATCCGTCTCTGTCGCCCAATCAATCAAGAAGCAGAGAAAGAAAGAAAGAAAGGAAAAAGATAGTAGTAAAGGGAAAGAAGAAGAATCGCATCCAGTAACAATCGTCGAAGGAACGAAGGTTGAGGAATCGTTCTCTCTTCAAATGACTGACACTCCTTTGGCGTGTGTGATGGTGTTTCTAGGTGGGTCTGGTCAGGGAGTGGAACCCGTTCTTCTGCACCCAGCTCGGGGCTGGCGGCGTCGTAACGTAGGGTGGGAATCGTGATGATGCTGCAGCTGCCGTGGCGGTTGCGGCGGCGGCGGTGGTCGGTGACGGGGGGTACGGCGGCGGCGGCGTCGGCCAGGTCGTCGTCATCGTCGTAGCAGTGCCCCAGCCGTGCGGCAGCCTCTGCTGCTGCAGGTGGGGAGGCCAGTGCCCGCCTCCGCCGCCGCCGATCGTCAGGGACAGGCCTCCCGCTGTCCCCGGATCGCCGCCTCCGCTGCTCAGGAACTGCCGCAATTTGCAACAAACAAAAGTGTTAGTTCGCGGCGACCGAGGAACATGGAACGAGGAGAAACGTTTTTCAGACTCCCAAGTAAGAGCAGAGTACCCACTTGGTGATGATGCCTGGGGCTGAACGGCAGCTGGTGGGAGGAGGCTGGAGGCATCTGGGGTTGCTTCGAGTTCTGATCGAACTGCTACCCAATCAATGAAAACATATTACTACTCCGCATTTTTTATATATGATCTCGTACGGTTGCTGCAGAATGTTACTGAACTGAACTGACCTTGGCTTTGGTGCTCCTCGCCGCGGCCGTCTGCCAGTCCAGGTCGAACGCCATGGGCACGCGCTGGTCCGAGCTCATATCCTCGTCGCCGCCGCCGCCGCCGCCGTCGAGGCTGCCCCTCTTGCTCCCCGCCGAGCTCCCCAGCGACAGGTCCAGGTTGTGCTCGTCGCCGGCCGCCGCCGCCGCTGCAAGCACGCACGCACAGTGAGAATTGAGACTCGACGGTGAACGTACTACAGAACATATGAATCGGGGAAAGGCGCGACGAGTGACGAACCCGAGGCCGGCGGCTCCAGCTCCTCGGCGTAAATGCTGGGATCGAAGTTTGTGACCGCGTCCTTGCCGTTGCACTTGATGGCCGCACGGTCGTAGGCCCTGTACACCGCGACAATCCCACAGACACGAGGCGTCAATCACTTGACTCTCACCGCCCAACCAAAACCAAAGCTAGCTTGGCCAACAGTGCGGCGCAATAATTTTACCTGGCGGCTTCCTCCTCGGTGTCGAACAGGCCCAAGTAGACGTACCTGCAGTGACGCGGACCGGAAATGACAGCCATGAGATGGAGCGAGAGCAACGACAGGGGAACGAACAGCTGCCGATCGATACAGGGATCGGCGCCGATGGGGAAAGAGGAGGAGTTGGGAGGAAGAGCGAGGCATGATGCATACTTCTTGCCGAGGAACTGGCCCATGCGCGCCTCCCACCTCCCGCACTTGTGGAGCGTGACGCCTCTGTACTTGGAGCTGCCCCGGGGGAAGCCCGTGCTCTGCCGCCGGAGCACGTGGACGAACTCCTCCTTGCTCAGGTTGCCCATCTGCTGGTGGGTGGATCAAAACGTTAATAATCAGAATCCTTCCTTCCTCTTGGTTTCCTCTTTGATCGATCCTAGTAGTACAAGTGTTAGTAGTAGGTTCGCACCTGCTTCATGTCATCCTCGTAATCCTCCAAGCTGAAATTGATGTCGGCCTCCACGCCGCGGAACTTTATCGCCGCCCGATCGTACGCCCTGAGATTGGTCAGGTCAGGTCAGGTAAACAAACAAAGATGAGAATTTGGCGGCGAATTGCTATTGGCGGAGAACCGCGCATGGGAGTCAGTGATCGAAGCTTACCGAGCCGCCGCATGAGCGGTGTCAAATCCGCCTGCAAGCAAGCCGACACAAGCCATTGTGAGATTGGGTTGGGCGATTCATCGTAAAAGGAAGGGCGCGCGCGCGTAGCAGTCCCAAGTATGGGCATGGACAAGATGGACATGAATGAAACTTACCCAAATAGACCTGCTTGCCACAATCCCTGCATTGCACAAAAGCACGGGGGGAGAGAGAAGAGAAGAGAGGACAGGCGGTAACAGGCGGTAAGAATAAGTTTGATAAGATGTTGCTATGAAAGGCAAAAGGAGCAGAGGCAAGAAATGCCCAAAACAAGAGGAATCCGTTCCGCTTGCTCGCGAGCGGGGCTTTCTCTCTCTCCTCCTCCTAACCTCCTTGGATTGATTGGCTGGCGGAGAGCTCCAGCAGCCCCCGTTCCAGAAAGGAAATAACGGAACTTACCATATGTGCGACTCCCACCGCCCCGTCCGCCGGTAGAACGTCACGCCACGGTACTGCGAGCTGCGCGACCGCGGCCCGCGCCGGCTCTTCTTCGACGCCGCCGCGGAAGCCGCAGCGGCAGCAGCGGGGCCGCCGGCCGGGGCGACGTTGCCGGCGGCGGGCGGCGGGGCCGCGGCGGCCAGGCGGAGCCATCCCGCGCGCGCGATGGTCGAGGCGCCGGCGCCGGCGGCTGCGGGCGGGGTCGGGAAGAACTGGCGCGTGACGACGGCGTCCGCGTCGTCGGCGTCTTCGACGAGCGCGGCCGCTGACGAGGAGGACGCGCCGGAGTCGTCAGCCGACGGGGACAGCGCCGGCGTGGGCTCGGCGGCCGGCGAGTCATTGAGATCCCACATGGCGGCGATTGAGGGAGTCAAAGAAAGGCTAGGTCGCTTCGGTCCCCTTCTTGCCTCGCACTCCACCGATGATAGATGATGAAGAAGAAACGGACCCCAGGCAAAAGAGGAGAGGAGAGGAGAGGGTGAGAGAGGAGATGAGAGAAGGCGGCAAAAAGCAGCCGATGCTGCCTTGTTGGGGTATGCAAGTACTTTCTCTTTTGCTATCCCCTTGGCAAAGACTCTCCCAACCTAGGAGAGCAGAGGAGGAGAGAAAAGGCGGGTGGGGTGGGAGCTAGCTGCTAGCGGGAGGTAAGGTTGCCGCTGCTGCAACTTACCACTAATTTGAGCAGCAGCATGGAACATATTGTTGTGCGATGCCTCTGCTCCTGGCCCTCCCTCCTCTGCTCCGTCGGGGAAGAGGGAAAGCCGAGCCGCGCTTAGCTGCTGCGTGCGCCGTTATAACAAGAGAGAGAGAGAGAGACGCTGCCCAGCTGCTGCCTTCCGGGGCATCGGCCACCACTCACCACACATCGCCTCGGCTGGAGCTTTTGTTGTTTGCAGTAAACAAAAGGAAACGTGTTACTTAGCGCGGGCAACAACCTTAACTCGTCTCGTCAAGCATAGCAAACCACACCATGCTGCTGCCTTCTCCTTTTGGGGGCGGCACAGGGTGGGCAGGGGACGGTTTCGTCCGCTGGGATCGTGTCCTGAGGTGCGCGCGCGTCGGTGACAGCAGCAACTCACATGTTCACTGCTTCCCCTTCTTTTTTCTCTTTCGCCGTCTTCAGCTCCAAACACGCGAGACTTTGACCGGGACCAAAGATCTTTTCGTAGGTAACTAGGTTAGCCACAGTAAAATGGTGCCGACTGATTCGATCCCGCAGCTCAGCAGGGCTGTAAATGTTGATGCCAGGAGCTAGTAGCAAAACTGTATGGTCAGTTGAGAAAATGAAATGGTTTTAGATATGGCAAATATTTTTTTAAAAGGAACATGTCAGGTTTTGCACATAACAAGAGTCCATGAAAAACCAGCAGTACTTACCTCGAATATTAAGAAAGAGTAAAAAAGACTCAGATTTGTAAGGAGAGACATATGTTTATTATACTGTCTGCGTCCCAGAATATAAGTATTTCTAGGTTTGTTGAAAGTCAAACAATTTTAACTTTGACCAACAATATATATTAACAACATCAATTATATATAGTGAAGTGCTATATTTTTTTTTTGTTATTGACCCGATCAAAGCTAAAGAAACTTGACTTTGACCAAATCTAGAAATGCTTAAATTCTGAGACGGATGAACTACTAAGGGACTCACTAAAACGTAGACGGAGCAAGGTTCACGCAAGTGGTAACCAGGACAACATATAACCGAAGCATGAGATGGCCACAAAATCACCAAATTATGAAGCACCCAGGGTCAAATCGCCAAATTATTGAAGAGAGGAGTTGAACCTAGACTAGTTAACTAGCTCACGACTCATAATGCCAATCAATCCATCCAGAATTCCTCCAAAATACCCAAGTTCTGCCTCCAACATGCGGAGGGAATGTCTTTATCTACTTTGACCACACCACTGCATGTTTCGTTGGGTCGTTCTTTGCCGCAAGGCATTTCGGCCACACGATCGAACAGAATCGCCGTGTGGAAAACGGTAGAGGGACCTAGCTAGGGTAGTGCACTGTTCATCTGACATCAGTTCAACACACGTCACGAACCGAATGTATGGAGTAGTAGTAAGCTGAGCAGCAACCAAATCGGAGAAATTTCCGACGTAGTAAAATTACCTGTTCCGAGTCATCTTGGAACTTCAACAGTGGCAACTCTAGGTTCTCGCAGGTTCGTTAATTTCCAGTGTACAATTGGAACTTCAGCTTCAAATATTCGGATTTCAGAATCATACGGTGCGACTTGTTTTGCGTTAACTAAAACCAGATGTTCTTGAATCAGTTATCACATCTAATAAAAGCTTCCTCGTAACACAATTCTTTTTTCAACATTTCAATGCCACTCCTAACTGATTGTTGCGTGTGGAGCACCAAAATGTGTGATTTTCTCCAAGCAGAGAAAAGAGAGAGCCTGTCTAGAACTTGGTTCTGATGATTCCATTTTAGCTGTCTGTCGGTCAGGCACGGTGAGCCATCAGCGGTCAAGAGACGATGGATGATCCCTCCGAACAAACAACAGACTTGATCATGCAAGCATGCATGACGGCTATAGTCTATCAAAGCCAACAAGTCAAAGTCTTTGCATGGGGTACTTTAGAGATGGCCCCAAAGTTCCAAGTAATCCTGGTACCCTTGCATGGTACTCGGTTCCAAGTTTCCTGACGCGCCGACTAATTGGAACAGGACGCTCGCTGGTTACTTTGTTAGCAACCCAACAGTGTTGGACCCGGACTCGAGATGCTAGTTGTAATCGTAGTCTCGCCGTGCGACAGCGATATAGCGAAGGACGGACGAAATGTAGGGTGCAGATATCTAGCGCCTAACGGGTAGGTCTCCTCGCGACAGGTCGCACAAAAGTTTCCGTTTTTGGAGGGGTTTACATGCCGAAACGCCATTGGTGGACGCAGCAGAAAATTAGAGGAGCTCATGGCGGCTGCTGTAGCTGAAAACGTGCGTGTCTCATTCATGCCCGTTGAAACCGCGACATGATCAGTGACAATCGATCGATCTCTCCCGTATCTGTATCTGTGGATCGTAACTGTTTGTTAGACCTGTCTGCAGTGTCGTTGTTCCAGCGATACGCGATGAGGAATGCATTATTTTGCTTCAAAGGACTCGTGGAGACGCTTGCCATTAGATGTGGTTTTCATGAAATCTGTCCCGTATCTGTATCTAAAGCTAGCATACTTGTCGTACCAGCTAGGGAAATTAAGATGGCGAAGTCGTAGCCCACCCAATGGCTAGCCAAGCACACGGTAAGTTGTTTATGGCGTGGCCGGACGCACGGACAGATGACCAGGGCATAGCAACTACTATCTAGTAGATCATAACCATGATGTTTCATTAGAAAAAATGGAATTTTATAATTTCAGCCTCTGTATGTCCGCAACAGAAAAGCCATAACCATGGATGATGTGCAGTGTTGCAAATGGAAAGCGGCGACGACCCCTCGATATTTGTTTGCGCGTTCCCGTTCATCTGCAATGGTTTGAACTCGCATCTCATGGCGGGCGGCGACAGATTCGGAACGCAGTGTTGGCTCGTCTCATGCCTTTTGGGGTTTGGCAATGACAGTTGACAGGCATCACACTTCACAAGGACGATCGCTGCACATGCCTTGGTAAGAAAAAAGTTCAGGACGTGCCTCCTCTGCTTGTCACTTCGATCTCACTGTTGATGCCGGCCTTGTCTGCCCCCGGGAACGGTTGAGCCGTGACAGCTGAGCGTCGTCAAGATCACGCACTCACTCTCGAAGCAAATGCAGTCTCTCCTATTTGTCGATCACAAGGAATATATAGCTATTGCATTTTTTCCAACAGGATGTTACTAATTTTAGCTGCCAAAAATTTGTGTTACCTTCAAAACTTTGAATGATGTGGAATTGTGGACCCAAACAACAAAAACTTGTCTTCCATCAATTTAAGTTGATCTTAAAATATTTTTTGCATAAGAAATGGAATGGTGCATATATATTATTCTTCGTCCTTAGGAGAATTGCTTCCTTCAAGTTTTAAATGGAGACACTATGGCCACTTTCTTAACTAAAAGAACTAAAAAAAAGTAATGTGATCAAGGATATTATTATACTGTGCAGGTGCGCAAGTGCACCGTCTAGTTTCGTTTACCTAGTATATATTGTATTGCATGTAGCCCAGTACAAGGAACATTTTACCATACTTTTGTTTGGACAAAAACTAAGACAAGTGACAACAAAATAAACATGGAACTATTCCGACTTCCGACGCGCCATATGCATGCACATGTTGACTCTCCAATAAGGGCATCGCATCTCATGCCAAATCAACTGTAACAAGTAGTACCCTTTCAAAAGAAAAACAAAAAACTGTATTTCGATTGAGTTGGGGCTGGATGGCTATGCATCCCGTACTAACGGTGAGATTTTTTTTCTAGTACGAATATTCTCGCCTATCCAAGTCCAAAAGTTGCGGTGCAATTGTAGTAGGGCTGAAGACTAAAGGATGCGTACGCACAGGACTGCGCAACAGTGCCCATGACCTTTCTGTTGTTGACCAAAGCTTCTTGCCTGCTAGTGCTAACTAAATAAAGAGCGATCTCGACTGCAAATTTCCATGTCCTGTCAACATTTCAGTACTGGCTAGATGTTCTAGGCCAGGTTCAGTTGATTCAATTTGCTCACTAATGAAGAAATTGACAGGTACTAGCGTGTATTAATTAGACAGTCAGATTGAACTAGTTACGGCACCTTCAAGGCCAAGTTGCTTACACACGTGCATAAGTACAGCCACGTCATGGAGCACTCGTATAAAATCTTCAGTGCAAGAGCCTTTTAGTACTAGGTGGTTAATTAGTCATGTGCAAGCATCTCTTAAGTACTAATGCTTGATGAAATGTCAGTACTACGAAATAAACACCTTTTCTTCCTATCCAAAAGACCTTAATGGAGATGACCGAAAAGAATCCATGTTAGACAGCCAAAACCCATGCATGCATGTTAATTAGGACAGAGAAGAGATGCCAAGAGGAAGCCATCAAATCGAAGCATGCAGCATGCTGTGTAGCTGCAACAGGATGCTACTGTTGGAACGCGGTCCTTGCCCAATTGCGAGCTTGCAGCACATGTGCATCTCCATGGCAGTAGAAAAAGGAAAAGGTGAAGCAGCACCGGCACGTACGCACGAATAAGGAAACCACCATGGCTCAGGCTCACACTTGCGTGTATGGATGCCGAGTAGGGTTGGTCCGTTGAAAACTGGGAGGGGACAACAGCGACGTCTCCGAGACCCCAACTACGACGAAGTCCTACTCCAAACATGTACACACACGCACACGCATAAATGTAGCCTTAGATATCTAGCTAGATGCCGCACTATAATTTCTCAAGCTCACGTCAAATTAAAGTCGATGAACAGATTAATCAGCTCGATCGCAAGTCGCAAGTGGTATGGCATCTAGGGTTTGGTCCGGTTCGGCTAAGTCCAGCTTACAGGTCTGCTATTGCACAAAGTATCTTCCAAAACAGGGGTTGGTTACGATGCCTCTAGATCTATTCCAGTTGGGTGTTCCTTAGCAGGGATCGATCCATGCGTTTTATTGAGCGATGTCTGCATCTGCACATCACGTTGTGTTCTTTGGCAGGGCTGACCATTCTTAGCTATAGTACGAACTTTAATTGTGAGATGGATCGAGCAAGACCCGTGACGTGAAGCGTCCGACGTATGTAGGGCCAGCAAAGCAGGCTTGCAATCAGGGTTAGGCACGCAGGCTTTTGTGTGCTTTCTGCTGATCCATCATCAGACACCGAGAAAGGCAAGGCGCGTAAGCGAAACCCACCAACGGGACACCAACAGACCACCACGCACCTTGCTATTTTTATTCCACACAAAGCAGCCGCATGCAACTGGACGCTTTCTTTATCCGAGCTAGAAATCATCGCCAGATTTGCGCCACTACTACTATTACGGGAAACACAAGCTAGTGAGGCGATTAAACAACGCCACGGTCTACTGCTCGTTTCTGGCAAGTTGAGGGCATTGTTAATTCCCAGGGGCCTCGTGGCTGCCTGCCTGCCCGCAGGAGGTGTTCGACCACTTCATACGTTGGATGAACAAAATACAATATCCTCACCGCCTTTTCCTTTCCATCGTTAATTATTAAATCGGGCCAGGACAGGCAGCTATTATTTCTTTTGATGATCGAGTTTGTTCCGTGCGTGATGGCATAACAAAAGCAGGGATAAGAAAACAGACAGGCATCGATTATTGATGATGATCCGCGAGCTGAAGTGGCCTTGCGAGTTATTTTACACGCTCTGTTGCAATATTTTTTTGTTCCATTCCAAAGTTAGCAGCAGAGTGTAGCCCACGTCTAGAACCCAACGAACGAAAGCGGAAGGCACCACCAAATGGCAAAAGATTAGCAGTGGCAGAGCAAATGCGAATTGTCAAGTAGGGGCAGTTAGCAGTCAAGTCACGCACACATGTACTACACCTTTTCGTGTCTATCTACGGTAGGCTAAGAGAAAGATATTACTATCTTGATGCGTAAAATCACAAAGATAATGATAGTGCCGCGAGTTAATTAGTCCGGAAAATTCTGATTCGGCTCAGCTAGCTAGCGGCAGTAACAACGACGTCCTAAAAAAAACCTCTTTGAGTGCCAACGCCCAACGGGGACAGCATCTGGTCCCAAATATAATTTCGCTGCACTGCTAGGGTGCTGAGCTGGCCGGTTAAATGCTTTCCTTTTTCGGCAGTGGGCATCGCATCGCGTTGCTTTCCCGGCACCGAAACGGAAAGGGGTTGGGCCAATCAGTGGCCACCAAATTAGCCACCCGGCCCGTCTAATCGAGACCTAACTTGGCATTGCTACAGTAATGACGCGGTGACAGCCGGCGGTGGTGGCGACGGGTCAGAACATGTGAAAGAAAACTAGCTATGAGGGCTCAAACTATCATGGATCATGCCCCTCTTTGATTTCTCCGGAAAAACAAAACTGGGAGCCTTTGAATTGAAAGGTTTGGGGGTAGCTTGTCCATCAGATGAGGTGGTGGTTGAGACCATGAAACTTGAAGGACAATACAACAGTTGCAGCTTCATCAACAAACAGAGCAAAGGACACAGGACATGGGCAGCCAGCATGTCCCTTTTCCACTCCTTAACAATGAGCACAAATCATGCTTTTAATAGCCATGTGCCGAGCTTGATCAGAGTTACTAGCAAGGCAAACACCAACCCTCCTTCATGGCTTCAGAAGGGGAGAAGCAGAATTTCCTTTCCGGAGGCAGATCAGATAGGGACCAGATGCGGCACAGACAGCCTCCGATGCGCATGCATCTGTGTTAGTACCACATGTGAGTTATCGCAGGCGCACAGTGCTGCTTGCTTGCTGCGCCACCATCACCTGCAACAAAAGTTGCCGTCCAGTACTCCCATGTGTGATGACGCGATCAAAATTGACTGGTAAAAAAAGAGGACTGCGCGCCCATTCGCCAGGAACGAGTAAAACGAGAGGTATCTGCTGCTGCAAAGCTGCATCCAAGTGTCGAGTCACCTTTCATTGGTTGCCTCTTTTATCCTTGTCACTGATTGTGTTGTTCCTCTTGTTTTCTACCCCTTCGAGGCTGCTCCACAAGAAAGAGGATCGCTTGGCCTTTACCTTCTTTTTCCTCGCTTACCAGGGCACTGGCCGCCAGCCTGTTGAATGTATGCTCCGGCCATTGAGATCGATCGACGCAAGTGCCTTTTGGGAGTCTCTTCTCTCTGCAAGACTGCAGCCGCCTGCACTGGTCCGTTTGATGATTCCCTCCACATCGGCCGGAGATTTTCGTGCCCCGCCTGCATCTGTCAAGCAAGGCGACAAAGTGCCTGCCTGTCATGGCTAGTCAGAAAACAGCAAGTTTCAGACGTGGTATCATCATGCGCAGATGATTCACGGAAACGGATCGAGCGAGAGGAAAACAACGGGTGCAGGCATGCATGCAGCAGCCAAAGTTTGTTTGGATGGACACATGGAATCGGTGCGGGGCCAAAAGACTGAAACTGTAAAGCTGGAAAAACGTTCTGGCGTTCAAATTTCAGGCACGCTCGTGTCACGTTTTGAAACCCGGAGGTGACCAGAAGACGCCGTCGTCGTCGTTCGAGAGATTGGTTGGGAATTCTGGTGCGCGCGATGGATGTGCATCAAACAGTTCAGCCAGTTGTACCGGACGACTTATTAATCTGCCTGTTGATTCATGCCACCCAGACCAGCTGAAAATGAGAGCTATGTGCAGTGTTTGTACTGCATTACCTTGGTACAACTTATGGTTACGAGAACAGTGCTATTTGTTACTCGCGCGCATTAGACCCGATCTGAATACGCAGGATGCAGCGCACATCTGTATACTGTTGCACCTGCACTTAGCTGCAATCAAGTTCGGTGTCAAGAAAGAATCGGGTTCTTACAGACGTATGGGTACAGTGACGAAGCGAACGTGTAGTAAGACACAGCAACTGTAATAAACAGCGTCGTGCGTACGCAGTTCATGCCGGCGTATTAAAGTGGGTACATATATATACGACAAGGTAAAGACACACGCTCAGGTCACGAGGCATGCAGGTACGTACGTTTTGGAGCCTCCGGAGACAAGTGTCTCAGTGGGGTTCTGCACCGTAGTCGTGCGCGCGCCTGTGGTTCAGTATTCAGTCAGGTGATTTGTACACGTATACATGTGCTCCACTCGTAGTACTACGTACTACCAGGCTACCAGCACAGCTACATCGGTCGGTTAACCGTCCTTTTACCATAGCGAGCCAAACGTACAGTGACTCGCTCGTGGTCAAGATCACGGAGCTGGACACGTTAATGCGTCTGTTTCTGTTAGTAAAATCCTGGAACACGATGTCGGAGCATCATGCAACACGCATGCATGCATCGACGCATGCGGCTTGCTGCTTGTTTTGTGCCCCTAGCTACGAGGCCACGCCTGAAAGTGTTTGGGTCTTTGTGATTTACTGTCATGAACATGCAAAGTATTGTTGCTCTTGTTCGTGGCGTACTAGTAGCAGCAGCAGTAAGACTTGATTATTCATTTTACAATAACATACAGTCACACATCAATCGTTACTAACGATTGCCACTTGCTGCTTGTTTTGTGCCCCTAGCTAGCTATGAGGCTGTCGGTACATAGCTCTGTGTTCTTGTGTACTGGGTTGCTGGCACATGGTATCCACAAATAGAAACATCGTACAACTGGGCTACCTAACGCCTTGGAACTATCAACCCGCGCTGGCTTTGTCTATTGTTAACATCCTCGTCAGTCGATAAGCTTATCTTTGCTGCCTTCATATAAGATCCGGGTAATGCCGAAGTTTTTCTTATCCGTATCCGTACTCTGCTGGATGAGATCACCGTAAAAGTTCAGAAAGGCACGGCCAGCATTGGTGGCTAGTTTGACTGAGATAGAGGACCAATGCGCACTGATCTGCACGCACAGACCAAAATACGTACACCATCACGCACACCGCGGAGGGATGAATTTGGGCTTGATGAAACGGGTACAAACGCAGAAATGCAGTGCATGAACGAACAACTAGACGGAGCCTTTTTCCAGTACGTAGCTACGGCTTCTGATGGTAGCCTCCATGACCATGACTCCATGAGGGACTGAATGGACCCAACAAGAAGAAGCAACCAGGCATGCACTATTAGTTTAGCTGGCCGAGACGTCCCGTCTCGCTGTGATTGGTTGGGGAACAACAGTTGAGCTAGCAGCAACAAGCGACCGGCAATGTCGTTTTCATCGTCTTCCGGTCATTACTAGCCGCGCCTTGAGGCATCACCTGCACAGTAGGAAAGAAAGGGGAATGTATGTGGTCTTGCATTTTGGAGGAGCGATCGCCGGTCGGAGATGCTGGAATAGTTAGCTCCACTGTAACTATACTTGTGATGGCCTGATGGGTTGGGCCCTGAAGGAACGCTGACCTGCCATGAACTAATTTGGTCTCTGAACTTTGACCAGCTACCGATCAAATGAATATCTTGATCGAGTAATGGGTCAAAAGTACATGGCGGTTATGTTCGTGGACAGTGACGACGAATATTGTATGGACTGGGCCTGAACTGAAACAAGTGCCGGGCCACGAGCACTCCATACAATAGGCCGGAAGGAGAACACTTATGAATGCTATGCTACTCTAGGCCCAACTTCTTTATCCATATATTGGGCTCATTACGGGCCCAAATGTGGTGACTGACATGGGCCTAGACAAGACGGGAACATCATTTTTGCCACTATCTATTTATTTTTATTTGATTCTCAAAAAAAATCTATTTATTTTTATTTTGCCTGCCGCCACTGTTGTGCTGCATCGCGCATGGAGGTCTCAGTGGTCAAGATCCAGCAGTGTCAAATCTGCATTAGACAGCAGGTGGTGCCAGGCACTCCATCAGGAATTTTACACAGATGGATCTTTATTCAGGGACTGAATTATCCAAAAAAGTAGTAGTGTAATAGCTCAGCAGCATCCATGGCCAAATTAAGGGTAACAAAACAAGGACAGCAAGTTGAAGATGCTCCTCGAAGACATCTCAAAAACGAACAAACAAACAAACAAGAGATGCGGGCATGGCAATCTGATCTGACGTCCCTTATAAACGCAAGTACAACTGCCCCCGCAAGTAGCAAGAGATTGCTGTGCCTGCAAGGAAGACGGGCCGGCGCACCGGCACGTAACGTAGCTAGCAGCGGAACCTGGCTGGAAAGACGGTGGGGAAAGAAAAGAGCGTGAGACCTGCTCGTTCGTTCATTCGTTCGTGTGGTCCTCCACCTCGGCGCGGTGACGGTGCCTGCTTTTGCAACAACGTCCACGAACAAATCATGAGCAGTCAATCAATTTGCAAACACCCTACTAACACCTGCGCGCGGGCGGGAGCGCGGCTCGTTTCTTTTGGCTCGTCGCGTCGCGCGTCCATGCTGGCGCGGCGTCGCTGGACGTGGTGGCCTGGGTTGGGTTTCCTCCTTTTGAAGCAAATGAACAATGATTAGCCCAGAAAAGAGGAACAACTTGTCAGGTGTGGTCGACCATCACACACCATGCATGGGACCTGCTGGCCCATGAACGGGCCGGCCGCCGGCAAAGCATATTTCAGGAACGACGAAACCCCCTGCGCTGCGTCACATGCTTGCGTTCGTGCTAACTAAGTGCAATTGCTCGAGTGAGCCCGTCGTTAGTTAATTTGAAGTCTGAAGATTCTGAACGAACCGAAACCTGGCGGGAAAAGTAGCAGAACCAGCGGTGCGCTGTCCCGAGTTGCGCGCGGACATAGTAGGCCGTCGTCCCAAGGAAATGGAAGTGTCCAAAACGCGGGAGGGAGAGATTCTCCGAAATCTCGGCACGGCAAGCGGGCGGCGTGGTCCCGCTCCTTGTCGGCGGCAGCTAGCGACGTCGCGGCCGGCCGGCGCGTGGCGTGCAGGCCAACAAGGGGAATCGGAAGCAACAACGGACGGAACACTGGAGCCGGATAGCGAGGCGAGGCCAGTGCATGCACGCGCGCGCCACGGCCGCGCACTAGCACCAGAAACCAAACGAGGCTCCACTTGACGCTTGTTTAATCAATCACACGCTGGAGAGAGAAGAGAACCGTCCAACTGCCGGCGGTGGCGGCGGCCCGGGTTGCGTCGGCAGTGGAATTCCAGGGCGCCAGCATTATCCACTCCTCTGTCCCCGGCCCGCTCGGTCACCACCTCCACGGATCCACCTCGCCCCCATCTTGTGCTACTAGTAGTTTAAAAAAGTGATTGAGCAAATGATTCCGTGTTTTTGGTTTCGTTTTTAAAAAGGCGCAAGTGCCTCTCATCACGCACGTAAATAAAAAAACCTGAAGGCAAGGACAAGTGAACAACCGACGGACGCCTCGTTGTATTCCTCGTTACTCCACCCCCGCGCGCCCGCGGCTGGCTGGCTTTGTTTATTGACTGGGCGCCACAGATAAGATAGCAACAGCCTCCACGCCCCGCTAGCTTGCCTGCTGCTGCTGCCCTCACTTCTGACCTCCTCCTCCCTGAGATACTAGATAACCACCAAAGCTGGAGTACTTAAGATACGCATAATTGCCGCGCCATTGCTTGCATCGCACAGTAAGTACTACGGAGCACTGCCAACAACACGTCGCTCTCGCCTCCTCTTTTGCTCCGGCCAAATCTTTTTTCTTTTTTACGTATTTGCCCGTGCGGCCGGCCTTTCTGATCATCCATCAGCTGCCAGGGCAGGCAGGCAGGTGGCCGGCTGGCTGGCCCGGCTTGGCGCTACGTGCTCACTCCATCCGGGTTAGGTGCAAGACTCCAAGCGCATGCCTCCGGAGTCCGGACCCCTGGCCCGGGTTAGTTATTGCTTGAGGCGCTGGATGGTGCAATTAGAATAAACAGCCCGGCGCCGCATGTTGAAATTGATTAGCTCACCGACCTGTTCGCTCGCTCGTTCAGTTCGTTCCATGGACATGGCGCGCCAGAGAGTCCCTCCTCCGACCGCCGCATTAATTTGAATTCAACACGGGCAGCGTTCCCTCTTTCAGATCGGATGCAGACAGACAGAGCAGCCAAACAATGGAACGAACTTTCTTGGTGTTACCTGTCCGGGACCAAATCAATTGAATTGAATCAGGTAAAGTATCTTGCTCATACCAGTAGTTACTCGTTTTGAACCGGATCTGTTTTCTTTCTACAGCGAAAAGAGAAGAAAAGGAGTTGGTTGGTATCCGGACCGGACGGGACGATACCAGCAAGGAAGAGCAATCAGGGCAGGGCAGGGCAGGGCAGGGCGTGACGCCAGCTCTGGTTGCGCCAGCCAAAAACGCGGGCCGTGTAAATGCAGACGCCACCGACATCATTGATGAACTGGAAGTCGTTGCGGCCGCTGCGCTATTCGTAACAGAACTCCACTTGCCCCCATGCACCCGAGAGAGAGAAAGAGAGAAATTGGTTGGGGCACACCACCTACCTCCCCACCCGTGGACGGACTGACGGAGGCGGAGGATTCCTCCAGCAATGCCACCTCAACACGTTGCCGCGCCGTCCACTCTAACCGCCGCCGCCGCACCGACCACCACGCCACCGCATCCGGGCCGTCCGTTCCGTTCCGTTCACTCCCCACCACGCGACGCGAGCAAAGCTGGGCTACGCCACACCGTGGTCCACGCGTCAGGCAGCGCCCTGCCGTGGCAGCCATGGCCCATGGCGCACCGACGTGGAGGGCGACGACGCGAGAATACTAAAAAGGATGGGACGTGGTTAGCCGGTGCTAACCCTGTGGCGCGGACGTCATTAGCGTGAATGATTAAGGGAGGAGTAGATAATGGGCGATGAGGCAGGCGATGCCGTCGCTGGCAAGCGAAATTGACGTCCCGCGTCCGGATTAGGGCGAGGCGGGATGGACGGACGGCGAGTGGGTGGTGGATTCCGTGACGAGGGGGGGCATGTCCACGTCGGCGTCATGTCGGCGCGCGGTGCCGGTGCGGCTGCGGCTGCGGGTGGGTGGGAGTTGGCCAAATAGTACGCGCACCAAACACACGGCTCACGTCGCGTCGCCCCTTGTTCATCTCATCTGCTGCGCCGTACCAGTGCGGTGACCAGTTGATGAGCGAACCCTCTGCTGCAAGTACAGGAGGTGCACAGCACTGGCAGGCTACCGACTCGAGGCGACACGTCCTAGTAGTACTGGCGCCTCAGTGGATGCTGGTGATCGCAGGATTAGTCAAATGATTTGAGTGATTAGTTTTCCTGTCCACTCGTAATCCCAGCCGGAGGAAGTACTACGGCACGTACAGGTACTGTTAATCATTATCTCATTCGTTGGCTTGTGCAAAAAGGCTACTCCATTCCACAACAGTGGTGCGCTTCGCTTGTCCTGCACCGTCGGCGCCGTTTGACTTCAGTAAAAACGTCATGGTAGTACAGGTTTACTGCCGGTCGAAAATCGTCAGCGGGAACGTCAAGTGACCGTTTGGCGTGTGGAGGAAACGCTCGCTCACATTGCTCAAAAAGAAACGCTCGCTCACTGTCATCCATTCGGTTTTAGGTCCGCACGCTAGATCCTCAAGAAAGCAAGCGCGAGCATTTCCGCGCGTGCTGCTGGCATCCGCCACGGCAAAACCCCCACGAGAAAGCCTCTTTCCCGCGGGCCGCCGCTCGCTCGAGCGTCTTTTCTCGACCGGAACAGCTGCCTAGACTGTCGCTATTGGCCGCACCGATCGATCAACCGGACCGTTGCCCCGCAAAACTCGTACCACCAGCTAGCTCGCGGCATCGAGGCCGAGCCACCTAGCTAGCCCGTAGGAGTACAACGTTATTGTCCACCTATCGATCGAGCTCGACCACTGTCCCGTGTGGTCCATCCATCCACGCCAAGAGAGCCCGGCTTTCCGCACCCCGGGCAGCCGCGCCCGCGCGCTAGCGACAAGCCCGTGTTGCCCGTCGCTGTGCCATGCCGCCGCTGATCCATCTGTCGGCGCCACCGCCCAGCCACGTCGCCGCGGAGCGAGCGAGCGTACGTGTGGCGTTTGCACTTTGCACGTACTACGCGCGCCCAGCGCATGCCGACGACGAGGACGCGCGCCGACTGCACCAACCGGCAGGCCGCGCTCGAATCTCCCGGGGGCAGTTCGCTCGCGCTTAGATTTGCATGATTTGGGTTTGGATTGCAGGACAGGAAAAGCCGGCCGGCCAGCTATGCGGCAGCAGCAATCATATGTCCAAGCGGCGGCCGCCGAGGCCAGTCATCCACCTAAAAGAGGCAATTATCGGCACCGTCACGTTACTATTAGCGCATAAAGTATGGGCTTTCGACTCCATAGCTTGAAATCCAAGTCAGCTGCTTATTTCACACCGCAAAAGCATGCACGAGAGCTTCTCGATCGGTGTAGTATGAACGGACGTTTCCGATGGTCTCGACTCAAGCCGCCACATTCTTTCGCCCTGCATGCATGCACAAATGTGGGTCAAACCGTCACGCGTTGTCTTTGGAGTGAAACGTATAGGTGGCAGGTGACCGAATCGAGTTTTACAGGTTGCTGGTGCCTAGTCTTGCTCCAGGTCAACAGAGTTACGATGTGGCGACAGGTGTGCTCGAGGGTTGGTGACGGAGAAGGAAGTGTGGATTGTGACAAGGAAATACTGATCAGGATCCACCAGAAATCGTTTTGTACAACGTATCATCTTGACTTTTTTTTTTGACGAAAAAAACTGGCAGGTGCACTGCCCATTCAATAAGATAGGTAGAAGAAATAGTCTGGTACAGGCAGCGTTAAGCTGACTCGGAGAAACAAAATTAACGGGAAACTAGGATTAAGCGTTCAGGCGGCCAACAGGCTGGCCAAAATCATCTTGACTTGTTATTCAGATGTTACAAGAATTGTGCAAATAAAGCTTGTGTGGAAACTGCCAACGTTTTCGCTTTCGTGGTACTCTTTTTTAACCAAAATTAGATTGATTTGCCAAACACTTAATGATCTATACTCCCTCCGTTATCTTGTTCATGACGAGGATTTGAGCTAAAAAAATGCAGTCATACGTCATAAAAAAAAACAGAGAAAGCGTATTGCTAAATTTAAATAGTCCTTAAAAATAATATAATCAAATGCCCTTTTTTATTCAAACAAGAGACTATAAATAATAAAACAAATCTAAACAAAAAGAAAACTAGATAATTTTAATGGTAATGAAGAATTCAAACAACAAACAAATCTTATAGAATCCTTTAACAAGATGCTAGTCGTTAATTAAAGCTTATTGTGATCCGATTTACGTGTGGTGATGACATTATAGTCATGCAAGGAGTTTAGATCCAAACACCTATACTAGCATCATTTTGACAAGAAAATGCCGTGGCGTATTAGATGGTTGCATGGCAATAATGATACATACATGAGACACATTGACCTTTCATGACCAAACAATGGCGTAACAAATAATTTTGATGCTGGCTGGCTGCACGACTGTGTATTTGAGAAATAATGCTTGCTAATAAACATTTCTAAAACATATAGTACTTGCAATTGTTTGCGCAGTTGCCGTCCATTCCGGATAACTCGAGCTGTCCGACGTCCGGATGCAAGTTAGCCGGTGGACCTAACAATTTGGGCGCGGCGCCGAGGCTCCCTTCCAAACAGCACAATACAGTGCTGCCGTCGACGCCTTCCGCCCGCGCTATTTTATGATTATCCCAAGCAGACTCTAATCATACCACCCCCACCCACAAAATCCCAATACAAATACCACCCAACAAATAGATTGCCGGAAAACCCAGGCCAGCGCCAAAAGCCACTGCTGCTGCTGCCGCACAGCACAGCAGAGAGGAGAGAGAGAGAGGGAGGCGGGAGCAGCAGGTGGAGCAGAGGAGGCGGCGGCTCGGTTGGCGTCTGGCGCTCATGCAGGGCGAGTACCGCTCTTCCAGCGAGGAGTCGGCGGCGGCCGCGGCCGCAGCTGCGGCGGCAGCCATGGCGCCTCTGGCCGCGGCCGCGGCTGCCGCGGTCAAGATGGAGGAGCAGGCGGCGATGACCCCGGCGGCGCAGCTGGCGTCGCAGCAGCTGCAGCCGCGGCGGCAGTACCGCGGCGTGCGCATGCGCAAGTGGGGCAAGTGGGTGGCGGAGATCCGGGAGCCGCACAAGCGCACGCGCATCTGGCTGGGCTCGTACGCCACGCCCGTGGCGGCGGCGCGCGCCTACGACACGGCCGTGTTCTACCTGCGCGGGCGGTCGGCGCGGCTCAACTTCCCCGACGAGATCCCCGCGCTGGCGCTGGCCGAGGGCGGCGACGGCGAGCCCCGCGACGCGGACGGCGGCACGCTGTCGGCCGCGTCGATCCGGAAGAAGGCCATCGAGGTGGGCTCGCGCGTCGACGCGCTCCAGACGGGCATGATGGTGGCGCCGCCGCACCACCGCGAGCGGAAGCACCACAACCACCACCACCACCACCACCACGCGCAGCTGCAGCTGGTGCACGGCGACGAGCATCACCACCAGCACGAGCACGAGCAGAAGAAGCAGCAGCAGCAGCCGCGTGCGGCGGCGTGGAACGGCCGCGCCAAGAACCCGGATCTAAACCGTGCGCCAAGCCCGGAGAGCTCCGACGCCGAGTGAAGAAGCTATGCAAGCATCCGCAAGAGGTTTGTCAAGCCGCAACGCCAGCAGCAGCAACAAGCATGCCGTCTCCGTCTCCGCGCATGATCCAGCGCAACCAACCACCGGATCCATTCATCCGTTCACCTACCTCCTCGTCCATCCCCATCGGCGGCAGCGGCGGCGGCGAGATTTTTCGATACGTTCTGGATAAGCACGAGCTGGGGAGGCGGAGACGGAGGAGGGAGGGAGGGAGGCGGCCACAAGTGGCGGTCTTTCCAAATGTCAACAAGGACAGCTGTAACAGTGATAAGAAAAACAAGTCATCTCATCTCTTTCTCCCTCCCCTTGTTTCCGAGTAGATAAGCAAGCAGCGATTAGTAGTATCCACTACTTGGATTAATCAATTCGAATCCCCTCTGCTCGCGCTTTGTTTACTGCTGCTCAGTATCTACAATTGGCTCGGCTTGATCCAGTTGTTCGCCGGCCTAATCCTTCCGCCTTTGCTTAATCCAGTTGTCTGCTGGTGCGCAAATCCGCGTTAGGTCAGGCCGGCCGCCCGCCGCACCACTCCGCCCCCGTTTCCTCCCCTCTTCGTCGTCGTCGTCATCGTGTGCAGGCAAGTGCGGGTGCAATCATGGATGAGGACGTCGTGGTGAGCCATGCCTGTCTATCTAACTGTGTGTGATCGATGAGGTGGTGATTAGATAGAGAATTAGGGAGGAGGTGTGGGTGTACTAGCACGTAACAGTTCTGTGCCAGTACTACTACTACCGGTGCATTTGCATGGGCGATGGATCGCGTCGCGTCGGGTTGGGTGGGTGGGTGTTAGGCCACCACATTGGAAAAAAAAGGTGATCATGTGTGATCGCGCGCTCGCCATCGCGTTTTGCATGATAAGTACCAACAACTTTCTGTAGCTCAACGACCCAGCCATGTACTGGACTGGACCTGCAGCGCACGAGTCGAGTCGAGTCGTCGGCATCTCAACGGGATCCCGTCCAGGGTTGGGCGGGGCCCTCCCTGACTGGTAGCCGTGCGCACCTGCCTGCCGTCCATCTCACTGGGCGTCGTACATCTGGCCGTGCAGACGACGGATATGGGAACAGATCGGACGGTGCACGGACTGTAGCTGTGGCGACTGTAGTGAAATTTTTTTTGTGCGGGGCCTGGACCGGAAGATGGTTGTTTAGCGGTTAACGCGGTTTTATGAGCACATGCCGGTAGTAATGCTGAATATGGACCGGAGGAAGGAGCAGTGACGACAGGGAAGCAAGTGCATCATCGCTGTGCCCCCCACGGTTTCTGCTCCTTCGCAATGGATAGTGTCGGTGAACAGTGGCGAGTTTTGGTACCATGTAGGGTCGGTCCCTGCATGTGGCCCGTAGAAGATATAGACTGGAGCTGCAAAATTCTGAACACCACACAGGAAAAAAAAAACGCTGAAGCATGGACCGCTATGCATGTTATTTGCTCACTGGTATTTTTTAATGTACAAGAGTCATAGTTCAAATTCAACTAAAAACTTTGCCTGAACATCAACCCAATTGGATCGGAGGGAGTACTCCAAGTTTTACGTGGTTTTAATCTGCGAAAATGTTTTGGGCCTTGTTCTACCCAGACTACTGAAACAAGGCCGACGCATACTATTTCGGAGAGACATTTCAGATCTCCAGCTTAGACCTTGGAGCAGGGACTATATAGATATGCTATTTTGGTTGAAAGGCTTTAGCGTTTTACACATTAGCACAAACAAACTGTTCCATCATCCTGTTTTAGATTCTCCACTATAGCCATCCAAACAAAGTTCCCCATTCCAGACGACCAGACTTGGTTGGATACTTCACAAAGGAAAGGGAAGGGGGGGATGGCGACGTGCAGCTGTTCTTTCTGGCCATCAACTTCGCTCATCACCCGTTTTTGGCAGCCTCCCCATTAGAGCCAACAAGTCATCCACGAAACCAGCAAAGCCATCATCATCTGGATGATGCTATTGCTGAGACGACGCATCGAAATGGTGCCTCATTCACACGGCACCCGTCAACCGCACCCAAAATTCATCATGTTTTTGCTCATGACATTCGATCAAAAAAATCGCTGATCCCTTGTCGGTCAGACAGATACCTGCCTTCAAAATTGGGCCTATTGGAGTTTTCAGGAACCGGAGCCCAGCCTCTAAGAAATGAGGCCCATTAATAATTCCGTCCGCGCTAGCGTTTTTGAATCTGAGAAACAGAACATGTTCAATCTTGTTTCAGTGCTCGGCTACATTCAGTCAGGACGTCGATCAAGCTTGAGAAAGAGCTGAAAGGAAGCTTCAGGATTCTGCAGGTCTAGGGCAGGTCAAGCCTGAACCAAGCACACTTCACACTTCACAGGAGATGAGAATGTAGGTGCAGAGAGGGACGGGTACCCTGGCGGTGAGAATACATCAGAGACCGACGCGAGCCGCCACGCCGAAACGGACGCGCTGTTGCCAGTTGTGCGGCGTCGGACGCGCGGGGGTGCCCATCAAACCCCGTCGTGCTCCACGACCGCGCCAATGCCGCGGCGCGGACGTTCGGCGTGTGTGTGTGGCCAGGAAGGAAGCCCCACGACGACTCGCCTGGATGGCTAGATGGAGAGCGACTACCGACAGCGTCGAGAGCTGCGTGCCGGGCTTCCGCGGTCTGGCGTCTGTCGCCGGAAAGAAACAAGAAGAAGCAGGGGACGGAGTGGCCACTGGCCAGAGGACGAGGGAAAAGAGACGGACGCTGAAGAGGAGAGACCGGGTGGCTTCAGGGTGCCGTACGCGAATCCACCATCGGCGGCGGCGGCGGCGCCGTCCACGCCGGAGGCAAGGCAGAGGAGGGGCCTCGGTTCAGGGCGATTTCTGCAAAAGTTCGAGCATTGGAGGGGTGTTTATGTAAAATATTGGACCGCGACTATTAATAACGATCCATTATAGGGGGTTTTGCCGGAGGCAAGGCAGAGGAGGGGCCTCGGTTCAGGGCGATTTCTGCAAAAGTTCGAGCACTAGAGGGGTGTTTATGTAAAATATTGGACCGTGACTATTAATAACGATCCATTATAGGGGGTTTTATGTAAATATATGGATCGCGACTATTTTCACGATCCAGTTCAGGGGGGTATTTGTAAACATTTGGATCGCGGACAATAATCGCGATCCAGTTTAGGGGGTTTTCTGTAAATAGGAGCACGGTCGGTCATCGGCAATGCGGGCCACGTGCTGCCGTTGGATCAGATGTGTGCGGTTCGACTGAGAAGCGGATGGTCAATTGCTGGATTACTCCTCCTCTTTCCTTCCTGTTCTCCCGCCAGTTGGCCGCCGGCGGCGGCGGGAGGGGATAGAGGCAGCCGCCGAGCAGCGGATGGGCTGGAGAGGCCCGGCGACGAATCTCGCTCTCCGTTCACCGAATCATCCTTTCGGGCAAGATTTGGCTCTTCCTTCGCACATGCCAGTATGCCACTGCTGTAAGCAAGGCTCGACCATGGAGCGTCTTCTTCCCTGCCGGCTGAGAACTCAGGGCGCGTTTGGAAGCCTACACGTCGCCTGGACGGCACGTCGAAGCGGGCGTCCTTTTTCCCAGCTGTGGTGCGTCAGGCGCTGGGGGTACCCATCACTTGGAGTTGTGATTACGACCTCGCTCATGTCTTCTTGAGGAGGTCCATGTGTTTGCGGTCCATGTGAGCTCAGCCGCTGCAAAGCCAATGACTTGCATGGTTGGATTGTATCATGGTCTCATGGGTGGACAACGAGTCACTGACGACGTCCACAGAGTTTGTTGCTCAGCTTCTGTCACCCGCAAGAAACAAATACATCTTCGAGGAAAGCATGAGATCAAAAACAAAGTCAAGCAGGGTGGCAAGGTAAGCCTTATCTGTTGACCTTCTCAAACAAACCGCATGCAAGCAACATTCTTGTTTAAAAAACATGCATGTGCTTCAATGCATATCTGCGTCGCCACATGAAAAACCAGAGGAAGCAAAATAGCAGCACGAGATGGTAACATGAGACCTCTTTGAAGTTTAAACCTACGACATCCATTATACCAGCCATGAATATTCAACTGAATGCAGAGAGACAGATTCCAGGGATTATTTACTGCAACAGCAGTTTACAAGGACCATCTTTTTTTTTTCCTTACCCGGTTGCAAAATTTCGCCACCAAAAAAGCACAATAATATGAATCGGTAAATGATCTTGCGATCGAATGTAAGATAACTTGAACACTGGTGTCTCTAACGCGCTGTAGTCCCAATTTAGGTCTTCAGCGCGGTATTCTTGCAGATGGGACACAGATTCTTCATCACCAGCCATTGCTTGATACAGCAAGCATGAAAGTCGTGCCCGCAGTCCAGTCGCCCAAGATCATCCCCATCGACAAATTCCTCCTGGATAAAAGAGAGAAACGTAAGTGTACAGCTCCCCAAAACTCAAGCATTTGCAAAATTAAACAAACAAGGTGATGTCAACAATTGGATATATCCCCTTCAGGGTAGATGTTAGCAAAACAAAGCGTTTCTCCAATCTACTTTCGTTCAGCAAAGTCTTCTGCTACAGGGTTCTGTCAGTGTGTTCATAGCAGGGTTCCTCTTACAAATTAAGAGTAACATTTGAATCCCAGAACATATCAGAGCTTAGTAGTTGTTTGAGTAGTAGTTCGACGGTAGTGGAATTAAATTGCCCTGACACTATAAAGAAACAGAAACAAAGCGTGCATCTTAAGCGATAAAGAACATTTATTCACCACAAATTCAAAAGTTGACAATATTGTCCAGGCTAACAATAAACTACTCCCTCCGGTTAGAAAAGGATAATGATGACGTTCCCACGGGATGGCCAGTACAAATTTGCACTGTCGCTCTGATCGGAATGTCATTGTTTTCCAATAGGAGTACAGTAAAGCCTGATTAGTTAACATGATCCATTGTCACTGGGATATGTAATTTTATCATTCATTGAAGCTGCTCGACGCTGCAGACTGAATTAAGTATAGCCAACTGAAAAGGTACTACTTTCTAATAGTCGCAGCAGATCAATACCTGGCAGATACAGCAAGGCTCAGGGTCCAATGATGCTTTTAATCTCCACGATGAGAATTTCCTTTGCTTGAGTAGCTTTGTCACTGCTTCCTCGCTGAGGCCAGTACTAACATTTCCTATTCTTTCCTCCAATGCTAATAGCTCCTGAAAGAAAGCAGCCGCCAAGATTAGAATTTTTCTTTTCTTGGCAAACATACATGTAATGTCTTCTTAAAGGAAACAAACCTCATAAGACATATTGTCTATGTCGAGGCGCATGTCCCTGTGTCTGTCTTGAATGTCGATGCCTCCATAGAAAATAGACTGCTCACGAAACATACAACACATGTAAGGAGTAAATCTCAATAATAAGCATCAATAAACTAAAGGACAACTAATAAATTTTCAATGGATTTAATTTTACTACGCATTTCTCGTTGTATATTCATGTCAATTCTGCATGTTATTATTATATTATAAGAACAGTCAAGTGGCACTAAATAAATGCACTTTGGTTCTGGGCTTCTGTAGTCTAGTTCAAACTCAGAGAAGTCCATATTTCTTGTCCCTGTTTTTCTATATTACAGGTTTTGTGCATTGTATACTTTTGAATACTTTGCTTTCATAGATTACAGGGTAGAGGGCTACACTACTATGTTTTGAAGTACGATAGTGTCAACTGACCAGTAATAAGTAACAAGAAAATAGTCCAAGAAAACACAATTTCTCAAAGAACCCTCTCAAATTTTACTTATTTTGGTGGTACATCAAATAATAATAACGGCCATAGAGCTAAGAAACTCAGATGGAGCCTGGAGTCACTGACCTCCAGTCTAACATTCTCCCCTCTCTGTATCATTTGAAGCGCATTCCGAATCTGTTGAAGAGTAAACAAATTAACAACCGTACTGATTTTTGTATAATGTTGAACTACGTAGATCAAACACAGGACTCATGAATAAATGAAATGAAATGACACATTTCTTGGGGAGGGGAACTTCTCTCAATGTTTCCGGTAACACAGTAGGGAAGCACAAAGACATTGTTCTTAACAAGTTAGATGAAGAACTGAATAGTGAACAGTAACAATCAGCATACCTCCATTAACCTTCTCCCTTCTCTACTCCTCAATGATAAAGGAACACCCCAAACTCCTTCGCCCTCGCGCTCCAACAGATATCCTGACCTTAAGCGTGGGGACTGATGAGCACGGAGTGCTCCAGATAGTCGACCAATCTCCTACAAGGAAATAAAATATTGCAGATTGTAGTGTCAACAAAACGAGCAATCAAACTGAAAACCTAAATGCAAAATATGCGACAAAAGGTACCTCGGATAAATTTCGAGGATGGCGTCTCTGCAGGTTTTGCTGAGTAAATCCTGCCAGCGCATTTGCTGTTGAATTGGTATTAGCTCTTGATACAGGTGGCACATTTCCAGAAACTGCGGTGCCTCGACCATCAGAGCTCCAGTTAGATGGTTCAGGCAGCAGACGCCTCATTTCTATTGATGCAGGGGGAAGTAAATCAGAGAAGCTGGCAGGCACATGCCTCCTAGTAACCTCTTCGCTACCGAGAATTCTATTCTCCAAACTGCCAGCTCTCGATGATGACGCTCTATGACCTGTGAAATGGTTTGCAGCTTGCGGAACACCAGGAACATTTACTGGATGTTGATGCAAGTTGAGGCTATTGACCACAGGAATAACCTCTTGTGACTCATCAAATGTGCTTGGCAGGTGAGGTGGCTGAAGGTTCCACGAGTTTGAAAACCTGATAGTGTTAGAAGAGGGCCATACACTACTGGGAGCAATCTGGTGAGCTGTGGTAGTTCTTGGCCGGAAACTTCTCTCCGAATTCCCAGCATTGTTAATGCCTGCACCAGAACCATAGCTAGCAGGTGTAAGTCCTGCACCAGTTCCATATAGAGGGGGTTGATCCTCAATGGAACTTGGAACCAACAAGCAATTTGGAGAGGATGAATTTCTGACAGGGGCAGCAATGTAACTTGAAGAAGCAATGTTTTGGAAAGAAAAATCGTTCCTGTGGGAAACACTAGTGCTAGCACCAGCTGAACTCTGCCCATTGGCTCCATCAAGATTTTTCCTCTTGCACGCTAGTCGCCGTCCGTCAAGAGAACTCCCTGGTCTTTGAGCAATGCTTTCCGGCATTAGTGAAAAATCACCCAAAGGATTTTCATTTGGGTTAAACGAACTGAAAGAATCTGTTTGCTCTGAACCAAATAGGAATGTCCCGTATGGATGTAATCTCAAGTCAGTTGGCTGGGCATTTGTGCCATTACGATCATAGCCACCATAATTCCCAGGGCCTTGAGAGGCACAGTTCACATTTGAATTGTGACCGCATAATTCATTAGCATTGCCATTGAGGTTTATATCCACATCGAGAGAAAGGTTATTTTCAGCTACCGGTTGTCTTTCACCAATCCTCAAGCCACCATTGATGTTAAGATGCTCTGTTTTGACACTGTTAGAACTGCCATAGTTTAGTGCGCTGCCACTTGAACTAGCTTCGCCTGCCTCCCAGAAACCACGAAATGTACCATCCTGTTGTGCGTCATTTCCATATGGAATGGTGGCATCACTGTGGTTCATCTGATAACCATGAAGATTCTGTGATTCTACTGATCCAAGAACACTATTCCAATATGCCTGTTGATCCACGACAGGGCTGCCTGAACTGGATCGAATGTCCAATCCAAAGACATCAGTGAAATGCTCGACAGAATTTCTCCGCCCTTGCATTGTTAAAGGTATTCTGTCCAAAGTACGGCAACGAGATATCAAATGATCTGTGGACGTAGCATCTCTGATGTTGTTCGTTCCAGTAGTTTCAGTTTCCTGTAAATGTAATAAGTAGCAAATTAGAAACTTTGGCAAGACATTTCTGCTCAACCTTTATAAAGGAACAAAAGAAAATAGAATCTGAAATGGATGGAATTCTGAATGATAAGATTCGCCAACAAAATATGCTCCAAGACTCCAAGCAAACACATTTAACCACCAATAGTTGCTCTCGAAAACATTGTGAATTTTGACTGATACTACTTGCTATCAAGAAGTAAATGCACTCGTTTGGGTTGTACAATTAGACAACAACCAACTAATGAGAGTACAGTAATAGTATTACCAACTAATTTGACCGTGGCAGTCTTGGCATGAACCGCATTTGGTGTGGCGTATGCAATGCATGGACCAAACTTGATGGTTTGGGTTGCTGTTGTAAGCATAAGCTGTGCTGATGCATGCATTTTAATGGGTGAAAGCACGGTGAATGTACAATGCTTGCGACCTAAACAGATGGACCGCATGCAGGATGGGCCCCATTATTCTGGGGCCGCCGAAAAAAAATAATCTTTTTCTTTTGCATTTATTTCCCTTTCCTATCGGTTTGCAAAAGGACGCAGTAAAAGAAGAAAAATAAAGAGGAAAAGGTAGAAGTATCAATCCACGGTTTCAAAGAGAAAGATCGGTTCTCTGATCTTGGAAATTGAAATACAACCAACAGAGGAAGAAATTTAACCGAACCAAGAATAGCCAACACATCTCGGTATCACACCAATCAAAGCATGGTTTTGTTTCAGATATGGAAGTTGATAATTTTGTTTCTGAAAAAAAAAATGAATTCTTGACAGTTCAATAACAAGCCTCGCCTTAGATTGATGAACTACTGGTGGCATGAACCACGAAGGAATCATCGAGAAGAAAACAGACACGTCGAAGGAATCATGGACTCAAAACAAACGAAATGGAACGTTTTGGCATGCAGAATCAACAGACAAGATGAGAAAAACGAAACAGAAATAGACTGCCAGAGAAACGCAGCAAAGCCATACCAGAAACTGGTCGAAAGGTCCCAAACAACTTCCAAGAACCGCAATCCAAGCAAAAGAACAATATTGTTCTGATTTCTCTTCTTTCTTCCTCCCTGCCTCCTGTTTCTTGATTCTCTATCCAGGGAGGGACAGAGAGAACCAACCCAGCAAACGGAGGAAACAAGAACGGATTGCAGGAGAGACAGATGCAGAGATGGTGGGCAAGACGGGACTGAATTCAGAGAGAGAGAGAGAGATCGGCGGAGTGGGTGGAGAAGAACAGGAAGGGAATGGGTGGAGGAAAATTTGTCAAGAGGGAGACAGGGAGGAGGGTGGGGGGTGGTGATGAGAAGATGTAAGGGAGGTGGGAGAGAGAGAAGTTTGGCTGAATTCGGATTTATTTAATTTCTGCCTCCTCTCTCACTTTCGCACTCTGGCCTGGGTCTTGCAAGGATCCCTTTCCTCCCCCACTAAAACCTTTAAATGCTGCCCATTAGAATTAGCCTCCTTTAAGAACGGCCAAAGATTAGAGGCCTGTATCGTGTTGTCTTTCACATGACCTCCCTGCCCTGCCTCTTTTGGAGCCTTGCATATCTCTTTCTCTCTGGTCTCTCTCTATCTCTTCCTTTGCATGCGGCATGCTATGCTCATCCCTTGCATTGAATATCCTTTTTTTTTTTCCTTTGCTGGAGCATCCTTTGCATTGAATATCTCTGGGTGTAACCCAAGTGTCATGAGATATGTTAGTTGGATTGTGTAATGACCGCGCATTTGTCAGCTCATGAGAAAAAATATGAAAGTGAGGTGTGTAGGAATAAATTTCAGATCAAGGCCCTAGTACTATTTATTTAACACATCAACTTGCGTGCAGTTTTAGATGATTGATTAAAGTCTGCTAGTAAAGTTTACCAGTACAAGCCATTTCGCGGCAGGAAATCATTCTGTGCGGTGTGGCGTCTCAATTTTCCTCGGGTCGGCAGAAGCACGAATTCGGGTCCGAATGCTTAAAACGTGGGGATTCATATGAGGGGCCACCATATCTTGCCTTTTTTTTTATTGAAACGCACCACATCTTGCCTTGTTGCAGCGAAACAAGGCAGTGTTTGATGCATGAAAAATCAGGAACCAGTATCTGCTCCCTGTTATATGCATGAAAATCGTAGAAGCAAATCATTAGCTCCCCTTTTCCAGCATTTCAGTTCCTGTCCTGCACTCTCTTTTTGAAAATGGTTCCTGTTCCTGCATTTCTAAGTATATTTTTTCCGTGAAATTCATGAGTACGTAGTGGTCCTAATCCGGAGCAGTCTGAAACCGAATTAAAAACCCCGTGCTGGTGACCGAAGGATGGTGTTGGATTCGGAGTTTCCATCACCCTCGTCCGTCAGCAGCACAGGGGCTCACGCAGCCGGAATACGCATACACCGTGGGGCCCCCATGCCACCATCATGGAGATGTTGTATAGTATGGAGTAAGTCAAAAGCTGATACGTGTCTTGAGCGGTGCACTCGAGGATGGTGCTTTGCATGGCTTGTGCTACTTCGACGATGCCATCCCCATCATAATATATACTTCGTCCGTCCTAAAATAGTTGTCACTGGACATCATGTTTGACTCTTCGTCTTAGTCAAAAAAATTATTTAAATATAAAAACAAATATGGCATGATTAAAATATATTCAATGATAAACAAATTGTAAAAAAAATAAATAAATTTGCAAAATTTTAAATAAGACGAGCAGTCAAAAAGTCAACAGCGACAACTATTTTGGACAGAGGGAGTAGCTTGATAAACCAACGCCCAAACCAAATGGAAGATACAGTAGTAACAGCAGCGATTAGATAGTTTTGCATTATCTTCACCTGAAGAACAGAGCATTTCACACAACTGTTTTTTTTTTCAGACTGAAATTTGAGATAGTGCGTTCGTGTTCGGGATGCTCAACTGCACTGAAAGAGGCTGTTCATGGCATTTCGTGAAGTGGCGCCCTCCATTTTCGCACGGTTTTTTCAGGTTAACAAAAAAAAAGAGAGAGGGGGTTGTGATCTTTGATGCCTACCTGTCGGCCGGCGCGTGCTTTGCTGCTTTTCTGACGGAGCTCCTGAGCTGTACTACTTCCGGGGGAATATACGGGTGGGAATGCGCCCCGCCATTGCTTTTCTTTTCTCGTTTCTCTCCGTTTGGGAACGATTCCCTGCCCTTCACCTTTCATCTTGCCACTTTGGGCTAAATTACGTAAAGAACCTCATCTAAATGCCGCCTTTTTCGTGCACCACCTCCTCACCGAATTCTTTCCGCAGAAGTTGCGATCATCAGACGAGAGGATGTTGCTGTGGTTCTGCCAATGTACTGTACCGAAATAGGAGCGTCATCTTCTGCATTGCGCGTGCATGTGTATGTACTGACCAATTCCAAGATGGAAGGTTGTCTCTGTAATTATCACTACCAGTACTAATTGTCTTTGTGCTGGAAGATTTTCTTCATTACTATAATTGTCACTGCTAGGGTATTAAATTTCCTGGTAGCAGCTCAGATATCATTGTGAAAGCAAGTGATGATTACAAAGGCAAGCACAACGTGGAGCATATGCATGGATTATTCTTCTCGCGTCTAATTCCATTAGGCCAGCTTATTAAGACGTCTAAATGCAGCCCAAACTGGCTTCTAAACTCCAAGCCGTTACCAACAAAATCCCACCCAGAAAAAATGCAGGAAAATTCGAGAGATAGGGGGTGAAGAAAGTCATGTGACAGCGAGGAACGAACAAAGCACCGTGCTCGCGGAGCTGCCATGCATTCCCTAGCGGAAACGTAAAGAAGATGATGAGTGAGTGAGTAGTGAGTAGGCGAGCGAGCACTCATGGATAGACTGGCAGCAACAAAGATGGTGCCATTCAAAGGCAAGCATCCGCAATACCAGTAGCATAAACATATGTATCGCCCCAATCGGTGCTTTAGTTTACCGGTCGCAGCAGGTGTTTAGGTGATGATGCATGGCTTTACGTGACTTTCCTCCAAGCATCTTTCTGATCGGCATCATTGAATTGCTGGGTTCTGCTTTTGTTTTTTGCTCCATCTTTTTTTTCCCCCCTTTACCCCATGGCCTACTACGCTGCGTAAAAGCTGCCAAGTATATGTGCTTTTGGTTTCTCGTCGTTGGATTGTTTTGAGCAGCTGCCATTGACCATCGAGTTCATGGAGGCAATTTTTATTTTTCTGGGCCCGCAAAATCATCGCAGCAGCCAAGATTCGTAGCCTGTGGCTCTACATTCTCCTTCAGTTCAAACCGTATGAACAGTTCTTTACACGATCGAACCCCAGCCATCAGTTAAAATCAGTGCTTTAGTTTGAAGAAGATCGATAAACTGCAACTGTTTTCAACTGAAAAACACGATCTTCAGAGAAAAAGGAAAGGAAAAAAAAACTCTGGTTGCTTATCTGCACCCGTGACCTTGAGCCTCCAATCAAACAGTGCGTGACTTGGCACGGAATCTGTCTGTTCCCTGCCTGTAAGCTCGCCTGCAACACATGATCGCCCATGCATTTGCATAAAGAAACGAGTCAACCAGACAATTACTGCTCCCACAGGGGATCAACGACCATCGTGCGGCGGAAACGATCAAGCGAGCAGGACAGTAATAGCGGAGACAGAAACAAAGTTCAGACATCAGAGAGAGGGACCCCCCGTTCTTTGACATCCTGTATTGTTTGACCTGGAGTCACTCTCGTCGACGCGCCAACGCCGAGCAGAATCACTGAAAGCGCACAGAATCACTGAAAGCACATCAGATTTTTTATCTATAAGCATCTGCATCGGCAGTACTATCCCGCTGCATCCTGTTCCTGTTCCGTTGCCGCAACGGTGCGTGTTGAAAGCGAGTGGCTTTATCCCCAGCCCACGACGCTAGTAGTAGTGCCTGCCTGGACGAAGCACGGGAGCGTCGGCGTCGACACGAAGGTCCGGACAGAATCAGCAGCACAGGTCCCTCGCGTACGGCCACGCAAGTCGCAGCCACTGCTCTGCTCGGACCAACGCCGGGTTGGTGCTTGCTTGACTGGGATTTCACATCCCCGGCACAGTGCGCGCACGATCAGTCGATCAGCGCCGGCGACCATCATCATCATCATGACGTCGATGGAAACGATCGTGTGAATTCGCCGCGGTTTCACGCCGGTTTCGGCTTCTTTTCCACCCAGCCCAAAGCCAAAGCGCCCGTGTCCGTGTTCCTTCCATCATGGTGCTCGTTGATGGTCATGGGGTGGGTGGTTTTTCTACGCATTTGGTTGGTTGGGGCCATCGGTAACTGCGATTTCGCTGCCTGCTTTGACAGACAGGTCGGGTTGGGTTGGGTGAGCAGAGAAAGAGAGAGCGCGAGAAGCGAGCACGTCGTCGTTATTTCCGGCCGGCTGCCTGTAGCCAGTGTGCCATGAGCGCCATGAGCAGGGAGGGCGACAGGGTTGCAGCGGGCGGACGGCTCGAGCTGCTGCTGCTGCTCCCCGATCCACGGTCCTGTTGCGCCGCTCCCGATGCTGCGACGGCGGCATGGCATGACCGCATGAGCCAACGGGTAAAATTAGTGAGCCGTCGCGCGGAGGGGGGATTACCGGGAACATGCGTCTTTAGTTTTCCATCCACGGTGCGTGTTTGTGGCTTTGTGCTCCCCAAGTCGCTTGTCTGTTCCCGTGTTGCTTTCTTCATCATGTTTATAAAAAGTCGGCACGCACGACCTCGGGACATCGTGTGTTAACTGCGGCCAATGATGCGAGGATCTTGTCCCGTTCGAGCGCGGAGTGGAGTGGACCAAACCCTAACCTTAATGGCATCACGCAGAGTCTCGTGACGCAGTAATCGTGATGGTACTGCGTGCCTCCCTCGTTTACACTCCTGCTTGCTTGTCGCTGGAGATGCATCGCCCCGTCTCGCAATGGATCAGCGCAAGGCTCGTGATCACCTGATGGTGGCCGCGTTGGCGTTCGCCCTGGCACGCGGCGCGACGCAAGAAACGTCACGCCGCGCGCGCCCCGCCGGCTCACGAAACCGCTGCTGCATGCCAACCAAATCCAAATCCGCACCGACAAGTACACAACACAACACAAGCAGCATCACCGTAACTGAGCCAGCGATTCTCTTCATCCCCAGCTGTCTGTTGTGCCAAGCACGACGCGCCAGCGCACCCAAGAAAAGACGCACGGCATCCTCTGCATCACTCCATTTTATTAGTATTTAATTCAGACAGACTCGGCTAACCCTCCTATCCTCTGCCCACCCGGCTACTGATCATAGCCTCCTGTAACTACACAGCTAACAACAGAGTCCACAGGCAGCTAATCAAACCGGGGACCTGGCCATCACTTAACTACAACTCCTCATCTTTAGCTGGCTAGCTGCGACATCAGGACGGACACGCATTGATGCCCGCGCGCGCGCAACCCATGACGCAACAGCGACCCACGCTAGAATGTTTATAATTCAAAAAGTTGCGTTCCATCGATCGATCACTTGCCGTTTAGGCAGACCTGCAAAACCAGACGCGATACAGGACCCCGGCTGCACGCCATGATAATGACCGAGAAGAGGAGGACTTTGGAGAAACCTGCAGGCACCAACCTTTTTGAAAGTTCAAAGTTTTAAACGTGACGTTGAAAGAACCGGTTGATAAATCTGCGGTGGTGTACAGGAGCGGCATTCATTTATATACTGGCCAAAATACACAGCATACTAGTAGCACTAATCCACTACTATCCATGAACCCAGGGGTCAGTTCTACCACCCAACTACTGTATCCCAGAGTTGGCAAGCAATGCGCAGGCATGGGCTCAGCTTGGCTTTGTTCCTCTCTACCGCTGACAACGAGAGGCGCCTGGTAGTATAAGCAAAGGCACATGGAAACCTTGACAACGTTAATTACGGGCGTATGGGTACTGCTCTAAGTAGGTATACGTACGGTTCTTTAGCGAAGCATGTGAATGCGACTCTCTCATTCTCGTAGATAGATCAAGCAAGAAGGACATGGCTACAGTGCGCATGGCCATGCCTTGCACACTCCTTTTCGTTGCTTGGGACGGTATCTTGTGTTGTGACTTCCCTTCGTCTCGTCTCATACAGAATCGCAGGTGATGGCCAACAGGCCAAGTAGGTATGCCATTTCACTGTAAAAGAATGTTCACCGGTCACTGCCATCTGTCTGTACTGCTATGCCGTATATCCATTTGTACTGTGAATATATTCAGTTGGCATACAGGACGATATTTTTCTTCGCTTTCCTTGTGTCCAGCGACGTGCGATGAGGTGACTTGTGCTTTTGTAAACTGTACACAGGCAGGGAAGGCCTTCTTCTCAAGAAACCACAAGGAAGCACACACAGCCTGCCAATGGGAATCCAACACGCCTCCAAGTTCCAACAGCTTAACAAACCCCTGTAGGTGAATCTACCATATAGGAGTATTACAATAATCAACGATGGACCACTGGGCATCATCACAAACTAAAGCTGGGGATAATGTAAATTAATATCTCCCCCTGTGAAATTGCATCATGACCTCATCATAGCGACCTAAGAAAATCGAGTGCGTGCGCGGTGGCCCACCGGCGGCGTGCCCGAGATACTTTGACAGCAACGTGGCATTGCTCACATGTAGATTATGCAACATAAAATCTGGTGGTTCAGTTGATTCAGATGATACTCCGTGCAAGCACATTCAGAAATGCCGCATGTGATGGTATTGGAGTTTCCGGCAATCGCGCACCGGCCGCAGCAGGCACGAACATGTCGGCTTGGAATGCACGACACCGCAAACCTAACCTAAGAGATCAGAGGATTCTTTCTCGCTATAGGTAAATGATGGTACACCAGTTAGGCCTCTGGCTCTTTTGCCGTTGTAATGCTTGGAAAATTCCATGTGATGTTATCCTTTTGGACGTACACCTGTTGTTAGTCCACAAACGGAACACTAAAGGTACCAGGATTTCATGAACAGTTGTTACGGCCTTGCATCAATTCCATCCTATCGTCTCCTTTTTCTGGCATTTCCTCGAAACATTTCCCCTTCCTTTCGGCTCTTTATTCACTGACTGATGTGTACACATTTCGGCCCCGGGTACCGTAGCAGAATCACTCTAGCTTTTGGAGACCTGGAAAATGGTATCACGCCTCTGAATCTGATCGTTAGCATCTTGACATCGCCTTGCCTGAGCTGACGTGACGAGCGTAGCAAGCCGGTCGCGGCACCAGCTGCCTGCCAGGCGGCCGTGTCCGTCCGTCGTTCCCCCATTCCATAGACAGGGTTCAGTGCTGCAGCTGCAAGCTTGCAACAATTCATTGGACGCCTTCATCAGTACTTCCCAGGAAGTGTTCTGAATTCCGACAATGCACGAGGCTAAATTACTGTAAATCTAGCAGCACGAGGTACCCCATTTCATGACAGTAAAATAGCAACAGCATCTTTCAGTGCATTACTACGTGTAATCGTACAATGCACGGATGCAGCATGAGTCCATGAGGCAGTACTTAAGATCAAACCGTCGACACGGACAAATGCAGGACGCTTGCTGTACCATGAAAACCAATATTTCAGTACCAAACTTTGATGATATGCAAGTTTTTTAGGGAGCCCTACTGTCGGCAAAGGCTTAAAAGCACTGTTAGCTACTACTTAATACTAGGAAGCAGATGTCCTGTCATCCAGTTAACATTACATCTGAAACATCTTAACCATACAGTCGAATCCTCGTCAGAGCTAAACAAAATACACAGCACATGCCAGTGCGCAACATAGCAGTTCGGCACTCAATACCAGTTGAGTTTACTTGAATCATCATCCTGACAGTGCATCCGTGAATGGACATATCACAGCTTACCTACAACAAAAGGATGATACAGTCGACCATCACAAGGATGTGTAAAACGTCAGTGGCAAAGGTCCAGACGAGTAAGCACTAAGCCCCAGTTTCAGCAGTGTCTGTGTACAAGTTTCCATTTTCTGCCATGAGCATTCTGTACACTCTCCTAGAACATTTTTGTCCCAACCTTTTGCTACTGAGCGGACCTTCCCACTTCAAATCGCTAAGCAAAAGTTCCTTCTCGGTAACCTGGGAAAGAGACAAGTTAACAACACAAACAGGCAAATGACTAAATTTTGTGCTCCTCGGAACTAAAGGACAACACTCACAGTTTTACTGGGATCCATGTACACATTCAGAAGGGATCGCATACAGGGGTACTCCTTCCAGATGGCAAGAGCACACTTTGCTTGCACGCCAGGAATTGCTATTAAAGATTTCAACCTGTCACATGAAATAAATCAACAGCAGTTCAAGCCAACGACATGGTGTTCATCTACAAGAAAAGGTTGACTAGTTTTGTTGAAAAATGTCTCGGCTTTCTATTTCAAAATAAGCAGAAGAATGCATATTTCAAACACAAATCAGATCCTGCTTCCAAACAGAACCTAGAAGTCAGGTAACTACTAGTCTAATAGAAAGGGAAGGGTGCAGACTCCATAGGAGGAAAATCAAAGATTGTGCAGGAAAGCAGTATTGTTTATTTGTTTTTAATAAATATTTGTAATACAATCGAAATTCCATTCAACAAAGACTGAAGTGAGAACTAAATTGCAAGTAAGACCATGCAAAATGGGGGGGGGGGGGGGGGGGGGGGGGGGGGGGGGGGGGGGTGGAGGGCGGGATCTGGGATCGTTCCATTTTAGTAACATATCTGATTCCATGAATACTTCTAAGCATAACTTACCAGGTATTTTTCTTCGCCAGAGCCTTATCAATGAAATTGTCAGGAACAACGGCACCGTTAGCATTTACAGATAGCCATGTCAATTGTGGCCTGTGGAAACCATTAGGGCATACATTAACAATTGTTGGCAATGCTAATCACAATAAATAGAACTACATTTCTCAACCAAGTATGTATCAAAGTCAGAGTCTATAAGAACATGTATTATATATTGCACCACCATTTAAAAGCATTGGAGACTTACACATCAAAAACTGTTTTAGGCAAAGAAATATCACCGAGTACAAGAGTACAAAACTACATAAAAGCATTATTTAAAGTCAAAATGGAAATGCTCTACTATGATGATAGAGGTATTCTATATTTGTGTCTTTGCACAGAAAGACAAATACTAAGCTATGACTTCAATATAGATGGAGGACTTGACTCCTTTTTTCCATTTTTATCCCATAAATTAGCTAATTAGCAAGTGAATTGAGTTGGTATAGCATAGAATAACTCCAGATGCTAAAATCAGCTGTAACCAGTTTTACTGTCCTGGACAAGAAAACTTTTAGCCTTTTACATTTGAAACTCTACGCAGATGATGGTTGTGTGCAATCTGATGAAAGTACGGTGTCAAGCTAACAAAATGAATCATATTGAGGGAAGCATGACATAAATGGCATGGCACCGAATCAACTTCATGCATTTAACACTCATATATATGTATGAATATTTGTTACCTAGGAAACCAAATAATATTTCAAAAGAAATATACTTGTTTCTTCCCTGATCAGCTATGACAAGCCAGTTACCGGCACATGTCAGATGGGGCCGTTTATCCAGTATGAGACTACTAGACATATACACATGCCACTCGTGATTATCCCCTCCATATACAGTTCTACTTTTACTTCTGACACCATCGATTGTCACAAAAAATTACTATTCTGCCTTCAAGATTTCAGTGCATCAGAGAATTCAGGTGTTTTTTGTTGTGTAAAAGATCAGTTACAACTAGAACATCAAAGCCAACCCTTGCTACTTTGCGGGTATTTCAAATAAAATGACAACCCTACACATAGTGCTGCCCAAGTTAAGGCGTATTTATAATTTTCTAATAATGATAGCAAATAGCATTCAAATTTTAAATATGTCCGCACAAAAGAATTATAGAGGCACTACAAGTTTTCTAAGTTCAGTAGAAACAATCACAACAAAATTACAGATCCTCAGCCGAGTAGATGTGACTTGCCTGAATTTGCATGTTGCAAGACTATATGTCAAACCAATAAGATGCTCTGCAACTTCAGCTTCGTCCACGCACTGCCTTGAGTGAACATTATCATAGTGTGTTGCCAATTTGCATAAGATCTACAAAAAGAAAAGTTGTTACACATTCCACGATAGAAAAGTCTAGGAAAAATAATACTATTGAAACATACCTTTTCCACTGGCGGAGGCGTCCATCTTGTCTTGTTCTTAAAATGAGTTTGATCACTGACATCATAAAAGGAGGACATTTTAGTTTTAGAAGGATCAGATATAGAAAGTTAAATTTTCTACTACAGAGTTTATCATGCATCTCCATTAGGACCAGCCAGCCAAAAAGTGCTCAATGAGCACCAGCCAAACCCGATAGGCCCGGCTGATTAGGTATACAAATAATAGTAGCAAGTTAATAATATAAGAAAGTTCATAATATTAGAAAGAATACTATCTTTGGTGGTTGGAATGATGAGTGCAAAGTTCCTACGGCCCTCCTTCTAGGTTGGCTGTTATAGCATGATAATTCAAGCAAGTTTTTCTCCATCCCCACACTATTCTCACACAAACCTTTCCAGTTAGGGAAGCAGAGTTATAGTCTCAATTTAGGCACTAAGATTAAAGACAAACGCAAAAACAACAGCAAAGGGAACCGAAAAAAGGCATCAGACAATCAGCAAATAAAGTATAGATCGAAAGAGGAAAAAACAGTTAAACATGGATAATTCAAATTTCAGGGAACTAACATTTTCCTGATGTGGCTCATCAATCTATTAGTGACATAGCAAATAGTGTATGTTGGATACTTCGCACGAACATTTTGAACATCTTTGAAGAATAATTCTTTGTTTACAAGATCACAGAATTCCTCAGCTTGAAGCACAATTGCAATGTATGGCAGTTCAATAACCGAAGCTTGCGTCTGCAGAAAGATATATCACTTTAGGATATATGTGATTACTATGGGAAAAATACACAATACCTAAAGGCAAAATGTGAACAAAGGAAACAACGCATGACCATATCGCGTCCATCATTCAGGCTGGAAAGTTCCGAAGCAATATCATTAGGAACTTCCATCTTCCACAAAATTGATCTCTTAATTGGATTGTCAGTAACCTTTTTCTTATAACCCTTATCTCCCAAACTTTTAAGAAGAATGCCTGTTTGAAAAAAAGCCAGTTGTCTCAGCAGAGGAAGAAATACAGAAATCATGATCAATTGTTTGATAATTGATTCGGCAATACTTTCTGAAGCATCTTCTCCAGATTCAGCATAGTCTAACAAACCTCCAACTGAGCCACTCTCAACAACATTTGTGTCAATCACGGTGGTAATACATTCTAAAGCATATTTTCCTGATTCCCACTTGCTAATTTCTTTCTCCTTCTTCTTCTTCTCTGCAAGCTCAGCTTTCCTAGCTTTATTTTCCTAGAAAACAAGCAATATGGCATCAAATTATCTAGCATGCACATGATTATATACCATTCTGCAAAACACCTTGAAGCAAACCTGTTGTTGTTTCTTTCTTTCTTC
This sequence comes from Eragrostis nindensis, assembly GCA_012490785.1. Lineage (NCBI taxonomy): Eukaryota > Viridiplantae > Streptophyta > Magnoliopsida > Poales > Poaceae > Eragrostis > Eragrostis nindensis. Next base: position 694,138 of record JAAXCT010000116.1, on the reverse strand, counting down.
GGCCCGTCTGGCTTTTTCCTCCTCCTTTAGCCTCTTTGCTTCCTATACAATGCAAGAATCCCTAAACTTAAACTTCATAGTCTGCAGAGCACGAAATAACAATATTGTTCTCGACATGTGACTCGGCCATACCTGTCGGTTTAACTTTTCCTCTTCATTCTGCTGTTTCTTTGCTCCCTACATTACACATGATTTTTTGTCACTTTGCTGTTATTAGCCATGTTAAGGTATATACTCTTTATCAGTACACCAGATAACGAGGAGGTTTGCTCTTTCCTCTTTAAGCAATGAAGGAATAGTTTATTTATCTGCTTCTGCCTAAAGACGAAACGAGATCATAAACTGCTGACATTAACATACCTGGGGGCGCTTCTTCCCAGTACCAACATCAGTATCAGGAGTAGATTCTTCACAAGGCAAATCAGCATGAAGGGGCTGTCCATAGTTGGCTGTGCCTAACAATAACATATATAATCAATGTGATGGGGCATCACTTGAGATCTATCTACACTGATCCTATTCGGAGATATCAGCGTTATAGACAAATTTCAGTTCACATTCAGCTTACCATCATTCTGATCTGTTGTATCGCTTGGTGACTCGGCTAACTCCTTGTAAAGTGCTTCATCCGACTCGTCATCGTCGTCATCATCACTATCCAGAGATATAACAGAAGAGCCTCCTGCAAGGAATCGGAAAAAGGAGTTAATCCCACCAATGTCTTACCAGAAATCAACGTCCATGAACGAAGCTGTTGGGCCTAACGAGATCACACATTTTTTTGATGACTCAAACAGAAGGCACGGAGACGTTTAAGACATTTTACCAGATGATTTGTGCGCCAGCCCAGCAGAGGACGAGCGATGCGCAGCAGGCGGCCGACCCGAGCGTGGAGAAGTGAAGCCCGGGGTCTCAGCAACAATAGTGTCGGGGCCGATAGAGCGGGATCCATCCAACTCCGGCGTCTCGGAGAAGCCCATACGCGCGAGGACAGAATCTGGCGTCTCGGCGACGTCGTCGTCGAGGACGAGGGAGGGGCCCGTGTCGTCGTCGACCACCACGTGAACAGGCGGCGGCTTGGGAGCCGAGGAAGGCCGCCGACTCGGCGGGGGCGGGGTGTCATCGAGGTCGATGGGGGCGGAGCCGGACGCTGCGAGCTGCAGCCGCTTGTGGAGGGGCGGGGAGGACGAGAAGGGGTCGGGGGAGGCGGAGCCGCAGCCGGAGCAGAGGGAGCGCTTGCGGTTGCGGGATGACGGAGGGGTGGCGGGAACGACGTCGTCGTCGTCGTCGTCGAGGTTGACGACGGGGAAGTTGGCGGACGCCATTGCCGGGGCCGGGGGCGGTGGCCGCTGGGGTTGGCTCGATTTAGGGGATTTCTTCTCCGCAGAGAAAGGAGATTTCGGATTTTGAACGGCTTGGCGGGTTAGGGCACGCCGGCCGCGGGCGGGCGCCCGCTGCTCTTGGGTTGGGGAACGCTCAGACAGTTCGGGCTCATTTTTGGGCCTCGGATGCTGCGCGCATGGAGATTCACCATTTTTGGGCTGCCTCTGCTTCTGTGTAGATATATTTTCCTTGGGCTAGGACAGAGGCCTTGCACTTGCGCCTCTTTTCTGGCCCGTGTCAATCAATTCGATCGACCATCAATCAATTTGTTGATCTCTTGGAAATTCTTGGTGAGCTTGCGGCATTCATCATCAGTCTCTGTCTATTGGAAATTCTTCATCCGCCTCGACAAATGAGTTCCCTCTTCTCCTAAAAAAAAAAAAAAACACATATGAGTTCCCTCCAAAATGGATAAGCGATGGCCACAAGATCCCGTTCAGAAAAAAAAAAATACAGTTGGGCACAAGATCTTTGTCGTCACTCGTCAGTCACAACTGTTTTGTGTGAAGTTTTGGTCAGTGATTCAGCGATGCTGACAACGTAAGCAAGCAACAAAGCACAGGTTCACCCGGAGAGAAGATGCCAAACGCCGGAGCATGCATGCGCGGGATGCAGGGGCGACGAGACCAGGAGCACCGCTGCCGAAAGCCCGGGAAAGCCTGCACCGATACAAACGCCGGAGCAGAAAAGACTGGGCATTGGAGCCGAGCCTTGGAGGCCTAGCTAGCGATGGTGGTTGGTTCACGCCAGGGCTCAGGGGTCAGGGCGCGTGACGCGTCAGTCCTTGCCGCGAGCGAATGCCAACATGATGCTCGTTACGACTACTCTCAGTCAGATGACAGATTTGGCTACTGCCCAACCAGATGTACATGAGTCAAGCACTGAGTCATCTCAAACTGTTGTGCAAGATAACTCAGAAGCCTTTGATTCTCTACCAATTGCTGCGGATAAGGAAATAGAAACCTTGGAAAGGACTGCTTATCCACCTCCAAGGCCAACTAGGACTCCAAGAAAGGGTTTACTGTTGAATCCGTCGGCTGTCAATCCTGCAACTCAGCTAGCAAATGTAAGAAGAAGCCCCAGACTAGACAAGCAGAATGAAGGCTACAAGCACGTGCGTCTCGAGGATACACCAAGGAAAAGAAGAAAGAGAACAGTAAAGGTCCAAGATCAAGCAAGCTTAATCTCTACTCTGGATGGCATGGTTAAAGAAGTGACAGATAATCCACAGAAGACAGTACCACTACAGCTGATGCAAGATCTTGGTGAAAGTTACTGCCAGATGGCTCCTGAGGAGATCTCTGAAGAAAAACTGAAGCAACCAAGGGTTTCTAATGGAGAGTAAACCAATCAAGAAAGTGCAACGGCAGATTGCTATCATCTGTCATCTTTACCAGTGGTGTCAATTATATTTATTTCATACATGCTATACTATGTCTTTAGTGTTTTCTGTTATGTCTGCAACTCTGAACCGATGGTTATGGTGTGGTCATTTAAACGTGGTGGAATAATTTATATGGTTGCTTATATCTGTGTGATCATGTGTGATGAAAATACTGGTCTCTTAATTGGTTTGATGCTATGGTGGCATGGAGATAATACTGGTCTTTCCAGTAATTTTTTGCTATGGTTGAATGATGAATCTGGTCCTTCCAGAAATATTATCTGTTTTCTGAACCACAATGATATGTTGGATGCTAGTTCTTCCAGTGCTTGGTGCAGTTTCTGCTGTGCAGTCTGCTTATTTCTATTCATCATTTTAGTACTAAATGGATACAACACATAGGAGTTGGAATATTCTGTGTTGGAATATCAGGGGTATCAATGATGATGCTAAATGGAATTCAATCAGAGAGAAGATCGAAGAAAGTAATTCTTCAATTGTTTGTCTACAAGAAACAAAACGTGAAGTTTTTGATATGAGCTATATACATCGCTTTGCACCTAGAAGATTTGATAAGTTTGATTACTGTCCCTCAGAGGGCACTTCTGGTGGTATCCTAGTAATATGGAACAACTCAGTTTTCACAGGAATAACAATTGACAAACAGAGTTTTGCAATTTCTATTACCTTTACATCAAGTCATAATATGGACACCTGGACACTTATATCAGTTTACGGACCTAGTCATGGTCCTAGAAGGAATGATTTTGTCACTTGGATGCTAAGCCTGGATATTGACTCAGATGATAATTATCTTTTACTAGGGGATTTTAACTTCTATAGGTCTCTGGAAAATAGGAATAGGCCAGGTGGAAACATGAATGACATTGCTACCTTCAATAACATTATCAGTCATCTTGGATTAATTGAGTTGCCCCTGAAAGGTAGATCTTATACCTGGAGCAACATGCAGAGAATTCCACTATTGGAGCAAATTGATTGGTTCTTTACAAATCCCTCATGGACCCTACAGTACCCCAATACCATGGTTCTTCCATTGGCAAGAATTATATCTGATCATGTACCATGTCAGGTGAAAATTGGCACTCATATTCCAAAGGCAAACATTTTCAGGTTTGAAAATTTTTGGACTCTTCAACCAGGTTTCTCTGAAGTTGTACAGAATTGTTGGTCTTCTCAATATCAGTCAAGGAATAGTGCCAGTCTCCTCACAGCAAAGTTTAAGCAACTGAGAAAAGAATTGAAGGAATGGAGTAAGCAGTTCTCTCAGCTAAATAGAGTTATCTCAAACTGTAATCTTATCATTGGGAGCTTTGATAAAATTGAAGAGATCAGAAATCTATCAGTTGAAGAATGGAATTTCAGGGAGTTCACTAAGACACACATGCAGAAAATGCTACGGTTTCGTCAGTTGTATTGGAAGAAAAGATTTACTGTTCGATGGGTTAAAATGGGAGATGAGAACACTGACTTTTTTCATGCCATGGCAACTGAGTCTTACAGAAGGAATGCAATACCACAAATTCAGTCTACGGATGGTAGAATGGTATCTGATCATGCAGAAAAAGCAGCACTTTTCTGGAATGCTTTTAGAAACAGAATGGGTGTATCACAACAAACGCTGATGAATTTTGATCTGGCTGAGATTATTGACTCCCATGAAAATCTAGCAGATCTTTGTGCTCCATTTACAACTGAAGAAATCGATGCAGTAGTGATGAACATGCCGGTAGACAAGTCACCGGGCCCTGACGGTTTTAATGGCAAATTCATGAAACATTGTTGGCAATACATAAAGGAAGACTTTTACAAGCTGTGTGAAGATTTTTTCAACCATGCAATTGGCCTGGAAAGTATCAACTCTTCTTTCATCACACTAATACCAAAAAAGGACAATCCAGAGACTGTTAATGATTTCAGGCCTATATCACTTCTAAACTCTTCCTTAAAGTTGCTTACAAAATTGTTGGCTAATAGATTACAGGCAGTTATCATGCAAGTGGTGCATAAGAACCAATACGGTTTTATCAAAACTCGGACTATCCAAGATTGTCTTGCATGGAGCTTTGAATATTTACACCAATGTCATCATTCCAGGAGACAAATCATTCTTTTGAAGTTGGACTTCGAAAAGGCTTTTGATACAGTTGAACATGCAGCCATAATTCAAATTTTGCAGGCCAAAGGCTTCCCAGAAAAATGGAATAATTGGGTTAAAGAAATTCTTTCTTCTGGATCCTCAGCAGTGCTACTCAATGGAGTTCCTGGGAAAAAATTTCAATGCAAGCGTGGTGTCAGGCAGGGTGATCCATTATCGCCTCTTTTATTTGTTCTAGCAGCAGATTTGTTACAAAGCATCATAAACAAGGCATATAGACAAGGGTTGTTAGGGGCTCCAATACCACAAAGTCCTGAGATTGATTTTCCTATAATACAATATGCGGATGATACATTGCTAGTAATGCAGGCAAGCTCAAGGCAGTTATTGTTCCTGAAGAGTATTTTGAACCAATTTGCAGAAGCCACTGGCCTCAAGGTAAATTATGGAAAATCATGTATGATCCCTATTAATCTTCCTGAAGGCAGAGTTGGACAACTTGCTAGTACTTTTGGATGCCAAGTAGGAACTTTACCCTTCACTTACTTGGGGTTACCGATGGGAACAACTAAACCCAGAGTCAGACATTATGAGCCCATCATGACAAGAATAGATAAAAGACTAACTGCAAGTTCAAGGTTTTTACATTATGCTGGAAGACTGCAACTTATTAAGTCTGTGCTCACCTCTCTTCCTATGTACTTCATGTGCATATTGAAATTTCCGGAGGAAGTTATTGAATATATAATCAGAGCAGAGAAAGACTGTTTATGGAGAGGTCATGATAGAGAAAAGAAAAGTGCAAATCTGGTTGCATGGGATCGAGTGATGTTACCCAAAGATAAAGGGGGCTGTGGTGTTCTTAATCTGAGATTACAAAACAAAGCACTCCTAATGAAACACCTGGATAAATTCTACAATAAAAGTGATGTCCCATGGGTCAATTTAATATGGTCAACATACTATGAAGATGAAGTTCCTCATTATGCAAACGAAGTCGGCTCTTTCTGGTGGAAGGATGTGTTCAGATTAAATACTGAATACAGAGGTATAGCAAATTGTAGGATTGGCAAAGGAGATACAGTTTCTCTATGGCATGATATGATTAATGGATCAATTCTTTCACAGAAATATCCGAGACTGTATTCTTTCTCAAATGACAAGTATGGATCTCTTCATAAGGCAATGAATGCTGAATCTTTTGAAGAAATTTTCCATCTGCCACTCTCAAATGAGGCATATGAAGAGCTTCTGGATATGCAACTGGAAATCGATAATATGGACCTCTCTTACGAAGACGATGACATATGGAGTTACATTTGGGGATCTGTATCATACTCTTCCAGTAAATTCTACAAGCATCAATTTAATGGTCTGGAAAATTCTCCACTTCATCAAAAGAACTGGAAAAGTAAATGCATGCCAAAAATTAAATTCTTTGTCTGGCAGCTATTGATTGACAGGGTAAGTACCAGAAACATGTTAAGAAGAAGAAATCATTTTCTGGAGTCTGGTTACAATTGTGTTATGTGCAATAGAGCTGTAGAAGAAACTGCAGTGCATCTATTCTTTGAATGCCCCTACAGTGTTAGTTGCTGGTTTAGTATTGGAATTCTATGGGATGAAGATCTGGAGATTCATGAGAAAATTAAAAAGGCAAAATTGGAATTCCAGTACATGTTCTTCACAGAGATTTTTTCTACAGCAGCTTGGAATATCTGGAAACAAAGGAATGCAAAGATTTTTAACAACAAGCAGCCTAGTGTTGCTAGTTGGAAGAGAGCTTTCAAAGAAGAAGTTTTACTACACCTACACAGGATTCAGGAGTCACACCATCAAGCTATTCGGGACTGGCTGCAACTTTTTTAGCCTGCTTCTCTCTGCCTTTCTAGGCTGCACCTTTATGGTGATGTATGTATGTCTTTTAGATAGATTAGTGTCTCTTTCAGGTATGTTGTACAGTGTGAGCTCAGGTTAGTTTAGCTTAGATTAGTTTCGTGTCCCCCCTAGCCTCCTCCTCTTTCTGGCTTCTTGTAAATATGCTCTGATTAATATAAAAAGGCTTGCACTGTGGGGATTTTCCCTACAGTTTTCGTCAAAAAAACATGATGCTCGTTCTTGATTCGGCCAGGCTTTTCATACGGTTGAATAATGACACGTTAGACTGACTCCAACAGCACGTTGCATTTTGGAGAGGCAATCCGCCCATTGCATCGCGTCAACAGCACTTTGCATTCCCTTCTAATCGCACCTTCTCCAACAGCGCGACTGCAATTTCTTCCGCCCCGCATCACCAGGGCGCCCGCGACGCCCTCCCCGTAGACCTCCTCCGCGCCGACCTCCTCTGCGCCGCCCTCCCCAGCAGCCTTCGTCCTGTCTGCCTCCTCTGCGCCGCCTTCGCCCCGTCCGTGCCGCCGTCCTTCTCCGCCCCGTCCGCGCCGCGCTCTGTCGGCGGCCCCGCCGCCCCGTCTGCTCCGCGCTCCTCCGGCGGCCTCACGGCCCCGCCGGCGAGCCCTCAGGAACGTCTCCAGCTCTTCGTCGAGCTCGTCCTGGTGAGCTGCCTCGGCGCACAACAGCCGCGCGTCCACGGCGGCGGCCGGCGGGAGCAGGATGAGGTCCGGGAAGCACGTGAGGGCGACGAAGAGCACGTGCGCGAGCACCGTCGCCGCAGGGTTCTTCCAGCAGCAGACGTCGGCGAGCTATCGCGCCGCGCCGGAGAGGAGGGCGGTGGCGCGGTGGAAGTTGGTCCTGCTCCGCCGGATGCTCCACATGTGCGATTCCGCCCGAGCTCGCGATTGGTCGAGAGGATGCATGAGGAGGAGATAGGGAAGCTAAACTTGGCTCTCCTCTCTCCTCGGAGGCAATTTTGCCTACCTTGTTTGGCTACCTGTTGGAGATGTTTAAATCGTCTACAGTGACGTGGGGAGAGGCATAAATAGATTTGCACTCCCTTGTTGAAGTCAGCCTTACGGCTTTTCGTATGCATCCGCGAAGCGACAATGGCTATGGCCTGTGTAAGGCTAGCCCTTTTGATGGCCCCGAGATGTGCATTGCCCCCTCTTCACCAAAGTTGCTCACCGAACATAGCTTTTGTGTGTTCCAATGGCATTGGAGTTGGCTTGGCTGTGAAAGGCACACTTCGTCCCTGAGAGATTCACAAATGGAATGGGTGTAGTCGATGGCTTTGCTAAGTTTCGAGGACATTTGTGTCACAAAGTGGAAGCTCATTTTAGGGAATAGGTTTCTTGGTTTTGACACCATGACCTGGTTCACTGATTTCAGCTTCAGCCTGATCACAAGGGGTCCCCTAGTACCGGTTCTCAGACTAAAAGCTCTGAACGACCGACCAAAGCACTGAACTGATGCTATTGAACTTTGCACGATGCACTGCAGAAGTGCTTGACCTGTGATAATATCATTTGCTTCAGACGTTCCTAATCCTGTAATCCATGTCCCTTGTATAAGCTGATGAGTTTGAGAACAAAATATTTGGCGAAGAGCCGAAGATTGATTTCACACCCAAAGCTTTACTGCTAACAGTTTCCATTGCTCAGTGGACATTGAAATGTGCAGAAACTAGCAGGACCGAGATGGATTCAGGAAACGGAGCAAAATAATGAATGAAATCAAGCTCTAGCGAACGAGTACATCGCTCGTACTACATTGCATACAGGCTAGCTAATCCAATCGTCTCTTCTTACTTCGATGACCATGACGAGAAGAAATGGCCGGTGAAGTTGGACGACGAGGAGGAGGCCCGGTTGGGGTCGGTCACCGTCAGCGATGGCCTGCCATCGGCAAAGCCCAGCGCCGCCGGTGGTGGACACGCCACGACGCCCAGTGGCGGGAGCTTCCTCATCGCCGACAACGGCGGCGAGAACCCGCCTGCCTCTTCGTCCTCCCCCTCCTCCGTGATCCCAAACGGCGACGGCGCGTCCCCTTTACCCGGCGCTGCCGCCTGGCCCTGGCCGCCCTGCAGCTCGTACACCGGGTTGGAGATGTACATGAGGCGGCTGGCGTCCGCCGAGGAGGAGCTCGCCGACGACCGCGACGGCGACGAGCGGCGCGCCGGGGACCACTTCCACACGGCGGCTTCCAGCTTGGGGATGGCGAGGAGGAGGTCCTTGGTGTTGGGCGCGTGCATCACGCCCTGCGCGTAGTAGAACGGCGGCGTGCTGGTCAGCGCGTCGTTCGCCTTGGTGGTGGTGGTCGTCGTCGCCACCGACGCGTCGTCGGCGAAGTGCGCTGGGGACGTCGCCGACATCCCAAGCTTATTAGGCCAGGACGCCGCGGCGCGGAGCCGCTTGCGCCGGAGGTGTGCGCAGAAAAGGTCGGCGAGGAGGAGGACGAGGATGGTGAGGAAGACGGCCAGGCTGAGCGCCACCGTGACGCTGACCGCCACGGCCAGCCTCGACATGCCGTCGGTGAACATGGCGGCCTCACTCGCTCCACGCGCTAGCTTGCTCAGCTCCAGGGGAGGGAGAGTGAAGCCGAAGCGGCGCTGCGTCTCGAGCCGAGACAAAGGCTGTGCGTGCGCCGCAACGAGCAAGTGGCGCGACGACTGTTCTGGTCGCATCAAAAGGACAAAGGCTGCTTAGGACAGGATGCCCCTCATTGTCTAATCCACCACCCTTTGATCAACTCCGGCGTCACGTTTCCCAAGGCGAGTTATTACTTCCAAAAGCTTGAGACGGGGTAGGATTAGCGTGCTGGTTGTCTGAAGAAATGAGCAGCCATTCTCAACCTGTCTGAGCTAGCCCTTGCAATGGCAAACGGGTCCCAGGCATGCAAAGGCTAACGTGTCACTGTAACATGGCGACAGACCGAGATGTGACATACAAATCGAATTAGATAAAGCTAAACGTTGTTCTGTTAATCAGTACCTGATCATTGGAGGTAGAGAAAGGAGAGAGCGTTTTTGGCGGGAAGGCAATGGTCTGCCAGCAGTTGCGAATCCAAAAGATTTGTAATTTTGCTTTCACCGCGCACGAGCAGTTCATCATCATTTGATTTTGAGAGATGCGCACGGATGTGTTGTAGCTTTAGCACGAGTGCACGACACGTCCCGCCGATGACCCTACCGCATGATTTGCCATTTGGCGAAGCCATAACCTTGGTCATGTCAGGTATTCTGGTCAAAGGGGCTGTCAGCTGTCTGAATTCCTCGAGATGAATGAAGATTTGTGCTGCACCGCGCCATGAACGCGGATTTAAAAGTTGTAAATGAGCCGAATTGTATCATGTATCTCTTTTGCCGTGTGTTTCTGAACAAAAGCAATTCCAACTCCAACGAAAATTAAAGGTTTGCTATACAGCCAGAAAAGTTAGAGCCAAACTGAAGCAGAATACTGTACAAATCAGAAATTGACGCTTACCCGTTAATTTCATGGAACCCTGTCAAAGCCAAATTCGCACAGAGAACATAAGCCCTCTCAGCCTCTCAGGTAAAGAGAGGGAAGGCCCAAAAGCCCAGCAAACCCAGCAACGATGTTCTTCCTTCGAATCCAATCCGGCGACATCCCCGCCGCCCCGGCAACCGCCGTTGCCGATGAAGTCGGCGCCGGCGCCACCACCTCCGAGCCCCTACCTCCCCGCTCTAGCCACCCTACCACTTCCACCGCGCCGTCCTCTCTAGCCCCTCTCAAGCTGTCCGGCGCGACCTCCGCGGCGCCCGCCCAAAGCCCAAGGATCCACCACACCCGCGGGATCATCCACCTCTATCGCTCGTGCGCCACGTCGTCCTCCTCCTACGCCTCCGCCACAACCTCTTCGCCGTCCTCCGGGCCGACCGCTCCGCAGCCCACCTGTGACTCGCTGTTCCCGGTAAGCACATAAGTATATGGTACGAAAAGGAGCAATGGCACCAGTGGTGCCTACATGGTCAGAGTGTTACAATAGCGCGGCGCATAGGCTGCATTCCAAAAAATCGAAGCCAGAGAGAAATTTTTTAGAGTTTTAAGCCAAAGAGAAATCAACATGGTGGTCTGAAGAAGCACTTTCTCTACTCTCTCTAAGCTGTAACAGGGCACTAGTTCCTGCTATTCCCCAAGTCACTGCTTCTTCTTGCATCCGACGTGCTTACGTGGTTATGCATTTACCCTGTCTCTCGCAGCCATGGCGCGGCACATGCCTCCTGGTTCTCGCCGTCCCGACCTACTTCTCGCCTGAAAACTTCATCCGATTCTGCGGCCCCGAAGTCGAGCACGCCTCCGATGTCCGGTTCATCAGGTTGAAAGCAATCACATAGCCGTTTTGTTGTGGCAAATCGTGCCTTGCTATGCTCATTGAGCTGTTTGTTGACACAAACTGTTATAAGTTTAGGGATGATGGGGTGGAGGAACGGTATTCCGTGCTTATGGAGTTTGAAGACCAGAAGAGCGCCGATGGGTTCTACCAGGACGTCAATGGTTGGAGGTTCTCATCCTTACAGGTTGCTTTACATTATTTGCTGATCATTTTTTTTAGACCGTCAGACTGATGATGAGTTGAGGAGTTTGCCTAACTCTCTTGTTCCATGGTGCAGGGAGAGATCTGCCATGTTTTGTTTATAGCTTCTGTTCAGTACACATCGTCCTATGAGATTGCCTCGAGTGCACCAATTGGAACCATTGAGCTACCAACATGTCCTGTTTGCATTGGTGAGCTTACTGTTTCCTGTACTGTTGCTTTGGCTCTCTGCATCGCCATGTACGACCATATGTACATGCTGCCATAATTCCATAATAGTATTGGTGAGTTGTATTGGCAATAATCAGACTGAGAAGCCAAAACGCAACACAGCCCTACTCCTAAAGCACCTTGACAAGTTCTATAATAATAGGGACATCCCTTGGATTGATCTGATTTAGGCTAAACATTATGCAAATGGTGACATTCCACATGCCACAAACGACAAAGGCTCTTTCTGGTGGAGAGACATGCTAAAATTGTGTGCTCTTTTCAGAGGGGTTGAAACTTGTTCGATTTGTAACGACACAATAGCGCTTTTCTTGTTGCTTTTCTGGTCTGATGTCTGGAATGACCACCTGCTAGGGGACAAATTCCCAGACTCTAGTCATATGCTAGGAATAAAATCATCTTCGTTGCCCAATTTATAATATCGTTCCACATTATAGGTTGTTCTAGGGTTCAACATGTAATTCTCACTTCCCAATACAACTCTCTCTATCTCTCTCCTCCATTCTTTCTCGTTTTATGCACGCTCTCTCTACATTTTCACCTCTCCTTAATTATTGTGTCCAAGTGTAAAATCACTTATAATATGAAATGGAGGGAGTAGCATACTCACCTTCCTCTCTCTGATCCGTCTCATACAACAGCTCCAGCTGACAAATGATTGCACTACTCTTGATAATACTCTTGGGGAATGGAAAATACTCTTCTAAACAACTCATTTTCTCACCCACCGACCCCTTGTATCTGTATTTGGGACTCTAGATGTTGCAACAAATTGGGAGTCCTTTCATGGCTTCTAGTAATGTATTTTATTTTTCCTTGTTGCTTATATTAATGTATATCTACCACAGCAGGGACTTCCATTGCTGGATATTCCTCATAAAAAATATTGGTTAAAATGCACATCCATGTTTGTTTTCAGAGAAGTACAAACTAACTTGATGTATTACGATGTATTGCATGTACATATGTGAAACTTTAGGAGTAGGTTAAAACTTTCTCAATTTCCTAGCCATATCTTTGATTTTAGAAGCCATTATGTTTGATACATCATTCGTCCATTCCGCGTATTATTTCACTTTTCATAATTTGCTGGTTGTTATTTGGTTGTTATGGGCATCTTTTTGTGTTAATTGATCAGAAAGAGTGGACCGAGACATAAGCGGAATTTGGGCACCTACCTGCGATCACTCTTTCCAGTGTTCATGTGCTTCAGTGTGGCTTAATTCTTCTTGCCAGGTAATGAATGGTTATTTTCCGCTCATTTTTCATTTATATTTGCTCGTCCAGGGCAGCAAACAAATGCTCAGCTGGTTTTCTTTCGTAACTATTGTTCTCTTATTTGATGTTGAAATTGCACGAAATTTGGATACCTAAAATACTGAAATTTTGTTAGTCTTCTTTAGAATCGATTAATTTCTGGTTGCATTGCATTATGCTTGTTATTCTTTTCTGTAGTTGATACCGTATAAAAATTCCAATATATTAACGAGCCTTGTGAAGTCGGCATCTTTGCGTGTCTAATTTGGTATCTGGAATGCTCCGTTGGAACTTACCCAAGGGCAGGACTGCATGCATAATACTGAATAATCACTCTCTGTATCCATGGATCTTCTAGTAACTATCTGCATCGCCTCTAGGTTTTTTTTTTTTGTGACCATCCCAATACATTCTTCATCAGAAGTTGGGCTGCCAGTAGTGACAATTCTTAAATTGTTTTTTGCATACCTTTCTATTAATTTAAATGCACAGAAGTCTACTAAGAACTCTTTCCTTCAATTTGCACGTACAGAACTTTCTTGAGCATGAGTTGCCTTTAATAGCAGTTTCCGTTTCAGGTGTGTCAATTGTTATCAGAAGCATACTGAAAATTCTACTTGTGTGATATCTGGTTTTGTTGGATGCGGAAGGTATGTAAATAGCTACTGACTTAATACTTTCTTGTATAATAACTCAGTAGTCATTCTGGGATGTGAAGCTCGTAAAATATTTAGCGTGATTGGTTAACGGCCGAAGCTAATAATGTTGCAATGGAAAGGTAAAACTGAACATGGAAATCAACATTGGTTGTATTAATGTGGGACATTGGTTGTCATCTTGACGTTAATTCAACTTCTCTCTATATTACCCTATCAGCATTTACCTTAATTGATTTCCATGTTCTAGGTATAAAGAAGGCCATGCAAACAACACTGGAAAGACACCCATCACTGCTATCCGCTAGACATGGAAACAAGCGTTTTTTGTGATTTTGTGTTTCGGATTTTGTTGGGACAGCTATGTCCATACTCCATCGACTGAATCACTCCAAGAGTGACGTTAAACATGCCAAGTTCATGTCAAAATGTGAATATTCTTGGGATGGCTGTGTAAACTGCTAATGCAGTGATGACTCAAACATTGGTGGAGGTATGTTCGGCAGCAAACCTAGATGCAACATTCGAATACGATTATCGTGTTGTCTGTCAAGAAATCGGCAGACACTCTCAGGCATGCAGGGCTAACCTATCACTGAGACTTGGCGACTGAGCGAAGTGCAACAGACAAATCTAATTAGCTAAGCGTTGTTCTGTTAATCGGTACCTGATCATTGTGTGTAGAGAAAAGAGAGGCAGCGTTTTTGGCGGGAAGGCAATGATATGCCAACAGTTGCGAATCAAGAAGATTTGTACTAGCAGTTCTTCATCATTTTGGATTTGAGAGATGTGCATGTATGTGTTGTGGCTTTAGCACGAGTGTACGAGCACGGCACGTCCCGCTGGTGTCCCTACCGCATGACAGGTTTTCTGGTCAAATAGCTGTAAAATGCCTGAATTCTTCGAGATGAATGGAGATTTGGGCTGCATGACGCGGCAGGTTTAAAAGTCAAATGGGAGCCGGATGGAATGCTGTATCTCGTCGCTGTGTGGTTTATGGTCCAGTGTGCTCCCTGACATAAAATTCAACTCCAACGAAGCAGAATAGAAATGATCACCCTGTTCTGCTTCTCAATAAGGCCAGAAACAGCCGGCTTATTCTACCCACTTTTCTATCACAGAACGCTATTGAAACAGCCAGCTTTTCTATCAGCCGAACAGGATAGATGATTTTAATTAAGATATATATAATTTTTATATGATTTTTTTATTTTTGAACAAAGTTTCATCAAGAAGCAACCAATTTCGGAATACCAGGGGCCTTGGGCCCACGGAACAGTGAGTGTTAGTGTGATGAATCCCATAATTTCACGGCACCTCTTCCGCCAAAATCGCACAGAAATCCGAACAATGTTCTGTCTCCGAATCCAATCCGTCGACTTCCCCGCCGCCCAGGCAACCGCCGGCGCTGATGAAGTCGGCACCAGCAGCGCCGGCGCCGGCGCCACCACATCCGAGCCCCTCTCTCCCCGCTCCAGCCACCCTACCACCTCCACGGCGCTATCCTCCCTAACCCCTCTCGAGCTGGCCGGCGCGACCTCCGCCGCGCCCGCCCGAAGCCCTAGGATCCACCACACCCGCGGGATCATCCACCTCTACCGCTCGTGCCCCACGTCGTCCTCCTCCTACGCCTCTGCCGTTGCCGCTACATCCTCTTCCTCCTCCACCGGGCCGACCGCTCCGCCGCCCGCCTGCGACTCGCTGCTCCCGGTAAAGTACTCCTCCTTGTCCTCTTACTTGTGTGCTCGTTTTCGCGGCGTGCTTACGCCTGCTGCCCTGTCTCTCGAAGCCATGGCGCGACACATGCCTCCTGGTTCTCGCCGTCCCGACCCGCGTCTCGCCTGATGACTTCGTCCGTTTCTGCGGCCCCTACGTTGAGCGCGCCTCTGACATCCGTTTCATCAGGTGAAATCGACCACATATGGATTCCGTTACTGCAATTCTTGCATTGCTCTGTTCATTGAGCTATTTGTTGACGCAAGCTGTTACTTATGAGTTTAGGGATGTTGGGGTGGAGGACCGGTATAGCGTGCTTGTGGAGTTTGAGGACCAGAAGAGTGCCGATCGGTTCTTCCTGGACGTCAATGGATGGAGGTTCTCATCCTCAGAGGTTGCTCAGATGGACGATTGTTTAGTTATTTGCTGCTCATATGTGACACTGTTGTTAAATCGGGGAAGTGTACCTGATTACCACTTCTTCCATGGTGCAGGGAGAGGTGTGCCACGTCTTGTTTATACTCTCTGTGCAATATACGCCATCCACTGAGATTGCTGCGACGCCACCGATTGGTTCCACTGAACTCCCCACATGCCCTGTTTGCATAGGTGAGCTTTTCTGTATCTGTTACTTTGGCATTTTAGAACACAGTGTAAAAGCATTAGGCACTACCGTAATTTCATATTTGAATATTGTTCTTAGCAGCCTTTCTCGTTAGCTGTTGAGTGAATTCTGTTCTCTTATCAAATGATTGAGCCACTTCTGTTTTCTGCTTGTGTATATTTAGAGTCCTATTTATGAAGACATAATAATGTAATGTTGTTATTTCTGAAGTCCAATGCCTATTGATTTTGAAAAACTGCTTTGAAGCAGCCTTCAGGATGCACTTTTCTGAACCTACTAGGATTAAAACGTGCATCCATGTGTGTTTTAGGGGAAGATAAAAGCGGAACTAGTTTTGTGTATTGCCAATTTACCATGTATTGTTTGACCGAAATGATATACGCAGGGAACTTCACTAATTGGTACAAAGTTTCTCAGTTTCTTGCCCATAGTTTGACTTTAGCAACTTTTTTTCTGATACACCATCATTTTGTTTGTTATTTTGATGTTAATATGTTTTTTTTCCCATTACATGTCTAAGGGTGTCTTTGGTTGGTCTTTTACTGGCTGTGGCTTTTTAAGAAAGACAAAAAGACAACCAAAGGGGTTACCTTCGTAACCTGGCTGTACAAGAAAGCTGCTTTTCTCGTGTGCAATCTTCACAGCCATCCGAGAGCTGCTTTCACCGGCTGTGAGGTGTGACTTTCGCAAAAATTACCCGCCTGCCACTCCTAAGTTGCGTACCGGTTCGATTTCTTTTCCCCTCGCACGAACAGAGCAGAGCTCTCCTCCCCTGCCGCGACGCTAATGTTAGGTTTGGCGGCGGCGCCGCTTCGCTTTCTCGCCGGCGGGTCGCCGAGTCCTCCTTCTGCTGCTCGCGTCCTCCCTCCCTCGCGTCCAGCTGCTGCTCGCCTCGTCCAGATTCGTCTACGGCGGCGCCAGCGCGCTCCTCCGGCGCCGCCCCGTCCAGACACGGCCTCGGCCGAGCCCTCCTCCAGTACCGCCCCGTCCAGCTTCTGCTCCCTCCGTCTACGGCAGCTACGACGGCCATCTCTTTCCTCTCCGCGGTAATGGATTAGGGTCAAGAAGGAGCTTTTCCTCTTGCCAAATCGAGCTTTTCGGAGTCTCAGCCACCCTCCGCCATGCCAAATCGAAGCTGTGGCCAAGTCCTGATTCAGCAACTCGGTGGCCAAAATCAATCTCCTCTCGATCCCGACTCAGCTAGTGTAGCTTGTTGGTTTAATCCAAATCAATGGAAGCATCAATTCTCATGAGAGGACAGGCCACTGTTCCTCCAAATCAACGTCCATCTCCACAGTTTGTCCCAAAATCTCGTATCAAATGGTTGCGTCATACCCTGGAGATTTGATTCCCCAACTTTCCAACCTCCATCTTCCCTTCTTCCCTTGGTGATTTGAGCTTGGAGAGGTCGCTCATGGAGGTCTGGAGGAGAGGAGACGACGTTGTAACGAGCTATTGCAGAAAGGCCCTCACAAACATGTAATTAATCTTAGAATTTTTGTGTCTTGATGTTCTTATAAAAAAACCCCGGAAGTTAAGATAATTTCGGGAAAGCTTTTTGAAATTTAACGTGGATGCAAATTTTAAATAAATTAAGTTTTGTTTTTAAATGTTTTTACATGTAAATATGTGAACAACTCATTGTTTTAGCATTAATTTGCATATAAATTGTCTCTCAAACCTTTAGAGATGTTACAGACATTTTCACAGTTTTTTCACAGCCACAGCTACTTCAACCAAACAGCTTTCAGCTTTTTCCACAGCCTACAGACTACAGCAGCTTTTTCTACAGCTCACAGCCACAGCAGCTTTTTCCACAGCCACAGCCCAACCAAACACACCCTAACTTTTCTTTTCGATTTGCCTCTCTAATATGTTTTCATTGACCAGAAAGATTGGATCAAGACATCAGTGGGATTCTTGCAACCACTTGTGATCACTCCTTCCATTGTTCATGTGTTTCAGTGTGGGTCAATTCATCTTGTCCGGTAATGTTGCTGTTACTTTTCATTGTTTCCTCATCTAGGGCAGCAAGCAGTATCTTCGTTAGCTTGCTGTTGTTATTATTCTTTTTGTGTTTTATGTATGCACTACGCTGGATTTGCAATTAAAACTACCTCATAGAAACTTCAGGTTGTGTCAACTGTGTAGTTTCCATTAGAACTGATTAATTGTTGAATTGTGCCTGTTCTTCTTCTATTTAGTTGGAACTTACGTAAAAGTTTCAACTTGAAGTATTTTAACAAGCCTCAGACTTTGCACATTACAGTTCGATATCTTGAACACTCAGTAGTAACTTACCCAGGGGCTCTTAAAAAAAAAAATACAGGACCAGGGGCTCATGCATAGTATTTACTGTTCACTCTGTTCACTATGCATGGATCTTCGATCATAACATTTTAAATGAGCAGAAAATGCTCGCTTATGTACCGCAGTGTATTCTTGGCAGTACTTCAGCCATAATTAGTGAATAGTTGGACTGCCATTGTAGTGAGAACCCATTTGTTCTATTTGCATGCTTCTTGAGCTTGAGTTGCCTTTAATCATAGCGAATTCGATTTCAGGTATGCCAGTTTTGTCAGAAGCAGTCTGAAGATTCTACATGTTCAGTTTGCCAAAACACTGGAAACCTCTGGATATGTGTAATATGTGGTTTTGTTGGTTGTGGAAGGTATGTCAATACCGCCAGTCTGCTAGATCTGGGATGTGAGCATGTAAAGTATTTGTTTTGTACTTAGCCGAAGTGAAGACTGCAGCATAGGAAAGGCATCTGTTTTAGTGAAGTGGTCCATTGGGTTTATTATAAGAATTAAGATGAAAAATGCAGGTTGGGATTG
This sequence comes from Eragrostis nindensis, assembly GCA_012490785.1. Lineage (NCBI taxonomy): Eukaryota > Viridiplantae > Streptophyta > Magnoliopsida > Poales > Poaceae > Eragrostis > Eragrostis nindensis. The sequence goes on along the minus strand of JAAXCT010000116.1, from coordinate 675,483 downwards.
ATTGAACATCCGCCTGATCAACCTTACCGTTATCAATTTATATGCACTAGGTATAAAGAAGGCCATGCGAAACAGCACTGGAAAGACACTCAGCACTGCTATTCGCTGGATTTGGAAACACAGCGTGTTTGGGATTATGTTGGCGACACTTATGTCCATAGGCTGAATCACTCCAAGAGTGATGCAAAGCATGCTAAGTTCAAGTCAAAATGTAAGTACTCTGGGGATGACTGTATAACCTGCTCGTGCAATGATGACTCAGACATGGGTGGAGCTATCTTCAGCAGCAAAGCTGAAACAGTAAGAGTTTTGAGTCAACTTATTTTGAATTGCTATGTTATACCTTGCTCGTAATCTTGTTCCTGATATTTCATATGTCATGCTCTTCTCAATAGATTGTGGATGAATACAACCGTCTCCTTGCAAGCCAACTCGAAACTCAGCGAGAGGTAGCTCCCTCTTACGTACTAAGTTTTCTCCAGTGTATTGATTGTATCGAGTTTGTTAGTCAGTTGAAAACTTAGTTTCTATCAGATGCATTCATCTGCCTATATTTTCTCATACTGACAGTACTATGAGGCCCGGCTGTCTGAGGCTAAGAGAGAAAAAGAACAGCTCATTTCCGAAGCTGTTGATAAAGCTGTAAATGATAAGTTGCAGGAGATGCACCTTAAGCTTGAGAATCTAATCGTAGAGAAAAAGAAAGTTGCAGAAGTGAGCATTTTATCTCATTCTTGCTTATCATGTACAACAGGCTTTCAGCATTTGGATGACTCCATGTCTTGGTGTAACTTTGATCTTCTGCCTTTGCCTTGTAGATGAATGAGAAATTAACTAGGAACCAAGATGTATGGCGTCAGACTCTAAGAGATATAGAGCAAAGGTATGTTTCATAGGAAAAATAGCAGTTTTCTATTACATATGGTAAGGTAAAATTGCTACGAGACACAGCGATGGATTTTATTTGCTGCTAGACACTAGGAATGAACTCATTTATTTGCAATGATTTAGTGAGCTATGTCCAATAAAAAGGTCTCTTTTATGTAACCTTTGTTTTTACATAACTTGTCCTGTCTCGTTTGTTTGATAAATATGCACTTACAGGGAAAGAGCAGTGTTGCAGTCTAAGGATGAAACAATTCGTGATCTGGAAGAACAGGTGTTTGTCATCATCATTATTAGGAGTATTTTTGTTAAACTATATAGCTCAAGAGGTTGTACTTCAGCAAGGTAGAAGGGCAGTCTTTTAACATACCTTGTGTAAATTTTGTGCAGATAAAAGATTTCAAATTTTCCATTAAGGTTCAGAAGTCAATAGAGAAGAATGGTGGTGGTCTCAAGGGAGGTACCCTGGTGCCGCTTCCTGTGATGTCAGATTCTGGAGGCAAGGGTAAAAGGTCATCAAGATCAAGCAAGAGGAGGAATTAATATCAGCTTTGCTACCTGTTGAAACTTGATCTCTCAGTTCCCTGTATATGTAGTGCGGCAGTATGTTGAGTAGCAGTTTTAGTCCTGTGTCTAGATTGGAATTTTGGGCACTTGTGTGATGTTGATGAAGTTTAATGTGATACATTCCCCTCGTGCATTGTGATTCCAGGCATTGTCAGTGAACGAAAATGCTGTAGGACCGACCCACGTGTCCTACTGGATTACCGTGGATTAGCCAAGTAATCACCGTTGCACTGCTTGTTGAAGCCAGTCGGACATGAGTGGTACAATTTGATGGGACCTATAGCAATGCAAATAATTAGGCCACCATACGCAGAACAAACTGAGGTTTTCAAGATAAATACAACGATTTCATTCGTCTCTTAATCAAGTGCATTTACATGGGATAATATTTAACAAGAATTGACCAATGGCTAACCCACCATGTCAACTCACACGCTATAATCAAAGCAAGGTTGCAAGTTACATGACAGAGAGTATATCACCATTGCCTTTTATTTCCATGCAGGTTCTGTGGTCGGCTGAATGTCAATGTTATCGCGATCTACAATCTACAGTTTGAGTACGACCGATTGCCCATACGGATGGTAAAACGAGAATGCGATGGTTGCCCAAAATGCAAAGACGAACGAGGCAGCGCTGACCACGTAAAGGATTGTTTCATCCGACGTTCTCCCACCAACAAAGTTCAGTGCAGGGGCAACAGGACCTGAACCGGGAGAGCAGCCATTCCCCTGTGACACATTTCGGAGGTTCTGGTTGCCTTGGTAGCTATCCATGCCGAACGACGCAAACTGGCCAGAGCTTGGTATGCATCCTGACAGGTTGTTATACGCAACAGAGAACACCCCCAACGACCATAACCGGGTTAACTCCCTTGGTATCTGACCACTTAGCTCATTGTGGGACAAGTCCAAGCTTTCTATGGCACTCATATTTGAGAAGGTATCTGGAATTCGGCCAGCAAAGAAGTTATGTGATAAATTGAGGGATTTGATATGACTCAAATTACCAATCTCCCAAGGAATTTCTCCTGATAGCATGTTTGCAGAAAGGTCGATGCCAAACATCAGATCGAAAAACTTACGACCATATGTGTAAAGACCCCCTTTGGTAGAGAAGGTGAAGCTTTGGAGGTCATAACGAGCATAAAACACGAAAGACGGATCATCGTCATCCATATTAGAATATCCCGTTCCAAAAAAATATTCGGAGACCGAGGACTCAAAAGACAGGTCATCAACATGATATCCAAACGAGATGCCACCAATGCAAGGTGGTAATGGACCTGAAAGTTTATAGTGCGAGAAGTCAATTATATTCAAGTAACGGAGGTGACACAAATTGGGGGAGATATGCCCCTCAAAACCATTCCCGCCTAACAGAAGCAGCCTAATCTCAGAAAGATGCTGAGTCCAGTCAAGACTGCCTGTGAAATGATTGTATCTTAGATCCAGAGCTGTAACATAGGAACTATTGAAAATCCCACTGGGGAAGCCTGCGAGGAAATTCCCAGACATGTTAAGAAAAATCACTGTTAACTTGCTGGTACAGTTTGGCATAAACCCTGAAAAGTTGTTCTCTGACATATCTAGAAACTGAAGTGCAGTCAATTTGCAAACTGTTGAGGAAATCACACCAGACAAACGATTGCTAGCAACGTTCAGAACTTCCAGTGAAGAAAAATTCCAAAATGAAGAATTGAATTTGCCAGACAACCTGTTATCATGTAAATCCATGATTTTCGTAGGACCTGACATATTGCTTGGGAGTGTTCCTTCAAACTGGTTGCTGTCCAGGTATATTGCCTCCACGGACAAATTACTAGCCCCACCAAATATTGAACCCCCAAGCTTGTTGTTTGAGAGCTTCAAGAGTTGCAGCGTATGAAAATCAGTGAAGAAGCTTGTTGGAACTTTTCCAGTAAATTCATTGTTTGATAGGTCCACAAATAACATGCTGCTAATGTTGCAAAGTGAGGGTGGCAACCCTCCAGAAATAATGTTATTAGAAGCATCCAGAACTTCCACGTGCGGAAGCACAGAGCTGATGTTGAGAGGCAGGTGTCCGACGAAATAATTTGTAGATATGTTGATCATTTGGAGATTAGACGGGCGTTGCCACAAATCTAACGATCCTACAAGTGAGTTATTTGAAAGATCTAAATATACCAGGGTCGCCACATTTGTGAAGATCCAATTTGGCATACTTCCTGTCAGGTTGTTGTTAGACAAATCAAGGATTTGTAACTGACGCTGTGTGCCTAGGAAATTTGGTCCTGCAATGATACTCTTGTCAAGGTTACACCCAGAGAGCATTAGCTCTTTAAGTTGAAAAGGAGGCACCCTTCCTCGGAACTTCACATCAACTGCCAAGCCGGTGTTTCCTGACAGGTCTATCTTCCTTAGGATGGTGCAGTTTCTTAGCCAGAAGAAATCAAACGTCCCGTTCAGATTATTTGCTGATAACTTGAGAGTCTGGAGCGATGTAAGATTCACAGACGAGTTCACAGGCACATGTCCGTGGAGGAGATTTCCTGAAAGATCCACGTATTCAAGGTGTGGAAGCTCAAATAAGGATGCTGGGATGCTTCCACTCAATTGATTGGATCCTAGATGCAATTCTCTCAAATTCTTGATAGTTCTGAAATCTACCATTTACGCACATATTTAACATAATATATAAAAACAGCACGAAGATCAAATAATGTTATAAGTTATTTAATGCTGTACCTATGTCCTGAAGAGAAGCACTAATGTTGTTATTAGCAAGATTTATGACTTCAAGAGATACCAATGTGCTGAAAGATCCCAGGTTATTGTAACCAATGAAATTGTTGCCAGAGAGGTTGAGATAACGTAGCTTTGTCAATCCTTGAAGACCTGAGGTATTTTATATGAATTATGAATTACAAGATATTTTCTTTTGTACAAAGTAAGTGGTTGCAGCATGAGAAGGAAGTTACATACCATGAAAATTTTGTAAATACGCGAGATTCCAAGATAAATCCTGCAGCTGAAGCTCATGAAATGAAGAAAAGACCATCAAATTCAGATTCCAGCCGCTTACATCTGAACTTACGCTTAGAGAGGTCGCTTGGGGCTCATAGATACTGAAAAGGTTGATATCTGACACTCGTTTGCTGTTTCCATTGCATCTAATCCCTTCCCAGGAGCAGCAGTTGTCATTCTGTACCCACGAGGCAGGAACTTTAGGTGGTGTTCGGTTCACTTTAGAGGGTGCTGTAGCAGTCACATCAAAGATGCCGGCAGCATTTATGTGTACTAAACAAAGTCAAATTACAAAACTAAGTTCAGGACCCCCCATCTATTTCGCGAGACGAACGTAATGAGGGTAATTAAGCCCCGATTAGACGATGGTTACTGTAGCATTACTGTGTCAAAACATTGATTAATGGCTCATTAGATTCGTCTCGAAAAATAACGCCCGTCTGCAAAAAGGTTTTGTAATTAAATTTTATTTAGTACCCCTAAATAGTAAGATTCTTTTTACTTTAGAGGGGTATAAAGTTTAGAGGGCACTTTAGAGAGGGAACCGAACGCGCCCTTAGAGTTTGCATCCGTCAGTGATGATCGGATACGTATAAGAGTAATTTTCTCCTCATCGATGCACCCACAGGTCATGTAAAACATAAACTGCAATATGCATAGGACCAAAAGCATGGTTCCGAATGGAAAGTAGCATGTCAAATTTTTGGGAGAGTGAAAATAGCTGCTCATTTTGAGTGGCTCAGGCTGCAATGGCTTCGCCTTCTTTGTCTGCAAGCCACGGTGATAAACCCACGCTTTGTAGAAGGGTGAGAGGTTGGCGCTAGGTATTTGCTTGATGTTTCCTGTATGACTTAGGTAGCAAATAACATCAAACACTAGGATTTGCATACTTTTCCTGTTTGGCCGGAGCACAAATTTGACTCCCGCTGCAAACGCAAAGGGTCAAATTAAGAGCAGCAGCTGTAAATGACTTGCATGAAAGAGACGGCGTGGAAAGTTCCACTACCGGCGACCAGAGTCATTGACTTCGTCTCTGAAAGGTGTGTGTCTACTTGGACCATGACTTCACTATAATCAGCATCGGCGTAGTAGTCTTTCGGAAAGAAATCCTCGCATTCTGCTCCGGTAGGTGACATTATTATTGACTGCTGAACTTGCTTCTTAAGTTAATCTGGACATTGAGTGTGTACCGCTTAGTACACGAGTACCAGAAAAGTAGTACTAGTAAAAGAGAGCGAAGTTTCTTATGATTTTGAGATGATCTCTGCCCCGAGGGACGCGTCGAGGCGAATTTCCGCGTTCCGCTCCCGGCGCAAGATAACCACGCACATCACCTCCGAACTCCACGGCGTCGTGCTCGGGTCACTCGCCCAGCCTCTGCTGTATCCACTAGTCTAAGCTCATCTTCAGCCGAGCCTCTTCCCACGCGCTCTCCGCCTGCTCGACGAAATGCCCCGCCGCCGCTTTGCCTCCGTCATCTCTGCCCACTCACTGCCCGCCTCGGTGCGCCCCTGGACGCCGCCTTCGTGGACATTGCCGTCCTGAGTTATAAACGAGGAAATGCCCTGTATAGTAGTGTGCCGCAACGAGTTCACGGCGGTGGACGCGCTCCTGCAGGCCCGACCAGAAGACTTCTGTGGAGGATTGTGCATGGGATCCTTAGTGAGCCGCTTCTGGCTTCTTCTCGGATTACCAAGCAGGGAATGTGGTGAGCCGTGAGAGCGCGAAGGCTTGTTCTTGGATTACCAAGCAGTATAGGGGACGTTGATTCTTGGACGGCCATTGGCAGATCAGACTGCGCTCAGTTGGATGGGATGCCGTTTGTCTACCGTATGATCGATAATGTATTCCTGGTAGTTTCTCCAATAGCTTTAGCCTATACCCATGAAGTAGTAAAAATGTAATGCATTCCCCTAGGAAAAAAGGGTTGCAATTTGACATGAAGACATTCTGGGAAAAGTACTGTGATAGTACACATTACTGAACTTTTGGAAATTATGAACTTGGACAACCGGAGGACGTCAAACTATGTATAACTGTGAAGCCATAGATGACAGAATATCATCATACGTCAAATTATGTTCATCTAATCCGCGTGCTCATCGGCATTCCGGTGAGGGCCCGGTGACTTGTGTGTTGTGACGAACTACAGTTGGAGTATAACATGCCGGCCGAACGGATGGCGTAACATGAATGCAACAGTGGCCCAGAATGCCAATACGAACGACGCAGCACTGATGGTGTACAGGACAGGATCATCAGTTGTGTCACCTAAACTTTTCTGATCCTCAGGACCTGAACTGGGAGAGCATCTGCTCCCCTGTGATATATTGTGAAGATTGATGTTACCTAAGTAGCTCTCCGTGCTGAATGAGTTGAACTGACCTGAGTTTGGTATGCATCCTGACAAGTTGTTGTAGGACACAGAGAACACCTCCAACGACGACAACTGAGTTAATTGCCAAGGTATTGGCCCATTCAGATTGTTGTATGAGAGGTCCAAACTTTCTATCTCGTTCATACCAGCAAAATCTGCCGGGATTGGACCAGTAAATAAATTGTAAGACAGATTGAGGGACTTGATAAGACTCATACCTAGCCGAAGGAATTTCGCCATCTAGCATATTTACAGATAGGTCAATGCCAGACATAAACATGTAAAAATTGTGATTATATGTGTAAACATTCCACTTGGTAGAAAAGGTGAAGCCTCTCGAGTCGTAGCTGGTATTGAAATTGTCTGACATAGTCTCAAAGACCGGTCCAAAAATCTGACCATTTGTATCAACTTTGAAAGCCATATCTCCGATACATGCTGGTAATGAACCTGAAAGTTTGTTGTGTGAGAAGTCAATTGTTGTATTTGGGGGGAAATGGAGCTTCTTGCTCCCCCACACAGCCATCTCCCCATTATATTCATCAATTTACATTTTAGTCCCTTACATTTACACATATTACATCAACACTCCCCCTCAAGATGGGCCAAATATATTCAACATGCCCATCTTGTTACATGCCAACTCATTATCCTTAGGACCTAGACCTTTTGTGAGACAATCAGCTAGTTGATTACGAGACTTGACATACTCTAGCTTCAAAGCTCCACTATCCATCTTCTCCTTGATGAAGAATCTATCAATCTCCACATGCTTCATTCGGTCGAACTGAACGGGATTATTTGCAATGTTGATCGCAGCTACATTATCACAATGTAGTCCCATAGTCTCATTCCTCAACACCCGAAGCTCCTTCAAAAGACCCTTTACCCACATCATTTCACATAGAGCCAACGCCATGGCTCTATACTCCGCCTCCGCCGTAGACCTAGACACAACAGCTTGCTTCTTGCTTCGCCATGAAACAAGATTACCTCCCACAAACACACAATATCCAGTTGTGGATCTCCGGTCATCTCTACTACTCGCCCAATCTGCATCACAATAGCCTTCCACATTCAGGTGTTGGTTTGCTCTAAACCAAAGCCCCTTTCCTGGAGTCCCTTTCAAATACCTCAATATTTGATACACCACCTCCATGTGTCCACTTCTAGGATCATGCATGTACCTACTCACAACACTCACTGCATAAGAGATATCAGGTCTTGTATGGCAGAGGTAAATCAACCGACCAACTAGCCTTTGATATCTTTCTCTATCAACTGGATCACCTGACTCAGCACATATTCGATGGTTCCTATCAATAGGTGAACCACAAGGACGACACCCTAGCATTCCAGTTTCTGCCAACAAGTCAAGGACATACTTTCTCTGGGACAGAATGATACCCTTTGGTGATCTAGCAATCTCAATCCCAAGGAAATATCTCAGTGGTCCAAGATCCTTCACCTCAAATGCTCTCCCCAATCTTTCTTTCAAGACTTTGATCTCTTCTACATCATCTCCAGTGATCACTATATCATCCACATAGACAGCCAGGATAGTGATATTAGAGCCCCGATGTCTGTAAAACACGGTGTGATCTCCATTGCATTGAGAATAACCCATATCACACACTGCACGCCTGAATCTGTCAAACCATGCTCGTGGTGACTGTTTCAGACCATAAAGTGATTTCTTCAGTTTGCACACCTTTCCCACGGTTTGTTCATTTGCAAATCCAGGTGGAATCTCCATATAAACCTCCTCTTGTAAGTCACCATGAAGAAATGCATTCTTCACATCTAACTGATGAAGGGGCCAACCAAAGTTTGCTGCACATGATATCAAAGTCCTCACTGTGCTCATTCTTGCCACAGGTGCAAATGTTTCATCATAGTCAATTCCATACGTCTGACTATACCCTTTCGCCACCAATCTTGCTTTGTACCTATCCACCTTTCCTTCCGGGGTCTGTTTCACTGTGAAGACCCATTTACAACCCACTGCCTTCTTTCCCACTGGGAGGTGAACAAGTTCCCATGTCTTGTTCTTTTGAAGAGCACTCAACTCCTCCTTCATTGCATCCTTCCACTTTGGATCTTGTTTAGCACACCTCCAGTCCTTCGGAATAGACACTGCTTGTAATGATGCAATAAATGTCCTATATGCAGGTGAGACACTAGAATATGAAAGGTAACTGGCAATGTCAGACTCATAACCATAACGAGATGGAGGTTTTCCAGCATTGACTCTAGAATCTCTACGTTGTGCAATAGGCAAATCTACATGATCAAGGTTGGGAGAGACATTACCGGTCGGAGTCGATGAGGTTGAAGGAGAGGGGTCCAAGGATGGGATTGGAACTGGAGTATTAGACACTTGTTCAGGTTGTGGCTGCTCCCCCTGCTTTCTAGACCGCTTTCGGTGGTATACTATGATCTGTTTCTCCCCCTGCTTATCATTCTCCTTATCTTCCACACCTCTAGTGGGACAAGGAATTGTCCCAACAATCACCACCTCATTGTCATCACCATTATCAACCATCTCATTGTCCTCCTGAGCATCTTCAACCACCACCTCATCGTCATCACCATCATCCACACCTTGCTGGCCGACCACATTACTCCCCCCATTCTCATTGGCATCACTATCCAACGTCTCAACAGCCTCCTCCGTACGAGCTGAAATTGGAACTGGAATGGTTCCAATAATTACCTCTCCTTGAGTACCACTACCATCATTACCACTACCATCATTGTCATCACTCATTCCACATTCATTCTCCCCCTCTCTACTGTCACATTCTGTGACTGGAGAGAACTCCTCCAAAAACTGATTAAGATCACCCTTCTCTTTGTAGTATGGCTCAAACTCTCTAAATGTCACATCCATGCTCACAAACAATCGTTTTCCAACAGGATCCCAACACTTGTACCCCTTCTGTCTGGAACCATAGCCAATAAATATGCACTTGACTGCTTGAGGATCTAACTTGCCCACCGAAGGTCGATGATCCCTTACAAAACAAACACAGCCAAACACTTTGGGTGGAACTCTATACTCTTGCTTGCCTGACAGAAGCTCATATGGTGACTTCATACCAAGGATTCTGGATGGCATACGATTGATAAGGTATGCAGCCGTCATCACCGCCTCACTCCATAAATACTTAGGCACATTCATCTGAAACATCATTGACCTTGCCACCTCCAGTAAGTGTCGGTTCTTCCTCTCTGCTACACCATTCTGTGGGGGGGTACCCGGACAAGTAGTTTGATGAATGATCCCTTGATCGGATGTGTATGACATAAACTCATTGTTGACATATTCTGTTCCATTGTCACTACGTATGATCTTCACCTTTGCATTAAACTGATTAGTGACCAATTTGTGAAAGTCCTGAAAGCACCGAAGAACCTCATTCTTGTGCTTCAGCATATAAATCCAGGTCATACGAGTGTAGCAATCGATAAAGGTGACAAATGACTTGGCTCCACTCACAGAAGCAACTGAACAAGGACCCCATACATCAGAATGTACTAACATGAAAGGTTCACAACTCCGAAGACCAATACTAGGATAGGTGGATCTCGTATGCTTTCCCAACTCACATGCATCACACACAAGTCTACTCTTGTCCACCCCTTTAAATGATTCTGGGTATAACTTACTTAAGGTGTCAAATGACGGATGTCCCAACCGACAATGGAGTAACACAATTTTCTTCTCAGCTTCTCCTGCATTTGCAACCATTGCTAACTCCTCATGGTTGATGAACCACAACCCATTACGCCTGATTCCAGTCCCAATCCTTCTCCCAGTTCCCCTCTCCTGAAAGACACAAGAGGTTTCATCAAAAATAACTGTGCACTTGAATTGATCAATTAGGGAACTAACAGACAGAAGATTGACTGGAAATGAAGGAACATGCAACACCGATGCAAGACTAAGAGATGGTGTACACTCTATAGACCCTACACCATGGACAGGCTGAGATGTGCCATCAGCAGTTTGAACGGATTCAGAATGTGAATATGGACTATATGTTGTGAAGGAGTTAGATATGCCAGTAACATGCTTGGATGCTCCTGAGTCTATGACCCACTCTACTTGATGCCTACATGTGGATGCAAGTGCCTGTGCCTGAGTACCTCCGTCCATATGGACGTAGTTGGCAACATTACCGAAGTGACTGATGGGTGCTCCCATCTCCGCAACCGCAGCTGCAGGTTTTGCTTCTCTTTTCCTCGCAACTTCTAGCTCAACGGACATCTCATCCACCTTGAGCCTTAACTCTTTATTAGTAGACATGAGAGCAAAGAGCAATGTCTCCAAAGCATGGATCTTTGCCTCCAGCTGCTTCACCAACTCGACTTTTTCCACACTCAACTCCCCACTCTTCTCCTCTAGTTCAGCATCCGGGGCCTCTAACTCGGCAACCCGTTTGACCGCAGCCATCACCTCTGCTGAACTCATCACCTTCACCTCACTCTTTGCAATGAGTGAATCAACTTCACTACAACATGTTGCTATAGCAGCTTCTCCCCCCTTCATCTTGACATCCATCTCAACTAGGCTCATACTGACTAATCACACATGCAGCCTCCTCTTTCAGATGATCTAAACCCTATCAAACAGTTCAGAGGTCCCAACAAATATCCCCTGTACCGGATGGTCCGGAATATTTCCGGATGGTCCGGACCCAAACAGAGGACCCCCACCGGACTGTCCGGGTCACCTCCGGACTGTCCGGTACTTCACCTTCTCTTCTCTTTCCTCCAGCTCGCGGTCAACACAGCTGAACAGCCACGCACAGCAGGACGCTCCTCTCTTCTTCACACGAAAGCAGCCCCCAGCACTGCTCTCCAATCCTCTCCACAAATCGAATCCACGGCAACAGCAGACAACACACGCAGCAAGCAGCCAAGGCACCACCGAAGCTTCCTCCTTTTCTTCCCCTTTTCCTTTTCTCTCTCCTGCACTTCACTCACACGAGCAATACACCAACAAGAGCACAGCTTCAGCAATCAATCAGCAGCAGTACAGCTCGCCCTGCACCCGCGCATCCAGCACCAGCCCTCCTGCGCGCGACGCGACCAGCACCAGCTCGGCCCGCGCTTGCGCGCCTCTGCACCGCGCCACCTGCCGCCTCAGCAAGCCGCGCACGCGCCAAGCCTGCCGCGCCCGCGCAGCTCGCTGCGCCAGCCCGCGCCGAGCCGCCGCGCCCGACGCGCTCACGCGCACCACCGCGCCGCCGACGCGCCGCCGGCGAGGTACGGGACCCTAACCCTAGCTCTGTATACCATGTTGTATTTGGGGGAAAATGGAGCTTCTTGCTCCCCCACACAGCCATCTCCCCATTATATTCATCAATTTACATTTTAGTCCCTTACATTTACACATATTACATCAACATCAATTATCCTCTAAGTACTGGAGTTTACACAGCTCTGGAGTAATAAGCCCTTCAAACACATTTGCGCCAAGGGAAAGTAGCCTGATGTTATCAAGATACTGTACCCAGTTGAGGTTGCCCATGAACTGATTATATCTGATATCCAAAGCTATAAGACTTGATGCATTGAAAAAAGCGGTAGGGATACCACCTGATAAGGAATTCCCAGAAAGGTTAAGAAACTGGAGCATCCCTGTACCGTTACAGTCTGGTATAGATCCATTGAGGTTGTTATTGGATACATCTAAAAGTAGCATCCCTGTCAATCTACAAATTTGTGGATGAATTTCACCAGACAGATGGTTGCCAGCAAGATTCAGGACTCTCAGTGAAGAAAGATTCCAAAATGAAGTGTCAAGTTTACCAGACAGCTTGTTATCATGCAAATCAAGGACTTCTAGTCCTCCTGACAGATTTCCATGAATTGTTCCTTCAAACTTGTTACCGTCCAGGTACAACTGTGACAATATTGCTGATAGATTATTCATCCCACTAAAAAGAAGACCACCAAGCTTGTTGTTTGAGACCTTCAGGATTACCAGCATAGAATTACTAGTGAATATGCAGGATGGTATTTCTCCAGAAAATTTGTTGTTTGATATGTCCAGGTATCCTATGGCACCCATTCGGCACAAAGACGTCGGTATTTGTCCAGAAATATCATTATTGGAAATATCTCGAACATACAAACCTGGAAACACTGAGCTAATGTTTCCCGGTAGCTGTCCTGCTATATAGTTCATGGATACGTTGATTGATTGGAGCGAATTTTGGTGATACCATATTGGACCTAATGACCCGGTGAGTGAGTTATTTGCTAAATCAAGATCAACTAGTGTTGCTTCCTTTGTGAACAACCAATTGGGCATTCTCCCCAGTAAGTTACTGTTTGACAAATGAAGTACCTCTAAATGATGTTGTGTGCGTAAAAAATGAGGTTCTGCGATAATGTCCTTATCAATGTCACAACCGGAGAGTATTAGTTGTTTCAGCTGGAATGGGGGTATCCATCCGGGGCTATTGATATCAACAACTAAATTGGCATTGACTGAAAAGTCTATTTCTTTGAGTTTTGTGAGCTTTCTCAGCCAAGTAAAAGAAAATGTACCATTCAATTTATTTCTGGAGAAACAAAGGGTCTTGAGTGACAAAGACAAACTGGAACTTGGATTTATAGGAATAGGTCCTTCAAGAAGATTGTTTGACAGATCTAACAATTCAATATGTGGAAGTGAAAACAAGAATGATGGTAGGCTTCCACTGAACTGGTTTGAACTCAAATACAATTCTCGTAATGTCGGAAGCTTTTTGAATACTGCAAAAATGGTAAAGCATGTAAATCCTGTAGACAAATATGACATTGTTTTTCATGATATAAGTACGCAGGAAATGTTTGTTCTAGTACCTTGTTCATTTGGAAGAACTCCACTCATGAGATTGTTACGGAGATCTGAAACTTCAAGTGGAACTGGTTCCGAAGATAAACTTACAGAGAGATGTCCTTGAAAAGAATTATACGAGAGATCTAAGATCTTGAGGTTGGGAAGCGAAAATAATGATGCTGGAAGGCTTCCATTGAATCCGTTGTCACTCAGATTCAGTGTCCTGATGTTTTTGAGAGCTGTGATGCATGCAGGGGATATAATTATTACTAACAGTACATACTTAAATGAAGTTATATCTGGTGTATTTTACCTTTAACCGGAAGAGATCCACTGATGCCGTTAAATCTGAGATCTAATACTTCAAGTGCGATTGGTCCTGATGATGAATTAATTGGAATACTTCCTGTGAACCTGTTGTCTGAGAGATCTAGAATCTTGAGACGAGGAAGTGCAAATAACGATGCCGGGAGGCTTCCCGTGAGTTTATTTGTACCCAAATTCAATTCTTGCAAGTTTTTAAGGCATTCAAAAGCTGCAAAAATGGCGGTTGCATAAATTTGAATTCAATGTGAACCTTAGTCGTATTAGTAGTGACCAATGAGTGGAGTAAATTTTTGTACCTGAAGGTGGAAGACCACCAGTTATGTTGTTCCATTTGAGAGCTAAGACTTCAAGTGAAACAAATTTATTAATAAATAGCAGGTAGCTCCCTTCCAACCCATTGCCACTGAGGTCGAGATATCTAAGCTTGGTTAGTCCAACTGAGCCTGCAGATTGAGTTAAAACTAAGGAAATCAAAAGCAGCCTGGCCAATCCCTAGAAATGGAAGCTGAAGCATGAACATACCTTCCAAGCTTATCAAACTGGGTGAATTCCATGATAAGTCTAGGAACTCAAGCTCATGAAATGCAGAAAACACCGTGAAGTTTAAATACCATACAACATCTGCAGTTGATATGCTCGAAGGCCAATGCAGAGAAGCAAGGTCAAGACGGGATATTCGCTTGGTGTTATTATTGCACACCACACGTTCCCAGGAGCAGCAATCATCATCCAGTCCCCATGAATCAGGCACCGTCGAGGCGTGAACCCTGATCAGAGAAGATTTGATATCCATTAGAGCAGCCCTCTCTTCCAGGAAGCAGGCAGATGAGGGCATGTGAAACATGGACGGCAAAACGCATAGGAGCAGGGACAATGATGATCCCCATGGCAAGTAGCTGCGCATCCCTGCCTCCTCCTGAGCCCAGGCCTGGGTTAGAGGATGCAGGTTTGAGTGTGAGGCGAATGATGGTTGGTTTCATGCAGAGGCTTGGAAGTAGTATCACGCATTGGTGCACGGACGTCCGGTCATACTATCAAAATGTCAAAGCTGGTTTACTTGGACCATTGACTTCGTTAATCAGCATCAATAATCTTGTGGAGAAAAACGCTCCCTTCTGGCTCAGTAGATATCAGCAGACATTTTAGACTTGACGACAGGTTGGTCAGCTGCCAGGTACCGGCTGGCTCGCTGAGCGCCCGAGCCCGTCCTGCCGTCCTGGGAGAGAGGTCCAATCTATCGCTCGTGTTTTCGAAGCTTGTCATCGGGATCGGCCGGCAAAGGAGTCGTGGGACTGGGACAGGTTCAGGGCCTTGGCCTTGCGGACAGCATGTTGGCGCGGAGAGGTCGCTGGTGAGCCGGTGATGAAGTCTCGCCGGTAAGTGTAGCTAGTGTGCCGAAGCTGAAGCCCCTCCGCTCGTAGCAGTTGGTGTACTTGTTGAAGCTCTGAAACCCACGGCCACAGAACAGTGACCCGTTTTTATCAGTTGCACTTGCGTCAACCTGTTTTTACTACTTTAGCGATTGCTGATTTTTTATTCAGAGCGTGATCCATAGAATAGGGACTCATCCTCTTTGAGTCTCGATCAGTTTTAGAAGCAATTCCAAAGTCAATTCTCATTAGGGCTTGTAGACAATCCATAGTTCCATACTGATTTATCTCCACTGAACATCTGTTTCCAATTACAAGTCATTTAACATTCTGGGTTCTTCACAATGAGCACTAAACCAGAATCTTACAAGGAATGAAAGCCATGCACCTAAACAAAATAGCCATATTCTCTTTAGCTCATCAAACTCCTTGAACTCTTTAGCTCATCAAGTTACTAATGCTCTCAACTTGTTCATTCTATTCAGAATAACGAACTTTAACACTTTTATCACTCCACCTTTGGTCGTTAGCAGTGTCTTAAATATTGCCTCCAGGTAGCTTTTGGGATGCTTCACACCGATGCATTCGTATAACACTGCACATGAATAAACATGGAAAGCAAGGGACCTGCAACCAACAGATAACTGTTTAATATGGTTTAGTTTTCAAAAAATAAGTGTAAACATGAACAGTCTCAGGAGAAAGAAATGGGAACATTTATATAGGAACTTTTTATTACCAATTGACAAACATCAATTCAATTTGAAATTATAGACTCAATAAGTGTTATAATAGAACATAACTTCTGGTTTGCAACATATGACCCCCATACACACATATCTACAGCAAAATAAAGTGCCAACCTTGTAGTTCTTACTTCCAATTCACTCAACACAGTGCTTGTGTTAGGTCATTGTGTGGATATACACTTTCAATAAATCAATGGTACTGCAGTTTCAAACTTAATGGAATTGTTCAAGTCGAGGATCATCAATATTCTCTACTCTGTAGGCTCTATATTGGTCATTTAATAGACAATATATCCAACGAAAATGAGGACAGGTAGGTTCAAAATAGACTTATAGATTGACTCACCAAATAGTAAATATCAACCTCAGCACTGTAGTAGCAAGTTATTATACTATCACAACAACCAACGTAAACAGTTTGGTAGCATAGAGCTTAGAAACGCGATGCAAGAGAACTTCCCTCTACGATCCACTAAAATAACTATGCAATAAAGCCCATTCACATGACATGGATCGATCAAGTTCAGGAGGCAAGAAATGCATCCCAAACATATCATAGGTTCTTCATCACAGAAACTCAGCAATTAATAAAACAAATGCTAAGATGGATGGCATAGCAAGTAGCCAAAATCAACTTCTGACCAGATAAACCGTGTGAAGAAGTAGGAATCCTTGCACAGAAAGAAAACAGACAAAGAAACAGTATGTTAGTAAACATGATGAACGTTTCTAGTTCAAAGGAGGACATATAAAATGGGCCCGAGGCCTATTTGGCTACTTTCTTTCCAGCACAAGTTTACCTTATCATGGTTGTTACCGTTGCACCACAGAACAACTAAAAGAACTGCATGAAGTAATGGGTATAAGATTAGTTCAGCCTCATAACTTCATACACCTAAAATAAATGTGTAGCACAACTGAAATAATTTCAAGATATGAAACACTCAAATATAAATGACATTGAAGGATTTTCTCATTATTTTGAATCTTACTCTTATTAATTGCCAGCATAACCTTTGGTTGTATGTTAGCATTTATCAACAAAACTGAAAGGACCTTATGATTTACTTTGAGGGTAAACTTTATAATTTATTACTACATGCAGTTTGCAGAGTTTGAAATTGGAAAGAAAACTAAAGGTTCTTAAGCCTGAATACATAAAAGGTACATGATAAAAGATTGTATAAACACTTTGATGTTAGTTCTGATCTCTAGCCTACCCCAACTTGCTTGGACTAGAAGGTTTCGTTGTTGTTGATAAAGAATATATAAAAAACTACACAATTAGCAATGCCCATTATTAAGAAGGCTGACAGGGGTGACCTACATGTCAGTCGCCCCTGTATTGGCACCCTGGTAGTTCCTGTTAGGTTGACATGTGAGGCATCCCTGCCAGCTCGGATTGGCATGGACATAAAAAAATGAAATTAAACCTATAGTTTTGGGTGCCGGGAATATATAGTTCCTCGATAGAATCTCTTAACATGCTACTTTAATAGTCAGCTTAAACCCGCTGTTCTTTTTTTTTAAAAAAAAATCTCTCAAAATTCATGTTGTTGAACACAAAAATTTGGCAAACTTTGAACTCACTACACTGTAGCCGAATGCAAATATTGTTTGCTTTGCCATTTTTTTTCAGCTCCGCTAATAAAACACTGAACATATAGTATATAAATCCCAGAACAATATCCAGGCAAAGATTGGGCGCCGCTCGGTAGAGTTGACAAAAACTAGCCACAAGAAGCAAAGGACCTGTGCATAATACATGATCTTTTCAGTAACTCATGTGTATTAGAGTCTCAACGAATGTCAAGTGGAGTATAATTCTGTGCAAGTGTGCAGGGAAGGTGAGCCCAGCTACAAATATATTACTAGAATATCCAAATGAACAGTTTTAAGTATCAAAGGAAAATAAATATGAATCAAGAAAGCAACTTTAAACTGTTTCAATATAAAAGATAAATTATGAATCATGTCAGGCTCAGATTAGCTACACAAGTAATGAAAATCAATCGATAAGGATACAGAAACTCAAAACAATGGGAATGAGACTAATGTACCGGACGCTAGGCCGGCGTGGAAAGAGCTGCAGTTGAAATAACATTCCGGTTCTTCACAAAAAGCACTATACAATCTCACAATGAACGAAATAATGGGCCATGCACCTATACAAAATAGTCATGTTCTTGAACTAAAGTTCTACTACTCTCAACTTGCTCATTCTATTCCGAATAACATAAACTTTAACACTTTTATCACTCCTCCTTTGGTTGTTAGCAGTGTCTTAAACATTGGCTCTAGGTAGCGTTTGGGATGTTTGACACCGGTGCATTCGAATAACACAGCACATGAATAAACATGGAAAGGAAGGGTCCTGCAACAAAGAGATAACTGTTTTAAGTACATGAAGAGCCTCAGGATAAAAGAAATGGGAGATTCAAAGTACGATATTTTTGGCCTATTCTTTTATTATTTATTGACAAGCACTAATTCAATATGAAATTATAGACTCAATATGCGGCCTAACATCACATAATTGCTGGTTTACAACATATATGCCCCTCAGACATACATATCCACAGTAAAACAAAGTGCCAAGCTTGTAGCTATTACTTGTATTATCCAATACACGCTACACGATGCTTGTGAGGTTGTGCATGATTTAAAAGGTTAGAAAATTTTCTATAACTTAACCTATATATTGGACATTTAATAGACAAGACAGACACTGAAAATGAGCACAGGTAGGTACGAAATTGATCTACAGATTGGCTCCCTACATCAACACTGTGGTAGAAAGTTGTACTATCAAAACAACCAACGAAAAAAGTTTGGTAGCAAAGAGCTTAGAAACGCAATACAAGAGAACTTCCCTCTACAACCCGCTAAAATAACTATGCAATGAAGGACATGGATCAATCAAATTCAGGAGGCACGAAATGCATTCCGAACATATCATAGGTTCTTCATCAAAAGAAATTCAGTGTCAATAAACCATATGCTAAGATGGATGGCATAGCAGGTAGCCAAAATCAACTACTGACCAGATAAACCGTGTGAAGAAGAAGTAGGAGTCCTTGCAGAAAAGAAAAGAAAATGTATCTTAGTAACCGTGATGAATGATTATTGTCCAAAGGACAGCCTATAAAAGAGACCTATTTGGCTATTTCCTTTCCAGCAAAAGTTTACCTTATTAGAGTTGTTACCGTTGCACCACAAAACAACCAAAATAACTGCATAGGAAAAAAAAAGGCATAAGATTAGTTCAGCAGCAGAACTTCGTACATCTCAATGGTGAAAATAAACGTGTAGCACAGCTGAAACAATTCGAAGGTATGAAACACTCAAATATATATGTATTCTTGTTAATTTGCAGCAACAAATATATTATGCTACCTTTGGTTGTACGTTGACATGTATCAACCAAACAGAAGTGCATTGCGATTTATAGGGTACACCTTAAGATTTATTACTATATACAGTAAATCAGATCAGATAACTGAAGGTTCTTAGGACTAACTACAGAAAGCTACATGATAAAAGATTGTATTAACATTCCGTACTAGTTGTCATCACTAGCTTACCCCAACTTACTTGGGACTAAGATGCATTGCTGTTGTTGATAAAAGACTGTATAAAATAAACCTACACATTATCATGCCCATCAAGAAACAGTAGGTTTTATTCCCCACCTCTGTCCCAATGAGAGCTGACCACATGTCACTGTGTCAGCCACCCCTGGCAGCTCGAACTGGCATGGACGTAAAATAATAAACCTATAGTTTCAGGTGTCATCGAATCTGTAGTTTCTTGATACAATCTCTTAAACATGCTGCTTTAATCGTCAGGTCAAAACAAAAAAAAACTCTCTAAATTGGGTGTGGTGAACACTAAAATGTGGCAAACTTTGAACTCACCACACTGCAGCCGAGTGCAAATATTGTTTGCTTTGCCATTTCTTTTCAGCTCTGCTGCTAAAACACTTAACATATAGTATATAAATCCCAGAATAATATCCAAGCAAAGATTGGGTGCCACTCGGTTGAGTTGACAAAAACTAGCCACAAGAAGCAATAGACCTGCGAATAATACATGATGTTTTCAGCAAGTCTAAGTGTGGTACAGCCTCAACAAATCTCAAATGAGCTCATTCTGTACAGGGAAGGTCATCTCAGCTACAAATATAAGTTTGAAAGGAAAATAATATATGAATCAAGAAAGCAACTTTAAATTGTCACAGTATAAAAGATAAATTATGAATCATGCCAGGCTCAGATTAACTACACAAGTAATGAAAATCAATCAATAAGGATACAGAAACTCAAACCAATGGGTATGAGACTAATGTACCGGACACTAGGCCGGCGTGGAAGGAGCGGCAGCGGAAGATGTTGCCCCCAGTGGCCTTAATTTCTTGCAAGGCGAGCAAGACGGGTCGGAGGGGGCTTCGGACCAGAGCGTTCCATATAGCCTCGAGTTCCTCCATACCCTGCCCCGTTGGCTCCACCAGATCCTCAGGGCTCAGTGGCGCGATCCACCACTTGGACTCGGGATCAGAAGGGGGCTCAGCGCAGGACACGCGCAGCCGTATCGCTTGCCTGCCCTTGGGGAGGCGTAGGGCACCGGCATTGGCGTGCCTCCACATCGATCCGGAGCTCATAGCCCCGGTGGACGAATGCCCGACGGAAGATGACAGGGCGATCGCCGTCCTCATGGCTAGAAATTTTTGCGCGGATGCCTGCGACGGGGAACGCAGGGAGGCACGGATGGTGGTGAAGGCAACGGGATGCGCGGCGGTGGATCGCCAACAAACGCGATCCCCGGAGAAATCCGGCGGCATCATAGGAAGGGGACAGCGACCAGCGGGGGCGTAGTCGAGTGTGTTGCGGCGAGCTCGCGATGTTAACCTCGCCGCCGAAGGATAGCCGCCGTCTCGGCGCCGGGCGGCTAGATGGAGGCGGCGCGAGCGGATAGAGGCGCTGTTGGGTTGGGCCGTATAGGAGCCAGGCAAGTGAGTAAGGGGCTGATTGGTTAGGTGCATATGGGGCAACCAGGCCCGCCAGATGCAGGAGAGCCATGTTTGGATGGCTGGAGGCTCCATTGGGCCAGGCCCTGGCGATGCAAGCGTGTGGGCCAGGGTGCGGAGAAATCGACCGTTTCTCCAGAGCCTGGTTGGCCTCGTGCAAGCGGCAAGCGGCAAGCGGATGCGTTTGTCTCAAAAAAAAAAAGGCAAGCGGATGCGTTGCACCATGCAATTGTGCATGGTGCAAAAATCGACCGTTTCTCCAGAGCCTGGTTGGCCATACTAGTTTGTACTCGCTTGATGCGGAGAAATCGACCGTTCTCCAGAGCCTGGTTGGCCTCGTGCAAGCGTGTGGGCCAGGGTGCGCGGTCCGTGAGAGCGGAATTCGTGGATGCAGACGACCAAACACCGTTTATGTGAAAGGGGTCTTGGCCTAGTGATTAAGACATCTGAGTAGCACCTCTCAGGTCCTGGGTTCGACTCCCTGTGGGAGCGAATTTTCAAGGATTTAACGGTATTTGTTCTTTCAGTGGTAGGCGACGCTCCCGTCGACAGTGAAGCGCCAGTGGTGACTTCGTATCTCTAGATTTGCCGGCTCAGCCTTCGAAGATGCTCATAGGGGTAGGGTTTACGTACCTGTGTTTATAGGGGTGAGTGTGCGTGCATTGTGAGTGTCTGAGTTGTACTGTGTAATCTCAAAAAAACAACCAAACACCGTTTCTTCTTGGGCCTGGCTGCATGGAGACTGCAACCAATCATTCGCACCTTGCACACATCGAGCCTGGGCCGCGGCAGCCTGGCTGGCGAATGCGAGCCAGGTTCCGCTCGAGAACCAATCAGCCCCTAAGGGACTCGTCAGATACGAGTATTCTTTTCCAATACGAAAACAAATACAAGTGTCAGATACGAACCGAATAGCTCGAAATTTAGGATGAGTGGTACTATTATGTCTCGAACAGTCAAACTGTGTTTGTGGAAGTAGTATTCACCGCTGAACGAGTTTCAGTAATTTTGGAGTAGACATGACATAAAGAAGAAACTCTTTGAGAACAAACCGTGGCAGAAAGTTTTCGAGTACAAACTGTCAAATGTTCCTGCAAGCGGCAAGCGGATGCGTTGCACCATGCAATTGTAATAATAATAAAAAAACGCTATAACCAGAGACGAACTGATGGCGATGAGAACACCAAATGCTGCTTATGCCGTTTACGCTGGGGTCATTTGATATCGCCAAGCATCCGCCTGAACAACGAGTCATTCTGCACCGACGAGTTTGGACTTGTGAACTCGCCGGATTTGCTGCGCTGCCGCTTCAAAGTGATCGGTGGCATCAGGCAAATTCTGAAACTCCCGCAGAGCAAGATGGTTGCCGCCTTATTTCCTCAGCTCGCCTGTTTGCACTGGCATAAGATATTCAGACAAGCGCTGTCAGGTCCTTCGAAATTTGGTTTAGAGGTGGCTGAAGACGACGATTATGTTTGCCCGATCTGTGCACTTGCAGCACTAGCAGAGTGCCAAATGCGTCGTCTGCGCCACGAGCAGAGGCAGTCAACCCTGAAATCTTGAATGGATTCGACGTAATTTGGCCGTAACTCGTCAGTTCATTGCTCCTCCAAATTCTTGTCACGTTTAATCAAAGCATGGTTAAATTGTGCAGGTCACCATACTGGATTTTCGCAAACCAGAAGTATGATCTCCGTGATCACAGCAAGTTCACCGTCTCGAAGATTGACATGCCATCAGCCGTCCCAGAGTTCTGCTGCGGCCGATGCTGGCTGGCTGGCCGGACAATCAGTGCTTCACGGCATCCTTCGCCGTCGCTGCCGTCTCGCTGACATGTTTCTCGGGGTCGGAGGTGGAGGTCCCGGTGCTGGCGTGCACTGACAGGACTAAGATGCCATGAAACAGGGCCTCGCAGAAAACCATCATTGACCACGAACATCTGCACACGCCGCTCTTGGTGATGCAGTCTTTGCAACGAATATTCGATCGCTACCAGTAGTCGCGATGCAAATCAGGGTGAATTTTGTAAAACGTGTTTGATCGCAGTCCAACGAACGGTGGCCGCGGCGTGC
The DNA here is from genome assembly GCA_012490785.1 of Eragrostis nindensis. NCBI lineage: Eukaryota > Viridiplantae > Streptophyta > Magnoliopsida > Poales > Poaceae > Eragrostis > Eragrostis nindensis. The sequence continues at coordinate 652,264 of JAAXCT010000116.1, read as the reverse complement.
GACCTCCCTGCTTCCCCTCCGTTTGCCGGCGGCAGGTCGTGTCGTGGATGCTTATGCCCCGGTGCCCCTGACGTGTTCCAGGTCTTCACCGAGCGCGAGGACACCGGCGGGAGGCTGGGCACGCAAGACGGACTCCCCTCGAGGCCCGCCACAGCCCGACAGCGTCGTCTCGCGTTTGCCGTTCTCTATCGCCGCTGCGCGACATTGATCGTCCTGTTGGTGCGCGGGCTGAGCTCCTTGCGGCGGACGTCCTTGACATGAAGGGCGCGGGATGCATGCACCTCGACGGCGGGCAAGGTGGACCACTGCTACCGCTGGGAGCGGCGCATGAGATGAGGTGCCGCACTCGGCCACACAGGTGAACCGCTGCAGAGCTGCTTCAGTTCAGGGTTTCAGACTTCGATGTTTTTATACACGACGATGTTTCAGACTTCAGACGTTGATGCGCGCGGTTGCATCAGTTTGTTCAGTCTGACGGCACTAGCACGAGCAGCAAACCTAAACGCAAAGCCGGCTCTTGATGGCGCCAGCCTCGACCTGAACACGCCACTCAGCGCCGATGAGTTCGGTGTAACTCCCCTCACCCATGCCCACCCAAAGCACCCAATCACCTCATTTTTCTAGTACAAATCATTCAGCAGCTTTAGGCAAGCGACATTAGTTTTCTTCATGGGAGATGCTGACCCCGGGCCTTGTTATCGACGGGTTGCCGTGATCCCGCCGGGGTTCGACGGTAAATAAGAGCTGCCAATTCCATGCGATTGGTTGGCTCGCATCGGACAAGATCCAGCGGCCATATTTTTGTGTGCTCGCGGACGCTTGCAGCTTGCACTTGCGCATGATCTGCAGACAAGTGGGGCCCAGGTCCTTAAAGCCCGGTTCAAAGTTCAGAAGTGGTTGAAGGAGATAATGATCTTTTTTGCTCGATCCATGCTATCCTATTCACACCGAACTGTTTTTCTTGACGTTCTCATCTTCTTCAGGCAAAGCTACTTGCAGGCTGCAGCTGCTCCGCAAGTGGAGAGCTAGTTAAACTGGAACCGGATCCTCTGACGTGACATCAGAGGGACTCCGTCGCTGACATGTGGGCTCAGCGGTGTCTGACCCCACAGGTCAGCGACCCCCTCCCCACGTCAGAGGATCTCATTCCGTCAGACTCGGAGTGGTCGCCGAATTCGTCGTTGTCACCGCCACTGGTGGTGTTTGGATCACCATGACTAAAGCTAGCCTGACTAGTTTTAGTCACTTTTAGAGACTAAAGTTCCAAACAGGGGGGACTAAAAGGGACTAAAACTAGTCAGGCTAGTTCTAGTAGGAGAGGAGGGACTAAAAGGTTTTAGTCTCTAGTCACCTGACTAGTTTTAGTCAGGGTATCCAAACACCACCTAACAGAAAAGCGGAGCCACCCAGCTCATCCGACGGAATTTTGCCATTTCTTAAGAGTCCATCCGTCGTGTTTGCAGCTAAAATTCCGAGGCGATGCGTCCTAATTCCTGTCGCGTTCTCGTTGTCAATGTCGCATCTGAACGTTCAAGGGTACAAGAATCTTGCCGTCAGAAAGAGGAGCTCGTGCCGCCGGCCGGCGCAAGTTGGCATGCGGCTTTTTTCCACGGGAAGAGAGTTCAGTAAGCGAACGAGTGACCGTTAAGTTGATGAGACTCTTGACCATGCGAGCGAATTATCCTTCTGCACTGGACGACGCATCCCTTTTGATTAGCAGAATCCGTTGCGGTTAGCTTCACTGCTTCACGATCCTGAAGCAAAACACCACCACTTGCGGCAAATCCATGGACTCGTGAATCCGTCTCGCCGTCGTGCAGTAGCAATCAGCAGCACGAGCTTGCCACGTCACATTGTCACTGCACGTGCCGCTGGACTCGAGACTCGTTATCGGCTTGTCCCGATTTGGATAAGGGAAGACTGTTTTACGCCCGCAAGTCACGAACTGCTAATCCACTGTTACCCCCCGCAACCCACGCGATCTGATTGGCTGATTGAGTTGCCCGCCTCGTTCATCTTCGGCAACCCAAAGCCACCGATACCTAAAAAGAAATTCCTTCTTTTGCGGAGAACGGCGGCGAAAAATCTCGCCCCGGCGCGGATAGGCAAGAGCACACGGACAAGGCGACGGGCATTGACTTCCACGCCCACCTCCCCCTCCCTCCCTCCCAATCGGATCCGCCCGTGCTCGCCTATAAACTCTCCGTCTCTCTCGCCGGGGTCCAGCACTCAACTGCCACCTATTTGTTTGACGCCGTCTCTTTTCCTCCCTTCCCACTCTCTGCTCCCACCCATCTCGTCCTGCTTCGCTGTGCGGCCGCGCCGGCCGGATCATGGCCGGGGACGGGGAGGAGGTGTACGTGGCGGCCATCGATCAGGGCACTACCAGCACCAGGTTCATCATCTACGACCGCCACGCCAAGCCCGTCGCGTCGCACCAGCTCGAGTTCAAGCAGCACTACCCTGAAGCAGGGTGAGTGGACGACTCTGTTTCTTCTTTGGGCGTTGATGGATTGAGTAGTTGTTTTCCTTTTCAAGGATTATGGTGTGATCTGTGAAATGATCTGTGGGTTGTGAGAATTCTGCACTGTTGGTTGATTTGGAGGGAATCAGAGAGTTGTTAGTCTGAAGATATTAGCTTTGTGTTTGTAATGTTTTGACCTGATTGCGTGAAAGGTTCAGTCTTACCTGTTAAGACCTGTATGCGTCACATGTTTGCCCAGCTAGTCTCTACTCGACGAAGTAGTGAAGTAGGGTCACTGCCAAAAAAAAAAAAAAGAAACAAAGAAAGAAAGAAGGTGAAGTAGGGTCATTTTATGAGCTTCTCTGATGATTTTTCACAGATATATCGGCTTGCGGGGCACGATTTGAGTTGGAGGTTGGAGTTTATTATATCATAATCCACGTGAGCACGGTTACTAAAAGTATCTCCACAAGGACTGGATTAATCCTCTGCTAGACCATTTTTGTGCCTTTAAAGTAGCCAACTGTGCTTTGATTTCAGTTACCCCTTTCAGTGTTCATGGGAAATTTTCTAGCAAACTGACCCAACCTTAGCTGTATTGCTATTCTACTAGTGATTTTCTTCGAACTTTCAGGAGTGTTGACTTTTTGACTTATTAGCTTCAAGATTGTGTTTCATGCCTGTAACTGCTTGATTTTTTTAGGAACTAATATCTTTATTCCACTTTAATTTTCAATTATCTGTTGATACGTGAAAGAGAGGTCACCAGCACACTGAACTATGGCCTTACGTTGTGATGTTCTATGCCCTTGGCTCTATTTATTGTAACCTGTACACTCTAGTGATAAGATGATGATTTTATATTCATTTGTTTTGAGGCATAATTTTATGTTTTGTTGTTTGTCGATAACCTCTTATTTTTCTTCTTTGTATGCTTGTTTGAATTACTAGATGGGTTGAGCATGATCCGATGGAGATTATAGAGACTGTGAAGGTGTGCATGGCGAAGGCAGTTGACAAAGCCACAGTTGATGGATGCAATGTCGATGCTGGTTTAAAGGCTATTGGGATCACAAATCAGAGGGAAACTACTGTTATGTGGAGTAAATCCACTGGTCGTCCCCTGTACAATGCCATTGTGTGGATGGATGCTCGCACAAGCCCCATTTGCAGGTCTTCTTTTTTTTCCATCTCCCATTGTTTGTTAACATCTTGATATTGTCTGGTGTTCTCATCATGCTTCAACTATACAGGAGATTGGAAAATGAGCTACCAGGTGCCCGGACCCATTTTGTAGAGACATGTGGGTTGCCAGTTAGTACCTATTTCAGTGCTCTAAAGTTGTTATGGTTGATGGAAAACGTGGATGCTGTCAAGGATGCAGTCCGGACTGGTGATGCCTTGTTTGGCACAATTGACACCTGGTTGATCTGGAACCTTACTGGAGGCGTCAATGGTGGGCACCATGTTACAGACTGCTCAAATGCATCTCGCACGATGCTTATGAATTTGAAGACACTTGATTGGGACAAGCCAACACTTGATGCGTTAGGAATTCCTGCTGAGGTTTTGCCAAAGATTATTAGTAATTCAGAGAAGATTGAGGTGGTTGCCACTGGGTTTCCCTTGGCAGGCGTCCCCATCTCAGGGTGTCTTGGAGATCAGCATGCTGCAATGCTTGGGCAGCTGTGCCAGAAGGGTGAAGCAAAAAGTACATATGGAACTGGTGCCTTCATCCTTCTCAACACAGGGGAAGAGGTTACCCGGTCCTCCCATGGTCTTCTTAGCACAATTGCTTACAAACTCGGCCCAAGTGCACCCACTAATTATGCTCTCGAAGGCTCCATTGCTATTGCTGGTGCAGCAGTTCAGTGGCTGAGGGATAGCCTTGGAATCATTCAGACAGCAGCTGAAATTGAAAAGTTGGCTGAAACTGTGCAGGATTCTGGTGGGGTATACTTTGTTCCAGCATTCAACGGGTTGTTTGCGCCATGGTGGAGGGATGATGCAAGGGGTATCTGCATAGGAATCACAAGATTCACGAATAAAGGACACATTGCCCGAGCGGTGCTGGAGAGTATGTGCTTTCAGGTGAATGATGTACTCAGCTCCATGCACAAGGACGCTGGGGAAGCAGGAGAAGTGAACAGCGCAGAAGGAGAGTTTTTGTTGCGAGTTGATGGTGGCGCTACTGTTAATAATCTCCTCATGCAGATCCAGGTAAAACAATATTCTCCTTACCAGACTTTTTACAAAAAAATTAAAAAAAAACTAACACTAGCCTTTCAGTGGGAACATTTATTACATCGCAAATATGAATATTTTTTATGGATGTCTGAATTAGAGCAAGTAACATTGCAAATTGAAACTGCCACTAGGAAATCAAGATATAAGCTCAAAAGTTCATGATTTTATTGCTGCATGGCCTGGCTTGCTGGAAACAGCAGGTGCGAGATGTTCCCCCACACTGCCCTACTTCGACCAGGTATACTTGACATTAGTGAAACATCAACTGTTACTTTGTGGGAAGATGAATACCTACTTCAACCAGGTATACTTGACACACACTGTCAGACAGCAGTCACAGCACTATACTGTAAGACTTAGTCTAGGGGTGAAAACGGAACGGGAAATTCCCGTCCCGTCCGATGACTGTTACCTGTTTTTTCCCGATCGTTCCCGTCCGGCTTTGAAAATGTGAAAATGAAAACGGTTAGGGGGTTTTCCCGACCGTTCCCGTCCGTTTTCACCCCTAACTCAGTTCATGTAATAATCTGTACTTCCTTGGGCAAAGCTGCAGTGAAGTGCAACCGACGTCATTATAATTATGAACTACCTCATCTGTGAATGAAACGTTTGGCTTGTTACCTGCATCATCCTGTGTAGATAGCTTTGACCTTTGTGAAAGCAGCTTGCAAAATGTAGAAAGCAGTATAAGACATGATATTCTTGACTAACGGTATAAGTTTATTCTTACCGTTTAGTGCAGCAAGCTATTTCGGCAGAGCCGGTGTTCTATATTTTTCTTACAAATGTTAAGTTTCTTTGAGTTTTCACCAGATCACCGGCAATGTTCCTCTTGCAGGCTGATTTATTAGGTAGCCCTGTTGTCAGGCCAGCTGACATAGAGACGACAGCCCTTGGTGCTGCGTATGCTGCTGGGCTAGCTGCGGGGGTCTGGACCAAGGAACAAGTATTCGCAGGTTTGCATAAGGAGAAGACAACAGTTTTCCGCCCCAAACTGGATGAGACCCGTAGGAAGAAAAGAGGAGATTCATGGTACAAGGCTGTTTCAAGATCATTCGATTTGGCTGATCTATCCCTTTAGGTTGGAATAGGTGGGCATGGGTTGATTTGGCTGGTGGGTTCCAGCCCTGTGTATCTCTATTCATTAGCCCACGCTGTTCATGAATAAGCAGGCTGGTTTGTGCATGAGCTCGTGAGGAGCTCTTTTGTGTCAGGAGGGCACTTGATGATATAACTGTCGTCGCAAACTTGAGCATGTAAAAATAACCTAAATTTGCAGGAAGGGCTCGTTGGTTTATGGATAAAATGGTCACTTATTGTATTTTTATGACTGAAAAGTCACTTCTCGTATCAATTTCTTTTCGTAGATATACATCATACTTGTGTTTATCAGTTTCGATTTCTGATTTTCTTCATTGTGATTACTGTTTGCCTATTATGTTTCGGTGTTATCGCTTCAGAGTTATTTGTATGGACTTGTTTGTAAATATAAAATATACGAAAAACCATTCTGAAAAGTTGGAGGCTGCTCTTTCCGATAGGAATGGATATGTTCTTGACTCTATTATCAATCCTAGACAAATATCTCTTTCTGTCGGTTAGCTCCAAAAACAGAAGGAAGTTCTTGGGGAAAAAACTATATCATGCGTGAAGTTTTCTTTCTTGATAGGTGTTTGTTTTTAATGATTTCAAATGTATCATACATATACACGGCCCATTTGTGCAACCACATTGCACAATTGTTGATCTGACAGCAATGTTGTTGTACAAACCAGTCATTGGAGAAGCATTTTAGCCTTTGTATTACACGGGAGTGTTGCTACAGCTTTGAAATACAACACACACACCCAAAAAAAAATTGCAGGAAAACAAACCCAAACACACGTCCATCTGTCTTCAGTTCTTTGCGGAGATTGCTAAGATCCAAACAATGCGGAACTGGACTGCAAACGGATCTTGAAACAGTCACCCCCGTAGCTGATGGAACGCCAAAGCCCGAGTCCAGACTCTCTCAACTCTCTCCACCCAATCGATTCCCTTCTTCCCAGTTTTCTCCGGGACACCTTCTCCCGCAGACATACGCGATCTTAATTTCTAAGCAATTCCTCTGGAAGACAGATCTGGAGAAAATCAGGTGAGTTCTTCATCTTTTGTTGTAGATACCCCAGTTTTATTTAGAAATTGTATTGCTCGAACTTATTTTTAGAAATTGCGGCATTTGCCTGTGTGATGGCTGGAATAATTTTATGAGAAATCATGGTGTCGCTTTTGCTCTGCGAGAGGATTCTTCCTATATATAGGAACGAATTTGAATTTGAATTAGGAAGACAATACTACAGGGATTGCCTGAATTTTTATTGAAAAAGTCGGCCTGAGCATACTTTGGATGCATGTCTGAAGCCTTTCTCCTTATTAAAAGAAAAATCAAAATTCTTGACGAGCACATTGGATCAACAAAACAGCACGGGGGAAACCTCTCTGTCTATCAATTAGGCATTCCGATCCTGTTAGTCTTCATTGATTCAGGAACAACCTTCACCTTTTTTTATTTACTAAGTTATACTTACACCACCCTGACTTTTCCTTAATCTAGTTTCTTTCCTTGTCAAGCTTCGCGTATATGAGTAACTGCTTTAGGATTAAACGAAGCTAGACCCATATTACTAAGTGTTCTAGGGCGATACTTTAAGTTTAAACAGATTCAGTCCTTTGAAATGAAGTCATATTGAAGTCAAGTCTGCTTATCTATTGGTTTTCATATACAGAGGTGTCAATGACTTCTGGTCTAAACTATCAAGCTGATTTTGTAGACATGGATAAGATGATCAGATACATTACTAAAGAAATAGATTCCTTTTGGTCATCCTATGAATCGAACAATGTAAATAGGCTGTTTTCAATCCACAAAGTTCCTGAGCATATGTTTGAGGTTGACAGAAACTCATACGAGCCAATAATTTTATCGGTTGGTCCTTATCACTATGGTTCACAAAATCTGATTGCGATAGAAAAAGAAAAGTGGAGAAGTTTGGACTACATTCTGAAACTTAATAGCAAAATAGGTTTGCAGGATTACATAAAAGCAATGTCGAAACTAGCTAAGCAGGCACGAGCCTGTTATCAAGAGGACATAGTAATGGACAGAAAAGCATTTCTGCAGATGCTGTTACTTGATTCGTGCTTCATCTTAGTTAAAGTTGATGGAACTGTACTGGCTGCAAGGCCAGTCGAGAATCAGCATGAAGACACTAATCGAAGAACAGTAAACATGATTGTGGAACAAACCGGTGCCCAATCCGATCTCGTTGTCGAGAGCCAAAGAAGTAAGCATGATCTTGCAGCTGAGCATTTGGTGCGTGAAATTGAGTTAACTAGCTATCAAACTGAGACTGGATGTAATAGAATACACTGTGCTGAAAATGTCCGTCACTCATATGATTACAGCAAGGCTGGAGATCAGTATGCCAACTTTGCTTGGCATGACTTATTTTTGCTAGAAAACCAAATGCCTTTTTTTGTTATCGAGGCAGTTTATGAGTTAGCTGTAAGCAATGGACTGACACAAGCAGTACTCAGAGAAAAAATTGTTGAATGTGTGGAAGATATCTTGCGTCAATTTCCAAACGGCATCAAAGAATCTAATAGACCCAAAAAGTTTCACCATCTGCTTCACCTGTGTCACATATATTTCAGACCAAGCTGTCAATTAGTTATAATCCAGAAAAATAAGGAAGACTCAACATATTTTTGCGGTCTTCTTTATAATGTGCACAATTATTTCACTTGTGGTTCCAAACTAGATGGAAGTGAGCAAAATCTCTTACCATTCCAACAGAAAGATTGTTTCCGAGCTGGACAGTTGCCATCTCGATGGCGTAAAGCATCACAATACTATGAAGCGGGAATCAAGTTGGAGAGAAGAGTTTATGATGAAAACAATAGGCACTCTCTCTTGGACATAAAATTCAGCAGCGGAGTCATAGAAATTCCTTTTCTGGCAGTAGATGAGAATACTGAATCCCTTTTCAAGAATGTAATTGCATTTGAGCAAACAGATACTGGGTTAGGTAACGACTTCACTGCTTATATATCTGTTATGTCTCAGCTTGTCAACACAGCTGATGACGCAACGCTACTCGTGCGGAAAGGGATCATTCTCCATATGTTGGATAATGATGCTGAGGTATCACAACTATTTACTAGGCTCAGTAAGCAAATGGTTTTCTATGCTGATAAGCACTACTATCTAAAATCTTTGGGTCATGAATTGGAAGCCCACTATCAGAATCGGCTGAACAGATGGATGGCATGGCTTTGGCTTAACCATTGCAGTAATCCATGGTTGGTACTAACTGTGTTAGCAGCAGTTGTCGTGCTTCTGTGCACTGTTGTTCAAACAATATTTACTGTCTTAGCATATATTGATCCATGAGTTGCTGAATTCCCCACAATATATTTGTGTAATCTGGAGTTCTCTTTTGATCCAATACCCAGCTAAGTGATGGCATGGCATTTCTTCCACTCATAAGACTATGGAGGTAGAAAATCGCTTCTTTAAAGTTAATTATTCTTTGCAACAGAGTGATGGTATAGATGAAAAGTGCACCTAAAGTGATGGTATGGATGGAATTTTTTTTTTTTAAAAAAAATCATCCCCTTAGCATAGGTTCATAACCTGAAGGTTTTTAAATGAGTTGTTCCTCGTTTCTTCTGTTTTTTTTTTTTTGAGAAGTCCTCGTTTCTTCTGTTTTGAGCCTTGGCAATGCTGTTCCTGTCCTTATAGTATTATTTAAATGTTTTAGACCATCGGGATCATTAGTTAGACCCTGTTTGCAGAATGGGATTTTTTCTGAATCCTATGGAAATTGAATTGTTTCCTAAGGAGATTCTTAAAATCCCATTCCCACATTCTAAAAGACTGGGCTAGATCCTAGATGTGACTATACAAGCCTGTATGTATTTTCCTAAAATGGAGTACCTAGTAGGGGGGTATAAAGACCTTAGGCCTGACAACAAACTGCCTCTTCCATGCAGCTTAGACGCAACCATCTTCTTCAATCGATGATTCAAAGTTCATTCCAGAAGGGATGAAACGTTCGACTTTTTTGTTTGAATTTGGATTCAAACTCCAATTTGAGGATGAAATTACCACTAGCTATGATTGAATATGGAAACTTTACTTTAGGCCGTAGTGGTAACCTCATGAGTGCGTGTTCAAATCCCCCGTCTGCGGTCTGCCTGCTATTTTGTTTTTTTCTGCATTATGCTCATACTAGTAGAATTAAAGAAAAAGGACGATTTGAAATTCAAACACACAACCTCATAACGCACAGCGGGTTTATCACTGTTGAACAGCTTTTATTCTTACATTTGAGGGTACTCTTAAAAACCAGAAAGAAACTTTTTGGCTCATCACGAGATACTTTGGTACACTCTGAAAATTCAGATTACCGACAGTAAACACCGGCGGATAGTCTTCAACACTTCCTTGCCATGCAAGGTGGAAGGCGCCGGGGATATGCAAAATTATTAGGCCCACCAAGGATAGTCTTTTGTTCTCTTCCATGCAGGTTTTCCTTCTCGCTCCCTGATTAAAGATATAACTGACGTAAGCTCGAAGTTTTTGAAATAGAATGATATATTCATCTCCACAACTTTTCTTCCAAAGCTGAATCGCTGATAAATTGATACGTAATCTCACCGTTAGTAAAAGACTCAACGAGATAGTAAACAAAAAAAAAAAGTTACGCCCCTTTGCTGCGAAAAGTTTTTAAAGGAAATTTGGGGACTTTTGTTATACAATCTTGTGTCTAATTTTCAGAGGAATTCTTGTGCTCCATTATTATTTCACTTAAAATGAAAAAAGCAACGAAAGAAATGCATACACACAAAATTGAATGCATGCTTAAGGAATATATTGTTTATAAGTAGCACGAACCAGTTATGAAGTTACCGCTCTCCTTCGCTTCAGATGGGTTGTTGTCTGCTTCAGTTATCCAAACGGAAGATCCGACTTCCGCTGGAGCTGCTAATGGGACATGACGCGACGAAGCAAACGAGATGAGCATAGCGCTTGTCAGAAATACGAGGATCAGAGAGGATTTCGAACTCATTGTGTTGAAGCTAAGAGTGAGAGGCATCTCGATAAATTTTTGTATGTGCAGGCGAAGCCTTCTGCCAACTATTTAAAGAGGGAACGGCAGGACTCTCTTTCTCTCGACCGTGAACGCTGCTTCAGAAGGACGGGACTCTTTACTCGTTGCATTATCTGGACAGTTGTCTTCCTTTCCAGAACAAGAATTAATACTTACCATTCTTATGAACAGAAGGAATCAATATCTTCTAGGCTCTAAAAATGTATGGTACTGGACCTAAGAATCTAGAAATGCTAGCCGAACAGCCCATTATGGGGCCAGCGCGTAAGGTACGTCATGCCAAATGTTAGTACCTGGTAAACTCTGGAGCTGCTCCACTGTTTTTGTGTAGCTGAATTCACCGTTTATGTTGAGTGAAAGTTCACGTTGTCATACATTTTGGGCTTTTCGCCACAGGGAACTCTGATTCATATCACAATGATACAATTTCTAATATGAAGATTTCCTAGGCAATCCTTCGTCTCTGAAAATATGCTCCCCTTTTTTTGGGTGTATGTGTGGTTTGACCAACCAAACCAACTCAACCTACAACGGCTTGCCCATCGATAGGATTACCCCATTATTTTGGTGAGGTAAAACATTCCTCATTGTTTCACTGCACATGCATACTTAAAAGGAATTACAACAGGGAGGAACATTGAGACACCAAGATAGTGAAATGTGTATCGTTTTATCTTTGAAAATTGATTAGGTAGTATGTACTATTTTTTTTTCGAAAGCAGGCAGGAGAGCTGCCATTGCATTAAGAAGAGTAAAATTACATAGTTCAGTACAAATTACATTGTAGAAGAATACAACAATTAAAACTGTACAGGACGTCGATTAAGGCCAGTGTGAATCTGTTGTTGCTCTTTCGTATACAACTATGTCTTCCAAAGTGGCTTGGCTTGTACTATCCTAGCATAGGATTGTTCTTTGTTTTGGAATACCCTTCTGTTCCTTTCCTTCCAGATTCCCCACCAGAAGTAGAGAAGTTTCCCCACCATGTTCCACTTCTCCTTTTTATCCCTTGTTGATGCAGTTACCTTTTGTAGCAAGTCACTTAAGTTTCCAGTGTTGTTAATGATTGGTTGCAGTAACACAAAGAGCATGTCTCATTTGCTTCACATTTTTTGGTCTGCGTCTTATCCGCAGTATGATTTTCCCAAGTATTGCGAGCCATGCAAAGAATTTACATTTGGGTTCTGTCTTTGCCTTCCACGAAGCCTCTTTAATTGTGTATGTTGTACACTGCTCCGTGAGATAATTTTTTGTACGACGTTTCTTACTTGTCCACAGTTCAAATAATCAGTCAACATGCATTACAGGTAATGATGTCTCAAAGCCAAAAGGCAACGGCAAAAGTCGTAGATATTGGTGAACTGGTGAGCTCCATGAAAAGGGAGCTTGATTACTATTGGTCGCTGGGTGAGGTTTCTGACCTGGGATCAAAATACTGTATGATCTACAAAGTTCAGCAACACATCCGTGAAGCTGATAAATTTTCTTATGAACCTTTTATTGTATCTATCGGTCCATATCACAAGGGGGCTGCCAGGCTAGGGAATATGGACAAGATGAAATGGGGATTTCTTGATGAAATTCTTAAGCTAAACTGCAGCAAAAGTTTGTTGGATTACCTGACAGCACTTCAGGAACTATCAAAACAGGCAAGAAATTGCTACTCTGAGAACATTAAACTGAGTACTGAGGAGTTCTTACAAATGCTATTGCTCGATGGGTGTTTCATTCTCGTCGGTTTGGGTGGAAGTAAAGTACTTTCAACGCCCATTGGAGGAGCACAATACCCAGAGCATGCAACAGAAAATATATCCAACACAGGGACCGTATCAATAAATCAAGAGCAGGGTCTCAATAGCATTGAGGAAAGTAATGAATGTGACCAACAAAATGAACAAGATGGACAGTGGTTTATTCGTTTTCTTAATCATGACCTCTTTCTGCTAGAAAATCAAATACCATTTTTTATTGTCAGCAAACTATTTGAACTGGTAGCCGGTACAAAACCTCCAACTTCTAGTTGGACTGACGAGATAGTCATATTTGTCGAAACTGCCTTGCGGTGGTACCCAAAAGCAATCCCTGAATCTGATAGACCAAAAGATTTCCACCATTTGCTTCACTTGTGTCATATGTACTTCAGGCCTAGCAAGAGATCAGAGGATGAACACTGTTATCACATTGGCTCTCGATACTTCGACGTGTTCCGAATTTTCGGAAGGAAGTATCTCAAGATTGGTCATGATCTAGACAGGATTGACCGCCCCAGTCAGGAGATGGATCACCAACAAGACTGTCAGGCTCTGAACCGTTGGCGCAGGGCAGCCCAATATTTAGAAGCAGGAGTAAAATTTAGGAAGCGTGATTACGACAATTTGAAGCCCCATTCCTTGTTGGACATTAAGTTTACAAATGGTACAATGGAAATCCCATGCATTATAGTTGATGAGTACACGGGGACCCTGTTCAGAAACCTTATTGCTTTTGAGCAAACATGCCCTCAGTTTGGGGACGACTTCACTGCTTATATTGTGTTCTTGTCTCAGCTCATTAGTATGCCAGACGATGTTACGATGCTTGCGACAAGAGAGATCATTGTGCATCATCTTGACAGCGACGAAATGGTTTCGGATGTATTCACTATGCTCAGCAAAGACGTCGTCTTTGATTTCAATGGTCAGTATTACTTGAAGTCGCTCTGCTTGTCAATGGAAACCTACTACCAGAGTCGTCTGAATAGGTGGGTAACTTGGCTTTGGTTAAATCACTTCAGCAATCCATGGTTGGGCTTAGCTGCTTTTGCCACAGTACTTGTTCTTGTCTGTACGATAATACAAACTGTTTATGGAATATTGGCATACACGAACCCACCAGGGTAAACAAAGTAGCTTGTCACCACATGATCTGCATCGATCTATCTATACGCAGCCATCCGGACTTTTTTCATTGGGAACATCTAGACTGATTCAACAAAGAGAGCCCTTAAACAAACGAATAGTGGCTTCACAGTAGATATGCTCTACAAACTAGACTGATTTCAATTGCTATTGTAATCACGCTTTGCAAATTTGATATTCTTTCCGCTTGTATCTCTGGGATATTACAATATAGAATTCCCAGACACTTTATGCTTGATTATAGGGTTAAATGCAAATCTCACCTCATAACTTGACCCAAGTTTGATATTCTTTCCATAAGTGTGTTTGTTGCAAAAACCACCCCACCCCAGTTTAGGTTGAAATAGCCTCTCAATTTGCATGTGCTATGCTAACTAGGCAAAAAACTAACTATGCAAAAAACTACCATCATGGAGCTTGGCTAGATAAGTCGATTAATTCGGGTCAAGTCAAGTTTTTAGTTTGGTCGAATCCGAGACTGTTGTGGTCTTACCGCACTACAACTTACTTGTTTAGTTATGTCTTGAACACCTTCAAGGACAACCAAACAATACCGTATGCAGGTGTGAGGCTCAAGTTACAAGCTAGACACGCATCAAAGTGGTAGTTTTTGGACTAATTGGCGGTGCACATGCAGATCGGAAGGCTATTTCAATCTACATTGGGGTGGGGGGGGGGGGGGGGGGGGGGGGGGGGGTGTGGCTTTTGTAACAAATGCACTTAGGCCATTCTCAATGGCCCTTTCATTTGCAATTAATCAGATGCCACATCAGCAAAATTGATGACATGGCAAGGAATTTAATAAGAAAGAGAGGAGATGCCTTTTATCCCTATGAAAGAATGTGGGCACTCTTTCCAACATGATAAAAGCTAAATGAAACTGCATTGAGGGTCTTTCTTTCATCCCTAGCCAATAACTGAGTGCCACCTAGCAGTAATTTAATACTTTAGCAAGCTTATGAAAGTGTGGCATGAAACTGAGCATTGAGAGATGCAGTTTCATTTCACAGAACAAGACCACAAAGCTGACGTGTCACTCTTAGAAATGATGAAACGAAAGTGTCCATTGAGACTGGCCTTATGAGGGAATATCAAACTAGGATGAGATTTACAATTAAGCCTTGATTATATGCTTCTTTATTGCTAGTATACTCACCATTATCAATTAAGCCTTTATTATATGCTTTTTTATTGCTAGTACACTCACCATTATTTCGTTGCCTTTATTTCTGCGTGCTTCCTTAGAACTGGAAGCCCAGAACCAGAACTGGGCATAGGTCAAGCAACGGCACTATATTATGTGTTGCTATTGGCATTTGCGACATGTGCGCTCCAACTCTCGTGTGAGCCACTGCACGAGGGAACACGAGATGCAGAAGAAACCAAGTCAAACAAGTTTCGGGTTTCTCCAGGTACCGGGCTCCCAGTGTGTTCGCATGAGATTATATATCATCAGCATCTCAGATAGTTTTATAGATAGCTTAAAATTGTGGTTGCTACGTTATCTTCACTGTTATCATCCGGAACTCGCTCCGATGGCAAAGTGAAGCAGTGGGATACCGAGTGTCCGTGCTGCTGCTGCTGCACTGGCAAGAACCTGATCGTCCACCCAGATCCTGATCTTGCATCCGCGGTGCACGGGAATCGCCTCTGCCAACCCATGAGTCCACGAAACGGCCGAGCACTGGCCTTTCATTTATAGAGATTATCTATACATCATGATGATGTGGGGCATACCCCTGTTAGCCTAAGATGATTGAGGTTTGGATTGAAAAACAGAAGGCCACAATTTTACACTAAGGCGAGCAATACCACCATTCTGTTTTATTTGTATAAGCCCTGGCCAGCGGCCAAACACATGAAACTTGCAGCTATCAAGCTCTTGGCATAGATGGCGGAAGCTTGGGTGGACGGAAGATGGTATTGGGTGACCCGAATATAACCTTCTCTTCTTGATCCTTCATCCTTCCATCCTTCCCTGCTCTTGACATAGGCGGCGGAAGCGGCGGTGGACGGAAGATGCTATTGGGCGACCCGAATATGACCTTCTCTTCTTGATTCTTCATGCTTCCATCCTTCCCTGCAGACATTAGACATTGATGATGTATGAAGCCAATCTTGTGGTTCGAGTTAGAGTGGGTGCCTTATGATTTACCTGTCCCTGTTGCCGAAGGAGCGGTTGCTCCATCCTGTGGATGTGTCGATGTAACTTCCGGCGCTGGCGCAGAGCAGGAAATTAGCTCGCTTGAGGCGAGAAGAACGATGACAATGGCAGCCACTGCTCCTTGCATCTTGAAAATATTTCTCTCCTCTCTTCCTTCTATCTTTCTTATTCTCTTGATGAGAAGAGAACTTGATTTACTCTTATGCGTGTGTTCCTCTTTTATAGCTGTAGCGCAGTTCACATCTTTAGCTGTGTGTTTTCAGGTTCCCATAAGCCAAAACTTTATGACGTTTCAAGTACAGAAACCCACAGCCATAACTTGGCATGCGGCAGTTTATTTGGACCCTCCTAATGCTATTTAATCCTTCCACACGTTACAACATGCCAGTATACTGTGGCTCCATTTACACATGAAATTGGTAGGGCGATCGAAACAGCTTTGCGTTGGTGTCCAGATCAGTTCAGGAATCTTTGACAGACTTGTGGAAGCTCACTATCAGAGTCAATGAAACAGTGGATGGCATGGCTGTGGCTGAATCACTTCAGCAACCCATGGTTGGCCTTACCTGCATTTGCGACAGTCCTCGTCTGCACAGATCGTGCAAACTGTTTATGGTATACTGACGTATGCTAATACGCCGAGAAGTAGAAGTACCGAAGTAGAAGCAACAGTCGTCTGTTCATATCAGGTCCCTCATGAAAGCTATTTCAGAAGTAGGAGATGCTACCGGTTGGCGTTCTTTCAGTTTTTCCCCGTTCATGTTCTGAAAAATACACTATCTGAAACAAAGTCACTTTAAGTGATAACGCAAGGAAATGATAAGAAATTCTGAAGTTTCGTTGATAGTCGATGCAATCGTAGCATAACTTGTGTATAGTCATGATAACACTGACAAGGAAATGGTGCTGCTGCACACGCTTAATGCAGTGGACACTCCGTCTTCTATACCGTGTTATTACTTGAGTCGAGTCCCTTCAGTTCTGGACTTCGTGTGAGGTTCTGGGAAGTTCAGATTCTTCTCATGAAATGGTTAACCATGCTGTCCATATAATCGTCAAGTGTCAACTTGATTGGACGCCACATACCATGATGTTTCGAATTTCGACTGCAGGAATCCAAAATTCGCCAACGTGTTGCAAGCTCGCTGCCCCATCAGATCGTGAATCGTGCGTGATCCTGCAGTGCAGTGGTGGTGCACCTGAACCGCCTCTCCGAGCGAGCAACGGGCCACGACACGACTCCATCCATCTGACCATCGCCACGACCGCCACCATCATCCCGTCTCGTCTCGTCCACCCCCACCCCGCACCGCCCGCCCCCACCTGCTGCGGTGCTGCTACTCCACGCGCCGCCGCCGCCGCCGCCTCCCCCTACCCGATGTCCACCCCGTCCGCGCCACCGCCCTGCCCGCACCTCGCCGCGCACCGCCTGTCCTCGCGCCCGCTCCGCTTCCTCCGCCGCTGCCTCCGCGTGCGCCCGCTCGGCCGCCCCGAGATCCGCCGGGACCCGCGCGAGCTGCCGCGCTGCACGCCCTGCGCGGCCGCGTCCCCCTCCCCCGCGCCCCGCCTCTACGCCTGCCTCTCCTGCGCCGCCGTCTTCTGCCCCGCCCACGCCGCGTCCCACGCCGCCGCCTCCACGCCCGGCCACCAGATCGCCGTCGACGTCGACCGCGCCGAACTCTTCTGCGCCGCCTGCGGCGACCAGGTCTACGACCCCGACTTCGACCAGGCCGTCTTCCTCGCTCAGTCCTCCTCGCTCCTCCCCTCCACCTCCGCCGCCTCCGCCTCCCCGTCCCCCGCGGCGCCTCGCAAGCGCCGGCGCGTCGACTACCGCGCGTGGGCCCCAGATCCGGCCGAGTTCGCGCTCATGAGCTCCGCTGACCCGACCAACTCCGCGTCCGCCGCCGCGCCCGCGGGCCTGCGCGGCCTCAACAACCTCGGCAACACCTGCTTCATGAACTCCGTGCTCCAGGCGCTCCTCCACGCGCCGCCGCTCCGCAACTACTTCCTCGGCGATCGCCACAACCGCTTCCTCTGCCCGCGCCGCACGCCCGTCAGGAACCGCGCCGTGGAGGCCGACGCCGCCAAGGCCGCGTGCCTTGCGTGCGATCTCGATGAGATCTACTCCGCCGCCTTCTCCGGGGAGCGCACGCCGTACAGCCCCGCCAAGTTCCTATATAGGTCTGGATTCTGGATCTCGTGCACACCAGTCTTTCTTTCTGATGGGTGTCCATTGCGTATTGAAAAGGCTAGCATAGTATATATGTTAAGCGAAATGGGTGCGTTGATATATTGTAAGGCGGGGGAGGGAATCTTGTCCAGGATGTTAAATTGTATTGATCTGTTGCAAATGATACAGTGTTGTTGCTATGCTAAGATTTGGTACTGTTTGTACATAGATCATGATCATACAGATTGTAAATGGACCAGCCTAACCTAACACACAAGGAAGTGATGTGACCAGAGGAAATGTAGCTAAAAAAAGGAGGCGTATATACTACTATGCCTCGAATTTGCGATGCTAGAAAATTCAATCAGTTGCACACTGCGATGCAATGTTCCTGTTTGATTAATGTCATCAATATATCAGTCATGTATATAAGTCGTCTGGCATATCTAGCAGTCATCAGACTATCACTGTGAAAGTTACAAATGATCAAATGCACGAGCAGCTGTAAATTCAATGCAGATGACTCTCAGGTGCATTTGAAGGTATTCTGGCCTTCTGGGGCACCTCCTCTATCACAATTCTTCTGCTTGGGGGTACATGGATAATATGAATTGCATGGTTTAAATTTCATTTTGCTGGTCCTCCATGATATTGAACGTAATCAACAGTATGCTGCATGTGTTTATTCTCCTTCCTGAATACAATTTTTTTTTTCTGATTGAGTAATTGTGATTTTTTAGCTGGTGGCAGCATGCATCGAACCTTGCAAGCTACGAGCAACAGGATGCGCATGAATTTTTTATCTCCATCCTTGACCATATCCATGAAAATATAAAGGATGAGCAACACAAGTCACATGCTCAAGGTAGCTAGCTTCTCTCTGGCTACTCTGTGAACCAAAGATACTTGTATATGTGGCACTGTACTGATATGTGCATCAAGTGCAATAAATGTATTTATTATTTATTGCAAGTTAGCGTGCTACTGAGTTATAATTTTGGCTCGATTAGGTTTAGAAAAAAAACATATTATTGTAGGTGTACCTAATAATAGGAGTACCATGGGCATCCTTTCCGATTTCTCTGTTAGATACTCAACAGTGCAGCCAGATCCATCTGCTAAAATAGCAAAACTTGTGGTGCTCATTAACAATGTTTACTTGTTGGTCCCACTTCCCTTTGATGGGACAGCTCTAAAGAAGCTTTGTACTGAAAAGGGCAAACAGGGAAAGTATAGTCTTCCTGTACAATTAGGGGAACAAATCAGGTCAATATGTATGGATAAAATGGAGAGAAACTTTCTTGTTGTTGATTTGCTGTACTATGCTTTATGTTTTTTTTGGGAAAATCCCCATACGATGTTGTATTCTAACATTGTAATTTGTTGTTATAACAGGCCATGGGGATTGTTGCATTGCCCACAGAGTGTTCTCTGGTATCCTGAGGTCAGATGTCACCTGCACAAGCTGTGGGTTCACATCTACAACTTTTGAACCCTGTATGGACATCTCCTTAGACTTGGATGCTGGATGCAGCAACAATTGTTTTGGTCTTACAAACACAAAGCCGCATGTACGCAACGGGGAACGAAGCCTGGCTGGTGCGAGTCCCAAGGTAACAACACTCATGAGATGCCTAGAGCGATTTACAAGGGCTGAGAGGCTTGATGCTGACCAGAAGTTCTTCTGTGAACGTTGCAAGGAGAGGCAAGAGTCCCTAAAGCAAATGTCCATTCGGAGGCTTCCATTAGTTTCCGGCTTTCATATTAAGAGATTTGAGCATTCATCAGTCAAAAAGATGTCGAGGAAGGTTGATAATTGTTTGCAGTTTCCTTTTTCCCTTGACATGGCACCTTACCTGTCATCTTCTATTCTCAGAAGTAGATATGGTAATCGCATATTTCCGTCAGAAGCTAGTGATGCAGATGCAATTTCAGAACTGTCAACAGAATTCGAAATATTTGCAGTGATTACACATAGTGGTAACTTAGAAGCTGGCCATTATGTGACATACCTCAGGTTGAACAACCACTGGTACAAATGTGATGATGCCTGGGTAACCAGAGTTGAGGAGCATACTGTAAGAACTTCTCAGGCATACATGCTCTTCTATGTGCAGAAGACGCTTTACTACAAGGCTTGTGAAAGAGCGGCGGCAGTCTGATCTGAACTTAACATCAGTGGCATTATTCTACTCAACCAGGAAAATTAGCTGTGGAATCAGATACATGTATAATTCTGTTACCAACAAGATGCCAGCACAGCCATCGAGCCAGATGGCGGTCAAAGTTTTGCATTCTCATTGACCTATAGATCAAACCGGAGGGCTTTCTCTGGCGATTTTCGTTACAGCCAGCTGCCCAGAAGGAAGACAGATCAATTTTATTATATGTTAAACCATCGTATTATCATGATTAATGGATTGCTGATGGTGATTTTTGTAAATGGAGCACCTTGATACCTTTGTTTTGGTGGTGGTGATGTCTAACTAATGGTGGTGCTGGTACCTGATGTATTGAGCAAGGAGAGGTGGGAAATGTAGAAAGGAGACAAGGGAACCGAATTTTTTAAGTGTTCCGCTGTTCCTTCAGTAATTGCATGCATCTCTCTACCCGAAGTGCAGTTTTGTACCCATGTTACTGATATCGATCGATTGCTCTATATCACCTTTCCTTTTATTTGTTCTTGTCCTTAATGATAAACTGAATGAATAGTTGTTTGATCTCTGTATGTGTTCCTTTTTCAAAATAAGGTGTCCGATATGAATCTCGTTGAATGGAGCGAAGTCAGGAAGCATGAAACAAATTCCTGGACAAGATAAGCAGCAACTCCTTTTTGAAAATTAGCCACACTCCTACATGAGGGGTGAGCCTTAGCATAATCCTGCACCATATACTCTTGTGGATGTGTGAGCTGAAACATTCTGTCACGGTCTTAGCAGTCAATGAAGTAGGACTAAAACTCGTGAGCCTCACATTCAATCATGAACAGCGCCCAGAGGGGTCTACATTCAGTTGCATACTCTGCATCGGTAAACGCAGATGCAGTTTCAGAATTATCATCAAAATCTGAAACATTTGCTGTGATCACGCATAGTAGAAGCTGGCCCTTTTGTGGTATACCTCAGGTTGAACAATTTTTTTTTTTTTGAAAAATAGGCAGGAGTGCTGCCTTTTCATTAAGGTAGAAGAGAGTTTAGTACATAGTTATTATATTATTGTACATAAGCAGAAAATCTAGTAATTGCTACTCGTTTTCTTGCACCTCCTCCACGCCGTTCTGGATGTCCGGCAGACCACAAGCCCTTCGTCGCAGCTGCATGTCTTCTTTGATTAGTTGCACCACCTGTGCCGGCTGCTTAGCCAACTGCGTGAAGACCCGCCTGTTTCGCTCATTCCAAATATGCCATGTGGTATATATGAGGGTCGCCGCAACTTGGCGCCGCTCCTTTTTCCCCAGTCCCTCCATCGCCGGGTTCCACCATTGTTGGATAGTTGCCGCTGCAGCAGTCGGAACCTGAAGGTTGTTGTCAATTCTTGCAGCTACCGAGCTCCAAACTTGTTGTGCATAACGAGCTCCAAACAGGTGCAGAGCAGTTTCCTGCTGCGTGTGACACAGGGGACAAATGGGATTGCAAGGCCAATTCCTCTTAATTAGTTGTCTGCCATCAGGATTTTCTCTTGCATAAGAAGCCAGGCAAAGAACTTATGCTTTCCTTCGGTATGTGCGCGCCAGATGGTCATCGCATCAAAAGTATTATAAGATCCCTTGAATTGAGCTTGATATGCTGATTTTGCAGTATATTGTCCATGGGTTGTCCAATTCCATCTTATTTGATCCGCCTGCTCATTTAACTGTACTTCCTGTACCAATCCCCACAGCATTATTAGCTGAGCCATTTCATCAACACTCGTCATTCTGTGCAGGCCTCTTGTCCATTGGTTGCCTTGCAATTCTTCACGCACCGTTCTATTTTTGCGATATGCAAGCTTGTAAAGTTCTGGTGCTATGTCCATCGGTGCCCTTCCATTGAGCCAACTTGACTGCCAGAATTTGGCCGCCTTTCCATCTCCAACTGTGACGGTGGTGCTTGTTCTGAAAAGCTGTCTATCAATAGCATCACACGGTGGTTGTGTTCCTACCGAAGGCCTTTCATTGTCGGTCCATTCAAACCATAGCCATCTGAGCCGCAGCGCTCGCCCGAAGAACTCAAGATTGTGAATTCCGAATCCTCCGAGCTTTTTTGGTCTTTCAACCCTTCTCCAGTTTACAAGGCAGTGTCCCCCATTCGCATTCTCACAGCCCTTCCATAAGAAGCTTCTTCGAGATTTGTTGATGCTCTTAATGGCCCATTTCTTCAACGGGAAAACAGTCATATGATATATAGGGATGGAGGAGAGGACCGAGTTTACCAATCTAGAACAATCAATGGTACAAATATGACGATGCCTGGGTTACTGGGTACTGAACTGCTAAGAAAATAAAGCATTTAAAGCTTCGACCAAACTTAAAACTGAAAATCACCTCGACACATATACCAAGTATCATCAACAAATGATGAGCAGCTTCGTAATTGTTTCCTTTCCATAAAAACACAAAGTGCTAAGCTTATGTTAGCCGCCACTGCCTCCTCCCCACTCCTACTCTTCTCCCTCCTCCGCTGCTGCCGCAGCCAACCGCCGTTGCCTCAGGATGAGGGAAGGCGTGCCGATTGTGTCATAGTTAAAGATCCATATGTCACATCCGTTTTGTAGGACATCAAAACCAAATGCTTCAGTGCTGTCAGAACCCCAATCATGTATCATATCGATGAATGGTCGCAATTTTCAGGTTGTGTACGACTTCTCTTTGCACTGCTCCAAGTCTTTGAGCCTCGGCCAGCATAAGCGCAACACCTCTTACAGCTCTATGTCTTGCCACTGACTTCACCTTGGCGTTCTCACGAGTATACTTTTCTCAAAGTGTGATAGAAGTCTTCTAACGAGCCGACACCAATATTGATCCTCTCCCTGCATGCAGCACCAAACTATGTTACTTTCCATACAATATTATTGTCTGTGCAGTACGATAATAGCAAAATAAGTATCTTTTACTGAAACTGATTCTTAAGAATTTAATCTTATGCAATTTACTCAATGATAGGAAGCAAAATTGCAATTGAAGGACATAAAAAAAAGATACATATGCGCACACTCACAAGTTTTCATATGGTGAGTCGTAGCCTATGTCAATTGATCCGACCCAACAGACAAGTCGCCCCCCAAGTTTCATGATATAGACATTCAAGTCATGAATCTTCCAATGCTGCGTTGTTTACAGATACATAGTAATGCCAATGTAAACAGATACAAAACAAGCACCTACCAACCCAACAGACAAGCTCACAGGCTTCAAAATACCACAGGATTATAATAGATGACAGACTATTGCTTGAGAACTTTGAGATACCGCTGAAGGCCTTGTTTTTAGTACCATTATGAGCCAGGCCTATTTAGGAGGAAAGCATACGCTTCCGAAGGCGCAAGTCCGCTGTCGGTCGTTTGTACGCACCTACTTATATACCACAAGTGGACGGTGTACAGTTGTAGCACTTTTTCCCCTAGAGTATTCCAAGGTTTAATATCGAACCACAGAGAACAAGCGGAACTTAAACTATTATTTAAACTACTAAATTAATATAGCAAAAGTGTGTGTGGAAAGGATGGTTAACAACTAGAGATGAAAGAGCCTGCGGTTGTAACAAGATTATGTAAAGGATTCTCTCCTATGGTTTGGGGTACTAGCAAGCAATTCTAATTAATGGTCGATTGATAGGTTTAGTATTCTACAAGACATGGTGGTTTCGTTCGCCCCGATCCTGTCACGACAAAGGTTAATAGCTCCCCACTGGTTTCTTGCACTATGTAATAAACACGTATTGATCAGATACGAATTCAAAGCATCACATAGACTGAACACATCAAAAGAGTATTGTAAGCATGAGAGTTACATAACCAGATTTCCCTCGTCACGGAGAGAATATGAGATCTACTCACGCATCATACTGCAACACATGAACATGGGTACAGTAGGATGCGGGATTTTGGCGTGGTCCCACAGGTGCCGATCGGCACGACAGTATGCCGGTCGGCACAATCTTCCTTTTTGGTGGTGATGATCGGTGATCGCCGTCTTCGCCGCCATAACCTTTAACCTAGATCAAAATCTCTATCTGTTTTCCGTCCCTCCCCCCCCCCCCCCCCCCCCCCCCCCCCCGTTTCGCGACCAAGATCTTCTCTTTATAGTTCCTTCCGATTGCGAGCTGGACTTCATCGACTCCGACTCTGACATTTCTTCTGGGCTTCACATTCTTCGAGTGGGCTTCATATTTGGGCTCGATCTCCGTGGTGCCGGTCGGCACGGGGCCGGCACGTCCTCCAATTTCTCCGTTCTTCGAGCCTCCGGCTGCTCTTTATCCGTAGTCTTTCAATTTTTACCTGTTTCCTGCAATTCCTTCGAATAGACAGAAACTACGCATATATATAATAATAGGGGTTAATTGTTAGCAATAGTGACATAATAAGGTATTAAAAACACCTTATTTGTCATATAAAATGAGTACCTAAAAAGCACCAACATCCTCATGGTTGTAAAGAGGGACCAACCAACAGTGAATTCCACCTATTCTATCAAAATAGGGTTGCACATTGGCAAGGCATGTCGGGAGGATATGACTGTTGTATGGTTACGTCATGCTCCTTCCTTTGTACTGCATCTTTTGGATGCAAATTGTAACCCTGTGATTTAATAAAGCTCGATTTTTCCTGAAAAAAAAAACAGTGAATTCCACCTGACAGAAACCAAGATCGCAAGTGTGGTGACTCTGGCGGGCCACTTTGGGTTTCAAAACAGCCTTACTTTCTGCAGCAACATCCGAATTGTCACCAACATGTGAAGCCACCACACGGAAAATCGGCTCCCCTTGTAGTTCCACAGAAACCACACTCCTCAAGAGTTTAATTTCGCCATCACAGGTGATAGGCATCCTTCCATCTCGAGAATCAAGTAATACAATATCTTGACTTGCGCTCGTGGTGCAGCAAACGACTTGTCCTCGAAGATGATCTGGCCATGACCCACAACTTTAGCACTAACTACAGTGGCCTCAACTGTTTGAAGAAGAACTGCAAATTTGACCTCAATTGTGCTCCGCTTGCTGGAGCAACGCCTGTGAATCACAAATGCATTCTTTTCGTAAAAAGTAATGCTGTTGTGCTGGAAGAATTTAAGGCTCAACACTTTGTCCTCAGACTCCGTTTTCCCCTTCACTTTTAGATCAATTTCAAAATTGACTGGATCAAGTATCACAACAGTGCGAGATGGACCTGTCAACAGCAGGTATGAATCCTGCAAGCATCACAATAAATTGATCAACTCATAATTCCTGATATCTAGTTGCTTACATATAACAAGGAAGCAGGATGCAACCACCCTGTATCTGTGAAAATACTAGGATCAAGTGACTAGTATGTAACAATATAGCAACCATCACAAACTTCTCTCCCCACAGATTACAAAGGCAACTATTATTCAACTGATATTGCTGATGTTTGATTGCTTCCAGATAACAAGGAAGCAGGATGCCACCAAACTATATCAGTAAAAATACCAGGATCAGTGCAGCAATGAGGCAACAATCAAAGTTCTACTACACATTATAAAAGACACGATCTTGCACATTCTACTGATGAGTGCTCCACAATTTAATCAGGCTTTCTCGGTCCTTGTATTCACAGTTCAGTGCACATAAGTTGAACGTAGCAGAGACCCCAGCAAAACATTATCCACAGCGGTGAATACATAAAACTAGCGCATGTATCAATAGCAAAGCAGTTTCACTAGCAGGCAAGGAGATGATAAACAGAAAATGTAAACAAATTGCATACAAAAACACATTGACAGTTTTCAGTGGCACAGTGGCACTAGCTCAAAGAAAATGATAAAAACAGAAAAGGAACAAATAAGCAAAACAAAATGCATACATAGATACAGTTGGATACCTTTTGAGTGAGGATTTGACAGTTATTCCTTTCACGCTCAAAAAGAAGGTTGCGATTATGATCTACCAAGTCCCTGACGACAACATAGCCATAGACATGTAGTGGCCACTCGAGACCATCTTTGATTTCTGTCACTTGGACTGAGAAGATCTGCACAACATTTTCACAGCGTGCATTTTCTGGTATGGTTCCACTCGTGTAGCGCATGGGAGCCAAAGAGGCTGCAAACGAAAGATATAACGTAATTAATAGTTGCCATCAGAAAACAATACTGTAGATGTCGAGTCTAATGTGTTTCTTAGCTCTCACGCCTCATTCAGCCCATAAAGCAAACATTAGTAAGAGGAATCATTCCCTTATTTGAGGACAAAAGAAAGAAAATACTAGTAACCAAGAACGTAGATAAAGTCCAACAAACACGTATAGTTCGAATAAGGAAACCAAAGAAAAAAATAAAATTAAAAAAACTAAGCAGCAGTTATCGCAATTAAATTATGTAAGATAGTATAATTTATGAAGAACAACCAAGTCAAATCGGTATTCTGTATCTGCACCTAGATTATTTCACCAGATATCATGCATGCAAAATAGATGTAGAGATGGGGGGACTTATTATCTGGAAACATTTGTAATAATATCTTTTGGTGCCAAATCCCTCCCTCCTGTGACCTTACCGGATGATTAAATCCCACCTATATTTCTTGTTCTATGGGCACACTGTCCAAGTCTGCCAATTAAAAGGTTGAACCACCCCAGTTTTTCTTTGCTGAATCAACATGATGCCAGTGAACAAATCATTGCAAAATTCCTATAGATGAGATTAATCCGCCGTGCCTGGCTAATTTTATTGTTTGGTTTTGCTGTTGTGTGTGAGTGGTCACTCTTTTTTTTTTGTTTATGACAAAATCATAAAGGGGTTGAGATTTACCCCATAAAAAAGAATCATCGCTCAATTTATGACTTGCCGACGGTATTTACTTTGCATCCAGTATAATTATTCAATTCTAAATCCCTGAAATAAGGGGTTGAGATTCCATCATTACTAGAGTTAAAATCATCTCAAAACTTCTCGGGTTATCTATCTGCACAGTACTTTACGATAAAGATATGGTTAGTAGTCTGCTGTCAAGTTGGATTAACCCTGAGAGAGAGAGAGAGAGATCATCCACTTAGGGCTCCTTTGGATTGGAGGAAAAATTTTCCTTTCCTGCATTTTTTCTATGAAATTAAACTGTTTCATGTGAAATTCCTGCGTTTCAAAGGAGCTCTTGCTGTTTCTGTCGAAGGAGCCGTAAGAAGGGCCAAAGCACTGTTCCCAGCCTCTTTGGTACATACGAAACGAGTCCTGGTCGCCTTCCTCCTCGTCCACTATCATCCTGTCCTCCTCTTCCTCGTCTCGACTAGATCGATTCTTCCCCTCTTTCGCCACCGACTTCTTCTCCTCGCGAAGGCAGTTCCACGAGGAGGCCTTCCTGTCGCGGAAGCTACTTCTCTTCGACTGATCCCTCGCGAACTCCATATCGATCCCTCGAAGCTCCCTCGCTAACTCCGTCCACTCAAGCTCGCCGGAGCTGCTCGTCATCCTCACCTCCCACCTCCGCAAGCTGGATTTTAGGGTTCTCTCTCTCCCCCTCTCTGGCTCTCTCACTCTGCCCCCCTCTTTTTTTTTGAACTGCTCCTTTTTTTTTTGAGAACCCTCTGCCCCCTCCTCTCGGTCTCTATCCGGAGTCCCGGATATGATTTCACCCTAAACCAAGGCCCGTGCGGGGATAGGTTGGCTTTTTGGGCTGGCGTTGTGGGCCCTTGTGCATTGGCCCAATGGTCTGTTTATATGGTTGTACTATAATGTTACTCTGTCCATTCTTTTTTTTTTTATGACGTTTCAGACAAAGTTTGTAATTCATTTCTAGTTTATTTTGTTTGTTTGAAACGAAAACAAAAAAAAAAGAATGGAGAGAGTAGCTGTTTAAATGTTGCAAATCTTGCTAAAAAAATGTTGCAAATGATTCGTGTACCCAAAAAAAAACGATGGTAGTGTTCGATCAAAATAATTAACTTGTATTTTAAATTTACATATGCACAATAAAAACTTGTACCATGGACCACGCCCCAACTTGTTCTGAACCATGTACGAGTGCTTGAGATTCAGTTTACGTGATGGTTCACCATCGTTGGACAGCTAGCTATGCACTCTGGTGATCGACACGCCCCACGGTAATGTCAGGTGCCCGCATTTGCAAATGATCGAAACGCACAGCGCACAGTCGTACTCGTACTGAGCCCTTTCCATCCAAGCTTCGCTGGCCGGCCGGCATGGAGCCAGCTATTGCCGTGCCCATTACATGTTCGTGCTCTCAGAAGTCAGAACCATCGAGATACTGAAATGTTGGCCAAACGCAAGGTTTGGTTGCTTGCTTCTGCTACGTAAACGTTGCCCAAAACTCACGTAACAAGCACGACTAGATCATAATTTGAATAAGCCTAATCTTGCTTATATACTACTTCTTCCGTTTTCAATTATATAACATCGTTGACTTTTTCGTTAAACTTTGACTAACAATATAGATTTAAATAATTATCTTTTGAGTGTGGAATGAATATCATTGGATTCATCATCAAAAAGCCTTTTAAAATTAACTTATACACTTAGCTATTTACACAAATATTTATAGATA
Source organism: Eragrostis nindensis (assembly GCA_012490785.1). Taxonomy (NCBI): domain Eukaryota; kingdom Viridiplantae; phylum Streptophyta; class Magnoliopsida; order Poales; family Poaceae; genus Eragrostis; species Eragrostis nindensis. The sequence goes on along the minus strand of JAAXCT010000116.1, from coordinate 623,455 downwards.
AGATGAATGGTCATTAACGAAAAAAGTCAACGACGTCATATAATTAAAAACGGAGAGAGTACTCCTGCATATTTATCTTCTTTTGCCGTACATCTCATGTGCACGGGAGCAGTGGTCAGTGATCTTCCTAAATTTTCAGTGCGGTATTAAGCTTCTGTTATTTGCACTTGTGAACGAAGGTCACTGCTGAATAACGGTAGTGAACTTATTGAGAATCAGGCAGTTGCCTTTGCATCATCACCGGAAAAGGACTTCGGCCATTTAATTCCATATCTTCTCAACTATACGTTCGATTGGATATAGCGCACAAGATACCTTGATGTGACATACTGACAAGTCCGTCGCACCCTTATCTTCTTCAGTTATACCGGCCTGAAAAATTATGCACGAGGACGACATCCATTTGGAGAAACGCTGACGAGGTCTTGTTGCTGTCAACTGCATCATGGAGCACAGCAAAATTAGCTGAGGTTTGCTACTAATAAGCAACACACTGTCCTTGTTGCACGACACCATGGTCCTCTCATCCTGCTGCATCGGACATCTTGCAACAAGTTTATAGAGCAGGAATTTTAGACTTCTGGACAACAAAATCAAACGTGGTAAATGAGTATTACGACTACTTCAAGTAGGTCCAAAATAAACAATTCTATCTTCCTAACATATTATCAACATGATTATGGACGAACTTCAAGTTATCAAGGCATGCGGCCACGCAAACCAGCGATACACCAGAATAAGTAAAACAAATCCTCTCCTCTCCGGTCGATTGACAATGAGGAATCAGCTGCTTCTCTCACATGTATTGTGCAACACATGTTTGTCAAACTGATAAACCGATTCCAGAAAAAGGTAGATTCTAAAAAAAAGGCTCCATGGAAAGGTAAAGTTGGTTTTTTTTTTTTTTTGTGCCCAAGAACACTAAATTAGATGGTCCATGAAAGTACTAGTATCAAGCCAAATCATCAAAATTCTCAATCACATGCACATGCAAAATACATTCAAGCAAAAGAAATAACTTGGAATCTAGAGTCCGGACCATGCAAGCGGAAGCGGGGGCAAGCAGCGTTGCGATAGATTTCCGTCTTCAAGTATACACCGATGAACCACGGTACAACACCCAACTTGTTATGAACGGCGTGGAACTTACTTGGAAGAACATTCTACGAGTGCTCGAGATCCGTGATGGTTCACCTCCGTTGGTCAGAGCTGCCGACGGACACGCACCAGAGGTGCCTGCATTCTGCAACGGACCAAGACCACCGCTTTTCTGAAACGAGCAGGAACGCATAGCGCACGCTAAGCATTACGCTTTCCATCCCAGCTTCGCTGGCCGGCACGGAGCCAGCTATTGGCCTATCGCCGTGCCCAGTGGCCCAGTATATGTCCGTGCTCTCAGAACTCGAGGTGCTGAAATGTTGGCCAAAACCATGGGTTTTCATGATCTGGTCCTGCCGTACTGCGTTGCGTGCCAATCCGAGAACGCAAGGTTTTGGTTGCTTGCTTATGCTTCTCAAATGTTGCCCAAAACTCACCAAATAATCACGACTAGATTAAATAAAAAAACGAGTGCATATATACGCAGCTCAAATTGAACGAGCCTAATCGATTGCTTGCTAATATAGTTTCTTTGCATAATGTCTGCGTTGCTTATCTGCATTTGCGTACATCCCATGTGTGCACGCGAGCAGTGGACTGTCAGTTATCTTCCTAAATTTTCAGTGCGGTATTAAGCTTCTGTTATCTGAACAACAGCCATGTACAGCACTTGTGAAGGTCAATGCTGAATGCTGATCCCGGCACATTCATCAGTTCGTCGCCCCAAAAGTAAAACTTCTTCGATGCAGTTGCCTTTGCATCATCGTCGGAAAATGACTTTGAGTCATTTGATTCCATATCCTCTCAATTATACATGTTCGATTGGATACAGCGCACAAGGTACCTTGACGTGACATACAGACAAGTCCATCGCACCCGAATCTTTCTTCAGTTATACGGGCCTGAAAAACCATGCACGAGGACGACATCCATTTGGAGAAACGCTGACGAGGTCTTGTTGCTGTCAGCTGCATCATGGAGCACAGCAAAATCAGCCGTTGGATCTAGGTAGACCGGCGTAATGTTGTGGGGACACGTCACGGTGCATCAAATCGATAAGCAGCAAACTTTTTTTATCTGCCAACAGTGCGCCCACTTTCCTTTTGCGTCTTGTTTATCACCGAGGAGTGATAGGTGTGGTCCGTGCTATTGGCCAAGTTGGCCACGAAGCAGGATAGAAGAAGAGGAGGCAGGCAAGTTTTGTCCTCTTTTATTCTGGTATGAATTGAAAAGCAAAGCAAAGCAAGCTCCATGAGTGGATAATACTTGTCCCGCCTGATGACAAACTTATCTAAACTACAATACTTTTTTTTTGGCGAAAATAAACTTACAATACATGTGGTTCCTTGGTTTCAATTTGAATGCGATGATGCAAGTATGCTATGTGTTGTCTGTGGTTCAGGAAATGTAGCCTGCTACTCCAGTTTCGTTTCATTCACGTTTATTTTTAGCACCACAGGATTCTCGTGCTAGTGTAACGGAAATGTAGCCTGCTACTCCAAGTTTCGTTTCATTCACGTTTATTTTTAGCACCACAGGATTCTCGTGCTAGTGTAACGGTTTATCAACGCGAAGTTACTAGCCGAAGCTGAAAGTTCCAGTTCAGTACATCCTGGGCGGCGATTGTCTGTCAGTTTCCGTCGACCGCTGGTCTTCTCTGCAAGCCTTTAAAGGTACGGTTTCTAAAGCACACTGACGTGCACAATACTTCTCCAAAGGAAACGCTCACGAATCATCTTAATTTAGACGTCCCAGCGTACCGTGCAAACTGGATCATCTTCACTAGTCCAGTTCGTTATTGATCGCCGTTTGACCTCTACACGTCCACAGCCGATAAAATACTGCACGAGCCTAACGTAACGCCCTAACCCAGCATTTCGTCAGTCTCTTAAACACCGTCACCTGTACGTTGCCGCCGTACGCACGCGTCGAAGCATAGCAGTTTTGCACGGACCACCACCGACTATTCCGATCCGTCCTCCTGGCTCCCAAACGCGCCGGCACGCTAGACCGACCGGTGCGGCGGTGCCCAACCGTGTCCATGACAAGACGCCGAGACGGAACGCAACTCCTTCCTCAGTCCCCACACGGCAGGAGCATGAAACCGAAAGCGACCGGGACAGCAACGGCCGGCCAGCCCCCGTCCGAGCCCGACCGACAGCCTCCTCCTCTCTCCCCCACGCGCGAGCCAAATACACATACCCCCGGCGCGCGAGCGCACCCGATTCCCCAACCCAAAACCGCCGGCCAATCGCGCGTGCGCGCGCCCATCGCAAACTCGCCACCCAACCGCGCCGCGCCCCTTGCTCTGCTGCTCTCCCGGCACCGCGCCAGCTTCGTTTCCCCCGTCGCTTGACGCCGAATCCACCACCATTGCAAGCCCACCACCTCCTCGTCTCCGCCCCGCACCGCCGGGCGTGCCCGCCTCGGGACGACCAAAATAGAAACTTCCGGTGGTAGGTCGCCCCCACTTTACCCCACCGCACCCGCACCCCCGGCAAAACTGCAGCTGCTGCCCTTCCTATCCCCGCCTCAGCGCTTCCCTTCCCCTCCCTTCCCCTCCCCGCTCTTTCTGTGAGGAGGGAAGCCGGGCGGATGGCGGGGCGACGGGGCTCGCGCACCGGAAGCATGTGCCGGCTCGCGGGGCAGGTGGTCATGTAGCCGGCCCCGGCCGCGGTTAAATTGCCTGCCTTCTCGCCGCAGTTTGGTGCCGGAGTTGGAATTTTTGTTCCTGGGCATGGGTTCCGGTCTCAAGTACCGCGCTGGGCTGTGCCTGATTGCTGCCGTCGTGCTCATATGGGTCATCTCCGCCGAGGTCACGCAGGTACGGGTTCAGACGTTCCTTTTGTTCATGCTTGTTTGTTGGCTTCTTAGATCTTGGCTAGGAATACATGTTTGGGTATCGGATTGATCTGAGTATACCCCGTTGCTGTATCCTTCAAAAACTCGATTTTTAAATGTTGCCCAAGGCTATCTATCCGGTGATTGAAAATTGCTCAGGGGAATGTTATGTGTCCCTGGCAGGCACCGTTCTGAATCCACCCAACTCCGCGTGTGTTGATTTCCTTGATTTATGAAAAGAACCCACTTCATTTGTTCATCCAAATTTGGAGGTTATACATTGTATCTTGCGCGTAGTGATTTTGGGCAAAAAGTTGTTTGCTTGTAATTGCTTTGCTCATATGTTTCCGTCTGTCACGAGTCTTCGCTGCTTAGCTTGCATTCTTCACGTCACTTATGTCAAATCCTAAGCTGCTTGAGGTGGTTGTGACAGCTCGGGCCACTAAATTCTTGCTGATTCGAGGTGGTTGTGATATTACGGATCACCTGCAATGTATCATAAAGTATTAGAGGGGGAGCCTTGCTTTAGTTTTCTTTTCTTGTTCACTTTGTTCTTTTAAATTACATTCTCAAAATTATAGTGGGTTTGTCGCTTGCAATTCCAGGGCATTACATAACAGTAAATTCATCCTGTGATCCATACTTTTCATTTTGGCATCTGAACTCAATTTCGTTTGCAGGGGATATTCACAAAGTACAGACATCCGTTTGCGATTACTTACTTGGGGGCCTCCCTTATGGTTATATACCTACCTTTGTCATATCTAAAAGATTTTATATGCAATCTGATGAGAAGGCCTTCTGGAAGCATTAGTGCTTCAAAAGTTGCATGCAAGTCTTCCTTCGGCGGTAGTGCTCCACTGAAGAATGGTGATATTCAGAAGATGTTGGAAATGGAGTCAAAGAAAACACTAGTGATAAATTACAGTGATGTGGAACTTCCCATAGTGGAAGAAGCAAAACCACTTATATGTGGGATCACTGAAATTAATGATGGTGTTTTGAAGAAGCAGGAGCTTTCCGCTAAGGAGATTGCAACTTATGGATTGTATCTTTGTCCCTTATGGTTTGTGACAGAGGTAACTTTCTGTGCTGTTGCATGTTCGTATTTTGTAATGTTGTTAGGGGTCACAAGACAGGCACATGAACAACTATAGCCATATTGTTTCCTAGATTTCAATCATACGAGTAGTACTTTGGCAAATGTCACTCATTTTCTCTTTTGCCGAATGAATGCAGTATTTATCAAATGCAGCGCTTGCAAGAACTAGTGTTGCCAGTACAACTGTACTGTCTTCAACTTCGGGACTCTTCACTCTTTTCATCGGTGTATTACTTGGCCAAGATTCCATAAATGCGGCAAAAGTTATTGCTGTATTCATTAGCATGGCTGGTGTGGTAATGACAACCATGGGCCAGACTTGGGCATCTGATGAATCAGATGTAGGCAATTCTGGGTGAGTGATTTTCTTACTATTTTTATCACAATTGCTCATGGGTATGTGATGTTATAACAGTTTTTGTACTTACTTACTGTGCTTTTAACTTGCGGACTATTGGTTGCCTGCCACTGAGTCTTGTGTCAAAAGAAGCTTAACATCATTATGTTCCCTTTCCCTTGGACTTACAGTATTGAGTTGGTTGGTTGTCCACAACTGACTTGGTTTCATGTCAAAAGCAGCTTGAAATCACCGTGTTCCATTTGATGCGCCCATTGTATGAAAGTGATTATCATGCTTCGAAAACAGTTTGGGGGAACTGCATTTCCTTGTTCCTGACATGTGCATTTTTCAAATGCAGGGCCACACAGAGGACTCTATTGGGTGATATGTTTGGTCTTATGTCAGCTATTGCATATGGACTATTTACTGGTAGGTTGTTTACTTCTTTGCTTAGTTTGTAGAGTAGTTGTTTTTTCCCCTGAATTAACACCTATTTGTTTCGATTTTGCTACAGTGCTTCTCAAAAAGTTTTGTGGAGAGGAAGGAGAAAAAGTCGATGTCCAAAAGCTGTTTGGCTATCTTGGACTTTTTACTCTTATTGCTCTCTGGTGGCTTGGTAATATTGTTGAATTCCAAATTAATTTAATTGAAGTTTAAATTCTGTATTCATGACTGGTCTCTGGATTTGTTTAAATATGCTAAAGTTTGCGTTTTGTTATTTTTAGTTTGGCCATTAACCGCACTAGGCATCGAGCCAAAGTTTTCAATGCCCCACTCAGCTAGAGTGGATGAAGTGGTGGTGGCAAATAGCTTGATCGGGAGTGTATTGTCAGACTACTTCTGGTATGTACTAGAAGAAGAGTTATGCCTGTTATATTATTGGAGACTTTGTTAATTTTGACAGTGGATTTTGTGTGTCAGGGCTCTTTCTGTTGTTTGGACAACTCCCTTGGTGGCTACTTTAGGCATGTCTCTCACAATTCCAATAGCAATGGTTGCTGATATGGTCATTCATGGTCGTCACTATTCCGCGGTCTACATACTTGGTTCTGTCCAGGTACGCATGTCATGCAGCTAGCTCAGTTATTTTTTATACTTATGTACAAGAAGTATACCACTTTAATAAAAAATTCCGCGTTATAAAAGTGGCATGGATTTGCTATTGACATCACGTGTTCCATTCTCTGTGCCTCTTAACCGTTCCAGCTCCCTGTCGTATGCATTTGTCATTTTATTTACCCTGTGTGTTTCTTTTTCTTTTTCAGGTGTTTTCAGGCTTTGTTATTGCAAACCTTGCAGATCGGTTTTCACGTTCTTTAGGGCTATAGTGTCATGAGATCGAACGGGGAGTGTACATCTGGAAGTTAAAAGTTTGGGTAGGTTTAGACAATACTCCAGAAGAATCTGGTCTTTAGTTTCATGCGGGTAGGAAAGCCAGTGGTACCCTTTGCCCCTTTACACATAGGAATGGTGAATTTTGCCGTGATGGATAGTAGCATCGAGCAGATGGAAACAGAACAATATATGCTGTAGCAACCTATGCAACTGTAAATTCTCTCACTACGAAATGCTTGTCAATGTAAACTACCATGGGTCTCGGCCATGTCAAAGACCTGCTTGCTTGTACTTTAACTTGCTTCCTTGCGGGTTCATCCTCGTCTTTTTTTTTATAAAAAAAAATGATCCTCGTCAAATTTACCTGCATATCAAGCTGTACACTTGTACGAAGAAGAAAAAACGGAGTGAATTGTTGGAGGTCAAGGATGAATTAGTACAAAACGGAATTACAAGTTATCCGTGAAAGGGGTCTTGGCCTAGTGGTTAAGTCATTCGAGTAACACCTCTCAGGTCCTGGGTTCGACTCCTCGTGGGAGCGAATTTTCAAAGATTCAACGACATTTGTGCTTTCAGTGGTAGGCGACGCTCCTGTCGACAGCGAGGCGCCAGTGGTGACTTCGTATCTCTGAATTTGCCGGTTCAGTCTTCGAAGATGCTCATAGGGGTAGGGTTTGCGTACGTGTGTTCATAGGGGTGAGTGTGCGTGCGTTGTGAGTGTCTGAGTTGTACTGTGTAATCTCAAAAAAAAAAAGAATTACAAGTTATCCAAAAATGAATTAACAAGTCGGACAAAGTGTCCTGTACAGTACAACAACGTTGACGCAACCGGGTTGAATTATCAGCTCGGAATGAAGAAAGTGGAAAATGGAAATAACTTGGCACAAGAACTGTCAGAGTCAAAGGAGACAAGTGTAGAAAGAAGCTCCACGTTACAGATCAAAGTCAACTCCTCTCTTGTTCGACGCGATAGACGGCGAAGGCGGCCGTCTGATCGGGGTCTCGCTGCAGCGGCCGGACGACCCTGTCGACCTCGGCCACGTCGAAACCGTGCTCCCGCAGCACGTCCACGCACTCCTGCACGCCGTCGCGCACCTCGCTCGCCGCCCACCCGACCGTGACGCCGTCCCGCCACAGCCCGCGCAGCGTGGCCGCCATCGCCGGCATGTCCTCCGGGTCGTAGAACACGTCCGACATGAGCACGACGTCCACCTGCTCCTGCTCGAGCTGATCACCCCACCGGAGCTCGCGCACGTGAGCCTGCGTCGACGCGGCGAGCCCGTTGGCCGCCGCGTTGGCCCTGAGGCCCGGCAGCAGCGGCGCCACGTCCGTGAGCACGCAGCGCGCGGCGCCGAGGCAGGCGACGGCCGCGATGCCCGGGAGGCCGGTGCCGGCGCCGAGCTCGAGCACGGTGGCGCCGCGGAGCCGGAGCCGGGCGGGGGCGGAGGCGGCGAGGTGGGAGGCGAGGACGAGGGCGGAGTCCCAGAGCCACGAGCCGGTGAGCGCGCGGCCGGTGGCCGGGTCGTGCGTGCCGTCGCGCTCGACCACGGCCAGGGTGTGCCCGGCCACGACGACGTGCATCACGTCGTCGTCCATCTCCGTTCTTATCTAGCTGCCCGAGTTGGTTTCGATCGCCGGCCGCGTTGCTCATATGCCAGCCGGTCTCCGATCCCAATAAGAGGATCCATGGCAGGTAGGCAGCGATCGAAGTGCCAACTGCAACGTGATTTGTTTACTTGACAATTTGGTAGTTTTATATCATCATGTTCGACCAACCGAACATATTCGTGAACTTTGGGAATTGCTGGTTGCTCTAGAATGTTGGGAACACTGTATTAAGGGTGGTGTTTGGATCACCAGGACTGAACTTTAGCACTTTTATTTGGATGCCAAATAGGACTAAACATAAGCTATTTTTTTATCTAATTGAACAAAAAATGGCTACTAATTATTAGAATTTTAATTAGTCCTGATTAGATAAACTAGTACTAAACACTTTAGCACCTGTTTTTAGAGCTTAAGCCAATCCAAACACCCCCTGAACTTATTTGGAAGATGAGTTCGTCCAACATATATTCTACTTTCAACACGCTGCTTCCAGTAAAACAAAACATTGTACTCCTACTTACTTCAAACAAGTTTGAATTCTTAGCTTCCAATTAAGATGGACTGCAACTATATAACAAGACCGCGAGCTAAGAGTACATCACACCGAACCAAATTCAAAGATGGACCGCAACAAACAAGACCACAATAATATCATACTTATTCAAGCTTCCTAGGCACAGACGAATGGTATACTTTAACACTTCATATCTGGTCAAGCTGCTGCTCCTGATCGCCTACGTTCGGCCCACCACGCCGTTTACGCTGCTGCCGGGACGTGGCCGCTGTTGACAACGTGGCACCGCTCATCCCGCCGTCCTCGCCGTCGCCATCAACGTCTTGGCCTCCGTCCTGCTGCTCCTGGTGATACGGATGGCCTCCGCCACTACGCCGCGGCCGCTGTTGACAACGGGGGGCCGCTCCTCCCGCCGTCACCGCCGGCGCGATCTAAAGTGCAGTTTTACAGCATAGGATCTTTAAAAATGTTCAAAATTGGTGGTTTATATTTGGTTTTATAGCATCTGCTGTGGAATAGGATAGCTGTTCGTTGACATATTCAACATGGTGCTACCAGAAAAAGAAAACATGGCATACATAATAAATACTATAAGTTAAAACTCCACCACATATTACCACCGACTGTTCACTACAGCGTCTGATATGAGATAAGAGTAAAGGACGGACTGCAACTAACAACACCTTATTTATTTAAACTTCCCAGGAAGAGCAGGGCACGGACGAACGGTGTTCCGTCGTCGTCCCCGCCGCCACATCACGTGATAGACCGAGTCTAATAATAGACCTTCGCGCCGTTGCCGCCGTCCCCGCCGTCCCCGCCCCACCCATTAGGCCCTGGGGACCCGCCGTCACCGCCCCGCCCGCCGGCCCCGCCACTTCCGCCCGGACCGGCTCGGCCTCCGTCGCCGCCGCGGCCTCCGTGGCCTCCTCCTACGCCGCCGTCGCCGCCGCTACCGCCGTCACCGCCCCGCCCGCCGGCCCCGCCACTTCCGCCCGGACCGGCTCGGCCTCCGTCGCCGCCGCGGCCTCCGTGGCCTCCTCCTACGCCGCCGTCGCCGCCGCGACCGCCGTCACCGCCGCGACCATTGAACCCTCCGGCCCCGCCTGTGCCGCCGTCGCCGCCCCGACAGCCGGGGCCTCCGGTGCCGCCGTCTCCGCCGCGACCGCCGTGAGGGCCGATCGCACGGCCGCCGCGTCCGCCTCGCCCGCCGCGATGGCCCGGTTGGCCGGGCTCACCCGGCTGGCCGAGCTCGCCCGGTTGTCCTCCCCTTCCGCCTCGTCCTCCTCTTCTGCCACCACGGCCTCCCCTGCCGCGGCGCCCTGCCGATTGGCCGACATTGTCTGCCATTCGTAGTGGGCAGGGCTAGATGCCTGCGCAGAGGCGGAGATGAGGTTGAAACCTAGGACCCCGCCGCATATTCATGCCATCGAGAAGACCGGGGAATGCATATATATGGACAAAGTTATCATCCCGCGACGGATCGCGGATTCCATTAATCGTGCGACCCTTGATTTCTTTCCTTCTTCGGTTCCAACATTCCCCAGCGCGTCCCATAACCTTCCTTCTTCTATAATGTGAGCGCCAAGAATGAGCTCTCCACCACCATCGCCCATGGGTGGTGCCTGGTGGCGCGCTTCAAGTCTTGAATTCTTTTGTTGGGCTGTTGTTGGGCCTGAAAGGGACGTCCGGTGATGGTGGTGTGGTGGTTCGGGTTTGATGTCCAGTGTTCGACGATGGCCCAATTCAGAATGAATGCTATCGCTTGCTCAGCTCGCATTTTTGTCAGGCGGCAGGATTCATGCCATTGCGTTGGTTTGGCTTCGGCCATGCACAACGACCTTGCTCGCTTTTGCAAGGACTGCGTTCTTCTGACGAAAAGTAAAGTGGCTTCCATTCCTCTGTTTTGTTACTGTTTTCCTTTGTACATTCGTATATTGTCAGCCTCTCCCTTTTATCTTCCCCTGTTTGAGTTTTTGGTACCTCGTCACTTCATCAGTCTAGATCTCTGCTGCTGATAGCAACTTGCAAGACGGGGTAGTGTGTGCTCGATCTGAAGTCGTCCCCCCGAGTCGCGCTCTAGTGGATTGCTCCTTCTAATCAATCAACAACAGGCACACGGCATAAACCTGATCCAACTGTGTTCATCAGATTCTCCCATTCGCCACATAACAAGTCGGAGTAGCAATTACTAGCAAGTGCACATACATGCAGATAGCTTGACTGACTCAGAGGAACAGCTGATAAACTGAGGTCGTAATTAAACGAGCCAGCAGTACGTAGTTGACCACGCGACAGTGAGCGACCCACAGGCCTCGCAAGTTCGCAACACAACACTGATCGATAACGTCATTAGGAAGGTACTACTACAGGCAATGGCACGTTGGTTTGCTGCACGCATGCACGGCCGACACCGGTGGAGCAAGCCAAAGTTCGCTGGTTCCATCGATCAGCTGCTCAGCTCAGCTCAGCCAGCCGCTGCCGTGCCGGATGGTGAGAGACACGAGCCCGGCCCGTAAGCTCTCCCGTGAACCATTGACGTTACGTGACAACTGGACCCCGGGCCCCAGCCCCGTTCGACGTGACGTGGCCATGCAGCGGACAACGTACATGACAGGTCGGCTCAGCGCGCAGAACAGGGGACAGCGGCGCCGGCCCGGTGGTAGCGCGCCAACTGGCCTGAGGACGAGGGGCGACCAGAGCGTCGAGAGGTGTCGCGTCCGACGCGGCGCAGCGGATCCTCCTCACGCCAAGCAACACCTTCCTCTTTCCCTCACGCAAACACACAGCCTGCTTTTTCTCTGACCCGCCCCGGCCCCGGGATCCTCTGCGCTGCGCGTCATCACCATCCGTTACGTCCTGGTGGACGTGAAGCGAAGGCGATTACGCTACGCATTGACGTTCTCTTCTCGGAGACTAGTGGTCATCGATCCACGAACGAAAGCCACATCTCCTTCGTCTTCGTACAGTACCTGATGAGCACATCAGTTAAGCTAAGCATCCTGGCCGGCCGATCCGGCTCTCGCCATCACTATGCTGCGCTACTGCTCTCTCTAGGTCATCTAGGTCTGTCGGCACCTATCTGCGCGCGATGTACTGTACCTGAAGAGTGAAGTCTGAGATCAAGAGAGACGAGGAAGAGAGGACGCCATTATATGAGCCGGGCGCCGGGCCCTCGGCGCCGTGTTGGTACGAGCCATGCATGCACGGACCAGTGAAAGAACCGGCCGGAAAAGATGCATCATGCATGTAACATACGCTGCCGGGTCGCCGATTCGTAGCGTGACATGTACACGGCAATCAAGCAGAGAGCCAAGGTTTTCGAGGCAGCGAAAAGACCCCTGTGCTGCCACGATCGATCGATATATGCATCCGTCCGTCGATCCCTTTGGCTTTAATGCAGCCTTTCTGTCCCTTAAAAAGCTACTCCCCGCCCGCCTTGCTTCTCCACATCCTCCTCCTCGTCGTGCTCCTTGCTTCACTTGCTTGCTTAGGTAGGTAGCCAGCTCGATAGCTCATGGCGTCGTCGCGGTCGCCGAAGCCGAAGGTCGTGAGAGAAGCGGCGGCGAGCTCGCGGACGCCAACACCACGTTCGTGCAGGCCGACCCGGCCACGTTCCGCGCGCTCGTGCAGAAGCTCACGGGCGCGCCGCCGGACGAGAAGCACCAGCAGGCGGTGGTGACGGTGGCGCAGGCGCCGCCGGCGCCGATGAGGCGGCCGAAGCTGCAGGAGCGGCGGCGCGCGGCGCCGCCCAGGCTGGAGCTCGCGCGGCCGCAGTCCTTCTACTACTACCACCACCACCACCTCAGCATGCACTCGCCGGTCTCGCCCATGGACGCCTACGTCCTGGCCTCGCCGTCGCCGCTGTCGTCGTCCTCGTCCATGTCGCCGTCGCCGCGCGGGGTGGTGCAGATTAGCAAGGAGGAGGAGGAGAGGGAGGAGAAGGCCATCGCGTCCAAAGCCTTCTACCTGCACTCGTCGCCGAGGGACAACGGCGAGCGGCCCAAGCTGCTGCCGCTGTTCCCGGTCCAATCCCCTAGGAGCTCCTTCGCCTCCTAATTAATCAATCGCTCGCCACTACCACCTGTGTCGTCGCCTGATCAACAATGTACTCCGGCGATGCCACTCTGCCAGAAATTAATATTCCTCTGTATCGCCTTCTACTTGCATTGCAAACTAGATGATCGATTCATGAATGCAACTCGATCTTGTTAGAGTTAGCCTTAACTAGGTTCTTCTGAGATTTCTAATCCTCTGCTAGCTAGGTTCTGATTTCTAATCCGCTGCTACTAGCTATATGTTTCTTAATCTAATATAATTTATCATGCGAGCCTTGCTTTAATTTGTTCGTGCATGCACACACGTGAGAGTGTAGGTTTCCGTGGAAATTTCAACACATGCTGGAATCATGAGCAGCGGCCGGTTTCTTATGTTTTGTTTGCATGCATCATCTTGTCATGTAGCAAGTCAACTTCTGGAAGGGAGCCTATCAAAGGTTCATATGCTTTGCAAAGCAAGTTTGTTTGAAGTTTCTAACGCATCTCTCGGACATGATCTTTTGTGATCGCGCTTTGGTCGCATTGTTATTAGATAGGATCGCAGGAATCGGATGCCAACGTAAGTTTATTCCTCCTGCGGGACGACTGAATGAGGCAAAAATCCATTGCTTTTGGTGGGACATTTGCACGAACCTTGTATAGTCGCTACCATGTGGGGGCCCAGCAAATTATCGAGTGGATTATCTGCGTGGAAGAAGCCCCAGATCGAAGACAAAGCAGTCACGGGCGCCATGCCGCCGCGCCTGCTCATGGCATGGTTCACATGAACTGCGTCGGAAACATCATGGTTCCGGCAAAATTTCCTTGCGAATAATGAATCCCCCAACCAAATCGACCCAACCCCACGCCTTTAGAATCGCACACTCGTTTGGCATGAGCGCGACTGCGCGACCCCAGTTCGCATAAATGAGATGCTGCCCACACCCGCGCGTGCGCGGGCACATCAGACAAGCAAATTCGATGCCGAGAAGTCTGCAATAACTTCTTCACCTGTGGATTGCTCGCCGCGGTTTCTTCATGGAGGAACACGAACCAGTAGCACAAGAACATATGGCTAGCTTCGCCGGGAAGACGATGCCTCTCTCTCAACCGGATTCCCGTGACAAGCTTCCAGCCTAACTAATTACTCACCCGGAGTTCAGGTGTGTGAACGAGCACGCCGGTTTCTGACCGACCGACACTGATCGACACTCCTGCTGATCGACCTGGTGCCGAGTAAATGGACTCGTAAAATTGAATGGAAAAGCGAACGCTGGCTGCAGTGCAGCGCAGCATCTCAGCAATTCAGGCAGCGTGCCATGCATACGCTTGTCATCAACAGCGAGAGCCAGGGGCGCCGACCAGGTTGCAGGATGCAGGATTCAGAGGCGAGATGCGTAGGAGGATGGCAAGGCAAATGAATTCCGGAGGCACGGGCTATCAAATGCTGTGCGCGGCAGGCATGGAGATGGAGGCGTGCATCGGTGCATGGCATGGGCTAGGTATTGGTCGGCTGGTGAATGCTGGGTTGACCTCGTAAGGAGTTAAGGCATGGTGCAGTGTGAGCATGTACGTAGTGTGGCCACTGGCTACTGCCGCAGCTGCTTGCTGTGACAGCTTAACTGCAAACAAGTTCAGGCCAGGTCTCAGTGTGGTCCGGTCTGCAGCGGCTTAACTGTGGAAAGGTGTTGCTGGGCATGGCATCCTGAATTCCGGATACGGAATCCAATGACCAAACCACACCGAGTTGATTGAATATGACATGCATTTACAAACAAAATAATGCAATTGCCGCGAAAAACATTTCGGTTCCAGGAGAAAAGATAGTCCTGCACTTCCTGTATCCCAAATAGGAGTACTAATAATGGTGTAGTAGGAGTAAGCTTCGAAGCTATGGACTTCAAGCAATAAAAGCAGCTGCACAGTTTCCCTCTAACGGATTCAGTTTGCTGTGCTCCACACCGCTACGCTACTGGCTACTCCAACAGCTTAACTGTCAACCAGTCCACGCCTGGACTCAGTGGTCTGGTCGGCGACTGCGACAGCTTAGCTGTCGAAGGGTCGCAGAAACTCTGATAAGGCATTCAATTATCACACTGAGCTAATTTCAGTTTAATGAAAAAAAGGTAATAAAATATGTGAATACAGGAATAAACCCCTGAGCTACTGCCTCCCAGCAATGTCATTCAGTTCGGTGCGTTCTCGGCAGCATTTGCAGTCGCACAATCCACATGACAACTTGACAGGCCAATCACAGTGATGAATTCCATTTAATCTTTGATGGATCACTAAACTTCTGATATCCTATTTTTCTTGAACTGATTCTGACATATCCTATTGTTCTGTCATAAATAAGTTACAGAGGCAACATTTTATTAAGCACTACAGCTATCCCAACTTACAAATGATTTATTACGAAATATATTTCTGAAACTTTTGTACAGTTTGACTACAGGCTCGCTCATTTCGATAGGGCAAAACTCCGCTACCAGCCGTCTACCCAAAGCAGAAGGGTACCATCAGCCAGAGTATTGTAGATCTTGTAAAAAAATGCAATAACGTTAACTGACAGAAGTGCAAATAGACTGCTGAGAATAGAGACCATTTATAGGGTTCATGAATGGCTGTTGCCTCCTCCTTCGTTTCGAAACCACTGTAAAACCCTCGGTATCTTTCTCACCTTTAGGTGCCTCAGTGGCTTTCCGTTGTTTATCAAAGTCTTTGCGGTCTGAGTCATTCTTGCTTAAGCTGCTGCTCTGTTCAACACTAGCTTCATCTGACCCACTTGGTTTTCTGTTCAATTCAGCTCCAGTGGAGCCTAAACTATCGTGCACTGATTTCACAATGAAACTGAGCAAAATTTGCCTCGCAAGTTCAGTTTTGTATGAATTTCGTGTGACATCTTTCCCTCTGTTTTCCTTTCCTTTACTTGAAATGACCTTCTCAACTTGACCTGACTCCTCAGCAGGCGTTTCAGCTTTTACTTGATCTGCGATCTGCTGAGCAGAATCATCAGTCACAGGATTAGCTTGGCTAGATTCTCTGTTAGCTGCATCAGATTGTTGCACGGTTTTTCCAGGCACAAATTCAGCAGCATGGGGATTCATGGTTGTGGGGGAGTTGTTACCCCTTAGAATAGTGCTCTGGCTGTGTGTAGTGTAACCTTGTTTCCTTTGGAAGGCATGACCGGCCCGATAGTACAAGGTGGACCGAGGACCACGAGGCACCCTAGTATCAATGGCCTGAGGGAGAATCTCCATTGCTTGGCTTGGTATTGGTAGTGGCTGAAGAACAGCACTAGCATCATATATTGCCACTGTGCTGTAAGGATGTGACATCGATACGAGTGATCCAGGATTAAATGGAGGTGCTGAAGCTGAAAGTTTGCTTCCAGATACTTTCTTAGGAGCTGATGGGCTTTCATCGCTGTTGCTGTCAGGAGCTGTTTCTACATGACTGACTCCATCTGAACTTGAAGGAACCTCTTTGCTGCTGTCATCACTCAGCTTTTCATTGTCCTTTTCTGTGAAGTTTCTATCTTCTTCTCCGGATGACTGTGTTAGATCAGTATCATGTCCGTTATCCTTGTCCTTTGCTTCATTCTGTTCCAAAATTGGTTTCAAAACACTGCCAGGGGGTGAAACCGCCACATCTTTGTATGACACAAACTTGGAAGCTATGCTAGCTGGTCTGTTAATTCCTTTGGGCTTTGCACCCTGATCTGGTTTAGCCGTAGCATTGCTGGACTTATCTTCAACAATGCTGGTATCTCCATTCAATTTGTCAGTTTTAAGGAAACTACCAAAGGAGAGTTGGCTGGGAGCGCTTATGCTATCTTCTTTACCTCCTTTTGTTTGAGCCTGTGAACCAGTCCTGTATGCAGAACCTGTATGACCATCTTCGAAGCGATCAACAAATAATTTTGTGAGAGCTGGCTTCCTGCGACTATTTTTCTTCTTTACATTTGCCGATCGTCCTCTCAAAGTAGCTGCTTGCCATCCTTCATCAGAATATTCTTCAGGTGATAAAACATCTGTTTGCTTCTGTTCATCAGGGACAGCATATGTTTCTTCTGATACCACTGGAGGAGGATGCACATCCTGATGTTCTTCTTTAAAACTATCACTGCTTGCTTCAAAGGAAGACTCCAAGTCATGCTGGACATTCTCCTTTTCTTCAAGTGATTCACCATGATGGGCTCTGATATTATTCTGCATTTAATACTATATATGGTGAAAAGGAAAGTAAGAGGTAATTGGAGAAAGAAAGAGGCTCACATAATGCTTTGGGCAAAAGCAACTTTGAGTAAGAGTATACACAATTAACAAAAAGTAAAATTTGCCGCTCAGTTCATGGATCATAAAATCGGTCAGTAGTATTGGCAGCCATAATTCATGGATAATATAAGAGAGTAAAGAATTACCTTCTGTTAATGTACTACTGTATATAAGTTCAATTAATATTAAGAAAGATACGGACTGATGAATGATGTTTTGTAACTTGACAACTGAACATTTCTGGAAAATATTCTTTGCAGTAATTGGATGTGTCTTAAACAACATTTCAAAAAAAATGTGTTCATGATAATTTGCTAAACAGTATATAATGTTTATAGCTTCTTGTAGTTTGTGTTCCAAAATTCTGACTGCAATCAAGATATAGGTATTCCACAAACCAGATACACTACTGCCTGACACATTAATTAGTTCATATAAAGCACCCAGTATTGAAAAGTAAACATATATCTATCCCGACTATCTTTTAACAATATTTAAGCCTTGAAAGGTATAACATGTATCATAATCACCTTGGCACGTCTGCACTTCTTTTGCATATCCTTCTCTTTTTTCTCCAGGTCTGGGTTTATGAAGTCAAGAAGATCTGATACGCTGGAAAGATAGGTGTTTCAATCTAAATAAAAATAAGTTTAAATTGACAATGCATTGTTTATTCATAGTTTCATACCTAAGGTGTCCTTTGCTTGCAATAGATGAATCAGGTTTTGGCATGCCTCTTCGAGCAGCCTCCTGCTGTTCTAATGCTTTTGACTCAAAGTACTCTAACCATGCAGCAGCATCCTGCAGAAGAAATAATGTGTAAAGCTTAAAATAATATCTGACTATATAGCCTTCATTATTGTATATTCCCAGAAAATAAACCTGAGTTCGAAGGTCATCTTGCCCTAGTTTCTCCTGAAGTATCTGCAATGTGGTTTGTTCATGTTGCACGCTTAAGGAGTATGCGTCCATCATTGAAAGGGCTATGGCTATGGCATGGTAGCTCGCAGCAGTCTGGTTGATTGAAAAAAGTGCCTTGTTAGTTCGTGGTAAGCAATTTAATCACAGTATATCTCACAGAATCATGTATAGGATGTGTGTATGTTCTATGAAAAGATGTTTTCAGCCTTGGCGTGGACAGCATTTAACTGATACAGTGACTCTAAATTTTTGACAAGGTAAATAAGCAATACCTTTTTAAGAGAAATAATGGCATGGTGATAATGGGACAATGTTAACAAATACAATTTGAAACTTGACACTGAATATACAACTATAGGAGTTTTATGTAGAGAATGTGGACATATTTAATTGAGGCGTTGCATTTGAGGCAGATGAATGAAAAATAGTGAATGCTGACGGGTGAGAGCTATATCTATATGGTCTATATACAGGAGGTATCTTACATATGTGTTGTTACAAGACATGCATTCCAGCATAGCTATGCAGTTCTAGAGACATGTTGATATGATATGTATCTTTTAGTGATGTGGTTAGGGTTTGACACATTACATCAATCATTTATATGAGAATCCCTAATTACTGTTTTTATGCAAATCCTCTTGATAAAGCCATGAAAACATGGTAAACAGTGCACAAAATTAAATCACTAAGCCCGCACAAACAGTTCAAATGGCTACAAACATACAACACATGGAAGGTCAAGGAAAACAAATTTAGCTTCTTTTACCTGAATGTGATCAGCTCCTAGCAATCTCTTGTTGCACTTCAGGGCTTCATGCAAGTACCGAAGTGCAACATGAACATTTCCCATACCTTCTTCCATCATAGCCACATTTATATAGGTGGCAGCAGAATTCGGGTGTGAAAGCCCACATGAAAACTGAAGCAGGTACAGTGCACGATTGACATACCTTCAAAATAAGATACCATTCAGCATAAAATAAAATCAATGCAGATACAATGACAGAAGTTGGCCTGTGATAGTTGGTTGTAATCTCCACAGCGTTTTTACTCTCTTATGTACACACAAGAACTAATCACATGCCATAAAATAAAACAGCATAGGCTAGTACAGCAGAATGATGCAGGGTCGTTTCAATATATATTTAATACACATGATGATGGCTAGAATAAACCAGCACGATGTTCTTGGCGCAAATGTTAATCTGCACCACGGTAGACTAGCAACACTTACTTCAGAGCCATTTCAATATGTTGCAGGCGGTAGTAGAAAACAGATAAATCTCCATAGCTCTTCATTGTTTCTGGATGGTCAAGACCAAGTTCCCTTTCATTGATATCAAGTGCCTTTTGCTGGTATATAGTTGCCTACCCAAAAGAAAAAAGAATTAATGGACATCAGGCTACTAGATAGTTCACAATTTTTTGAACAAAGCAATCACTAGTTTGATTGCTGGAACTGATATCAACAGCATAGTGTGAAGCAAAAGAAAACCTTACAGCATACTGTAATGCTAGTATTATTGTGATTTTTTAGCAAAAGAAAAGAGGTTTATGTAAACCATCCTATCCAATAGATAGTTTCTTTCTTCTAATGAAATGAAATGAAACAGTTCTCATGCACGTTTATGAAGAAAAAAAACAAAAAAAAAACCTAACTGAAGTACCTGATTAAAATCTCCAGTATGATAAAGCACTACAGCAAGAAGGCTGTATGCATTAGCAGTCAGTCGATGGTATGGACCACACACAGCTATGATTTTGGACAAGGCCTGCAAGAAGAAACACATGCAGCATTCAGTAAATAAAGAAGATAGCACAATAATTTCACTAAACAAAATGCAGATAGAGTTTCAGCACAGCAGTTATTTATGGAGACAAAACATCATCGACGGTTGTGTACCTTTGTTCCATAGCTTACAGCATCATCTAGTTTTCCTTTGTCCAAAGCCATCTTTGATGATTCCAGTAAATTTCGACCATCAATAGATGAGTAGACCACATGCTGAAAAAGAGCACAAAGCAAAGAAAATCAAATCAGACCAATAAATAAACCACCCAAGATATGGAAAGAATAGTACCCTAAGTTTAAGTAATATATTACCTTGCATACAGGCACAATGCTGACAATGTCAGATTTTTCAAATGGGTTAGGGCTATTCATATCATAATCTCTTGCAACCAACTCCAGTCCAACCTGTGCAAACAACCATATCAGTATGCTTGTTAAGAGAACAGAAATTACAAAGGTTCCTATAATTCATTTGACTACCCATACCTTGCTGCAAAGCCCTCTCAGAATGATAGATTTCCGCAAGTGTGCAAATTCATCTTTCAACTTCCAGAAGTATCTTTTTGAAAGGAAGCTCTCTACCCATTTCAATAGCAGATTATGTTCACTACGGGCATCTGTATCAGCATCATTTTCAAGTCTGGGAGATCCTAATAAAATGTTCAGAGTCTCAGCTATAGCTGCAGACATATTTTGCATGTCATCAACAGCTGCAATAACAGCTCGGATGATGTGCTTAAAGGATCTAATAACCATTTCATGAATGCATATGGACTGGATGTGTGGGAGCTTCTCAGCTAGTTCAACCTGATTAATTCATAGAAACAAAAGTCAGGTTATTATATCAATTTTGTCAACGCATAGCAGCAAACTCAGTCACTCAGAAAGTTACACCCACCACACGGCCTAAGGAGCACATGTTAAGTCCCCTTGTATGCATGAAATCGGTCATGGTTCTTCCATCGACCGGAGAAAGTTCAAGGGAAGCAAAATCAGCCACCTGCATAAATTGTATTCGAGAGACAATGAATCAGCCATTAAGAGCATCAAACAGCTAACTCTGATGTGAAGGGTTATAACACACTTTTTATGAGATAATTAAGCCCAAATCAGGTGAGGAAAACCAAAGTAGCAAATGCTAACAAAATTGAGTCTGAACTTTAAAGAAGGTTCTTCAAATGTCTAAGACAAGCCTTACCAGCTTTGGAAGTGCAGTATCGTCATAGAAATCATGGGCCATCTTAGTAAGATCTTCAAGAGACTGGATCAAGAAAAAAAATTAGGAAATTTAGGAAACATACCAGCAAAATTTCAACAACATATCAGCGGTGGCTCTTTCATTCCTACATCTCGAACTTTAAGACAATGCTTCTAAAACTTTTACCACTTCTAGAAATACTTGTTATTTGATCTAAAGAGAAATAACATGAAAAGGCTGAAAACATGAGGGGGTTTTTTATACATGTGTCAACTCTCTATAATGTTGGGATATAACCAATTCATCGTGTTTGAAAAATCTAAAATAAATCTATGAACTTGCAGATATTCTTTGTACGAACTAGAGTAGGACCTCCACTATGGTTCTACATACTATACATAGAAAACGAGAGATAACGTACAAGCATTTTAGTGAGAAATTATAAGCAGATTGGAAGTATAGTTCATAGATTTATTTTAGATTTTTCAAACACGATGAATTGGTTATATCCCAACATTATACGCTATGTACAAGCATTTTAGTGAGAAATTATAACATAATGTATAAGTTATTCAACTTGCATAAATAATCACCTTTTCATGAAGGCCAGCTCCCAAATTCTTCAAGCGAATGAAAGCATCATCTGATACCAGCTTGCTAATCTCAGACTCATTATTTGCTTCATCAACTTCCATCTTATCCGATTCATGGATACCATTAGAATCTTCTTTCTCATACTTGGAAACTTCCGTACCGTTTTCTTTCTTTTTAATCTTCCTTAACTGTTCAAAATGCTTTCCAAGACCTCTGACAGGTGCCTCTTTTTCAACTTCCGTTGCATTCCCCTTACCATTCTCAGGCACCGGAGAATCCTTTTTCTGCAAGTGTTGCAACCAAGAGGACCCAAGTTCCCATCTGATAATTCTAGTATTTTTGCAAGGCATGCTATCTAGCTTCATCAAGCTGTCTTCAAGTACTGTACGTGCTAGTTTCCTTGCAGGATTATCAGCATGAGACTTTGGGGTAGAGTTACCAACAGACATTTCTGGGTTGACAAGTTTTGGGAGTGGTATTCTTAGACTGAAAAGAAACCGAGAAAGAGTCAATGGAATGCGGTAGCATATTTCCATGAAAAATGTGAGAAAATTCAATATGTATAGAAAAATGTTTTTTTCTCTAGCAAATGCATTATGGATAACATACTGAAGCGATTACTAAGTATGTAAAACGAAAATAAGGATATAATGTCAAACCTGTTCACATTCAAGGCATTAGAACCTCCATCAGGATGGTCAGGTACATCAATGTTCAACGTTCCATCAATATTATCAGAGGTATCAGAGTTTTGTTTGACATCGTTACTGTCCTTGGTGCGTCCAGAAACTTTCACAGTTGCTGTATAACCACAATGTTTGACAATCACCACTCCTAGCGTCGAGGTATCCTGGATGAGAATCATATGTTCACATAATTAGCTCCTTATATGTTCATAGGGGTAGGGGTGTCTGCCCACTGTGATTTGCAAGAAAAGAAAAGGATGGAAGTGTGAGGCATCACCTTAACAACAACACTTTCATCAGAAGTTAAACCTTTCAGAAGATTCCTTTGCGATATATCCATAGTATCCGCTTGACAAAAGGCAACTCCATCAACTTTCTCCTCCAACTTCAAACTAGCATCAGCCTCATCCTTCCTGACACTAATATGCAAGTCCCCAACACGTTCCTCAAGTACATTCGAACCATGGGTTGGTGGACTAGTTGAGTTCATTGAAAGATCAATGAGGCGCCGAATTGTTGATGCAGCTCTAAAAATTGCTGTATCTACAAACAAATTGTGCAAAAGGAAAGCTTTTCGATCTCTGATCACCCGCTCTTCCTCAGTTTTGCAAGGCATTCTAGCCAAAATAGAAAACTCTTTTGACCACCGTCTCCGATCATATTTTCCATCGCGTCCACTGCCACCCCCATCTCCACCCCAATTTTCATCCTCCACTGGCAGTGCTGGGCACTTCATCGCAGAATCAACATATATTGGAGGAATAAGCCATGTGTTTGCACGGAATCCATAAGGCAGATTTCCAAACTGCAGATGCAGACAAGGTAACGTCACCATAATTGAACTTCAGTGCTTCATTCGAACTTTAGTATAAGAAGATGAACATTCACTAATATTACCTTGTTGCGGTCCACAAAAGCCTTCATCAGTGCCTCATATGCCTGTGCAAAAAGGAATGGTAAGTTCAACTTGATTATCAGCAGGAAGGGAAAAAAAGGCAAGAAGAAGATAAAATAAAGATGCACAAGTCACGTGATCATGATTTACTAACATTAGCAAATGCATTGCTGAGCTGTTGTAGCAAGTCCACCAGGGAGAAGGTCACGGTATTCGGCTTTCCTGCCAAGTAGAAACCCTTTACCGAAGCAACAACGTGCAGAAGCTTCCCGTTGCAAACTTTCACCTGGCCACACATGAACTCTTTCAGTTTAGGCTACTTGCTTGTAGGTCAATCAAATTGAATCTCTCCTCATCAATGCAAATGAATTGGAATTCAAAACACCTCTATTTCGAAGTAATCGCCTTCCTGAGAAGCTCCACTCGCCTCCTTCCTCCTGATAACTGCAGAAACGAAGCACACACTTCGTCAGAAGGGAACAAACCAAATGCAGATGCGGTGCTTCATCCGGGCAGAAAGGGAGCCTTACAGTGAACGGGCGGGGTGAGGTGGGCGAAGGAGAAGAAGTCGTAGAACTCCCCCAGCTTCGGAGGTGGGCGGATGGCCGCCATGTCGTGCGCCTCCGATATAGGCGGCGGAGCCGCACCGCCGGCGGCACCGCCATGGGTCCCGGCGGAGGCAGGCGCGGCCGGGGATGGAGGCGTCGCGGGCCGCCCGTGCTTGGGGGACTTGTGCTTGGTGGCGCCGTCGCGGGGCTTGGCGAACGCGGTGGTGCAGGCGACGATGTCCAGCAGCCGGCGGACGTGCGCCACCGCCTGCTCCTCCGCCGCGTACTCCTCTGCATTCACAAACCGTTGGGCTCAATTAAAATCTGGGCCAACTGAACAGTTGGGCTACACTTATCTTCTTGGGCCACGTCCTTGTGCTCAAAACCAAAACAAAATGGAAATAAAGATGATCAGAAAATGAATCGTCTCAGAATATAAAAGAACTAAAGTCGTTTTTATGAATGTATCTTTCATGCATAGATAGAGGATTAGGATAGGTGTTCAAAGTCTTATACAAGTCAAACTACGTTGCTGTTGATGACCAGCAAAGCGCACGAACGTGATTTTGACAAGCGATGTACATGGACCGAAGGGAGCAGTAAAATAAGTAGACGCTGCTGAAGTCTGAACACCTAAAATAACTTGAACGTAGCATCAACGCCAGTGGACTTAACCAAGCGCCCGCCGCAGATTCCAAGAGGTGTCCCTTTGTCCCGTATCAGCAGCTAGCGTAGGACAACAACTACGAGATCATCTGGCCATCTAAAAATTACTTTGAACAAACAACTGCAAGTGGCGCTCTGTACTTGCATCATTAGTGTCAGCCCGCCATTGCTGATATCAACATTATCATAGTGGACAGCACCACGGACGGGCGGAGACAGGGACTCCGAATCTACCATAGCTAATGTATTGTATCCTCGCGTACATGCTGCTAGTAGCCTATCTTAAAATTACTGCCAAAGTTCAGTTTGTCCTTTCACTTAATTATGTTGAGTTCCTGGACAACACGTTGCAGTCTGTCAGTGTAAAAAAATACTAACCTGGGTTAAGTAAGCTAGTGAATGTGCAAAGTTAAAACTGGACTTGGCTTCGAGTGCGGCGAGCGAAACGCCCTTCCGGTCCGTCCAAATGCTATACTTAGCACTTGCCGACAGCACACGCCGCGCTCTGCTATTTGGTTAGGCTAAAGAACAAGCACTAGCGAGCACTGACAGAGCAATCGCCTTCCCCGTGTACTAATCAAACGTTAACTACAATGCTGTCAAACCCTCCTCTAATAATTCTAATTAAACACCTCGCAGAAACACAAGGAGAACCCGTCAGAATCACACGATGCGGGCGTCGTAGCCGCAGCCACCAACTAGCATCCGGCAGCTGCAGTCCTCTCTCACTCTTCCCCTATAGGGTAGGACTTCCAAGACACATGGAGCGACCGAGGCGGCCACGTTCCGTAGAAAATCTGGCGAGCTGCCGGTTCACCCGCCACTCCTGACCTGATCTGACCTCGCGCGCCACCACAAAAACATGGATCCGTGACGCGCCACGGAAAGAGACGCGAGTTGGCAGGACGCTAAAAACATGGCATGAGTTTGGTGTGAGGCTGTGAGCGACGGAGAAAGATTTTGCCGCCGCCGCCAACCACCGGTCGACATTCCCTGCCGTCTGGAGCTGGTGCCCGTGACAGGTGCCGAGAGACGCCACGATGTAAAGTTTGTTTCGAGTGTGAGGAGCACTGGAAGAGTAGATGAGAGCCCGAAATCAGACGCATTTTGACCCGAAAGAATCAAGGAATTTTAGTTAGCCGTCCAAGCGATGGTGCATGGTCGGTCGTCCACGGGCGATCGTTGGAGGCGGCTGGTCGTTAGCACTCAGCACTACCGTTGGAACGTGATGGGCGCGCATGACTTCCATTTAAAATGCGTCATGGGAGCGTCGTCTCTCGACCAAGCTACGCCGCTGAACCTGTCCATTCCATTCCAATGCCGTCGATAGACAAGGACCATTCCTTGTTCTACTTGCGAGACCTGAATGACCTAATCGACATATAGTACGTGTTGGTGAGAGGCTAAGAGCTAGCTCGTGCTCTCCTGTTCTACACTCGTGTTGGAACAGCTCCCCATCGATCGGTCATGGACTGGTCTGTAACAGACCAACAGATTGAGCACACGCTGTCGCTGTGCGCATGTACTTGCGATACGAGCAAAGGGCGGACGGACGTCTATTTTGAGTCCTATGGCGAGTTGCTTCTCGTACTGAACAACTCGCCACTCTGAGCTCTACCAGCTACCGCCTCGCGTTCGGACAAGGAACGCTGAGTGCAAATCAACGTGAATCTCGAGTGATGCCAAATACTAGCAGCAGAGGAAAAAAGGAAAGAAAGAAAGAAAGAAAGAACGGGGAAAGAAGACACCGGTAGCGTGCGGATTCTTTTCAGCACCTACCTTCCACGATCCGGAGCGTGCAGGGCTTGAGCGCCACAATTTCCACGCCGTCCTCGAGCCGCTGCCCGCGCGCCTGCCATGCAACACATGCGAGGACACCACAGTCAGTCAAGCAATAAACATCTCATTAATCTCGTCTCATCACTTACTATTAATTACAAGCATTGGCAAACCACCCAGATTCGATCGCAGTCCTTGAAACAACGGGATTAGCAGCCCCCAACCAGATGCATCAATGAACTAGTATGGCTGTTGGCGATCGATCGAGAATGTGTACGTACCGTGCCTAGCAGCTACTCGTACTGAGATTGAATTTCGATAAGGTACTTTGGCAGAAAAAAAAGGAGAGAGGCGAGCGGTAGTACCACATGGGAGAGTGAATAGTTTGTCAGGTGACACGTCTCCACATTCGACCCCAGCAGCTTCCTCACGTCCAGCACACGGTCCGTCGATATGCCCTGCAAAATGGCCATCAGCGAAAAAACAAAACAGAGACAGCATCAACGAACCACACGCAAACCCATCTTTCCCTGACGGCTCACAACAACATTTCCATGGCAGCACACTAGCATTCGCAGCGCAAACAAACAATGTGTGTGCGGTGCAGAGCAACCCGGTTCGCAGATGCTACAAAAAAAATATTCAGCTCCGCTTTCCCAAAGATGTCCCAGCTGCCTAATATTAGTCCCTCTCTTTTGTGTTTGTCTGTCCTGTTCGTGTGGGAGAAGCCAGCAGCTAAATTGAAGCGCACATACCTTGAGTGTCACCTGGGATTCGTAAGGGGTGACAACCGTGACGTCGATGACGCTGGGCACAACTGCAGAAAACAAGAAACCATGTTTTGTCAGCGTTTTAATCGCACATGACATGAGAAGCAGGCAGCAGTGCAAACAGGAGCGCTTGAAATGAGGAGGACGGCAGAGTTGAGACGGCTGCGAGAATTCAGTTCAGTTGGCTCTCGCGAACCGCATGACTCAACCGCACGGGGAACGAACGTTGCACCAAGAAAAGGGGCAGGATTGTTGGTGTCGAACTGTCGATAAATACGTATCAGCTAAAAACGAAACGAAAAGGAATCGAGCAATCAAAGGAGCATGAATTCGTCATCATCATGCGCGCAGAGCACGAAGCAGCATGGAGAAACGATTATGCAGGGACGCAATCTTCGAATTCGGTACGGAAAAAGGCAGAGTAACGAAGAGAGGAAGGAAAAGCAGGCGAATAAAGAACAAAGAGAAAAGATTGCTGATAATCATGTCTTAACCCTTTGTACTGCATGCGAAGAACTGAAACTACGCCAAACACAACAACAGCAATTCAATGTTCTGAAGAAGAAGAAGCTGAACGATGGAAGCAAGAACTCGGAACTATGCACCATGAGAGAATAAGAGCGAGCAAAGGCTTCGTCAGACTATTCAAATAAGCATCTACAAGTTGGTGTACCTTTCTCTTCCTTCCTCTTCTTGTCGCCCTTGCCGCCGCCGCCGCCCCTGCCCTTGCCACGGCCGGCCTTGGGGGCCATTGCCACGCTCCCCCCGACTGACACTGACAGCGACCTTGTTCGAAACGCGAATGGAACAGTAGCCGCTGGCCGACAGGCCGAGGGAGGGGTTTAAGCCGCCGCAGCAGCAGAGGAGGAGGACGACGACGAAGAAGCAGAGGAAGGGAGGAGGAGGCACCGAGACGAAGGCGAAGGAATGAGGAGGCGAGAGGGGTGTGAGGCGGAGAGGATATAGGATGTGAGGCGCGCATGGGCTGTGATCGAAACCCACACGGATTTCAGCGCCATCCTGGCCTCTCGTTGCGGCCTCACCGCTAGCGTCTGACGCGCCGGGCCCACGCTGCCAGCCTCGCTTGCTCTGTGTGCGCGCGGGACGCTTCCTGACAGCGCTCATCAACGGTCCAGGTTGATTCGCTTCCCATGCACGGCGGCGTGGCCCTGTGTTTTCAGTGCAGTAGTACCCGGGAAAAAGGAAGGCAGGGAAGAGGACGACGCAACTGGCTGTTCGTCGTACAAGCTGGACACGATCGAGAGGTACACAGCTACGTGAGGCTTGCGCGAGCACGCACGCAACGCAACCACGATGCAATTTCGACGGTCGCCGAAGCGCAGGGCAGCAGAGGACAAGCACAGCAGCTGTGGGGTGTGAGGAATGAGACGGCACATGAGCCTGGACGCAACGGACGGGGTGGCTGGCGCAGCAAAGGCAATGCAGGCCAGAGGCCGGAGCCGTTCGATTGGGCGCTGTGCGTCGCGTGACACGAAGGACAGGTGGTGACAAATTCACGGCGTGTTATTGAATTCCGCCCGCTGCACGACAAAGGTGCGGCGAGTCCTTTCGCTCGCAGTTTTGGAGCGACCACCTTCCCTTCTGGTGAATGATGATGCAATAGACACACATACAGTGGGTTGAAGTGAGTAGCAGTAGTAGTAGAATATTCGGGGGAGGTTTCATCATGAGCTTGGAGAACGCCGACCGGACACCGGAGTTTAGGTCGGATTTGGACGTGGACGGAGGCAACGCATGCCATGCGATGCGAGGTCGCATAGTATACTCTAGTACGACCACTAGTCTTTAACTTCTGATTGCTACCAGTAGTGGCGATGTTTCCCTTTGGCCAAGATATTTCTTTTTTCTTTATTGTTTGTTAAGGGTAGAAAGATCTAGTCCCGCGTGAAATGTGCGTCAAGCATGATGGCATGCGTGATGCACATTGTTGTAGTATTTGTCTATTCTAAGACAGCTATTACTAGCCAGCAACGCTCTGTTTCACAAGGGAACAATGCTTTGGAGCACGTCCGGTACGCAGATCTTAATTCTGTTAAAAAAGACTTACCAGCTAACGGTGACTTCCAAAAGGGAAACGTGGCACGTATAAGCGAGCCTGTTTGATTGATTACAACTAAGATCCGTCTTGAGTGAGGAGGAAAACGAACACATTTGCCCCTTTTTTATTTTTTTTATAAATAAAATAAAACGAAAGGTATTTGCCAATTCTCGTGTGAATGTGCGCCAAGCATGATGGCATGCATGATGCATGCTGGGGTTCATTTGTTGATTCTAAGACAGCTATTACGTATGTACGAGCAAGCAGTATACGCTACCAGAGCTCTGTTACAGAAGAGAACAATGCTTTGGGTACTTCATGCGAACAAAGATCTCAAATTTGTTACAAAAAGACCTACCAGCTCACGGTAACTTCCAAAAGGGAAACGTGGGACGTATGTTTGAAGCTGTTTTGCTTACAACTAAACACCATCTAGAGGAGGAATAATGATTCACCACGCATTGTACAACACCGCAATCTGGCACTACAGTTGGAGCATTAGCTGACAACGAACAAGAGTCCAGTCTGTGGGTGTAGATTGATGGGCTGCAGACATAGACGTAGCCACGTAGGAGTGGTGAACGTTGTGAGTTGTCCTTGTGTCGCAAGCAGGTTGGATCGAAGTGTCTGCATGCGTGTGGAGGGGAAAAGAAAATGTTCTTTATTCCCGTTCGCAAGCAATCAAAAAAATGCAGGCTGCAATGTTTTTCTTTTTCAGATGCAAGATTGCAAGACATCAGCATCAGCTTTGATGCTAGAAATAGCTAGCAAGTATAGTAATATATAGCCCTCACGAGGTAAAGCAAAGCGGAGCCTCCAGCTTTGTACTTTGCCCATTCGGCTATTCACGATCATTCCCCTAAGAAGACTGTCCCCTCTTTGGCCTCCCCAAAATAGATAGTATCACCGTACATCACCAAAACGCCGTGTCTGCTGTCAAGGCTTGGAACAACTGTGACGTGACGTGCGAATACCAAACAGATTAACAATAGGGGAGGCCGTTTATTTTAGTCCGGAGACGCGTGCCCGGCCGTGCGCTTCATTGGCGCCGGCGGATGGAGCAAGCAAGGATGCTGCGGGCAATGCTGGCCGGTTCGCCGGTGATAGCGTCCAAGACACCGAACGAATCCGCCCAAGGGTGAAAGCCTGGATGCTCCTTCGGCTCCTGTCCGGGTCTGAAAGGTATGTGCTGCCATGGGTCCTTTGATCTAGGGACATTAGTCTATTGCAGCCGCCATATGTCATAGAACTGACGGGCAGAGAATATGTGACTTGTTTGATGGGACTAGGCATGCATGTTGAGCTAAGAGATGGGACAAATTGGGTGTGCCTGCTCCAGTTGTAACTGTGCCGCCAGTAGAAGAAGCATGACTGTTCATGTTTACCGATTTGTAATTGTTGCGGCTTGCTGTTTCAGTTGACGTAGAAGCCTATTGAACACAGCATTGCTATCGACGATCTGTCAGACAAGAGTACACCACGCTTAACAGGCAAATGTGCGCTCCTGCTTCTTCTCTTTCAGATGTCAGTTAAGGCAAACGACATGCACCTGCATGCGAAACACGAGTTTGTATATTATTTCTTCATTCATGTCACGTCGTCACAATCTAACAATATAACATTCCAATGCTGCATATACCAACAATAAATCGTGGAAAGCAACTTGGTAGAAGCAATCTTTCGACCAAAGCCCAGGCAAAATCAGATGCGTGCATTAACAAAGGGTACCAAGATAAGCTCCTGATGGTAGCCATGCATGATTGCTTCAACAGCTCTGCTCAGTTTATTTCCACTAGATTTACACATTCTGATTTGAACATGGTGTTACAAAGACACATTTACCATTCTCATTACATTACGGGCCTTGAGCTAGCCGATCAACAACATAACAATTCACATGTATATGTGCAACCGATCTGTTTGCACCTGAAAAAAAATCATGACTCAAGTACTGAATCGATCAGATTCAGAAGAGACCCAGAACCATTAAACCGCGCACAACAGCCACCCTTGAGCCTCAGCCCCAAAACTAGATGCGCAGCCATGCATGCACATAAACTGGACCTATCTGAACCTAGAGCTGTCCTCTTCTCGCAAATCTCGCATGATTGGTTGCGGTGACCACTTTAGGTGCAAGTTCAGCTTCCCACTCTTTGCTCCCTCCAGGTTAAAGCTCTCAATGTAATCTTCTTCCAGCAAAACC
Organism: Eragrostis nindensis; assembly: GCA_012490785.1. NCBI lineage: Eukaryota > Viridiplantae > Streptophyta > Magnoliopsida > Poales > Poaceae > Eragrostis > Eragrostis nindensis. The sequence goes on along the minus strand of JAAXCT010000116.1, from coordinate 592,189 downwards.
TTGGTTAACGTCAGGATGCACCGCCCCATGTAATCCTACAGAAAACATACCCAACAGTTACCACAAGTATATCTGCAGTTGACAAAGCTACCCAGCTGGTAAAACGATGAAAACATCAAGGAACTTACTCTACTGAAAGTGTCGTGATCATAAACTTCCAGCATAAGCATGTCATGTAAACCATCTTCAACGACAAAGTCGAAAGTCTGATTCCAAACTGGGTTCAAGCTTTCATTCACGACCTGCGTTCAGTCACATGATAAGCTTCCACCAAACAATTTCTGATAGTAGCTCTATCTCAAGTATTATGGTTCCTACTAATCCACTTGTAAACGAATCAAACACATTATATAGCTAACTAGTACATGTAAACTTTGTGAGGCATCAACAATTCAAGATACAGCACTAATTGTATTTGATGAAGAAATTACCCTTGTCTTGTACTTTGTTTTTGATTTTTTGAGCGAAAGTATGACATATGGGTCAGACTTTCCATTCATATCCATTGCCGGCAGATCCTCCCCAGATATCACAGTGACTGACAGAACCCCTCGCATGATAATATCCCTTTTCTTCCTTGAAGACAGCCTGTCAAAACTAGTGCCCCCTGATCCATTTTCCATACTTGTCATTGTCCTCTCCAGGGAAGTCATCGAAAACTGTTGTCTGAAAGGATTTGGAGCCTCCTCCTTCATGTCAAATGGACAGTACAGCAGCTCAAGGTGCACCTGTTGAGGTTTTCACAAGAAAAGTATTATGTAGCCATTTCAAAATAGCCCTGATGAATGATTATAGCTGCTAAACATAGCAGTTCTATTTCCATGAAAATTAGGCTCACCTGACCCCGATCTTTCCTGTCCCTTTGAATCTCCAGATCTTTCACAAGCTTCAACCAGACATCCTTCACTTTGCCTGGTTGCAGATCCTTTAGCCTGACTTGAGCACAGCCAATCAATTCAGATACCTGAATACCATCATCGTCATAAATCTTCACTGTTACACTCTGAGTATCAGCATCTTCAATAATAAACTCGAAGTGTTCATTCCAGATAGGGTTCAGATCATTGCTCTGCAAAAATTATAACAATTATTAGCAAGTGTCCAAAAGGCAGAGTTCACATAGAGGAAGAGTTACTAGTACACTTACAATTGTTTTACTTCTCTTCATTTTGTTTGGTAATGGGCGGACATACACAATGGCAAAAGGATCAGATTTTCCGATCAGATCTTTGTTTGTCAAATCTCTTGCTTGCACAAGCTTGACCTCCAATGTACCAACAGGCTTCAGTTCCAAATCACTGTAATATATAATCAGTCATAGTCTTTCTTGATGTGATTTAACTATGTAATTAGTAAGAGCAGTACTAGTGTGTGGGCACAAATCGACCAATAACTACCTGTAGTCCCCAGGTATTATAGGAATGACTTTCCTCACTGGCCATGTTATCGAGTCTTCGATCGCATTTTTTATGGTATCCTGCACGGAAGGACAATTCGACTCATCTTCTCAGTTATGGGAAATGCAAAAGCCCAACTTTCAGCAACAAAACATAAATGTATCACCAAACCTCAAGAGCATCTGAAATCCCAGGTATAGCAGAAATTTCGCCACCAATGACTTTCAGCCTAAAATCCAGCTTTTTCTGATATGATTTGAAGGGAAAATGAGATAGAGAAAGAAGCAATTCAAGTAATCAGAGAAAAATAGGATAAAGAAGAAAGAGAACCTTCTTTCGTAGCGAAAAACAAACAGCACCAAAGCATGGTAGCTCTTCGACCAGTGGTTTGAAAATCAAACGGAAGACTCCTGTAAAGCCAATGTCCTTCACCTATATAGCAATAACACTAACAACATTATTGTGTATGAAATATATGATCTCATAATAGCTATTTCATCCACACCATTCCCTGTATAATTATACACTATAAGGATATGGACAGTTTCGATCTATTTACGATGCCCTGCACAGGATATGCAATAAACGCCCTAAGACTAACAAATCGGTTAATGAATTGACACCAAATACTTCAAATTCGGTTGCCATTAAACCTAAGGAAAAATGGAGAATAACTTTTTAAAATTCATGTTACACATTAGATGCGAACAACAATGTCATTATTCAAGATAAAGAGTAACCATACTGGTCAGTTTCGTGAACTAGGTATAATTCATGCATTCATACTGCAGGAAAAACGGCATAGCCAGGAAATAGGTCACCTGTATCGGAAGTGCAACACCAAGTCTGGTTTTTACATCCAGTATGATACTTGGATTGACATCCCAATTCATCTCTAGCTCCATGACGATACCTGATTCCTTATTATTTTCTATTATTGAAACACCTGCAAGAAAATCAGTACGAGAACTTATACCTTAGCATCCACCATGCAATTATAGACAATGAAGATTACATAACACAGGCGACATAGATTATGAACCAAATGAAGAGCGTTAGAGCAAACAATTTTCCATAGGACGCAGTTCTGTTTATGGACAAGGTGTTATGCATTTAAAAGAGCTAAATGCCAACCACCAAAGCTATTGTCTGCTTTGCAATGAATGAACGTGTGTGTAAACATGCAAGAGTGAGTTCATCAGCTCCTGCCCCAAAAAGAGAGAAAAAAAACTTGCCCCAACCCAACTAAACAGTTAAATATAGTGTCATAGTGTATATACTCAGAAAAAAGGTATTTGATCTGCAGCACTGTCCTCTGTGGATTTTATGAGGCACAATCAGTTTGACATGGAACAGAGTTCAAAATTAAAATGCCAACTTTAATATATTTTACAAGGGTTTTCCTTTAATCATAAGTACTAAATCATGGACATAAGAAAGTAACTGCAATTACAAGTCTAACAGTAAGAAATATCGTTGTCATGTCATTTGAATCTTGGAATGCTTTGTTGCCTTACGAAATTAACAAAGGGAATAGTTTGACGAGGCCTACCAGTAAACTGTGGTGCAACAGTACCAAGAGTGAGTTTTGAGAACTTGAGGGAAGCTAAGATTATTGGTCTGTATTGCTCAAGAACAGGCTCAACAGAGGTCTTGATCAGTTCTGACGCTGCCTGCAATGATGAATGACCAAACAGATAAGAATGTCCTTAAAGGAAATCAAGTCGAATAGAGTCTAAGCCTAGTAAAAGCTTTCGAGTCCTGTTGAAAGATATACACACCTGATCTACAAACGGCCAAATTTTAATCAGCTCTTGATTAAGCCATTTTAACTGCAACAATGCGCACCGTCAGCATACACGCATTCACATACAGTGCAGAAGCATGAGAGTTGGCCAAATATAGCCGAATACCTTTTGTTGTGATGAGAAAACAACCCAGGAAGGGTACAGATCAGATGGGAGCAACTTTCGCGAATCTTCAATCGTCATTCTGGAGAAGCTAGCAACCGTAGCAGCCTGCGCAAATAATAAACAAGGAAAAGTCCCTCATGGGTTCAGGCATGGCTACAATATGAACAAGTCACTGACAAGTCACAAAGGGGCCATTCAGAATTCTAGTTGTGCATGAAAGTAATACCATGGACCGAAATCACTACAATGAAAAGCGTCAGAACAGATCACAACTCAGTGCAACATAATGTTAGCCCAATTGTTTCATGTGGTTCTAACGTAGACTTGCACAGTGTGATAGGTGACCACGAGGATGAAACTGTACTTGTCATGCATGCAGCAAGCACCAAAATGGCATGAAGCAAACAGCGAGAGTCCTGCCAGTGGATGTGCATTTCACAACCAGTCCTCATTTTCAGGGGAAACAGGCAGTTCAGCATTTCACAACTAGTCGGTCGGGCATCGCACTTGCAGTAGCTGATTATCAAGTGTCCCGCTTAGAAATGCTTTCACCATCGCTTATCATGTGCATACCATCAATTCATTGTAACCCCAACAGGCTAACACGCCGCAGGAAGCCAAATCTACCCTCCCCAACCAGGCAAACCGTGTAAAAGCCGGCCGACGGGGCAGCTCAGCGGCCCCCACTTACCTAACCCGCTTGCCCAGCAATCGCGGCGAAAGCTAGGCGATTCGACTTCGCTTCGATTCGTACGCAAGGCTGTTTCTTACTCGAAGCTACTAACCCGATATTCCTATGCAAGCACCACGCATCCAGCATATTCTAGGAAGTTTGACCGTGGCGCAGCGCTTACCAGCTGTCGACGGCGCGCGGCGCGTGAGTTCTCGGCGCGGGCGAAGCCGACGATGAGCGCGACGCCCACCGCGATCCCCAGCGCCAGCCCCACCAGGAACCCCATCCTTGCGCTCTCCTTCCTCCTCCGATAGCCGACAAGCCGGCGCGTATCCGGGGGCCGGTCGGCCGCGGCGCGAGAGCAGGGGAAGCACCGGAGCTAGCGAGCCGCGGGCGGCGGCGTCGGGCGGGCAGGGGGATGGGCAATGCCGGCGCGCGACGGCAGAGCAGCAGGGTCGGGGCTAGAGGGGATTGACAAGTGGAGGCGTGTGGCTGCTGCTGCTTTCGGGTACTGAGAAAGAGTTTGAAAAACCGGGGAGGAGATGCGGAGACAAGGGAGCGGAAATCGTGAGGGGAGAGAAAGCGTTGTTGAACCAGCGACCAGAGGGAGAGATCTTGCGAAAGCAAGAGAGAGGTGTTATGTTCTTTCGATTGCCTTTTTGTCAGGTGGATGCCGCCTCCGGATGACGTGACTGACAGGTGGGAGGATGGTGTGGTGGGCCAGCGGTAGGGTGGGTGGGTTGGGTGGGAGGCGTGGTAGATGACGGTCCGGTGCTGCTGCGGTTTTATTCGGGGCGACGTGTGATGAGTTGGAAAAGGGGGCAACGGATCGATTCGCATTCGAGGCTTCCGAGTCAAAAAATACGAATAAATTGGAGTAATAAAATATGGGGATTCTTCTGTGGTCCGGTCACCTGAGCTTTTTCCCAACCGGTGCAGCACGAATAGTATTAAATTGCTTGCCAACTACTTCGAGTGCATGAAAAAGATTGCTTCGCAACTCGCTAGGGGTGGATGATGCTAGTCGAATTGCCGCCGGTAACGATGCGCACCCTGCACGTGTGTGTGCCCGGTCCGGTTCCAGTGGCAAGCACCGGCGCCAGCTGAGGCCGGGACGCCTCAAAGTCGCGGCTAGAACCGCCAATGACGCAGACAAGTAAATGTCAACGACCCCGTTAGTCACGATCAATTCCGAAGCTGCGGTGGTCTCCTCGTCTGCGGCGATGCCAGCCATTGCTGGCCGGGGCGGGTTCGAAGATGCGCGTTCCCACGACGAGGGAGGGCGCTTGCTGGCGATCTCCATGGTCACCGCCGGGCGCTGGCGCTGTGCTCCACGGTGGCTGGGGAGACGCTGCCGTTTTGGCTTTTGCATGTCGATCGAAAGAACAGAAGAAAGCGTGCGTGCGTGCGTGGACGAGAACTGGGGACTAACCAATTGCCGACTACTGCATTGGCAAGCTGCTGCCAAACTCTGATAAAACCTACAGAAGTTTGGCAGAACTTCCACAAAGTGTTTCTTGTACACGCACGAAAGCACTGGAGCATTATATTAGTTTCACCAGAAGTGCAGCCCACCACTGTTTCATCCTCTTGTTAGGAAGGTTACAACATTTGTTGCACCAGTACTCAAGGTAAATTATACATGACCCTGTCAGCTGATTATCCTCTGCAAAATAGCATTCTTCCTCTCGTTGATGCAATATGCCAGTATAACAGCACTGATGCTACGCTGCTTCAGATATCCTTCTACGCCTTTCTCCAATAATCAGTTACTAGCAAGCTTCAGAATATGCTACTGACTTTTACCTTGCCGAGTCGAACCTTCTTCCATCTGCTTTTGAAGAGGAAAGGGTGAAGACCCAACACATGTTCAGGCATGAAATCGTGCCTTGTCAATATGCCAACAACAGGTGCCCTCTGCATTGATCACAATTCAATAGTTCAAAGTTTATCAGTGGAATTCATGAGAAATATGCATAATTTCAAATATTGTGCTCTATAAGAGAAAATGATACTTGTAAAGGCATACAAATGAATATCATGTGATTTTGTTGCACAATGATTTTTGTAGTAGTACATCATGATTAATCTCAGTAATTATCAGCACTAGCAACAACCCTTTGCTGCTAACATTGCAATAAAGCAGATAGACATATCTAGAAAAATCATGGAAAGGACATAAACAATGGAATAGTCAAAAAAACCCATCAAACAATTAAAAATTAAATGCAAATCGCATTACTAACCTTAGAGGACTTGGGTAGAACTAAAAGATGTCTCAGTCCAAGTTCACGGAAAAGTATAAGAGCCTTAGCTAGAGACAATGTCTCGAGGACAGTATAAGGTGAAGTGTTTGTGAATGGATGCAGGTCTACAAACATCTCCAATTCTTCTGCACTTAATTTGATGTCCTCAATTCTGTCAAGTTTTCCAGAGCCAGGTTTAGCAAAATCATCAGGTGAGAAATGCTTTGAAGCATCCAGTGTAGAAGCAGTGCAATTATGGATGAACTCCCTTTTTCTCAGTAAAACGAGGAGGTGGGACCGAAGAATCAGACCATATAACACAGGTTCATCTGAAAATGGTGGCTCATCAATTACAGGGAAACCACTGTGACCAGTGGTGTTCAGAACATGGACAATATTGCCAACCTTCTCTATACCATTGAATGTCTGTAGCGGACCAGTTACAATATCACTGACTGACAATTGTCTCATGTAGGGTTCAGCGTACCCTTCAAGATGAGGAAACCCTTTCAATCTGACAAGCAAGTCATAGACATTTGTATTAAAAGCATCTGCCACCAACTTTGATATGAGAAGAACAAGCATAACCAGAGGAAGCAGAAGCAGATTATTAGTCAGTTCCAGCATTATCACACAAACTGAGACTGTCATTCTCATTGATCCACCTAGAAGAGCAGCAGAGCCAAGAACAGCAAAAAGACCATGATCTAAAGTTGATTGTGACCCAATCAACATGCCTACCAGACGGCCATAAGCTGCACCAGTCAAAATAACTGGTACGAAAAGGCCGGATGGTAAAGCAAGGCCGTAACTGAAAATGCCCAGAAAATATGAGGCGACAAAGAACACGAGCATTGAAGAGAAGTGGAACTCATCATCAGTACCGGCACTATAGAGGTTTCTAATAGTGTCGTCGTTAGTGTTGAAGAACAGGCTAGCCAGGTCATTATATTCATTCATTGCACATTGGAACTTCTTGAAATTACCAGATCGCCCTATTGACGGGCATGCTTCTTCTGTGCCAGTTGGACAAGGTTTGCAAGAAGCTATCCATGGTAAGCCAAAGAGACAACACGACGTACAAGTGGTGACTGCTGCAGCCAGGAGCAGTTTGTACATTTTTCCTTTCCTGAAATTAAATAAGACTTTAGGCAAGAATATATTGAACTTGCTTGGGTTCAAATGGATTTGAGTTATGATCCTAATTGATAGGTCAAGTGGTTCAGTAGATGCTGCACATTGTAATTATATGGACAGTTTTAGTTACTGTTTCCAAAAATTGATGGAAGACAACAGCACAGCAATGTGATGTATCAAGGAATCTTAAAGTTTAAACAAAAACACGTGATTTTCTTATTTCGAAAAGGTGCACGATTCAAACTACAGAAGTGGGGATAATTCAAAATTAAGGAAACATCAGGAAACATCAGCACATACTCGTTGATAAGGTTGTAAAGACGGAGAACCTTGCCCAAGAAACAGTTGTACAGACTCCCCAGTATTCCCCCAAGAACTCCTAGTGTGATTACCGGGGGCAAATCAACCAAATGGTAGGTGACGTAATCTGCCGTCACATCAAACATTATAAGTCCACCTTTCCCAAATAACCCACAGTTTCCACTTTTGCAGAAGTCTATCAATGCCCTAAGCACAACAGCGACCATCGCAGTAGTGAAAAAGGCTCGCCACAGTAGGGCACTCCTCCACCTGCAATTAAAAAAAAGGGATGATTTAGCTGCTTTGTACTTCCTCTGGTTGTCATATATAACATTGGTTAGTTCAATTTTGAACCAAAAAACACGTAAAAATCAGAGGGAGTTTTTTTTTTTGACACAAAACATCATCTATGAAGGATGCCATTTTGCAGAAGCTGTAAATGTTTATGCCATCAAAGGGATTGCATAAAGAGGCACATCTGGTGCACCCTAGCCTGTGCATCAATACGACCAACGTTTTCAAAACAGCTCAGTCACTAGAACAGATCAGATAGGGAGAATGATGGTTCAATCTTTAGTTCCAATCTAAAATTAGTCAACCATCAACCAGGTGTGTGTGTGTGTGTGGTCACTGTTTCTTTTGTGTTTGATGTGTGTTTGATATTTCAGGCCTTCACTCTACAGCCTCGTGCAGTAAAAAATTTAGTTTTTGTTGTGTAGTTTAATTTTCTGATTATACAGTTGAATTGAACAATTTGCGTCGTGCAGATTATCTGTGTGAGAATAGTAGCGAATCGGTTTTGGTGCACAGTGATGTTAGTTACCCTGGTACTTAATTTGCCTTTTAGATGGGAATTCATGTGTTAGTGATCCTGCTTGCATGTGCATTTGATTCAGATTTTTAGTGCATGCAACAGCTGAAAACGTGCGCACTTCAAAAACATTGATTAGTGAGCGTGCGCAATTTCAGTGAGCGTTGTGGGAAAAAAAATGTTTCAATCATTAATACATTAGTTAACCTTTTTCATTTAGCTTCAAAACAGTGACATGATTGAATTATTGATTAGTTAACCTTTTTCATTTTAATTTTTTTCACATTAGTTCATGGGACTTTCTGGACAAAGGGACTAGGTGGATGCTCTTTTTTACGGTTTCCAAAATAATTAGTATTTTAATCTCAGAATTCTCCAAAACATGAGGAAGCAAGTAAATATATATGACTCAGCACATATTGGGAGGTAATTGATCATTATTTGTGGTGCAGGTTTCGTTTCTGGAAGTAGATTATGCAGATTTATTTACCTTACTTTTTCTTCCTCAGAATATTGTAGCTGGCACGCACTTCAAAAAATTCTAATTTTGCAAGAGACTCCTTGTATATGATTCAGCACATACTTTGAGGTAATGGATCACTATTTAGTGCATATTTTATTTCTAAAAGTCGGCTATCCGGATTCAGTTTCTTTCTTTTTGTTGCATCGAACACATTATATTGCAGCTGCCAAGTGGTTAAGAAAATCCTAATTTTGCAAGACTCCTTGTATATAGAAAATACAAGTTGATTGCATGTATGCTAATAGGGTTTTATTAGTGATGGAATCTTAGAAAAGATTATCCACTCACACATTTTCAAGTGATCTGCAATCTAACTAAAGTTACGGATGACGCGAGTAACTAAGGCTGCATCATCTCACAAGTTTATGTTGTAACTGCCTACACACTGCATCAGCATGATATTAAAGAAAATAGCCCCTTGCCAATGTAAAAGTATGGGCATGGTAGTTAGTACTAGAATGTGCATATTAGTCTTGTTGCTCCAGCTATGTTTCTCTTCTTTTTATTCCTTGATTTTGAGTTTCAGTGCTGTATATTTGTAGCGACCCGCGTTTTTGCCCATTGTCAAAAATCACTAAAAATTTGAACTTTTTAAAACTTTTCAATTAAAATCAATTTGCTAGCTTTAGTTAGTAGCAAAACCAAAAGATTTTGAATTTTAAACCATGCATAAAAGTCACCATGTGCATTCTCGTGTTTTTCTTGATTTGTTTGAGTGTTGGTTTCAATCCTTCCTTTTGAATGAATTCGAAATTCATTCAAATCAAATCTCAGCAAAAAGATCAAATCAATTCTCCTCTATCGGGCCGCCCTTTTCTTTTCTCTCCCGCCGGCCCAGTCTCTCTCTCTTTCTCCCGCGCCTGGCCCAGCAGCCGCTCGGCCCAGTCGCGCCGCCCTCTTTTCTTTTTCTCTCCCGCCTGGGCCGCTTCGCTCCCGGCCCAGCACCGCCGCGCCAGCCCGGCCCTCTCCCTCTCCCGCTCCTGTCGCTGACGTGTGGGCCCGGCGCCGCGTCGTCTCCCTCCTCGCGCCGGCGCGATTTGCGCCGCCGCCCATCCCTCCTTGCCGGCGAACTACCCCCGTCGTTTCCACGCCACAGGAGCACCACGTGAAGTTCGTGCGCAGCTCAACCGCCTCCACTGCCCCGTCCCGTCACTCCCTTCCTCTCCTTAGCGCGCGCGCCAAGTTTCCCATAAATCCGGCGAGCTCCATTCCGCGTCGTCAGCCACAGTCGCCCCTTCCTTCGCTCCGTCGCGTCCCGAGCCCTGCTCAAGCTTCTCTCGCGCGTCACCGCCGATCATCGAAGCTCGAGAACCGACTTCGCGCGTCCATCAAGCACCAGTCCGGCGAGATATTTTCTCGCCGGCGAACCGACTTAACGCCTCGCTCGAACCGCCATTGACGGCTATAAAGCAAGGGGCAGACCCTCTCCTTCCCTCTCTCATTCCATTTCACTCCCTCACTCACTCCCGAGCACTCCACTGTTCTTTTCCCCTTTCTCGCTCAAGTCCGGTGAACTCTCCGGTGAGCTCTCTCTCTGCCGACGGTGAGTCTCAACGTTAACTTCTTCCACTTCCGGTATCTCCTCTCCGCGCTCGATCTCATCGTAATCACCTCGTCCGCAGCCGTGGATCGCAGGTCGAGAACTTTGGAACCCTAGCGCCGCCGTCCGCCGTCTTCGTCGTCGGCATTCTTCCGCTCCTTCTCTCGTTTAACCGAGAGCACGGTGAGCACCTCCACGCACACCTCTCTCTTTTGCGCATGATCTCGTCGACCCTCTGTTAGCGCGCAGTCCTTTTCATCGAGCACCGGCTAGCCGCCGTGCCTCTTCTCGCCGCCGGCCACACTTCCGGCCACACACGAGCACGCCGAGGCCACCATCGGTTTCCTTGCACTCGCACGCACGTCCACACCCACTCAAGCACACTCCCGCGCGTGCGCATCCCTTTCTTCTTCCGCGCACCCCGGCGCGCCGCCGAGCTCCGGCGAGCTCGTGCCGCCGCTCCGGCCCTTCTCCACGTCAACGTATAGCACCTTTAGGTTCGCCGTGATCCTCTCTCCCTCCTGCGCTCTCACTTTTCCTCTCTCGCGCTTCTGCGACGCCCGCGCATCAAGCGCTGCCATGGCCGCCGCCCTTTCCTCTCGCCGCCGATCGCCGTGAGTTCCCTCCGGCCCGGCCGAGATGTCTGTGCGACTCCCCGCACCTCCGCGCACCCGCGCGACCGCTCACACTCGATCAAATCGCACCCTCTCACCTTTCCCCTTTTCTCGCCGGCGCACCGCCAACTCCGGCGACGTCGCGCCGCCGCTCTCGTCGACCTCGTCGACAACATCTTCCACCTTCGCACTCGCCGTGGCGCGCTGAACCCGAGGGTGTGCTTCTTGCTCCCTCTCGCCGCCGGTAGCAGCCGCCGGCGACGATTCCGGCGAGGCCGCCGCCGCGCGCCACCGCGCGCCGACCCAGCCCCGCCGCGTCCGACGTGGCACTCCACGTCGGCGCGTGGGCCCGCAGCGACCGAGTCGCCTGCCCACGTGGCGGACTCGGCGCATCGTGGACCGCCACTCAATTCAGCCCGGTCCACCGCTCTGTGGATCCGGTGCACAAAACAGTAACCAGCGGACCCCGCTGGGCCCTTTGGCCCACCAGTCAGTGAAACAATCCGCTGAAAATTGCTACGCGCACCCAGATTCGTACACAGAAAATCATTTCGACCACATTTCCAATATCAGAAAAATTTCCAAAATTCCATAAAAATCCAATAATCATTCCTAGCCATTTTCCAACCTTTGCTACACACTGGAAAATTAGGATGATGGTTATATTTAATTATGATAATCACATCCTAATCAATTTCCTTTCTTTTACATCAAAAATCAATATCTTTTTCATTTCAACTCCGATTTTGGCGAAACTTGCGCCAAAATTCATCTAAAATCATAATCTATACAATGCCACCAAAATCCACTCTCATCCGGTTTTATTTGGATTTTATTTGGGATTTATTGCCTTGTTAATATTGATTGCAAGCGATAGATTTATTCTTTTAATCGATAGATAATCAAGACGAAGAGGAAACTGAGGATCCCGATTACGAGGATTTAGAGGAAGAGGAGTTTGGTGAAGGCAAGTCTAACTTCCATTGATCATATTGACCCTATGATTGCAAATATCCTAATTAGAGCTATTTATAAATAAATTGCATGGTATTTAAATGAATTTAAATGCTAGAATGGTCCTATGCAATATTTGACTGCCTGCCTTGACTTGATTATATCCTGTATCCTTGTTAGCCCTAGGAATCAACATCATTAATTTAATTAATGAATTGTTGATATGCTCGCTGCTTAGGACTTTCACTTGTGTTTAATTAATTTTGCTCACATGATTTTCGTGTAAATGCGTGTGTCTTGGTGGTGTGTGTAAATGTGGAAATTGGGTGGTTAATAATAAGTGCAACCCTAGTGAGGGATATTGTTCTGGCGGGACCAGGCGAGGTAGTCCTCAGTGGGGAGGCTATCTCTGGGTCGCCCATCCACTTGTGGATTGGCTATTGAAGATGCCTGGTTCGGTCGTATAAGGACCGGTTCTTGTGCCGCCTTTGCCTAGCACCCCTCGCGCAGCCACAAGCCGTGAATGGGCACGGAATTGGAACCACACCCTACTAGTACTCACCCGGTACCCCCCGGAGGCAGGAGATTGCAACGGAGTCCCAGGAGAAGACTCGTTCGTTGGTGGGTGTTCGAGATCCGGCATTTATGACTGGCCATATTATTATGATTGTGAAGCCCCTGGTGATGTCCGTGGGGGATGCCGTGGTGGTACCAAGTAGGTATGGGACCTTTAGTGGGACAGTCCAAACTATGACGATAGGGAGGGCTGGACCACCTTGTGGGGAAATTTGTGCACCCTTGGCCAAGGTTAAAAATCTTTCCGGAAAGCCGTGTTCCACGGTATTGGACAACGCGAAAGCATCGGCCACACTATGATTAGATTTTCCGCGTGAGTTCCCTTGGTGTGTTTTTGGAAAAACGCCGGTTTGGAGCCGTGTGCTGGTTGTCGGCCAGTGATAAAATTGAGGAACTGGCGGGATGGATTGCATCTCCCCCAGGGCCGCCCAACCCCACTAATCTCTACAGATACTTGATTAGAATTGCGAAATACTTTGTTTTCAAAACAACCCTGCATAAACTTGGCTTTCTCGCCTTGTCGATAAAACTCAGCCTATCCTTTAATATTCCCTTGCATATTCACAACCCTTGTGTTAGGCTTGCTGAGTACCTTAAGTACTCACCCTTGCTTAAATCATTCAGAAGATGAGCCTGAGTATGACTTTCAAGCTGATGGTGATGAAGAGTAGAGTTCGGCCTACGCTCAAGCGATGCCTGTAGGAGTGGAGCCTATCGTCTTCCGTTAGATTCAGTGTTAGCTCTGGCTGCTGCGTCAGCCTTTGAGAGTGATGTCTGTGAGTGTTGAGGCAGCCCGCCTCTTTTGTATAAAGACCTTTATGTATTAAAAGGCTTGTAATGACTCTCGGTAATATAAATAAAGTATCTGCTGTGAAGCATTCTGTGAAAGTGTCGTATCAGCTACTGATCCAGGGACTGATACGGTAAACACTAAGTACTTCAGAAATGGGGTACGACAGAGTGGTATCAGAGCAATGCTTGTCCGTAGGCCAAACCCTAGGTTGGAATCGGGTGAGATGAGTGCGATATTTTGTAAAGTTTTACTTTATAAAATCTCTCTTACCTTATTTCTATTTATAAAATTATTTTCACCGGTACTTACCCGTCTTTTCAACATTTTGTTGAACAGATGGAGGCCCTTCGTCAGGAGCTTGACCAGCTGGAGGCGCAGCGCGCCCAGACTGCCCGTGTTCTTGAGCAGACCGCCGAGAGGTGGGGTGAGGACCAGCGCCGCCTCGCGGAGACCCGAGCTCAGCTTGCGCAGGCACAGGCTCAGCTTGCTGCCTGTCAGGCTGAGAGAGACCGCCTGCAGTGGACCCTGGACTACACCCGTCGTTTCTGGGAGGAGGATGCGATGTACCTGATCCGTAAGCTCAACAGCCACTACAGGTACTGCCACGAGGAGCACGGAGGACCCCGCCGCCACTTCACAGTGAGGACAGGAGGACCGCACGGACACTACCACTACGCTTGTCCGACCGACACGGAGGAGGACTCCACTACGCGTACAGGTTCAGACACTACCGTGGACTCCCCTGAGGTTGAGTCGGCAGATGACTCAGAGGAGCTTGCCCGTTGGGCAGCAGAGCTAGAGGCCGCCCTTGAGACTGTCGGAGACTCCGAGGAGGAGCCGATGGAGGACGAGCCTGTGGTGGACGTGTCGTCAGGGAGTGAGTCGGTGGCGGATAACGTCATCGATCTCACTGGCACTGACGATGAGATGGACATGGACGAGTTTGTGGTGATCGACTCGCCTGCACCAGAGGCACCAGCAGGACCCCGCCTTGTTGGAGACGTGGACCTCGACGAGTACTACAGACTGATCAGCACTGGCACCGTCGACCTCACCCAGGACCCGTTCGACCTCTACGCAGAGTGGCGCCAGGACCGTGGCTTCGACGCTTGAGTAGCAGAGTTGACGCCGTGGAGTAGCCTTGATAGCTAGTAGTGGCAGCCGTTGCCCCTGGTCGTAGTACCTAGTAGTGTCAGGTGTGTCTGTAGTGTGTCTCGGTAGTTTCGAGTCAGAGTCGCCTTGTGGTCGAGTCGTAGATCGTCGAGTCCTTGTATATAAATAAAAGGACTTGGGTATGTATGATCGAACCTTGTTATTGTGAATAGGCTTGCTGTAATGATGTAATGATGCTGGTTTTGTCTTGTGTGTGTGTTTGCAAGATCTTTGGAATTTTTTTTCCATTTATCTTGTTTGTTTTGCCTCGTAGTTTGTAGTTTTGCCTCGTAGTTTAGTCAGTCGCCCGAGTGTCTTATCTCACCTTCTTGCTAATCTCTCCATCAGATGCCTCCCAAAAGATCTGCCAGAATTCAGCAGCGTCAACGCCGAGAGCGTAACGCTCAAGATAATGATCAGGATGATGTCCACAGCGCAGGACGTGGACGTGGTAGAGGAAGAAATAATAATCAGCGTGGCAGAGGTAGAGGAGGAGGTAGAGGTGGAGGCAGACACGACATTGAGTATGATCACCAGGAGGATGAAGTAAGTCAAAATGAGCAAGAAGTGCAGGATGAGGTTGGAGAAAATGATGACCAGAACAGAAATGAAGGACAACAGAACCGTGGTAGAGGTGGTAGAAGAGGTGGTAGAAGAGGTGGTGGAAGAGGTGGAAGAATACCCGCAGCACCTGTCACCAACCTAGTAGCTGTGATGGATAATCAGACCCGCTTGATGGAAATTATTGCACAGGGACTTATGGACAGAGCTCCTGGTCAGCAGAGCAAAATGTCAGAATTCATGAGACTCAGGCCTCCGACCTTCGAGGGTACTGAGGAAGATCCTCTGGCAGCTGATGATTGGCTACGTGATATCACCAAGAAGTTGCACTTGGTAAATGCTGATGACAGAGAAAAAGTTCTTCTGGCATCTCACCAGCTCAAGGGAGCAGCAGGAGAATGGTGGGATAATTACCGTGAAGGTGCAGAAAATGCAGATGCTATTACTTGGGAGGAATTTCAGGAAGAATTCAGGAGGTATCACATCCCAGAAGGTGTGATTGAGATGAAGGCTGATGAATTCCGCTCTCTGAAGCAGGGGGCAATGACAGTAAATCAATATATCAGGAAATTCATGAAATTGGCCAGATATGCTCCTGATGATGTTAATACTGACAAGAAGAAGCAGGATCGCTTCAGAAAGGGGCTTAATCCTGGATTAAAAGTGCAGTTGGTTACTCATATTTATCCTGATTTCAACACTCTCATGAACCGTGCACTTTTGTTGGAAGATGCCCGCTCTCACATTGATCATGATAGGAAGCGCAAATTCAATGCGCAAAAGTTTAAACAGCAGGAAAGAAATCAGAAGCCGAGATTTAATAATAATTTTCAGAAGCCGAAATATCAGTCTACCATGCAGTACAGGACCTCAGCGTCCAATCAACCAAACTCAGCATCATCATATCGCAGTCAAAATTCTGGTAGTCAGCAAAGGAGCAGCTCTAGTGTTGTCCAACCCAACAACAATGATAAAAGGACTTGTTTTCACTGCCGTGAGCCTGGTCACATGATTGCCAGATGCCCCTACTTGAACCAGAATAATGCCCCTACTCAGCAGCATCAATCAAACAGTGCCCGAACTGCAGCTTCTGGAAATGGTCGTGGTGGACAGCAGCCCTCTGGACAGCAGCGGAGGAATAATCAATCTTTTGGTCGAGGAAAAGTCAATCATATTGATGCAGACGAAGTTGAGGACACTCCTGATGTTGTTCTTGGTGAGTATCTTGTCAACTCCATTCTTGCAACCATTCTGTTTGATTCTGGAGCTTCGCATTCGTTTGTTTCTTCAAAGTTTGTTGCTGCAAATGGTTTGCCAACTGTCATACTAGAACAACCCCTGATAATCCGGACTCCCGGGGCCGAAACCAAAAGTTATTTGGGATGCCCACGGGTTAAGATCCTCTTAAGTGGGGTAGAGTTCCTAGCGAACTTAGTAGTCCTAGAATCCGAAGGGATAGATGTTATCCTCGGAATGGACTGGTTGAGTAAACACCAAGGCAATATAGCCTGTGACACCAGAAAAGTTACCCTGGTAAACCACAAAGGAATTAAAGTGGTATGTGAACCAAAAAGGTCAAAAGTTGCACCAATGGTTCATAGTATGGAAGCAAGACCGTTGGAGGAAGTGCCAGTAGTCTGTGAATATCCCGATGTGTTTCCAGAAGAGTTGCCATGCATGCCACCTGACAGAGACATAGAGTTCATCATTGACCTTATTCCCGGCACAGCACCAATAGCAAAGAGACCGTATAGAATGGCAGCAACTGAGCTAGCAGAATTAAAGGGCACAAATAGCAGAGTTACAGGAAAAAGGATTTATCAGACCAAGCTCATCACCGTGGGGATCACCTGTTCTTTTTGTTAAAAAGAAAGATGGCAGTCTCAGAATGTGCATAGACTACCGCTCTTTGAATGAAGTCACCATCAAGAATAAATATCCACTACCCAGAATCGATGATTTATTTGATCAATTGAAAGGAGCCAAGTATTTCTCCAAAATTGATTTAAGATCTGGGTATTATCAGCTAAAGATCAGAGAAAGTGACATTCTCAAGACAGCATTTGTCACCAGATATGGTCAATATGAGTTCACAGTAATGCCATTTGGATTAACAAATGCACCTGCATACTTCATGAATTTGATGAATAAAGTGTTCATGGAGGAGTTGGATCGATTTGTCGTTGTCTTCATTGACGACATACTTATCTACTCCAAAAGTGCAGAAGAGCATGAGCAGCATTTGAGGATTGTGTTAGAAAAATTGAGAGCTCATGAATTATATGCCAAGTTCAGTAAATGTGAATTTTGGTTAAATAAAGTGGCATTTCTTGGTCACATACTGACAGAAGAAGGAATATCAGTGGATCCAGCCAAGGTTGAGGCAGTCCTTAATTGGAAGCAACCAACCACCGTGACAGAAGTTCGGAGTTTCCTTGGTCTAGCTGGTTATTACCGCAAGTTTATTGAAGGTTTCTCAAAAATCGCAAGACCAATGACAGCCTTGACACAGAAGGGAAAAGAATTTAAATGGACTGAGGCCTGTGAGAGAAGTTTTCAGGAATTAAAGAAAAAGTTGACCACAGCCCCAGTATTAGCTTTACCAGACATACACCGAGATTTTGTCGTATATTGCGACGCATCTCGACAAGGATTGGGATGTGTGCTTATGCAAGATGACCGAGTTATCGCATATGCATCGAGGCAGTTAAAAACACATGAGCAAAATTATCCTACTCATGATTTGGAACTAGCAGCAGTTGTGCATGCTCTCAAAATTTGGAGGCATTATCTGATTGGCAATAAATGTGAAATATATACGGATCACAAGAGCCTGAAATATATTTTCACCCAACCGGATTTAAACCTCCGACAGAGAAGATGGTTGGAATTAATAAAAGATTATAACCTGGAAATTCACTATCACCCTGGAAAGGCAAATGTGGTTGCAGATGCCTTAAGCCGCAAATCTCAGAATAATGGGATTAAAATGCGGAGACGAAGCCCTGAGCTTGTAGAAGAATTAAAACAATTAAATCTTCACTTTGCCAAGCCAGGCCGTCTAAATACCTTATGTGTGGAGCCAACTCTGGAAAAGCAAATCAGAACAGCACAAAAGTCAGATGAAGAAATAAATGAATTAAAGAAAATGACAGGGTTGGATAAAGCCCCTGGATTTCGAGTGGATAATCAGGGCACCTTATGGTACAAGAATAGAATATGTGTACCGAAAACTGGTGGATATCAGAAGCTGATTATGGATGAAGCCCATAACTCAGCATATTCTATTCATCCTGGAAGCACCAAAATGTACATGGACTTGAAACAGAAATATTGGTGGTCAGGAATGAAAAGAGACATAGCAGAATTTGTTGCACGTTGTGATATATGCAGCAGGGTAAAAGCAGAGTATAAAAGACCTGCAGGATTATTACAACCCCTTCATGTTCCAGAATGGAAATGGGATGAGATCAGTATGGATTTCATCATAGGGTTACCCCGTACCCAGAAAGGATATGATTCCATATGGGTTATTGTGGATCGACTGACAAAAGTGGCACATTTTATACCTGTGAAGACAGTATACAGGGGAAATCACTATGCTCAACTGTACATAGACAATGTGCTCAAACTGCATGGAGTTCCCCGCAGAATAGTATCAGATCGAGGCACACAGTTCACCTCGATATTCTGGAAAAGTTTGCATAATTTGCTCGGAACAAGACTAGATTATAGTTCAGCATATCACCCACAAACCGATGGTCAGACAGAAAGGGTGAATCAAATTCTGGAAGACATGTTAAGAGCATGTGTGCTAGCCTATGGAAAAGATTGGGAGAAGAGCTTATCCTTTGCAGAGTTCTCGTATAACAACAGTTATCAGGCCAGCTTACAGATGTCACCATTTGAGGCACTGTATGGCAGGAAATGCAGAACCCCGCTGATGTGGTCAGAAGTTGGAGAACGTTCTTTCTTCGGACCTGCAGTTATCAGAGATGCAGAGGAAAAAGTAGCACTGGTCAGGGAAAATTTAAAAGCAGCCCAGAGTAGACAGAAAAGCTATGCTGATACCCGACGCAGAGATTTGAGCTTCGAAGTCGGAGATTATGTGTATCTCAAAGTGTCACCGATCCGAGGAACCAGGAGATTCCAAATAAAAGGAAAGTTGGCACCAAGGTACATTGGACCTTTTCAGGTACTTAAGAAGATAGGAGCCGTGGCATATCGCCTCGAGCTTCCCGAAGAAATGTCGGATGTACACGATGTTTTCCATGTGTCACAGTTAAAGAAATGCCTGAGAAAACCAGAAGAAATAGTCCCTCCAGAAGTGATGGACTTACAGCCTGACCTCAGATATCAGGAAAGGCCGATAAGGATTTTGGATGTAGCAACTCGACTAACAAGGAGGAATGCTATAAGGTTTTATCGAGTTCAGTGGAGTAATCACACTGAGGCAGAGGCAACATGGGAAAGAGAAGATGATCTCAAGCGAGAGTTCCCTTACCTTTTCGAGGAAGAGCCGGAATCTCGGGGACGAGATTCTCTTTAAGTGGGGTAGGTTGTAGCGACCCGCGTTTTTGCCCATTGTCAAAAATCACTAAAAATTTGAACTTTTTAAAACTTTTCAATTAAAATCAATTTGCTAGCTTTAGTTAGTAGCAAAACCAAAAGATTTTGAATTTTAAACCATGCATAAAAGTCACCATGTGCATTCTCGTGTTTTTCTTGATTTGTTTGAGTGTTGGTTTCAATCCTTCCTTTTGAATGAATTCGAAATTCATTCAAATCAAATCTCAGCAAAAAGATCAAATCAATTCTCCTCTATCGGGCCGCCCTTTTTTTTTCTCTCCCGCCGGCCCAGTCTCTCTCTCTTTCTCCCGCGCCTGGCCCAGCAGCCGCTCGGCCCAGTCGCGCCGCCCTCTTTTCTTTTTCTCTCCCGCCTGGGCCGCTTCGCTCCCGGCCCAGCACCGCCGCGCCAGCCCGCCCTCTCCCTCTCCCGCTCCTGTCGCTGACGTGTGGGCCCGGCGCCGCGTCGTCTCCCTCCTCGCGCCGGCGCGATTTGCGCCGCCGCCCATCCCTCCTTGCCGGCGAACTACCCCCGTCGTTTCCACGCCACAGGAGCACCACGTGAAGTTCGTGCGCAGCTCAACCGCCTCCACTGCCCCGTCCCGTCACTCCCTTCCTCTCCTTAGCGCGCGCGCCAAGTTTCCCATAAATCCGGCGAGCTCCATTCCGCGTCGTCAGCCACAGTCGCCCCTTCCTTCGCTCCGTCGCGTCCCGAGCCCTGCTCAAGCTTCTCTCGCGCGTCACCGCCGATCATCGAAGCTCGAGAACCGACTTCGCGCGTCCATCAAGCACCAGTCCGGCGAGATATTTTCTCGCCGGCGAACCGACTTAACGCCTCGCTCGAACCGCCATTGACGGCTATAAAGCAAGGGGCAGACCCTCTCCTTCCCTCTCTCATTCCATTTCACTCCCTCACTCACTCCCGAGCACTCCACTGTTCTTTTCCCCTTTCTCGCTCAAGTCCGGTGAACTCTCCGGTGAGCTCTCTCTCTGCCGACGGTGAGTCTCAACGTTAACTTCTTCCACTTCCGGTATCTCCTCTCCGCGCTCGATCTCATCGTAATCACCTCGTCCGCAGCCGTGGATCGCAGGTCGAGAACTTTGGAACCCTAGCGCCGCCGTCCGCCGTCTTCGTCGTCGGCATTCTTCCGCTCCTTCTCTCGTTTAACCGAGAGCACGGTGAGCACCTCCACGCACACCTCTCTCTTTTGCGCATGATCTCGTCGACCCTCTGTTAGCGCGCAGTCCTTTTCATCGAGCACCGGCTAGCCGCCGTGCCTCTTCTCGCCGCCGGCCACACTTCCGGCCACACACGAGCACGCCGAGGCCACCATCGGTTTCCTTGCACTCGCACGCACGTCCACACCCACTCAAGCACACTCCCGCGCGTGCGCATCCCTTTCTTCTTCCGCGCACCCCGGCGCGCCGCCGAGCTCCGGCGAGCTCGTGCCGCCGCTCCGGCCCTTCTCCACGTCAACGTATAGCACCTTTAGGTTCGCCGTGATCCTCTCTCCCTCCTGCGCTCTCACTTTTCCTCTCTCGCGCTTCTGCGACGCCCGCGCATCAAGCGCTGCCATGGCCGCCGCCCTTTCCTCTCGCCGCCGATCGCCGTGAGTTCCCTCCGGCCCGGCCGAGATGTCTGTGCGACTCCCCGCACCTCCGCGCACCCGCGCGACCGCTCACACTCGATCAAATCGCACCCTCTCACCTTTCCCCTTTTCTCGCCGGCGCACCGCCAACTCCGGCGACGTCGCGCCGCCGCTCTCGTCGACCTCGTCGACAACATCTTCCACCTTCGCACTCGCCGTGGCGCGCTGAACCCGAGGGTGTGCTTCTTGCTCCCTCTCGCCGCCGGTAGCAGCCGCCGGCGACGATTCCGGCGAGGCCGCCGCCGCGCGCCACCGCGCGCCAACCCAGCCCCGCCGCGTCCGACGTGGCACTCCACGTCGGCGCGTGGGCCCGCAGCGACCGAGTCGCCTGCCCACGTGGCGGACTCGGCGCATCGTGGACCGCCACTCAATTCAGCCCGGTCCACCGCTCTGTGGATCCGGTGCACAAAACAGTAACCAGCGGACCCCGCTGGGCCCTTTGGCCCACCAGTCAGTGAAACAATCCGCTGAAAATTGCTACGCGCACCCAGATTCGTACACAGAAAATCATTTCGACCACATTTCCAATATCAGAAAAATTTCCAAAATTCCATAATAATCCAATAATCATTCCTAGCCATTTTCCAACCTTTGCTACACACTGGAAAATTAGGATGATGGTTATATTTAATTATGATAATCACATCCTAATCAATTTCCTTTCTTTTACATCAAAAATCAATATCTTTTTCATTTCAACTCCGATTTTGGCGAAACTTGCGCCAAAATTCATCTAAAATCATAATCTATACAATGCCACCAAAATCCACTCTCATCCGGTTTTATTTGGATTTTATTTGGGATTTATTGCCTTGTTAATATTGATTGCAAGCGATAGATTTATTCTTTTAATCGATAGATAATCAAGACGAAGAGGAAACTGAGGATCCCGATTACGAGGATTTAGAGGAAGAGGAGTTTGGTGAAGGCAAGTCTAACTTCCATTGATCATATTGACCCTATGATTGCAAATATCCTAATTAGAGCTATTTATAAATAAATTGCATGGTATTTAAATGAATTTAAATGCTAGAATGGTCCTATGCAATATTTGACTGCCTGCCTTGACTTGATTATATCCTGTATCCTTGTTAGCCCTAGGAATCAACATCATTAATTTAATTAATGAATTGTTGATATGCTCGCTGCTTAGGACTTTCACTTGTGTTTAATTAATTTTGCTCACATGATTTTCGTGTAAATGCGTGTGTCTTGGTGGTGTGTGTAAATGTGGAAATTGGGTGGTTAATAATAAGTGCAACCCTAGTGAGGGATATTGTTCTGGCGGGACCAGGCGAGGTAGTCCTCAGTGGGGAGGCTATCTCTGGGTCGCCCATCCACTTGTGGATTGGCTATTGAAGATGCCTGGTTCGGTCGTATAAGGACCGGTTCTTGTGCCGCCTTTGCCTAGCACCCCTCGCGCAGCCACAAGCCGTGAATGGGCACGGAATTGGAACCACACCCTACTAGTACTCACCCGGTACCCCCCGGAGGCAGGAGATTGCAACGGAGTCCCAGGAGAAGACTCGTTCGTTGGTGGGTGTTCGAGATCCGGCATTTATGACTGGCCATATTATTATGATTGTGAAGCCCCTGGTGATGTCCGTGGGGGATGCCGTGGTGGTACCAAGTAGGTATGGGACCTTTAGTGGGACAGTCCAAACTATGACGATAGGGAGGGCTGGACCACCTTGTGGGGAAATTTGTGCACCCTTGGCCAAGGTTAAAAATCTTTCCGGAAAGCCGTGTTCCACGGTATTGGACAACGCGAAAGCATCGGCCACACTATGATTAGATTTTCCGCGTGAGTTCCCTTGGTGTGTTTTTGGAAAAACGTCGGTTTGGAGCCGTGTGCTGGTTGTCGGCCAGTGATAAAATTGAGGAACTGGCGGGATGGATTGCATCTCCCCCAGGGCCGCCCAACCCCACTAATCTCTACAGATACTTGATTAGAATTGCGAAATACTTTGTTTTCAAAACAACCCTGCATAAACTTGGCTTTCTCGCCTTGTCGATAAAACTCAGCCTATCCTTTAATATTCCCTTGCATATTCACAACCCTTGTGTTAGGCTTGCTGAGTACCTTAAGTACTCACCCTTGCTTAAATCATTCAGAAGATGAGCCTGAGTATGACTTTCAAGCTGATGGTGATGAAGAGTAGAGTTCGGCCTACGCTCAAGCGATGCCTGTAGGAGTGGAGCCTATCGTCTTCCGTTAGATTCAGTGTTAGCTCTGGCTGCTGCGTCAGCCTTTGAGAGTGATGTCTGTGAGTGTTGAGGCAGCCCGCCTCTTTTGTATAAAGACCTTTATGTATTAAAAGGCTTGTACTGACTCTCGGTAACATAAATAAAGTATCTGCTGTGAAGCATTCTGTGAAAGTGTCGTATCAGCTACTGATCCAGGGACTGATACGGTAAACACTAAGTACTTCAGAAATGGGGTACGACAATATTTTGTGTTTCTAGGGTCTTGGGAGGATCACTGAGTAAAATGAGAAAAAAAGTAATTCTTAGAAGAACAACCAACAATTCATCTTCAACCAGTCATTTTTACATGACTATTGATTTTCAAAGACAATGAATCAAAATATATCCTTTTATTTTTTATCTTACGTCTTTTTTTTTGTCTTTCTTCCGAAAAGATAATGAATCGACGAGTGAATGAATAGTAATTTTTCTGTGCAAATGCCTTTTATTGAGACCTTTTTCCCTGCCACATTTATTTATTTACGTTTCTGGGAAGCAATTTTGCATCCTTATTTCTGTCAATCAGAGAGCTTCGACTGAGCTCGCCGGTCAAGCTTCAACAGTACTTTAAATTTCATTTCATATGAATAATCAGAAGTATAGATACAAAATAACTTGCAATCCATGAATTCAAAGGTATATCTTATGTTGCCTATATCCAGTTATTCATGCAATAAGTTTGATATATCTTGTAATTTGCCAGGGAGATTGATAAGTGCATAGTAGCAAGAAGGTTAATGCATATGATGTACAGGGCATGGTTATACTATTACACCAGTACATTAATGATCCAGTTGCCCATGAAATCATTCATAATGGTGCTATGTTTCATGTATATCTTGATGCTGTGATCCAAACATTTTATTTACCTTGTACATGTGGTGTTGTTCTAAAAATGAGGTGTCTCATAAGCCTCTTAATCCTGCCAAAGGATGCCATTTTTAGACACGTGCGTGGCGCACGTGCATTTTTACTAGTGCCATCAAAGGGATTGCATAAAGAGGCACATCTGGTGCACCCTAGCCTGTGCATCAATACGACCAACGTTTTCAAAACAGCTCAGTCACTAGAACAGATCAGATAGGGAGAATGATGGTTCAATCTTTAGTTCCAATCTAAAATTACAGAGAGTAGTGAAATAAGAGGAATGATTTCTGTTTGAAACTGGTAGATTATAGCAACAAACACAAAGAACTACGGAATTTGCCACTGGGCCAAGCATTCCTCTCCTTACTGTACCACTTCCAAAAATACTTCCAAACATTTAACCTTTTTTAGGAAATTCAAAGTAATGAAGGTAATGGTGCTTAGCTGTTGATTATGTCCAGTCAAGTACAGAATTTGTAACTAGATATACGATGCCTTCTTTTAAAAAATATGGTTCTAAATATTTTCAGATTGTGGGGTCATCATTCTTGATCAACTAAGTCCACTCTTACTATAATTTTTGTGCTCCATATTAATAAAATGATATAATTACAAAAGAACTCAAGACATCAACATATTCATTTTCAAAGAATTTACCATGAGGATACTGTTTCCAGGGCAAAGAGAACTCCACCAACTGGTGCCCGGAAAGCAGCCGCAATCCCAGCAGCAGCACCACAAGTAACAAGGTCCCTCCGATCCCTATCATTCTTGAAGTACCTTAACCATTTACATGTCATGCGATATTTACGTGACCCACCTTGCCCAAGTATTGATGCAATGCATGCACCTATATGCACCAGTGGACCAGCTTTTCCCACGTGCAGTGATGACGATACTGCAGCAATGCAACCCACAATCTGCACAAAAACAGCACAAACGAATTCAGATAACAGAAGAGCAAGGCATCACTAAGTTGAAAAAAGTTCACAAACCAAGATCCACTCTAGTTAACCAAATGATGTAGCACTTCAGCGAAACGAAAGTTGCAATGAAAAGGACAAATCGACTTACAAAATAATAGCAAATGCATTTTCTGTGCTCTATACCACTTCCCAGCAAAATAGAGCTAGTAGATCATAATATAATCAAGAGGAAAGGCCTATGTGCAACCTCTGTACACTTTCAGCACCGCATGTTTAGCTACAAATGCTCTCTACGCCATCTTCAAATTTCTGCCAAAGCAGAAAATGAATCAAGTAGATTAAAGGAATGCTCATATTCCTAATAAATCTTACTATAATGTATCAAAAGTACTCCTGCAGATCCAATTCCATTTTTGTCGCCGTTCTAGCAACACATCCTTTATTTGTCGCCATGCAAGGACGATTCCGACATGTACCCAGATTTTAAAGCAGCATCTCTTATTTGCCCTTTTTCAGTTATTGCCGTTAGGTATACGACAGATTTACCCTCAAGGAGAAATACCTTATTTGCCCCTAATCTGAACACTGTACAAGACTGCCTGATTACCCTTATTTGCCCTATTTTTATTTGAGTGAACGAAGCACTTCTTAATTTTGCTAAACATAAACATACGGCACAGAATTTGGATAGCTGATAATTTCACACATCCATAATATGTCGTTGGAAAAACATGTGCGGAAAAGGGCAAATAAGGGATGCAACATGCAACTCTGAAGTTTGGTTACATGTTGGAACCTGACTTGAGCGGGAACAAATTAGGTATGCGCTTATCGAACAGGGACATATAAGGAATTGGTTCCACCCTGAAGTCTTTGAATTTGTACGTTACCAAACAGAAGTTTCAGGTTACAAATAAAAAAATTAGTGCTCAGGCATGCGTCCTGCTATGACATCCATGTCACAAAAAATTCTTGAAATGGATGTCATAGCAGGGCATAATTCCAACCCTTCGATGACTAGCTCAACACTATGCTAAGATTTACTAGCTCGTACAAAATAGACCATGCTCATCACCCCAACTATGTAAGCCACCTTAACGTTGTCATCAACTTCACCTTGAACAGCACAATTGAAAATAATAGAAACAGAACTACAGCAGATCCATGTAAGTGCCTTACAAGCAGGTAGAAATATCCCTGCTAAGTGGTCTGGAACGAGAGACCGGTAAATCAATCAACCAGTTCATTACTTCACACTATGCACCAAGACAAGTCTTAGATGTCATCAATACATGATGTCAAAATAAAAGAGCACGGATGAAAAAGACAGGAACTAGCACCTTCACTATCAGAGTTTTCAGAGAGAATATATTGGGGGCGTCAACACCGTTCAAGTAGGCTTTCACCTCCGGAATGCCTGATCCGGCAGCCGCTGGCGCCACAAACACGGTCAGCACCGCGGCTAACATGGTGAGCAGAAAATTGGAAGCCAGGAACACGACGAACGCCGACCCGTGTCTGACGAAATTAATTTTTCGGTCAACATAGCTCCCTGAATTCGAATTAACTCAGCGTCAGAAACCTCGATGTTGGTGCTGCTTACTTGCCGTCAAGCATGAGGTTGGAAGTGACGACGAATTTGGCGCCGGCGACGTTCTCGACGCCGATGTTGGCGGCGAAGCCGGCGCCGGCGGCGAGCGCCCCGACGAGGAAGCAGAGGGCCCACTTGAGCGCCACGTACCGCAGGATGTGGCCTCGCTTCCGCGCCCTCCAGTCCTGCTTGAACACGTCGTTCTCGATGAGCCTGCACGCGCATCGATCGAGTCAAGGCCAAGCGGAAGCAAGCGAATCGCGTCGAATTGGGGGGGTGGTGGGGAGCAGGGGACGGTACTCGTAGTCGAGGCTCTCGATGGGACAGACGTCGGCGCCGACGAGCGCAACCTGGGAGGTGGTGTTGGAGTGCGACCGCCCGCCGAGGAGGAACCGCCGGCGCCGGCGCTGCTCCTCCTCGCCCTCGCCGTCGTCGTCCCCGTACACCGCGTCTCTGTAGAACGACGAGCTGGAGGAGATGAGAGGGGCCTCGATGTCGCCCTCCGGATCCCCCGTTCCGCCCCCGCCGCCGCCGACGCCGTCCTTGGGGTCCCTCGGAGGAGCCATCGCCTCGGCCACTCCGCTGCACTCCCGGCACTGCCGCTACTACTAGCAACTGACACAAGCAGAGGCGACGGAGTGGTGGGGCTCGATGGGTTTAGAAACGATACAAATTTGCAAACTCCCGAGACAGGGAGATAGTTATCGCTGTCACGCTGCCCATGGGACCGTCAAACTTAGGGTCCCACATGGTTGTGACGTCGCGAGGTACTTGTGTTTATTCAGTCGAGTTTGGAAACGGTTGGTGACGCTGACGCCGGCTCGGAATCCGGCGGCAGCGGCCGCGCAACGCAGCCGAGGAGGAGCAGCGACACTGATGAAACGCTTCTCGACGAGATCTGGCGGCGCTGCAGTACCAAAGTCGTGTGTTTGGTTCTGATCCGTGTGAGCTGTGACGACGGAATATGTGTTGGACCCTTTCGTCTTGCCCTGTTTGATTCTCGATTCTTTCTTCTGACCGTGGGTCATAGTTTTTTGTTTATATTTTAATTCCCATTTTAAGTCCTTTTCGTCACCTTCAGATGAGGGGAATGTGGTAGGTTAAGAGTGCACTGATTTTTCTCTCAACCAACACTTTTTGTCAAAAGTTCTGCTTTTATGCCTTTTACATGGAGAAGCAAACAAAATTGCGTGCTGTATTTGGTTTCTCAAACAACACACAAGCCTCATCAAAAGCAAATCGTGGCGTATTATTTACATCAATATGTGGGAAGATGACTTTGTACATCGTTATCAATATCGTACTGGTAACCAGTTTATTACAGGATGGAGGAGTGTTTGTTGAATTGCCACTAAATATGTCTTAGCATTAGTTGAGTTGTTTAAGAAACATCAGTGTTACTTTGGCCCATCCGGGAGCAAAGTAGCAGGTAGAACAACAACGGATCTCTAAAAAAAAAAAAGGTAGAACAACAACGACAACAAAAGCCGAAGCACAACGAAAAGGATTCGGCAGCAAAATTCATGCCATCGCTTGGCAGGCTCTGTCAAAGATGTCTTCGGCAGAGAACATTCGCTTCACCAGCATGTGGTCAGGATGTGTTAACTTTAGTTGGCTGCAAACACAACCAGACTTGGATTAATTCAGATGAAACCATCTCAAAGTAGTACTTCAGAAAACATCTCAAATAATAATTAAAAAAAATAGAGACTACATCCCATACTGTAGGCTTCACTTACTTGAGGTACCGCGTTGCAGGTTTCCCCAAATTCAGACTGCACACCGTGAGGTTAGCAAGAGTTTCAGCATCCTTAGCATCCTGAACAGCGAACAGTGTGTGCAGTTTTGTCAGTTACAGTACCTGAACCTCCTTATTAAACTTAAAAGATTAAGAATTTTGCTTTGGAAGCTCAAAATTGGCATGTGCTTATAGCTAGTTCCGACAGAGGAAATGGTTGTTTGGGCAAAGTAAGATCTTCAGAGCTGACCTTGTTCAGTGAGTCCAGCAGCAACGCCTCTGCTTCCTCAAAATGACCCATGTGCATCGAACACAGGGCTTTTCCGTTAAGAATCATGCAAGTCGTTGGGTACTTCTCTGACAAGTCTTGGAAGATGAGGTGTGCTTCTTGGATCTTGGAGCCACCCTGAAAAGCATGCCAAGTCATGTACGGAGTACCGCAAGTCTGAAGTTTTCTTCAGGAAATAATGTGGCTGAACTGAAAGTCTGAAACTGATGGCAAAAATTTTCCAGAAAATTTATCTCATGTCATTTCTTCCTATGGTAATATCTCCAATAGGAAATTCTCTACAGGGGTAATGCGTGTGCCTACCATGACAAGGTCTACCCAAGCATTCGCGAGCTGTGTCAGTGTGTGGTCTTCATCCAGCTGCTGCATGACCCTGAGCTGCTTCTCTGCGTGATCAGCCCTATGCATTTGAAGGTATATCTGAACATTCAACGCAAGCCTGCACCATCAAATTGAAGGACAATTAAGTGCTTAACGGTTAGGTGTATTTAAAACGTTGTCGAGAACAGGTAACAGAGGATTTGGTGTATGAAACAACTGAAGCTTACAGTTCCATGTTGCCACCAGAGTTGGTGTGCTTCAGAGCCTCGGCGTAATTGCGCTCGTGCATGAAGATGGTGCCTGCCATCAACCGGAGAATGGGGTTGCTCCCGACCGCGGGATCTCCCAAGAGCTCATGAAGTCTCGAGATGACCGATTCCTTGCACAACGATCACAGAAAAGCACGTAAAAAGGTCAATGTGGGGAATGAGCGACGCATCGATCATGCATTTTCAGGAAACACTAAAGAACGTTTGAATGAATGGAAAACTGATGAGGAAGATGAGAACGATCGAAAAACGCGGAGCAAAATGGAAACAGACCTTGTTCCCCGCGTCGCCGGAGAGGTACACGGCGAGCAGCTTGACGGCCTGGAGCGGTGTGGCGGCACTCGGCCCGATCTCGTCGATCACCAACTGCAAGCAGGGCATGAGCCATAAGTGTCAGAATGATCGAGTCACGCGCGCGCCGGCAAGCCGGCAACGAGGACGTCGCGCGCGTGCAAGGTACCTGGTGGGAGCCGATGGCGAGGTAGGAGCGGTAGAGGATGGCGTCCCGCTCGACGATCTCGTCGGGGGAGAGCGCGCTCGCGGCGACGGAGTGGCTGCTGGTGATGGCGGCCTGGAACGCGCCGATGTAGAAACTGTTGCGCAGGCCGAAGAGGTGGTCCGGCGACGACGCCATGCTCGTCGGACTTCGACCGGCGGTGGTGCTGCGGACAATGGATCGATGGGCCCGCGCGCACGATCGGGAGGAGAGCCCGGGAGCGAGGTTTGGATCTCGTCAAGGCGCGGGCGTTACTACGTTGTCGGCGCAGGCGTTACTACGTTGTTGAACGTGGAAAAGTACGTGCAAACCCGCTTGCGTTGCACGTTTCTCGATAACGTGTCGAGATTGTTGCTTTGAAGTTGACATTAGCGGCACAAAAAGCTGTGCAAGATCTCTCTCATTGTCTCAGGTTGAATTACACCTTAGGTTTGTGATGCATGAACCTAGGTTCAATGGCATCTGCGTCGTTCGAAGAGAAGAAAAAAATGGATTTCAGTTTCGAACCAAAACCAAACCGAAGTTTCTTGTAAATGGCCATAATGAGATTTTTTTTTTCGGGGAGGCCATAATGAGATATTGGTATGTACTAGAAGGAATATGAAGAACGTTCGACAAGCCATAGGATTACATAAATTTTCTCGAGAACGTGCAATGCACGTATTTCATTAAGAAGTGTAGGAGTATATAAAGAAAAATAAGATGCTATGCAATTAATATATCCTGGGGAATCCATGTCTGCCAGTTCCCGATTAGGCAATTGTGATTAATTCTATACGTTTATTTACATACTCCTACTATGCATTTTCGGGCGTGTTTAAATAACGGCCAAATATACATATTAGTATTAATTTCAGGAGAAGCGTACATAATGCCCCATATAGAGCGCTGGTGTTGTGGGCATTTAGTTCCTTCTCCTGACTAGTATCATGCACGTGCGACACGCACGTATAAAAATTGTACCACCCGACATATTCCAATATGGTTTGTGACATCACGATTAAAAAAAGTGTAACATACGATTAATATACCATTCAGATAGAAAAAAAGATTGAACCATATAGATAAATGTATACAAGAGTAAGATCTCTACAAATCAGGTTGCACCAAACAGAATGATTTATCAGATGTGACCAAGCATCTCTGGTTGTTTCAAGTGTACAGGGCACCTATAAATACGATTCAAATGGTTAACACGGCATGATGAGAAAAACATTAAATTAATAGATGCCTGAAGCTATAATCTAAAGGTGTAATAGAACAATAACAAACCTTGTTCATGATTCCAAGACATCTCTGTAAACAATGTTCTTCGTGCTCTTCCCTTTGGGATCGATGTCTTTATTTGGCTTTGCGAGAACCCTTGTACTCTGACGCGACACACCCCTCGACAGAGCAACATATAGCTGCCCATGGGAGAATACAGGTTCAGGGAGATAAACACCAACATTTGGTATGGTCTGTCCCTGTGCTTTGTTAATAGTCATCGCGAAGCTCAACCGCACTGGAAATTGCTTCCTCTTAAACTTGAAAGGGAGGGAGAGATCTTCTGAGGGAGACAAAGGAATCCTGGGGATGAACACCCTCTCCCCAGCATGCTCTCCATTCACAGTCTCTGCATCTATCACATTGTCTTGGAAAGCCCTGACAATCAAACGGGTCCCATTGCATAGACCATTGTGCGGGTCTAGATTACGAAGTAGAATAAGAGGGCAGTTGACTTTGATCTTGAGCTCATGTGGCGGTAAACCATTAGGTGTGAGTGAATTGAGAAAATCCAGAGGGTAGTTGTTATGCGTGTCGTCTTCAACCGAGTCAAAGCTGTAGTACACCTTAACTTTTCCGGGAAATTTTTCAATCATCCTAGAATTAATATCATCAACGTGATCATTTCTTGTAGCCAGAATTGCACGCTCACTCATGTAAGATACAGATGTTGCATTACTCTTGATATCTGGGAATACAAACTCCATTAGACGATCGACTGACTTTTCATCTTTGTATTCAATGACAATGTCATCAGGTAGATGCACAAAGTCTTCAGCAAATGTCTCCTCTGTACCGTTGCCGATTCTGAGAAGGTACTCTGAGAACCAAGGATCTGACTGAGCTCTCATGTTCCGAGTGAGGCATATCTTACGTATATTTGCCCATAGATATGACCTCTGCAGCGTGGCATTTGTAATTTGTGCCCTCGTGCCACGCGCCACCACTGGAAGCACCTGTCTGAAATCACCGCCAAAGACAACCACTTTACCTCCGAAAGGCTGTGAACAAGACATTATATCTTGCAATGTTCGGTCAAGTATCTCGACAGTTTGCCTCTTAGTCATGGCAACTTCGTCCCATATTATCAAAGATGCTCTGCGAAGTAGCTCAGCAGTACCACTTTGCTTGGTGAAATTGCACATGCTATTCTCATCAAGTTTTATTGGGATCTTGAACCTTGAGTGTGCAGTACGACCACCGGGCATGATAGAAGCTGCAATCCCCGATGTAGCAGTGGCAATAGCTATAAGGCCATCAGATCGCACGGTTGCAATAAGGGCTTTGTATAGATATGTTTTCCCGGTGCCGCCGGGGCCATCAACAAAGAATATCTGACCCTTTTTCTTTCTGATATGGTCCATTATTACGTTGAAACCATCCAGCTGCTCTGTATTGAGGGTATTTACCAGCTCAAGATGTTCACTGTTGGCGTCCAATGATAGCTCCTCATTGAGCTCTCGGTAGTGATCCCTATGACGTTCATCTGCGTCATAAAAATAAGTAACTAAACATTT
Source organism: Eragrostis nindensis (assembly GCA_012490785.1). Taxonomy (NCBI): domain Eukaryota; kingdom Viridiplantae; phylum Streptophyta; class Magnoliopsida; order Poales; family Poaceae; genus Eragrostis; species Eragrostis nindensis. Next base: position 559,257 of record JAAXCT010000116.1, on the reverse strand, counting down.
GTCGCAGCTTCACACAAGGATAGCTACAGAGATAACAAGTAACTAAACAAGAGATCTACATTGAGGGGAAAATAAATTTAGAGCACCGTTGTTTGAGAAACAGAATGTAGAGCACTATTGTTTGTGAAAAAAAATGTAGAGCACCGCATTTTCATTTTTATCTAGCTACTACCTATGTAGAGCTCTGAGAAGATAGTGACATACTCCAGGTTAGGAAAAAAATACACATTTCCAGGAAGAGATGACAGAATTAGACTGGTTCTTTGAGTGTTTATTTTCATTTCTTTGACATCTGGATAGATTTAATCATCACAAATGATACATGTAGCATTAACTATAGAAGATGCAAACTAAACGCGGAAATAACCAGAAGGAGCCTATTGAGTTAAACTGATGAGCAGCCACACAAATGATTGTAGTAAACTGATATTAAAATAAGGGCAAAATTATGGAGTCAACCATTATTCAGAGAGCAGAAGCAAACAGTCGAAATAAAAAAATAAAAAATATTAAAAAGCTGAATGGTCGATATGCAACAAAAGATTTATGAAAATAAACTAACATATCACCTGTTTCGTCCAATTCCGGGAGCCCATAGTTTTTGATGTCTTTACCCATTGCATAGACAATTGCTGCAATATCCCTAAGAACCATTTGTTGAACAACTTTTGAATTTTTAATTTTACGACAATAGTCTTCAGATAGTGACTCAAAATGCTTATCCCACAAGGCACGGATGTTGGTTAGTTCAGAGAATACCATGATGATAGCAAAGAGGTTCCTGAGAGACGATGGCATCTGCCAAAGTGAAGACTCAATCATTGTTTTGTCGATCAACACATCTGTCTCGACAAGGCCACGTTCTTCGCACGCTTCCCTGAACGTATCATATCTAACCCCGTGTGATGATCTGAGGTGCTCAAAAGAAGTAGCACCCCTCACATGGTTGAGGAGCACTCGAAGATAAAATCTCTCTCCTTCGGAGGGGTTGGCATATACCATACGTCCGATCTGTGCCCTTCTAACTCTACGTTGCCATTTCTTCTTTGATTTAATCCACCTATATAACTCCGGAAACTCTCTGTATAACAAAGTCCTCGCCAGAGGATCCACAACGTTCATTTTGAAGTACTCTGTAAGCATTGACCTTTGTGCCTTTTCATTTTTCACTACCTTCCGCAGGTCGGCCTTAGAGTTGTATGCCACCATATGCATACCGGGCAAATGAACTTGCAGCTGCAATACAGACGGAGCAACATGATACAAGGGAAATGCAAACAACCTGTACGCCCCTTCAATTGGTGTTATACATCTTGCATTCTTATATTGTTTGATCTCATTGATGACTTTATCATCATTCTCCGACTGATCCACCGAAAAGGATGCACAATCATGTCCCTTGTAGATGTACTTATAGAGATATTTAACCGCTTTGATACTTGAACAAATCTCAACATTGATATGGCAGTTATAGAGCATCAGTAGGTGAGGATTATAAGGTACAACCCATCGATTATCCAAATCTGCACCTCTAACATGTACAACTTGACCATCATCCCTCCTCCTGTATACTGGATAAGAATCCTTCCCCTGCTGTGTCGTTTCACAAAATTGACGAGGGTAACGGAAACGACACTGTCCGTCTGTCATACATGGGCACGACTTGTTGAGAGTGCCACATGGCCCATGCATCATGTGCTTGCAAACAATATCGTGCAACACAGGATACTTATCAGGATCAGGTATCTCTGCAGATATGTACTTGTCAAAATCATCAGGGCAGTTTAGTTTGTCCTTTTTCTTCATAATCAAAAGAAAGTGCTCATGTGGCAGACCCCTCTTCTGAAACTCAGTAACATGCGCATAAGCTGCAACTTCACCAAAGTGCTTCTTCTTAACAAGACGGTCGTGTAAGTCCCGTAACTTTGCCCGATATACCCTCGCAACAACATCAGGACGATCTTGTGGCGTCTGCCCTGGCAAAAGTTCTTGTACAACCTCATCCCAGTATGGGTTGCATGTCATGGTAACGAAGAAATCCGGCTTTCCAAAACGTTGTACCAATGTCATAGCATCAAGAAACCTCGCCTGAACATCACGATCACCTCCAGGGAAAGTTCTTGGAAGAACAATTCTCTTGCCAACCTCGGAGCTTGTACCTCTCCGGTAGCAAGTGTATCGATTATCCCCTGTCACAAAAATTTACAAATGATTAAACCAATTTTCAGTCACATGTAAAACAAAATAAAAGGCCACAATCCACCGTTCAAAACTGCATGCTAGTAAATCTCAAACAAAGACATCAAAACTATTGTGATTGCTATCTATCTCAACATAAGAATATTTAATAAGAAATCACATGTTAGCTGTTAGCATAGAGCTCAAGCCTCATGCCGGTATGCTTCACCAAACGGAAGACATTAAAAGTTGACCATTTAGAATATTGGCAGGTGCTTCTAGTTATTTATAACATACATAGTGCTTCTTTATACGACTACATGGATATAAATTTAGAACATACATGTAAGGGATGGTAACAGTGGGACAAATACCTGATATAGATCGGCACGTATAATAGCTTGGTGTGCTGGTAAGGAATACCAATCAAGCCTCATCGATTCGACCTTCACGTAAGTATCGACGATAAATTGCTGAAAGAGTCTACCACCATGGAACAATATATTGAACTCCACAGGTCTTATTTGCAACTTATAGCAGTAGTACTCCCTTGCAGCAACAAATTTTCTAGATCTATCTGTATAGGATGCATGGACAGGTCTCATCAATGGCCCATTGGAAATATGAGAAAAACAAAATCATGGTAAAAGGCAATATTTTGTGACCTGACTTCTTATGTGAGTTTTCATCGTCGTCATCCTCATCCTCAATACCGTATTCATCATCACCTATACAAGTTGAGAAAGCAAGAACGCATATGCTAGTAAAAATGTTGGTAAGGACAGACCATGCAAGTTACACAGATATGCAAAATAATAAGTAAATATACCTGGTGGTCCATCAGCTTCCCAATTGGGTTCTTGCAAAAAGAATTCATCGTTGCCTTCCTGATGGACCACCTGATCTTCATTCTCATCAAGCACGTGGTCATCATGTATCCCACTGGAACCATTATGAGTACCTAATAAAAATAAGATATTATTAAATCTATTAATAGTGGCGAGTTCAATTGTACATGGACGAAAAATTGATGTATACCTATACTATAGACATACCTGGTTGATGTTCATTGCCACCTTCGTCAGCATATAAGTCAGCATATAATATCTGCTTATTCCACCCAGCTTCCCCTCGAGGGAAAAATAAAAGATAAGCTAATGGATCATAGCAACCATAATATGCCTTAATATAGACTGGACGATCCATGTGACCGTAGACAACAATGCTCCTCTCAAACCTATGTTGAGGATCACCCCCATCCATCCAGATAGCCGCCACCTGACCAGCAGTCGGTGCATTGTACCTTCTCTGGTCAACGCCAATATTAGTGTTCAACTCAATCCTGTATTGCTCAAGATTTTCAAAGGAGCCTAGTCCTTTAAATGCATGCACATACGGATTCTCTCCTAGAATACCAAGCATTCTCTTCATGAGATCAGTGTCAAGATGAGGAGAACGACGAACTCTATGTTCAATGTTACATTCATCAGTATCATAAAAGTACAACTGCATGTGTCTAGCTGTGTGCCCTCCATGAACTAACTGATCAAGGCGGTGATAAACTTGTCCTTGAATTCGGAATGTGTAAACACCAGTGCCAGACTGTGTGGCGTAGCGTCGGTCTAGTGCTACCCCCATACTTGTGAATGAGAAATGTGAATTGAAATAACGTATATGCTTTCTGAAATAAATTGCAGTTTTGTCTGACTGGCTGGTGAATAAACGTCGCAATTCATCTGGTACTTCAGGTATGTATATCTTCACCTTACCCTGTCTACAACAGAATGACTTCCCTTCACACGAAAACCGTTTTGCGGGACAATACCCACAGTTAGGAACCTTTTTCAGAACATGGTGCTTTTTGGGTAGATTGTTGTATATTTTGTCAAAAGGATCGAGGCCCTTGACTCGGTCATGCTTTCTGTAATATTTGTACCGCACACCTAACAGCAGCAAAATTGTAGGTTTGTTATCAAAAGAAATGTACCGAAGACTCCTAAAAATATGAATTAAAACATAGACACAATTCAATTACCAGGTGCAGCAAAGATCATTGCATCCTCATCGTCAAAGTTATCCCCGTTATCATCGATCGGTCTTGTGGCATCTAAATTTTCCTCGAGATTTGTTGGGTCATCAGGTACCCAAATCCCAGAGTCAAAACCTGTGTCCTGTCTTGCACCTAATCAAAAATCACATATCTGCCTTTCAATTTTTGGTGTAAAAAGATGGAATATACATTAATATTGAAACGCTAAAATGAAGGAGCAACTACAACTTGTATCGTACCCCTATTTCCTCTCCTCTCTTGTATATATTCTCTCATCTTCTTGAGCAATGCTTCCTTTTCCTCTGGGGATTTATCGTGATATGATTCCTTCTGCTTCTGAGCCTTTCTTACCTTTGGAGATATATCCTCTTCTAAAAGAAATGTATAAGAATAAGCACAAACTGAAAATGCATGGTAGAACAATTTAGTTGGTATATAAACATGACACCTATTATATTATTGGAATTCTCCAAAGCAGCGTTTCTATTGGAATTCTCCAAAGCAGCCTTTCTCCGCGCTCGATATTGTTTTTGGTACTCTGCATTCTTCTTACGCCTTTTAGCAAGCTCTTCATCTACTGTGATGCTATTTCTATCTGAAAAAGAATAAGGTTATGAAACACGCAAACATGCAAAAGCAATGCACGGCCAACCATAACCAACCTTTTGAATCTGTGTTTGTGTAGTCGCTGAGGAGCTGATGCACGTAAGGTACCTTATTTGGTCTCTTAGAAGAAGAAACCAAAACATCCTCTTGGCATTTATGTGGCACTATGGTACTGTTTTCTCCACTAAAACCATAGTCTGGAATATCACGAATATAGGAGTCATTTCTACGAAGCCAACTTTCATCATCATCAATTTGACTTTCGAATGCAGGCACCACCCCATCGTTTGGACCTAATTTGAAATATGTACACAAATCATTCAGCATGCCTAATGCAGTAAACACAAGAAACATAAGACATAACGAAAAGGCCAGTTACACGGTACCAGGATCGTTCAATGTTGGTGTGGGCACTGACTTCTCATCATTCTCCAACTCAACCTTTTTCCTTTTGAGATCCTTTTTTTTTTCTTTCAGTTTCTTTCATATGATTAACAACTCGCTCTTGATCAACTTGTACACCCCTTTGGTCTGCCAATAAAATTAAGGAAACATGAACAGCAAGCACTTAACACAAAAAAAAAAGAAAGAAAACATAAGTGTGTGTGACCGTCAAGAAAAGGCCAGTTACCAAGATGTTCGGATTCTTGCGTGACGATGTGTATGGTATCGGGCGTAACTGTAGCCCTTTCGCTGCATGCCAGAGTCAAGTCGAGTATTCCTGAATTATGAGCAACTCAATTAATGGTTGTTTACACCGATCCAGTAATGTTTATATGCAACCTGATAATGACACATTATACCTGGTTTGTTGTTCATCGATGTTGGCGTGGGCACCAACATTCCAGAATTCTCCAACTCAGCCTTTTTTCGTGCACGATACTTTTGTTTCCTTTCAGCTTCTTTTCTACGCTTCGCAGCAAGCTGTTCATCAATCTGTACACCTCTCTGGTCTGAAAAAAATTAACAGGCATGAGATGTGAAAGTATCAAATCAGTTAATCTTCACCCGCCCGTCACTGCATATAACTCCTCCGTGATGCCTTTCAGGAATCAGTAATAGATGGTTTGCATACAGATTCATGAAATTTTCATAATGAAGATGAAAAATACATATATAGTAATTTATACTATTAGCTCGGAAGTTTGTATGCAGTAGAAAACAGGTATTCCACCATCTCTTTTAGTTTTTATGCCTTTACAACTGCTTAATGAATTACATAAATATGCTTTTACACATCACACGGTACCTGGTTTGATAATCATCGACAACGCCTGCACTGGAAAGGACATGTTTGGATCCTGATGTGTAAGGCATTCAACCGACGTTGGCGTGGGCATTGAATTTCCAGAATTCTCCAACTCAGCCCTTTTCCGCGCACGATATTGACGCTTTCTTTCAGCTTCTTTTTTACGCTTTGCAGCGTGCTCTTCATCCTCTTGCGTGCTACTATTTTTATCTACAACAAATAAAAGCATATGAACTCTGCCATCATACAAATGTAAAATTAAAGATGATTTACAACTGCGTGCAACTAACCATTCCTGGGCAAATTTGTGAGATCCCCGAGGGGTGGACGCGTCCAGGATGTGTTTTTGTTAATTACAGAAGCAGCTAGAACACCATTCCCACCTTCATGATCACCTGAAATTCATTAACAATATCTGACCACTTTTTGACAAAAGTATATGCACATTTAACTAAACCCTATACATTATATACAAACTCACCATTGCAGTCAAGGCTAGTACAATCACTGAGTGGTGGGCAATCATCGACCACATCACCTGTCCTGCGCTTTCCCATATGTATGACTAAAAAACAATAGAGCTGCAAAGGAAAATGAGCAAAGTGATATAAAAACACCTCCATATATGAGCATTAGGACGTGTATCTGCATGCCCCAACGAATGGATAAAACTGCCATGGTGATTTAGTCTGTTATTCAAACATAAACCTTATCCATCAGAAACCAAATTGAGCAAAATTCTTCCCCTCGGTGATGTTTGATGCATACTGCCAGATATATCAAGAAACAAAGAATATATGGATCTTATAATACAAGTCACACTGTCATAAGAAAGCATCGTTGAGAACTGTCAGTTGAGAAAGAATTAGGTTATTATGTATCAATTACACAGGAATATAGGTTGTCATCTATCAGTTTTGAGAAGTGTCGTTGAGAATCGAAGGAAAACTTTGTAAACAAAAGATCGAGCCGGTGAGCAGTCAAACATCCTTCAAAACATGAGTTGTAATCCATTCTCAGCAGCAAGATTATAATATGGGAAAGATGGGATTAAACTTCCTTACCACACAGATACGCACGCCCACGAATTGAGCTGGTGACGCAGGAGAGGAATATACAGATCGCTGGCACAAGGACTGATGGACAGGTCGCTGATGATGCAACCAGCGGTCGCAGATGCTTCGATGGTCGGACGAGTCGCCGACGATCCAACCTGGAGAAGATGTCGATCAGCCAATCCGTCCAGGCACCCGACCAATGTTCCTTTTGATCCTAACTGGACGGCGCGCGGCGGCGGCAGCGAGCGATGCGGAGGAGGCGGTTCGCGGCGTTGGGGTGAGGGCACGGCGCGCGCGGCGGCAGCGGCGAGCGACGCGGCGGAGGCGGATCGCGCGCTAGGGGCGAGGGCACGGCGCTAGGCGTTGGTGCCGCGGCGCGTGTGCGCGATGGGGCGAGCGGAAGAGTGCTAGCGCATGCGTGCATGGAAATAAACTACGTGAATTTCTCCCGTGATCACGCATCCTCAGCGGAAAGTACAGGCGGGGAGGGTCTGCGGGTACAGTTTTTCACGGTAAAAAAAGACACCAAAACCTTGGCAGATACAAACTAATTTTGCATAAGATGTCCCATTGGGACGTCCCATTGGTGTGTGTCCCCGTGGGGCCATCGCTAATCCACGGTTAGAGAGGTGGGAGGAGGTTAAGATCAAAGGTGAATTAATGGGTGGGTAGATGGTTTTAGGGTGACAGTTAAATTTAGGAGCTTTGGATCTTTATAGTATAGAAGATTTAAGAGGGACACATAGTCCCCACATGCCTCGCTGATCAATATATACCAACATAAGACAGCCGGAGGAGAGGGTGTGCAACTCGTCGTTATCTTCTCTTCTTAATCAATCTTCTGCCGTGCGTGCATCAAATGGGGATCACCAACCTGAAGAATGTGCTGGTGATCTTTATCCTCCTGCTCTTTGGATGCTTCCTTGCATCAGCACACCGTACGAGTACATGTTGTTCTGTTCAGTTTTCATGCATGAATATAGATATGTATGCATGGCTTATTGTGTTGTTGTTTAATAATTGACGGAAATTCGCAACCTAATGCATACAGCTGAGAAGGGCCGTCGATTTCTACGGCCACGGGCGGAAGAACAAAACTCCACTGTTCCAATCGGTTATCCTTTGCCAGACGAGCTGAAGGAGAGTGGTCGAAATAGCACTGAGAGTAAATTGACATTTTGTAAGGCAGATGTAGGATGCTCGCGAACATTCGATATATGCTACTGCTGTATGATGCTGCCTGCCTATCTCTGCTATAGAACTCTAAACGAGTGCAACAAAAACTGCTGCCACCCCACCTGCCGATCGACACCACCTCTCTCGTGAAAGGTTCGTGCTTTGCGCTCAACGTCTTCATCACCTAGAGCAACATACACGCTGGCTAGATAGTTTCGAGTTTTCTTGCAATGCCAAATAATTTGTGTAATAAGCGTGCGATCACGCAAGAGGTTTCGGTGCATCAATCCAACATACAAGCAGGCAACAACGTGCTTTGATGTTCAACTGTGCTGATTATATGCATTTCATCACCAACATTTCTTTTAGATAAATGCCGTCGTAGGAGTGGTGTCTGAATTGTCTTGACCGCAATTGACACAATGCTCATCCAGACTTTACACGCAGCTTTATGCATAATAAATTAACTAATAACGTGCAAAGTAGAAGAGGAAATTTGTATATCTGTCGCAAAAAATGTGTATATATAAATTAGATTTACTTGAAGAAGAGGAAATGTGTATATATAAATCAGATTTACTTGCAGAAGTTCATAGCATGAATTTACATTACCGATTCAAAAAATTTAACCGTGCATTTGAAATCTACCAAAGCATACTGGTTCAACCATCATGGAGGGAAAGAACTGAAGAGGAACTAAGAGTGCAAAACGAAAGAGAAATATAGTTGACCTTAGCCGTTGAAACACTCCAGGCTGACCAGGCAGTGAAGGTAAGTGGGCTTTTGAGGATAGCTAACTTAAGAACTTTACTTGAATTTCACAATTTCAAGCCACAACATAAAGTCATGCAAATACTTTATATTTGGTGTCAAAAAACTACAAATGCTATAACATCCAAATAGGCCCAAATATAGTCCATACATATCATGGGGGCTAAAAATATCTCCAGCATTTATTTCTTTTCCAATTTTATATCAGGCAATGGTGGGCGCATCATGTGCTATCTGATCTATATTAGTCTCCCTCACCTGGATCTGCATCCATTCAATCGAGTGAGTCAAATGGGGAATGAAGCCAAGATAATTGTGACATGGATTATCATGCTCTTAACATGCTTTCTGGCCTCTGCCAAGGTATGTTCCACTATAGCATATGAGTAGTTTTTTACACGACCGGCAAAAGTTTTCTACACCACAATCGATAGAAATCGCGGATGATTTCAGGTGCTTCTACCGAAGTTTAGGGGAGAGAGTTTTCAGGGCTGGTGTGTTTCATAGGCTGTGGATGCCTAGTACTTGGCACAACTGGCGGTGTGTAGTGGCATGGCGTTAGGCCATGGGTATGGTTCGTGGTGGGGAAGTAAAAAGAATGAACAGTTAGTGTGGGGGAGGTCATTAGTGTAGTAAGGGAGGCGAGCTCGGAGCAGACGACGAGAAGACGTTAAGGTGGTCAAAGGAAGAATAAGATAGATATCGAGGGAAAGGAATAACAATCGGCATCCAATCTGAAATCAACATATGAAAAATCATTGGCTAAAACAACTGGAGATTCAGATTGACTATGAACGATCCTTGTTTGTGGGCTGAGAGTCATTACTTTCAAAGCAATAGTGATAAATAGTATCTCAATTGTGCAATTAGAAACTTTGTTGTGCTTATATATTGTACTAGCCACATTTATGTAACCCTGGCAATTAATGCAGGTGCAAGAGGAAGCCGACAATTAGGGGAGGATGAGAGTACAACAAAAAACTACACTATTGCATATTACAATTTAACAACAGACACGCTGAAACAGAATGGCAGTAACAGCAGTGAGATTGTTAGTATATTTTGTGTGAAGAGGGCTGGTCATAGGTGTCATGATAGTAAGTGCTATTGTTGTCTCGATGTGCATCCGGAGCCATGCTTTGAATCTCTGGATGAGTGCAGGCAACACTGCCAAAGATGCGACCCCAGATGCCATCCGCCACTACTAACATCAGATGTTGGGGCTCTCCATTCGCTGATATCGTCAATCAACAACACCATCAAATTTTTTGGCAAGCGTTAGTTGCATGTATGCATTACAAATAATATTTCTTGCATTCCAAACAATCTATGTAAAGCGTGCGATCGCGCAAGAGTTGCTGGTGGACCCGATGCGCCAATGCAACATACAAGCAGGCAACAAACGTTCTTTGATGTTCAACTATGCCGTTTATATGCATTTAATCATCAACATTTCTTTTAGATATACGACGTTGTAGGAGTGGTGTCTAGATTGTCTTGACCGCAATTGACACAGTGCTCATCCACAATGTTACGCAGCTTTATGTATAGTAAACTAATAAAGTACAAAGTAGAAGTGGAAATGTGTATATATATAAATTAAATTTACTTGCAGAAGTTCATAGCATGAATTTACATTACCAACTCAAGAAATTTAACCCATGCATTTGAAGTCTACCAAAGCATATTGGTTCATCCATGGAGGGGAAGAATCGGGGAGGAACTAAGAGTGCAAAAAAAAAAAACATATATAGTTGACCTTAGCTGCTGAAACACTCCATGCATGGAGAAGAAACAGTAAGTTGACAGTTAAGGATATGTATTTAAGAACTTTACTTGAATTCTTTCATAATTTTAAGCTACAACATAAAGTCGTGCAAAATTGCAGTATCTTGGCATAAAAAACAATAAATGTTATAACATCCAGACAGGCCCAAATTTAATATAATCCATACACATAGTGAGGACTAAATATCTCCAGCATTTATTTTTTTTCCCAGTTTTATATCAGGGTTGGTGGGAGCATCATGTGCTTGATGATCTATATTAGTCTCCCTCGCCTTGTCTGCATCCATCTTCATTCTTGCGAGTCAAATGAGGACACCAGACAGATGATTGTGACAGGATAGTGTTCATGATGCTTCTAACATGCTTTCTGGCCTCTGCACACGGTATGTTCCGCTACCATATATGAGTAGTTTTTTAGGTGATCCATATACATGAACTACACAAGTTTTCTACACCACAATCGACTGAAATCACGGATGATTTTAGGTGCTTCTACCGAAGTTTAGGGGAGAGAGTTTTCAGGGCTGTTGTGTTCCGTAGGCTGCGGGATGCCTGGTAGATGGAACAACAGGCGGTATATAGAGGCATGGTGGTAGGCCATGGGTATGGTTGATGGTGGAGAAGTAGAAAAACAAACGGTTAGTGTGGCGGTGGAGGTGGTTAGTGTAGTGAGGGAGATGGGCTCGGAGGATATGATCGGAAGACGTTAAGTTGGTCGAAGGAAGAATAAGATAGATATCGAGGGAGAGGTGTCGTACCCCATTTCTGGAGCACTAGCGCTTACCGTATCAGTCCCTGGATCAGACGCTGATACGACGCTTACACAGAATGACATCACAGTCTCATACCCTTTATAATATTACCAAGTCTCATACAAGCCCTTTTATTACACAAAAGGTCTTACATCAAAGGCCAGCGGCCTGACTACGAGAACGACAACACACCGACAGGCTGGCACAGCAGCCACACTAACAACTACTCCAGCGGAAGACGGAACGGCACCACTCCAACAGGCAGACTTGCGTGCAGGCTGAACCCTAATCTTCATCTTCAACAGCTTCAAACTCTGGCTCACCTTCTGAATGATTGAAGCAAGAGTGAGTACTTAAGGTACTCAGCAAGCCTAACACGAGGGGGTAAGTTATGCAAGGGAGTTCATCAAGGATAGGCTTGTGGTTTATACAACGAGGCAAGAAAGCCAAGTTTATGCAAGGTTGTTTTGAAAACAAAGCAGTTCACAATCTAATCAAGTATCTGTAGAGATTAGCGGGGTTGGGCAGCCCTGGGGGAGTTACTGTCTATCCCGCCAGTGCCTCAAGTTTTATCACTGGCCGACAACCAGCACACGGCTCCAAACCGGTGTATTCCGAAAACACACCAAGGATAACTCACACCGAAAAGTCTAATCGAGTATGGTCTTTGCTTTCGCGTTGTCCAATACCGTGGAACACGGCTTTCCGGAAAGATTCATAACCTCGGTCGAGGGTGCACAAATTTCCCCGCAAGGTAGATCAGTCCTCCACCGATTTCTCGGCTTGAACTTTGCTACTAAAGGTCCCGTACCTGCCTGTATCTCCACGGCATCCACCCACGGGCCAAACCAGGAGTCCATGAAAGCATGGCTCCAAAAAGAGTCTCCGACCGGACCTCGAAACCGCACTGGCCCGAGTCTTCTCCTGGTCCCCGTATACTCCGCAAACCGGGTGGGTACCGAGATCAACCGTAGGGTGTGGTTCCAATCCCCATCCCATACTGGGCTTGTGGCTGTGCGTATAGTGCTAGGCAAAGGCGGCGCAAGAACCGGACCTTATACGGCCGAAGCAGGCACTCCAAAAGCTATCCTCCCCGAGGCATAGCGTCCCAGAGATATCCTCCCCACTGAGGACTACCTCGCCTGCTCCCGCCAAAACATCCCCCCACTATGAGTTGCACTTATCATTAACCCCACCATTTCACATTTACACACACCACCAAGACTCACGCATTTTACACGAAAATCATGTGAGCAGGATTAATTAAACACATATGGTGAAAGTCCTAAGCGGCAAAGCAATCCAACATATCATTAAGGAATTTAATGACGTTGGTTCCTAGGGTTAACAAGGGATCAGGATATATTCAAGTCAAGACATGGCAAACAATTATTGCATAGGACCTTCTAGCATTTAAATCCATTTAAATATCATGCAAATTTATTTGTAAACAGCTCTAAAAAGGATATTTTGCAAACATAGGATCAACATGATCAAAGGGAGTTAGACTTGCCTTCACAAAAATCTTCTTCTTCTAAGTCCTCGTATTCCAAATCCTCGGGCTCTTCTTCAAAGACTTGATTATCTAGCGATAAAAGAAAATAAATCTACCGCTCAAGCAATGAACAAGTAATAAATCAAATAAATCAAATAGAGACCAAGGTTAGATTGGATCTGGTGGCAATGAATAGAGGATGATTTTAGATGAATTTTGGCGAAAGAATCGCCAAAATCAGAGTTGAAACGGAGGAGATATCGATTATTCAATTTTTGGAAAGGAAATTAATCAGGATTAAGCCAACTTAATAAGGCATTGCCATAATCCTAATTAATCTGGAGTGATCAAGGGATGGAAAACGTTTAGAAGGGTGTAAGTATTTTTAGGAATTTTCTGAGATTTTTCTGATATTGAAAATTGCTCGGAATAGAAATGTGTGTGCACGTTCTTGTGTGGAGTTAGCATTTGCAGCACGTGTAAGAGATTGACATGTGGGTCAGTGTGCGGGATTCCAAGGATAGTGCCAAAATGCACTATGTCGAGGCTGCACAGTGTGCCGAAATTACTTAGGTGCAGCACAGGGGTTTGAATAAACGTGCACGACGTGCGGAGTCACGATTATAAGATTTATCGTGGCGGGGTTTTATTGAAAAGGATAAGAATTTAGAGGGTTGATAGCTCAAGGAAATATTCTAGAGCTTCAAAACTAGTACCAAAAGGTACTACGCGTTTATACGAACGCGTGAGTGCAAGAATCGCTCGAAACGGAGTTAAAGCGAAAAAGATATGAAGGTTTGAAGGTTAAAGGGCTTATTTGCAAGAATAAAAATATTATGCGGGCTTATTGGTAAAAACAGAAAGTCAACAGGGACCTATCTATAATTTTGGAAAAGTTCAGGGGTCTTGGTGTAAAAAGATAGCGGCCAAATTGTTATTACAGAAAAGTATAGGGACTTTTCTGCAAAAAGATAGGACTCAGACAGAATTACTGGAAAGGTCAGGGGTTTATCTGCAAAAATATAGGGCCCCAGGATTTTCAAGATTTTCGGAATTGTTTCTGAATGGGAAAAGGTTGGTGGACCAAGTTCATGGTGAACCGGAGTGCTCATGAGTCTATGGTCCATGTGGACCGGGTGCACGGAAAGAGGAGGGGAGGAGGGTTAGGCTGACAGGTGGGCCAGAGGGGACCGATCAAGTGGCCCATTGGCTGACGTGGCGCGGCACGTGGCTGGCCACGTCAGACACGGCGGCGGGGGTTCGGTCAACGCGACCGGGGATAGGGCGCGCGCGGCGGCGCGAAGCGTCGCCGGCGGCGGTTAGGAGGACGGAGCGGCGCTGGGAGCACGTCGCCGAGGACGAGCGCGCGACGGCGAAGCTGTGGGTGGGTGATGTCGACGACGGCGAGTGGTGGAGCGGCGGCGAAAGCTCGCCGAAGTTGAGGAGCGGCAGCGGTGCGCGAGGGGGAGAGGCGAGGGAGAAGAATTTCCTCGAGTTGGTGCTCACTGGAGGATGCGCTGGAGTGTGGAGAGTCGTTTGGTGGGCTCAGATTGGTCCGGGGACTCGCCCCAGGCGGCCGGCGACGAGATCGAGCACGGCAACCATGGCGGCGCCCGGCGCGGAGGTGCACGCGAGCGGTAGGGAAGGAGAAGAAGAGATCCAGGATGGAGGGGAGAAGGCGGTGAGTCTCACCGTGTGCTCAGACGGGCAGGAGGTCGACGGGAGGCGGTCGGCGGCGAAGAGGAGGGTGGCGGCGGGTCGTCGTCGATCTCCTCACACAGGGCGCGGCTGCGCGAGAGGAGGGGATGCCAGAGTGGCGCACAGCTCGACGAAGCTCAGGGAATGGGAGGGAAGGAGCGGCTTGCTCCCACGGCGGTGGGAGAGCTCGCCGAGGATCTCGCCGGAGTGGATTAGAGAGAGGGAAAGAAGGAGAGAAAGGCGGCGGCACGGTGAAGAGGAACGGGGTTCGACGGCCTTTAAAGGCGGCGAAGGCGGTGCGCACAGAATGGCGGCGCGCACAGAAAGGCGGTGGGAGGCGGTGCGTGACGTCAGCGGCGGCTGCGGTATGGGCGGCGACTTGACTGGACGAGGGAGGAGGAGGACGGGCGGGCCTCACGCGTCAGCGAGACAAGAGAGGGAAATGGGTAGTGGGCTGGCGGGCCGGGAAGTAGTGAGCGCGGCCCACTGCGGTTTCGGGAAAAAGAAGAGAGAGAAGGAGGGGAGGCGGGCTGGGCCGGCAGAGAAGAAGAAGAGAGGGGGCGGCCCGGGAAGAAAGAAAAGGTTTGATCTTTTTCTGGAATTCGAATTTGAAGGATTTTAAATTCGAACAAAAACAAAAACTGCTCAAACACTCAAAACAAATCCAATAAAATCCCGAAATGCATATGATGAGTTTTATGCAAGTTTTCCAAAAAGAAAAGTTTTAAAATTGGGGTGGTTTGACTAACTTAAACACGCACTTGTTTTTAATTTTTTTTTTGAAATTCGAAAAATTTAAATTTTTAGTAGATTTCAAATGGAGGCAAAAGCATGGGACGTGACAAGAGAAACCATCCGATCTGAAATCAACATATGAAAAAATCATCGGCTAAAACAACAGGAGTTTCAGACTGAGTATGAACGATCCTCGTTGTCGACTGAGAGTATCGTTGTTTTCAAAGCATAGTGATAAATAGTATCTCTGTGCAATTAGAAACTTTATTATGCTCTATTGTACAAGCCATGGTTATGTAACCCTGGCAATTGATGCAGGTGCGAGAGGAAGCCGACAACTAGGGGAGGATGAGAGTACAATAAAATACCACACTACTGCAGATTATTACAGTTTAAGAGACGTGCTAAAAGATGATGGCATAACAATAGTGAGATTGTTAGTATACATTGTGTGAAGAGGACTGGCCATAGGTGCCATGATAATAAATGCTATTGTTGTCTCGATGTACAGCTCGAGCCGTGTTTTGAATCTCGGGATGAGTGCAGGCAACATTGCCCAAGATGCGATCCAAAATGCCATCTGCCACTGCCGACATCAGATGTTGGGGGTTTGCACTCACAGATGTCGCCTATCAATAACACCATTGAAAATTTTGGTAGGTGTTAGTTGCATGTATGCATTGCGGGGATAATATTGGGTATTCATTTATACGTGCACACCAACATATATAAAGGGAATAATAACAATCTCGATAAACCTTTGATTTTGTGATATGAGTTGGCCATTCTTCGGCACTTAATCTACGTAATATTATCCTCCCAAAAAATTGCATAATACAAGCAGGCAATATACATGCTTTGATGTTCAACTGTGTCGATTATGCATTTATACCAACATTTCTTTTAGCTAATTAATCTACATAATATTATCCTCTAAAAAAACTGCATAGTACAAGTGGACTGTTAAGGATAGCTAACTTAATAAATTGAATTCTTCCACAATTTTAAGCCACAACATAAAGTCATGCAAAATTGCAGTATCTACTAGAGTTGGTGTAAAAAAAACTATAAATTCTATAACATTCAAATATGCCCAATATAATCCATACATTTCGTGTGGACTAAATATCTCTAGCTCATATTTTTCAGTTTTATATCAAGCGGTGGTTGGTGCATCATGTGCTTGCTGATATATATTAGTCTCCCTCACCTGGGGTCTGGGTGTGCATCCAGCTTCATTCGTGTGAGTCAAATGGGGAATGTCAGCCAGATGACTGTAACAGGGATCATGTTTATCATGCTCCTAGCATGCTCTCTGGCCTCTGCACACGGTATGTTCCACTACCACATATGAGTAGTATTTTAGGTGATCCATATTCACTGAACTAAATAAGTTTTCTATGCCACAATTGATTGAAATATATTGCGGATGATTTCAGTGCTTCTACCAAAGTTGAGGGGAGAGAGTTTTCAGGACTGATGTGTTTCGTAGGCTGTGGGACGCCTAGTACATGACACAACTGGCGGTGTGTAGTGGCATGGTGGTAGGCCATGGGTATGGTTGGCGGTGGGAAAGTAGAAAAATGAATGGTTAGTGTAGTGGGGGAGGTCATTAGAGTAGTAATACTGTCCACAATAAGACCGATGCTGAAACCCTGAAATACGGGCCACGCCCTTAGAGATGCTGAAAACTGCTTGTTGGTGCTTTCTAGGTGCACATTTTATATGACAAATATGGTGTTTCTAATACCTTATTAAGTCATTATTGCTAACAATTAACCCCCATTATCATATATATGCGTAGTTTCTGTGTATTCGGAAGATTTACAGGAAACAGGTGAGAATTAAGAGACTACGAGTAAAGAGCTGCTGGAGGCCCGAAGAACGAGGAAACTGGAGACCGTGCCGATCGGCACGTCCTGTGTGCCGATCGGCACTATGGAGGTCGGGCCCAAACTTGAAGCCCACTCGGAGAATATGGAGCCCAGAAGAAATATAAGAGTCGGAGTCGGTGAAATCCAGCCCACAACCGAAAGAGACTATAAAGAGAAGATCTTGGTCGCGAAGGAAAGAGAGCGGCGAGGAGACAGACACACATACGGAGATTTTGACCTAGGTTGAAGGTTGTGGCGGCGAAGACGGCGATCACCGATCATCACCACCAAAAAGGAAGACTGTGCCGACCGGCACACAGCCGTGCCGATCGGCACCTGTGGGACCACGCCGAATTCCCGCGTCCTATTGTATCCATGTTCATGTGTTGCAGTATGATGCGTGAGTAGATCTCATATTCTCTCCGTGGCGAGGGAAATCTGGTTATGTAACTCTCACACTTAAGATACTCTTTTGATACGTTCAGTCTATGTGATGCTTCGAATTCGTATCTGATCCATACGTGTTTATCATATAGTGCAAGAAACCAGTGGGGAACTATTAACCCTCATCGTGACAGGATCGGGGCGAACGAAACCACCATGTCTTGTAGAATACTAAACCTATCAATCGACCTATAACCTGAGTTGCATGCCAGTACCCCAAGCCATAGGAGAGAATCCTTTCATAACCTTGATACAACCGCAGGCCCTTTCATCTCTAGCTGTTAATCATCCTTTCTCACACACATCTTTGCTATATTGATTTAGTAGTTTAAATAATAGTTTAAGTCCCGCTTGTTCTCTGTGGTTCGATATTAAACCTTGGAATACTCTAAGGGAAAAAGTGCTACAACTGTACACCGTCCTCTTGCGGTATATAAGTGGGTGCGTACAAACGACCAACAAGCACGTTTTCTGGCGCCGTTGCCGGGGAACAAGCCAGTTCTTTTACTATTTATTTATTCTACTAACCTCTAATCCTCTCTTTTCTAGTTTGTTTTTGTGTTTTCTTTCTGTGTTTTCAGGATGGGTACTCCTGAACCGGCTCATACGGTTAGGGAGCATTCACTACCGTCTCCGGGATTGCTGATTCCACAAACTTCCGATGAGAAAGTCACTGCTTCGTCATACGTTCTCAACCCGACCATCATCAAAATGGTCGAGAACGGCAAATTCTCTGGGACGAAGGACGAGAACCCGTACACACATCTGCAAGATCTAGAAGTTCTCTGTCAAACCTTCAAGCATGAGGGAGTACCTCAAAATTGGTACAAATGGCTGCTATTTCCATTTTCTCTAGATGGAAGAGCCAAAGATTGGTATAAATCTGCAGCCCGTGAAGCTAAGGGAAACTGGGATAAGCTTGTAGGAAATTTCTGTTTGCATTTCTTCCCGCTTCCAAAGGTGCAGAAACTGAGAAGAGAAGTGGTTAACTTCGAGCAAAAGAAAGAAGAGACCCTCACGCAAGCATGGTTACGCTTCAAATCCTTATTGAAGCAAGGCCCCGATTTGGGCATGGATGATAACCTGACTGCTCAGACATTCTACATGTCTCTTGAAGGAACCTCCAGGATGCATTTGGATAGTTCAGCTGGAGGGAGTTTCCTCGACTTGACTGCTACTGTAGGTCTGGATCTCTTGAGTAAGATATCGAAGACTGAAGCTATGCATAAGCATTGGGAAGAATTCCAAGAAGATCCAATTCCCCCTGAAAAGCCGACACCGGAAAAAGGTTCTTCGGATTTGAAAGCTAAAGCGGAAGGCTGTACAGTATCTGAAGCGGAATTAACAGTAAGAACAGAAGAACCAGCGCAAGGTGATCTGAAAAGACCCAGATTGGAGGAGGTGCCGACCGGCACTGTACCTGTGCCGATCGGCACACCACTGGCCACTGTGCCGACCGGCACACCTCTTGTGCCGACCGGCACTCTGAATGCTGTCAAAGGGATTTCCAAGACTGAAGCTGCCATATTAGAGGAGCATGAAAACAGCTTCGTGAATAAATTTCCAAGACCAGTAGGAGATCCAACCTTGAGCAACGCTAGACCGTTGGCCGAGTTCGAACCATTGGATTGGATTCCTATAGATTTCAGCTCAAATCTGCTAAGTATGAGGAGAACATATGATCCAAGGTATGCCTCTACTACAGGGGTTCAGTATAACTTCCCTAAAGACACTAGAACTTCAAAGATATTGGATAATGTCGTCATCGGAGAAGTATTGGGGAAGTTGTATAAGGACGATATGGAAATTGATCAGATGGAGGTCCAACAAGCAAAGAAGCTATTTGATACTTGTTTTGTCCCATCGCCGTATGAAGGATTGTGCGGAGTATATGCAGTTGGCCTTACGGAACGAACGGAAGTCGATCCTTATATACCGTGCGAGATCGGACCTAGAAGCTTCCCTAAAGCATTATGTGATTTTGGTTCCCGCGTCAGCTTGATGACGTATGAAGCATTCATGGATATGCCCTATGACATAAAAGGAAGATTGCTAGGAACCGAGCTTGAGCTAATCATGGCGGATGGGAGGAGAACTAAGCCGCTGGGAGTAATCAAGGATCTGAACATTGAGGTAAAAAAGAATACTATTCCGGTGGATATTTTTGTTCTCGATAAAGGTGAAGTTGGAGTTGAAGATATTATTCTGGGAAGACCTTTCTTAAAGCTTGTACAAGCTGTTATTGATGCTGGAAAAGGTCATCTCAAATTGACTCTGGGCGGAGAGGAAGTCCTTTTTGAATTCGATGACCCACCCGTCGTTCAAGAAGGTGACGAACCACCCTCTCTTCAGGAATTCTTTACAGAAAAAGATGAAGAAATTAGTCCAGGATACTCGGACCCGTTGAACAAACTGTTTGAAGAGTCGGACAGAGAAGAGGCCGAGATTCAAGATGGTGCCGACCGGCACGCCTTGTGTGCCGATCGGCACATAGACGGTGCCGACCGGCACGAAATTGAAAATCCTCAATTTGAGCCTTTGGGTAATCTGGATCCTGGTGCAGCACCAGAAGTAGAACAGAAGCCACTCCCTAATGGTCTGAGGTACGAATACTTAGGCAAAGATAAAACTTATCCCGTCATCGTCAATAGTGCTTTGAATGAAGAAGAGACAAAACGATTGCTCGCTGTTCTGAGAAAATACAAGAAAGCGATCGGATATTGTCTTGATGATATTAAAGGAATAAGCCCAGCTTTTTGCACACATAAGATCAATCTTGAAGAATCAGCTAAACCAGTCGTTGAAGGCATGCGACGATTGAAAGAGGGCATGAAGGAAGTTGTGAAGAAAGAAGTGCTGAGGCTTCTTAATGCAGGAATGATTTATCCAGTTGCTGATAGTGAATGGGTCAGTCCAGTGCATTGCGTGCCAAAGAAAGGAGGACTCACAGTTGTGCCTAATGAGAATAATGAATTGATCCCTCAACGGACAGTTACAGGATGGCGAATGTGCATTGATTACAGAAAGCTGAATGCAGCCACAAAGAAAGACCATTACCCACTACCGTTCATCGATGAGATGCTTGAAAGGTTAGCCAAGAACTCTTATTTTTGCTATCTCGACGGTTATAGCGGTTTCTTTCAAATCCCTGTTAGACCTGAGGACCAGCATAAGACCACTTTCACTTGTCCTTATGGAACTTATGCGTATCGGCGAATGCCATTCGGTCTTTGCAACGCACCGGCTACATTTCAGAGATGCATGAATGCTATATTTGCTGAATTCATTGAAGACATTATGGAGGTATTTATGGATGATTTCTCTGTTCATGGTACTGACTTTGATCATTGCTTAGCAAATTTAGAGAAAGTACTAAAGAGGTGCGTAGAAGTTGATTTAGTTCTTAATTGGGAGAAATGTCACTTCATGGTAACCGAAGGGATTGTTTTGGGGCATGTTATTTCTAACCGAGGTATTGAGGTAGACAAAGCTAAAATATCTACAGTTGAAAGGTTGCCACCGCCTAATGATATTAAGACACTGCGAAGTTTTCTTGGACATGCAAATTTTTATCGCAGATTTGTGAAGGATTATTCAAAGATTGCTAAGCCATTGACGGAATTGCTGCAAAAGGATGTTGAATTTGAGATGAATGATGAAAGACTTACTGCTTTCCGGAAGTTGAAAGAAGCGTTATGTTCTGCACCTATTATGCAACCTCCGGATTGGAATTTACCTTTCGAGATTATGTGCGATGCAAGTGACTATGCAGTAGGAGCGGTTCTTGGACAACGAAAGGAAGGTAAAGTGCATGCTATCTACTATGCCAGTAAAACTCTCAATGAAGCCCAGATTAATTATACAACAACAGAGAAAGAGATGCTAGCTGTTATATTTGCATTTGAGAAATTTAGATCCTACATCCTCAATTCTAAGGTCATTGTTTATACGGATCATGCTGCTATTAGATATCTTGTCTCTAAAAAGGAGTCGAAACCTAGATTGCTTCGTTGGGTTTTGATGCTACAAGAATTTGATTTGGAGATTAGAGACAAGAAAGGGGTTGAGAATTCAGTAGCAGATCATCTGTCTCGATTGACGCTTGAGAACAAGGAGGGATGCATTGGTGATGCCATGGCACAAGAGCAGCTATTTCTAGTTAAAGATCATCGAGAATCATGGATGCAAGACATCATAAATGGGTTCAAAGGGAAGCTAGATGATTGTAGCAAGAATTCAAGAAAGAGGATTGCCAGTGAAATGAGGAAATTCATATGGGATGATCCTTATCTATACAGATATTGTGAAGATGGAGCTGTTCGAAGGTGCGTACCTCGTGACGAACGCGAAAGCATATTGAAAAAGTGTCATTCATCTGAGTATGGTGGACATTATGGGCACTTTCGAACACAGGCCAAGATATGGGCTAGTGGATTTTATTGGCCTTCAATGCACGAAGATGCGAAAAGGTATGTTGCTAGATGCCCCCAATGCCAAAGAATTGGAAACGTTAATGCTCGTAATGCTATGCCTTTGAAGTATAACTTGCAAGTTGATATATTCGATGTTTGGGGCATGGATTTTATGGGACCATTTGTTAATTCGCATGGTTATGAATATATTTTGGTTGCTGTGGATTATGTCTCAAAGTGGGTAGAAGCAATACCATGTCGAAACAGTACAACTCGTGAATCCAAGCAAATGTTGGAGGAGTGCATATTTCCAAGATATGGTGTTCCTAGAGTCATTATCACAGATGGTGGATCTCATTTTACCGGGCATGAATTTACTAAAGCTTTGAAGAAGATGGGTATTGAGCATCGAATTGGGACAGCCTATCATCCACAGACCAACGGCCAAGCAGAAACTTCTAATAAACAGTTGAAGGGAATTCTGCATAAAATTGTTACAAAAGAAGGAAAGGATTGGTCAAACAAGTTGAATGGCGCACTTTGGGCTTATCGAACAGCATTCAAGACACCAATAGGTATGACACCTTATCAATTCGTCTATGGAAAGACCTGTCACTTGCCTGTAGAGTTAGAACATAGAGCATATTGGGCAATCAAAGAGATGAATTTGGATTTAGATGCTGCTGCGGTAAAACGGAAGATTCAAATTAGTGAACTCGAGGAGATGCGCCTAAAAGCTTATGAGAATGCGGCCATTTATAAAGAGAAAACAAAGAAGTGGTATGATAAGAAGCTATTGAAAAAGGAATTTTACGAAGGAGATAGGGTGCTACTATTCAATTCAAGATTTCGATTGTTCGGTAAAGGCAAATTGAAAAGTAAATGGGATGGACCGTATCTTGTTCATAAAGTTCTTCCTTCCGGAGCTGTTGTCATCATGGATGGAAAGCAAAATACATACACGGTGAATGGCCAACGATTAAAGGTATATCTTGAACCCGACACTTTTGAGTTAAAGTCATTCGATATATATTATGTGAATTGAGTGATTGGGTGGTCGAGCTTAACGACGTAAAACAAAAGCACTGTTGTTTTTTACTGTTTTTTCTGTGTGTTTTGTGTTTCTTTGATTTTATTGAGTCGTTTGAGGCAACTTTGCCTCCGTGCCGACCGGCACAAATCTGTGCCGATCGGCACGGGAGAGTCCGTGTCGTTTTTGAGTCGAGTTTTTGCCCTTCCTCCAAGACATGCTTCGGTGACTTCCAAATTTACGAGATAGAGTCCGGTTCGACCAAGAGAATTATGGATATATATATGAAGGAGTTGTCTCGGATCTCATCATCAAACATCGAGCGCCGCCGGAGTTCCCAGCAAACCCTAGAGCAGAAGACAATGCAAGACGGCGAAACCGGAAGCGGAGGCGACTGTGCCGATCGGCACGACCACCGTGCCGACCGGCACGGAGCCGCACTTTCGCCGATGAGCCCAACTCTGCCATGGGTGAGCAACAGGAGCATCAACCCCACCGAGGACGATCCAATCGTCTGGTCGCACCTGAAGCAACGATGGATGTTGAAGAGTGAAGCGGATGCGTTCAATAGAGAGAAGAAAGAGATGGATGACGCCCTTCGGAAGAAGGTCAGAGAAGTGCTAGTACGCAAAGGTAAATCCAAGATTGATGATAGCACACCGGTTTCCGATAGGTATACAATGGATAGGCTTCTCGCTATGGAACGTCCTTTGACATATGATGATCTTATCACTTTTGAATCGATCCTTACTGATAGCGAGAGGGAAGAGTTGGACAAGGACTGCTTTCTGACCATCCATAGGTCTCGGCTGAACGATGGAAGGAACCCTGATGGTGGTGCCGACCGGCACATGCCCGGTGCCGATCGGCACACTGCACTCCCACGCGTCCTGACCGACTGGGAAGACCTCCAAGAGAAGATTCTGCACAGGAACACCCGAGGTTTTGGATGTAAGTGCTTTTACTGTCTGAAGGACCATCAGAGGCAGATTGAGAATTATTTAGCGGATCCTGAATGCATCCCCGCTGCCTTCGTCTATGATGATGGCTTTCCAGTTGCCAAAGGGCGCATGACCCCTAAAGAGATCAATGATGAAATTCAGAGGCGTATTGATAGAGACAACGCTGCACAGAGGAGAGCGCGCAACCTGGCAGACCTAGAAGCATATTTTGAGAGAAACGGCATGAGTGCCGATCGGCACGGACCTTGTGCCGACCGGCACCACCTTAAGGTTGTGGATTTTGTTGAGATATCTGATGATTCCTCTGATGATGAGCCTCCACAGAAGCGATCAAAGGAAATAGAGGGAGTTCGGCGTTCCGCTCGTCTTTCTGCAAAGCCAAGAGCAAAATATACCTCGGAATCAGTGAGCTATATAGAGACATCTCCTGTGCATGAACACCCATTAGCTAATCTCGTCGCACAGGATGAAGAAGATCCCGAAGAGGATCCGGAAGAAGACCCCGAGGAGGAAGCGATGGAGGACGAGCCAAAACCAACTGATGCCGAACCACCTAGTACTGAAGGAGCTTCAGGAGACCTTTCAGGAGCTCAAGGCAATTCAGGGCCGCGTTACCAGGTGAATGGCGCCACGTGCCGATCGGCACGTGCGCCGTGCCGACCGGCACCTCGAGGTTCTGACTCTAATTCACCCCTGCGAGATGAGCGCCATGATCGTCCTGCCAACTGTTGCCCAATCTGCAGGAGAAACATCGAACGTCTCTATTATGATATGGAAAGATGCTATAGGCACCATCGGGACATTGATATACGGATTGATGACATGGAGAGCATGGCCGCGGCGGATTACTCTTTTCTCATGAGGAACATTCGAAGCATCTTTAGCATGTTGAGGAGGCATGGCATTTCAGATTAGGTTGGTCTAGTGGTTTTTCTTTTTGCAATAGGGACATTGCAAGGTTTGAGTGTGGGGGATTCGCCCTTACACTTCTTAAGGTCGTTTGCTTCGAATTTAGTTTGGTTTGAGTTAGTGTGTGCAAGTGTGAGAGTTTTCTTAGAGAGGTTTGAGATGGTGTGCTTAGTTAAGCTTAGAGGTTAACAATTATTGCAATGTCTTGAATAAAGTTAGTGTTAGTTGTCAAATCGATGCGTTACCCCATATTCTTGATTTTGTTTTTGACGATCGTTTTGCCAATCTACTTGAGTTCATTGAATAATCGCTTGGCTTTATATATCCACTTTTCGAAAACCCCTTCTATCATCATAAGTTGAAGCATTTGGCTGAGGATTTGATATTGTGCCTATTACACTAAGCCAAATGAGATGAGAGAAACCTACACATAAACCTTTTGATAGGAAGACGTCTTTGTCAACTCTTTGCTCTTGATTACGACTAAGCTAGAAGGGAGACGTTTCATTTGTTCATCTCAGTTTGCTAGCCATCTATCATCAAGTTCTTTCTATCCGAAAACCGATATTTCATCGTTTCTCCCTCCTCCTTGATACAACCTACAAGCAAATGTGAAGTTTAGACAGATTTCGATCCAAAATATGCTCTGTTAGCAGTCTGAAAAGAAATAAAAGAAGAAAAAGAAGAAAAGAATTAAATTGGTCAGGTGCCGACCGGCACGAACTGTGCCGATCGGCACAAAAAGGAAAAATAAGAAAAGAGTCAAAAATAAAGAGAAAAGTGAATATCAGAGGAAGCAGACTGCAGCAAGAGTCAAAATTCTAAAAGGATCTGTATATACTTCAGGCTTGATCCCTTCTTAATTCTATTTCGTTCATTCTCGATTGTTTTCTTTTCCCTTGATCCTTGTACTTATACTCTGAATTCCTATGATGAAAACTCCCTTTTAGAAGGCATGATAGAGCGAATTGTTGACTTAGTAGTTCTTTCGATTCAATTTGGTTATATACTTTCCGAGATCCACAAAAGAGCCTTATATTATAGAATAGGAGAGGGAAGGAAATACATTTGAGCGATTGAGTGAAGTCTGAAGCTTTTGCATTCTTCTTAAGTGATATGAAGGGAGACAAAATAATTGTTTGACAAGCCTTGTGATTGATTTGGTCGACTCAAGTTTTGAGGTGAAATTGTTTTCAAAAATCGAGAGAAAGTTTCGTGGAGGGATACTAATTCGATGAGATGATTGACAATAACTAAGTTAGAGACTTGTGAGAGTTTTTGCTTCTTAGCATGACGAAAGCACGGTGATGATTTTCATGGTTTGAATTGCTCGAGGACTAGCAATGATTTGAGTGTGGGGGAGCTGTTGGTGCTTTCTAGGTGCACATTTTATATGACAAATATGGTGTATCTAATACCTTATTAAGTCATTATTGCTAACAATTAACCCCCATTATCATATATATGCGTAGTTTCTGTGTATTCGGAAGATTTACAGGAAACAGGTGAGAATTAAGAGACTACGAGTAAAGAGCTGCTGGAGGCCCGAAGAACGAGGAAACTGGAGACCGTGCCGATCGGCACGTCCTGTGTGCCGATCGGCACTATGGAGGTCGGGCCCAAACTTGAAGCCCACTCGGAGAATATGGAGCCCAGAAGAAATATAAGAGTCGGAGTCGGTGAAATCCAGCCCACAACCGAAAGAGACTATAAAGAGAAGATCTTGGTCGCGAAGGAAAGAGAGCGGCGAGGAGACAGACACACATACGGAGATTTTGACCTAGGTTGAAGGTTGTGGCGGCGAAGACGGCGATCACCGATCATCACCACCAAAAAGGAAGACTGTGCCGACCGGCACACAGCCGTGCCGATCGGCACCTGTGGGACCACGCCGAATTCCCGCGTCCTACTGTATCCATGTTCATGTGTTGCAGTATGATGCGTGAGTAGATCTCATATTCTCTCCGTGGCGAGGGAAATCTGGTTATGTAACTCTCACACTTAAGATACTCTTTTGATACGTTCAGTCTATGTGATGCTTCGAATTCGTATCTGATCCATACGTGTTTATCATATAGTGCAAGAAACCAGTGGGGAACTATTAACCCTCATCGTGACAGGATCGGGGCGAACGAAACCACCATGTCTTGTAGAATACTAAACCTATCAATCGACCTATAACCTGAGTTGCATGCCAGTACCCCAAGCCATAGGAGAGAATCCTTTCATAACCTTGATACAACCGCAGGCCCTTTCATCTCTAGCTGTTAATCATCCTTTCTCACACACATCTTTGCTATATTGATTTAGTAGTTTAAATAATAGTTTAAGTCCCGCTTGTTCTCTGTGGTTCGATATTAAACCTTGGAATACTCTAAGGGAAAAAGTGCTACAACTGTACACCGTCCTCTTGCGGTATATAAGTGGGTGCGTACAAACGACCAACACTGCTCAACACCCACACTGGACAGCACCGATGCCCAATTCTACGTGGGTCCATTTTGTCAGAGCACTCCCTCTCTCGTCCGTTTCCTTCGCGCGATGGATAATTCCCCACTCCGTGCTGTTTATTTTTACTATATTGGTTCAACATCGGTGCCTGAACATGATCGGCAGGCTGCGATTTTGCTTTCGGCATCGGCGGCTGCAGTAGTCAGCATCGGTGCTGAACTAGGAAAGAGAAGATTTGAGCACCGGTTTCCTTCACCACTGTGGGTAGTCTAAGGAGGCAGCTCTCCAAGTAGAAGACAGGAAGATTGTTCAGGGGGTCAAAAGAAGAATAAGATAGATAGTGAGGGAGAGGAATAATGGCACAGTTGTGTAACCCTAGCCATTGATGCAGGTGCAAGAGGAAGCCGACAACTAGAAGAGGATCGGAGTACAATAAAAAAACTGCACTATTGCAGAAGATTACAGTTAACAATTTACAGGCTGAAAGAGAATGGCACTGACAACATTGAGATTGTTAGTATACTTTGTGTGAAGAGGGCTGGCCATATATGCCATGAACTTGGTTTTCTTTTTGATGATAAATTAAGCTTCACTCAACATAAAAACTACCATCTTATTAGAGAATTAAAGTTGGCATTTCTATATAATCAAGCCTATCGAGCTAATCGAACTGTTCGCGAGCAGCTCGCGAGCTGGCTCATTAACAAACGAGCTATGATGGAGGCTCGACTTGGTTCATTAAGATGACCGAGCCGAGCCGAGCAAATGAAGATCGAGCCGAGGTGGCTCACGAGCCTCAAGCTTTATTTCCAGCCTTAGCCATGATAATACGTGCTATTGTTGTCTTGATGTGCAGCCAGAGCCTTGCTTTGAATCTCTGAATGAGTGCAGGCAACACTGCCCAAGATGCGACCCAAATGCCATCCACCACTGCTGACATCAAATGCTGGGGCTCTGCATTCGCGGATGTTGCTGATGAGCAACACCATCGATAATTTTGGCAAGCGTTAGTTGCATGTATGCATTACAAATAATATTCCTTGCATTTCCAAATAGTTCGTGTAATGCAACCTGCAAGGAGGCAACAAACGTGCTTTGATGTTCAACTGTGCCGATTGTATGCATTTAATCACCAACATTTATTTTAAATAAATGGTGTTGTAAGAGTGTTGTCTAGATTGTCTTGACCGCAATTGACACAATACTCATCTAGAACTTTAAGCCATTTTTAGGCACAATAAACAAATAAAGTACAATTTTTTTTGAAAAATGGCATTGCAGTAGTGGTGTCGAGATTGTCTTGACCGCAACTGACGCAATTCTCATCCACAACTTTAAGCCATTTTTGTGCATAATAAACAAAAAATGTATAGACTAAAAGAGGAAATGTACATATGGAAATAAAATTTACTTGCAGAAGTTTATAGGAACGTATGCCTGAATTTACATCACCAATTCAAAACTTTTAACCCTTGCATTTGAAATCTAAGAGTGCAAACGAAACAGAAACGGATGAAACACTCAAGGCAGTAGAGAAGAAACACTAAGGAGATTTATTTTTTTTTTGCGAGGATAAACAATAAGGAGATTGTTAAGGATAGCTAACTTATGAATTTTAATTAAATTCTTCAACGCCTTTAAGTCACAACTTAAATCATGCAAAATTGTACATATCTTTTAGATTTGGCATCATTAATGCTATACCATCCAAACAAGCCCAAATATAATCAATACAGATTTGTGATCTCCAGCATTTATTTTTCCTGATTTTTATATAAGACGGTTGTGGGTGCATTGTGTGCTATCTCATCGATATTAGTCTCTCTCGCTTGGGTCCTGCATCCATTTTCTTTTGTATCAGTCAAATGGGGAACACTCGCCAGATGAGTGTGACTGGGATCGTCTTCATCATGCTCCTTGGATGCTTTCTGGCTTCTTCATCTTCACATGGTATGTTTCACTATAATATATATGAGTAGTTCATATTAGAATGTTTACTTTTTTAAAAAAAATTCTATAAGTGCTTCTTGAAATTTAGCAAAGAGGGGTTTCAAGGCTGGTGCGCTCTCTAGACTTAGAGGGGTGCCTGGGTAGATGGCACAACTGGCAGTGTGTAGCGGCATGGCTGTGTGCGAATCGCTAGAGCCACATGTGGAAGGTAGCCAACATGGGTATGGTTGGTGGCCGGGAAGTAGAAAAACGAATGGTTAGTACAGTGGGGGAGGTGGGCTCGGAGGAGACGATATAAAGACATAAGGGTGTCGAAGGAAGAATAAAATGAATATCGAGGGAAGAAGAAGACGGGAACACCGTTTAAAATCATTGTATCAACAAAATCATCAACTAAAACAATCAGAGTGTCAAATAAAGAGTATGGGTGACCCTTGTTCGTCGTTTGAGATTATCATTGTTTTTTGAGCGGAGTGATAAATGGTAACACCGTTAAGGTTTCATCCATGAAAACACATTGATGTGTGTATATATATATATATATATATATATATATATATATATATATATATATATATATATATATATATATATATATATATATATCTATATATATATATATATATATATATATATATATATATATATATATTATCATCTCATTGTGCAACTAGAAACTTTTCTGTGCTCTATTGCACTGGAAAAAGTTATGTAACTCTTGCAATTGATGCAGGTGATAGAGGAAGCCGACATCCCGAGGAGGATATGAATACTACTGCAGATGGTTACAGTTTGACAGGCGTGCTGAAAAAGAATGCCACTAAAAATAGTGAGATTTATACTATAATGTGTGTGAAGAGGGATGGCCATAGGTGCCATGACAATAAGTGCTTCTGTTGTACTAATATACAGCCCGAGCCGTGCTTTCAATCACGTGAAGAATGCAGGCAGCACTGCCTAATATGTGACCCCATATGCCATCCGCCACAGATGATATAAGATGTTAGGGCTCTGCAATTGTAATCATCATCAATCAACAACACCATTGAAAATTCTGGCAAGCGTTAGTTGCATGTATGCATTCCGAATAATATTGTATTCATTCTGGATGCGTGCACCGATCTATATGAAGGGAATAATAACAATCTCGATAAACCTTTGATTTTGTTCATTTAATGGCACTTAATCTACATAATATCATCCTTGCAAAAAATACAAAAATTATATGTATGGTTTGTCTTGCCTTGGCCAGATCAAATCGATCTGATCAGTGTGCCCTCTGCAGAAGTCAGGGAAAGTGCATGTGCTTCTTGGAGCCACCCTCAATGTTTTTCATGGAATAATGCCCATGTCTGTATCATAATATTTACTTCGTGAAATTGCAAATGTTTATTGAGAAACTTTAGCAGCAGTGTGACTCGAATTCCTACGAAGTTAGGGGAAAATTACTCAACCTCGTCCATGATAAAAAGAATTTGTCTCTCCTTCACTTTGAACAACCTTACTACATTGGAAGTAATATTGGAATGAATTTTCTGGAGAATTAGTCCATGTTTAAATATGTCGGGGGAAGACCGCCCTGATGGTTTCATTTATAAGAACACTCAACCGGAGCTCGGTTCACAAAGGTCATGAAAGTTGGCCCCTATCCACACAAGAGCCCGCCCCCTGTGGATCGAATCTTTACCGTGCACGACAATGAGAACCACCAAGTGACCTTTTTTACCCCATCTTGAAATTCGCTTTCATGGGAAATTGAACCCAGGACCTTGGAGGTGGTACTAAGTGCTCGATGTTTATCAAATTCTTTCAAAATGATATTGGAGATCTGTTCGTGTGATTCAGGGGAAATAGTTCCAATGCTCGATATCTGGATGATCTTGTGCCCCTCAAAGAATTGATACCTACAATCAATTGGTGGCCTGAACCAAACCATTCAAGTTTGAATCTACGACTCAACACAGGTACTCATGATAACGGTTACTTATTCTTTTAGTCACTGTTAATTGTGGCCTGAATGCGGTGATTTTATTAATCTCGAGGTATGCCAACCTATAGGCTCTCAGAGGCTTGTAATAAGCATTCTTAATGTGTGTGCATGTATTTATATGAGTGTCTGCGTTTGCGCCTTGTTTCAAAAAATGCTTAGGCCTTGGCTCATTGCCGTTAGTCGGTGACACAATCCCAAACTCTGTCTTGCTCGCTCCATTGTCTCGTTCAATAATATTCTGACATTGCTTGACCTGTAAATTTGATCTTTGATCCTTGAATTTGGATCGTCCCTTGCTTTGCATTTTTATATCAATTAGAGCTCACGCGAGGAGTTTCCTGCGTTGTTGTTTTGTAAGAAACTTGCCCACAGACTTTTCCTAAGGAATTTATTGCACCTGTCATGTCTGTGGTCACTTTCAATAGCCGTTTCAATGCTGATTTTTGTCCATTAATCATTTTTTATGGGCCATCAAGGAGTACGTAAGATTTCCTAGTTTGGGCTATAGTTAGAGTAATCCTTCAATTGCTGTCCCTATACATTATTGTCTATGGCTGTGTAATCTGCTGAGCAGATTAAACGAGGAAAAGAAATCCCACAGACTTTTCACGCGGACCACATTGCACCGGTTACATGTCTTTGTCATTTTGTCAGGAATATTGAATTACTCGATTGCTCGTCTTTCAGTAGCCTTTTCAATGCACAAATTTCGTCCGCCACCATTGCCTAATTGTAGAGTGGTCAATAAACTTTCGTAGTTCCAGTGATGCTTTCAATCTCATCCCCAAATATTGCTTGAGTGGATAATCGTTGCATAAGTGAACTGGTGTTTCACCCGCATGTCCACAGAGCTGCATATTCCCCCTGCCAGCAAAGATTATAAGCAGCTAGAATTTTATTTTTTAGCAGTACGTACCCATGTAAAAAAACTACAGCTTTGGCTCAGTTTTTGCAATCCAAAATTTTTATAAAAGAAAATATATTTCAATATTTCAGCCTCTGCATCGGCCAATGCATACATTGCACTCCTGTGAAATTGAACTGTTTCCTATGAAAGTCCATCTCCAAGTGACCAAGTGAACTGCCCTGGCTGTTTCAAGTCCAACCTCCTATACAAATTAACAATACCAACCGGTCAACCTCTTAATTATGCCCTAAAAAAAGTCAACCTCTTATTTCCAAAAAAAAAGGGTCAGCCTCTTATTGTGTTGTGATCTGGCCTAAACTTCAAATCCAGTTGTGGTTCGGTAGTGGCGATTGCTTAATTAGTGGAACAGTTGATTTTTCCTTTGGGCTTTGTTGTACAGCTGGGCTAGCTAGTACGATGTTCTTTGGTTCTTGACCATGCACCCAGCTGGATTCCCGAATTGAGGCTTTCATGCCATCACTCATGGCCACCACAGTTTGAGGCGTTGAAAGGTCTTTTATCTCATTGATCACATGGTTTTTGTA
This sequence comes from Eragrostis nindensis, assembly GCA_012490785.1. Lineage (NCBI taxonomy): Eukaryota > Viridiplantae > Streptophyta > Magnoliopsida > Poales > Poaceae > Eragrostis > Eragrostis nindensis. The sequence goes on along the minus strand of JAAXCT010000116.1, from coordinate 526,227 downwards.
TCACCTGAAACTCAGCCATTTGATGCATCATGCAGGCAAATATGTAAAATGGGTCAGTCTTCGAAGATGATCATAGGGGTAGGGTTTGCGTATGTGCATTCATAGGGGTGAGCGTGCGTGCGTTGTGGGTGTCTGTGTTGTACTGTGTAATCACAAAAAAAAAAAGAATGGTTGTTGGTGGAGGCCTTTGGTTGAGTGATCACCCTCTCGGCGTGTTCCCAAGGAGGAAGTGAAGGCGCTATGTAGGGTTATTGAGAAGAAAGTTAAGGCCTGGTATATATTAGTGTGCCATGCCTCCAGCATATTGTGATGGCGTTATTGGTTTGTGTAACCTACTATTTGTCTTGCCGTTAATTTAGCATCCCATGAATCTGCGTCTTTAAACGCTATTGCCTGTATGGGCGTATGGCTATGTAATCTGCTGAGCAGGCTTTGTTTAGATAAGTTCAAATGGTTAAGCATTCTTGCGTGTTTTCTTCCGAACTGCATGAGATAAACTTTGATTTTACATGGATCCCAGCCAAACATGTGTTCCTTTTCGATTCGCCAAAAATGTGTTTAGCACCAAATATTGGCATTAGAAACATTGTCCCTCGTTGGTCATATTATTGAGGATAATTCGCAAAAAAAAAATGTATTGAGGAAGTTTCGACCAAAATCTAATTCATTTTTCTGATTAAATATATTTGTGTGAACCATAACAAGTTGGCTCTACAAAAGTTGTAACTACTGCAGAACTACTAATGAAGCTGAGAGAATTTGTATGTTGTAATAAAGTATGTAGTGTAACAACTACATTCCTTACCAGGTCTGAACACAACTGCTCAGGGAAGTTCGTGTGACCCGCCTCCTGTGCCTCAACTTTCTTATGAGGAGGAGAGATTAATTTCTTTACCTTATATGTCACAACTCACAAAGGCGGTGCCTTAACCTCCCTTTGGAAGTATCTCATTTAAGAAAAAGTTATCTTTGACCCTTGGAAGGGTCTAATTTAAGAAAAAGCTATCTTCGAACATCATGTTCAGCTATATTCTTGAGCATGATCCATGAATGAGCATACACACTTTGATCAAGAATCTCCCCCATGAACTACAAACTTGCTCAGAAGTCTAGCAGATCAAAACTGCTGCAAATTTCTCAATATACGAATCAATGATCGATCCTCACAAAATTAAAGTCTATGAAGTATATATCAGCGGCATTCCATTGTTTGTAAAACTTAAAAGCATTGGCACAATATTCTGAGTATGCAGTGTTTATAATGATTTGATTTAGTCAGTGAGATGCCTTCCAATAGAAAATATCCATCTTTTGGGACCAAAGCTGATGATCCCAGGTGTGCTTAGGTTGGTACGTACAACGTTAGAAACTACAAAATGATGGTACCATACGTCATGTGTTTACTCTGTCTGACAACCACAGCCGGTAGATGTGTGCATGTAATGTGGACTAGCTACTTCTGGAAACTAAAAAGGATGCATGATTGATCCGTGTCACACCCATGCCTTGTTCAATTTTAGCGCGTTGCCACTAGCCATCTAAGCTTTCAGCTACCAGCCCCACACAGCAAGGTTGTTTGTGGCTTTCAGCTACCATTTTCCGTAATTTGAAGCTGTCGATACGATACAGAATCTACACCACATACCCCATCAACTTGCATTATTAGGGCATATTGTTAATGTGAATAATAGCATAAGGGGTTTTATAAGAAAATGATACATGTAACTCTCCGTAGATCACGTATAAAGGTGATCCAACCCCTTTGCTGTTAACATTTGCGCGTTGCTTCCCTCCCACTCTGAAGAAGCGAACACAGGTGATCGCTCCTCTCTCTCTCTCTGGCTGGCTGAGATGAGAGGCACTATAGTATCTCAGATACTACTAGTAGTATGGCAGGCCCCACTGCTGGTGCGAACAACCGTTCTACCCCACCCACCCGTCCCCTCGCTTCGCTCTTGGGTCTCTTGTTGCTCGCGCACGGATTCTGGCGGTTATATACCACAGCACGCAGCAAACGAGCCAGCTAGCCCCTGCCTGCCTGCCACTCCGCTCCCCGCCTCCGCGCGCCGCCTGGTGTTCCATTCCAGCTCCCCTCCTGCGGCCTGCTGACGATCGAGGTGAGGTGAGATCGCTCCCCACCCTCTCCCTAGCTCTCGGCTTCCCCATTCCCGTCAACCGCGCGCGCGCGGCACCGCCATGCGTCCTCGGTTCGGTTAATTTCGTGCTGTTTGTTCCTTAATTCCTTCGATCCGTTCGGTCTCGTGCGGATGGATTGGTTGCCAGTTAATCTGCTTCCTCGCTCAGTAGTGGTAGGTACTAGCACTAGTTTCCGTGGAGCGCTGATCAGTGTGTCAGCTGCGTTCGTCGCGTACGTGCTTGTTCATTTACGACGAGATCTGTTCATCTGGAAGGGAGCTTTAGTTCTTAGTTTCTTGATTGAGGTTTGGGCGAGATTGGACTTGGGATTTCTAATTAATAATCGTGATGCTCCCACTACGTACTGCTGCTGCGGCGGCCTCCGTGTTCGCGCATGGGTTTCAATGCGAGATTTCCATCCCCTTGTTGGTCGTCGAGTAGTACTCCAAACTGCTAGCAGTCTTTTCTTTTCCAGGTGGGGCTCGATCGGCGCCCATCTGCTGCTGTGACTGTGATAAGATCTTCTTCTTGTTGTGGAACCTGCCTTCCTAGATTGTTTAGAGCATGCCCAAAGGTGGAGGCAGCAGCTGCTTCTAAGCAAGAGCCACGTCATTTAGAGACAACTGTAAGAATTAGCATTTGAAACGGTGACTCTAGATGGCTAACTTTAGTTGTTCCCTATAGTACTTGTGTAATTTAATGTTCTAGCATGATCTATGCCAAACGTCATCTTGTGGCTCTGTGGGTGTATGAACAGCATAAACTTCACATGTAATCCTTGTTTCCCAATGCATGAAGTGGGTTTTTTTTTTTTGACGCTCAAAAAAATAATGAAGTGGTTTTTTTTGTTGCAAGTTGCAAGAACGGGACCTTAAATTTTTACTTGAAATATATAGTAACAGCTCTCTTTACCCTGTATACAGTGTTGGCGGCTTGGCGCTCAGTCATCCGGCGGGGAGGAAGGCCATCACCCAAAATGAGGTATAGAAAGCCGCTCTTTTTTCTCTCGGGTAAAGATAGTTCTATTGATCAAGAAGAATCATGTAAAACGGTCAAACGGTGATGGTGCTTGCAACCGCCAAACGGTGCAGATCATATATCTTATAGCTAGCTGATTCATGCTCCACACCCACCCCTAACTAGCTACAAGATGGTAGAAGATGTAGAATAGTTCTTATCTCCCTGAAAATACAACTCCGTAGCATTAGAAGAATGCACGACTTTGTTTCTTTTCTTTTTGTGACTGAATCTAGAAGAACTAACAGTCACTCTGTTCTAACATGAAAGTCAACGTGAGTGACAAAAGCTTTCTGGGTATATATGGCTCAGGACATCGGTGGCGACTGCCCTTCTGGGGCTTAGAGTTGCTGTTGTCGTGCTCTGCGGCACGTCTGTCTGCTTCGTGTTTTCGGCCACCGACAAGGACGACTACACGCCTTTCATGTACGTCCTGATCTTTGTTTATTTAGGTTATTATAGTATGTGCATTACTTTCGTTTTATCCCCTTGTGTGTTTGTTCATCCGCGTTCTGTTTTGCAGGTTGCTGCAGTTTGCCCTGTCCATCCAGCTCGTTTGGAGCGTCACCAGGCTGTACAAGGATGCCCGGGTGATCTTCGGCCACGCTGCGCTGCCAGGCCGTCACGGTTCTTTTGCGGTCATCCTCGGCGAGTTCGTACGTACTACCTTGCCCAGGGCGCAATGTCAATTCAAATTTCAAGTCTTTCAAATTAAACTTTGTTCTCCGACGTTGGTGATGGATTGATTGGTTGATTTGCAGGTTTGTTCGTGGGTGACCTACGGGGGTGGCGCGTGCGCCCTGTCGGCGCAGGTGTACTTCGAGAGGGACACCCGTCAATGTGCTACCCTGGGGCCGCATGCGTGCAGCAGGTACAAGATAGCAGCCGCGCTTGCCTTGTCGGCGGCCGGCTGCACCACAGCTATCGCGCTCATCATCCTCTTCCTGATGACACCACAGCTTGGGCTTTGAGCCGAGAGCTTCCACGCTATACTCCCTCTGAACAATAGTACTTCTACACCCGCCCGGCCGGTTGGGAAATGACTGTGTGTAGGTTGGTGACTTGTGGTGTACTGTACCTATGGTGACTTGTGGAGTTGTGGTGTGCTAGTATGTTCAAGTGATGGTCTCCTGAGCTGACCTTCCAGGCACAGGCTGTTCCCATGCATTCTTCACCACTTCCATGAAACCCGGCGCTCTTGCCCAAAACTGCTCAAATTTGAAACGAGCTTTACGTGGAGGTCAATGTTGTTGACAGATGTAGAGGGGGCAGTAGTCAGACATGGAAGAAGATAGTGCCTGAAGACCCATCCCAGGAAATGCAAGGTCCTATTCTTTGTTACAGAAAACTCTGTCCAGGCGTTCTAAAGTTGGATTTTCCTGCGATTGCTCCATGTGTATTTTCTATTCTGCAGTGCTAACTCAATCAACTCACAGCTGTCTAGTGTTCTTCTGAAACTTCCCATGAGTCTTCTATTCAGGTTCAGATTATTTTTGTCCCTGGCCTCATAGATTAATTGAAATCTCCAAGACAGATCCATGAGTTCTCTATTTGAGGCATGTATGTTAGTAGTACTAGCATTTCTTGCAGAAAAACAGGCTTATCTGCGTCATCCGCAGGTCCATACACAGTTGTCAGATGGGAAACAGTCTTCGTCAGTATCATTCTGATTTTGACAGTCAGAGCAAAACGGTGCAGTTGAAGTTCCGTTGCCTGTACTAGGGCCCCGTTTGGATGAGCCCTCTAAAGTGCCCTCTAAAGTTTACCTCTCTAAAGTAAAAAGAATCTTACGATTTAAGGGTACTAATAAAATTTAATTACAAAACCTTTTTGCAGATGGGCGTTATTTTTCGAGACGAATCTAACGAGCCTAATTAATCAATGTTTTGACACAGTGATGCTACAGTAACCATCGTCTAATCGCCGCTTAACTACCCTCATTACGTTCGTCTCGCGAAATAGAGGAGGGGTCCTAGACTTAGTTTTGTAATTTGACTTTGTTTAGTACACATAAATCGTGCCGGAATTATTGATGTGACAAGCTACAGTACTTTAGAGCCCTATAAACTTGCATCCGAACGCAGCCTAGATCCTCATCCTATGCCATGCCAGGACAATCCCTCCCCTTGTCTGTTCAGCTGGTAAATTAAGGTCCCAGGAAATCAGCGGCCAACCTGTCATCAATCACTGCCAGTTTACTTTCCTGAATGCACACAATGGATGCCTTAGCTGCCTGTAGCATCAGCCTGACAGTCTCCCTTCTTGCTGGTAACTTCCAGTTAGGGTCGTCACTCATTATTGAAACTCCAAAGACAACAGGAACCAAAGTGCTTAGCTCTTGACTGAAACTGCACTGAATAAACTGAACTTGTCTGAAACTGAACAAACACAGCTGAACTGACAGGATTCGACATTACACATTGAAAACAAGGCGATCGCCTACACCACCAACACACACAACCAAGGAGGCGTGCAGTCCACCAATAGCCCCAAGATGCTGCATCTCACCCTGACCATCCTCCAGCCCTTGACAACCATTTACTCAGCCGATCGGCCGAGTGCCGTCCACTACTACAACAGATACATGATCGTGCCTTAACATTATTGAAACTAAAGCACAACATCAAGCCCACACAGAACAGGCTCACGCTTCCTCAATCGCAGCGGCTTCTGCCTCCACAGACAGTGCCACTGAAGCATCCATGACTTGCTTGTCTGCCAGACGAGCGGATTGATTTTTACCCATCCCCCTTCCGGTGGCGTCCACCGTACAGCTTTCTGTTGGCTACAATGTTGCTGCACCCGCTGGCTTGGCACTATGGTTGAACATGAGGCTTTTACCTTGCCTATCATCGGGTTGATCATCTTCAGGTTCAGAACTGAATTGACAAAGGATTGGAGACTAATTACTGATCAATTTTAGAAAATCGGCCGCCATGAGTCATTGTATTCCTGTCTGACCAGTTTCTTTTTTTTTCTTTTTTGAAACCCTGTCTATTTTTTTAATTCAATTTGAAACCCTGTCTGACCAGTTTCACCAAAGAGTCATCAGAAAAACTAAACAGAGGCCGCTTCCTTCGACATGTGTTGCAGGCTCAGCAGCAGCCAGTCAGGTCCGTCAATTGTACCGCGGCGGGGTCGTCACATCCGATGTGTTAGTGTGGGTCGTCACACCCGCAGGTCTCCCAGCGCCGCCGCCCCTCTTCCTCTCCCAACCGCAGATCGCTCAGCGCCGCCGCCCCTAGTCCTTCCCGCCCGCCGCTACGTGCCCCACCTAGCGCCGCCGCACACCCATCCCGCTCAGCGCCGGCGCTCCCAACCCCTCCCGTCGCCGTCGCTCGCCGCACGTCTGCAACAAGCTGAAGATGCAGCCGCCCACCGGAGAAGCCCTCTCAGGTTCTGCTGCCTCCGCGACCGCCCGCCCTCCCCAATTCCCCTCCTCCCTAGCGACATCATCACCGAGATCCTCATCCGACTCCCCCAGGAGGACCCGTCGTGCCTCTTCCGCGCCTCGCTCGTCTGCAAGCCGTGGCTCAGGATCGTCTCCGACCCTGACTTCCGCCGTCGCCTCGGGTTATTGCATCCAACACCTCCTTCTTCCGCAGACATGGCTTCTTCGGCAGACAAGGCGGCCATTTCACCGCATCCGCCTTCTCCCTGCCAATTCCTGTGGAGCTGGAGCGCTCCTTTACCCTGGACTGCCGGCACGCCGTGCCCTATTCTGTGTGGACAATACCGATACCATGGTCGTCTGGGAGCCAATGACGGGCGTGCGACGGGTTGTTCCCTTGCCTCGGTGTTCAACCAATGTCATTTGTATCTGGCCTAGTGCAGCGGTGATCTGCGCTGTGAATGGTTGTGATCACAGTTCATGCCAAGGAGGACCGTTCCTTATAGTCTTTACAAGCTCAAGATGCAAGAGTTCCAGATGCAAAGACGAAGAGTATTGTCACTTGAGCAGCGAGAAATTCCTGTTGGTGTGTATTTATTTCTGAGAGATGGATGCGTGGGGTGAGGTGACCTTGTTTGACACTTCTGCCACCTGTCCCGATGTCAACGAGAAGCCTAGTATTCTTGTCGGTCAAACAGTTTGCTTCATGCTGCTCAACCAGCTATATCGGTACATCCTCAAGTGCAATTTGGATGGAAGTGGCATGGCATGTATCCTGGTACCAGTAGAAGACATGCGTTGTTTTGACAACCATAGCACCTTGCTCATGCATGCTGAGGACGGTGGCCTGGGGATTGCTGGAGTAGATGATGACTCGAGTCTCTCATTGTGGTCATGGAAGGAGGATGGCAACGGTAAGAGTGGGACATGGGCATGTGATAGGGTTATGGACCTCAGCAACCTGGTCCAAGAAGGAGGATACGTGGACCTCCTTGGCTTCGCTGAAGGGATTAATGCCATTTTTATAGGCGTTAATGATGAAATTTTCACACTTGAGCTTAAGTCAGAGCAGTTGAGGAAGGTTCGCGTGGAGAAGGATGGGTCATCTAGTTTGCTTCCACTTATCAGCTTTTACACTCCAGGTAACCTAGTAATTCTGTTCAATACATTTCTATGAGAAACACAATAATGATGCATGGAATTATCTTACGTGTGCTGGAATGGGATAAAATGAACTTGCACACAAGCAGGGATCATCTGTGATTATGGCCAAGGTGGCGGCGAGGTTCGTGCAGTGCAGGGATCGGTCCTCTGGCAGCAAGGTTCTCGGCAAGGAGAAGGCTGCCAAGAAAGTCTACATCAAGGTATCTCCATTCCCTCCCCTCTCCTTCCTTTTCCTTCTCTAGCACCGCGAGGCCTTGGGGATCTGATTTGAATGTGATTGCCCTGCATCATGTGTGTATGTGACTGAGGTGTGGTCTCTGGACTCACAATTAGCTTCACAAGTGAGTTCTTGTCATGGGTGGCCTTCCATTGTGAACTCTGCAAGTGTTATGACTTAAGAATTTGTTTTCTAGGTTGCATTTTTATCATATAGTGGGGATCCCAACAGCGCCGCGATTACATGTGATGGTTGAATCCCAACAACACTGCTATTTGTGGTTATATTGTTGTTTGTCTGCCCCAACCATGTGTTTAGCCATGCATGATTGTAGGCTTTTTTGCTTTCTGGAATTTTGTAAGGGTCCTGTTAAATTATTGATGTTATATGACTCATTCCACAAAGAAAATTCTGTCTGCTGTTTTGTTATAAGTGTGATTCCATTCCAGGACTGCTACTTTAGACCTGTAAGGTATGCATTGATGTGATCTCTGATCCAGAATGGAATTTGCAAGTGTTGAGCTTGAGCATTGATACCGCGTGTGTGAACAGTATAACCGTGGTGCACCGTGCAAGTGACTTGTGTAGTTTCAGGATGACAGATTGTACTGCTGAATATCTGTTTCTAGCTAGTGATATTGTAATAGGTCTTGCGCCTCTGATCCAATAAAAAAAAGGGCAGCCCGGTGCACGTAGCTCCCGCTTGCACAGGGTCCGGGGAAGGGTCCGACCACTTTGGGTCTATTGTACGCAGCCTTTCCCTGCATTTCTGCAAGAGGCTGTTTCCAGGACTCGAACCCGTGACCTCATGGTCACAAGGCAACAGCTTTACCGCTGCGCCAAGGCTCCAATAGCATAGAAACATATTTTTAGAGTGTGAATTGTCTTCCTTGATCATACTTTGGCCCTGCAAGTACGAATTTGTTCGAGATGCATGCTAATTGATCAATTTGTTGTCTGTTTCGTTTTGAATCTTTAGAACCCATCTATCTGTCATGAGCTATGTTTGCTTAATCATCTACTGTTTACTGCAGTGGAACACGGCTAGCTATTATTGCAAGTAGGTGATAAATTACAGTTCATTGCATCTTTAGAAATACTTTGAATGTGTGTTAATTTTCTATTTTGTTTTGACATTTTTGGTTGTGTGCCTAGTTTGTTGAAGTGATTGACGAACTGTACTAGTAACCATTGCATAAGTTTATTCTGAATTTCTGATCCACATAAGCATTTGTTACTTGAATCATGCATTTCAATTCTGTGATCGAAGTTTCAGTTAAAGTTTTTGAACCTCCAAATGTTATACATTGTATTGCTAATGCTTAGACAGTTACTCTGCTTATGTACTTGAGTTTTGATGCGGTCAGTCTGTATGAGATCCCAGCTTAAGCAGCTTATGCAGAGCTCTGCCTGTTCTTTCTCGTGAACATTTTCCAATTTGATTCATTATTATAGTATACTCCTGTTCTTTTTTCTTTGTTGACTTTGGTTAGCCCAGATTTGAGCTAACCAACGTCAACAAAATCCGAGATTCCGAACGGAGGGAGTAGAATTTAAGAAGGCAAGAATATACTTGTGAATGCAAGTGTATGATGGTATAGAACCATTTCTGGTTGGTGACAGAAATATCCTGCCCCCTGATCCAGTAGCCCATTAATTTCTGATTGAAATACTAGCTATTTTTTGTGTGTGTGGTCAGTACGCATTTGTTTGAGATACATGCATTTTGATTATTCTGGTATTGGCTGCAATTTGCATAGTCTTTTGCTTCTGGAGGTTTGAAGATCATGAACTCTTGGGCAGTCTTGTACTATTGTTAGAGTGTTGCACAATGATTTTTTCTTCTCTCTTTGGAGTATGGCTTTGCTGGTGTGGACCACGAACTCATGAAATTGTAGTTGCTCTTCGACCATCTTTTTTGCTGGTGTAGATTCAAGCGTTCAACTTTGATCTCCCTTTTATAGTCGCTCTTTTGACCATCTCAACTACTGCTATAGGTTCAAGCGTTCAACTTTGATCTCCCTTCTGTATCTGCCAAGGATAGGATCAACTTTTGATCCGTGTTTTTTTCTCTCTTATTTTAGTATTCTATGTTAGCATTATAGATTCATTTGTTCTAAATATCATAATTTGTCATCTACTGTTGCCCTTCTAATTATTACCGATCTGCTTTCTAACACAAGTGCTAAACCACTAGCAGAAGGAAGAGAAGACGGTCAATCTTCATCGTTTGGTGCAAGTTCAACAAATGGAGGTGTCAGAAGCCTACCTCTTGACCCCGTTCAGACTCAGTTATCAAATGCGAATCTGGAGTACGCGTGCGGGAATCCGTACCAATTGAAGCCACAAGGAAGAGTTCTAGGGTCAAGAAGACCAATGCCAAATTTCTCGGTGGTGATTGGGTCAATTACTGATTTACCTGCCCACTCTCCCAAAGCGGCCTTCAGGATCGTAAGCGACAAACTTTAGGTACCCTGAACTGAGAGATAGGACTAGAAGTTTGGCAGGCGAGATTGTGGCCTGCTGGCGGCGGTTTTGTATTCAAATCTATCCAATCTAATTTCGAATCCCTTTGGTGCCTATGATTTTGCTATAACCTAGGAGTGATTAGAGTTTACAGTAGGCAGCCAGGAAGAAACTGAAGATTTACCAGTACTGCGTCCCAGATTCGGAACCGTAGAACAGGCCGTGCACAAACCAGTACTCCCTCCATACCTACAAAAGCGGGCGTCCTGGGTTCCTGGCCATTTTCACAAAAGAGGGCGTCGTGGAGTATTGGCTTGGATGGTGGACGTTTTTGCCCCGGCGCAATTACTCAACGAGTCCGCAGCTGCTGCTTTGGCTTCCGCGGAGGCAATTAATCACGTGTGCTTCGATCTCCTCGCGCAGCCAACAAAGCTTTCCCATCCTCTCGCGCTCCCTTGCATCCTCGCTCCCTGGCGTAGCAATGGCTCGCGCGCCGCGCTCGCTCTCTCGCCGGCGCCGCTCTGCTCACTCGGTCGCGCCGCGCCGCGCTACGCTCACCCTCGCTCGCCATCGTTTGACCGTTTGAGAAAGGTTGTGTGCGTTTAAATAGAGGACCGATGCAGTGCACGATCTGAGCGCGCGAGCAAAAAAAATTGGCTACGCGCTGGCGCGTGACTAAATTACCGAGGGAAAATGGAAAAACAGGCGTGAGCGCAGCGCTAAATGCCTCATGCAAACGCGCGCAGCGCAAAACCGAGAAAAAGCAGCGGAAAAACAGCGCGCGAGGCAACATTTTCGGTTGCATGGACGCGCCAGCTAGATTTGGACGTCCGCAGCGGAAAACGCGCGCGAGCAAAAAAAACCGGGCGCCAAACAGTAGCATGACCGCGCGAGGTGAAAAATTCCAGACGAACAAGAAGTCCCATGCGCCATCCATGCAAAAAGGAAAAATTGGGCGAGCGCAGCGCTCGAGCCCGCGACCTGGTGCTTGGGAGCTGTGTGCAGTGGCCAGTCCGGAGGGGAGAGATAGTTACTAGGAACCTGCTCTGGGGTGTATTTAAACGGGGCATAGATGGAAGATTAGACCCGATTTAATTGCTCCTTGGTATTGTAAATCATGTCCTAAACGCCCCTCTTTTGTGAGTATGGAGGGAGTACTACGCGGCGCGTTCAGCGATTGCGCTCGCGCCAGCCACGGCCACAGAGCGAACTGCATGGGCCCCACATCAAATCCTCGTTCGCCTGCCTCGACGCCGCTGCGCCAACCAAGGCGCCTCGCTTCCGTCGCGTCGCGGCCACCACACGGGATCCACCAATTCGATCACCACCGCCACCCACCGGCCGCCACCATGTCGCGCTGCTGCCCCTGCGCGACCTCCTCCTCCTCCTGCGCTCCCCTGTTCCTCCTCCCCTCGGTTCCCGCAGCTTCCAGAAACAGCAGCACGGTTGGCTTCTCCCCGTGCCGCGGTGGCGGGAGGCGGCAGCAACGGGGAGCAAGACACGGTGGAGGGTACTGGGCAATCGCGGCGAGCGGCGAGGACGGGAGTCAGAAGGAGGACGACGACCCGGCGTTCAATCCGTTCGGGTTCGTGACGGACAACCCCTCAGCCGCAGCGCCATCCAGCTGCCGGCGGTCCCCGCCGAGGATGGCAATGTCGGCCAGATGCTCTACGTAATGCCTATTGCCTTGCCGCGCCTCCTACTTGTGTTTGATCCTTCCCACTGGAGCGATCAGTTAATCATATCTGCTGTTGGATCAGTTATTAGTGACTGACCTTCGGCTTGTTCGGCAGGCTGATAACACTGTAGCAGCTGCTAAAGAAATAACTGCGAACACTGTAGCGGCTGCTGAAGAAATAACTAGAACACTGTAGCTGCTGCAAAGAAGCTGGCTGCGAAATGGGCAGCCGAACAGGCTGCTTGTTGCTTCCAGAGGATTGAGGACAAGGGAAGGGAGTACGGTTCGTATGTCAGAGCAGGGGAGTTTCGATGGTTCATCAGGGAAACAGGTAACGCTTGGTTCATCATCATTTTTTTTTAACGAGATGTCATGATTACAAGGACCATGAACTTGAATGCACATTGACATGCTGTCAGAGTGACGAAGTAGCAGTATCACACTAGTGATTCTCATTCAAAAAGAAAAAAAAAATATCCATGATTGTAAAACAATGAAAGATGATACATATTGCTGGAGACCTTTATGGCGTTGAATATCTATCGATTAATGTCCAGCATTACTTCTGTGAAGCTTTCTTATGAATGTGAAAACAAAATGTCTCCCTATGTGGCTGCTGCTAGAATTTGTTATTTGTTGTGTGTGCTGTATGAATTCATCCACTAGGGTAGTTACAATGCTGAACGAAATGAACCAAAGAACTGCAACAAGAACCCTCATGGATTATTAACGCTGATAAGAAAAGCTCATCCACTTGTTTATATCATGTATTTGTCGATACATCCTAGGTTCACTTGATGCACGACGTGGAACTGTTGTGTTCATTCCTGGAGCTCCTACTTTTCGTCATTTAGCTATCGCACAGTTATGTCTCAGGTTAGCTTCGTCATTTACAACTTATGCAACTAACAATTATGTGCATTATTTATTTGTCAATAAATATTGTTAATTTTGGCCATTTCTTTCGATTCTTTAGTTGGAGGAAGGTATTTTCAACTTTCAATAATAATTTTATTATGTAGATTGTTCCGTTTTTTCATTAGAAAGTTAGAGTCTTACATGATTTACATGGTCCCTTGAGATGGCAACTGCAATGTTTTTTTTTTAAGAAAAAATCGGCCACAAAATGGCTCCATTTCACATACTATCGAAATAATAAGGATTTGATTTGAGCATTCAAGTTGGCAACTTCTATACAAGCTTAATAGCCGCATTCCACTGCTGCTTCTGTTTCAGTCAATCATGCCATCCCTAGTTTCGTAGAACTATGGTCTGTAGTTTTTCTTATCTCCTATAGATCATCTGAACTGTTAATTCATTTCATCGTAGGGATTTCTGGTAGGTTCTTATGGGTTGACGTGGGCATTGAAGAATTCAAGCAAAGTTCTTAAGTTAGCTATCCTTAACAGTCCACTTACTGTTTCTTCTCCACTGCCTGGAGTGTTGCAGCAGCTAAGGTCAGCTATTTATGTTTCATTTGCACTCTGAGTTGGTCTCCAATTCTTCCGCTTCATAGATGAACCAGTATGCTTGGTAAAATTTCAAATGCAGGAGTTAGCTTTTTTTGGATTGGTGGTGAGAATTCAGGCATATGATCCTATGAACTTTTGCAATTTGATTAATATTTTCACCTTTCCTCTTATATTCTGTACTTTATTAGTTTATTATGTACAAAAATGACTTGGACTCGTGGATGAGTACTGTGTCATTATTTATTTGGTTACAAGTGGAATAGTGGATTGTCTATTGTTACCCTGTTTCAAGTCATTGTTTCTTGCTTATGTTGTTGTGGTTGTTGTTCTTCCTTTTCTTTTAGGTAGCATTGTGCTTGCAAGTAAACTGAATGAATCATTTGATGCAGGTTGCCTCTTGTTGGTGAATTTACTTGCCAAAATGCTGTTTTGGCTGAGAGATTCATTGAAGCAGGTAGCCCGTATGTATCCTTGTCGCACAAACTCTTTTTAGTGAGCCTCTATGCTTCTTGCTGAACTGGATGCTGCTTGAAAAGAATAAGAAAGATAGGTCTTTTTCGCCATATGTTAAGGATATGTATTTAAGAACTTAACTTGAATTCTTCCACAATTTTAAGCCACAACTTAAAGTCATGCAAAATTGGAGTATCTTTTAGATTTGGCATTAAAAATTATAAATGCCATAATATCCAAATTTAATATAATCCATACACATCGTGGGGACTAAATATCTCCAGCATTTATTTGTTTCCAGTTTTATATCAGGTTGGTGGGAGTATCATGTGCTTGATGATCTATATTAGTCTCCCTCGCCTGGTCTGCATCCATCTTCATTCTTGTGAGTCAAATGGGGAACACCAGGGGGATGACTGTGACAGGGATTGTGTTCATCATGCTCCTAGCATGCTTTCTGGCCTCTGCTCAAGGTATTGCACAGGCGGGGGTAAGGCTTGCCGCTGTCACCCTTCCCCAGACCCCGCGGCAGTGCGGGAGCTCTCAGCACTGGGTACGGCCTTTTTATATAAATGAACTACGCAAGTTTTCTGCGCCACAATCGACTGAAATTGCGAGCTAGTGATTTCAGATGCATCTGCCGAAGTTTAGGGGAGAGAGTTTTCAGTTGGGCTGTTGTGTTCCGCAGGGTGTGGGATGCAGGTAGATGAAACAACAGACGGTGTGTAGTGGCATGGTGATAGGCCATGGGTATGGTTGATGGTGGGGAAGTAGAAAAACAAACGGTTAGTGTAGTAGAGGAAGTGGTTAGTGTAGTGAGGGAGGCGGGCTCGGAGGAGACGACAGGAAGACATTAAGGTGGTCGAGGGGAGAGGAATAATAGATGAACGCCATCCGATCTGAAATCAACATATGGAAGAATCATCGGCTAAAACAACCGGAGTTTCATAATAAGTAGGGACGACCCTTGTTCGTCGACTGAGAGTATCATTGCTTTCAAAGCATGGTGATAAATAGTATCTCATTTGTGCAATTAGAAACTTCGTTGTGCTCTATTGTACTAGCCACAATATGTAACCCTGGCAATTCATGCAGGTGCAAGAGGAAGCCGACAACTAGGGGATGATGAGACTACAATAAAAGACCACACTATTGCAGATGATTACAGTTTAACAGATGTGTTAGAAGATAATGGCACTAACAATAGTGACGTTGTTAGTATACTTTGTGTGAAGAGGACTGGCCGTAGGTGCCATGATAATAAGTGCTATTGTTGTCTCGATGTACAGCCCGAGCCGTGCTTTGAATCTCGGGATGAGTGCAGGCAACACTGCCCAAGATGCGACCCCAACTGCCATCCGCCAATGCTGACATCAGATGTTGGGGCTTTGCATTCACAGATGTCGCCTATCAACAACACCGGTAAAAATTTTGGCAAGCGTTAGTTGCATGTATGTATTGCGAATAATATTGTGTGTTCATATGGATGTGCGCACCGAATATATGAAGGGAATAATAACAATCTCGATAAACCTTGATTTTGTGATTTGAACCGGCCATTCTTGGGCACTTAATCTACATAATATTATCCTCTCAAAAAAAACTACATAATACAAGCAGGCAACATACATGCTTTGATGTTCAACTGTGGCGATTATGCATTTAATTACCAACATTTCTTTTAGAAAAAACATGGTGTTGTAGTAGTGGTGTTGAGATTTTCTTGATCGCAATTGACACAGTACTAGCCCACAATTTAAAGCCATTTTTATGCATATAAACCAATAAAGTACAGAGTAGAAGAGGAAATGTGCACATATAAATCAATTTTACTTGCACAAGTTCATAGGATCATATGCCTGAATTTACGCCACTAATTCAAAAACTCAAGTCTTGCATTTGAAATAATGTACCGGAGCATACTGGCTTATCCATGGGGAAGAAAGCCATGGGGAAGAACTGTGGAGAGCAACTAAGAGTGCAAACCAAATAGAAATAGCTGAAACAGTAGAGAAGAAACAATAAGGGGAGTCGTGCAAAACTGTCATATCATTTAGATTTGGCGGAAAAATCTATAAATGCTATAACATCCAAACAAGCCCAAATATCATGGGGACTAAATATATCAACATTATTTTTCTGGTTTGATATACGACGGTCGTGGGCAGATCATGTGCTAGCTGATCTCTATGGAGGAAAGTGAAGGCGCTCTCTAGGGTTGTTGAGAAGAAAGTTAGGTTTGTATAACGCTATTGCCCGTATGGCTTTGTAATCTGCTGGCCAGGCTTTGTTTGGATAAGTTCAAATGGTGAACCATTCATGTTTCTTCCGAACTGCATGAGATAAACTTTGATTTTATATGAATCCCAGCCAAACATATGTTCTTTTTCGACCCGCCAAAAATGTGTTTAGCACCACATGTTGGCATTAGAATGATTGTCCCTCGTTTGGTCATATTGTTGAGGAAGTATATATCATATTGAAGATTTAACAGATAGTTTTGACCAAACCTAATTCTTTTTTTTCTGATTAAATATGTGTGAACCATAGCAAATTGGCTCTACAAATTAAGTTGTAACTACTACTGCAGAATTAATGAAGCTGAGAGAATTTGTATGTTGTATCAAACCATGTACTGTAACAATTACTACTACTTACATTCCTTACCAGGTAGATATCATGTGACGCACGGCATGAGGCCCCAACGGCTCTCTGGTGACCAGGGCGACTCGAGAGGCGAACGCCGCCCCCCCCCCCCCCCCCCCCCCCCCCCAATTCCCACCACAAATTTCCATCAAAGTTCCTCCACCGAAGCTAAAATCACTCAAGATCTGGAAGATATCCGCCCAGGATACCAATCTGCCCCATGGAGAGGAAGATCTAGCCGAGAAAGCATCTACATCAGAAGGTATGGCGGAGCGAAAGTATGGAGATATCCTCGATCTGAAGGGGAAGGACACACAGAGCAAGAGGAAGAAATCATTTCAAAAGCAAGATTATCTGAGATCACCCCGCTCCCCTTCCACCAAAGGGAGCGCCGGTCTCCTAAGGTTCGATCTGGGAAACAGTCCCCATCGACGGAGACAGGGGAGATGCTCAGCTGGAGCGGAGATGATGGAGAAGATGCTAGGCGTTCGGAGGAGATCATGCGCATCCTGCTGAAGAGGAGAAGGTCCCCGGGCTTCCAGCCTCCACCGGGGGGGGGCCTTCCGGCACGGCGGTGACCAGAGTTGTGCGGCGGGCGCCGGCGAACCACCGCAAGGTACGATTCACTACCCATGACCCGTTAATTTACTCGACCCGTTACTATTGCCCGAATGATACTGCGGATCTGAACCCGGCACCACCGAACCTAGCCCGTCAGCTTCGTGGACTTGGGCTTCCGCCGGACAGCCCATTTGCCATTCCACCGCCTCGCAAACCAGCCCTCAAGCCCATATGCATACCGACTCCACCCACGTCTGCCGACCATCAGGTAGCTGGAACAGGAAAATGCATTCACTCTCCTGTGTCCACCGACTCTGACGAAGGGTGGACTATTGTTCGCAAGAGACGCTGGTGGAGAAAAGAGCGCCTCAGATCTCGCTCTCACTGCATCCCTTCCACCTTTTCCACTCCGTCCTCCTCCTCCAGCCAGTACAGTAAAACTCGGCAAACAAATCTCCACACTGTTGGCCGCTGCTTTAACTGCCTTGCTCGTGACCACCGAGTAGCTCAGTGTAGAGACCCTCCGCGATGCTGGATTTGCAAAGGTAGTAGACACACCGCTTCCACGTGCAAAAACCGCCAAATGGCAATGTCATCTTCTAGATCCCAAAGTCGCCGTTCTGTCCGCTTCGCCCCACAAGAACCAGCCACCACCTCCATAACCCATGCCAGCAACAACCTACGCTCATCGAGCCGTATTTCCTCTCCGGGTCACTACACCAGAAGAAATGAAGGGAGAAGATTCTTTAATCATCGACTGCGTCCGCGATGCTGTTACAGAGCTGTAGAGACCTCCCCCGCTATTCACCAAAGGTACGAGATGTTCATGTCCAGAGCTGTCAGGGTCTCGGACAAAGGACCCATACCTTTCAGAAGTCGTGAGGAAGTGGCAGATGTCATCACTGAGGTACTGGAGATCACTGGCTTTCAGGTACTTTTTGACCATCCATTTGAATTCTTGCTGATGTGTGATACGACTGAGGTTAAAGACAAATTTCTAGCTGCTGGGGATCTTAAACAGGGTGGTAATCATCTGGTCTTCTACCCTTGGGAAATAGAGATGCAAGCTGAAAACTCTCATTTTTATCACTACATTAGATTCAGTCTAGAAGGATTACCTCATCATGCCTGGAATCTAGATGTTGTTAAGTCCATTATGAATGACTATTGTATTATACATCATGTAGCCTCTAGTTCCAGCTTATGTCATGATTACAGATCCTATAGATTCTGGGCCTTTGCGAGGAACCCCCACAAGATACCAATCAAATGCTACCTAACAGTTGGTTCTCCGACTGAGCCTGGCAAATCTGAGGTCCAGATATCTTACAAGAAGTCGAACAGAAGGAAGAGGGGTCTCCAATTCACGGTTTACATCCATATGGAAGAGATGGAGGATCTAAACTTCAACCACTACCCTGATGAAATCCTGGAAGGGGAGGGTAGGGTGAAAGAAAGGAGGTTCAACTGGAGTCATGGTATTTCTGATGGTGAGGAAGATGACCAGGTGAGAAGGCAACCTGAACCATACTATGATGAACCACCAACACCCAGAAGACGCAGAGATGAGCATGATGATGATGGCACATGGGCCTACCTCAGAAGAGATTGCAAGGAGAGAACACCTGTAAGGTCACCACACAGGAATGACAGTGATGATGACAGAGGGAGTAGAGGTCCAAGAGGAAAGCCTTCGAGAGACAGACTGCTATATAGGCCTGCCAGCACTTACAGAAATAGAGAACCCAGTCAAGGCAGAGGTAGGTCCAGATATCAGTATCAGGGAAGATCACACTACAGGGAAAGAAACATGGAACATCACAACACTGGTGGCTCATGGGCCTTTGACTCAGAAAGAAGAGAACTAAGCAAGCTCTGGAAGGAAAAAGGGGACAAGGCATTGACCACTTCCTCCAATGAAACCAAGGGTAAGGCAAGACCTGCTTCATCAGATTCCAGTCAATCTATTGCTAGCAAACCCCCTTTGAAGTCCTCACTGAAAACTGGTTCTAGCAAGCAACTCCAGAAGTTTGGTACCCAGTACAAGCAAAAGGAGGTTACCCCCTCAATGACCATCACCTCTGAGGAGTGGAACAAAATGTTTGTAGACAGGCACCCCAACAATGAAGTGGTGGATCCCCTAGGTTTCATCCCTCTTTTGCAGGATGAAGTCTTCTTAAGCAGTGGAATCAAACAAGAAGAACTGCATGCTGTTAAGATTGCAACCACCAAGATTCTGCACTCTTACATCTCAACTGAGCTCAACAAGATAATTGCAGCAGGGATATCCAATTTAACTACAATACAATCTCAGGTGAAAGGGTTTGCTAGCATTGGGAGTGAGGAAACCCCATCATCCCTCTACAAAATGAACCAACTTTAAAGCCTTTCAAGAACAGCCCTTGGTTCCAGGAAACACCTAGAGTTAATGAAGCAATTCTTATTCAACCGCAGCTCAGTCCTACAATCCCAATCCTGTCACAAAATGAACCAACTTTTCCACCTACCCCTCTTCTTCCTACTCCTACTCCTGTAAGCCCTGCTATAAGAGATTATGCTGATAACCTACTCCTCAGTAGGCAATCTACTATGCTCACTTCATATGATCAGACTAATCTGCAGGAAAACTTGAAGGCAGATGATAAGGACACAGAGCAGGTGGCTCCAACTCATGCATCCGGCCATCTTCCCCAACAAGAGTTGCAGATCCCGCAACTTCAAGAATCAGACGAAACAATTCAGATCAGGGACACTCAAGGTGTTGAAGACATGGGTGACCAGCACAATGAACAAAACATTTTTATGGGGCAGAAAGAGACACAAGTTACTGAAGAAGCCAATGACCTTCCTGACAATCAAGCTAATGCAATGGAACTGGATGAACAACATCAACATGAAGAACAGGCACATAATCAACAGGTACCAGTTACTCTCTCTGCTTTCATTCAAGAGGTATCTGTACCTACCTCACAGCCGCTCATCTCAAATCCTCCGCAGATGCAGGAAGACAGTAATGTCCCCACCTCCTGCACCAAGAAAAGTGAGAGGCTCCAAAAGCTAAAGAAGTCGGGCAAGCCTGTCATGAAGATGGCCCAGGAGAGAATTGCGAAGATCATGGGTGAGTTGAAGGAAGGAGAGCCGATGACGGAAGATGTAAAGGAGAAATACCTTGAGACCTACAAGAGGCCGCTCTCTAAAGAGGTCATCAACAAGCTGGATAAAGATGTCGAAGACCATGCCCCAAAGAAGATCAAGAAGGGGGGGAAGAGTGATGGAGCATCCACCTGAGTCCCTGGATGTCTTATACTTAAGTTGCTTTGCTTTTCGATGGATCAGTACTACATATGCGTTTCTATTTATCCCCTATATGTTGGGGCTTCAGAACCTGGTATTGTAATAACTATGCACTCTTCTCATCTAGTCTCCCTTCGTGGACGCGCTCTGGAGCTTATGCAGTTGTGCTCATCACTAATCAATGGATTGTAGACACTATGTCATTATGTCGTGGAATGTCCGTGGTCTAAATGCCCCTGTGAGAAGAGATAATGTGCGCAAAGTCGTAGACATGCATAAGCCTACTGTGGTATGTTTGCAGGAAACAAAAATGAGTGCCTTCGACAGCAGAACAATCTCAGGTATGCTTGGTCCTCAATTCCAAAATAATTACTGCTATTTACCGGCTTCTGTTACAAAAGGAGGAGTACTTATTGCCGCCTCAGAAGATTTCTTTCAAATACAATCAGTCCAACTGCATGAACACTGTATTTCAGCCAACATCTTCGATAATGTCAACCAGTTTCAATGGACGATCACTGGAGTTTATGGCCCCCAATTAAACCTGGAAAAAAAACAGTTTATAGTCGAGATGAGAAACCTCAAGGACAACCCCTTCATCACAAGTAATTGGATGCTGCTAGGCGATTTCAATCTAATCTACAGAAGCCAAGACAAAAATAATGGTCGTGTCCAACACAAAATGATGGACAGATTCAGAAGGGCTATAAACCACCTCTCATTCAAAGAAATTGATTTAGAAGGAAGGAATTACACATGGTCTAACGAGCAAAAGCACCCAACCTTGTCTAGAATAGATAGAATTTTCATCACCTCTGATTTGGACGAAAAAATTCCTTGGACTACGCTCACTGCTCTGTCCACCACTATGTCTGACCACTGCCCCCTTCTCCTAGTGCCGATGGAAACACAAAATAACTACAAAGGCTTCAGATTTGAAAACTACTGGACATCGATGGAAGGCTTCCATGAATGTGTACATCAAGCATGGTCACAACAAGATAGTGGAAACCCTTTACAAATTTTACACTCCAAATTGACAAGAACTTCGAAAGCTCTTAAACTCTGGTCAACAAACATAGTCAGTAAAGGTGAATTGGCTTATGCAATGGCATCTGAAATCATTCAAAGGTTAGATCAAGCGCAGGAAACAAGATTGTTAACGGATGACGAGGCGGAATTACGTAAGAAATTAAAATCAAGGATTTTGGGGATCCTGGCAATTGATAAATCAAGGAAAAGACAGAAATCACGAGTCACCTGGATAAAAAAAGGGGATGCGAATACGAGATTCTTCCAAGCAGTTGCTACAACGAGAAAGAAAAGAAAATTCATACAGGCACTTCACCATCAAGGGAACGTGATAACCACACAGCAAGGCAAGGTGGATGCAATCCTCAATCATTTTGAAGGCATCATGGGCACCTACAGAGCAAGGCAATGCAAGCTGAATTTCGAAGCAATTGGAATCCAGGCACAAAATTTAGACACCCTGCAACTCCCTTTCACAGAGGAGGAAATTCAACAAGCTATCTCCAATATGCCAAAGAACAAAGCCCATGGCCCAGATGGTTTCACCGGTAAATTCTACCAAACCTGCTGGTACATAATCAAAGAAGATGTTACCAAAGCCTTCCAACAAATCTTCAATCTGAATTCGCAAGGAATGGAGAACCTTAACACCTCTCATGTGGTACTCATTCCAAAAGTTCAAAATCCCTCACAACCGAAAGACTACAGACCCATAAGCCTCATACACAGCTTCATGAAAATCTTTTCCAAAGTCCTAGCTCTTAGACTTTCAAGAGTTATTCACATGCTAATTGAAGTTAATCAAAATGCCTTCATTAAAAAGAGATGCATTCATGACAACTTCATCTATGTCCAGAAGACCATTGAAAAGCTGCACAAGACCAAGCAACCAGCCCTTTTCATCAAATTAGATATCTCCAAAGCTTTTGACTCGGTCAACTGGCCCTATCTGCTCGAGGTGCTTCAAGCCTATGGTTTCACCCAAAAATGGATCTCTTGGATCTCCATGATGTTTCTCAACTCAACTTCTAATTTCATAGTTAATGGTGAAATCAGCAGACCCATTAGACATCGGCGTGGGGTACGACAAGGTGACCCTCTATCACCACTCCTGTTCCTCCTAGCTATTAATCCTCTACATCTACTCTTTCAAAAGGCGCATGAGGATAAGATTCTGTCACCATTGCCCAGGAACAGAGCCCGCTTTAGAGTCTCTCTCTATGCCGATGATGCCGCCATCTTCCTCAAACCTCATCATACCGATATTGCAAACATGCAGACCATTCTTCACATCTTTGGCCAAGCCTCTGGACTTCTGACAAACATGGAAAAGACAGAAATTTTCCCCATCAAAGTTTCTGAAAATCAACAACAACATCTCTCACAACAGTTTGGATTCAGATTCAGCCACTTTCCAAGCAAATACCTCGGCCTACCCCTACACTTCAAAAAAATTGGAAGAAATTTAATCAGGCCTATCATACAAAAGGTAGCAGATCGACTGCCAGGATGGAAGCGTGATCTTTTAAACTACACAGGCAGGGAAAGAATGATCAAATCAGTTCTAACTGCCATCCCCACCTACTTCATGACAATCTTCAATATGCCAAAATGGGCGATCAAAGAAATTGACAAATACAGGAGAGGCTTCCTCTGGAAAGGCCACGACCTTGATACAGTAAAGGGAGGGCATTGTCTTGTTAACTGGAGGCAAGTTCAGAGACCAAAAAAATTGGGAGGACTTGGAATCAAAGACCTTGAAAGATTCGGGAGGGCATTAAGGCTAAGATGGCTATGGCACCAATGGGACGAAAAACCGAGACCATGGTCTGGAATGCAGATAATTGAAGATAGGAAGGATAGAGAACTATTCTTCAGTTCAACAGTTATACAAGTAGGAAATGGGGCAAATACTCCTTTCTGGGAAAGCCAATGGTTGGACGGAATGGCTCCAAAGATTCTGGCACCAAATTTATATCAGGTGGCGAGATTCAAGAAAAGGACGGTTCAGGTTGAGCTTAAAAACCATAGTTGGATTAAAAATCTACGAACCCTCAATGATCAAACTCTAATTGACGAGTTCCTCCTTCTGCAACTCAGGATACAACAAGTCACCCTTAGCGACCAACCAGACAGAATATACTGGAGATGGACAGCAGACGGGAACTATAGTGCAAAATCAGCCTATGAGATTCAATTCCTGCCACACATCTCACAACCTTGGACTGACAAACTATGGAAAGCTAGAACTGAATCTAAGTGCAAATTTTTTGCTTGGCTAGCTTGCCTCAACCGAATCAACACTGCTGACATCATGAAAACGAAGAACTGGGAAGCTGACGAAAACTGTGCACTCTGCTATTTCCTACCGGAGTCTACAAAGCATCTACTTAAGGAGTGTGTTTATACAGAGGCTGCTTGGCACCTGCTAACGGACAAGATTAATCGACCTGAGATCAAGCAAGTAATCAACAACTCTAACGATCTTACAGACATAATTTGCTCTGTCCAGAAAGGCGTTAAGCAAAAAAAGGAGAAGAAGGAGGTCACAGGGATCACTTTATACTTCTGGTGGGGAATATGGAAAGAAAGAAACCGGAGAATCTTCCAACATAAAGAGCAATCACATCTCAAAACAGTTGACAACATCCTGGACGACATTTTGATGTTCAAACTAGCTAAACCTTGATGTACTGTTGTTTCTTCTTTTTGTTTCTCTTTGTTCTCTTTTGTTTTTACCTTTCTTGCCTGTATATATGTATGGAAAACCTTCTTTCTTAATGCAAAGGCAGCTCTCCTGCCTATTTTCGAAAAAAACATTCCTTACCAGGTGTGAACATAACGCGAATCTCCAAGAGAAGCAAAAACAGATAGTGACTGCTCAGGTAAGTTCGTGTGACCCGCCTCCTGTGCCTCAACTGCCTTATGAGAAGAAGAGATCAGATTAATGTCTTTACCTTATATGTCACAAAGGTGGTGCCTTAACGTACCTACCTTGGGAAGTATCTCATTTAAGAAAGAGTTATCTTCAAACATCCTGCTGATTCTTGATATCATGATCCATGAATGAGCATACCCACCGTGATCAAGAACCTCCCCCGTGAACTATGAAACTTGCTCAGATTGAAGTCTAGGAGATCAAAGTTTCTGCAAATTTCTCAATATACGAATCAGTGATCCTCGAAAACTTAAAGCATCGGTACAATGTCCTAAATATGCGATGTTTATAATGATTTAGTCAGTGAGAAGCCTTTAAGAGAGAAACTGAATAATCTTTTGGGACACAAAAGTGGTGATCCCAGGTGTGCTTAGGTTGGTACAAAGTTACAAACTGCAAAATAATGGTCTGATACGTCATGTGTTTGACAGTGCCTGACAATCGATGTGGTAGATGTGCATGTTGTGTGGACTAAACTACTTATGGAAACCGAAAAGGAAGCATTATTGATCCTTGTTACTCCCATGTCTTGTCAATTTTAGCGTTGCCACTAGCCGGATAAGCTATGGCAGTTACCAGTCCACGGCAAGGTTGTTTAAGGCTTTCAGCTACCATGCATTTTCCGTAATTTGAAGCTGTCTATATGATACTCAGTCTGCACCACATTAACACGTATTATTAGTGAATATTGTTAATGTGAATAATAGCATAAGGGGGTTTTATAAGAAAATGATACATGTACCTCGAACTCGATCTGTAGATCACGTATAAAGGTGATCCAACCCCTTTCCCTCCCCACTCTGAAGAAGCGAACATGATCGCCTCCATGAACCTCTCTCTCTCTCTCTAATGAGACGAGATATACTAGTACTACTAGTGCGTGCGTGAGAGCTAGCAACGTCCCACCCACACGTCACGCCCTCGCTTCGCTCTGATCTACCGGTCTACCCCACCCACCCGTCTGCTTCGCTCTTGGTTTTCTTGTTGCTCGCGGATTCTGGCGCTTTTATACCCCGCACGCAGCAACGAGCCAGCTAGCTCCTGCCTGCCTCTCCGCTCCCCGCCCACACGCGCCGCCGGCCGGTGTTCCATTCCAGCTCCTCACCGATCCTGCTCCTGACGAGGTGAGATCTTCGCTCCCCGCCCTCTCCCCTCCGCCTCTCGCTTCCCCATTCCCGTCAAGCGCGCGAGACTGATCATGGCGTGGCGCGCGGCACCTCCAGTACATCATCGGTTCGGTTTCGTGCTGTTTGTTCCTTCCTTCCGTTCGATCTCGTACGTGCCGATGGATTATTGCCGATCAGTGTGTCGGCTGCGTTCGTGGTTGTGGTGCGCATGCTAGTTCAGTTACAACGAGACCTGTTCATCAGTGCGAGATTTTCATCCCCTTTTTGGTCGTCGAGTACGTAGTACCCCTAACTGCCAGCAGTACGTTCGGTGTTTTTCAGCTCCGTCTTTTTTTTTCCCAGGTGGGGCTCGATCGGCTCCCATTTGCTGCCGTGACTGTGATCAGCTCTTCCCCTTTTTGCATCTTCTGATACTTTCTTCTCGCCGTCACTAATCTGCTGGTGCCTGCTGGATCGATTAGCAGTGTTCTTCGGAAGCATGATGATATCATTCCTAATTTGCGGTGGATAATCATATTTTCCTGCTTGTTGGTGTAATTATCTGCGACTTGCTGCTTATTAATTTACTAGTTGGATTCTGGAAAATATGCGCCGTTCGATTGTTCGTGTAGGATCTCCTGCTGCTAATTGATAAGTTTCCAGTTGTGGACCTTGTGGTGCGTCCACGAGATGCAAATGCAGTACCTTCTTGAGTCTTGATACGAGTATTTTTTTTTTATCTGCAGGTCGTGTAAAGGTGACATTGTTTCCCTCCACATCTTCCGAAGAAGCAGATGCACACGTACAGGTAATATCACTCCTCCATGAACTCTCACTCTCTCTCGTTACTAATGTCCAGCTCCGATCATGTTTGTTGTCTTATTGATTCAATAACTCAAACGGAAGCTGTTTTATCTTTGGAGGAAATGAACCAGCACGCCAGTAGCTAGAAGAATCCTCTTTCTTCTTTCATTTACTTGGTAAAATTATCGAACCTAGCAGGCTGCTTGCTAGTTGGGAGGAAAAAGAATTATTGGCCCATCCATTGGTTTAGGCCGAAATTTTGGCCCATCCAAGGGAAGGGAATCTCCTCGGCAATTGAAAAAAGGTCTTTCGATGCATGAACACTGGTTGATTCACAAGATCAGTTTATGATATCGATAATCAAATATTGTATACAACACGCTCAACAGTATATTATCTTTGTGTGACTAACGAGATCATTTTTGTCTGATTAACGAGTACTTATTACCTGTATAAATACCTAAGTAAATTAACTGATTTTAATAATTCATAAATGTCCATCTTAACTTCTGCGATTGTTGCCCTCTGTATACAGCGTTGGCGGCGGCCAGTCATCCAGCGGCCAAGGCAATCACCCAAAATGTGGTACCACATCCGTTCTTTGTTTATTGTACAATTAACATTCGAGCACAATGGCAAAGCTGCTTCCTGGTCTAAGACTGACTTCAACAGCACAAGCCAAAGCCATTTTTGGCTCTCCACGCGACACTGTAGATCATCCAACCCTCTCCAACAGCATAGGCAAAGGGAAAGGCATTTTTGCCTTTGAGGAGAGAGAGAGAAGCTAAATTTAGCTTCCCTCTCTCCTCACAATGCATCCAGGCGAGCGACGGAGCAGTGACGCGTGGAGGAGAGAGGAGGCACGGGGCACGCTCGGCGACGGCGCCACTGGTGGCGCGGCGGAGGTGGCGCGGGCGCGGAGATGCATGTCGGAGTTGCACTGTGACGCGGGGCGGAGCTCGACCTCGGTGCGGAGGGCGGCGGCGCGCGGGGTGCGGCGAGTGGCCGTGCAGCCGGCGGACGGCGGCGGGGGAAACTCCTTTTCCGGCGACCTCGCTTGCGGAGATGGGAGAAGAAGGGGTCAGGGAGGTTTGCGAGAGTGTTGGGAAGCTTCAAGTGAGAGGAATCGAGATGGGGCTCACCGGGCGGCGAGCAATCGACAACGAAGTGGCGGCGGCTCAGTTCACCATCGCCGGAGAACAATGGCTCGATCCGGGCGACTCGTCGCTGCGGCTGGGAAAAAGGAGGTAGGGATGAGCTAGAGGAAGCCCTTGCGCGCTCAGCGGTGTGGTCAGTTTGGTCGGGGACGGTTCGTAACGGCGGCGCGCTGGCAGCTTCAAGCTCGGGTGGTAATGGCGTCGCGCGCAGGAGAAAAAGAAAGAGGGAGAGAGCACGACTGCTTGACCAGCCTCCTCCACGCGCGCCGCGCTCGACATCGCCGCCTACATGCACGCGCCCCGCGCCAAGCCTCTCTGCGAGCACCGCCGGCGCCGCGCCAGCCACGTCGGGGCGCCCCCGCACCAGCCGCCTGCCCTGCGCGCCGCCCGGAAATGCAATTGCTCTGTTGGAGACGGTGCTTTGCGATGGACAGCCAAATTACTGTAGATGCCAGGCATATGTCCATTTGCCTCTAAAATTTAGCTCTTCTTGTTGGAGTCAGCCTAAACATGAAAGCCAAACATGACAAAAGCTTTCTCTGTATATATGGCGCAGGAGATCAGTGGCGACTGCTCTTCTGGCGTTTAGAGTGGCTGTTGTCGTGCTCTGCGGCGCGTCTTTCTGCTTCTTGGTTACGGCCACCGACGAGGAGGACTACACGCCGTTCAAGTAAGATAACGTCCTAACTTTTGTTTAGATCATTATATATGTGGATTACTTTCTTTTCTCCCAGTGTGTTTGTTCATTTGCGTTCTGATCTGCAGGTTGTTAGGGTTCGCCCTGTCTATTCAGCTTGTTTGGAGCGTCGCCAGGTTGTACCAGGATGCCCGGGTGATCTTCGGCCACGCTGCTCTGCCAGGTCTCCACGGTTCCTATGCAGTGATCCTCGGCGAGTTCGTGCGTACCTTGCCCAGTTTAAATTCTAAATCTTTCAAAACTTTGTCTTCCGACGTTGGTGATCGCCTGATCGGTTGACCGATTTGCAGGCTTGTTCGTGGGTGACCTACGGGGGCGGAGCGTGCGCCATGGCGGCGCAGATGTACTTGGACAGGGACACCGGTCGTTGTGCTAACCTGGCGCCCCGGGCGTGCAGCAGGTACAAGATAGCAGCCATGCTGGACCTGTCGGCAGCTGGCTGCACCACCGCTGCCGCGCTCATCGTCCTCTTTCTCATGGCTCCACAGCTAGGACTTTGAGTCGAGTTTCAACGCTACTGTACTTAATCCCTGTGCTTCTTAGCTGCTCCTCCAAGTCCGCTGAACAACTAGCCAAGCAGAATGACTGTGTGTGTAGGTTGGCGGTGTACCTAGTATGATGTAATCGCACCTGTTATGGTTTACTATGTTTAAGTGATCTTCTCCTGTGCGTATGTGGAGGATTGCTGGCAAAATTATAAGGAAATGCTGAGATTTCACATTAGCAAATTAAAAAGGCGACTTGGAAGCAGCACGTGAAACCAAACAACTAACTCTGAACCACCTGGGCTGTCTTATAGTACAAAATTACGAAGCAAGAACTAACTTTGGAAGCGAATTGGAGCCAAACGAACTTGGAAGCAATTGCTGGCCCATTCCAGCCCCAGCCGCAGGCCTTCTTTGCATGCCAGCATTTCCGCCTCCTCTGCTGAACAAAAGCCGCCATCCAGAGATCATTATCCCACCATCATGGTCCCTGACTATAAGTCCGGGGCCTGTCTGTTGCCTCCACGAAGCTCGCGTCGACATTGATTTTAACCCATCCCTCTTCCGGTGGCGTCCACCGTACAGCTTCGGTTGGCTGCGATGTAGCTCCACCTGCTGGCTTTTGCACTATGGTTGAGCATGAGGCTTTTACCTTTCCTATCATCCGGTTTGATCATCTTCAGGTTTAGAACCGAATTGACAAAGGATTCGAGGCTAATTACTGCACCAATTTTAGAAAATCGGCCCCCATGAATGATTGTATTCCTGTCTGACCAGTTCCGCCAAAGAGTCATCAGGAAAACAGAGGCCACTTCCTTCGACATGTGCTGCATGCTCAGCAGCAGCCAGTCAGGTCCATCAACTGATAACTGTTCATTGTCCGGCAACCAGCAAATTACCCCTTGGATGATACTACTTGGCTTTTAGGAGCTTTGCACAGAGGCTATCTGGGTACTACAAAAGGCGCCATCCTTGGTGTACCAATAAAGCTTGATTGAATAAACTTAAGTCTCTAAAACCCAACCTCCAGCAGTTTTGGGTAGTAGCATCTTCTCCCAAGGAACCTAGTGAGTGCTTCTCTTTCCATTTTCATCACCCCAATAGAACTGCCTGAGCAATTGCATGTAGTCGTCTCACTAAGTTACCGGCAATTTTCAGTTGTACCTGATCAGTCACAATTTCAGTCATAAACAGATCATTAATCATATACTCCTGGATTCTACGTCAGCTTGTAAATTTGATGTTCATCAATGTCTTGTTGATAAATGGTCAAGTTTTACAGCATCTTATTCACCTATGAGATTTTTCTTCACGGTGATATATGATATCGCTCTGCAGTAACTAACGGATACTCAGCTGCTATTGGAGAGCTGCTTAGTGGTTGAACCTTCACTCGGGGATGGCAACGAAAATGAGGTTAAATCTGCAACCGTATTCTTTTGTTTTAAGCGTGAGCTTCCTGTTTATAAGTACTAACACTTCCCGTTCATTCCTGGCATTGCACAGGGTCATTGTGACCTCACTCCTCGCTTGTCGGTTTGCTGTGATATCTCTGTGCAGTGCTTCATTTGCATGCATGGTTGAGGCGCCTGGTAACACGAACTACACAGCATTCCAGTAATTTTTAAACCCTTGGATAATTACATTTTGTGTATTAGAAATAGTATTAAACTGGATATAAATTGGTTACTATATTTTTTTTTCTTTTTCTTTTTGGTTTCTTGAGGCTACCTTGTCTATCCAGTTTGTTTTTAGCGTTGCCAGGTTGTCGTACGACATTGCAGGGGTATTCTTCCATTCACCACTGCCTGGACACCGCGGCTCCTGGGCCATCATACTCTCTGAGATGGTGCGTGGTGTGCTGCGAGTTCAACTCTTATGGGCTTATAGAATTTTGATTTGGATATGCGCTTGTAGAATTTTGATTTGGATATGCGCTTGTAGACTTTTGATTTGTATGATCAATCGATTTTCGTGCAGGCGCTTTCATGCCTGACTTTTGCCTCCAGCTCTTCCATGTTGGCGGTCGAGCTGTTCTTCGATAGGGACATGGATTTGTGTGCACTCATGGCACCCGGAGCATGCAGCCGATACAAGCAGGCCGCCGTGCTGGGATTGGCAGCGTTTGTTTTCAGTAACGTCATTGCAATACTCCTGTTCTGCCTCCTGGCTTCTCCGCACCCCCAGGCGGACGCTCAAGACTGAAGATACTGCTTCCAGCCTTCAACATCTGACAGATGTATATGCGTGGCATTGTAGGAATTTTGAGAGGCCAGAGCACTCTAATCGTTAGGCTTTGAAGTCTTGTAATTTCGTCATTGTGAACCAATCTAGCTATGTTTGTGTTTATCCAAAAAAAAAAAAACTACCTATGTTTGTAAATGAGCAGCATTCTGTTTCGGACGTGCTTTACTTATCTAATTCAGAATCCTTAGCTGCACTTGTTCATTCTAGAATTCATCAGTGCTAAACTGCGGCAGGGAATGACACTCTGCCGACTTCCAGCCCTACAGCGTCCTTGGTTTTCCTCCAAGTGCTCTGAAACCGTGCAACTGAAGTTGCAGTACTTTCTTACATGTGTTTAATCCTAAATCCAATGTTCCTGGTTTTATCTGATCAAAATGCCAAAAGGCGATCGAGTTCTTATCCGTTGTTTTACAGGTTAGCAAGTGTATTCAATGCCTCAAAGCTCGTACCAATGTAAACTTGATACATTTTTAGTCCAAGATGTAAGTTAACTTGTACTAAATGAGTTAAAAAAACAGTCAGCTCGGTTCCTGAAGGCAATTGGGTCATTTGATTGCTGCTACTAAACAGCTCACAGAGAGTTCGTCCTTACAGTTCAGGGTTTTTCAGTTTTACTTCAGTTTTCTGGTTTGAATAAAGCAGGTCTTCCACTAACACAAGCATAATTTAACCCGTTGACATCTGTCGTGTCAGACGGGGGCTAAGCATTAACCTCGGCCCTGCGTCCATGGCGTCCTTTGCTGACAAGAGAAAGGGCGAGCAGGGGCGTGCTAGGTTTCACAGGTTGCGGGTGCTCCTTCCTAAACTCATCATCTTGCAAACGACCTCTGTTTATACTTCTGCACAAGGTAAACTCGACGGTTGAGATGGAATAGAATTGACCCCAGAATCCCAGATTCAGAATCGTAGAACGGGCCGTGCGCAAAGGCACAAACCAGTGTCCTGCGCGGCGCGCGTTCAGCGGTTGCGCGCGCGCCAGCCACGGCCACACCCACACGGCGGACTGCACGGGCCCCACACCAAATCCTCTGTTCTCGTGGCTCGTCGCCGCTGCGCCAACCGAGGTGCCTCGCTTCCCCCGCGGCCACCACACGGGATCCACCAATCCGAGCATCACCAATCACCGCCACCGGCCGCCGCCATGTCGCGCTGCTGCCCCTGCGCGACCTCCTCCTCCTCCTCTTCTGCTCCCTTGTTCCTCCTCCCCTCGGTTCCCGCAGCTTCCAGAAACAGCAGCGGCATCGTTGGCTTCTCCCCGTGCCGCGGTGGCGGGAGGCGGCTGCAACGGGGAGCAAGACACGGCTGGGCAATTGCAGCGAGCGGCAAGGATGGGAGTGAGACAGAGGACGACGAGCCGGCGTTCAATCCGTTCGGGTTCGTGACGGACAACCCCTCCAGCCGCAGCGCCATCCAGCTGCCGGCGGTCCCCGCCGAGGACGGCAATGTCGGCCAGATGCTCTACGTAATGCCTCATCTCTTGCCGCGCCTCTTACTTGTGCTTGATCCTTCCCCACTAGAGCGATCAGTTAATCATATCTGCTGTTGGATCAGTTATTAGTGACTGACCTTGTTGCGTTCAGAGGATTGAGGACAAGGGAAGGGAGTACGGCTCGTATGTCAGAGCAGGGGAGTTTCGATGGTTCGTCAGGGAAACAGGTACGCTTGGTTCATCATCATTTTTCTTTTAACGAGATGTCATGATTACAAGGACCATGAACTTGAATGCACATTGACATGCTGTCAGAGTGACGAGGTAGCAGAATTACACTCGTGAAAAATATCCATGAATGTAAAACAATGGCAAGATGATACATATTGCTGGAGACCTATATGGCGTTGAATATCTATCCATTAATGTCCAACATTACTTCTGTGACTGAAGCTTTCTTATGAGTGTGAAAAAAAAAAATGTCTCCCTATGTGGCTGCTGCTAGAATATTGTTATTTGTCGTGTGTGCTATGAATTCATCCACTAGGGTAGTTACAATGCCGAACGAAATGAACCAAAGAACTGTCAAGAACTCTCATGGATTATTAACGCTGATAAGAAAAGCTCATCCACTTGTTTATATCATGTATTTGTCGATACATTCTAGGTTCACTTGATGCACGACGAGGAACTGTTGTGTTCATTCATGGAGCTCCTACTTCGTCATTTAGCTATCGCACAGTTATGTCTCAGGTTAGCTTCGTCATTTACAACTTATGCAGCTAACAATCATGTGCATTATTCGTCAATAAATATTGTTACGTTTGGCCATTTCTTTCGATTCTTTAGTTGGAGGAAGGTATTTTCAACTTTCGATCATAATTTTATTATGTGGATTGTTCCGTTTTTTCATTAGAGTCTTACATGATTTACATGGTCCCTTGAGATGGCAACTGCAACGTTTTTTTTTAAAAAAAAAAATCAGCCACAAACTGGGTCCATTTCATATACTATTAAAATAATAAGGATTTGATTCTGAGCATTCAAGTTGGCAACTTCTATAAAAGCTTAATTAATAGCCGCATTCCACTGCTGCTTTTGTTTCAGTCAATCATTCAATCCCTAACATCAACTGATCTCACTAGATGGCAGATCTTGGCTTCCACTGCTTTGCTCCTGACTGGATAGGATTTGGATTCAGTGAAATGCCACAGACTGGTTATGGATTCGACTTTAAAGGTCAGGAAAATGTGTATAAAATCGGAGTTGTTTGCAGAAACTTATAAATACTGTATGTTTGCAGAGGAGGAGTTCCACAAGGCATTTGATGATCTTCTTGGTGCTCTAAATATCACTGAACCATTCTTCTTAGTTGTCCAGGTACAAAGTTGGAAATTTCGTAGAACTATGGTCTATAGTTTTTCTTATCTCCTATAGATCATCTGAACTGTTAATTCATTTCATCGTAGGGATTTCTGGTAGGTTCTTATGGGCTGACGTGGGCATTGAAGAATTCAAGCAAAGTTCTTAAGTTAGCTATCCTTAACAGTCCACTTACTGTTTCTTCTCCACTGCCTGGAGTGTTGCAGCAGCTAAGGTCAGCTATTTCTGTTTCATTTGCACTCTGAGTTGCTCTCCGATTCTTACCCTTTATAGATGAACCAGTATGCTTTGGTAAAATTTCAAATGCAGGAGTTAAATTTTTTTGAGTTGGTGGTGTGAATTCGGGCATATGATCCTAGGAAGTTTTGCAATTTGATTAATACATTCACCTTTCCTATTCTACTCTGTACTTTATTAGCTTATTATGTACAAAAATGACTTGGATTTGTGGATGAGTACTGTGTCAATATTTGTTTGGTTACAAGTGGATTGTCTTTTGTTACACTGTTTCTAGTCATTGTTTCTTCCTTATGTTGTTGTGGTTGTTGTTCTTCCTTCTTTTAGGTAGCATTGTACTTGCAAGTAAACTGAATGAATCATTTGATGCAGGTTGCCTCTTGTTGGTGAATTTACTTGCCAAAATGCTGTTTTGGCTGAGAGATTCATTGAAGCAGGTAGCCCGTATGTATCCTTGTCGCACAAACTCTTTCTAGTGAGCCTCTATGCTTCTTGCTGAACTGGATGCTACTTGAAAAGAATAAGAAAGATTGGTCTTTTTTGCCATATGATGACGTCAAGCTGTTCATTTCTCACATTGGTTTAAACTTTCATGTTGTGCTCCACTTGTTGGACAGCTATGTGCTGAAAAATGAGAAGGCTGATGTATATAGATTACCTTACCTATCAAGTGGTGCACCTGGATTTGGTTAGTCCATACTCCTACGTCCTATATTTCTAATATGTCATGTATCTGTTCCACTTCTCAATCCAATTTGAAATGTTGTCCTCGGCCATCAAGGAATTTTTCCAGAATGAATGTTGTGATGAACAGTTGCTGCATCTTTTTTGGGAGTCATTGCAACACTTATTTATTTGTTAGTTGATTATGGGGAAAAAAATTGGTTCTTCATGTCTATTTACTGCAATTGTTTGGCAGTCTTAACATCTCACTCCTTGTATTTCTTTTCCTTTAGCATTGCTTGAAACTGCCAGGAAGGCCAAATTGCAGGATGTATTAAGTCGAATTTCAGCAGGATTTTCATCCAACAGGTAATTTAATCAAACTAGCAAAGCACATATCTACATTCAGTTAGACACCATGGCCTCTGGTCTACTCTGTCCAATCGATGACGTTAGGACAACATTCTTAGTTCATTTTAAGCTAAAAACGTTTTTCTCATGTCATCAACTAAAAGCCGGAGGGAGTAATAGAAAATTTGCAGACTATGGCTTATGCTTGCTAGGAGTTCATATTCAGCTTTAATATCGGAGTACCAAAATTCTATTCTGGATACAAGCGCAATATAGAATTTAGAAATGTGAATCTGTGAAAACTTTTGCTGTGCTGAAACTTTTTTTTAACCTTCCTGAAGCTGGGAAAAGCCGATACTGCTTGCTTGGGGAATATCAGACAAGTACTTACCGGTTTCAATAGCCGAGGAATTCAAGAAAGGTAACCCCGGCGTTGTTAAACTGGAGGTAATAGAAGGAGCTGGTCATATGCCGCAAGAGGACTGGTAATGACTCAGTTGGTTTTCGTTCCGTACTTGAATAATTTTGTACAGAGTTTAACATATCACAATTGATATGTCCTTGACCCTCTGTTTACACTTGCTACTCATTCGACCTTGAACATAGTATGCTTCTGTTGATCCTTCGTACGTCTCGCATGTGTTCTGCAGGCCAGAGAAGGTCGTGAAGGCCCTGACATACTTCCTGTATTGAACATCGACAAGACCAGCAACAAGGGAACCTGTCGGTAAAGATGCGAGCTGACTGTCATGGATGTACTAGGTCCCCGCAGTCTGATTTCATTCTGTCATGAAGTGCTTGTGTTTGGTCGCGCTTGACACGCTGTACAGTGTTTAGTACTGCATCCACGTCGCACAACAAGCTTGGAACGCTGGAATCAGGATGGAGCTTGCTCAGAAAATTAGTATATGGAAGTGATCATAATTGAGTTTTTGTTGCTTGTTTCTGTAGTTGTATAATCCAATGTTTGGTCACAAAGATTACATGTTCCTCTATACGTGTACAGTTTACATATGACTTTGGCTGTGGCGTGTGAAGTTCGATGTATATTGGTTTTGATAGCACGAGTGATACGTGTGCTCGTCACTGCCTAGTCGACTCTACATTGGCCCCTCGTCAATTTGTCTCTGCTTCCTCGTTCCGTCTCAGCATGCTAGCCGCCATGGGCATGGGCCTCGAAAAAACTGAAAAACTTCATCGCCTGGCACGGGAAACACTGGATGCGCGCGTGCTCCCAGACCAGCCTCACAAACGGAGCGGCCGGAACGCGCAGCCATCCGAGCCCAAGGCTGCTCGACTTGCTTCGCGCTCATCACGAGAGACACCAGCTAGCTAGCCGCTGCGGCTCGCTTGTGGCGTTTGCCGCTGGGGAAGCATTCGTGCCAGGGCGAAGACCTGGTGCCGGTGCGCCGTGCCCAGGGCAGGGTGACAAGCTACTTGAGGACAGGAAGCTCCTCGGGCCAAATCTAAGGCGAACGTGCGCGGCGAACGCGTCCGCCAAGGGGCAAAGATTCAGGTTGGAATAACGAATAACCAATGGTAGTTTCTGCTGTTTGATTCCGTCATTGACCCTCATCGCGTCCAGGCTCCGGAACACATGCCAGCTAGTTGGATCGGTCAGGATCAGGAATGGTGGTCATCCGTTCAGCTTCGGAGAGAAGCTAGAGATCACAGTTGTGTGGAGGCGACTGATTGATGAGATCCTGAAGCGGTTAGAGCGACGACGGTAAGCTGGCACCTCGTGTCGCCATTCCCAACATAGTTCCCCATCGTCGCCCTGTCCTCGCTTCGCTCCATCGATGAAGCCACTCCCCCGTCACATGCACGTACGAGAGCTGACAACATCCAGTCAGGCACTCATTGAGGGAAGATCAATCGGCACCAGACGCACATCCGGTAAGGCACTCATTGAGGTGAGGGACGATCGATCGGCACGAGACGCCATGCATGCTGGCTCACGTAGCTGTGCTAGTGCAAGAAGCGCGCGCTCGATCGACGCAGCCGTGGACCACCAGGATCACAAATTTGGTATCGCTCTCTTCATGTGACCATTGGCTCGTTGCCCATGCATCCATAGCTGCATGACAAATGTATGGAGAAGTACTGTCGCAACAAAGTCCCGTGCTGTACGCGTAAGTTACTTTGATCCATGTACTCGCGTACAAAAAATGTCTGCACCGTTAATTGCCAGATCACTGTTCTCCCCTGCCCAGCACCATTCATGGAAAGGCCCCCGCGCGTGCCTATAAAAACGTACCTAACGGAACAGCAACAACGACCGAGCTAGCAAAGGCTGCCACGCACGGCGTCGCGCGTCAGAAGTTCAGTGCACGTACCGAACCATCCGATCGATAGCTCTGACCAAGCGAAGAATGGCCGCCCGACAAGCCGCCACGCTGGCGCTCCTCCTCCTCGCCGCGGCCACCCTCTCGTCCGCCGCTCCGATGGCGTCGCGCAAGCTGCTGCACGCGGTGAGTCCGTTCTGCCCGTGGGACGCGGTCAAGTTCGGCGCGTGCGTGGGCGTGCTCGGCGCCGCGGGGCTGCAGGCCGGCGCGGAGCTGGAGAGCGCCTGCTGCAAGATCGCGTACGGGCTGGCCGCGGCCGAGGCCGCCGCGTGCTTCTGCACCACCATCAAGGAGACGGTGCTCGGCATCCCCACGGAGTGGACCGTCGGCGTCGGCGTCCTGGCCAGCGCATGCAAGACGGAGCTTCCCGACGGCTTCAAGTGTGTCTGACGCCTCACTACGAGCGCATATATGCTCTCTCTGCAGCTCGCTGTCGATGCATGCTAAATTTATTCGTGTTCTGGTGTCTCAAGTAACATGGCGTCATTGTCATTTGCGTTTCCAACGCAAGTCTTGTCAGCAACTCAGCATGTATGGTCATCATTCGTGAATGAGTGTGTTTTAAGTTTTGCATGAAAAAGAAAAACCGAAGAGATTATTACTGGCCGTAAAAATGTACTATGGTCGTGATTCGTGAATGAGTTTGTTAAGTTTCTGCATGAAAGAAACGAAGAGACTGTTTCTGGCTGTAAAATGTGGTTTAATTTAGTTGGAGATCTGAGAACATCTTCTCACGCATATAAATTGTATCGATGAGAATGCAGGCGATGTCCTACAGATAATAAAAGGGCCCTCCTGGTCACATGCGAGCTGCAGAATGCTCTTTGTATGCTGAATATAATTCCTCTTGTATGATAAGACGTCAGGAGCGCTGCCGGCCGTCTGCTGGTTTCGCATGTTATGATGAACGTATGACAAGACATCTGGGAACATGTAGCGTAGCCAGATCGGTGAAACGTGTAGAGTGATTGCTCTGGGCCGACCCCAACCAGCTATGATTCTGTCAGTCGCTCGCATGCGACTGATGCTACGAAGCACAATCGAGCACGGCGATCTACTAGCTCGGTTGGTTCTGGACTTGTGGTGCTACTAGGCTACTACGAGTATTAGCTAGGCTGGCATAATGCTGAACATACTGAAAACTGAACTAAAATGTAATCTAGCCAAGTTCATTGGTAATTAATCTCTGCTAACATTTACTGGTAGTAGGCAGAACAGAGCTTCTTCCCCACTCAAACCCGTTCAGCGAGTTGATTCCCTATGCATACACCATTTTTGAACGAAGAAGCTGCTTGGACGCAGAACTGAAAAGAGCGCATACGCTTCTGCACCAGGCTTATCTGTAAATAAAAGTATTAGAAGGATGATCACCACTGACACCACACAAATGTAAATCGAAGTGAAACCGAAGAGCTTCACCATTTCGTTCTAATTCTGAGCCGAGCCGACCATCCAATTCAATCATTTATCGGCGCTGCCCACTTGCTCTTCCAAAAACATGTACTCTCTCCGTCCCAGTTTACTTGGCATCCTAGCCTCATCCAGTTTTCCCAAAATAATTGTCATTCTCACTTCCCGATGCACCTTTCTCTCTTCCCAATACACCTCTATCTCTATCTCTCTCCTCCTTGTTTTCTGCGCACCTACCTTTACCAACTTTACTTAATCTCCGTGCCGAGAGCTAAAACGACAATTATTTTGGGACGGAGGGAGTAGCTCTATACAAGCGACGAGCGCCGATACGAGCACACCACGCGGCCACCAGCTCCAATCCATGGCAGCGGAGAGGAACGGGACGACGCAGTCAGCAGTGCGTCGCAATCATGGCCGCGGACGCGACCAAGCGCGAGTCACACGCCACTGCGCCAATCTTTGGCGGCTTGGCAACGAGCCAAGGCGCCCAGCACTGGCGATCCCACTGGCTTCACGTGACCTGTTCCTCTTCCCTTGCATGCCACCGCACCAATCCCCGGCGCGCCCAATTATTCGAAGCCCCCGTGCCCGCCTATAAAAACGGCGAGCTCGATCCGACGACGCCTCACATCACAGTGTACGCACCACCCAGCCTCAGCTCAGCTCTCAGCCATGGAGTCCACCAAGCTCTCGGCGCTGCTGGTGCTCGCCGTGCTCGCGCTCTCCTCCTCGCCGCTCGCGCTGGCGCGGGAGATGGTGCAGCCCGAGTGCAACTCGTGCCAGACCGGCGCTCCCTCGGCCGGCACCCCCTCGGCCGGCACGCCCGCGGGCGGCGTCACCCTGCCACCGGTGACCTTGCCGCCGGTCGCCGTGCCGAAGCTGCCGTCGGTTCCCCTGCCGTCGGTCCCTCTGCCGCCGGTAGACGTGCCGAAGCTGCCATCGCTCCCCGTGCCGTCGGTTCCTCTGCCGTCGGTCCCTCTGCCGCCGGTGAGCGTGCCGAAGCTGCCTTCACTCCCCCTGCCGTCCGTTCCCATCCCGCCTGTCCTCGGCACCCCTCTCCCTGTTCCGCCGGTCACCGGACTGCCACCGGTCACCCTGCCGCCGGTCAGCGGACTGCCGCCGGTCACTGGAGTACTACCGCCGGTGACCCTCCCGCCGGTCCTCGGCGGAGGCAGCCCGAAGCACTCGAGCCCCAAGGTGCGCCACGGCGGCCGGAAGGCGTGCCCGCCGCCGCCCTCGCCGCCGACGCCCACGCCCTCGCCGCCCTCGGACACGTGCCCCATCGACGCGCTCAAGCTCGGCGCGTGCGTCGACCTCCTCGGGAACGAGGTGCACATCGGCGACGCCAACGTGCAGTGCTGCCCGCTGGTGAAGGGCATCGCCGGCCTGTCCGCGGCCGCGTGCCTCTGCACCGCCATCAAGGCCAAGGTGCTCGACATCTCCGTCTACGTGCCCATCGCGCTCAAGGTGCTCCTCAACTGCGGCTGCGCCGTGCCACCCGGCTACACCTGTGCCTGATCGATGATGCCATGGGTGATGGGTCACCTCGTTTTCCCTCTCGAGTACAAAGTTTGAAAAGGCCACTCGCTTCTGCATTGTTTAATTATTTATTCACTTTGCTATCCTTTTTGCATGTTTGTATATGCATGTGGTGTGTCCTCCATTGTCAATGTACGTTGTGTACCTCGTATCAAAGATTTCTTATTTAAATCTTGTTTGCAATGCTTCCTGTAAATTAAGACATTAACGATCTGTGCTTCGATGGAAACCAGCAAGGTTTCTAGTTGTCATCACAAAAAACTCGATGGAAAACTGTTTTCAGATCAGAGTCCATCTGAAGATTCAGTTCAGAAAAACACAACTATATAAACGATTTAATTTCGAAAGGAGCTACCATCTTTTGAGAGGGAGGCAAACATGTCTGTCACGAAGGCATTTGATTGCATTTTGCTGTGGCATGTACCCCTAAGTTTCAGTATGCAATCAGAAGAGAAAGCTGTCATCAATAAGACTATGAGACTGCTTCAGCGCGGTAGCAAAGCAACTACCAAGCATCATATAGTTACCACAATGGTAGCATTCTGTACAAATCGACCCTACCAAGTTAAACCCTCGATTTTAAACTAGCTGTATCTTACTACTGGCGCTTGAGATACATATCTAATTGGCTCTATAACCTGCTATACGTTATGTAGGCACATCAGGACGTTGCAGCCGACTCCAATAAGCTCAAGTACTCTGCTATGGCCTGTCCTTCGTTGCTAACATCAATGTCATAGTCATCAAAGGCATCCCCCGTCAGCGCATTGGCAAGCTCTTTTTCTATCGCAGCATCTTTGACTGCAACTGGATTAGGGTTTTCGACTTCAGTCACATCTGGTTCATCATTCATAACTTCATCTTCGTTCACATCTTCGTAGTTGTGCATAGCCTCTGCGTTGTTCACAAACTGCTCATCATTTCCCTCCGGAGGGTTCCCATACACAGCATCATTTCCCTCTTGAGTGATTCCTTCCACAGCATCATTTCGCTCTGGAGGGTTTCCATCCCCAGCATGTGGTAGAGCGTTAACCAAAGCCTGTGAATTGTTGAGTGCTTGAGCAATTCTGGCAGCAGCTGCTCTGGAGCTCGACGGTATTGAACCCAACCCTGGCAGGAAAGAAGATAACAAAAAGGGGTCGAAAGTTCATTACTCCAATTCCTATGAGGCCACTCGAATCTTAAAGAGTACTGTATATTGCTGTGTTGAGCCATACATACCACGTAATGACCGTCGTCGCCTCCTTGCCTCAAGATGACTCTGCGAGTGATGAGAAAGTGTTAACAACCGCAAACCAGCTACTAGTACAAGCGAGGGGGAAGAAGAGTGCGGGCACCACATACTTGCAGGATGCAGTTTTGCTCCGGATTTGTCAAAATATCTAATGCTTTTTCAGAATCATTTTCATTGATGCGCAGTGCTTCAGCGGCAAGATATTTCTCATACCTTAGAAAGTTTAAAGAACTGGTCAGTAATAGGAAGCGCAGTAGCAGCAGCGTAAAGCAATGGAAATGCAAAATCAATGTCACCATGCACATTCAGGAAAGATCGGTCCTGTCAAGAATAGGTGTCCTAATAATATCTAACAAAAATCCTAGATTTTTAGGTTAGGGCTACTGACACCATGCTGTGATCAAAAGAAAAATGAAACATATGGTGGAAAAACTATGGCAATGCTAAGTAACTAAAGTAACATTGCAACACAATCTTTTTTGAAGAAAAGAAACAGTAATACATCCTAAGGTGCTTTTGAGATTTAACGGCAGTGGTTATATGCTGGCAAAATAAATTTTGGCAACCCTTCCAACATCAACCGAATATTACATTAACTTAAGCTGATCGCAACAAATTCTGATTGAAAGAACGAGGTACTTTAGGCTTTAGGTGCACCAAGCGTTGTGGCGGCTACTGCTCTCTCAAATCACTTCTGCTTTATTAATTTCGTTATATTTATCAACTCACTGAGAGTCCACCCATTATACATTTTCGAGGTACATGCCCAATAGCAATATAACTAAAGTAAAACACAGCGAATCAATTTCCAGAAAGGACCCTTCAAGAAAAATGAAAAAAAAATTGTGGCAACTAAAGAAGGCCAACATACTTACCCAATTGTAGTCAAGTTCCTCAGCTTCTTCATGTCAACTGCCTTGTTCATAGGTGTTCTACCGTATGCCTTTTGTTCCCTAGAATAACACCAAGAAAAACTATCACGCCACAGCAAAAATGGAAAAGAGATAAATAAAATAGGAGGCGAACTATTTGTTTGAGAAGCTCACATGATCTCACTTTGTGTCCTCAGATCCTCCTCTGTCCTACGTGTTTTCTTTTCACGCTCTTCACATAAGAGATCAACAGATGATTGAATATCATACCCAGTCATCTTTAATGCTCTTTTTGCAGATTTTGCTTCATATCCCATTTCTGTCAGCATTGCTATAGCTTCATCTGGTACTTGAAGCTGATTACAGATGCATTTAGCAAAATATAAGCCTCACATTGATTGGCAGAGGGTGCAATGGTGCTAAAGCATCGAGGTGCCGAATAATAAAAAGAAGGTATCGAATGAAAAAGGATGACCAAACCAATATACCTGAAGGTATTTAGCTTGTGCAGAAGTGAGAGATCCATGTGCCTTTTCAGAATGACCATTATGATACGCTACCACTCCTTCCAAAAGCTCCAGCCTTACATAACTGTCACACATGAAAAAAAATTGAGTATGTTAGGATCAACATAAGTCAGCTCTAAACTGCTTCACAGGTTGAAAAGGATTTAATTTAAGATGCTTAAAGAACCTCCTCTGAAACAAGTACTCTTAAAAATAAACTATTTATAATAGCTCCCTCTGTCTATTGGCCTGTTTTTCTTTTTCTTAAAGTATATGTTGGGTCCTCCATTCATCCACCAATAGAAAATGTATCCATAAGTTTGTCTCTAAGG
Source organism: Eragrostis nindensis (assembly GCA_012490785.1). NCBI lineage: Eukaryota > Viridiplantae > Streptophyta > Magnoliopsida > Poales > Poaceae > Eragrostis > Eragrostis nindensis. The sequence goes on along the minus strand of JAAXCT010000116.1, from coordinate 482,962 downwards.
AGCAGTTCTCACTTCTCAATGAAAATAACTATGAAAACAAAACATATAATATAGTAAAGGAAGAAAAAAGTAAGCCTCACATAGCAAGGTCTGCTTGACGACCAGCCTGGAGCAATCTGAACCGAGTGGAATCTTTGCCATGGGAACTTTCAAGTCCTAACCGTGCTTTTTCAAGGCGAGACCCTGCGACTTCTAAGCGTGATATATCACGAAGCATAAAATAACACCAGACTATATCCAGTTGAAGCATTGGCACATTATCAACTTTCTGCAGAACACAAGTAAAAGAAATTTCAGCACCCTCTTTGATACAGCCACAAGTAAGAATACTCTTCACAGTAGTTACCTCAATGAGTTTTGCATCGCAAAGGGAGAACGCTTCCTGTTACAACAATGAAAAATTGGTCATTGTAGAGATATAGTTGTATACAACGCATGCCAACTCACAGCAGTTCAGAAGATGCGCATGCTTCTTGCAGTGGGAAGAAGATGGTGCAATCATATAAATCAAAGAAAGCACGGAACTACAGAAGTACCTCAGCCATTACTAACACATCTAGTGCTTCCTTATGCATTTGTCTCGTCATTAGAGTTTTGCCTTTCTGATGAAGCATTAGAGCCATCTTCAAAGCCCTACAAGTACCATTAATGGTGGTGTTAAGATCATAATTATATATAACCCAAAACAGAAGATTTAGTCTACTTACTTCATATCATCTACAGATCCAAACATCACTTTCTGGCCACTTTGATCCTCAAGATCTAAGCTGTAGTCTTCATATTCAAGGTAGGAGCCATCCGAATGCCTTTGAGACAAAGCTTTTGCAGCATCCCTATAAAAGCATCACACCAATCAGTGATGATCATCAAATAAAAGAAATCATGAGTTCCTAGAGAATTCGGTGTATCTTAGTGGTCAATTCAAGTGGGTGTCATCACTATATTCACTCAAGGTAAACAAACAACCTTGTGTGCCCTGTATGAACTGATTGACTTGATCACTGAATTTTCTACGCATTATGATCGCTGAGCAAATTATTCGATTTCTTTTTTTTCATATCACAAAATCATACAAAAATCACTGGTGTAAAATCATCATCGATTAATCTTGTGCAAGATACATTCAATACCCTAACCGAGAACGAAGTGAAATATTGCACCTTTCGCAAACGAAACAGTAACCAGACAAGAAAATCCATCGCCTTTCCTAATTTTAGACTGCCAAGTGAATCCTTTTTCCGTGATGACTGTAATTTTAGCCAAAACAAAGGAGCGCAAAACCTAAAATTCCACAAGACCCTCAAGGGTTTGATGAAGAAAAAGAAGGCGGCGAAGCGAGATTCTTACCAAAGCCTGACAAGCCTCTTGGCGTGCTCCTCCTCGGCCTTGGCCTTGGCGGCCTCGGCGGCGATTTCCCTGGCGCGATCGGGGGATGCCAGGGTGGTGAGCAACTTGGCGTTCCCCTTGAGTCCGGCCTGCCGGAGCGACGCGGGGGGTTCGTCCTTGAGCACGCGGCCGCCGAAGATGAGGCCGACGCGGTCGGGCTCGACGTCCTCCGCCCGCCGCGCGACCTCCGCCCGCAGCATCGGCACCGTCCAGACGTCCAGGTCCACCTCCAGGGCGCCGGCCCACGCCCCCACAACCCGAATTCGGTCCGCCGCCGGCGCAGAGGCCTCGCCGGACATCATGGTTTTGGGGCGGCTTTGGAGTTGTAGGAGGAGAGGCGAGCGACAGCGAGTTATTGGAGAGGAATATGAGAGGAGGAGACCTTGGTAGACTCCGACTTGTTATAAAGTTTGGGTGCGAAACAGCTCGGATATTACCCTATTTCAGAGTAATTCCACAACCCTTTTTTTCCGATATATCAGATTTCCCAAATGCGCATCCCCTCCATCCCTCATCTTATGATCTACGGTTCTCACTTTTTTTTTAATGAAAATACGGAACCTACTGGCACGCGATGTTTCCAAATGAATCTTCCGGCGGAAGGCATCCCCTCTATCTCTCTTTTTATGATCTACTCCCTCCGTCCCAAAATACTTGGCATTCTAGCCAAGTCAAGTTTTCCCAAAATACTTGGCATTCTCACTTCCCGAAACACCTTTATCTCTTCCCAATACACCTCTATCTCTATCTCTCTCCTCCTCGTTTTCTGCGCACCTACCTTATTCCTCTTCTCCTTAATCTCCGTGCCGGGGGCTACAATGCCAACTATAGTGGGACGGAGGGAGTAGTATAGTTTTATCACAAATGTCAAAACAATCAAGCGGTTATCCCGATCTTGGCGCGGTGCCGGCGCCTTTCCTGAAGGCACCTTCGAGGTTGTATTTTCATTTATTTCTTCTTCACAGTCAAAAGTTACGTAAATCGGCCGAATTCCACGCGAAACTGTTCAGTTTCACATGGAAAACGTTTTAGTAAAATTCGGCAAATTGAATGGGTCTTTTGCTGAACCGCAATTAAAAGGGGCTTTAGCATGTGCTCATTTGTTTATTGTACATGCTAATGTGATCTTCCTCACACATTCGCAAAAAAACAAAAGTGATGACGTCGAACAAGGGCTTGATTCGAGGCGAAGGCAGAGTGGCGGCGGCAATGCGGCATATCCAAATGTTGGAGGCAGGTGGCTCTGCCTTTTGTAGGCTCGTGACTCGTCCCCGTGTAGTATAGACTATAGAGAGGCCTGTGAGGGCTCTGCCTGATTTGGTTTGCGGTAATGCGATTGCGAGGATGCTTCGGGTGAAGTGAAGAACGAGTTCGGTGGCCGGTGAGATCGATGAGCGTTGTCGCGCGTACGCAGAAACATGGAACGTATAGTATTGCAGAGAAATTTCGCAGCGGCACGTACCCAGGTATTATTAGCGAGGACTGGGACGGTGAATTTCGTCGCGAGAAGAACGGCCAAAGATGGCGGCTCGTGGGGGAGGATGGCGGCTCGTGGGGGAGCCAGCAGCGATGGGCGGTGCCGGACCGGCGCGCGCGGGATGGTCGACGCGGGGAGCCAGCGGCGAAGCGAACGGGTGGGACGTGACCGTCGGTGACTCGTCACTCATCAAGTCATCCGGAAGCAGCACGCGCACCGGCGGCGCTTCGCCGTTCCGCGCTTGTGGCCGCCGTCTGTCCTGTCTCCGCATCTGCCGCCAAGCAGCAGCGGCTGCACGGTGCGCGTAACTGGACCGGACCTCTGCTATCGACAGCTCGCGTTCGGCCCAAATTACACATTCAACAGCCCGCATGAAAACCTGAACAGGCCTGACACGGGATTAGTGCTGTGATTAAGCGTGTGCCAAATTGCCAATGTGTCATACAACACGACGACGTAACAGTGCTCCACCACGTCCCGAGAAAGCACTCCGTTTCCCACTGCCGCACCTGCGAAAGCCCATGTCGTCGTCGAGCCCGAGGCGAGAGGGGGGAGCCCATCTACCGTCCTGACCCAACGAGCTCAGTCCACTGCTCCCACCCCCACCTGTCGCCGCTGCCATCACTACCGCGCCCAGCAGCTCCCCGAAACCCGCGGGGGGGAAAAAGAAAAAGAAAAAACAACCACCACCTTCCCGTTCCGCGCGGCGCGCGATTCCAGAGGATGGTCGCCTCCGGCCGCAAGCGCTCCCGCCGCCGCGCGCCCATTCCGGCGCCGGCGTCTCTCCCACCTCCCGCGCCGCCACCGCAGTCGCCGCCGCCGCAGCTGACGTCGCTGCTGGCCCAGCTCGCCTCGTCCGTCACCCTGGCGCTGCGGTTCGCGTCCGACCGCGACCTCCTGCTGCTCCCGTCGCAGGCGCTGGCGCTGGACCCGCTCCTCCTCTCCGCGGCCCGCGCCGTGTCCCGCCTCCTCGCGCTGCTCCCGCTCCACCTGCAGACGCTCACGCTCACCTCCCTCTCGCTCTCCCCGCCCACGCCGTCGCAGCCGCCGCTGCCCTCCTCCTGGTTCCTCCGCCTCCTCTCCTCCCCCTCGCTCCCGGACTCCGCCTGGCGCGACGCATTCCGCATGTCCAAGCCCGCCTTCTTCCAGCTCCTCCACGCCCTCGCGCTCCCCGCCCCCCCCGCCGCCTCATCCTCCTCCTCCTCGACCCTCGCGCTGCCGCCCGACCACAAGCTCGGCGCCGCGCTGTTCCGGCTCGCCCACGCGGCGCCCGCCCGCGCCGTGGCGCGCCGCTTCGGCCTCCCTTCCCCGGCCGTCGCCTCCCGCGCGTTCTACGAGGTCTGCCGCGCGATCGCCGACCGCCTCGCAGTGCTGCTCGACCTCGCCGCGCCCGACCGCATCTCCCGCGCGGTCCCGGGCTTCTGCGCGCTCTCCCTGCCCAACTGCTGCGGCGCGCTCGGGTACACGCGCTTCGGGGAAGCCGCAGTCGCGCAGGCGCTGGTGGACGCCGACGGCCGCTTCCTCGACGTCTCCGTCGGCTGGGACCCGTCCATGGCGCCGGCCGAGATCCTCCCGCGGACGAAGCTCTACACCTCCCAGGCCATTGTGCTTGCCAATGCTCCTCAAGGCGAGCTCATTGGCGGCTCCGTGCCGCGCTACTTCTTGGGGCCGGCTTGCTGCCCTCTGCTCCCCTGGCTGGTGACACCGTACAAGGACACGGGCGCCACTGATGACTTATCCAAAGAGAGCATTTTTAACCATGTGCACGCACACGGGATGCAGGTGGTGAAGAATGCCTTTGGCCATGTGCGTGCACGCTGGCAGCTCCTGGACGAATGCTGGAAGGGCGAGTGCCAAGAAGCACTCCCCTATGTGGTGGTCGCTGGTGTTCTGCTCCACAACTTTCTCATCAAATGCGGCGAGCCGATGCCGGAGACGATTCAGGGCAATGCCGATGCTGATATGTTTGTGGACTTTGAGGGGGAGAAAGACAAGGAAGGGGAGAGAATCAGGGATGTTCTTGCTGCACACTTGAGCTTGGTGAGCCGTAGTCGGTGAGTGTAAATATAGTAGTCTGTACTCCTCAGCATCATCTGGAATGCTTATGTAAGTATGTGACTTATGTTAATATTCTACGTCGACTCCTTTTATGCAATTCTCTGCTCTTCTCAATTTCAGATGCTTCACTATGCCGTTATCCAACTGCTAACTTTGTGATGCTACAGTTCATTCCATTTCTGATGTTGATTGTCTCATACAGCTTCGTTAGTAGTGCAGTTCTGCCTATTTCTTCAGGCCTTGAATGATCACAACTTTGACTGAGACCCATAGCTCGGCACATTTTGTTCTCATTCCTTAGCATTTCAGGATTTGCTCCAACCTATAGTCCACTCCTAAAGCATGATTTGCGTTTGATTTCAACATTTCTTATTATATTTGTTTCTGTACTAACTTGAGATGGCATGGAAATCTATCCCGTCTTCATTTGTTTTTCTTTTCACATACAAAAGATTGGAAAGTTATACACCTTTGCAATGCCTTTTCATCTGCCTTTCCAGTTGAATGTAGCGCTAATTGCTAGCGTTAGTGTGATGCTACAATTCAATCCATGCCTGCTGTCTGATGTTGATAGTGATATTCTCATGCGCCTTTCGTCGTTAGGACGGCAGTTCTGCATGTTTCTTCGTCAGACCTTGAATGGCCATTGCTTTGACTGAGATTACAGCTTCAGGCGCCCTTGTTCTTACTCGTTAGCATTTCAGCATTTTCTACAGCTTATAGTCCACTCCTAAAACATGGTTTGCATTTGATTTCAGCATATCTTCGCAATGTCTCTGATTTATGTACTGACTTGAGATGGCACAACACTCTGGTTGGGAATCTATTCCATGTTGCTTGCTTTGTTTTATACCACATACAAAATATTAGAAAGTTATACCTTTGCAATGCCTTTCGTCTGCCTCTCAGTTGAGTATAGCTGCTGCTCTCTGTTATTATGTGTAAGTTCTTTTGTGATGATTTTTTTTCTTTCAAGATTGGCATTCTGCATTCCTTGGCATCATTATGTCTGTTCAACCTTTGTTTTACCTTTTTTGAAGAAAGAGCAACTAATCTACTCTGCGACAGCAAAATTTTCTTTTCTGTACTCGCGATTGTTGTTTTCTTGTAAACACCAGATAAAATCGGTCTTGATTTTTGAAAGACCGAAGCTATTGTTGCCTTTACATTACTTGGGAGGAATCAAAAATAAAATCAGTATACTAGGTAACCTAGTAGCCCTGTCTTCAAGAAGCTAATTGACATGCACCTTTTGTAACCAAAATAGAGAATGTTGGTTTCTGATTGCCACAACACTAACAAGCCACTTAGGGCATGTACTACCTCCGTTCATAAACGTATGACGTTTAAGGCAGTTAATCTAGTTCAAATAACACTAGGTTTCTTGTCCTAAACATCATATATTTAAGGACGGAGGGAGTACTAAATTTCATATGGTTTTCACTTCAGTTAGAATCTCAATACAGGATGTGAGATGAATTAGGATATGAGGTGAACTCAATTCATACAATTTATACTAGACACATGCCCTAGAAAGTATGTATGAGTTATATAAAAAGGGTTACAAAAGAGGAAAAAATAGAGCAAGATAGCCGTACTGAACTGGTCATGTACAGCTGCGTCTTAACAAAACCAATCTGTATTTCCTTAAGTCGTGTTTCATGTTGGGAGCTGGTCATATATTATTTATTCTGCCAATGCGTCAAGGCATACATTAAGCAGTACTGAATTGATCTCCGATTGGAGTTTGCCTAGGAAACGCAAACACCGACAGTCGATAATTTTGTTCATTGGAACTTGATCACTTGTTTTGTGGGCTCAGACACAAGTTAGCACTTCTTGGACTGGCTGCTGTTTGTGAAGTGCTGAAGCCTTGCAACTTGCAAGACCAAGAAGACACACTCAGCAACTGATCACTGATGCCAAGTTGTACTACCTTGCTGAAGTATATTCCTTTGTTTCTGCATGTGTTTTGCTGTTGACTTTCGGTTGCTTGTTGCTTAGGGCTCCTTTGGAACGCAGGAATTGAAAAACACAGGAATAGGAAAAACGTAGGAATTTGATAGGAATGGATATGTAAAACAGAGGATTGTAAAACATAGGAATTTAGAGTGAAAGTTTGTTTGGATGAGGCATAGGAAAAGTAAAGGAATATTTGTGGAGGAATGTTGAGAGTGAAATAAAAAATCATATAACTGAGTGATTAGCGTGTGTGTTCTTTCCAGTTGCGTTGCAAGATTGGGCCACGTGAACAATAATGGAAGATTAGCTAGCAGCTGCAGCATTGAGCCCCTCGTTCTTCGTGCAGGAATTTCTTCAAAGAGCTTTGAGTGGATGCTAAAAAATCCTATGGAATGGGCATGCAAAGGAAAATTTCCTATGGAATAGTAGTGGTGTTTCCTGCCAGCCAAACCATAGGATAGGAAATTTTCCTTTGTGAATAGTATTCCTTCAAAATTCCTCCAAAATTCCTGTAATCCAAAGGACCCCTTAATGTGTACCGTCAGGCAAGGTGGTACGTACTAGCGCACTGATGCACCTAACGACGATTTCGGGTAACCATCGCATGCAAGAGAGCTAGTGAGCGACCTCCAATTATTAGCATAAATGAAGAAAGCAACAAATTACTGAAGTTTTACACAGGTTTACAATACACCAAACGTATACATCAATTACTGCAGAAATCTTGTCTGTGCGAGAAGAAGAGAACCAGAAATTCAGACAGGATTTCGGTCACCACAATCGGAGCAAACGTCACGCAGCCACAGTCCTAGCTGGAGCCATCAGACGGCACAAACCAACCAAACCAAGCGTCTAAATCATCTCCAGATCTTACACTACGTATCTTGGACATGCAACACGATCGACACCACTGGATTTGGAGTTGGGATATATAGGGTGGTAGTCCAAAGCAACACAACTTTAACTTACCAAGCATGAACACACAGCCATTTGATCTTTGGTTCACGGCATCAGTTGGGCCTGAGGTCCCGGAACAAGCTGTCCCACCTGACCGTCTCCTCGCCGTCACTGGCACCGTTGTCCAGGTCCCTACTAACAGCGTGCACGGCCGCGGCGCCCCTGCCACCGATGGCCAGCGCGGCAGCTCTCGGCGTCGTGGAACCCTTGGGCTCGGACTTGGCCCGCCTCAGCGCCTTGCCGCGGCGCCCCTTGCTGCCGTCGTGCGGCTGCTGCTGCTGGCTCGGCACGAGCACCAGCGCCGTGGTCGAGTCCTCCTCGCGGCGGACGAGCGCGCGCACGTACCTGGCGACGCGGTCGAGGAGCCGGGACAGCGGCGGCGGCCTGGAGGAGAGGGAGGAAGAGCGCCGGCCGCCGCAGCGGTCGCGCCACGCGAGCTTGAGGATCTCGAGGCGGTGCTTGGCGACGGAGACGCCCATGCTGTGGAGGAGCTCGTGGTCGAGGTAGGCCACGTCGTCGGCCTCCAGCTCGTTGCGCGCGAACACCAGCGCGTACTCGTACACCAGCGCCGGCTCCAGCCGCGACGCCGACAGCCACGCGTGCCAGTCCATGCTCGATCGATCGCCGCGGCGGCTGCGTGTGCTCTGCTCTGTGCTCTGGCGATCGCGTGGGAGGCGGGAGCTTATAGGAAGTCGTGGGGAGTGGTTACACGGCCGGACGCCCAGACGGGATAATTGTGCCTCTGACAGAGAGTGATGGAAGCGGCGCTTGATCACCGATTTCTCCAAGCTGGAGTGTGGCACGGCATGGCGCAGTTGGTGCTCGTGACTTTTGTCAAGCACTTGGCCTATCTCCACGAGCTGATGCCTGACGGTACTAGGTAGTAGCTGTTACAAGAAGGATAGCTGTAGTGTTCTTGCATCTCCATTAATCTTGTCCTGATTCCACAGGTAATACCTGCGAGCGATCACAGGGACAGGCTGAAGATAGAGAGTTTTCTTCCACGGGACAAAGTAAATGTGGCTAGCATATTAGTTCGTACTACTCTATACCCTTTCTTTCATGGAACGTGGATTTCCCAAAAAACGTGCTTCCAGTTCCAGGTGCGAAGATGTATCAATCTGAATCATGGAAACTACAGCTCGCTTTGACCTTGAAAGCAAGATGTTTCTGAACTCTAAAAAAAAAAAGCAAGATGTTTCTTAGAAGCGAAAATGCAGCAGATGTGAAGGTGACCGTTAAACAAACAGAAACAAACATGCACTGAACTCTGTTTCACCAAATGAAATTCAATCTTTGCAGTCACGATTATCACCCTAATCATACTGTCAAGCATGGGGAGTCTACTTGCTACAGTCTCGATCACTCGACCTGAAGGCCGACTTACAGAACAGGAGAAAAGCCAACTACTACCGCCACAATCGCTAATCAGTAGCTCGAGCGATGTCTGATAGACACGCACGCCCGTTCTTGGGTTGCAGCCTTGTAACAGCCATCATACACTATGCAATCCCAGCGTCCCTGCAGAGCAACGGAATGAAAGCGTGAGTGTGTGAGCAGGCTTTCTTAGGATAAATATTAGTCAGGATGAGGCGACTAATCGTAAAGCAAATGCTTGACTAGAAGGAGTGTCACAAAAATCTGTCATTTGTTGACCACATCCTGATGCTATATCTAAAATCACCAACCGATAGAATGTTGCAATGTACAACTACTATAACTCCGTCAAATTTATATTTAGGAAATCAGTCTACAACACCGCTGCATTACCTGCGGGTCTACCTGCGTTTGGACGCCGAGAGTAGCTTCACCTGATTGCTCATGTACTCAATGCACTCCATCGCGGGGCCTTCCTCCCTGCCTTGTAATTCCATAGCTCATAGGAGACGCTCCTGTTGCTCAGGCAGTTGTACTCCCTCATCTCCATCAACGCACTAACGACAGCATTATGAGCGTCTTCTCCCATTCCCTCTTCAGCTCTTGCAGCTTATCATCATCAGCATCTATGGCCTCATCCTATTCTCAAAATATGGCACCAAATATATATTTATAATCGCCAAAACATGAGCTGCAAAGTGGTACAATGCTTACGAAAATTGACTACCTCACAGTTATCGCCATCTGCATCCGTCTTGAAGGGCTTCCAGCTTGGGTTCTTCAGCAACATCTCCCATGTGGTGTAAGGGTGCGTTTGGTACGGTTCCAGATTCTTCGAGAATCAGAAACGTTTCAGTTTCAAGTCAGAAACGTTTCTCAACCTGAAACAGAATCACTTCAAAAACCGTTTGCCTTCTTGTTTGGTTTCAGATTCAGCAAATAGAGGAAGAGAATTGAAATGACTCATCTACCCTTAGTTGAACTATATTGTTTCTATCACATTATTAATATGTAATAATGAAGTCTCATAATACAATATTTATAAGTGTCATTACAAAATACATGCCACAATTAACCTAATAGAAAAAGAAAAGAAAGTGTATTTGATGAGCTCATCATACAAAATACATGCCACAATTAATTTTTTAAAAAGAAAAAGAATTGCATTTGATGGGCTCATCATCCGAGTGCCCACCAGGCCCAGCTCACCACGTCGATCTCCCTGTTCTTCTTCTACGTCGGGGACGATGCGACACACGTCATACACCAGAGTCAGGGAAGAGAGAGAGAGATAGAAATAGGGTTCGATTGACGCTGCTCCAGTGATGAATCGGAGGAGGATGGTTGGGGGAAATGATCTACGGACTAAGAACAACCTATTTTTGATGTCTGATTTGAAGCAGAAGACCGGGCCGGGCTCTTTGCGGCGGCGGTGAAGGATGAACGGAGTCGAACCAGAGAGGGACAAAAGGGTACTCGGAGCAGCGAATCGGAACGAATCGATGCGGAACACCGATCTGGGTGATTCACGGGTGTAGTTCATTTTCACGAAACGTTTCTCGCCGATTCTCCCTTGGAACGATTCATCTTTTTCCTGTTTGGAACCGTTTCAGGTGATTCAAGGTAGAACCTGAAACGATTCTTCCATCCAAACGCACCCTAAAGTTCAGAGGCCGCCTTTTTAGCTTCTTTAGGAGGCAGCTTGGCAGCGCATGCAGCATGGAACGGCTTTTCGTCTAATCTCCCCATTTCCTTCACCCCAAGCACACGCCTACCAGAGTCAATTTGCATGAATTCCTAGAACCCCAGTTACCACATGTCAGCATATCACCAAGTCACTATCTCACACCTCAAATTTCATGGATCTTGAATGGACATGAATAAGGCAAGTTCAGTGATATAAACAAACCTTGATCAGAGTTTCTCGAATCCTTTCCAAGTCATCATCAGTGCTTGCATGATGGCCAGCTAGCCTCTGCTTTCAAAGTGAAAAATTCGTATGAGCATAATACTAGAACCTAACAAGGAGAAACGACTGAACAAAAAAGGATTTGCTAATTCTCATATGACTGAGATTTCGTATATCTATCAGTCATATTTTGAAACAATCGAACTGAACTGTTGGAACAAAGCAACTGTACTTCGGGAACAAATCAATTGTACAGCTAGAACAATTAGTTATTGGGTGGAACAATTTCGTTTTTTCAAAGAACATTTTTTTGCACAAGTGAATGAATTTTTTTGGATGGTTGGATCAAATTTAGGGGCTGAAAAAAGTGACTGAGAGATTAGCAAAATATCAATCACCTGAGAACGAGACATCTCCGAACAAAAATGCCGTGTAACAAGATGGCAAAGTTCAATTTTAGAATAAAAGCTATGACAACAGGGGTTCATGTTCGTGCAAAAGATTCACCGAATTTACAGGCACGTTTCTGTCTTACAGAGATTAATAATGAGGCTGAAAATATGTCATTCACTTGGATTTCTTAAAAAAAAATTGTCATTCCGTTATATACCTCAAAAATAAAGTCAGATTCACTTGACTAGTGTACTAGTAAAACCTGTCACTCAGAGACTCACTTACCCAACATGCTAGTGCCGCCCAAGAAATCAGATTCACTTACCTAACAGTGCAGTCCAAAAAAACATACTAAGATGGGTCAAAATTTACCTCTGAGGGTTGGTATTGGACAGAATCAATTGCAACCCCAGTCGGACTCTGCTGAGCTTGATTTTTCATGGCTTCCAACTCCTGAGCCTTCGCGACGATAGCCTTCAGCTCCTCATACGTATCATCCCTCTCCTTCTTCGCTACCTCCCGTGCCACCGTCGTCACCGCCAGCAACCTATTCGTCGCCGCCAGCTGCCGAGTTCTCGCCACAAGCAACGCCTTTGTCAGCGCAAGTTCCTCATTTGTTGCTGCAAGCGCCTCCGTCGTCGCGGCCACCTCCTCATTTCTCGCTCCAAGCGCCTCCTTTGTCGCCGCAAGCTCCTCATTTCTCGCTGCAAGCGCCGCCTTTGTCGCCGCGAGCTCCTCCCTCACCGTCGCGAACTGCTCCTGCACCGGCTCCGGGGGCGCCGCGGCCACCCTCCTGGTGGCCTCCTGCTCCATTCTCGCCTTCTCCTCGGCGATGTCGCCGATCAAGTGCTTCAGCTCCATGTACTCCTTCGTGGCGTCCTTGTGGAACAAGATCTTGGAGTCAACCTTGGCCGCAAGCAGCTTCATGCGCCCGCCCAACACCCCATCGCCGGTGCCGCTCCCGTCTCCTGCCATCTTCCTCCTCTTCTCGGGTTTCAACTCAAGGGACTGAAATAGCGCACAAACAGAAAACAAAAGAAAGAAGTGTTTAGCCACGATTACCTCCGAGAAATCTCTACCTGCAGCCTGCAGAAACTACTCGCTACAGTTAATGAATATTCGTTGTTTAGCCACGATTACACACTGATACCATCCAAGAAATGTACAGATAACCAAATATTCACCTTATCGAAGAACAACAAGAACTGTCAGCAAATCTGTTGCCAGTGCCAACACGACCAACCAACTGTTACTGGCCCTCGAACTGACCTGCAGAGTGAGTATTCGTTGGTTACAATGGTAAGCGATAAATCAGAAGCATACAAATTGAGATATAACTAAAAAAAATGCAAGAGATTTATAAACCATGAAGTAGTAGACAAAAATAAATGTAATATAAGAGGTGGAACAATGCATGCGCCTTCAACTTTGAAATTGCTACGTACAGCATCGTAATAGTCACGTGGAATGGAGAAAGAATACAATACATGCAAGGAAACAGAAGATCCTTTTAGTCAGATCGGAGCTTGTTTCAGACAAGCATCCCAACACACGGAGTTGATTAAAAAAAACCGAGCTTTTTCTAAAAAAGATTAAAAAAACCGAGAGTTTTCTTTCCAACTTTCACTGTGATGGTGAACTAATGATGCGGAAGACATAAATAAGTAATCTTTTTTCGGCAACGAGAAAAACGCTGAAACACAAACACAAAGCTCCACCCTTGTAAAAAGGAACACCTTTAGGCATTGTTTGGATACAAAGTATTTTTAGAGTTTTGACGGAATACCATGGTTTGTAAAAAATACGAAAGTATTGAAAACTCTGAGGTGTTTGGAAGCAACAAACAACCACGTTTTGTAAACCATAGTATTCCAATACCATGGTATTTTTAGAGTTTTAAATAATCCACTCAGGACCTCTTTTTTAAAAAACTGAGCCACGTCTTGCAAGCTCTGGCACCGGCTCAATTGCAGTTATTTGCACCTGCCTTGTTCCTGCTACAATACGCTGCAGCGCCCATGCATGCGTCGTGAATTATCAATGATCGATCGTCCATGTTCATTCAAGGGTGCACAACACACAGCCTACAGAGCATCGAGTTTGCTTTATTTCGTTCTGGTGGCTGAATCAAATACCATATAGAAGGCAAATGACTGTACTGAATACCAAAACTGCCAAACACGTCAAAGTTTTCAGAATACCACACAAAACTCTGGTTATAGCAAACTATGGTATTCGATGCCTTGTGCATGGAAAACTTTGGTTTTCGAAAACCATGGTTTTGAAATGCTAGGAGATCCAAACGAGCCCTAAGGAAATTCTGTGCTCTGGCTAGCCACGAATTGCACGAATTGCATCATAGAAGGAAATTTCCTTAGGGCTCATAGAAAGAAAGATTCACGAATTGCATCATAGAAGGAAATTCTATGCTCTGGCTAGCCACGGGCAGAAATCTCCAGATAGGAAATGCTGAGCCGAAAAAGTGAGGGCCCACATGTCATGTAGAGGGGGAACCTCGGGAGGCAGCGCTGCACTAATGGTGAAAATAAAAAGATACAAGGGCTAAAGCATAAATATGACGGACAACGCTGAAAGGATGCCTCGGCAAGATACTCCGAAGTCCTAAAGTGTCACTAAACAAAATGAGATCTACCATATGCATGCCATATTCGATTGTTCTCGGATAGGCTTTCCATAAGGAATTTCCCCCACCTACAACATCATTCAGCGAAATTCTATGGTCCAGAAGGAAGCAAAATCTCTTGACTCACAGTGAAGCAGAGGCGATGCTCGACAGAGACGACCGAGCCGACGAGGAGGACACGGTAGCTTTGCCTAGACGGACGAGCGGAAGTGAAGTGGCAGCAGCGCCGCCATAGCCGAGGGATTAGATGGAGGGGGAGGGAACAAATGGTGCTAGGGTTTCGGAGAACCAGCCAGAGACAATAGTTTTATATAGGCCTAGTGTGAATCTCATTCGTTGGATTAAATCAGACGGCCAGTGCGCCTGCACGCATGGGATGTACCGCTCTGCCTGACCAGGCTCACGTTACGGCCTTTTTAGCTCACATATGGGGTACACGAGGAGTTAGCAGTCTGGGCTGGATGTAGCCCACCTTAGTTGGTTGTGACCATTTTGAAAGAACAAAACTCTTCAACTTTTCAAATTGCAAAGCATAATCTACATTACTAAAAAGTTGCATATCTTAGTTTCTACCATTCAAGTTGAGAGGACTCGGTCGAGACACGCAGGGAGGTGATGGGCGGATGTGGAGAGATGGTGGCTATGGGTCCGTGTATTGGTAATATGTTATTGGGAAAATGCTAGAGCATCTTTTTCAATAATCTTGAAAAGCTTTTGGTCTTCCCCTTGTAGGAAAATTGGTTCTCCAGTCCTCAAAGTTTCTCCCGGAAAATACCACAGAAAGTTTGGAGCTCCAGAAAATATCATTGAAAGTTGCATGCCTACTCAGAAAGTACAGTTCGTTCACCACCGTTTTCCAGTAATCCTGAAAATGCTAGTACTGGTCTTCCCTTTAGCTTTCACTTTCTGATCCACCAAGTCACATAGCAGTACAGTTCGTTCACCACCGTTTCAGTCCAAAAGACGCAGCTCGTTCCCTGCTCGCTCGTGCCATCCGCAACGCCATCACAACCGCTTGCACATCGAGCGCCGCCGGCGCTGCCGCGTGTGCACCATCCAGAAGACGATGGACAGCATCACGGCGCCGGAGATGACGAGCAGGCCGACGTAGATGTGCCTGCTGTACCTCTCGAGTCCGGGGCAGTTGTTGCGGCTGATAGCGGTGAACGTCTCCCGCACGAAGGAGCAGTCCTGCAGCTGCATCAGGAACGGGCCGAACCGGTACAAGCCCTGGCTGATGCTCGCCGCCGCCGTCATCTGGCTGTACGCCGCCGGCGTGACCCGCCCCTCCGTCACGCACGTCTCCGACCCCGGCGGCCCCGCCGTCTGGCACTCGAACCGCTTCCACTCCTGCGGCGCGCTGTCGAAGTCGACCTCGCCGGCGGCGCACGCGCGCGGGCTCATGTCCGGGTTGAAGGGGTTGCAGAGCAGGGGCATCAGGGGGCCCGACTGGTTGAAGTAGAGCGGCCGGAGCGCCGGCGGGAAGTCGCGGTTGGAGATGTTGACGACGACGTTGTTGACGAGGGCCACCAGCTGCGCCGTCACCTCCTGGCTCCGGTACATGGACTCGTTCGCCGTCGCCACGTCCACGCACGGGAGGATGTCGTCCAGCGCCGTGTGCGCCTGCGGGTGGGTCACCCACTCGTCCATCGCCACGCACGCGTCCGCCATCACGCTGCCACGACTCACAGTGCAGTTAGTAGTGTCAGTGCCTGAACACTCTGAACTTTTTTTCTTTTTTTTTAGAATGCTCTGAACAATGCCTACTCCAACACTGCATCTGCATATATATGTCCAGAACTCAGGAAAGGATTTGGACGGCTTACTTGTGCAAGAGGAGAAAAACAGCAGACGTTGTAATCGTGGTGGCGAGAATGATCCATCCGGCGATCACCAATCTGCAGAGATATGACATGGGGTGATGTCTCATGACGAGAAAATGGCGTGAACAGAGTGTGAAATGAGTGATGAATCAGCTGTACTCCGTATGTATTGAAACTTCTACTTACAGGGACACCAGAAACCGCCACCCAAGTATGGAGAACACTGACAAGCAAGTTCAGATCAGAACATCAGCAGGCTTCAGAGAGCTGAAACATAACAAGGCCAGAGAGTAACACTTACGGAATCCGAGCACTGACAGGCCAAGCATTACAACCCCAACAGACATTAAATCGTGCTGCCTGATTAAGAATCACCAATATGAGACACATATTCATATAGATTAGAATCACCAAATACCTGATTAAGAATCACCAAATACTTGATTTGTTTTAAGGACCACGAAAACTTTAAGCGAAGTGTACTGCAAATCTTGTTAACCAGAGCCAAACTTACATGTGGTTCAGCACATTCGAGATCTTTTTGGAGTTTTCCAACGCTCGAGTGGATAGCTCGTTCGCCGAAGAGTTGAGCTTGTCCTCTATGACATCGATCTTCTGCTGAACGTCTGCTGGTAAGAAAATTTCGTCCACTTTGATGGCCTTCGCCGCAGCCAAGCTTCTGGAGAAGTTCCTCAGGTTGTCAAACGTCAGGTTCCCCTGCCCTACGACATAGTCGACGGTGTTGACCGCGCTGGCGTGGAACAGCTCCTGACCACAGCGTAGGATCCAACACCCAGCGCTGTAAAATACCCAAATGGGAAAGGAGAAGAGTGTGACCCATCATTTGATGAAGTGACTAAGATCACTGGTGAAGAAATCAAACTGAAACATGGGTAAGCAAGAGTGATCACATTGTCGCCAGGGTGAGTATGATGAGAATCACCAAAGAGGTGACGTAACACCCGGGTGAGTACGTGGCGTTCTTGCTCCGGCAGAAGCAGCAGCAGCAGGAGATGATGAGCAGCACGAGGCCGAAGCCCATCAACCACAGCATGGCGGCGAGGAAGAGCGGAACCGCGGTGAACGTCACGGACTGCAGTAAGGGGGATAACACGTTATGAGAAGAATGAACACGTGAGTGAAATTGTAATATGAAGTGGAATAATTTGATGTCATCTCCCATACGGCCCAGTAATGCTCATCGCTGATGTTCCAGCCGCCGCTGTACATGGTGAGATTGGTCAGGGGGTCAGGCCGGTGAGTCCTCGCCGCCGCCAGGACCATAGAGTTGTTTGCCGGAGGAGCAGCATCGGGCAACGGTGAGTCGACCAGCGATCTCCGCCATGAAGCCACTATGCCCTTTCCTTGGTCATCTGCTTCAATGCATGGCGGAAGGCAAAATTATTAATTGTACCAGCCAGCCATAAAACTGAATAAATTGCGCCTCCTTATAACTTCATAAAGAAACGTGCATCGTCCTGTTGACATCTTATAGGAAATTTATGGCGCTACAGAATGCTGGGAAAATGCAGCAAACACAATATTTTCAGTTTCTAACGGAAAATGAACAAAATGAGATTCGACAGACGAAGTAGGATCGATGGTGAAAACAACCAAATCAAGATATCAATCTGTGCAAAGCAAAGCCACGGGCATTGAGCACATCGCGCACCTGACAGAACGCGCCTGCCCTCAAGAGAACCGTGCGAAACGGAGGCGCCGGCGAGAAACAGGAGGAGGACAACGCACACGACGCCGGCCGACGAGGAGGAGGCCGGCGCCATGCGGAGGAATGGGTGACCAGCCCGCCCGGATGATCCTTTTGCCAGAAACCTCAACTGACGAATCCGCGAAATTGTTGCTCCAAACTCAATCTTATTCTCTCCGATGAACATTCCGTCCCCTCCTCCCCCACTTTGCGCGC
The DNA here is from genome assembly GCA_012490785.1 of Eragrostis nindensis. Taxonomy (NCBI): domain Eukaryota; kingdom Viridiplantae; phylum Streptophyta; class Magnoliopsida; order Poales; family Poaceae; genus Eragrostis; species Eragrostis nindensis. The sequence goes on along the minus strand of JAAXCT010000116.1, from coordinate 465,052 downwards.
GAGCAGGCGGAGACGGGGGCCGCCCTGCTGTCGCACCCGCCTTCCAACAGCCATGCCATAAATAGCATAGCAACGCCACCGAAGCGTCTGGTATTTGCGCATGGCCTGCCTGCTACTTAGGCCCAGTCGTCATTCGGCCATTGGACAAGAGGTTCGTTCTCTAACAGTGAGCCCTGGAATATTGAGATCAGACCAGCCCAAATAGTCTCTCAAGAAAATGGGCCAGGCCGGCCATTGCGTCGATGCTTTCCAAACTTCCTTTTTCTTTTGGTTTGATCCAACAGAACGGCAAGAGAAATGAGTCGAGAAAAAAAAAATTGTTGTGGAATATACTTCACTCAGCACTCTGATCGTACCCGTTTCTCCTGCGCACTATACAATCCATAATATATTATCGAAAGCTCAATAGGAGTAGGAGGTTCTCAAAGCTTACTTTTTTGATCGAATAGGATATGTTGGCACAGGAGATGGGCGAGCACTGAACACGTATCCATCCATCTTGTTCCGCGATGCCCGCCGCTGCGATCGTTATTTTTCCCCGCTTCCGATCGTTCAGAACGGCTCGCCCGCAGGCGATCATCAACGGCGTCAGGCGGTTGTCATCAGCATAGAGAAAACCATACAAAAATGCATGCAGGCAACAGAAAAACACTAAACAAAGGTCCCGTCGGTCAGGCCCGCCTGAATCAATCGATCGCAATACATGCGTTCCGGCGGTTTTCGACTTCTCTGCACCTGCCCCCTGTAGATACACATCCCAATGCTCGCATCATGCATACATGCGCGACAGAGCAGTGAAGACCGGAGCAGTTGTGTGTACTGTAGCGATCAGTAAGAACACCAGAAACTTACAGTGGTAACAGCATCGATCATGCTCAATGCCGTTCACGTTAACTCGATGTTTTTCTACGGTCCCGGCCAGTGGTCCAGAGAGTATGCGCGCAAGCACGACGACTTATAACAGCAAGCATGATCATCTTTTCTTTTTTCTTCCCCCGATCGCAATGCAATGGTTGCTTACAAAACAAACTTGCTCGATCAACTCGATCGTCAGAGCACGCGAGCGCGGCGAGTTCACGTGCACGGACACGGGTACGCGGCGCCTCGCTATCTTGCCCGGCTTTCGCGTCGCAGGCGCTGCTCCACCGCGCCGGGGCTTGCGGCCTGGTAGCGCGGCACGGCGTCGACCACATCGCCATCGATCGCGGGGACGGCACGCGCGGCGCGATGCGTGTGCCGTCCAGCATCACATGCGCGCGCGACCCGCCCAATCGGCCTCGCCGCCGGGAAAGCGACGTCTCGGCGCGCGACGGCAACGTGTGCCAGGTCCGTCCATGCACCCAACCGGCCGTATGCGGGGCGCCCCCATTACACGAGGAACGTACGTTGTGCACCTGCTCTGCTCGGCAGCTTAACCACACCACCCGACCGCCTAATTAATGAGGCACGCAGCAGGTGCATGCATGTGACAAATCCCTCCTTGTCTATCTTCTCGTCTCACCAACTCATTTCCTCATCAACTGGAAGTCTGGAAGCTTTCCAATAACACGACCATGGAGTGGAATTATAGTATCAAATTAATGGACGGGAAGAAAGAAAGCGGTCAAAGCGCGGTGTTACATTACATGGGCGATCGAGGCAGGCAGTGCATGCCAAGCATATGTTACACATCTGCGGGGTACGGTACTCGAGATAAAAACGCCAAGTTTTGAGGTATCGTCGTCACAAAAGGTGCAGCATTTCCTGCAATGCTGTCCAGTATCGGTCACACTAGCTGTATACGCACTATTCTATTATCAGGATCGTCGGACGCGCGCGGCACTACCAGCTACTAGTAAAACTACTATAGCCAAGCTACCAGTCGTAGCTACTAATAAACGAACAAACAAAGCTAATAGGCCAGTCGCGAGCACCACTAGCTCGCACTTGCGCTGCGTGCGGCGCAGCACTCACGAGCAAGTCTTTCTTTCTCTACCACTCCAGTGACGCGCGCGAACGGCGCCCGGCGTTATTTACTTCAGTTGTGGATGGGAGACCTCCTCGTGGCCGGCGAGTAGTCCATCCCGGCGATGTCCATGATGTCCGGGTACGTCTGCCGCTGCCCTGAGCCGTGGCTCGTCGCCGTCGCCTCTGCCGCTTCGTGCCGGCCTTGAGCCGTCGTCGTGGCTTCGACAGTCGTCTTGTGACCGTTTCCCGTCGATCCCTGAAAATGCCGATCGAGACACAGTAAATGTCAGGCGTGCATGCATGAGAAGCGAAAAAGGCGTGCATGGCACTGTAAGAATGTTCAGATAAGATGGTGGCTGAAAGTTAGCAAGCCTGAAGAGAACGAACGTAGTGCTGACCTGCATCTCCTTCTCTGCGCCCGATTCAGCATGCGTCAGTGGCATTTTAGCCGTTCCTGCATCAAAGATTACAAATGACCTGCCTGTTAGATTGAAAAGCTGGTGTGTGGAGAAAGGTAAAGAATACGAAAAGTTGCCTAAGTAGTATAGTTTAGTTTTCAACTTGTTGCTATTTTAGTTTTCAACTTGTTACTATTGACTGCACGTGTTGTCTAAAATGTTACTGTAATGCCTATTTAGCCGGCGACTGACATGCTGAATTTCTTTATTTTTTTTTTCAAGTTGCAACCTCAGTATCGCTACTGTCCAGAAAGCAGCCGTGGCTCTCGCACGTGAATAAATGCATGCATCCACAGAAAAGATCGAGAGATTGAAATTTTGTGCAGAACTAAAATGTGCTGAAACTAGATTCCAGTCAGTACACATAGCAAACGATCGAGCCGGTGCTGGACAGCATACTACAACTAGCTTCTCCCCTTACATTCTCCAAACCAAGATGAACCACGAAGAGAGAAGAACAGCTACTACTGCGGCTACCTAGCTGACGGATAAACGGGAAGGAGGGTAAATAATGCCGCTATGCTCAGACAGCTCAGTGGTGATTAGGCTCGTGGCCGCCTGGCCCATAGTAATCCTCATGGAACCTTGGTCCCGCATACGCACTGGTCATCACTTGGCTATCCTTCGCAACAACAGTAGCAGTCATCAGCTGCTTCATTGTACCTGATGATGAGCAATGTCCGCCAAGATCGCAGTTCTTGTTCGCCGAGTGAGCAATGGATGCTTCGCCAGGCTTCGGATCGCCCATCTCCTGCTGGATACAGAGATAACACACGGCAAGATAAGTAAAACTGCAAATCTCGTTAAATACTGCAGTAATAAGTCCCTGGATCGCACTAGCTCATGTATATACACTAACCTTCTTGTTGATTGCTTCTTGTATCTGTCTATCCGGCCTGATTCCTGCATGAAGAGAAAAATTGTCGCTAATGTTCAGTCTGAGATATTCCCCAAAGAGCCAGTAATGCAGGAGATGAGTAGCCATGCATGAAGCATACCATGTGCTGTTGTAGCCAGAAGAAGTAGGAGAAGAGAGGCAAAGGCCACAGAAGTCCTCATCTCTGCCTATGCGCTTATCTGAACAAGTCCAAGAAAAAGAGATACGACGATTTGTGCACCTTAACTGAGATAGAAAGAGCAGAAGAATGGAAAGCAAGCGGCAAGCTTAAGGCCAACTGAACTCAGGCACTAGTGTATTTATACACACAGGCAGCGGTGCCCCACAACACCGAGTCCTGACATGTCAAACTCCAAAATTTAAGACAGCTTATAAGAAAAACAATCAGGAATGCTAGCTTCAAAGCAATTCTTTAATCCAGGCATCAGCCCTGTATCTTGAGCTTTGGTTGGGCTGTCGCTTTTTAAGGAAGTATGTCCCCTCAAAACTTGGTGCCTGTTTAATTTACCTTGAGCTTGTCCTGACGCAGTTATAAAGTTAATTTAAAATACTAGAGTTGCAGCTTACGTGATACTCCTATAGTATTAGTATATGGTTGTATTGTACTCAGTTGCAAACACTGGAGTAGAAGGATCGCTCGATCTTGGTTGTTTGAAACTCAACTGCAATTCTGCAAATTCTTACCGGTTTGCTACTTCTGATTACTGCTCCAAAGTCCAGGCTTCTCTGTGGCTGTTGATCCTCACCAAGAGAGGCGGCATGGTCCCTACTGATTGCAAGTTCGGTTGGTTCTGATATATTACACAACTATGTTCACTAGCAGTTGACTAGTACACAGTTTTGCTACTATTTTTTTGAACTTCTGGAATTTCTCTTAGGAGCAAGTGACCTTCTTGAGAAAGTACTACGTCCTGCAGGGTTGACTTTGGATTTATTTCCTCTGCCTTGCATGCATGAAACATGATACTGAACTGGTTTATGAATCGCCGCATATGTTAAAATATATATGAGTGCCAACGCGGGTCGGCCCGACTGGCTAGGACCGCCAGCTCCAGGGCGTTGGTCCCTGTTGACGCTACGGGTTCGATTCCGCCGCGGCACCGCACTGTAGCGGCTATTTCCTGCAATATGGCTCTGGTCGCTGCAGTGCATAAAAAAATCCCCTCGCTCCTCCGTTGGACCAAAGCATAGGTTAAGTACTCGCGCCGATTCTCACCGGCCTGCTGAGTCCCTGTGTATGGTGCGGAGGATCGGGGGTTTTCTCGATCTGTGTGAGACGATCGTTCTCCTTAAAAAATGCCCGGGGGCCGTCATACCCCCCGCAGGTCGAGTTAAAATATATATGAGTCTGCACTGATAGCTAGCCAGAATCTGTTGGCTGTTGAAATCAACAGCAATGGACCATTCCCTCCCCTTTTGGCCATAATCAAGCTAAGTTCGTACTAATAAACGAGACTAGAATAATCTGCCCCAAGCATCAGATCATTTAGCGCATCATCTTAGCTAGCACTACACTTACCATTTTGTTGTGCATTTTCTTATGGCACCGTACGTGCGCACGATCGACGGGCTAAATAACAAAAGAACGTGAAGGAACGTACGTCCGTTTGAGCAAATTTCGTTCCCAAGGCAAAGCTCCCGACTTCCAACTGAGTCAATGCCGCTCCTACGGCAAACACGCAATGTACCAACTGATCTCGTGGCTGTCCATCGAACCGGCACAACGCCCTGTCTCTTGGGCAAGAACATGCTGGGACTAGTATACTCCTATGTACAGTAGTATCCTACGTACCGAGCTTCCAATTGAAAAATAAGTGAAACCTACCTCAACAGCACATCAAAGCATTAGAATAGCATGTACCTTAGATCGCCCATAGATCCTGTGTGCGTGGAAAGGTCTCAAGCAGGTCAAATAATTCACTGAGAAATTGATAAATAGCTAGTGCTGAACTGTACCAGCCCGTACCGTGCCTACAGCTTCTCTGTTTGTACTAGAACCTACATGCTTTTGCCATGAACAAGAACTCTGTCCCCCTAACCCCGTTCGCAGCACTACCAGTATAAGAACAAGATCGAGATAAAGAAGTTTCAAAGATACTACTAAACACAGTTCAAGGTGTGTCCTGATGATGATGTAAACAATGCATGCACATGGACACATGGTAAACTGGCAATGGTTTACTCGTAAAATTGGTGGCTTTCTACTGTGGTATAGAAGCACGAGAAGCCCAGATAATTGGGAGAGGTAGGGTGGCATTGCATGGCCTCCCTGGCCAGGTGGGCGTGGGAGTTTGGGCACGTTGGAACTTGGCCACGGGCATGTATAGCTAGGCGTATCATTCATAGGCTCATCAAAGCTACTGTGCCAGGAGGCGTGTCACTGTGCCTACTACTGCTCCAAGTGGGAGTAGATCGTCTCGACGGCGGCTTTGACCAGATGCTGTTCAAAGCCCAGGCACGCACGCCGCGCGCTCACGTGAGATCACCGGCGCCCTGTGTGCGTACGCAGGCCTGTACATGTAATAGTATGATCGAGCTAGTACCTAGCTGTAGCTACAACACATTCTTTCTCACTATTCTAGTGTCACCTGACCGACTATACACGACCACGTAGTACTACAGCTCAATTCTCATGATCCGAAACAGTGTACACGACCACGTAGTATGCTGTTCATTTTTTCTCACTATTCATGCATGCATTGGTGTCATGCAAAGCACGTACGGCTGGCATGTATGCATATGAGTACCATGGGATGTGCTTAATTTGATCTCTGTCGGCATCCATACGAGATACTCCTACAGAGGAATCGAAGGACGTTCATGGTTTGAACGAACGAACGATCCATATCTCAATGTGCACACTATGCCGCCGCACCTCCCAATAAAACGTACACATCAACATCGATGGTTTTGTTTCTACCTCCATCATATGTGCATCGATCAACAGAGTCCAGGTGGTCAAAAAAGCTGGATATGGACGGAACGAACAATCGATGCTGCAGGCCGACACACCTGCTGCTCACTGCTCACGGAGAGAGAAACGGCCGGACGAGAAAGCAGGGCACCTTTCGATGACCTTTACCCGGACGAGGCCGACATGTTTAGTTCGCTTCCATGCCGATGAACGGAGAGCGGTGATGGCTTAGCCCTTCTCTGCGGACCAAGTAGTCGTGCAAACGCGGCGCGCGCACACGGAAAAGCTGCTCCTTTCCGGTCGACGCCGCGAGAGGCTTTGCACTGTGCCACTTGGCTCAAGGAGCCCAGCCACGTATGGCGCCGCTCCGCTCTCGCGGTTTTTGATGTGCGCCGGATTGGACGTGATCCGTAGCAGCTAGTAGTACGGGCTCCACCGCGCCTGATCTGCCACAGCTCACGTAATGCCAAAACAGCAGGATAAGCACGAAGCATAGGTATCTTTTTTAGACCAAGATTGTGCATTCATGTGCAGATAATCTTAGGCTAGTCCCAATGGTCAATTTCATTTTGTTGTTTCCAATATGCCACATCATGTAAAATGATTTGAAACCATCAAAGAAACAACCCCCTCCAATGGTAAGTTTCATTTTTGTTGTTTCATAGACAAGTCATGGTATTTAATTCTTGCCTTCTGATTGGATGAAGAGGTTATGAAATGAAACTCAATGGCTTCAATGGTGGTTTCAATGGGTTTCAAAGTTTTGGAAATAGTGCAACACTAGTTTCATCTAGATGAAACCACTTTCTTCTCTTTCTTCATAAATCTCATGCCACCTCATCATCTTTGCTTATGTGGCACATCATTTATTGAAAATGAAACTCCCATTGGGTAAAATTTGAAACTCCTCTGTTCTGAACTTGACAAAATGCGACAGTGGCTAGGCGTTGATTTTTGCGAAGCTGTTAGCTGGTCAATTCGAGGAGCCCAGCTGTTGTTTCCGGCAGGCCGGTGCGTACGTATAACATGTCATCGTCTCATTACTCGGGGTGTCGCTCACGCGCGCGATAGGATCGGCGGCCGCGTCCCTGTTTTGTCGCGGCCGCGCAGCCTACGCTCACAAGTGTACAGAGAGACAAGCCAGCAAGTTGCTGTCACGATGCCGACGTGATGAGCAACTAGTAGCTACAAGCCCACGGCGATGGCCGATGAATAGGTGCGAGGTCATGGCCGAAGCTCTCTTTTGACAATGGCCATATCGCCTGGCCGGCGGTTAGCGAGCCGTACGGCTGCTTGACACGCCCCTTTCGATCGGCGCCATGTTTGGCTTACTACAGGCAGCGAGCGTCGCCACCACGGTTGCTTGCCCCGGCCGCCGACGGCCAAAAAGTGCGAGCGTTACAACGTGTGTCGGGCGTGCGCCGTACCTGCCGGACACCGCGGCCGCTCCGTGTCGGCACGGGCGTTCCCGTGCAGGTTTCATTGATCCATGCCGTTGCCTAGCTGAATATGGCGTGGCCGGACGCCCTGAAAGTGGAACACTCGTCGATGTGATGGAGGCAATCCATCTGATCCGCTCATCGCATGATCCGGCCGTCCCAAATCCGTGCGATCAATCACCACGACACGATCGCCTTGGATGGAGCAGAGCAGACCCACCAGCTGCATCCTTCTTGACACGATCAGAGAGATGCCTATGGAGCGCACATCTCTCCGATGCCAATTTGATAACGAGGGCTCGTGCTGCCGTGCTCATATCTCAATTCTCAACGAGCTCTCCGGCCGGCCGGTTCGTTTCCCGCCGCGCCGTGCGACGGGTTGACGCGGACTCACTCAACCGACGGTTACGCGCGCGCGCGCGGGGATGGCGCTGTCATGTGGGCTCGCCACGCGCGCGCCCACGGAGTCTGGCGCACGCCGCCCTGTTCGGGAGCAGCAGCCAGCGTCGCTACCGCACGACCGCGAGGCGCCCGTGGTCGCGACCTGCCGGGCTCGTCTGTCGCCGACATGTCCCAGGCCGTCGGCACGGCGCCATTACTGCGCTGCTCTCTCTCCGTCCGTATGGTCCCGATCGATACGGATGGCATGGCACACACACGCGCAGTACCACTCATGAACCGCGCACGGCCGATTCATAGGCCGTCCCGTCTCGGTCTTAACTCAAGAATGCAGGTCGAACGTTAACGACGAGGAGACAATGCGGATGCGCGCGCAGCTGCCGGTACACGCGCCCGCAGACATGCGCATGAGCGCTGTGCTGTTTGTAGCAGGGGAAAGAGTACGCGTTCGTACGTGGCCGCTCTGCCGTTTTGTTAAGGTTGTCGATGGTTTGGTGGATACGCATGAAGTCATGAAGCAGCACCCAAGGGAATGCTTGGACCTACAGATGTACTGGTACGCCCGTAACCACATGGTCGATCGCCTGTCTACAGATTGTTTACGACATTATCTGTGTCACAGCTTCAACACCATGCATCATACGCACGGTAGTAGGTGGTGGCGCTGCTACAATATAGTCCATGGTTACTAAAGAAACCAAGAACACGAACGAACAGTGGTAGTGATTCACGTACGTTTCAGAGTGGAACGGACGGAAAGCATAGTAAGCACAACGACGGGGGCGCCTTTCATCACCGCGGCGTTCTAGAGGTCGCCCGCAGGGTCGGCCGGAGCGAAGGGAGGAGGGCACGGATCTAGAAGAGAAGGTGGACGGGGAAGGTACGGTCGCGAAATCCTCTCCGCCACCATTCGTGTGCCTCCGGCATCCATTTCGCCTGCGGCGGCGATGGCGGCCGTCGCCATCGGCGGACGCGAAGACGAAGAGAGGAGAGGAACAGAATAGCTCAAACACATGAGGGTCCGTTTGCAAAATATTAGGACCTTTATGCAAATATCTGGATCGCAATTATTAATCGCGATCCAAAATAAGGGGTTTTATGAAAATGTTGGGATCATGACTATTCATCGCGATCCAGTTTAGGGGGGTTTATGCAAAACAACCGTGGGCCTTATTGACCGCAGTCCACGCTAAGGTGTGCTGTGTTTAGCCGTTGGATCTTTTTTGACGGTTCCGGATGGATCGTTACTCGAAGAGGCGACGCTCCTCTTTCCGAGTTGTGCTGCCGGCGGGATCCCGCCGCTTCGCAGTGCTGCCGGCGGCGAACGAAGGAGGCAATCACAGCGGAATTACGCCGCCTGTATTCCACCACTACGGCGTAGCATGCGGGCTATAAGAAGCGCGAGCCGCGAGGACACCGTCGGGGGGCTTATGGGCGGAGACGCCAGATGCGGCCAGCCGGCCACCGCTCGGCCATGGAGCCGGGCGTTGAGTATACATGCAGAGCACCGTCCGTACACAACCCATACATGCCTAATCAACCGATATCTAATGTTTTCTGAGGAATTCCGAGGCTCAAGAGAATTCATTCCATCTGAGATGTGACTGAACGTCAAATCTGTTTGGAATGGCAACAGTTGATGATCAAATTTTGAAATGGCTTCATCTTGCTGATTAAATAGTTGATAGATCAGTTGTGAAGAGCTTGTGTTTCTGAATTTCCACTTTCTAGTTTCGATCCCAAATCTGAATTTCTGAGCATGGATACAGGTTTTACAAACTCCTTAAGTTGCGTTCTTCATTTCTCATGTTAGCTTGGGCGCCAGCCCCTCTGAGCACATCATAACCCCCTTTTCCCCCACACATGCACCATGTCCACCGATCCTTTTATACCTGAAAAACCTGAGCTAATCCCCTGCCCTTTAACATATTTCCCAGGGTACAACCAAACCATATGATTTGTGGCGATGCAATATGATTCATTCCAACTTAATTCAATGTAAAAGCAATGAATTAACATTAGATCTCTATCGATATTAATTATATGAAACAACCTGTATCTGAGCATATGAGCATCATATATCACTGTTTCAATCAGCCTCCTATGGAACGAATGGGCAGTACAACATAATAATGTCATAATTCCTTTATAGCTCTAAGAAATCAGAGCACACCATTCACTACATTATCACAATCAGACTCTGTACCCAGCAATTTAGTTCCGAGCTCTTTCCTTGGCTTTGGTGATAGTCCCTTGGCAAGCATTTCCTCATCATACTTCCTCGCCAAATCCACCATTCCCTTTTGCAGCAATGCGTCAATAAGCGCATTGTATGCAAATGCATCCGGGCTGAGTCCTTGTTCTTCCATCGCCTTCCACACGGTGAACACCGGCCGCAGGAATCCCCACCGCCCAAACCTCTTTATCAGCATGACATATGTGTCCATCCTCGGCTTGCAGCCCCTCTCAAGCATTTTCTCAAACAGTCCAAGGACCTCCTGCGGGCGGCTCAAATACTGGAAGAAGCAATGGTAAGTGAGCACATCAGGCTTGCATCCGACCTTGTTCATCTGCTGAACAAATGCGTAGCCTTCCTTGAACCTACCATCCTTGCAGAACAACTTGACAATTATGTTGAAAGTGGCGGTATTCGGCTTGCAACCAGCATCGATCATCTGCCTGTACAAGCGAACAGCAAAATCGACACCCTGTGCAAGCCCAACAGCATGGATCGCGGTGTTGTACGCGACTATATCAACCTTAATGCCTTTCTGTTTCATCTCCCTGAAAAGCTTGACAGCCTTCCATGGTTTACCTGACTTAGCAAGGGCGTCCATGTATATGGAGTAGGAGTGGAGGTCCTTGGCGACGCCGCGTTGGTCCATGTCGAACCATAGCTGGCGGAGGCGCGCCCAGGCGCGGGTCTTCGCCCACCCACGGAGGAGGATGTTGTGGATCTTCGTCCCCAGCGGGAACGGCGGCGGCTCCTTCCCGAAGCATAGGTTGTCCGCCTCGTCGATGCGGCGGTGGTCGCAGAGCGCGTCGACGAGGAGGTGGAAGGAGGCCTCGTCGCGGAGGCCGATGGAGGCGGCGGTTGAGTCGAACGCGCGGACGGCGTCGTCGATGAGGTTGGCGGCGGCGAGGCGGTTGAGGAGGGCGCGGAGCGCGGGGCGGAGGAAGGCGGGGTCCCCCCGCGCGGGTTCGTGGTGGGCGAGGAGCAGGGAGGTGGCGAGCGGGAACTCGAAGTGCTTGCCGAGGATGTCGACGGTGCGGGCGAGGGTGGCGGCGGTCGGGGGCAGGTTGGGGCCGTCAGGGGAGGCGGACCAGTGGAAGAACTCGAGCGCGCGGTTCCAGTCGTTGGCGTAGAGGGACAGCGTCTCGAGCACCGCCGCGGCGTCGAGAGAGGACGGCGGCGTAGGGGCGGGAGCGGAGGCCGGCGTTTGAAGGGTGGAGAAGGGGATGGCGAGGCGGCGGCGGTGACGGACGAGCATCTCAATTCTCAGTAGCGGAGATGGATGCAGCCGCTTGATGGTACTGGCGAACTGGCAATTGCCCCGGCCCAAATCACTCCCCCCTTCCCGTTGATACGGAGCCAGCGCCCCCAAAGTACGTGTCGTGGTTGCGACTTGCGAGTACGTAGGAAATGAAAAGAGTCAAAGACTGATCAAGAGTAGTATACATAGTAGAGACAAGTGGCTTGCAATTCAACTTGTAATATGGCAAAACATTTTACATTTCCATTTCTACAGAGGTAATTTAGCAGGAGATTTCTTCGGTTTGATCTGTCTGGTTACATGGCTTTTACAAATTACAAACAAGATCTTTAACAGTCATTGAATTTTGTACACAATCTACAGACACATCAAAGTACGTGCGAGTTCGATGAGATAGCTTCGTTAGTCAGCATCATCGACACCAAAATCGGGTTCTGGAGGCTTTGGCACCCTCACAATAGCTGGGACAGCCTTGCTTCTGAGCCTGTGAACACCTCGCATGGCGTTGGCTGCAAAGCGAGATGCGTAGATAGTGGCTCCGAGGCTAGCGTGGCTACTACTTTGCCGGTTTGCCGCTTCTTCTTCCTTGCGACGCTGCTCTGCTATCTTTCTCTTGCAGTGGCGACGCCACGCCGCTTGAATGAAGCAGGCTGCCCAAGTCCTCCATTGTTGTGAATAGAATCGGAATGTGTGTTGAACTTGCCTGCTGTGCAGCCTCCTGAACTGACTGGCCACAAATTTCAGTTCCTCCGCACATAAGGCAAATGCCTCAACCTCAGTGAGTGCCTTCACAGTCCTAGAGGAAGCTGGGAAATTAGCAGCCGACTTGGGATCCAATGCCCAAGTTAGCAACTCATCACCACAGAAAGATCCTTCCTTCAGCTGAACCTTGTTAAAAAACCCACTGCGCCCACCATCAGTGGTCACACTCTCCAAACAACCATGGAGAATAAAATGCATCTCATCCACCGGATCACCTTCTCTCAAAATGTATTCATTTTCAGTGTAGAGTGCAGGTCTTAATCGTTCGCATATAGCATCCAGCAATCTCTCGTCCATGTTCTCAAACAAGGGTACCTATCAGCAGAGAAAATAAAATGACATCAGAAATAAGAGGAAATCAATAACAAAAGCATAAAAGATGATATTGACCAGCCAGCAGCCATAACTAACCCTTTTCACTAAACCCAAACATAGGTGCCGCTTGATATCCCTCCTAAGGTCTTTAGGAAGGGTTTGAACCAGACTTTCTTCATCTACCCCTCTGGTCTCCAACCACCTGTATCGTTCATACCGCCTAACTCGTTGTCTAATTTCGGGTGGCAGCGAGCGGTGATGCATCCATTGCTCAGCATCACGTTTCTTAACTCTCATCTCTTCAAGACGTATCGCAACTGATTGTAGGTAACTCTGTAAAGTTTCTAGTCAGAATCAAACAAAGAAAAGGGTGGAAAAGAATCGAGATAAAACAAAAATACAGTATCACTTTACCTGCATGTTACCAATAAGGAGAGCAAAAAGAATTAGTCCAAGGACACATATTGCAATAGAGAATAGCACCTCCGTAGTGTATGTGCTTGTTACAAGCCCTTGACCAAGGGTACTGTTAAATGGAAAAGGAAATTAGAGATAGCAAGCATAATACACTTCTCAGAAATGTTGCAATAATGCACTTCAAAATAATATTGCAACAACTATGCTGTATGATGTATCAACCAAGCATGAGATCCAAATACCCATTCAGGAAACTGATCCTGAACTCAAGTCAGGTCCCAAGCCCGGGTAAACGAGGGGTTGTGATAGGGTTGGCGAGCCAACAACTAAAACTAGGCAATCTAATGGAGAGGAAACAACAAAGAAAATCAATCTCAAGTCAGGACCCTCTATTAGCACTACCATTTTGTAATACCAAACAGACCCGCTACTTAACCCATTGTTAGCATCTCCCATATAGGAACAGGTGTGTTCATTTGGTTTTGTCACCTGACAAGGATATTGCTCGGAAAAAAAGAGCAGCTTAAATTGCTTGAAATTTATGAACAAAATCATGGATGTGTTCCACACTGGCATTCATATATATTTAGTTCAAGCACTACATTTTATATAATCTGATTTAAACAACTTTTAATGGACACTATAACACCAGTCCATCCAGATTTTAGTTAATGCTACCAGTCACAATAGCACGTACTCGATTGACAATGTAGTCCTTAGGTTAAAACAGGCCATCACATTTTTTATATTCTGATGAATCTTAAGAGGTTTAGCAAACAAGGAGACCAGTTCCTTATTACCTTAAATTTTGCAAACCCCACCAGAAACAATAACAGACTTTAGAGACAAATTTTCCTGGACGAAGTATTCCAGACACCAGTGCTTGCTGATAGATGCCAAAGTTGAGGGAATCAACATCAAAACCATCACATTTGTTGAATAATTGGGTACTGTTATTCTGCAACCAACTGCTGTAGTTGCTATTGCGGTGATCACTGCAATACAAGAAGCTTTTATCACATCCATCCTTGCTGTAACAGTTCATACGCCAGCAGTCATCTTCACGTTCTATCGTCAAAAAGTACCACAAAGTACCAACATTCTGCAGCATAAATCATGGGAAACTTTATTATCTATGGAAAGTTACTGAGATCTTAGTGAACAACGTTGGGAACGATTCTTCCTTGATAATATCGTGCATACACCAATAACAGAAGGGAAGAAATTAAAAAAAAGGAAAGCAGGCTTAAGAAAGGTAAATAATTTAACAATAATACCATTAGATGAGGAAATTGACGATGCATGCAACATATTGTATACAAGATTCAGGTGCCAACAACATTTCATTCACAAATGTTCAGTTATATTCTGTTTATCTCCCCTTCGGTCCAAATATATCAGCAGTCCACACTATCAAACCAATATACATCCTTCAACACTTTTGATGCAATTTTTCATACTATAATTTCCCCTTATTAATTCCACAAGTTTATCATTTCAATGACATCCATCCACTCCAATTAAATGCTCAGAAGTCATTGATCAGGGGTAAAAACTATCATTTGGACACACATATCCTTAATACTTGAGCACAAGTCCAAAATTACCAACATTTTGGATTGGTTGGAGTATCTGACTGCCAGCTGGAGAATAATTTCTACTAGACTGTAAAGAACATTTTTAGCATTTTTATTGTCAGACAACGATGACGTGATGCGCTATCTAGAAAGTGGAAGAGCGTCAGATCAGATGAAATCGCACAACTAACGGGGAACTTGAATCTACTCAATTACTGTTTATGCTCTGGTTGAGTTAAAGACACGGAGACAATAACGCTGGTGTGATAACTGATAATACACAGCACAGGAAGCACTTACATGACCAGCCATCATAAACCATAGAAGATAGTAAGCAGCACCAGCCCAAGCAGTTTCAATAAAAACACCAGCTGTCCTTTTCAAATCTGTGGTCACAGGGATTATCCGTAGCAACCTTGGAATATACTGAATTAAGACAACCCAAAACAATGCATTTATTGTGGATAGTACGTCCGCTCCATTTGAATTGTTGAGATATCTCCAAACAACAATCTATCCGCAATAGCCAGGTAATACAAGTCAAGTTAATATCAATAAATGCTTAAAACCACGCACACTATGAACAGAAAATGCTTGATGAAACAACGAAGTGCGCATAATTAGGTTCATAAGGTAACGAGTATATTTTCAACAGAAGATCATAAATCAAGAGTGATGCACGGGAATGCACCATTCTTTGTTGTGGAAAGAAAAAAAATACTTGAGCAATGAAGAATTCGATTCTATTGACTAGTTAAATATGAATTTGGTGCCAAAATGATGGTGATTACATTATGGCGATTTTTTTTTTGGGGGGGGGGGGGGGGGGGGTGTAAACAGAAACAGTGTGATAAATGATAATAGTGGTGGACTGTACTAATAATTTTGATGCCACTTTTAGTAGATTGTGGTACTTCCTGTATGCAGAATAGATAAAAGTTGTTTCGTCAGGATTTGAACCTTCCTAGCTAAGAAAATGCAGGTTAGAATTGGTGTACAATCCAGAGCCTTTTCTCCAACAACAAAGCCAACTCTTTCAAATCGTTCTAAGGGGAAAAAATGTTTGGGTTTAGTGAAGAGGGTTAGTAGCACAATCAATAACTGCCAGCCTTTTCTTCTAGGGACGTTCTTTGAAAAAAAATAAACTTTTTCTTCTAGGGCGACTTAATGAACTGGGACTTACAAATGCAAACACACCAATATATGTTCACACACTGGTTGAACAAATAAAAGCAGATTCCTTGACACAAAGAATGAAGGGAATTACCTGTGGAAGTGGTAGCAATGCAAAGAAGTCCATTGCAAAGTAACTCTTAACGTACCGGGTGGCAATCAGCATTGGATCAATCACAAGCTCACCAGTCCCAAACACTCGTGAAGATGGAGCAACATAAGCAGTGCGGAATTGGAGAAACATCCGTATTAGGTAGCTAAAATCAAGAACGGTCCGTGCTATTGTTGATGGCACTGCCAATGTTTTATCTATACCAATGCAGTTTGAATCTTTGATGACGGGTAGCAAGAGGAACAGCGGATCCACTGCAAATGCAAAAATACAAGACACGAAGAAAACCCTATTAATTCGAAGAAGAAGTTTGTCCTGGGGATCAAAAATAGTCTTCTTCAACGATTTCAGGTCTTCCGCAAAAGCTGTCTTAGGAGCACCGGAGGTAAGAGATTGTCTAAGTGATTTGAGTCGACCAGACCCCTTTCGGACTCCAGACAAGAAAGATCTTAGCGCACTAAATGAACCATAACCAAACCCAGGCATGCTGAACCTCGAGACACTCCTGCCTTCCAATTCAGAAGGTACAGATGATCTAGGGCTTGACTCATCCAGCCTACAAAAAGATATAATTCAAATTACTCCTAAAGTCAGACGAAAAGAACATAAAATCATATGCACGTAAAGAAGTTTCATGCATATAATACAGAAGAAAGAAATAAGATACTCTTTCTCTTTGCTTTATTAGAACACACAAGTACTGACCATGAAGCAGCTATTGCAGGTCAAACCAAATTTATTAGCGGATAAGAGCCAACGGCCTGTCCAAAGTAAGAAAAACTGGTACGAAGATGTCAAGGCTCCAGATTTTTACGATACCATAAAATTAACAGAGTGGGCAAAGTTGGTGCTTGTTGATGGTGAATTATTAAATTCCTTCCTACCACTTTTGCTTAAATGCTTGCACAATAGAGGGGAAACTATAGGAAAAACAGCTGGTAAATATGGTTGCATACATGAATTGTCCAAAGAGTTCGAGCGCACTATAGATGCGTGCTTCAAATAAATAAACTGACCTCATAAACTTCTCTCTGTGCCCATCCATGTATTGAGCTTTCTGAGCACAATCAAACATTTTTGCACAAGTACCAGTACAAGGGGAAAAAAAGCTGTGAAACATGCAAAAAATACATCAATGAAACAATTGGTAGTGACATTTATGCATAAAAGATAATAAACACAACATAGACTATATGGGAAATAACTCAAAGAAACCGAGAAAGTAATGATAGCACACTGGACGGGTCACAGCACAACTTGTAGAAATCAGCTATAAAATTATGTGATGGTTTGATTCTACATTTCTAAGTCCTCACGAGTTGAAAATATAGGGTCTCTTCTATAAGCCATAACTATGACATTTTTGTACTTCTATTCAGCTTATGAGTTGGAGTTGATAATTCAGGAATATATGATAGAGTAATATCCTATGCCAATTTCCAGCAATGACATTTGTATACGTCAATTCAGCTTCGGAGTTGAAGTAGATGATTCAGGAATATGTGATAGTATTCTATGCCAATTTCAAGCATTTGTAGATTGGTAAACAAGACAAAGCAGGTGCTTCTACTTCAGAGCATATTTTAGCATTAAAAGTCAGAGCTGTCTGTAGGAAATCAAAATACAGAAGATTAGATACACTTGAAGCATCAATTTGCTAAGAGTAAATTTCTGACATAAAGATATTCTACTCGCACCACCATGACTCACCCAAAACACCTGATATACATACACAGTTTGATGATATCCTACAAGGTTCACCAGATTACATTTCCATCCTAATTACAGGCCCAAAGCCAAGTATTCAAGAACTAAATAAGATATTCGGGAAGACCAGATAAGTGAAGTAGGGTACCTCTCACATAGGAGGTGCAGAGCTAATGGCAAGGGGTGTAGTTTATCCTCTGCAGCCTCAAGGAGGGTGAAACTGCCAGTGAGATCGCTATTCCAGGAATCTGTATTCGGCCCACTCTAATTTCATGTCCTCAGAGGCGAGCCACTATGCACGCCCTGAAATGCCCTGTTCCAATTGATCAACAACCCGGAGCTAATCAATACACATAAAAGCATAGACAGACAGAAATGGCAAGCGTGTTCATCCAGAAAACTAGCCAGTTTAGGAAACACTGCTATTCATGCATAACAACCTAAAAATAGAACTCCAGAGCAGCCCTCTACCGTAAGAGATAGAAATGCTGAGGTCTAAGGATAAGCTCGGCACGAGCACTCGTCACCGTTCCAGTTTAACAATTAGGGGTGCCACCATGCGAGTAGACCACACAGGGCTGGGGCCTCCCGTTCCCCTCCCTCAGAGTTAGGAGCCGAACTGCCGAACTCGTAAGCAGGCTGATCCAGATCTACTCGCACAGGGAGCGGAGCAGCAGGCACGGACTGCAGCTCTTCCAGAATCGAGCGGACGGTTTCGTGATGAACTACGCGCTGCGAAAAGGATTCGAAGCCCTCTGAGAAATGGAGACGCGGCTGGGTGGTTACCTGGGCGGCGTGGAGCGGCGGCGGCAGCGGGTGGATTCAAGCTTCCCGAGGTCGCGAGCGAAGCGCCGGTGGGTAAGTTTGGGTACCGGCCGCCCGCGAGCGAGCGAGACGGGGAAAGCACGCGCACGGGGGGAAGAGGGCGAGGCGAGAGGCAGTCAACGAGGAGAGGAGGCCGCCTCTCTCCTCCTTCGGTTGCTCCGACCGCTCGAGTCTCGACGGGCGGACCGCGGACAAGAGGCGCAACCGCGAATTGACCGCGGCCGCTTGGCGGCTGGCTGCGCGCGTCAAGGGGTGGGCCGGAAGGGCCCCGGAGGCCGTGCTGCGGCGGCAACGGTTTCGGGAATCTGGACTTTCTTCTGCCTCGCAGCTTTTCCTGGGGATGGCCCAATCTTCCCCTTCTATCGTCAGAACATCAGAATTCAGGTGCTCAAAAAAAAAAATGTTCCTCAAAAAAAAAATCAGAGTTCAGACGTCAAACTAGCTTCATCATATTGCTGATTCCAAAAAAAAAAAAAAGGCTTCATCAAATTGCAGCTGTTCGTGGCCACACACACTGTTATACGCGCATAGGCAAAATGGAAAAAATAAAGAGCTTGCGAGCAACAGATCTGTCACATGTTTGCTTCATCATATACTAAGAACGTACTGCTAAGAAAAATACTAAGACTGACTCCAACAAAGGTAGCTACTTTTGAGAGGCAAACTTACCTTTGCATCACGTGAACAGTGCTTTGCCATGCGTTCGATTAGCAGCGTCTCCAACAGATAGACTGCATTCACAACGCCGCCGCGAGCCCCGCGCGACGCGCCGCGCGAGCCTCCCGCGCCCGCCGCCGCGAGCCCTGCGCCCCCCGCGCGCTCGCGCCCGCGAGCCCCCTGCCTACGCCCGCGCCCGCGAGCCCCGCGGGCCCGCCGCCGCCGCCGCCGCTCCTGGACCGACGCCGGCTACGAGGTCCACAAGTCGAGCGCTGCGGCACGGGGAGCGATAGCGTGGAACGGCATGAAGTGCGCGGCCGCAAACTGGGCAGCGCCAGCACCATCTGGTGCGACATCACCATGGCCGCGGCCCTGGGCGGCGGCGCGAACGGCATGGCCACCATGGCCACGAGGTGCTCCGATTCCGACCGAGATGGATGCAGAGGAGCTTGGGGAGGGGCGATTTGACCGTCACCGGCCTCAATTTCAAGTGGAGTTTGATTTGGACGGCCGCCATGGATCGGAGCTTCTTGATGATTCGGTCGCAGCTCCACCACCACCGCCACTGCCGGGGAAGAAGTCGATGGATAAGGAGGAGACCGCCCCCGACGCGGCGGCCGACGCATAGGAGGAGACTGCGTCCTCCTCCTCGTCGGCGTCCTTGAGGAGACCGCCACCGCCGCGGAGCCTGAGGAGGGCCGCGTGCTCACCGCAGTCTCCTCCGCGCCGCTGCCGCTCGCCCGACGCGCCTCCTCGCTGCCCGCCGCTTCCGCCCAGTCCCGCGTCGATGGATGCATTTGAGGAGAGAGAGAGTGCATTTTTGCATCTTCTCTCTCCTAGATGCTAAAATTGCATGGCATGTTGCCTCATCTGTTGGAGAAGAAATTTTTGATGCACAGTAGAGATGGTGATGTATGTTTAAGTTTGCCTACCCTTGTTGAAGTCAGCCTAAGAACCTCTTGGTGGCCATGTTACAAGACCTAATCTTTATTTACAGTGTGCATGTCCCAAAAATATGTGATGCTGTTCACGCTACACTCTTGTCAAAGATTAGCAAGATATTAAGTATATGACATGCGGGGTATAGATAGCAAAATGTAGAAGCTGTAATTGTGGCATCAAACTAAATGCACGTCTATGAATTTGTGACATATGATGGTGTGACAAAACGCTGCATGGTACCAATTGCCTCATTATTTTTGGCACGTTCGCCCAAGGTTAGTCGTCCAAATTCTATACATCACACTTTGACACCATCATGGGAATTTCGACACGCTTTTTTAGTCGCCAATGGCATGTACAATGCATGGAGAAGTGTTTAAGGCAAAAAACAAAAAAAAAGATTAAGCACCTCTACAAAAATTCTTGACTGGTACAATGCAAAAAGGTGTTTAAATTAGTCTAACCATATCGCTAGGAGATTTGCTAGTTCTCATGTGACTGAAATTTCGTTTCTCTCTTAGTCACATTTTCGAAACAATGAAAACACACTGCTGGAACAAACGAACTACACTATTGGAACAATTAGTTCTTAGGTGGAACAATTTTGTTTTCAAAAAACATTTTTTTACAAAAATAAATGCAAAAATTGAATGGTTGGGTCAAAATCTAATGACTGAAAAAAATGACTGCGAGATTAGCAAAATCTCAGTCACTTCAGAAGGAGATATCTATCGCTAAAACACCTTAAGCACCATGTGCTAATTTAGGGATATTTCCCTCATATAAGCACATAGGGTAAAAAAATGAACCAGTTTTTTTTGCTTAAGCATCACATAAGCATCTCCATTGTACATGCTATGCTCTGACACGGCCAAGACAAGAAAAAGAACCTTGTTTTTTTTTTTTTTGCGAGGGATAGATAAATCTTGTCGCAACTATGGCTATGAAGAAGTAGACGCCTGCATTGGTCAAACCTGACTAACTTGGACATGGCAAACTGTGATAACCAAGCAGGACTGTTTCAAAGAAGATTATCCCAGCCGTCTGCTAGATAAAATACTTATGACAACGTCCGCCGGTCGGGCAGCGCATGAAGCTCATGTTCAATCTTTCCCATTCTCAGTTCTAGTTCTTGGAAAAAATATGTCGGACACGTCCAAACTTTGGAGTACGCACACGCACCCGCATCGTCTTCATGCTGATTGGCTGCAGCTTCTTGCCAGCCACACACGTTGTTCACCAATCTTTTTCGGGCGCTCCACTTTGTCTGCTACCGGCATCGTACGTCGTGATCACTCATCACCAGCATTTGTTTACCGGCGCATCTCAATCATGTCCCATGTATTTACAAGCACACCTGCGACGATCGAAGCAGCAGAGGAACACAGAGCGACGGCATGGCGGACAGCAGCGCGCTCCCCGTGGTGGACCTGGCACCTTTCTTCACGGGGGACGACGAGGGCGGCGTCGCCCGCGCCACCAAGGCCGTGCGCGAGGCTTGCCAGACGCACGGCTTTTTCCGCGCTGTCAACCACGGCGTTCCGCCCGAGCTGATGTCGCGCGCGCTCGAGCTTTCGGCGGCGTTCTTCGCGCTGCCGGACGAGGAGAAGGAGAAAGCCCGGCCGGCCGAAGGGTCCGTTTCGCTGCTCCCGGCGGGCTACGCGCGGCAGCCGGCGCACTCAGCTGACAAGAACGAGTACGTGCTGGTAAATCCCAAGCTCGGGTTCAACGTGTACCCTGCAGAGCCAGCCGAGTTCAGGTCAGTTCGGTGCAATTTTCTGTTGAGATCTGATTGAGATCACATCAGATCAGAGTATTGTTCAGCTTAGGATTACTATTTACATCATCACACAATTTCAGAGAGGCAGCGGACGAGTGCTTCGCCAGGTTGACCCAGCTGGGGCTGCTCATCCAGGAGATCCTGAACGAGTGCATGGGCCTTCCTCCGGGCTTCCTCAAGAGCTACAACAGCGACCGCGGCTTCGACTTCATGGTGGCGCTGCGCTACTTCCCGGCGACGGAGGAAGAGAACAACAACGGGCTCAGCGAGCACGAGGACGGCAACTGCATCACCTTCGTCTTCCAGGACGGGGTCGGGGGGCTCGAGGTCCTCAAGGACGGCGACTGGGTCCCGGCGGAGCCCGTCGACGGAAGCATCATCGTCAACCTCGGCGATGTCATACAGGTGCAAGATCGAACAAACAAACTACATGCACGGGCACGGATACGCTTGCCTTTTACTATGCAGGATCTTGTTTGTTTTGACTCGATTCGGTGGTGCTGACCGAGCAGGTGCTGAGCAACAAGAAGTTGAAGAGCGCAACGCATCGGGTGGTGAGGAAGCCGGCGGCGCACAGGCACTCGTTCGCGTTCTTCTTCACCACCCACGGCGACAAGTGGGTCGAGCCGCTGCCGGAGTTCACGGACAAGATCGGCGAGGCGCCGCGCTACAGGGGGTTCTTCTACAAGGATTACCAGCAGCTGCGGATGAGGAACAAGACCCATCCGCCGTCCAGGCCGGAAGATGTCATCCACATCACCCACTATGAGATCTAGCCAGCTCCGGAAACTGGCATCGATGCCCTGAAATAATGAATGGTACAACTTGCAGTGTGAGTGGTTATATATTGGCCTGTGATATGGAGGCAGAAAATTGCAATATAATCTATCCAACCCGTATAAACAGTATAACTAGCAAGATGGCCCGCGCATATTGCGCGGCTAGACTTTTTATTTTAGTTCATGGTTTATCAAAAAGTTATCAGTTTACATAATTTGTGTATTTTTGTGATAACACTATTTAATTTATTTTGGAGTTATTTATTTATTTTCTAAGAACTCTAAACATTCTATCTTTTTCATAAACCCCTCAAACTGAAAAAGTATACTATTATTTACTCTACAATATATTTCATAGTATGCAGGATATCGGGCCGAACATTTGTTTTCTTTTGGTATTTTATAAGGTTTTCATGGCATAACTGTATAAAATTATTAATTTTATAAATAGAATATTATCATAAATGAACATATATTTGAGATTGGTATAAGACAATATTTTGATTGGAGAGGGAGTATATCTAAGACTTCATACATGCAAAAATCATTAGTTTGATACTCCTGTGGATATGTCTTAATGAGCTACATATTGTTTACACCTTATTTGACTAATTGGGTCAACGCCAGGAACCCAGGAGAGAGATGAAAGGGATATGTCATAGTTATTTTGTTTTTAAGAATTTTGTTTTAGCAAAAGAATCTGAAATGACAACATGAAGACACTTCATATGTTCAAAAACACAATGCTTTGCGCTGAGCAAACTTCTACAAATTATCATCGCCTTTCCAATCTCAGCAAAAATTCCCTTAAAAACACCTTCTAATATAGCACATCCCATATCATTATAATTGTTTTTTTCCAGGCTTATATTATAAACCATAAGGATATGCTAATTTGTTAGAACCACTAAGCGTTTGAGAACCAAGAGATTAGTTAGCCTGTTTATATCCAATCAGTTTAAAGGATGACCAGGTAACAACTGACTGTGTTCACCAACAGTGAAGCTGGCTTCTTCTCTACGCATGAAAATGATGTTCTTTTTAAACTCAGGTTTCGATGCTTCAAAATCAAATCATGGCCATGCAACAATGTTATAGTACTATTTCGGCATGTGTTCTTTTTTACTCGCCTCTCCATATGCCAATTTAATTATCTTGTCTAGAGCTCAAACAACTATGATACGGAAAAAAGCACATACTTTACTGCGCATGTTTTTCTTGACTGCTCGCCATGTCCTCCTAATATTGATGGCGCGCTCATCGACCACACTTGGTATTTGTTGTTGTCCCCCTGCACTGTGTCATCGACGTCGTGCCCGCCTCCACCTCTGAACAGAAGACGCCTATGTCGCCTCTCGGGCTATCGCACAAAAAGCATCAGTAGCATCCTAGTCACAATCATGTTCATTCTCCATGAATAACGTGATCTGCATCATGCAGTGCACCTGACAGTCGAGCATGCTTCCTTCGAGATGTATTAGTGTCCCAAACTATGAAACTTATGTTCGAAAAAATCATCTTAATTAGGTCGTCGCTTTTAACAGGGAGATCCATCAGGCCTTCGTTGTGCTTCCCGCAAAACTGTCAAACTGAAACCTGATGATTCAGTTTGCACTCATCAAAATCTGATGCTATTGAACTGATGACTCTGCTCCAGTCGTCAACGTTGATACGTCAATATTATTTGAGATTTGGCAGGCCTTGTGTGCATCCATAAGCAGCATGCAAGAATCCAAGGGATCCAAAACTTTGAAAAGAAAAAAAAAAAGATAAATATCACACGTTCACGTGTTGTACTCTGCAAGCGCGTCGACGTATTTTGATCAGCTCTAATCGGCCTTCAGCACCCTTCGATTTGCCAACTCCGCCTGTCAGGCAACATGATTGGTGTTGTTGCTGCTTGAAGCCAATGCCTGTGCTGCCCAATCAACGGCCCGTTGGGAACGCAGTTGACGCCTGTACTTGAAACCTTTGACGACAGAGATCAGAGTGCGATTTGTCACCAGTAGCGCTCGCCATGAAGGGAGCTCAGCAATTGTGATGGATCTCTCCGGCAGAACAAATATGTGGCCGCCTTGTTCCCGTAAAATTAATCCCGATGTGTTTCTCCTCTTCGTCAAATTAAATCTTATATGTATGGAAATATGTGTGCACCAATCTAGCAATTAAGAGTCCTACCCTTCTTACCGAAATTCTGTTTGGTACTCTATCAACTGATGAATCTTCACGTTATAATCTGGACCCACATGACCAGAGACGCAATCATATCGTGTATAGATAGGAACTTCTGCTATTTGTAGTAACACGAACAAACTCTTTAATATTGGCCTGGAAACAATCGATCGTATTTCTTTTTTGTCTTTCCCCTCGTAACAATGTGCGCCATGTTGGAGTTTGTTTTCTTTCTTTTATCTTTAAGTCCGAATTTATGTAGTATTTTATCTGGAGTTTTGCTTTAATGTTGACCATTAGATTATCATAAAATCCAACGGCTCTCGTCTTTGTTTTTTTTTCGATTAACATGGTAATTTTATGGCCTTGAGAGCGAACGTGGTGACTTCTTTGGACCTTCAAATACTAAGATAATATAATAGAAGATCACCGAGAATTCTTTCCATGTAGGCATCCTCTTTCATTTGCATCAGACGTTGCGCCATATCCAACGATCTGTGTCGTCTTGCTGACCCTAGCAACGGTGTCCTGGGCTATCATCCAGCCGTGCCCACCGCATGATCGTCTCATTCGGCGCACGCTTCCAATGACTGCGAGTCAAAAAAACCAAAGAAAACGAGCTGTAGGACCGCATAGTGGCAATAAAGAGAAGCCTTCCTCACAAGCCTCAATTTAAAAAGCAACAAGTTGAGACTTGATTGTCCCAAAATAGCAATGGGCTCTCCTAGTTCTACCACTGTGTCTAGCGACATCCCAATCGTGTCTTCCTCACAGCAATAGCGCGGCGATCGACATGGCGGCCAGCAGCGCGCTCCTCGTGGTGGACCTGGCTCCTTTCTTCGCAGGGAACGACAAGGGCGGCGTCGCCCGCGCCACCGAGGCCGTGCGCGAGGCGCGCCGAACGCACGGGTTCTTCCGCGCCATCAACCACGGCGTGCCGGCCGAGCTCATGGCGCGCGCGCTCGAGCTGTCGGCCGCGTTCTTCGCGCTGCCGGACGAGGAGAAGGCCAAGGTCCGGCCGGCCCAGGGGTTTGCGACGCCGCTCCCCGCAGGCTACGGGCGGCAACCGGCGCACTCGGCGGACAAGAACGAGTACGTGCTGGTGTTCAATCCGAAGCTCGGGTTCAACGCGTACCCCGCTGAGCCAGCCGGATTCAGGTCGTGCAAACTTGTGTACTTATTGTGTTCATTTTCTTTTACGAAATTTCTATTGTTCTCGGGGATTCCCATGCACAACTTCGATTTTCGTAGAGGGTTTTACTTTTGGGTGTGGTCGTTTCAAATCCCATTTCCTCCGTTCGGAATGAGAGAAAAAAAGTCAATGGTAAAGGTACGATGGTTAAACCTTCCAGAATCGAGCTGGGGAGTTAGAGTTTCTTGATGTGGAATTTGTGGATTTAGAGTGGTGAGGATAAGATAAACCTTGAACAAAAGAGAATGGGGAAAATTCTGGATCGCTACACTCTGGATCCTTCTCTGTTACTCCCTTATGTTTGCTGAGTTTATTAATACAGTTTTGTCGCTATATTATAGTTTATAGTTGCAAACATCAACACGCACCAACAGAGTTGTTCCCCGGAAGTGGCAGCTGGTTATTATTAAGTAGAGTCAGTTGCTGTTCTTGCTAGTAGCTATATATACGCACTTCTGCTCACATATTGATCTTGACATCTTCAGAGATGCAGTCGAGGAGTGCTTCGCCAAGCTCACGGATCTAGGCATTCTCGTCCAGGAGATCCTCAACGAGTGCATGGGCCTCCCGCCGGGCTTCCTTAACGACTACAACAGCGACCGCAGCTTCGACTTCATGTCGACAAAACGCTACTTCCCGGCGACGGAGGAGGGGGAGAACAACAACGGCCTCAGAGAGCACGAGGACGGCAACTGCATCACCTTCATCTTCCAGGACGGCGTTGGGGGCCTCGAGGTCCTCAAGGACGGACACTGGGTCCCGGCAGAGCCCCTCGACGGCAGCATCATCGTCAACATCGGCGACGTCATACGGGTACTGCACAGCATACTGCTCTCGATGCAATGTCAACACGTACCTGCTCTGCTTTACGATCGTGATTGGCTTTGACTCTAATGAGTGATGAGTACGATCGAAGGTGCTGAGCAACAAGAAGCTGAAGAGCGCGACGCACCGGGTGGTGAGGAACCAGCCGGTGCACAGGCACTCGTTCGCGTTCTTCTTCAGCATCCACGGCGACAAGTGGGTCGAGGCGTCGAGCCGCTACCGGAGTTCACGGACAAGATCGGCGAGGCGCCGCGCTACAAGGGGTTCTTGTACAAGGATTACCAGCAGCTGCGGATGAGGAACAAGACCCATCCACCGTCCAGGCCCGAGGATGTCATCGAGATCACCCACTATGCTATCTAACTTAAACAACAATACGGCTTCGATGCGTATAAATGTGGAAGAAGCAATGTGCATGCATCATGGCACAACTGGTACTATCAACTGTTGTTGAGCTTTGAAAAGCAATGATTAATGATTATGATCTAGCTGCGGTTGGCAGTTTAATTTTAGAGTTGGAAAACTTAATTTGTCTAGAGTTTCAGTCGTGTGAGATGTGGCTTGTTGTCCAAGGTCTCTTGTAATAAGGCAGCACATGAGCTTGCAACTTTATGGTAAAACTCTAGAACCACTTCGTTGAAGAAGGAGCTCCACCAGTCTTTGTTCAGCTCTGGGTTGCTGGCGATTTGCCTAGCACCACAGGGTAATGGAAAATTTTCCATCTAAAAAATTAATAAAATAAAACTGTTGTTGACTTGAGCTGGGTAACAGGTTATTTCAATAACAATAGGATACCTGGCTTTCACCCAGGCGACCCGGGTTCAAATCCCGGCAATGGAATTTTTTTTTGTTTGCCGTTCGGTCACCAATGATTTGTCCATCGTTTTCATCGGGAGTTTAGTTTCAAATGCTAGTCATGATAAGACCAAAGTCCACCCTCGCAAAAAAAAAAAAAAAAAAAAAAAAAGAAGAAGACCAAAGTTCCAATACTCATCTCGGGATGATTTAAAGAAAACAAGGTAATTATTTTGCTATCAACGGCACAACAGATGTGGACGGAAGATGATTGCAGTCTTGCAGAACTCACATCGCCAATCACTCACAGACACGGAACCATACGCGCTTCTAGTGTCATCTGCAACTTTGGCTGCTACACCTTTACATAACCGTAGGTTAGTCCCTCTGCCATATTGATACTTTAGCCAACATCATATAATAGCAAATGGAGGAGCACAATAATAACAACTTTTTTTGCTATGAAGGAATTTGCATGATACGAATTTGTGTACCGAACATGTTCTTCCAGATATATGAGCGTGGAGATTTTATAAGTAAACCAGTTCACGACCAAATAGTCACTTTCAGGGAGCATAACAAAAACAAAACAAATTACAGTAGGCATTCTGTCCAGCATAGGACCATCCGTCCTCGTACATGCTCATTGCTTGAGGCCACAGCGACCATTTGTCCAATCAAATTTTCAGGCAAAACATTGTGAAAAAGCCCATTAATCTTTACAGTGTAATCTCTTTAACGTCATCATTGTCATCTCGATGCATATATTTTCATCCACCACTGAAAAACTACTGAGAACTACATTACAGATTTTCTGCTAACATCATAGACAGCTGAGCTGTGTAATGAGCCAAAGAAATAGATGAATAAGGCCAAATGCCACTGATTTTTCATGTGCAAGAAAGATGACAGATGCAAAAGTAAAACGTCGCACAAAGAAACAGGTAAATGAAGGCCATGAGCCTTTCAAGCCATCTGCCTGATCTGCTGCCATAGTACCATTGGTACCATGATTCACCTTGAATGACTAGCCCCATTTGACAATAGCCGAACCCCATGTAAGTCCAGCTCCAAAACCAGATATTGCAATAATATCTCCGGTCTTTACCTTGCCGCTGCGAACAGCCTCATCCAATGCTAATGGAATGGATGCGGCACTGGTGTTGCCATAATTAGCAAGGTTTGAAATAACTTTATCAGATGGGATATCTAGCCGACTGGCAGCAGCATCGATAATCCTCTGATTAGCCTGTAGCACAGAGTATCAAATTGATCAGCAACTCCAATCATCAATAATTGGTCAAGTATTTAGTTCATCAGGATACTCACTTGATGTAGCAATAGCCAATCAATACTGGAGGCAGGTAAACGAGCCTCTTCCAGTGCCTTCTCAATGGACTGTGGCACGCAACGCACAGCAAAGCGGAAGACTTCCTTTCCGTTCATCTCAATGCATGAATAGGTTGCCTTTCTTGGCGGAAATCCAGGAACACCATTGGTCTTGGACAAGATCGACTCATCATTTAAGGTTCGAGCATTTAGGTGCCTATACAAATAAAGAGATTAAGTATGCAGGAATGTATTGAAGACGGAAAGTCAGAATCTCAACATTTCCAGAAGGAGAAACATACTTTTGTCCGTTGCCATCACTTTGAAGCGAAAAACCTAGCAAGCCATCTTCATCAGCACTGCATGCCTGCAAAGTCCTCAATTAAGAAGTTGGACAGCAAAATTTGCGGAGAGAAATTTTAGTTTGCTGTTGCAGACCACCCATACAGCTTCTTTAGTGTATTGCTCAACAGAAAGCCATCCAAAAGGGGAAAAAATAACTGGAAATATAAGAATATAAATAATGACACAGGAAATAACACATACCTGAACCAACACAGCACCAGCGGCATCACCAAAAAGGATGCATGTACCTCTGTCTGTCCAATCCACAAATTTCGAAAGAGCATCAGCACCAACTACAAGGACATTCTGCAAACCTCCACCTACAACAACAGCGTATATATAAGTCAAATGATCAACCAATAATGCTAAAGTAAAAATTTCCAAAACTTTACTAACCTTTGATATAACAGGTAGCTGTGACTAAGCCAACTATGAACCCACTGCAGGCAGCTGTAATATCAAATCCACATGCTTTTGTGCATCCCACTTCTGTCAGCACCTGTTTCAATTCATCACCCCCCCCCCCAAAAAAAAAGTTTTGAATATCATTGCGCAAAACTGAAGCATCATAACAGGATAGTCAGCTAATATGCGTATGCAATCATAGCATTATGGCGATGGTTGAGAATAGTAATGTTAGTATTACACAACAGAACTAACATAAGATTAAAGAGCTTTTATTGTCTATATCAAACTCATTCAATAGATTCAACAGGAAAATTGTGTCCACTGTCCTACCTAGGTTCTGTCCTACCTAGGTTCAGCTTGAAGTAATATACTCCTTCTGTTCGTTTTTATTTGACGTCAGCTAGCTCACCAAAATCGAATAAAAATGAATAGAGGGAGTACAGTAATAATGTAAAATAGAGACTTAATCTCAAGCAAGAGATGGCGAGTTTGTAGAAAGTTTAGTTTTTATAATACTGATAGGCAGTAAAAAATGAAGAAGAAGAAAACATGATCCACATTAGATAATGAACATAGAATACATTAGCTTATCAAATAATTAATTTTCGTTCTGAAAGATTAAGAAGAATTCAAAAGGTTATAGATATTATCAACAAGTGTTTTAAAGCTCCATAAATATTACACTATACCTGAGCAGCACCTCCAAACAGATCATCTGGAGTAGATGTACAAAGCAGAACTAGGTCAACATCCTCAGGTTTTACTTGAGCCATTTCAAGCGCCCTTCGTGCTGCCTGTACTGAGAGCCCCCGCAATGTTTCATCCCCTGTCACATTTGAATAGTGGGAAAAATTAAGAAATTAAGGGTACCTTCAAAACTAAATAGTGGTTCCACCTAAAACTGTGACAATAAGGTATTATTGCCTGCTTACTCAGGCACGAACACCAGTTGCTATTAACACTTGGGAATAGAATGGATATATTCTATAGCCAGCCATAGAATAACTTGTTCGATGGCACTTATGTATCGTAATTTAGAACATCGTGTATCCTGTATACTGATTTACGACATTTTTCTACGTGATTTACTACACTTTGACCATGATTTTTCTTTCAAAACATGTGTGAACGCTGATGTCGTAAATTCGTTTGAATTTATCGTAAATCTGTGATAAAATTATCGTAAAACTGAAGTGGCTACAGAATAAGCTATTCAAATTTCCCAATAATGTTGTCTTGATACTTATCTTTAAATGGGAACCAAAAAAACGTGTTTCGAATGAAACACTGTTTGTCTATAAGAACTGTCAACATAGAATCAATATGGTGGTGACTTCTCTTACAACCATCAATAGAGATGTGATGCACAGTTAACACCCAGATTTTAGTCTAGAAATATAAACAATGCCATACAAGTTTAGTCTAGAAGACACATCTGCCCCTAATCAAGCTACTTTAAGAATTGAAAAGAGAATAAAATCATAATTACCTGAAAGAACTCTCCTGTTCCGAATCCCTGTTCGAGCAGCTATCCAATCATCTGATGTTTCAACTATTTTCGAAAGGTCATCATTTGAAACACTGAGTGTTGGGATGGCAGATCCACATCCAACGAGCTTAGAGCCCATACCGACCACTCTGCAATTTTCATTAATGTAAAGAAAGCTCAGGCCACAGCTGTATGCTCTAGGCTCCTTAACAGAACACACAAATATATGACTTATCCTAGCAAGACAGTTGGGCCTAGACAAGCATTGTCGTACAGTTGCAGCTACAAAAAATGGCAACATTCACAATCACATTTATGAGCAAGCTGAGTAGATGCAGATCCCCGTCAGTGATCAGAGAAACCACGCCCTAGTGCCCTACAGTCTACTCTGCTCTATACATCAGGGTGGCCTATTACAGTTGCCAAGTAATACAATCAACTCACGGAAACTATTACTACAGCATAGCAGCGGAGCATGGAAGCATTGAGCCTCCAGAAAGGTTATGGCAAGATGGAACTACTGATTTCGATCATATGTAACCCGAATACAGAAAAGCAGGCCTCAAAGCTACCTTTTGCAGTTCTGGTCAACTCCCCCAGGTAAAATGGCAAACCAAAAATACGATCAACTGAAATCTCACCATTCCCACAAATATAGCGAAAATTGAAGTTCACTGCATTTGAGCCTTCGTACACGAACGCCACAAAAATCAGAGTATCCTACCTTCCGCACGAACAATCGAATCTCAACACCAATCATTACACCTAAGAGGTCCATAAGTGGATAGGGGCACCGGAGTTACCTGGGTAGGCGGGGCTTGGATGCCGCTGCCGATACCTCGCCGTCGTCCACAGTGGACGCGCAGCACCGGAGCTGCGGCGGCGGCGTCGCCACCGGCGGCGCGAATCGGAGGAAGCTGGGCCGGGGGCCGCTGCGCGTGCGGGGGCATAGGGCGGCCGCCCGCGGCGGCGCAAGGCCGGATGCGGCGACCATGGCGCGGGCAGCCGGAGATCTCGCGGCCGCGCGACAGAGAGATGCGGCCGCGGCGGAGTGAGTCACGAGTCACTTGTGCGGGAGCAGCGGGAGGCGGAGTAGTAGTGGCGGCGAGCGGGGCATGCGAGGAGGGGGGAGGGTGAGATATAAGGTGCGGCGGCGATGGGAACGGTGGGCGGCGGTGATGGTTGCGAGGGACTGTGGGAGGGAGTGGGCGAGCTTCGAAAGCTCCGCCCCGATATGAGACGGAGGTTTTTTAAGCGGAGAGCGATGTGGCTCAAGCCTTCATTGGCGTTTTGCCCTCTCCTGGCTGACACGCCAAATCTGCGGGTGGAACGCCCTATGCTTGTTTGCCATCCACGGCCGTTCCACTGTTTGAATTGGGATTATTGTTTTTAAACCCACAAAATGGTGAAAACACCATGTTGGAATGGATTTCATCTGTATGATGATTGATGGATGGATAATATTACGATAAAAATGCTTAAAAAATTAGGAACAAAATTAAAGTGTCATTCAAGTCTGATTATTGATTGCACACAACATCAAAAAGTCAATTGATATTGTATACAAAATTAATGACGTTTAAGTCTAATTACTGATAGCATGCATGCTTTTGTTGTTGGGGGGGGGGGGGGGGGGTGGCTAGCCCTCTACTGGCTCCGCTAGTGCTGACAGAGGTATTTATCTATTCTGTTTTGCATAAAGTTATGATTATGTTTATATGTGTAAGATATACAAAAGATGTATGTATTGAGTCTAAGAAAAGAAAAATTAAAATCCTTTGTAGTACTGAAAGAAAAAAAATAGCAATCGTCTTAGACTCCTAGTAAAGAAAAAGAAACTTTCATAATATCAGCCTATGAGACACTACAAAATCATGCAAACAATGAGCAAGTTTATTAAAATCACAGGTATTTGTGAGAATTTATTAGCAAACTTCAACTCATTTTGTCTTTTTTTGAAAATAAATATATTTAACATAATCTGTATATTATAATTTTTGTCTGTCATGTTTGACATTCAACTTGATTAATTCAAAGTCAACAGTTATTCGTACACATAATGTTCAAAACTTTCGCAATGCATCTCACCTATTTATATGCGAGAGCAAGGACCACGGCCATGGTTCTCGAGAAAAATTGATCACAAATGCGACTCAAGCGTGCAATTATTTAATACACTGTATATGTACCAACAGATGATATTTAATATGATGCTAACACGATAGTACTAACTATTGGTACTGTTATTCTAAGTAGGTAAATAGCTTTAGTTGATCGTGTTTTCTCAAACGACGGTTTGCTTGACAAGGAAACAAACTAAATTTAACTCCTACCAATTTTTTGTAACACTCATCACTTGTATTATTATTACAACTATCAATTAAAGGTGCAAGATTTATGGCTTAGACTTATGCATGGATATACAAAAGTTTTACAAATTACAACCCAACTAGCACATCATTTCAGAAACTTCCACCAAATTACACTCGGTAGCAAGTGCAGGGTAATGCCGCCACTTTAGACTGACTCCAACAGATGCTCCATATCCTCACTTACACCCAAAATAGGTGACAAAAGTGCTAAAACCAGCCTCCAACAGATCACCCAAACCCTCACCCCATTTTGCGCAACGAGCACGCCGTCACCCACAAATGAGGCGTCCGCGCGGCGACCCCATCTCTCGTCCGCCCTCTCCCTCCACCTTCCCTCCTCTCCCCGGCGAAACAGGCTGCCGGTGGCGCCGCGCCGCGCCCTCCCCTCCCTCCCCTCGCGACGACCAGAGGACCGAGCAGGCGACGCAGGCGACCCCCGCCGAGCTCGTCGAGGTGGCGAGCTCGCCTGCGCGGGCCACGGTGGCGCGGGCGAGGGCCACGGTGGCGCGGAAAGCCGCCGCTCAGCCGCGCCTCGCCCTCCTCTCCTCCTCCCGCTCTGCCTCGCTCTCCTCCTCGGGCGACGACGGCGAATCGAATCGGACAGCTCTGGCTGATTTATCAGTGGTCCAACAAATCGAATCGAATCGAATCAGGGAAGCGCGGCGGGGCCGCGGCGGCGCGGCGGGACGACGGCGACGGAGCTCGACGGCGGAGCGGGTGGTGGCCATGGCTGCGCGGCGGAGCCGGAGATGGGGAAGGGTGGGGGCCATGGCGGCGGAGCGGGTGGGGGCCATGGCGGGCGGAGCCGGAGATGGGGAAGGGCGCCGAGGGAGGGGACGCAGCGCGGCGGCGACGCGGGGACGGCGGCGCGGCGCCAAAGCCTGCTCCGGCGCGGGTGAGTCACCATTTGGGTTTGGGAATGGGCATCCTGTTGGAGATGCAAGAAATTTAGAGTCCTGTTTTCACTCTTTTCAACACCTTATTTGGGTATAGGTGTGACTGACTGTTGGAGTCAGTCTTACACACAAAAAAAGGGTAATGCCGCCAAGAATCGAACGGCCTCCTAGCATCCCTCATCCACGTGTCCTCAATCCACCCGTGGTACTCTCCCACCCCAATCCCAAATCCCTCCTTCCCCTCATCCGGCCCCAAAAACCCACGCTGCCACGCACACTGGCGTTGGCCGGAGAACCTTCCCGCCTGCCGCCGCCATGCCGCCGCCTCTCCAGGCCCATCGCCTCCTTATCTCCCACCGCCGCCTACCGACTCCCGCTCGCCGCCGTTTCACTGCCGTCTCCTCTGTCCAGTCCCCTCTCGCCAAAACATTGGCCTCGGGCCCCGCCACATCCTCCATCCTCTCCATCCGCGAATCCCTCCTCTCCGGCGAGAGGACCGCGGCGGAAATCACCGCAGAGTACCTCTCTCGCCTCCACCGCACCGAGCCGAGCGTGCGCAGCTTCATCCACGTCGCGGAGGCAGCCGCCCAGCGGGAGGCCGAGGAGCTCGACCGGAGGATTGCTTCGGAGGGGAAGGATGCTCTGGGGCCGCTGGCTGGAGTGCACGTCGGCGTGAAGGACAATCTATGCACCGCCAACATGCCCTCCACAGGCGGGTCGCGGATCCTGGAGGGGTACCAGCCAGCGTACGATGCCACCGCTGTGCGGCGGCTGCGCGAGGCCGGTGCCATTGTGGTGGGGAAGACGAACCTCGACGAGTTCGGCATGGGGAGCACAACGGAGGGCTCAGCATTTCAGGTTTGGATCAGATTCGCAAGTCATTAGACGGAGTTGAAGTTTAAGCATGTCTATTCGGGATGATTCAAGTTGAAGTATTGAAAAAAAAGTGTTAAACATGGTAAAATTATGTTTATGGTGGTCAGTAGTTGCCAGCCTGCCAATAAACCAATTGCGGCTTGTTTGTGAGGTTGCCAAACTCAGTTCATGTTCCTGGTTGGTTTCAGAATTATGTTAAGCCATTGTTAATACAAGTAGTTGGCTAGTAGTTTGGTGTCCCTTCGATGTAAGTGTGGAAACTTCCTTTTGATAGAAGCTGCATCTACAATTTTCCATGTCATACAGGCTATAGCATAACATTCATGCAGCAACATATTGATGCGGGTTGATGATATGACATATTGCTGGTGGTATGCAGGTGACAAAAAACCCATGGGATGACTCACGTGTGCCTGGGGGATCCTCTGGTGGTTCTGCTTCTGCTGTTTCTGCTAGGCAATGCGTAGTATCACTAGGAAGTGATACTGGTGGAAGTGTGAGACAACCAGCATCGTTTTGTGGTGTAGTAGGGTTGAAGCCAACCTATGGTCGGGTATCACGATTTGGCCTTATGGCCTATGCTTCATCGCTGGATGTCGTGGGATGCTTTGGTTCGTCAGTTTTCGACACTGCAACCATCTTGTCAGTTGTTGCTGGCCATGACAAAATGGATTCAACCAGTGTCTCTCAGGTAATGAAACTAAGATTTAACTTACATTTGCGTTGTCTTTTGCTTGTTTGGTTAAAGTACATTATCATGTGATTCAGCTGGGAACTACTTGCAATAATTGCAATGTGTTTATTATCTGCAGACGCTATATGCTTGGTTGATACAGTTGAAAGTTGCATGCTTAGTGCTCTTGTTGGCAGATAATTCAACCTCTTATCGTATATTGTGTTTTGATTAGTCTATCTGGGTTAGTTAAGGACTTGGACATCAGACTACATTTCCCTGTACCTGCAGCATATTTTGATATGCCATATTTGCTCATAATCTTATTATATGTGATAAGACCTAGCTGTGTTCATCATGTCCTTAATTGTTATGTCATTCTGTTTTTTCAGTTAGTAATAAAACACAATACAGGGGTGATTTTCCCTTGGTTGGATATAGGAAAATATTCCAAAACATAGTAAAAAAGATGGCGGAGGCTAGATTATCCCAATCACATTTAGTGCTGAATTATATCACTATGTAAGATTTTAACTATATGGTAGCCTTGCATTTTTGTTAACAACCTAATGACTTGATTTTAACTGCTTGAGTTCTACATGTCTGCGACTGGATCATAATCCAGTAGCAACTTGAATCTAGCAGGAAACAGAATATTAGAGCTTAGCCCATCGCCACTGAACCTCTTATCTTTTGTCACTTTTTAGGACGTTCCAGACTACGCAGAAGAGTTAGTTTCTCTTGATTCACTAGAGTCAAAACCACTAAATGGCCTGAGAATTGGGATTATTCAAGAAACTCTTGGAGAAGGTGTGGACATTGGGGTCGCATCATCAATTAAGGCTGCAGCTTCACACCTGGAACAGTTGGGATCTGTAGTGGAAGAGGTTTGTTCCTTTCTCTTTCATAAAGTAATAATAAGAAGTTACAATAGAAGTCTGAAAGAAAATGTTTGCTGAATTTTATATTTTATTGTATTTCAGGTTTCATTGCCTTCATTCTCCCTTGGCTTACCAGCATATTACATACTAGCATCATCTGAAGCGTCTTCTAATCTATCACGCTATGATGGTATTAGGTGATCTTGCTGTAACTAAACCTTGTCCTTATCTCTGTAAATTTGTGTCTCAAAAGTATTTACGTTTTGGAGTGTCATTTTCAGGTATGGAAGGCAGGTTTCAGCTGATGACTTGAATGAACTTTATGGAGAGTCCCGGGCCAATGGTCTGGGTCATGAGGTAAAATATTCCCATTTGTCAGTAGAGGAGAACCATCATATTGGGCTAATACACTCATCCGCTGTCTTTGCAAAATCTATGCATGAGGGTTCTGAAGATGTAGTCTTGTAGTATCTTAGTAAAATGACAATGACTGGACTGCTTAATAGAGCTATCACATTGTGTACACTTGTCCCTGTCATCTTAGCTCAGGTTACAGTTATGCGCCCATAAGCTTCAACTGAATGCGTTTTTGCTCAATGTTTTTACTATGCTGGATAGGTACTAAATAGAGAGTAGCATAATTTTTAGGGGTAAAAATGCAGCTGTATGCTCCACTCCACTTGCAAATGTCAGGAAGATTACTTTCTAGTTTAAACAGATTTTGCTCCTCTTTAATGTCACGAGTCTGGGGAATGTTCGTAGGGACCTGGCGACGGAAATTGTATTCAAAGGAAGTGGCTGGGCATGGCCCTTGACCTTGCCGGTGTGGACCTGCCGTGATGGCGGCGTCTCACTGTTGAGGCAGGGTTTTACAAGAAGCTAAGCCTAAACTGAACGAGAAGACAAACAACCTGCCGTCCCTCTGTTTATAATCTACAGAGCCAGCCTAACAAACTCTAGCAACTGAAAACTAAACTTAAGCAACAACCAATGCTTATCCTCAAACTGAAACTACTCGCCCAGCTTTATTTCCATCGCGCGCCAACTACTCTGTTGCTTGAACTGAAGCCGCTGACTTCTTGCGCCGAACATATTGTTTGCCCCACATGACAGTTAACCAGAGATTTGAAACTAAAAGACTGTTGTGGCATAATGAAGTATAGGCTTCACCTGTAAACTTGCGTGTGTCCATGCACAGCCATGAAGATAACTCAACAACAACATAGCCTTTTGTCCCAAGCAGGTTGGGTAGGCTAACCATGAAGATAATTCACACTCAGTAAAAAGTGCGCATGGTTTACTTGAAATTTTTTATTTCAAATGGTGAATGAATCGAAATCTTGCTTTCGTTACAGGTTACATGACTAAGCAATGTTGATAGTTCTTTCCAGGTAAAAATGAGAATTCTCATGGGAACCTATGCTCTTTCTGCCGGATACTACGATGCATACTACAAACGAGCACAACAGGTAATGGCACAGCAGTTGCATCCACTACAAATTTTGCATTTTAGCCATCTTCCTGTTAACATGCAAATTTATGGCACCAAGAAATAATTAAGTACGAGCACCATAGTAGGTGAGGACACTTGTTAAGGAAAGCTTTAAAGGTGCTTTGGAAAGATTCGATATCCTTGTTTCACCAGCTGCACCGTCAGCAGCCTACAAGATAGGTATGCTGTTATCTGCTCATGAGGATGATCCTTGGTTTCTTTAGGATTGACAACTCAAGTTTCTTTTGACAGGTGAAAAGATGAACGACCCATTGGCTATGTACGCAGGAGATATAATGACGGTATTAATTGTTAATTACTCTTTTTCTTTTTCTTTTTCTTTGTTGATGTTGGTTTCTCTGTAATCTGACAATGTTGCAAAGGACTAGTGTTTGTTGTGTGGTACAACTTATAGTTTTTGCAGTCACCAACAACTATGCTAATGTAGAATTATCTTAGGTACTATGGTCATGCCATGCGTGTTAATTCCATGATAGTAGTTTGAATGGTGCAAATGTACTGACTTATGTAGGTGAATCTTAATTTGGCCGGGCTTCCTGTGTAGGTGAATGTTAATTTGGCCGGGCTTCCTGCTTTGGTTGTGCCATGTGGATTTGTAGAAGGTGGACCTGCAGGGCTCCCAATTGGACTTCAAATGATTGGATCTCCCTTCAGTGAGGTAACACCGTGACTTGAACAGTTGTCCATTCGATTTTCTTCTATTAGAGAATCCACTAACTGCTAATTTATGCCCCACTTTTCCAGGGAAGTTTGCTAAGAAGAGGCCACATCTTTGAACAAACTCTACAGAACTTCAGTTTTGTTCCACCATTGTTGTCAGAGAGCTAGCTGCAATGTAGGCTTCTTTCTGTTATGCCTTCTCGGAGCTAGTCAACAAACAATTATGATAACAATGATCACTCTTAGTTACAGGAGCTGCGGGTTTTTAAGACCCATCTAACGATTGCTAAAAGCTTGAGATATGTTTTATGTGGTACAGAGGAATTTGCTGTGTGCGTGTAGTAATAGAATTATTTTCTCGAGTCATTGAGAATTGGGACACCCATGTGATGTTATGTACAATCTGCAAACAGCACACCACACAGCATATTACACGCAGCCAGAATTGTTTTGTCATCTTTTTATTTGCAAATTTAAAAGATATGACAGTGACGGTTTTCTTATTGTCATTATAATAGCATATTGTGTAAGTGGCAGATATTCCTGAGAGTTTAGTATTACAGCCATAATTATTTTTTCATATTTTTATTCACGTATCTAAAAAAATCATGATTGGTTTTCCTATTGTCGTTATAATAGCATAGTGTAAGAAGTGACATGTCCTGAGAGTCAGAGGGCCTCACAAATCCGTCAATGGTCACTCTAGGGGCTTGGTGGCGGCCAAAGTATGTGACGATATGACGATAAAGCTGTAGCATTCCGACATGCGGAACTTAAGAGACAGGCCTGAGAGAGTCCGAGGTCCTCACAAATCCATCAATGGTCACTCTGTGGGCTTGTTCGACGGCCGAAGTGTGACAATGCGACGATAAAGTTGTAGCATTCCGACATGCAGAACTTAAACAGGCAGCTTGCAGAAGTCCAATTTCTCAAATTCTTTACCAGTGATAACTGAACCACTATCATCAAGCAAAACATTACCACGGAAAGATAATAATTCGGTAAGAAATGAACTGATATAAGAATACATATGTCTGCAACTTCCAAGTGTAGTGAACGGCAATACGCACACACCTTTCGAATAAATACAACTAAAACGACAAGAAAGAATTGAATTTACTTTGACAGCTGCACACATCATTCCGTGCTAAGGTCCACCGGCAGTATTTGGTTCAAAAGTACAGATTATTTAGGTTCTGGATGACCAGACTCCAGATTACTCACTGGAACAAAACTTACATAACTCTATAAACAGGTACGTTCTGGAGCTCCGGCATCAACTTATTGTTTCCATCACTGCAAGGATAAGTGATCTGTTAAAAAAAAAAGGAAAGTGGAAACGAAATTGTCTAATTCCATGTGTGACGACTACATCAGTAAGCATTTGGAAAGCAAAACTGCATGAAAATTGAGCATCCAGTTCCAGCAAGTTAAGGGACCATAGGCACTTACGACCACTAGCAACTTTGGATAAGGAAATGAAAATCTAAACTAAACTGCAGTACTGCAACCATGCCAAACAACTGAAATTTCCATTTATAGCACGTTCTGTTTGTTAATCGGAGTTCCTGTGAACTACTGATTGTGGATAAAGCAGTAACAGTATGAAATAGATTATGATAGCTCTTACCCTTCAAAATCATTTGTTGCTACAGAAAATGATTCATTGCATTCAAATTAACTAAAAATATCTTATAGTCAGATATCAGATGTCCATAATGCGCACTGATACCTAGTGAATATGACTGAGCATTTGGTATGATTTGCAAAATAACAATATACCAGAGCTTCTTATAGTGAAAAGATGTGCCTAGTGAACTTTTGGTTCACAAATTAACAGGAGTCAACTTTGAAGAACTAAAGCGCTAAATTGAAGTAGCCATGAGAGTTCAAGAATCTTTTTGTGATGCTACACACGTGCTCGTAAACTAAACTTATGATGTTATCCTAAGTCACCATCTGTCACAAACTATTTGTGCATGCGGGTGCAACCTTAACACCCAACCCTGAGATTGTGTTCTTCCTCTAGCTACCTCATGTGTCCCTTGGAGCAACCAATGGTGGACAAAAATTTAACAGTTCAAGCTAATTTTGCTAGAAACATATAATTCTTTAACAAGAAACTATAATATATCTATACAAGAATCACACATATATCTACACATCAGTAGGCGTTTGAAAATAGAATGCTAGGCGATGATAAGAGGCCGGGCAGAGCAGCATTGCTTTGCCTAGCACCTCGGAGTTGCATTTAGCCGTTTTTCCTGCCTAGAATAGTTTCAGCCTTTATGTGATGAAAGTGGGACAAATTGGAGATGGTACTCATGGATATATGATGTGTCAAATTCACTGTTTCAGTACGCTTATGATTAGATGGAGCATGACCGCCTGCTTAGCAGTTTAGCACCTGGTAATTTGGACTTATGATAAATTGTTAATTTGTTTACAAAATGCGATCTGCCATGTTGTTATTGATTTTATGCTAAAGGCCATATCCTCGTTTCTGATGCATAGATCCTGTGTGGCCAAACGCAAAGTGAACCCACTAAAGAAGCTTCAGCAAATCTGAATCACCAATGGCCACAAACATTAACATTTGGAGCAAAGATTTGCTTTACCAAGTACCAACATCCTAAATCGTAAGTGTATGTTTCTATATCAATAATGTGTTTGTGCTTACGAAGTTTGTTAACATTAATCAACAGATACTTTCTGGTTCAGGTAATTTGACACAAGCAGGTATACAACGAACGTGACCAATCTGCTAGTGAATAGCATTGTTTTTCCAGCCTATCCACAAACATCATGTGAATACTTATCATAGAAAAACGAACAAACCAGTTTGTGTGTGATTAACCAGCAGCTATTTTATCGTTTAGATCAGTTATCACAGCAGGGATACTTTGACATCTTTTCCACAACTGGTAAAAGGAACTTGGGTCCATCAACGAACTAGTCTGTTCTCAAAACAGCATACTCGATTGACCCAGCTGAAGGAACTACATCAGCAATCCAGAATAACAGTAAAGGCATCCAACTGAAGGAACAATAGCAGCAATCCAGAATAACAGCACAAGGCATCAACGGAAGGAACTACAGCACCAATCCAGAATAACATCAAAAGGCATTGTTCCTACGCACCGATTGAATGATTGGATGACCAAAAGATGATCAGAAGATGATGTCGTCGTCCTTCTCCCCACCAGCAACCAGCAGATTTGCTGCAGACCCCACCGAGATGCCCCTCTTGAGCGCAAGTTCCTCGGCGAGCTGCTCCTCCGCGAACAGCTTGGCGTTGGCCGTCTGGCGCTCGATCT
Organism: Eragrostis nindensis; assembly: GCA_012490785.1. Classification (NCBI taxonomy): domain Eukaryota; kingdom Viridiplantae; phylum Streptophyta; class Magnoliopsida; order Poales; family Poaceae; genus Eragrostis; species Eragrostis nindensis. Next base: position 422,714 of record JAAXCT010000116.1, on the reverse strand, counting down.
CCCTCTTCTTGTAGCCCTGGATCTTCTTGAGCCTGAAGAAGTCCTCGCGCTCGAGCTCGTCGAGCTCCCCCTTGATGTAGCTGATGGTGTTCTCTATCCTTGGCTTGACGACGTTCTCGAGCGCGTTGACGCGGCGGTTGGTGGTCTTGATGGCCTCGTCGAGCGTGAGGAAGGAGGTCTGGAGCGAGGCGAGCTCGACGAGGACCTCGATGGCCTTGACGTGCGCGGCGCGGCAGGCGGCGACCTGCTGCCCGCCGCGCGCGAGGCCGGTGAGGCTCGGCGAGGCGTTGGACGGGCCCCCTGACGCGGCGGCGGGGTCGACGAAGTGGGTAAACTTGGGGAGCTTGACCCCGGCGACGTTCTCCTGGTGGGAGCGGACGCGGACGGAGGCGGCGCGGACGGACTGGAGGACGACGTGGCGGACGCCGTCGCCGGCGACGTACTTGGCTTCGGCGAGGGAGAAGGAGGATGCGCGCATGGTGTCGCCCATGGACTCCTTGGCGGCGACGATCTTCTTGAGGATGGCGCGGAACTGGACGGTGAGCGCGTCGGACTTCTTCTTGAGCAGCGCGTGGCCGCGGGTGGCGCCGACGAGCCGCGCCTTCATCACACCGAGCATGGTGACCGTCGGCACCACGTTCAGACGCTGGTTCTGCCCCGCCATCGCGACTCTGCCGCCTCGCCGCCGCCGGTTAGATCGGCTCGCCAACGAATCTGAGGAAGGGGAAGAGGGGGAGATCGCAGGCTGCGTGGTTGGATCGGGGACACGGCGATGTTTTGATGGGAGAGAGAAGCTGAGTTGGATCGGCGACGCTGTAGAATTTGGGGGAAAAAATTTAGTGCTGTCCCACGAGCCAACTGCCGTGCGCTGCGCAGCAGAGTCCATGGCGTGGTAGGCTTGGGCTCACAAAAAACGAACGGGGCAAACCAACGCGAAACGTGCACGTTCGTACATGGGTTGGGCCGAGAGAACAGGTCGGGCTTGTTATCGCGCGCCTTTGGGCCGTGTGTTGATTGCAGCATGAGCTCTGTTGTTGATTAGGAGGCGGTTAATTTGAGTAGTATTTTTGCCTACGGTTAATTTGAGTAGTAGCAACGGACAAAATACATGGGTTAGCTGCCGGCCATAAATACCAATCTTGCGATGAAGCCTACTACAATGGTTGATGCAATGATACCAGTATTCTGCCTTATTTCAGAGATGGTTGGTAAGCTCGAAATGGTATAACCAGGAGAAAATTTTGGCAAGCTCCAATTTATCTATCTACTCTACCTTTCGGTTAGGTACATTATTATCGTGCCTCGCTTCGCAGCACATGGTGTGCTCCGCACGCGCGTCGCCCAGGATTGCTGCCGCTGCGCTGCTTCGTACGCGCGAAGTGCACCTGGACTGGAACGGCATCGCGAACTCGCAGGCCGTTGGACTGACGCGATTGACTGTCACAGTCATCTGTTAAAGCTGCACAGGATTCCTTCTTTTGCAGTTTGGCAGCGCAAAATTTGCGACCAACTTTCACCATTGCTTCCTTTATTTTCTCCGGAAAAGGGATCTCAACTTTTGTTTCATCAGGAGCTGGCCGGCCAGCCAACCAACAACCAGCCCGCAGCCTGATCTTCTGAGGGTGTCAGTAATAGTAAGGGAGAATCCGAAGCGCAGGTTAAAGAATAGAGAGGTGTTCTTGGTGTCGTTCAGCCCTCCAAATCCATGCATCAGGGGTAGGAGTACTTCATGCTAGTGCTTCGCCGGTGACATCGAGGACGGAGACGCACGTATTTCTATGCATGCATCATATTAACATGGCACGGCGGCGAGTATGTGAAGCAAAGAGGACAAAAAGTGAGAAGGAAAAATCCTTTACCCATTCAAACTTGCTGGTCCTGCAATCCTGCTGGCGCGGTATGATCTTTCATTCTTATCAGTAAAAAAAAAAATCCTGCATAAACTAGGCAACCAGAGAAGTGCAACGGAAGTGCTTGTGAAAACAAGCTACAGTCTTCGTGAAAATCATCTCGGCACTTTTCTTTGAAAAAAAATTGTACTCTACCTGATACGCTACAAGTTACTGGGCAGTGAAAAAAAAAAGCAAGCGCATTGCAAAGGGAACCAACTTTCTGTTCAGGGGTTCTGACACAAAACTGAACAACTGGCCTCCCGATACGCTACCCCAACACGCCAATTCACCAACCACTCGTTGGCTATAAAGCCAGGCCCCGTCGCAACGGAAGGAAGCATTCGCTCGGTCGCACTTGCATTTGGTCGCCATGGCCCTCCTTTTCTCTGCTGCTGCGCTCGCCGGTGCCACGGCGACGCCACTCGCCATGGTCGCCGCCGGAGGGACGACACGCCGCAACGTCGTGTGGATGGCGGCGGGACCAGGAGGGTTTCTGCTGTCCAAGAGCAGCCGCCGGCTTGCGGTGGTGGCTGCCGCGGCCGCTGCGCCAGCGCCATCAGGCGGGAGCAACAACGACCGTGAGGTAATCCTCGCACTCTTGCCTCCTCTTCGTGTTTGTTCATCAAGTTGTTGCGGGTGTGATGAGCACGTAGAGAATGGGTAGATCGACTTTGGGGCGTATTTCCGTGGCTGCTGCTGTTTTTGAGTTCGGCCAGTTTTCGATTGGCCCTGGCCGGGTGTTATTATTAGCAACGTGTGTCGTCGTAAGCAACTTGTTCCCCAGATCCTTCCACTGTTTCGCTCCTACGGCGACAATCTCTTAGAACCCTGTTCTTCGAGTCGCTGCGCGTGTGAGATGCAACGCATGTACGCCGGGCGGCGACCATGCATGAAGGGGCAACCTTTGTGGGCGTGTGATCTTCGTGTTTTGAGAGTCCGTCCGGCCAAAGGTTTCAACCTCTCGGCATCATGTTAAGCAGGTGGTGTGACCAACGAGGCGCAGGTCGATTTGATTGGTAGCGTGTCCTGTCTTTGATAGAAGAAATTTGAGAGATCTCATAAAAAACAAGAAATTTGAGATTTTTTTTTTGAGAACAAGAAATTTGAGAATTTTGCCTGGAAATAGTTTTGGTTTCAGTTTTTGGGGTGGATTTTTTTTTTGAGGAACAGTTTTTTGGGTGGCTGGAACGGGCTGAAACATCTAGATTTATGTATTATTGGTTTGGACTCGGCTCCAGATTTCTTGGTCCAAATAGTTTTCAGCCCATGGGCTAGCAAGCACCTGCCTTGCAGAGATGGTTGGTTGATGATCTGCGTGTGTGTTTTAAGGCTACTCCCAATGTAAGTTTCATTTTCAATAAATGATGTGCCACATAAGCAAAGATGATGAGGTGGCATGAGATTTATAAAGAAAGAGAAGAAAGTGGTTTCATCTAAATGAAACTAGTGTTGCACTATTTCCAAAACTTTAAAACCCATTGAAACCACCATTGAAGCCATTGAGTTCATTTCATAAGCTCTCCATCCAATCACAATGCAAGAATTAAATACCATGACTTGTCTATGAAACAACAAAAATGAAACTTACCATTGGAGGGAGTTGTTTCTTTGATGGTTTCAAATCATTTTACATGATGTGGCATGTTGGAAACAACAAAATGAAATTGATCATTGAGACTAGCCTAAGGGCCAGACTTTGTGCGCGTGTGATCTGCGAGTTCCGTGATTTCGCTGTTTACATTGCGGTCCGTGTCGCCGCCCAATGAAAGTGCCACATTTTGCGTGTTCTGAATTGCTCCTACGACTACGTGATCTGATCTGCATGTGCAGCATTACAGTGTGCTCAGCTCCTCGTTTATTCACTTAACACTCCGTATAATGTTTTGGTGTAAAGCTGACGCCATTGTGCCGATTTTGCATTGTAGGCTGCCCTCTCAGCGTTCCGCATGGAGATGCAACTGTTCAAGCTGTCTCATAAGCCAATAGCACTGCTTGGGATTACCAGGGAGACGTTGATGGTGGTCGCTAATCTCTTCAAGGGGTGCACCCATATTATAGAGTGTATTCTCGTCAATGAGCCTGTCCTTGACGATGTACAAAAGGTGAGTGGTTAAGAGAAGAAACACAATGCAGCCCGCCATTAGATGAAGGAGCAATCACACATACAGAACTGATATTTCTCGTTACAATGTTGCTCCAGGATACCATCGTTTCTGCAGGAAAGACTTTGCTCGTCGTCGAGGGGCAGTGCAGGGAGGGCTACCTGAGGGCCGATGCAGTCGTCAATGCAATAACAGCTATGTCCGTGGTTGAGAAGACGTTCTTTGATCCTCCAAAGCACGCTGTGCCCACGGTGCCTTCCTCTGGTGATGATGTCGACAAGGAGTCGTACTTCAAGGGCCTTCTGAGCGTGTGGTCATTCTACCTGACGGACTTGCTTTGGGAGTCACAGTGGAAATATCAGTTATGAGCGCACTCTCGAAATATCAGTTATGAGCGCACACCTGAAAGACCTTAGCTATCTTCTTTTTATTTTGTTACGATCTTGCCGACTTTGCTACTTACCAGTTATTACCAGTGTTCTTGCGAGTGATTATCTACCCTTTGTTCATTTCCAATAATGATATTTTTGCTGAGTATGTAGCACCTGGTGCTTGTTAGACGCTGCACTTGCTATCGCCAAGCAGTTTCATCTAATCAAATATTTTACCAGACATTTCTGCACGTGCTAGTTCGAGGCGTTAGGGCTAAGATTAGTACGCGAATATCAATGTTGAACAATCGTTCTTCGCATACTGGAACCCGAATCCTTCACTGCAGGGAGATTGTGTGTACAATCGTGATAAGCTCCATTAACAGAATGAAACCTGGGCAGCAAAATCTCTCAGGAATTTTGCTGATGGCAAAACACTAAACATATTAAGTTGTAACAAGCAATAGCATCATACAACAAAACCTTCAAGAAAAACATAAGTAGACTGCATGTTTGAGTTTGAGCATGAATTATCATAACTACGTACTTAACACCTCATAATTGGGAAATTCTTGAACGAGAACTGTTTTTGCCACGCCACATCGGCTAATGCCAAATGCTATTCACTCTGTCACTCATTGACAGTTTCAGAATCAGAAACATCAATTATTGTTGTATACCGACAGAATGAACTCATACAGCCCATCTCATTCTACTTCATCTGAGAACAAGCCTGGTAACCTGGCATTACTACACTAGCATCAAATAGTGATGAATACCACGCATCAGGTGCATAAGAAAAATTTCTTTAATCACATATTTTAAATCAAAACAATGTTCACGTCAGCAACAAGCTCCCAGCAAAAAAGGAAAAACAAAAACAAAAACAGGGGGACTGTAACTCCAAAACCAAAATCATTTAACAACTCAAAATCCCTAAAGAAGCAACTAGACATCCCCAAAATATGCAGGTCCACATATTAATGAATCATGTAGCCCGGGCAGAAAATTAGGCAAATACTAATAACCGCAGTGGCACCAGACTACCGATAACAAGCAAAATTATTGTACTGGATCACAGGCTCTGCTTAAGCTGTAAGAAGTATTATAAAAAAGGAGTAAGGATAATCAACATTTTGGTTTTTATAGAGAAGTGTAAGTAGCTGGATAAAATGGTTGGGAATTAACCGTATTACATAAATTGATCGAGGCTTTGCTTAAGCTGCAAGAAGTATTATAAAAAAGGAGTAAGGATAATCAACATGTTGGTTTTTATAGAGAAGTGTAAGTAGCTGGATAAAATGGTTGGGAATTAACCGTGTTACATAAATTGAGGATCCTAGAGAAAATTCTTGGCCAAAGCTAAAGAAATTTATTTTATTAATAAGATACATAAAGGGTTTCAGAAACTATCGTTCTGTAATGCAGATGGGAACTGCAGAACCAACAAATATTTGCAAGATATCACTTAACAGAATTTCTTTAATCCTTGCTTGTACGGGTTCCAAATTCGGGCTCCTGACACAGTATGGCAGTATCACAAGAAAAGAAAAAGTATCACACAACCTCTTTGCTTCCCAGTTATGTGCACAAACCATCAGGTCTTCAGTCTGTACCCTGCAGTTCAATAATGATACCAGTGACAACACCAATAACGTCAATAGCACTGATGAGCTCAACATCACAAGTGTGCAACTTTCCCAAATCTAATGCTGCGATATACTCTTTCATCTGTGGAATGATCAGTGGTGATTACCTCTATTCTATCAATTTGAACTGTTGTATAACGCAACATTTGGAATCAAACTGGAAATTCATGCACCAGTCACTAGAAAAGCTCAAAAATTTCTCCAAAGCAAAAGAGCTTTGGTGAATCATCTGAGAACCTGTAAATGACTTAACATTCGGAATACATATAATCTGAAACAAATAATGCTGTCTTTTCAGATAGCTGCTGAATCTGTCCCATATAATGCTCATAAGAGTATAACAGTACTAAATAGTTCTCTATAACTAGGGTCCACATAATCGGGTTAACATACACTGTATATTATTAAACGGGACAGGAAAATACGAAATAAGTGGGCTACTGGGCATGAGAATAATTTGCAAAACATTAAGGGACTGTCAGGAATAATTCTGTATAATATCAGTAACGTTACAGATTATGATCATTTTATTTGAAAGAACAACAATAATGTACAAAGAAGAGTAAAATGAGCAGCTGCATGATTCAATTTTACTATTTAGTTACAGAAAAAAGATCGGATGAAGCATGAAACCTCCAATCCTCCATCTGCTGAATCTGGACTTGAAGTCTATTGGCTTGCAGTAATTTGGATGACTTATGGGAGCTTTCAAGGCATCTGCTTCGCAACCCTTGGGACCTCCTTTCAATTCAGAACAGCATGCCAGTCTGCTAGATTCTGTACTAATTTGTAACATGCCTGCAACCAATCAAAGCATTATGAATCCAATCCGTTTAATTGACACATAAAAGAGCTAAACCTCGATTTCTTTTGTACTCCAACTCGTAGTGCACAACAGCAATAACAGGAATCAGTAATTCAGTATAATGGAACAACGGAATATCAAGTTCTTAGACCACTATTCGTATCTCACAAAAGTTAGAAACAACTGTTTCAAATTGCAACCAAAGCTACCACAAGATCACAAAAGTTGGACACAATATGCAGGTGTTCCTTTTACCAATAAGTCTGACAAATCCATTATTGTAAGTGGTTCATTCTAGGTGTACACATGTTACTGGTCAAAATATACCTAGTGTTGTGCCCTTTGTAACGTAATGAGCATTTGACAGTACATTTGTCCAATCTTATGAATCAATGTTGATAAATTCAATATAATACAAAAAATGAGACTATGACACACATTAGAAAATCATTTTCTTATTGGTCATGGACAAGCTCGAGCGTGAGAAATAAGCACAAAAACACATAGGTCTGGGGATGCTTGCTGCTGCTAGATTCAGAATACAGCACAAGGCAATGTTGCTATGCACCCGTTGAATGATTGGATGACCATGCGAGGACAGTGTCATCTTCCTTATCACAAGCAATAAGACTGAACCAAGATTACCCTAACATCCATCAATTCCAACTTGACATTGGGCTGTCTTGTATTGCTATCCAGGACCTCTCTGCCAGATGCTAGCTGCTGCAGCAAGCCATCATGCGAGATATAGTTGTGATGTATCTCCTCATCCCACACAACATCCTTGCAAGGTATAGCATCAAACACCTCATTAACAGTGTCCATGCTCAGCTCCAGTGCAAGAGAAAGTATTATTGACATGGTTGGGAACGTCAGCAGTTGGACTTTTTTCCTCACCACAGATGTACTCTCCACCAACAGGCTAACAGCTAGCTGCCGCAGTAAGTTGTCGTGCATGTTGGAGCCTGATTGGCAGCTCTTCATTACATAGAACATCACAAGGCATTTCCTCAAACACCTCCTATGTTTCCTTCGACACAAATGGTGCCCGGAACCACAAACTCCTCAACTTGTACTACTTCATGATCTTCATGTTGCATTTTCTCAAAGACATCATACAAGGGATCTATGTCAAGGCCCATAACGAGGCGATAATTGCTGGCATGAGTTAGCTTGATGTCCGGCTTGGCGATTGGCTTTGTCTCCTTGTCAACTAATTATTATTATTAGAATTCTAGGGACAAGCCCCGGTCCATCATTGCATTGCAACTCAAGAACAAAAGCATCTTGTCAACTAATTATTCTGCAGCTGCTCTAGCAAATTGTCATGCGGCCCCACCTCTGGCAGAAACTCTCCATCCCAAATCACGTCCTTGAAAGGAGTTCCAACCAAAAACTCATATACGGCCATACGGGCATATCATCGAGCAGGTCGTGGGCACTAGCATAGGACACCTTAGCTGTCACAGAAACATCCTGATCATGGCACATTTGAGCTGATGACAATTGACGATGCTGGGCAGGAGCGATCCACCACGATCCCCTCGAGGCCGCGGCCTAGACCATCCGTCGAACAGCTGGTTGGCATGACCCTCGCTGCACTGCACGACACAACTGGTACCTCCTGTCCGGTCCCAATGTCCATGGTGGCGTTGGTGTCCCAAACGCCAAGACACTGCTGCCAAGAGGAAAAGCCACTCCTCCAACCCATCCATCCGCCGAATTTCGGGAGAGGGAGAGCCCCCGCCACCGCACGCCTCGTCTCCTCTGATTTCTTCGCCATGGCTCGCTGGTCATGCACCAACTGCTACACCACTTCCCCTGCCAACGCAGCTTGCCTCGAGAAGTGCTTCTGCTTGGTGTCAATCTCCTCTGTGTCTTCGCCCACCTGTCCTCTGAAGGAGTCGTCGCCTCGCCCAACTCGCCTCCAAGACGAACAGACAGGGATCGATGCCGAGGAACGCTAGCTCTTATAACCATCTGTCGTACCCCGTGGCCGCCGGCAGCGATAACCGGGATGACGACTCCGACGAACTCGCCTGAACCGCTCCTCCGTGGGCAAGACGACGGAGAGGGGATAAGCCCCATTTTGAAATATTTTCTTGTCTGCCTCTTCTAGCGGGTTATCGGTTTCGTTCGGCTGTGATTGGGCTCGGCGATACAGGCCCACAGGGTGGCATAATCCAGATTTCTTTTTCAGCCTCTGTACTCTTTATAAGCTAAGCTAAAAAAAGAGAAATCCCACCAAAAACTGGATCCAACAGTATATGTATCTTCCTAGCTAATCTATCCACCTAGCTATTCCGTAAGCCTTGTCTCAAAAAAAAAAAAAAAAAAAAAAAAGCTATTCCGTAAGCCTCGCTAGTCAAATATACCGAGCCCATCCTCCTCGCCATCCCGGCCCCGCCCCCTGTGCTCGCCCCCTCCGACTCCCTCCCACGCCCCCCTGCCGATGCCAACGCGCCTCCCTCAGCTCCCGCGCCGTGCCCGCCGCCGCCGAGGCCGAGCCGCGCGCGTCCGCGCCCGTCGCCGTCGTCGTCGCCGAGCCGCCGCGCCACCGAACCGCGGCGTCGCCCACGCTCCTGCCGCGCGTGGAGAGGGAGCTCGCCAGTGTCTTCGTCTCTTCTCCACAGGTCTTCAGGATGCAGGCGACCGCGACGATTCTGCTGCTGCTGCCTTTGCTGCTCGCCGCGCTCCCGGCTCCTTCGCATCGCTGTGGAGTCGACGGCCACCTCATAGCACAAGCATGCCAGATAGCACAAGCATGCACGCGTCCCTCTTACCAATCTCTCTCTGGTTTGTTTGTTCAGCTTTTCGTTTTGCATTCCGGGGCCGCGAACTTGAACCACCACCGTAAATTGTTTAGGGCAGGCTGAGCGACGTGGCAACGGCAGCGGTGAAGGACCTGCTGCCCTCGTACGCCGGTGGCAACCTAAGCAAGTAAGCAGCCTCTGCTCCTGGGCCGACGACGTCAAGTTCAGGTATCACCCGACGGACTCTGCGGCTACAGCTACGACAGTAAACAAGCAGCATGCGCATGGATGATGAAGAGTGAGATTTGGCTATTTTGTTGGAGTGTACCCATATATAGAGTGAGAATCTTGTCTAAATAAATAGCTAAATAAGAATATAGAGAGTGAGATTTAACTAGGCTCTTGGAGATGCTCTTATGGTAGCATCCATATCCATATACTATAAACAACTCACTAAAAATCATTGACTGCTACAAAAAAGCTCTCACATTGAGCCACATCACCTGTAAAACTATCATCGTTGGATCTTAGGTCCCTGTTTGATCATGTCCGCTCATTCTTCTATACAATTCATCAGTCGTCACATTAAAAGAGCGGTAAAGGTCATCATCTTAACTTGTGGATTGATTTTGTACCACTACAAGCTATATTAGCCCGTGTCACAAAATGCCAGCAATTTAATTCTCTTCCATTAGCTCTCAGCATCCCTCTCACTTACCGATGACCACCTAATAATTATGTCTTAATTATCTTGCATCTGGCCCATTTCTTAAATTTTATTACATCATGTTTCTCTTCTATAACATTACATCTTAATTTTGGTATTGGGTAATTGATAGGCCCTTGCGCATCTTAATGTTGATCCATCCATATTTAGTTTTTCATCTCCCTAAATCCTGACATATATAAGGCATGGATGTCTATTATCCGATCATAATCTTCTTCGGTACCTCCACATAGCTACATACACGCAAAGGTAATCCCTTTGGTTATCACTATATATATGACAAGCCGCCTAAAGGATAGTGATCTCTTGCTTTGATCAGTTGTCCCAGTCTGACTCCTCTTTTCCCATTTATCTAGATTTCATACTACAACTTTCACGCATTTGATGTACCACTTTGCTGTTTTTATCAACCGCTTATCACGTGAGCACCTTGTACCTTCTCACTGTCCCAGTAGTGAGACTTCCACTCCATCTCTATTATTTTTACAGTTAACTAAGCAACATTATTTATAAAATAGGAGGAAATATATATTTTTCTCACTGCTGTTTACATGACTACCACTCAGTTCTATTATCGATTTCCCCCCTGCGATGACCTTCTCAACCAAACCATTTCTTTGTCCAATCATTTTGTCCTTCTTATTAATCAAGCACTTTTGTAACAGCTTATATTGACTAAACTATGTCTCTTTGTCATGTAGTATTCAATTCCCTAATTGATTAATTTATGCTGTTACGACGAAAGAGCATGCAGTCTAGTGGTTACAAAAGCCTCATTAACACCTGAGGTCCTGGGTTTGACTCCCCGTGGTAGCAAATTTTCTAGGATATAACATCGTTGTGCATTCAGCGGGAGGTGACATGGCCGTCGACAGCGAGGAGCTAGTGGTGACTTCGTCAATCTCGAGAATTTGCCGACTCAGTTTTCGAAGATGCTCATAGGGGTAGAGTTTGCATTTGTGCGTTCATAGAGGTGAGTGTTCGTGCTTTGTGAGTGTCTGAGTTGTGTTGTATAATAAAAAAAAATTATGCTGCTTTGAACGATTAATAATTAAAAGTTCTTTGCTATACTTGGTTTCTAACAAATTCACAATCATAACAAGGGTCTGTTAAATGAACCCACATGTGTATATGTTTCTGAATAAAATAACAGTTCTAAACTGAAGCATTTGCATGTTAAGATGACGAGCAAAGATATTGTAGTCTTTGTGCATGCAATGGAATTTATTGCGTGAATTTTTACATCGTCCTTTCAATCTATACCATCACCTCTTATCTTTTCTTAATCCTGATGTTGTTTTATGTTTCCATTGCTTTGTGCAATCTGAAAATTCAGTTACCATCTCATTACATGTCCCGTAGCAACACGCAGGGAATCAGCTAGTACAAGATACAACAGGCCCATAGCACCTGAGGTCCTGGGTTCGACTCTCCGTGGGAGTGATTTTTCTAGGATTTAACGGCGTTGTGCGTTCAGCGGGAGGCGACGTGGCCGTCGACAGCGAGGCGCTAGTGGTGACTTCGTCAATCTCGAGGATTTGCCGACTCAGTCTTCGAAGATGCTCATAAGAGTAGGGTTTGCGTATGTACGTTCATAGGGGTGAGTGTGCGTGCGTTGTGAGTGTCTGAGTTGTACTGTGTAATTCGCAAAAAAAAAAAAAATACAACAGGCCCCTCCGCGAAGTCCTCGCGCTCATTGCCGACGGTGAAGAAGCTGGGCATACATAATAGGGTCATTGTATCCGAGTCATTATTATGTCAGTTGAAAAGTAATGAAAGCACCAAGTTAAAAAAAAAGGTCAGACGTTACGAGCTCGTCTTCCTGACGTATCATAAATTAACACTCCAACTATGATCTATAAGGGCTCACACGATAATAATAATAACATAGAAAGGACATAATTCTAAAACCGCCCACACCCTTCGCAGGCATCATCCATCGTAAAAGCTCGCCATGGCCGCTTTCCGGTCGCGTCCATGCGGGCTTGTCGCGGGCGCGCCCCGACTGAGCATTGCCAGCACGTCGCGTGTTCGCATCCTCGTCAGGCACGGCAACTCGCTCCTCAAGACGGCGTGGGCTGGAAGCGGGACGACGGCCGCCAACCTGCAACCCCGCTACCCGATCCGCGCTCACAATGGCGCTGCAGATTATTGGTCCATCGTCCCGGATCCAGACGACGAGAAACCCATGGTAACAAAATCCAACTTCTTTCCAGCTGAAAGCTTACTGTCTGATGCCCTAGCTAGTACATGTGTATGAGTCAATGGTCTGTGCTTTGACGATAGCCTTGCATGTCCGATGATCCCATCTGCTGCAAACTGCATAATTCGCTCCGATCTTACAGAATCTGGGATGAAGTACTCACAATCAAATATATAGTAGAACGGCGAAGCTCGGCTCTGTCTCGCCCCCCGACTGATCAATGCATCTTCTCCTGGTCACATGCTCTTGATTTCGATCGTTTGTCGAGTATAGTTGAAATCAAATTATATATGTCAGCCTGGGCTGGCAATCCAGTTTATTTACTCTCTACGTTATTGATGCATGCTTCGGAGTCAATCACGAAAGCACAGCGTATCAAAAAGTGCTACAAAACAAATAATGAACTACAAAGTCGGCATGCAGCATGAGCTCGGTGGATTCATTTCAGAGTAATATCAACTCGGTCAGCAAGGTCCTCCCAAGCTTCAGTAAATGTTTCCTTTTCGCTTCTACATAATCCACAATGGAGGCATGCGAATCAGCAAACGGTACTACAAAAAGGAAGCAAAAAATCTCTAACTTGATGTTGTGCTGAGCAGATGGTCCATCTGAACATTATTTCAACTACAAGAACTACTACTACTACTACTACTACTACTACTACTACTACTACTACTATTACTACTACTACTACTATTACTACTACTATTACTATTATTATTATTATTATTATTATTTATTATTATTATTATTATTATTATTATTATAGTGTAGATCCTCTGCGATCTTGCCAAAAATATCAACATGTGCTAATTTTCACTTCTTTGTTAGTGGCCTTCTTGTGTACAAAAATGGATCGGAAGTAATTTATCTTAATGATGTGCTCTATATTTCTTTCGAAGAAACACTATTTTGCATTTGCGTGGCTTTCTTATTTGCTGTTATTGCTTCAATTCAGACTCAGGAAGCGTTCAATAAGTTTCGCGAGGAATTAAAGAAGCACTGTGAGCTGGATAAGGTCTGTTATTCACTCATGTTTGCTTTACAAAGTTTATAACAGCCCACAGTGTACCCCTATTTTGGGGTATAATATTCTTTCATGATTTTTTTTGGACAAAAACGTGCATTTGTAACTTTTTGATAATTTGATCTATTTATCATTGACATATGTGTCAAGGAATTATCTTTTTGTTTAGTTTTCCTGATGCTTGCTTGATTATTTTTCATGGAAGGATATGCCATTTCGAGAAGACATAGAAAAAATTGATAAGTATTGGAAGGAAATAACTTCTTGGAAGACAAGCATTTTTGTAAGTATTCTTTGCCAATATATATGGTAACCGTAAGGAGAGTTATTACTTGTTAGCATCACCAACTGATGAAGATCCAAACATTTAGGACAGCCACTAAAAAATATTTTTGAGGCTTCCCTGTCCTTTGTTTATGACTGGATATATAACATCACATAGCCATAATGATTCATATGGTAAGAAAAGAATCGAGTTATTAATAGAAGGCTTTGTCCTTAAACTTGTTCAGGGATGCAATCTAGCTCTTGGACTCTTAATTTACACATTCAGATTCCTAAACTTTTTAAATGATCCAGTCACTGTCTAAATCTCCCTAACTAGCATTAACCCACCTACTTGTTGCCTTTGTGGAAGCCATGTCACTTGAATGTATAAAATAAATAAATAAAAAAGATAGACACAAGTGATGAGTTGATAATTTGGGTGACATGGATTAATTAGAGAGCTTTGGAGGATCAGGATTATTAAACCACTTCACGAATTAAGATTATGGATACACCTAGATGACACTCTCAGGTATGTTTAAGGATTGGCTATGCACTTGGCTAAGAGAATATGTTTAGTAACCAAGAACTTCTCAGTCAACATGTTGTTATTAACCAAGGTTTACCTTTTTTTTTGTGTGTGTGGGGAGTAGCACATGGAAGCCACAGCGTTGTCGTTACATCTTTGCATGATGGCAAAAATGGGTGTGAACATGGCTTCCGGCATCATGGTAACCACATTGATATTTGTTTTCTTAACTCTTCTTTCTGTCTTTTAGTATGTGGAATATTACACCAATCAACTACCTATTTCTTTTCCAAATGATTGCAGGAATGTGCGGGTTTAAGAGTTAATAAGCAGGATGAAATTTCCTTAGATACGACAAAGCAGGTTTCTTATTGTGTTTATGTGATAAGTTAATTTTTAACTGTAATGGTAACTACACTAATTTATGTTCTTTGAATTACAGACTATTGGGACGTATGTGTCAATCTTTGTTAAGCTGGTAGAGGATACATATCATAAGAGGTTTCATGTGGAATCTATGTTTTCACTTCTTGGTGCTTTTAGGGGCGTGGCTGCAATAAGCCACATCTTACTTCAGGATGCTCTAGCGAGTGTTAATTACGCTGAAGATATCACGTTGAATTACACTTTTGTCCACAATAAAGACAATGGTTGGCAGGAGTTTGAGCAGGAATTGAATGATTTGGAAGACAAATTCAGGGAAGTCTCGAAAAGTACCAAGTTATATAAGGTAGGATTAGTTTAGATCCTCCCCCCTCCCCTGGCCCTCTACGCTCAAAATCTTAATGGCGTGATGTGAGCTTTAACGCTTGGTCTTTCAGCTTTTGAGGCCTACAATGGAAGGTGCAATGATACTCACACTATTCTTTGTCTCAAAGATGGATGGTAGACTCAAAATGGCACTAGGGAAGATCCCAGGTAAACAAATTGTGTCCACCATTTGTTATTGTGATATCGTGCACCTGCCATTTAGTTGGTATATCATCTATGTTTTGGGATGGCTTTTCGCTACAAGTGCAGCATTGTGCTGATGACAAATGTTGACAGGTGATGGACCAAGGAACTTCAAGGCCTCAGAATCAGATGATGGGGAACCCGACGCGTGACTGGCACCTGAAACCACGTGTGAAGTCTGAGATGGACGCCAATTACCTACCGGAACAGTACCAGTTAGCATTTGCACCGTCTCACAGTGGCATTAGTTATGTTTTTTGCGAGCTCAGAAGGGGATTATATTAGAAAAGCACAGTACATCCCTGGAGTTTTACACAAAACACCCTGGATACACTGAAAATTACAACCACACCCCTAAGACGAGCAAATGGTTGAATCTTCTGGACGCCGGCGACGATTGCCGGAATCCCCATCGATCCACCTTCCTCCTCTGTCAACGACTCCAAACCTTGGATGAGCCGCAAGATCCAGCGCCTGGAACACCTCCAGAACGCATTTGCCATAGCTGAACGAGCATCGGCCATCGTCACCCAGAGAGAGAAAGGGGAAGAAAAGCTCACAGCCGTCGAAGTCACCGTCGACCACCGGAGCAGCAAGAGTCGAGCGTCACCGGTCAGACCAGCAACACCGACAACACGCGCATCCCCAGGGACGCACCCAGATCTTCTCCTTCCGCCCGCAAAAAGGAAAATCCTCCATGCATCGGCCACCGATGAGACGGGGAAGCCACCACGGCGACCCGAGGGAGACTCGCCAAGACGAAGAACACCCCCAGCACCTCCATGGCATCGCTCACGGAAGCAGATAACACAGAAGGAGAAGAGAAGACACTCACCGACTACAGCTCCGGGGAAGAGGAGGCTGAGACCGGGAGACAAAAGCGCCATCCACGCCGCCAAGCCGACGCCGGCGGCCGAAGGCGATATACAAGACCACGGCGACCACGTCGCGGGCCAAAGGAGCCTAGAAACTAGATTATTCCTAGGAATATTTACAACACACCGCGAGATCCGGCTTCCCCTCCCCCTCCGGCGCCGGCGAGGCAGCCGGAGGGGAGGGGGAAGCGACGGAATCGACGGCGGTTGAGGTTCGCCCAAAGTCGCCCGCTTGTTACTGTAGCAAGGGGAAGACTCGGGAAGGAAGTGGAAGTGCGGCGGATGACAGTGGCATTAGTTATGTGGGAGAGTAATTGTCAAATTTAGATCTATGCTAGTTTTGTTGATATTAATTTATCTGTTTAGAAATAGATGTGTTTTTATGCAGTCAAATTTAGATCTATGCTAGTTTTGTTGATATTGTTGCTGACGATCACCGGACAGGCACGGTATATATCGTCGAAGAATAGACCATATATACAAGATACAACGATGATGTATAGCATGAGACGAAATTCTGCCTCGCTCCAGATCATGCTCCGCTCACCGGATTTATGGCTACATCTTCCCGGCCGTTCGCGTGGTAGTGCAAAGCGCAGAATCGCTACAGATATTCTAGGCTGCACCATAAATGCTCGTTATTTGCAAGAGGGTTATGCTCGATCATGCCAACAACTTCAACAGAACAACAATTCGAACCTGATATACACGATAAAAAGGAAAAGAACAACTTAAAATCTGACACAATCTCGTAGGATTCTGTCAGGCAAAACATCAAAATAACGCAGCAAAGATAATAAGACGAGATCTCTCCATGAAAAACACACAGGAACTGATACGTTTAGCTTGAATGCATCATAACTACTTAACAACTCGCAAGTAGCAAGTTCTTGGAGGAAAACTGTTTTTGACACGCCATGTCGGCTAATGTCAAATGTTATTCACCATTTACACATTCAGGACTACGCTAGTTAATAATTGGCGAGATGATATACACACAGAATCATCTCACTCTGCTTCATCTGAGAACAACCCTGGTGACCTGGTGATTATTTCATTAGCCTCTGGTAGTGGTGAATCCTTTGCGTCAGCTGCATAAAGTATCTTCCGAATCGCTTTTGTCATCTGTTAAAAGAAAGTCCATGTATCTATTAGAACACCTAAGAAAATGAAAAACATGGATTATAACATCAAAATCATTTTACAGCTCAATATTTAACAAAGAAAAGGATTAGCTACGCTCAAATTATTTAGCCTGCATCATATGTGAACTAAAAAATCAACTTGCTTGCAAATAATCATGAGATCATGCAGCACCACCAGAAATTTCACAAAGTCCAAGTGATAGTAATATTTGGCTAATTGATCATTAGATTAGCTTGAGATATACAAGTGATCGTTAGTTTCTATTCCAGGTAAAATATTGGTCAAATAGATAAGAATTTATTCTTTAAATTGTCAAAGCAAATAAGAATCTTTTAGCTAAGAAAAAGGTTAGGAATTCAGAATTTAATCACTCTAGAATGTAGGTCAGAAGATCAAATCAGTAAGCATGTGCGATAAAAGAATCTCTGTTTTCTACTAAAAAGTCTTTTTACCGGTAGATGCTCCAGCTCGGGTCGTTGACACAGTATCTCAATATCACGCAACTTAGAAAAGTAGAAGTCTCTTTCCTTCTCTGTACTGTCCACAGAAACTTTCAGGTCTGCAATCTGCGATTCAGCAAAGATTTTAGTAAATATTAGAAGCTATGATTAATTCAGCATCAGTACTCATTTGTATGCCAGTTCCCTGACAATATAATTGCGAAATATTAATGTGGGATGATCGGAGCATAGATTAATGGGCGCATTAATCAGCGTTAAAACTGCAGTCGGCAGCCATGCTGGTCATTAGATGCCCAGGTTTCTCTAAAACAGATGGAATGCAGATAAATCGAATCAGAAACTTAAGTATACAATACATACCTTTTCAGATAGCAGTTGTATCGTTCTATGTAATGATCTTCCGCAAAAGTGTTGCATGCTTTTCCTACTCCAGGACCTATGCAATGAAATCAGCATTGTGATATTTTTTAGCGTATAACATAGAAGAAAAAAGACGTGAGATGCTTAAAAGATTCTAAGCAGACAAGGGACTGGCAGCACTAGTTGTCTACCATATTGATTTGGTTTGGTACATTGAAGGTCATGATCTTGTTTCTTTAAAGAAGTTATGTAAAAAAGGATAGTTGTGTAGCTGCAATCACATTATTTTGTTACAGAGAACCACTCCATGGATCCATGTTACCTCCATCTGCTGAATCAGGACCAGAAAGTCTGTTGGCTTGCAGTGATTTGGACTTATGGGACCCCTTTAAGCTTCGCTCTTTGCAACCCTTGGACCTCCTTTCTGATGGATTATAGTTCCTAGAGCAAGAAGACAACTTTCTTTAATTAGCAACAGTGTTTGGTACATATTACATACAACGTAATCAAGGCACATACTCGTTCATGATTCCACCATTTACAGAATCACAATATCTTTTCAACCACTGCAGAAATTCCAAGTTGTCCAATGGGCGTCCTTTAACAAGCTTGTTGACCTCAATATTCTGCAAGGAGATACCAATAACAATAAAGAACAGTTATGCTGTGCCTATAAAGGATAGCATAGCTCTGCATTTTAGAGAAAGTGCCACAAATCAGCCAACATCTCAACAACATAATTCTGTTTCTGTTGTTTTTCTGGAAAGTACATTTTATTTTGAATAAGAGTAGAAACTAAAATAATATTCCACTTTGGCATATAAAAATTCCCTATATAAAATTAAAAAGGCAACACTACAACTGATGTATGCAGTACAACCTAATCACAGTATCAAGAAAATGTACATGTATTATTGTCATCTAATAGAGCATGCTAGTCTGTCAGATTCTAAGCTACTTTTTGTCACCTAAGCACTGACAGAGATCAGCTCTGCAGTCTCTATAATTGACACAAAAAAAGAGCTAAATCTCAGTTCCCTTTTCAACTATACCTTCTTGAGGATAACAACGAACACTATTACCAAAGTACAATGGTACACACAACAAATTTTTATACCACTGTGTTTGTCCCACTGAACTTAGAAACACCTCTTCAAGATTTAAACCCAAGCTACCAAAGTATCGCAAATGTTATGCGCAGCACACAGTGGTTCTTTCCAGCAATGACAAGCACAATAGTATATCACAAACAAATCAATGGCTGAAAGTGCATTAAGCATAGGATCAAAAGGCAGCGAGCCATACCTTGCCTATGCGCAGCTTGTTGAACACATCCTGAAGAATCTTGTAGTTCTGGATCATGTCATACTCGGTCTTCGCATCAAAATTCACCTGCAAATCCACAGAAGAGACATCCATTACAATCAACCGAGCCATCCAATACAGCACTGCAAAACAGATCGGACAAGCCCAAGCACACAAGGTTGAAGCAGCCTGAAAATTAACCTTGTGCATCGGCACAACTCCAGGGTGAACCATATCCATCAGCTGGCACTGCACCGCCCCCGATGCCGCCTGCAGAAAACCGAACACAAACTAAGAATCAACGCAAAATTCCAAACGACGCCACACATCCAAGCATTTCTAAACCATCCAAGCCTATCGATCGAACAAGATACTACGACATGCGTATACGGATCAAAACCCATAATCCCTAATCCGTCAAATCGAACAGAACAGGCGGCAAAAATGAAATGGGGATGAGAGCGGGCCCGACCTCCTCGACCTTGGCGAGCGAGAGCTGGAGGGTGGCATTGATCCAGTGGAGGATCTCGCCCCTCCCCACGAAGTAGGCGCCGTCCATGATGCCGATGCTCGCCGCCATCGCCGCCGCCGTGGAGGCCTCGCCGCGCCCTCCCTCCCTGTCCTCTCGGTCGCGAGGTGCGAAACAACTTTTCGAAACGCCTCCACGCGAAACGGCACCTGGGCTGTGCGCCTGCGGTGTGCGGGTTTTGGAGTTTCGCTCGTGTCCGGTCAACTTAAGTAAAGCTCACCGCCGATTCGTTACGCCGGCCATTTGAAACGTTTTGGAGCGTAACGTTAGTTAGGGCTGTTAGGTGGAGAGGCGGTGACGGGACCACGAATTCGAAATGGCCTCCGTCTAGCGCTCGCACAAAGCGATCCGCCGTTTCTCTGACTGACAAGTTGGCCCTCTCCTGAATTAGTGGATCCCGCTCTTCTTTTTTTTTTTTGAGAACGGATCCCTCTCTTCTAGGAGCACGAGTTCTTTTGTCACCGTGGTCATGCCACTGACTGGCGGGCCCTCCTTCTGTGCGGGGCATTGATGCGAGTGGTCTCGTCGCGCCGAGCGAGCCGTTGATGGGCCTGTATTAATCCTGGTGGGCCGGCCTTCAATCAACGGATAGTATGACGAGTTATAGGACATGGGCCCCATGTTATGCAATGTGGATTAGAGGTTGGGTAATCAAGTTCTGGGCCTGTGTCTCTCTCTGTTTTTTTTATTCGTTGGTTTGATTGATCTGCAAAAAAAAATTAAAAAAATCGTGGGTTTGATTTATGAGACTCGTTCGAATGTTTCTTTCAGTGAGAAACAGCGAAGCTGTACAGAGACAAGGACGGGTTACTACTGCCCTTACTAGTATTACACGAAGGATAGGGATCAACAACAACAGTAGCACAAGCACATCGTACGCAGGCCATTCCTGCCTAGGTACGCAAATGATTAAATGAATGTTCCGACTTCGTCGGTCCTCTTTGCATGTTTCGTCTGTTTGATGCAACTTTCCCTGGACTGACCCTTCGTTGCTTTCTTGACGTCTACTGATGAGTGATCATAGCTTGTGCAGATACGCGATCAGTCTCGATTGCACCGCATAATGCTGTCTGCATACTGTTCAGTGTTTTTCTGTTACTGTACCGTTCAGTGTTTCAGGTGCGATGGTCATGGCACGCACTCCTCGCACGCAGCAGTGTGACACACGTGCAAACTATTCCATCAGTAGGCTACCCCTACTCGGACAACATGATCGGCGAGCAGTTGATCCGGTCACCTGTGGGAAAAGGCAGTGCTACTGCCACTGTGCGAGGTTTTTCCTCCGGTCTCGCCGCCGATACGTCTGCAGATAGTGCGAGCCATCCGCAATTTGCACGTCCGGAAGGGCATCTGAAAAGGCACACTCGCGCGCGGCGCTCGCCATGAGTGATTCGTGGTTCCTGAAGCTCTGATGGAGGGTCATGAACTGAATCCGAGGACGGCGAGTGTGGACAAGCACAGCGAGCTAGTGACATGTTGCGTCGCGCGGCGCCATCAATCATTCACTGATGGTTCCTATCCTCTCCGCGAAAACTGAAGCTGTACGACAAACACATGGACCCGTGCTGCGCGCCGTGCTCTGCAGTCTCCCAGCCCCAACAAATTGGACGCACGCGCTTGCCTCGCCTCAACAGTCTCGAGCACAGTGATCACCCTACATCCCCTGCACTGCTGCTACTAGTACCCTGAATAGTAATGTTTGTGGCACAGCACCAGCAACACTTGGTTCGTGTGCTGTGAACGTCGCGAGATCGATCTCTTTAACTTTTATCCTTGATCTGAGATCCTAGCTAGCGCAATTATGCTGTCCTATCTTTTTAGCCGGTAGGAGGTTAGCACTAGTGATTAGTTAACGGCGATGCTACGATTAGCTTGCGCTGGGGAAGCGTGCGCGCAGCGGTGTCACAGCTCGGAGCTTTGTTTGCTTTTCCCTAACCTTTTCTGCTTGCTAAGCAGATGCGAGAGGAGAGAACGGAGGTAGTTGGCGGATGTTGCATGGAAGCCAGGTACGTTAACGTGGGGGCAGCTTCTTAATCAACCCCCTCGGCCTCTATCCAGCGTAATCCTCGACATCGCAGGGACCAGCAATGAACATACGCCGAGTATTATACTCCGGCCATGGATCATGCCTCCCACGAACCCTAATCATCCATGGAATTACCCTAAAGCTATGCTCCAAAAGCAAGGCTGGCTCGAGGCTCAGAGGATCGGAAACGGTGGTTGTACACACCAATAAAAACGACTAAAACATTCCGCCACTTGTGCTACTCGCAGGATTACCCAACCAGCGCTGCCATGTGCGTGCTCAAGGCACTGCATATCTCAAAATGCACCGCCTTTTCCATCGTAATCCTGTTATAATATACAAGTACACATGCGTGCTGCTACATTCCAAGTAGATGCACGGGAGTGGGTTCCGAGAAGTATCCAAGCCCGACTGACGCTCGATACAGAAAACGTCCTGACGAATAGTTGCATCGCAAAGATGTAGCACGACAACTATCGCGTCACCTGCTTTTGATGGTAGCAGACAGGGTGTCGTGTGCCGTCCAGGACGCACACCCGAGTGGAGTGCCACAGCCTTTTGTTTACTCATCCACATCCTTTTATGAGCTGAAAGAAAGATTGGGGGAGAGAGAAAACGCACCAGCTTTATCAGCGTATCTGTTTTTCCCTGTAAAGCGTGGCGATGAGCAGCTCGGAAACATGGGAGCCACTGTCCAGTGCTCCCAGCAAGATGCGGCTGTGTGCCTGTGTAGAGAGTGTTAAGTAGGAGTAGTAGTTTATTGTGTGAGTTGGAAATTTTCTGAAACCATTATTTGAGGCTGCCGGCTGCTCCAATTTCTGCAATCTGGCCATACTGCCAAGTGCCAACAGAGGAAGGCGGTTGTTTACTTTCACTGGTCTCTTGCCTTCGATTAGACTGACTCCAACAAGGAGACCCAGTTTGTAGATGCAAATTGTCCTTTGCCTTCCATCTACAGTGCTTTGCAATTCCTTTCCATTCACTCTTCTCCAACAGAGCTTGCATCCCTCGCATCGCATCGCCACCACCCCGCGCGCTGCCGTGCTTCGCCTCCCGCGCGTCTTCGTCGTCGATGCGCCCGCCCCCCTCCAGAGCCCCAGCGACGCGCCGCGAGCTCCTGCTGCCGCCCCCATCCCCGCGCGCCTCAACGGCGGCTCGGCCCGCTCGCGCCGCCGCCGCAGGTCGCCGTGCGCCGCCGTCGCCGCTGCAGGTCGCCCCGCGCCGCCCCGCGCCGGAGCTCATCCCGCGTGCCCCCATGCGAAGGTCCAGCTCTCCTCTGCAGAACATGCGGCCCGGGCGTCGACGGCGTCGTAGCCGGCGGCCCACGAACATGCGGCCGCGCGCCGCCCCCGCCGCGCACCACCGGCGCGGCGCGAACAGGAAGCGCGGGCCGAGACGCCACCGCAGCCCAGTGGGTCGCGTCGCCGGGTCGAAGAGCGCGGAGACCAGCGAGGCGAGGCGAGGCATCCGGCGGCGCGGTGCGCCTTGAGCAGCGCGGCGACGGCAAGGCTGGCGGTCGATTCCCATGTCCGCCCTTTTTCTTGGTCCCTCTCGGCGGAGGCGGCGGCGCTCTCCTCCGCTTCTCGTCCATCCGCTCGAACGCGCCACCAGTCCAAGCAGTGCTCGGTGACGGCCGCGGCGGCGCATTCCTCCTCCGCTTGCCGTCCCCGCCCACGATGACGATGCCGGCGCCCTCCTCCCGCGGTGCTGCAGCTTCCGGTGGCGCTCGGATCCAGCGGGCGGCATGGTGGTGGATGAGGAGGCGAGACGTGGACGTGGTGGCGGCGGCGGCGGCCATTCCCATCGGAGGAATGGAGGAGATTGGAGCGAGGTGGTTGGCGCGCCGGGGCGGGTCCGTCGGCTCCCCTGTGGAAGGCTCCGCCGCCTCGCTCGCCGCGCCCACCTCCCGGAAGAAGCGCCCCACGTCGTCCTTGCCCTCGCTCCCCGTCGCACTGCTCTGCACCACCTCCGCCGCCACCAGCACGCTGGCTTCCTCCGGCCGACCGCTCGAACGGCATCAGGTTGAGCAGCAGCGGCGCCGTCCGAAACTCGATCCGCAAGCTGCGGGAGGCGGAGGCAATCCTCGTGCTCCAGCGGCACCAGGCCCAGCACCGACGCGATGCCTGCCGCTGTTTTGCTGCCGCCGTCGCGAGCCTCCCCATCCCGCTCGCCTGCCCCCGCCGTTCGCCCGGCTCGCCTCGAATGCATTCGAGGAGAGAGGCGATGTATCTTTACATCGCCTCTCTCCTCCGACCGCAAACTGCCTCGTCGGTTGCATACGCTGTTGGAGGAAGATTTGGCGATGCACAGTGGAGAATGAGACCCATCTTTGGGTTTGCCTACCCCTGTTGGAGTCAGTCTTAGTAGCAGTCCAAATTCACGAACAGTACACGTGTTGCATACTCTGCTGAACCCTGTAGTATCTACTCGTGGTAAGAGAGTGATGACATAGCGAGGTCAAAATATTCAGGCTGTAGTCGCAAGCAAAAGCGATCGACCTGGCGATCTCGACAGGTTACGAGCGCTGTCATCCGGAGGAAAATTGCACTAGTAGTTCGCAAAATGCTGGTATCGCCGTCAACGTTCTGATCGGCAAACCAAATCGGATGCGTGACTCGGCGGACGTCGATCCGCAGAAAGACACGCATGGGCGGTCAAAAAAGGTCTCGATCAGCAGCATCAGTCAGTGGCCTGCTGCTACCCTGCTAATTAAGTGTTGTGTCAAAATTTGCTTTCGCCCGGTTCAAAGATCCCCCATTCCGAAGGAAAGCGGCAGTTTATTTTGCCCCTTGGCTCACCTCTCTCCCTCCTTATTCTGCCGTGCTGGTAGTATTATAATCTGTGATTTCTACGGCGTCTGCTGTCTTTCAGTCAGTGTCTGTCAAAGTTTGTTCGGGTTCACATTTTGGTTGGGAATTTGGTGATTATTCTGGTCTAAAGAACAATCACGCCCACGTGGCGCCACCATTATTTTAGCTCGCGTGCAAAGTGGTGGCCGGGGAGCTTTTTTTCTCAATTCTGAGCCGCCACCATCATCAGCTCTAGTTCTGTAGGAGTAGGAGCAAGCTCACCACCTGCGCAAGCATCAGATGGGTTAATTATCAATGGAATGGCCGCCTGCCGTGAAACACCAGGGTTGCCCGCCGTGCCGTCAACAAGCATGGCCGTGTCGGCTCGGCGGTCGCGCCCTGTGCCGGGTTTCCCGTGTCGGTGTGCGCCCTGTACCACTGATCGATACAACACGATTCTGCATTCCAACTGAAGCCATACAAGCATGTTCCTTATCACAGAATAGTGTCAGTGACGGTGAGCGTGGAGGAACAAACAGCACCTGGCTGTACCATGAGAGAAATCTTGAACACCAACCAAACTAGATAATCTTCGCAAACTGTTCTCCAATTAGTTCATTCAGTAACCTAACGGCTCTTTACTACGAAGTACCATGTGAGTACGTGACGCTCCCCGGAACAGACCACGAGTCCGTCTACACACCAAAATGACCTTTGCAAACTGCTCATAAACGCTTTGCTGACACCGTGCGGCACATGCAGTAGTCGGAGGTGGGGGTCGCTTTGGTCGGCCCCTTCTTAGGAGTCCACGTCGTCGGTGTACGCCGGGCGGCGTTCTTTTGCGAGGATGCGGGGGAAGCTTCGGGTTTGCCGGAAGGAAGGAGGGTGGATTGAGCTCGGGTCTTCCGCGGCGGCGTCCGTCGTCGTTGTCGGCGAGCGAAGGTCCAAGATTTGGAGGGATTGGGGCGCCGCCCCGGTCGATGCTCTACCGGCTATGGCCTCATCTACTTCGGCCCGTTGAAGCTACTATGCGAAGGATCTCTCCAGATCTGGGGAGGTGCTGGCGTCCTCGTCGCCGGCGGCGCCTGGCGGCGCTACGGCGAGCGGCGGCGACTGGCGGTGGAAGGGAGAAACCCTAGGGACCTGTTTGTGTTTTTCTTTTTCTTCGGGGGTCTCTCTGTAAGTTGGCTGGGTCAGTTGTCTCCGTATCCTTGGCGTACGTTTCTGTTTTTGTATGCGTATTTGTACGTTCTCCTTATCCAGTAATACAGATATGTTTGATAAAAAAAAAAAAAAGTAGTCAGGGGTGTACCACGCCCGCGCGCCAACCAGCCAACCACCTCACATTCCATTCCTCTGGCTGCACGGGCACGCGGGTCGTTCGTGCCATTGCCGCTGGCGCGTCCGTCCCGCCTTGAACGGCGAGCAAAGTTATCGCTGCCCGCCTGACGCCCAAAGACTTCCGGCCGGTCGCCGAGCCGAGCTCGAGTCGAGCAGGGCGTTAACGTTCTCCTACTCTACCTGGCAGCTCAGGAGCAGCGGCTGCGTTGCCGCCCGGCCGCTAGACGCGAGCAGCGGCAGCAGCCGGCACGGGAGCGGAGGCCAAGCCGCTGCTGTGCCAGAGCTCACGCACGCACATGGGCAAGCGCCGTGAGCCTGAGCCTGAGGAATCGCAACGCAGCGCACAGGGGCGCCGGGCGCAGAGGCAGCGACCGGTGCCTGCCTGCAGCTGGTCTCAGGAATCACGACTCCTGCCTGCGCTGCGCGGCTGGTCCACCACCGTCGTCTCTCGCGTCCCCCTCTTTATTTTACTTCACTCCTCCCCATGAGCTCCTCCCCTCGGTTGCCGTCACCGCCAGTGAGGCCAAGGCGCCGCTCACTCGCCGCGCGCCGAGGTGAGTGAGGCGGGTCAACCGGCTGGCCCGGGCGACGAGGCCCGCCCGCTTGTCCGATTGTTCTTGGTGCTGTTCACCGGCGTAGGATTAGGAGTGTGACTGTTCTGTCTGTACGTCGATGACTGCTACGTTACCTGCCAAAACTTTTAATGTATTGATAGTACTCCTCCAAATCATTTGTCAAATTCTGAATATACCAAAGAGAAATGAATTTGCACTCCTGCTGTTTGCCAAATTTCAGAATCTACTAAATAAAGATAGTAGTACTACATAAATTTGTACTCCTGATTGTTTGCCAAATTTCTTAATCTATTAAACATACATAAATATATAATCCAAACTATCTGAGGGAGCAGTCAATTGAAAATATCTGCAAGATGATATCACACAATATCTATCTGTTCCTCCATTTATGCCGATGCCTCTTCGTCCTCTACTGCAACTTAATCTGCTGCATGCAAAGCACCTGCTCGAACTGTGATTGAAAGTGGTCGTACCCAGGTTAAGAAGTTGGAAATAGCGATGCTGCTTAAACAAGAGCAAGGCGGTGAAGCTAACGGCAAGTGAGCGCAGCAGCCCCCCTTGCCTCCCTGACCTCGCGCCCCACACTGCCCTGCCCTCCCTCTTTATCACTCGCCCCGACGCCGCGCTTACTTCTGGCCTGACCACCGCAGCGCGGAACACAAAAGCTCACCACCATCACCCCACAAGCCTCTCCTTCACGTCACCGAAACCGAGGCAGCACCAAGCGCGCAGCATCTCTCTCTCTGCAACCCCTCCCAGGCCCAGGAAAGCAAAAGCGGCGGCGCCTTTGCCCATCCAATGCCGCAGGTCCCCGTGGCGGCGCTGGTGCTTGCCTGAGAGTGCGAGCCGCGCGCTAGCGAGTCAGCGGGGAGCCCATTGCGATGGCGGAGTCGGCGGTGGCGGACGGGAAGGCCGAGAAGGCGGCGAACGGAGGAGGCGGTGGCGATGCGGCGGGTGACGGGAAGAAGAGGGTGGACCAGGCCGTTGCCTTCCACGAGCTGTTCTCGTTCGCCGACAAGTGGGACCTCATGCTCATGGCGGCGGGCAGCCTCGGCGCGCTCGCGCACGGCGCCGCCATGCCGCTCTTCTTCCTGCTGTTCGGGGACCTCATCAACGGCTTCGGCAAGAACCAGACCGACCTGCGCACCATGACCGACGAGGTCGCCAAGGTCCGTTCGCACCTCACTGAATCCTCCCGTTGTTGTTTGTTGCCCATGTCCCGATGAGGTTTGCCTTTCTGAGATCACCGCTTCGCGTCGCAACCCACTCGATGTTGATTTGTCCTCTTCTCTCGCAGTATGCGCTCTACTTCGTCTACCTCGGGCTGGTGGTCTGCGTCTCCTCCTACGCAGGTGAGCTTCTCCTTCCCATCCACACTCCTGCTGGTTCCGTACGATTCCCCCAACTCCTTTCTCCTGCCTTCTTCTCCGACTCGCCGAGGCTCTTTTCAAGCATAGTGAGGCGGAACAGGGGCCTATCCGCAAAATAGGATCTGGTCATGGCCGGTGGGGCATCTTGAAGACCACCCCACTCACTAACACAAGTCCCATCGCCATCACGCCAAACGGGGAAAAGTTAACAACTATAACATGTTTGTCTCCGTCTCGTATTGGCCAACCCGGGGAGCGAACTCGCCGGAGTCCATGCCGGGCCGTGGCTGCGGCGGCATCAGTACATACTGACACATTGCACACTCATCAAGTTATAATCTTCCGTTTTCGGAAACTCAAGTTGGAATCTTTCGTTTTCGGAAACTCAAGATGGAATCTTTGCACACTTGGCTAAGCTGCAATCTTTCGTTTTCCAGAGATTGCGTGCTGGATGTACACAGGAGAGCGTCAGGTGATCGCCTTCCGGAAGGCGTACCTGGATGCCGTGCTGCGGCAGGATGTCGGGTTCTTCGACACGGACGCGCGCACGGGTGACATCGTGTTCGGTGTCTCGACCGACACGCTGCTCGTGCAGGATGCCATCGGCGAGAAGGTCGGCAACTTCATACATTACCTCGCCACCTTCCTGGCAGGATTGGTCGTTGGGTTCGTCTCGGCATGGCGGCTTGCGCTGCTGAGTGTGGCTGTCATCCCCGCGATCGCCTTCGCTGGCGGCCTGTACGCGTACACGCTCACCGGGCTCACTTCCAGGAGCCGGGAGTCCTATGCCAATGCCGGCGTCGTTGCGGAGCAGGTAATACCGACTTTTGGTGTGTTCTCCGTGACCATGAGAAACTTGTCCTGGTACTGTTCTGTCCACTGTAGTTTAGTGTCGTCAGATATATTTCTCTTGGATTAGGATTAGGATTCTTGTCTGATTAATCTATGCATTTCTATCGTGCGTGCTTGGACTTGTGTCATGGAATTGCGATGGTGGGTAGGTAGTAATTTGGGGTGCTGTCTGCTTATTAGGAGCCAACAACGTTATTTTTTATGCTGCAAAAGACGACTAACCAACGCCCGATTTGTTCCTTTTCCACTTTTATTCTTTGGGAATCCTATGAGCTATTCCATAAACCCTATGGGCCAGTGCCTTGTACTAGAATTTCCATGGCTTTGTGCTTTAAAATGACTTATGTGCCATTGTGCTTAACTTTTGGATGTGAGCTCCCACTGATCCTGCAGTTATGGATTTTGTTCATGAAAATGCCTTTGTCCAGTACAGCAATTTTTACTCAATAAAATGAATCCAACAAGAAAAGGTCCTTCACTAACATTCCCCCCACCCTCCCTAGAGCAACTAGGTCTGGCAGACCTATGAGTTAGTATTAGTAGATTGTACAGAAGTTATGAATAGTATTCTGGTCTGGAATGTGGGGACTGAGTGAACCAGTTTTAGGAACATGATTTAAAGTTTTAAACAGTGAGCTGTTGGTGACATAAAGCTGATAACTGCTGTTTTACATTTCCAGTAGAAATGCCGCCTGCTCATGAAGGTTTATTAATGGCCATGTGCAAATATAGCCACCAGTTGTTTTATAATTTGTGCAGTATCATTTTTACGTACAATATGGTTATAGTTATGCCTTGCCGCTACCAGCAATCACATGTAGCACAAAATCTATTTAACGTGTATAATTAATTAATTAATTAATTCATTGTTGCAGAATTTACAAACTGTTGATTTTAGTGTTGCCTATAGTAACCAACTCACCATGATGCAATCTATGATTTAATTGCTTCGCTCTCTTACTTATATGCTGAGTGAGTCTGAATTGAATTACGCATTGTTTGACAGGCAATTGCACAAGTAAGAACAGTTTACTCCTTTGTTGGAGAGAGCAAAGCACTCAATTCCTATTCGGAAGCAATCCAAAACACACTGAAGCTTGGTTATAAAGCTGGGATGGCCAAAGGTCTTGGCATCGGTTGCACTTATGGGATAGCATGCATGTCATGGGCATTGGTATTCTGGTATGCTGGCGTGTTCATCAGGAATGGGCAGACTGATGGTGGAAAAGCTTTTACTGCAATCTTTTCTGCAATTGTCGGTGGCATGTAAGTGAGAAAGATCCCACAGTAGTTATTATTCTGCGCCATCTATTTTCCCTTGCCTGTTATGTCTCTTGTGTTTAATAACTACTTGAATTAATCTTTGCAGGAGCCTTGGCCAAGCTTTCTCAAACCTTGGAGCCTTCAGCAAAGGGAAGATTGCTGGATTCAAACTGTTGGAGGTCATCCGCCAGAAACCATCCATAGTCAATGATTATAAGGATGGAAAGTGGTTGGCTGAGGTCCATGGAAACATTGAATTCAAGGATGTTACTTTCAGTTATCCATCAAGGCCTGATGTTATGATATTTCGGGATTTCTCCCTGTTCTTCCCTGCTGGTAAAACTGTTGCAGTTGTTGGAGGCAGTGGGTCTGGAAAGAGCACTGTTGTGGCCTTAATAGAAAGGTTCTATGATCCCAATGAAGGTAAGATATGCAACTCCTCAAAGAGTTATTGATCTGCATTTATCTAAATGTACAGCTTCTATTGGACTGTTGTCTTAACTTTCCTTTGCATTGCAGGTCAGGTTCTGCTGGACAATGTTGACATAAAGACGCTCCAATTGAGGTGGCTGCGAGATCAGATCGGTCTAGTAAACCAAGAACCTGCTCTTTTCGCAACAACTATCCTTGAGAATATACTGTACGGAAAACCGGATGCCACAGTTGCAGAAGTTGAGGCTGCTGCAACTGCATCCAATGCTCATAGCTTTATATCTCTTCTTCCAAATGGTTACAACACAATGGTGAGTTTATATTTCCGAGCTTAAGCATATTTGAGACTCAGTTACCAGTGCTTTACAGTAGTAGTAATTTCCGGGCATAAGCATATTGACCTATTTCTACTCTTTGCTTCACAGGTAGGTGAGCGAGGCATCCAGCTGTCTGGTGGTCAGAAACAGCGTATAGCCATAGCTAGAGCTATGCTTAAGAACCCCAAAATACTGCTTCTTGATGAAGCTACCAGTGCTTTAGATGCAGACTCGGAAAACATTGTGCAAGAAGCTCTAGATCGCTTGATGGTTGGGAGGACGACAGTCGTTGTTGCCCACCGTCTGTCCACTATAAGAAATGTGAACATGATTGCCGTGATCCAACAAGGCCAGGTTGTTGAAACTGGGACGCATGACGAACTTCTAGCTAAAGGAAACTCTGGAGCATATGCCTCCCTTGTCCGTTTTCAGGAAACCGCACGGAATAGGGATTTCGGAGGTGCATCCACCCGCAGATCGCGGTCGATGCACTTGACAAGTTCTCTTTCCACCAAATCTCTCAGCCTAAGGTCAGGAAGTCTAAGGAATTTGAGCTATCAATACAGTACTGGGGCAGATGGACGCATAGAGATGATCTCCAACGCAGACAATGACCGCAAATACCCAGCACCACGTGGTTACTTCTTCAAGCTCCTGAAGCTGAATGCTCCTGAATGGCCTTATGCGGTGTTAGGCGCCATTGGCTCTGTTCTCTCAGGATTCATTGGTCCAACATTTGCCATTGTTATGGGTGAAATGCTGGATGTGTTCTACTACAGGGACCCCAATGAAATGATGAAGAAAACTAAGCTATATGTGTTCATCTATATCGGCACAGGCATATATGCTGTAGTTGCTTATCTTGTGCAGCATTATTTCTTTAGCATCATGGGAGAAAACCTCACAACCAGGGTTAGGAGGATGATGTTGTCTGGTAGGCATTTTTATCTGTGCTATAATTTGATTTTGTTGAGGTCATCTTGAATATATTCTGAATCTTTATGATATTTACTGCAGCAATACTTAGAAATGAAGTAGGTTGGTTTGACGAAGAAGAAAACAATTCCAGTCTTGTGGCTGCTCGTCTGGCAGTTGATGCAGCTGATGTGAAGTCGGCTATAGCTGAGAGAATATCAGTCATTCTGCAGAACATGACTTCGCTTATGACTTCTTTCGTCGTTGGCTTTATCATTGAGTGGAGAGTGGCAATCCTTATTCTTGCTACTTTCCCTCTACTTGTGCTTGCCAATTTTGCCCAGGTACTTTCTTAGTAAATATTTTATTTTGATGCTAAACTTTGACCAAATATATCATAATCCATCTCTAAGGAAATGTAAATAATGACATATCTTTATCTGATCTAGTGCGACGTATCAAAATCAGAACATTGTTTTAAGTTTTATTCTTGTTGGGTAGAGAATGTACTGAATACAACTTATTGTCTCTAATATATAAATGCTGTTTCTTTTTATGTTTCAGCAACTTTCAATGAAGGGCTTTGCTGGTGACACAGCGAAGGCTCATGCTAAGAGCAGTATGGTTGCCGGTGAAGGTGTGAGCAATATCCGCACTGTGGCAGCCTTCAACGCTCAAAGCAAGATCTTGTCTCTCTTCAGCCATGAATTGCGCGTACCAGAACAGCAAATCCTTCGCCGCAGCCAGATATCCGGCCTCCTGTTTGGCCTCTCACAGCTCTGCCTGTACTCCTCAGAAGCACTCATTCTTTGGTATGGTTCACATCTCGTCCGGTCGCATGGGTCCACCTT
The DNA here is from genome assembly GCA_012490785.1 of Eragrostis nindensis. Taxonomy (NCBI): domain Eukaryota; kingdom Viridiplantae; phylum Streptophyta; class Magnoliopsida; order Poales; family Poaceae; genus Eragrostis; species Eragrostis nindensis. The sequence continues at coordinate 390,025 of JAAXCT010000116.1, read as the reverse complement.
CTCCAAGGTCATCAAGGTTTTTGTTGTCCTTGTGGTGACTGCCAACTCTGTAGCTGAGACAGTGAGCCTTGCCCCAGAAATCATTCGTGGAGGAGAATCCATCCGATCCATCTTTGGCATTCTCAACAGAGCAACAAGAATTGAGCCTGATGATCCAGAGTCAGAGCGGGTCACCACCATCCGAGGAGACATTGAGCTGCGGCATGTAGACTTCTCCTATCCAGCACGCCCTGACATTCAGATCTTCAAGGACTTCAACCTGAAAATCCAAGCTGGGCGCAGCCAGGCTTTAGTTGGAGCCAGCGGTTCAGGGAAGAGCACTGTCATTGCACTCATTCAGCGGTTCTACGACCCGACTGGGGGCAAAGTCGCCATTGACGGCAAGGATATCAGAAGACTGAACTTGAAGTCCTTGAGGCTGAAGATTGGTCTTGTGCAGCAGGAACCAGTCCTTTTCGCTTCGAGCATCCTGGAAAACATTGCGTATGGCAAGGACGGCGCAACCGAGGAGGAGGTGATCGAGGCGGCAAAGACAGCAAACGTGCACAGCTTCGTCAGCCAGCTGCCCGACGGCTACAAGACCACCGTCGGCGAGCGAGGCGTGCAGCTGTCCGGCGGACAGAAGCAGCGGATCGCCATTGCCAGGGCGGTGCTCAAGGACCCGGCCATCCTGCTGCTGGACGAGGCGACGAGCGCCCTGGACGCGGAGTCCGAGTGCGTGCTGCAGGAGGCGCTGGAGCGGCTGATGAAGGGCCGCACCACCGTCCTGGTGGCGCACCGGCTGTCCACGATCCGAGGGGTGGACCGCATCGCCGTCGTGCAGGACGGGCGGATCGTGGAGCACGGCAGCCACTCGGAGCTCGTGTCCCGGGCGGAGGGCGCGTACTCGCGGCTGCTGCAGTTGCAGCACCACCGTGTCTGACGACGCCGTGATTTCTGATTAATGTATGATGACATCTTTGTTTTCATTCGGTTTCCTTTTTGCGGTTGGTGGTGGTGCGATGTAGATACTAGGGCCAACGTGTATTTTTCTTGTGCTATTGTTCTCAAACTCAATCTGAACATCTGATCTGTATCTTCTCCCTGAAATGTACTACGATGCATGCAACTATTCTTTTTGTGTCCCCACGTTTGTTCTCGCATTCTTCTCGTTCATACGTAATGTGAAATCAACCGAGCTGGAAAATCAAATTTGCAGTTGTACGCACCTCTAGGGTCGCTACGATGGTTGATCCTCAAGATATCCGGCTGTGGCGGACCGGGAGCGAGATCAAGACGTCGTCTCTGCGCTGGTAGAGCGCGGCTGCGGCGGAGCGCGCCGCCGGGGATGTCGGGCGAGGCGAAGGATAGAGATGGGCTGATTCATGGGCGTATAAGGCTGAAAAAGATGAAACCATGTTACGTTCGTATAGCAAAGGCTGATGGTTCTGCGAATTCGGCCTATGGGCTTTATACGTGGGCCAAAGGTCGATATCTTACTCTACGGTTTCAGCTACACTCGCGGCAAATCACGTGCCGAACCTATTCCAGGGTCCCCTAAAAAAAACCTATTCCAGGGCCAAAGGTTGATGTTTGTTTTCCAAATATGATTTCCGTTATTCCAGTTATACTGTATAGCGTCATACCATAGAGATCCTCTTCGTAAAGAATGATGAGTACACAATCCTAGTGATAGTTGCACTGTCGTACAACGTAATGAGAGGCCGCAATTAATAGAGACCGAGGTGACCATTCCGCACTTTGCGTGCCAGCCAAACTTAAGCTTCGGTCGCTGGCACGTCATCTTCCGGTCCTCCCTCTGCACACCGGTAGCTATACGCGTCGCATACACACCCTGCCGGTACACCTGGTCTTCCTCCTGGTTGGTGCCATGTCATCACAAAGCACGCTGTTCATATGGTGGGGGCAAACGGGCACGAGCGGGGCGCACCATGCATGCAGCAAGACGTACGACGCCACCGTCTCATGCATGGCACCGAAGATTGCCTCCCACTGTGCGCGTCGTACTTTCAAGTCGGCGAGCTGGGGCTCGGTCGTACAAGTGCGAGTGGTAGGGCATGCTCCATTGATGGAGTTTTGTCAGCTTGACCGGTATTTTTGTTTCGTTCATCGATCGATCAGCGGTGATGTGGTGGCGCACCGGCCGGCCCCGGCCCCGGTTGGCTGCCCGTAGCTAGAGCGGCGACTGTTCCGCCCGATCCGCCGCACTGTTGCGCCCAGGTCGGCGAAGCCATCCGCTGCCCGGGCCGGCATGGGGCTCTCCCGCTACCCAAGCGCGCGCCGGCCCGTGACGCGCGGCGGTGGTTGGCAGGTGCACTCGCGCCCCGCCTTCCATTGGTTCAACCGTACATGGGCTACGGCAACGCGTCCTATGCGCGCGTGCTTGTTGATTTCGTAAGCTGATCAGCAGACTGGCGAGTGAGTGACGCTTGAGGGATCGTTAAGCTAGCGTTGATGAGCTTTTAGGTTACAGGCCAGGGCACCACTGTTCTGTCTGGGTGGGCTGGCGGTACAGCGCGCGGTATGGCGACCGGACGACGCGGTAGATACGGACAGCACAGTGGCTCAAGTCATGTAAACATCGCTAGTATATGTACAGTAGGGAGAATGCGGCTCAACAGGCAGATGTACTGGACTTATCGAGCAATTCAATGCCATGGATGTACAGTAATGCGCAACATCTGTTGATAATTTTGCGAGTACGCTTTCGTTCTCCATCGGTGAACAAGCCTCTTCAGGATTCGAATCCAGCGCGCACGCGTTTTCGCGGCGAGTACTGTGGCCGTGGTACGTGTAGAGAGTGAGCCAGGCGCAGTGGCAGTCGGTTTGGCAGCGGCCCGGGCTGTGCCGGACGGCGACGATCAATGCGGCATGGGTGATGTTGCTGTCCCGTGGCCTGGAAGCCAGCGACCTGCGCTGATTTCTCCTCGGCTTTGAGAGATGGCGATCTCCACATGTACTTGTTTCGCTGTGGCTCCATTGTTTTCTGCGGAAAAATAGATCAGCTGACTTCGGGGTCTTTCTTCTCTGTTGATCCAGAGGGATCGGAGGGATCGGAGGGATCAACAAGGGAACCAAGCAAGAGAACCGTCGACGGGTACGTACGTCGCAAGGGCCGCGCACATGGAGATCGATGTCGTTGATCAAGATCGATTCGGCGGCCTCTCTGCCCGACTGCTCCCAACAAACCGCGATACGATCGGAGGAATCAATGCCCGCCACGCACGGCACGGCGTCGCTCCAAGTCTCCAACAACCGACGTGATCGTGCAGCACGTACGTAGCAGGAGGACAGTGGTAGTAAAAGGTGCTCGGGCGGTTGGAGCTAGGCCGCCGACCGCGCGTACGGCGAGCGACCCGTGACGACCGAGGAGTCAGCCGAAACCGACCAGCTAGCTCGTGCGCGGCCGGTGCGCGCGCTAGCTAGATGCTTGGCATCGGGGCCGGACGCACAAGCCCGCGAGCGTTTCTCGGCGCGCGCCCACGTGCGGCGCCTCGTGGCGGCCCCGTCACCAACCAAATCCAACCAATGGCGGCCTGGCTACCTAGCTAGAGTATCTCCCGGATCGCTGGTTTCCATGCCGGCCAGCAGACCGAAGCTCGGAATCGCAACTTCTCCTCCACTGGCCACATCGAGTTCTTAACCTGGGCCGTACAACGCGCATTGGTGTCAATGATCAGAGTCACACAACGTTTGCATCAGAAAAGCAAGGGGGCTGAACGCGGACAAATCAGGGGTGCCTAATTAACCTGCAGTGCGTTGAAAAGTTATTAACACGCAGTTATCTCAGCTGTTAGAAAAAGAACGCGCCAGCAGAGCCAATCTCTTGGAACCGTGCATTTGCATAGAAAACAGCCAGGATCTCAGAAATACAACCTCCAGTAGGAGTACCTGTGTTTGGGAACCTGTGACATGCACGGACCTGTGTGTCGCGCACGTCTACCCTTGGCTGAAGACGATTAATAAACGAGATGCCGAGCTCGCCAGGGCGTACGACACACATGGTCGGCGCGCTGCACGCCGTGGCCGGCATTCGCCCGGCGCGCGCTTCGCGGTCCACCACTACACACAGGCTGACACTCCAGGCAGCCCACGCCACCGACGGAAATATCCCCGCGCGCGCCGCTGCGCCGCACTAGATCTTGACGTGAGCTGCGAGCGAGCTGAGTTCGTTATTACTCCACTAGAAACGAAACGAGTAACCGAACCGGTCGTCGCGCATGTGCCGAAGCGCGTGCATGCGTTGGAAGACACGGTGCAGACGATGCTCAGCATGCTGCTCCGCAACGGGAATGGGATCGGATCGCCAGATGCAATCCGCTCCAATCAGCCGAGCGAGCTAGCTTTGTCCAAGGCTGCATGCAGAGACGAGCGAGCGTTCTGTCGCCAACGTGGTCCTGCCAGTCTAAGGAATGGCTGGTTGCCTGGTTCGTCGCTCGGTCTTTGTCTTGACCGGGCTGGGGACAAAGCGTGTTGTGCCATGTTGGATGATGCCCTGGCCCGGGCTAGCTTTGTTTAGTCTGTTTCGTCGTGCGCCATGTTGGAGGCGGCGCGCGGTCTCGAACAAATCATAGCGTCATGATTGGATGGTCTTGCGTCGTCCAACCAGAGGAGGATCCAGGCAGCAGATAGCTGAGAGTCGGCACTTGCCAACAGAGCATAGGCTAAGTATAGCACCGTCACTTTCTTTAACCTGATGTCAAAGTTTCAAGCCGGGATCTTCAGATACGGTTCACGTACACTCCAGAGTTCAGACAGGCCTACCTAGCTACCTAGCCAGTCAAGAACGATCAAAGAAACAAAGGGAAAACATTTTACTACTACGTGCACACGCCCTGATGACTGATGCAGTGCACCTAGCTACTAGTAGTTCCAGGCCTTGACCAGCAAACTCGAGGCCACGCATATTGGTGTGCTCGTCCCTGTCATTGCGGTTTCAGGTCACCGTTCAGGGAGAAAGTTTAAGACTACCCATAAGGTGGTGCTGGTTGGGGCACTGCACATATATAGTATCTCGCCCCCTTCGTCCTTCGAGATGACGAATCGACATGCATGTTGACTCCAATAATTTCAGGACCATCTCCATCTTCTTCTGTTTTTTTTTTCCATGTGAAGGACCATCTCCATCTCTGGTAGGGAATCTGCCGAGCTCGATCACCATGTATGCGAGCATGACGTGTTCTTCTCGTTGCCCATCGATCGGCGCCTAAAGGAAATCATAAACTGGTCAAACTTATATAATTGGATATACATCATGCATGCGGCGATGGAGGGATCCAAGGATCGATGGTAGTTGGTGGATTTCTGTACGCCGAACTGTTGCCGGGCCGGCACTGTTTGCAGACAGTTGAGACCACGTTGAGAGATTTTGCTGTGGTGACCAGTGGCTAGCAGCCATGGCGGCATGGCAGCGAGCAACAAGGCAACGAGAAGGCCTACGTGGAGCGAGTTCATGACACCAGCATGACCGATCCGCATCTGGGGCTCGAGCATTTTATACTCCTGCGGTCTTGCCCCCCACGCAGCTTGAGACAGCCATAGAGTACAAGTCTTCCATCATCCCTAGATGTTCCCTGCACGAGGAGCCTAACTATTTACCGAGCAAATCATTTGTAAACAGTCATGAAACACTCTGATACCTCGATCACAGATTCACAGGAGCTATCGTTGTGGTCCACGCCACCATATCTGCTGATAACACCAGCTCCAATCTCAAAAGAAGGTGCAACAGTTTTAAAAGAAAAAAATATTCTAAAAGTTCAACTTACAAGCCTACACGTAAACAAAATTGCCACTATGTGTATATGTATTTACTTGAATCAATATTTGAATCAATATAAACACAAGATGCCCACGACAACTAATATAATCTGTATGGAGGAATCGATGCCCTGCAACCTGCATGCATGCACGCTTGCTCGGCAGATCCAGGGAGAGCCACACAGGCGCATAGAAAAACCCGCACATAGTACAGACAAATCTAGAGGCCGCAATTATAGAAGTACAGAAACCAACACTTGGTTGCGCCTCCATGCTCTCAGTCCATGCTTGCTCTCAGTCCATGCTATCTTGCCACTACTACCCTTCCATACCGCAGCACGTCTTCCTCACACATTATAACTCCCGCTTTCGGTCTCCTTCCGGCCCTAGCGCCGTCTACCTCTGCTCACTCCGATTGCCTCCCCCATCCTCCATCACTGTGCCGAGCTAGGCGCCCATCTCGTTATATATACCACCGCTTCTCTGCAACTGCAACCGCCACTCTGCTGCATTAAAGCTAGCAGCAAGCGACTACTCGCCAACAAGCTCTCTAGCTTGCTCTTTTTCTACCTCCACGGCACCGTTGTCACCTTGCTCTGCGTATTTAAGTGGATTATTGCAGTAAGCAGCATGTCTAGCAGCCGGAGGTCACGCCCACGGCGCGCCGGGAGCTCGCTGTCGTCGTCTTCGTCGAGGACGATTTCGGAGGACCAGATCTCCGAGCTCCTGTCCAAGCTCCAGGCGCTGCTCCCGGAGTCTCAAACTCGCAATGGCGCACAAAGGGTAAGCACTGTCATTTTCAGCCTACTTATTTGCCCACATACACTTTAATTGAACTATTCTTAGCGTTTAGAACAAGGCGTAGTGTAGCCAGTTGTCGAGCTTATGCGTGTGCTTATGATGAATGCAGGGCTCGGCGGCGAGGGTGTTGCAGGACACGTGCAGCTACATCAGAAGCCTGCACCAGGAGGTGGACAACCTCAGCGAGACGCTCGCCGAGCTGCTCTCCTCCGCCGATGTTAACAGCGATCAGGCCGCCGTCATCAGAAGCCTCCTCATGTGATCTCTGTCAAGGACCGCCGCATACGCACGCGCGGCCATTAGATCTCTCAGGCATGCCTATTAGCTAGCTACCCACCGTACGTTCTTGCCCGGTTAGCTGTCTAGTGAGCTATACTTAGCAGCTATATAAGTGTGTAATTCCTGTACTACCTTCTTCTTCTTGTGAGTTTGCATTGTGGCTCCTGCCATCAGTGAGAGGTTTGGTAGTTATTCTAAGTTGGGTGTCAGAGGTTTGATCACAGCTATATATAGAAGATACTACTACGAGGCTAGAGCTTCATGTTGCCGCTGCACTTTGAGAAGGCTACCGAGCTCTTGTTTAATGTGTTGGTGCTTTAATTAAGATGCTACTTGACCCCTCTAAATTGGTTCTTTTCTTGATGGGCCACACATAATGATTATTCCAAATCTTGGACGTATTTGTGTAGGTATATCCTGTGACCTGTGTGTTTATCTGACTTTTGGAGTTTAGAGAGCATGGATTTGTACCTCGCCCTCCTTTAACTAATTTTGGACGTACTTATGATGAATTAACTCTACAAGTATTTGGATGCCTTTTTCTTCCTATAGACAATAGTACGTAGTACTTCCTTTTTCTTCAAGTATATATGTAGTACAATTAATGTACAGTTGTGGGTCACCCAACAAGTCCAATTTCTGCGTCCATTTCAGTACTATTCCTCCATGCATGTACGTGTGATTTAAGCTTCCTGTCTTTTTTTTTTTTGGTCACTAGTATTATTTTCTTGTCCGAACAAGCTTCCAAGGATCAATGCAAGGTGGGCACCAACCAAATACGAGTATAAAAGTCCAACAATCTAGTAGAGATTATAGAAAAACATAATTGACAAAACTAGTGATGCCCCATATTTGCATAGATATTACCTTTTCGCCGGCCAGACCAAAAGCAGGAAAACGGTGGGCAGACATGTTTTATGTTGATCAAGTGCATTGTTTTCATTTATGGAAAAATAATGGAGAAATATTTGGACGTAACAATCGATCGGAGTACGAACGTACTGCAAATGATGATTGATGAAGATGTGGATGCATGGACCATATATATACTATCATATTACTCCTATCTAAGTGGGGCGAGAGGTGGCAGGAAATCAAAGATACACCGTACGGCCTTGACCACAACCGTGCAACTAATCTCGCAGCAGTACCTAACTGGCCCGGATTAAGCCCCAGTTCTCATGTTTAGGGCCGTGACTTTTGTTTTTTCTGAAGAAAGATTTATGTTCCAACGCTGGCTCCTACCTTAAGTAAATTCCTTGGCTGGCTGGCTGGCTGGCTGCTGACCAAGGGTTCATTTTAATATTTCAAAAAAGAGAGAGAAAGATTTATGTTCGCTGTTATATCGGGTAGAAGCATTCGTTTTAAAACAATATACATCGGGTAGAAGCCAGGACTGGTTTTTCGGTGCCTAAAAATGCACTGAAATGTTGGTCAGACAACATATATACAGCAAGAATATGCAAGAAAAGAGACAACAAACAAGAGCTACTAGCTTGTCACGCTGGCTAGTAGTGCATGTTAAGCATCGTTTAATGAAAAGTGAAAACATCTAAGCTAGCTAGTTGCATCGTGCTAGAGGATCATCGGGGTGTTCGGTTGGAGGATGCAGTTGCAGTTGCAGTTTGAATAGTGAGAGAGAACACTGTAGCGGAGGAATCTGGCACTGTAGCAAATGTGAGGAGGTGTAGCAGCAGCATCAGCAGCAGCTGGCTGATTTTCAGCCAGCCGAACGCGCCCCATATTCATATCTTTCAGTGGATGAACTGAATATTAAGAATGCACAATCGCCCCTGTAACTATTACAATGTCCATACTCTTGGTAGACTAGTATAGGAGATCGTTTTGTTTTGGGATACATACTCAACATTACTAACAAAAAAAGAAAAAACAGATGGCTCGTTTGGTGGAACTTCAGACTTAGCATGAACATTGTATTTACAGCTAATTATTCTTTCAGTGTGAGATGAAGCCGATTCAATCTTTCCGAGTCGCTTATAGGGTTAGAGTATATGTATGTGTTGATAGTGGTGTGCTCAGAAGCTTCTTTTAAGTCAAACAAAGTCAAGAAGCCTTTTTTGTTCTGTTGGTGCAAGCAGACGAGAAAACTGCAGACACGAATTCGGTTTTTTTTTTTTTTTTGAGGGGATGCAGACACGAATTCGGTGTGACCATGTGTACCGTGTTGGGCCACAAGATCCCTCCTGGGCCTTAACCCCGTCGGATCTTGCTGTGTCTCCTGGACTCGATTCGGTCCACACGATGGAATCCCACGGCAGACGGCTGCCACTTCGAGAAATGGGACATCCTATACACAGGGCGTCCTACGGTTAAGATATGATACATCGGTCCAATAGCCCATCAAATCGAAGCAGCCCAGTCCAAGTTAGATCGTCAACATTTCAAAACAAAAGAGTCAACATTTTTGTAGTTCTATTTCAACATTTTTAAAATAAAATCAAAACTTTTTTAAAAAATGTTGACCATTAACAACAAAAATGTTGACTTAGTGCAAACAAAATGTTGACGCAGTACATTCAAAATGTTGACGAAAATTTTTAAATCTTAAAAAATTCAAAAAATATCCATATGGGATCTCATTTTGTAGAATTAATTGTAACAAACACATAGGTTCAAACGGATTCGAAAACGGACTTACGGTTTAGGAGAAAAATGCGTTTAAAGTTTGAAATCTATTTTTTTTTCTCCCACTCTCCACCCGCCCCAATCAGAACGTAACACGTGACAGCATCTGGCTCTTCCTCCTTCCCTCTCCGCGAATCACAGACGTTCATCTGTGGAGCACGAATCTCAAACAGTGGGCTAGGGAATGAATTTCGTCGGACGACCTACGTATAAGTTTCACCTCGAGAAATGGCGCAAATCCCGCAACTAACTCGTGGGAAGATATCGATCACGAGCTGGAAAACGACGTCGTTTATCTTCCGCATGGTTGGTAACTTGGTTTCGCCCGAGACGCGCGCGACCTCGCGACGCTGCACGCGCTCGTGTCGGCCGGCCTTTTTCTTAGGTGCAGTTGAGTATCGACAAAAGGTGATCATGATGTTGTTGGGTGTTGTCTGTGGAGAGATCGATGTTGTGTAAGTACCAGTTGATGATCAGGCCATGGTTCATGTCCACGAAATAGTTTGTCCGGCAAATGAGCAGTGATAATTAGCGATAATACGTTCCTTTTCTTTGTCAGAGTTGCTAGCAAACATGTCTCGTCTTGTCTTGACTAGCTAGCGTGTGTATGTGTCAGGGGCTTATCGTCTCTCTATCGCGCGCGCGGTCTGCGTTTTAAGTGCTCCACTACGAGGCGTGAATCGTGATTTCAATTATTAGTGTTCACGAATATTTCAGTTACTGTGCTGCCAACAGCAAAGATCACATGCACATGTGAGTAAGCAGAAATAGGCCGGCGAGCCAACAGAAAACGAAAGAACACGCAAAGGTAATGCCTCGTTACCTTTGTTGAAGGAAGCTAGCATTACTTGCATACATTTACTATGCATTTGTACGACACAGCAGTAATCCATCCTCGAACTCAAATGTAACCATAGATCGAAAGATGCATGCACGCTGTCAGCACGCAGCTCTGCCGTAATTAAGGGAGCCGTGCCGAAGCTATCCCAAGCGAATTGTTATGACTACACAAGGCATACGAGTATTGATTACGAAACCACGTGCATGCAGATCCAGCAAATGCCCAGGTGACGCCTTACTTTTTTTTTTTGAAAGACCAGGTGAAGCCTTACTGATTGAGTGATTTGCAATGAGATTCGAACATGGAATGTGGCTCACACGCGGCAGCCACGTGTAGCAGAATCATTTCTCCTCCGGGATGGCGACTAAAAACAGAAAGAAAAGTACAGGATGATAAGGAAATAAAGCTCTGATCGATGTTTCTCAGATGCAGAATATACTTTGATGGTATATAAAAAACTGGATAGTGGGAAGTATATTTTACATCTGAAATTAAACCGTGATGTAACCAGGCTTCTTTTCTAGCCCATCCGGAAAGCCCATACATGGCATACACTCAAACCCAGCAAGAACCCAGCCCAAGCCCATACATGACATGCACTCAAGCGCAAGCCCATACACGTGGCATGGGCACCGACAGTCTGTCCGTGCACGGAAGTCCGAGCCATAGCCCACTGGAACGCCCAGGCGCCCACCGGTCAGTCCCCCGCCACTCCATCCCCGAGAAGAAGAAAGACCCTCTGATCCTTTGTTCCCACCAGAGAGGATCAGAGGAGGAGCCCCGGTGCGCGCGCGCGTGCGAGGAAGCCGGTGGTTGTTAGGTAGGAGATCGAGGTCTCGCCGTTGCCCCACGCGCGCTAAAGGCCGCCGCTTCGGGCTCAGGCGCTTTGGACTGTCTTGGCGCTACCACTACTACTCTGCCCTTGTGCGGTGGGTGGGTGTTGGGTGTGGTGGTGGTGCCGTGAGAAAGATCGTCAAACCTAGCAGTGCGCGGCAGAGCAAGGTGAGGGGAAGAGAGGGAGCAAGGTCAGGCAAGACGTTTTCTTCCTTCATTTCTGATTTCCGTTTGGTTATTTGCTTTACTTCTGCACCGATTTCGGGTCTCCAACCTAGAAGTGGGATTACTTTGTCTTCCCTTCTCAGTTAGAGTCAGTGCTCAGCATTTATGAATAGCCTGTAGCCCTACATTAGCTCGATTGCTAATTGATTAGCTCGTTGCTAGTGTGGTTGATTCTGAAATTTAGGTGATTTTCTGCGTTTATGTTGAGTTAGCATGAACCCTATTGTGATTTGGACCCGTTCGATTTTGTTCGGGTTGCATAATCGATACGATAACTTCTCTGTTTCAGTATCTTTTCCATGATCCTGCCTATGAAATACTGGAATGCTTGTGTACTAGCAGCATTCACGGAGAATTGTGATCTTAGGTCTGTTCTAACATTTCTTTTGGATTGGGTAAATGGATAGTTTTAACCTCAGTTGCTGAGGTTCTGGAAATACTGTAGGAGGTTGTGCGCCAAAAATATGTTGTGGTTGTGGCATAAAGAAGTGCTGGTGGAGGGGAACAACCAGTATTAAATAGTTTGGTCAGTAGAGTTGCTGATGAAAGGCGGTTGCACATGATAGTTGCATCTTGTTCGGATCTGTGATAAGGCATAATTTCTATATTGATCGTGTTAACCAACCAAGTTTAATTTCCTTGTAGCAGTAAGTGCGTTTAGCGTGGATATTCTACATGTACCCACATAGCATTAGCAGATCCATTGAAATTCACTTTTGAAACATTCTGTTCCCAGGATGAAAGAAAAAAATATATAGATTGCTAATCTGCCGCAGGCACCTTTTCGCCGGAAATATTTACTAGCGCTAATCAACTTTTCACTGTAGTGGTGTTTCAATCACGCTTTGTCTAGTTTTGTAAATATTCTATTAGAGAAATGGGTTTTGGTTGGACCAGCTGATAGATATATCATGATATATCCGTTTTGTCTCACACTATTGATTGCCATGCAACAATTTTCTAATTCTGAACTGGAAAGCAACATATATTCATTTAAATTTTAACTTTGATTGAGACCTTACACCTACACTATTCTCTAGGATAAACAGATAGAAGACTAAGCATAATCAAAGAGTCCAAGTTTCTTGTCATGTAACTGCCTATCAATACACGAGCTGAAAATTTAATTCAAGTTACCAATGGCGTTACGTAATCTACTTGTTTAAGTTATAAACTGCCATGTGCCCTGTGTAATATTATGATTTGACACTCCAATTTCACATGTAATTTAGGTTCACAGGAAGTACTAAACTTTTTGTCTTTGATGACTTTCAGAATCATGAGTGAATCAGGATACACAGTACAAGTCACTAACCTCTCGAGCAGGGTATCAGAAAGTGATCTTCACGAGTTCTTTTCATTCTCTGGTCCTATCGAGCATGTAGAACTCATCAGGTAATTTTCTTTACTGCTTTTAGAAAACAGGTTTTGCCTCTATTGTTGGTTCCTGCAGGTTTCATCTCTAGCCTACCCCAACTTGCTTGGGATAAAAAGGCTTTGTTGTTGTTGTTGTTTTAGATAACAGGTTTTGATATATCTCACTCATTTGCCCTACTACATAAATGTCATCTGCACTTTTCTAGAAAAAAAAAGTTATATGCAACCTATGTTTCCAGTCATAGTTATTCAAACATGGCATTTAAAAAGTGTTTGATCTACAAAAGTTATATGCAACCTATGTTTGATATCCGTGTGTGCTGAATAATTATTGCAGCTCTTCGTGGTATAAATCTAATTAATCAAAAGGAAGTACACAAAGGAGACAGAAACAAAAGAGAGGAAAAACTAAGCAAGAGAAAGCTAACAAAATATTGTTCACCCATTGTTCTGTTTTCGGGAAGTATTTGTTGTCTGATCTATGCAGTAGCAATTCGAATTATTCCTTGAAGTTCTGATGACACTCCAACACACACATCAATGAACAGCCCAATCGTTGCGCCTTTTCCAAACACTCCATGACATGATGATAATGGTCTCCTTATAAAAATTCACATTCAGCTGCTGTTTTAACTACTTCACCGTTCGAAAAGGATTTACCTTACTTGCTGTAGGATAGTTTTATCTTTAGGTGTCCTTAGCCAGGGTTCAAAATGTTATTCTATAGACATATCTCCTTGCCATCGAATTCATGAGGAATTTGATGGTCTTACAGATCTGGAGAATATGGTTCTACTGCTTATGTGACATTCAAGGAACCCTATGCCTTGGAAACTGCAGTGTTACTCAGTGTAAGTTTTTTTTTTTTTTACACAGCACATTCTTCACAGATATTAAGTGGACCATATTTTCTTGATGTGTCTGATTCCTATGATTGCTTATCTTCTCAGTTGTACTGAGCAATTAACTGTACTATAACAGGAGAGAGTTCTTGAATATATGAAATATACACCATTCATATGTTTTTTTCCTGTGGGTCAATTACCTTAATTTTTCGTCCAAATTCCTTTGTTCCAGAGAGGCCCTAAAGCTTTACATACACAATCAATGCCACTTAGTATCCTATTCTCCTTTATTCAGCCATGTCAAATGAACATCAACAGCAAGACATTGTTCATATCTATTGTCATAATGGTGAAGTCCTGGAGAATGTATCTGTTATTACGTAAAATGACGCAGCGTCACTCGTATAGTCCTTCAACAGTGTGTACATCTATTACCGTAGGTGCTGAAACTACCTTGCAATTTGGTTTAGTCCATTTTGTGGTACACTTTTGAGTGATCTGGAAGTTGGCTGTACTTTCACATACTTCTTTTTGGAACAACTTTTATCAGTGCTTTGTCTGCATGTTTCCTGGGCAGCAAGTACCTTTTTTTAGCCTTTTCTGTTGGGTTGTTTCCTTGACGAAACTTAACATGTTGACAGGGGGCTACTATTGTGGATCAGCCGGTTTGCATAACTCATTGGGGACAATCTGAGGAGTCTTTTAATTTCTGGGACAGGCCAACTTGGCATGTTGAGGAGGAGATCGAATACAGGGTATGCATCTTTCATTCTGTGAAAAATCCTGGTAGTTAATAGTATTCTAGCAGGACAATGAAATACTCTCTGTATGTATAGTTCATTTGTGCCTTGGGCTAGTTAGTTTTCCACTGTCTTGTGAATAACAAATACCAATGGATTTTTGAGTTTCTGTTACTGTTGCTGAAAACCGAAGCTGTCTGGGGATTCTTTTGACCCAGTCTTTCGGCATGTTTAGGCAAATCATTCCTGTTCACGGCATCACACACACACGAATAGCATCTTGTCCATTATGCCGAATTACTGATTTTGAAACTGCATGCAGTGGCATATTCATAAGTTCATGTGCCCTGTTGCAACACAGATAAACAGGGACCTTTATGCACTACATGACTGACCAATGCACCTGGTTGTGTTCATCTTCTGTTAAGTGATTATAATTTGAAATTTGGTTTCATACAATAGAAATTTCCGGCGGTAAAATAGTCATTGGATGGAGAAGGAAATCATATCTCATTCCAGCATGATCGTTTTGATTTAATTAGCCTGAATTATAAAAATTGTCATCTTTGATATTTGAACGCCAGTCCACTTCCAAACGCAGAAGCTGACATTAGTTTAATTTCTGAGAATTGAGCAGAACTACCAAGCATGCCAATTCAACACTACTTCACAGTTAGCTTTGACAGTGGCTCAAGATGTTGTGAAGACGATGCTAGCAAGGGGATACGTACTCAGCAAGGATGCATTGGCCAAGGCTAAAGCCTTTGACGAGTCTAAGGGGTTAACAGCGGCGGCTACAGCAAAGGCTGCGGAGCTGAGCAAGAGAATAGGTTTAACTGACAGAGTCAGTGCTGGTGTTGGTGCACTCCGATCTGTGGACGAGACATACCATGTATCCGAGACCACCAAGACAGTTGCAACGGCAACCAGCAGAACAGCAGCTAAGGTCATGAACGGCATCGTCACCAGCAGCTATTTCTCTGCAGGAGCTATGCTGGTATCTGACGCTCTTAATAGGGCTGCCAAGGCCGCAGCTGATTTGGCTGCCCATGGTAGACAGAGTTGAGTGAAAATAAAACATCCAAGGTGTTTGTCAGTTGTTAAAACATGGTGATGAACGTCGAAGTATGAAACTTTACGTATTGTCGATGTGTTATAAAAACATATTATTGTAAAACGTGACGAGCACTGTTCTGCGTTTAGAACAAGCTATTTCTGCAGAACAAATCAAGTGTTGCAAATTGAGTCAAGTGAACGTGCAGTCATGTTTCCTTTCTTCTCATATCATATTCGTGCTGATAAGTATTGTCCTCCTTGTCCGAATACCTGGTATGCCTTCACTTGTTTATCTACAATCTGTCCCAGTCAGGCTGGGACAGATTGTGCAGGTTTATTTATTACATTACCTTCAACCACAAAGGCAACTTTCAGTTGACTGGAACTGGAGAAAATATATTTAACACTCTTTTGAAAGCTCAGGAGAAATGCCATCTATCTGGATGGCGTCCGTTGCTTATCTGTGTGTTTCAGCAGCTCTCAGAAAAAATGGATCTCTTTCAACAGTTTTACAGGATCACGAGTTCACGACAGCCTGATGAGCAGTTTTACTTCTAGTCCCTTTATTTCATACACGAAAAAGGCCTACCAAAATTTCTGCTAAAATGCTCTTCACACTGTACAAACAAGCAAGAAACTAACCACGAACAATTTGAACCTACAAATACCATGAGCCGAACAAGCATCAGCAGCAACATACGGGGCATCTGACGAGCCCATTCTCATTGCAATCAGGGCATCGCCGGAACTCGCCGACGTCGTCGTCCTCGTCCTCGACAACAAAAACCTTGCAGCTGCCGTAGCACGTCTCGCACGGGACGAACCGCACGTCGCCGCATGCCGCGCACGCCTCCATGAACCCGAGCTTCCGCGCGGGCGCGGCGTCGCACCCTTCCAGGGCGCGCGCGAGCTCGCCCGCCTCGTGCAGGCTCTGCACGTCCTCGGCGCCGCCGAGGTACCTCCCGTCGACGAACACGCGCGGGAGCGCGACGGCACCGGGCCCGAGGAGCGCCGCGAGCTCGGCCCTGAAGACGGCGTGCATGGAGACGTCGCGCTCGTCCACGCGCACGCCGTAGCCGCGCAGGATGCTGCGCACGGCGCAGCAGTCCACGAACGTCTTGCGCACGCCGCGGAGGCTCGTGAAGTACACCACCGCCTTCCGCTCGCCACCCGGCGGAGGCCGCGGCTGCGGCGACACCTTCGGGTCGCGGGCGCCGCCCTTGCCGCTTCTCCTCCGCTCGATCTTCTCTTGGAACGCGTTGATGCGGGCGCGGACAATGCCGGACAGCTCCGGCATTTCGCGGCTCGCCGTCGACGTTGGCGTGTCCACGTCTTGCTTGATCCTTTCCCGCTGCTGCACCGGGTTCTCCTCCGCGGACGAGACGACGGCTGAAGGAGGTTGCGGCAACGGCGACGCGTCCTCCTGCAGAGCCTCCCGGAACCCGGACAGTATCTCCGGGTCGAAGTCCAGGGCGACGACGGGTATGTCCATATCAACCTGCATCCACGGCGCCCGCGGCGCCAACTCCGCGACGCACCGGTGCGGCGACGCGTCGAGCGACAAGCTCTGGCGCCGCGGCACGGCGCGCGGCGTCGGGCCCTCGTCCTCGAGCCCGGCCATGAGCTCCCACGCGTTGATCACCTCGGGCTCGTTGGGCGGCGTCAGCGTCGGCGTGCGCGGCTTCGCACGCCACTTCGCCGCCGCGACGTCCTCGCCGGGGAGCGCCACCTCCGCCGCGGCGTGGTCGTCGTGCTCGGTCTTCATCATCTCCTCGAGCGACAGGGACGTGTACTTGTACGAGCCGTAGTGATGACGGCCGTTGCTCGCGAGGCCGAGGGTGCCCAGCATCGACACGGCCCTCGACCGCAGCCGCTGCCGGTCGACGGACGGCATCGAGAAGCTCCGGCGGGCGCGGGGCCCGGCGCCGACAAACACCATGTCGCGCCGCGCCTCCGCGGAGGTGGCGCACCCCATCGCCGGACAAGGCGCGGCCGCCTGAGCGCGAGCTGGCGTTCGGCGTTCTTCCTCACGCGCGCATGCACGCACGCCTCGATCGTCAATGTACCTCGACTGCAACCAAGGATCTAGAGCTCTCGTTGTTGGACCATGGCGTGGGAACGAATGGGTTCTTGGGAGTGCAGGAAACCTGAAGGTGATGCGGTTTCATAGGAAGAAACGGATCGAACAGTTTGGCTTAGCTTAATTAGTCCATGAAACTGGCGGAAGACAAGAACGGAGGTGGCAAAAATAGGAGGTGGCGAAGCCACGGAGATCAGCTGCCGGTCGGTACTTCAATTCTACACCATATTTCTCTCGATTTTTTTTTTCTGTTACATTATTGAATCATTAAATTTCTCTCTCTTGTTACAAGCAAAATAAAACGTATCGTGGATTGGTGGTAGGCACGAAGAAGCGCTTTAGATTCGTTGGTTGAGATTGATAAATTCTTGAAGAACAGAACTGGCCAAACAGAAGAAAGACCGACGTTTGTTATGGCGCAAAAGACATGAACAAAATACTTTATTTTTTGCGGAAATGTGGTGCAAATAAAAACAGAGTTTTTCTCACGGATAAAAATACTATCAGTCAGGCCATGATCTGCTTAATACATAATGACAGCATGATATTTGAGCCTGTTAATTGCATTCCCTACAAGTGTTCTTCTGTGAAGAGAAAATAAAACTTGTAATTATGCATAACATTTTCTTGCAAAAGTTGTTGTTATGAAAATATGGCTGTGGGTACAATTTGTAACGACAAATTTTGTCATGAAGATAGCCATTTTCTTCTGGAAATATAAATAAATAAAACTTGCAATTAGTACCATTTTCTTGCAAAAGTTGTCGTCTTGAAAATCTCTATATAATTTAAGTTTGACTGTGTGTACCATTTTTTGGCATGTATGTTTTGTGTCTAAGGGGTACACCTTTTGGCCTTGTTTCTTTAACTTATCAAGAAAGTCAAGTCCAATGGGGTTTCATTTCGTTTTTTATTCAGATCTAATACAAATTTGTCAACGCTTTAAGTTTTTATATCATTCGTGTTAAAAAATGAATTTCACGGAAGAATGTCCGCAACCAGGTGCAATATTTGATTCCTTCGTTTTGTTTGGTGTAAACTTTGACGAATTGAATCTTAACGTGTATTAGTGGCTGTTTATTTGAAACTCGAAATGGTAAACCACAAGTTCCTGAATTGTTACCGGGGAACTAACTTGTTGGTGTGTGATTATCTGTTACCAGTTACTATCTCAGTATTTTAATTGTAGACATTCAGACAATAATGGCAAGTGTGTTTTTAGTTTAATCATCCTGTCTGAAACGTCAAGATTTCAAGGTCGGAGAGTAAAATTTGGTCTATGGTATCTCACTGGTTTGCAGGGCCAAATACAGAGTGCTGGATGAAATCAGTTGAAGGCACCCCGGACAGGTTACAGTAGAAAATATGATAATGTTGTTTTATTCATACAATGAGGATGATGATTTGTTATTCACAAATCTTGGATGTAACCGCTTCCATCCTTAATAAAATGCTTAGGTCGGCCTTTGGCTTACCCTAGTTTCCCTTTGAATGATGATGTTTTGTCATGGTGCTATACTGATTCTCATATTTCCTATCAAGCAGAGACAAAATTAGCAGTGGTAAAATCGTAATAATATTTACGCCAACAATGCCAGTCTATTCCCCTAGCATCTAAAGTACACTCTTGAAACAAAATTAACATACAAAAATCCTGTGGAATTATATTACAAAATACATACATAATTCTGAAAAAAATCTGCTTGATTTTTTTCGACTTCCTTTTGCTATGTGCCTTTTTTTTTCTCTTAGTTCTGACCTGATACATCTCCAGCATTGTCAGTGCTGCATATCTACACACGTTTTCTGGATTCCTGCGTGACTGTTTGTTCTTCCCCTTGATCAAAATCCACATTACACCATGAACGTGAGAGAGTTGATCAGCTAGGACTCATTTGGTGAAGCCCATGACGTTCTGCACGCCGGTGGAGGTGAGCCACCTCATGCCGTCGAGGAAGACCCCTGGCGTGAACTGCGTGGCCTCCGCCTGGCCGATGACGCCGCGGTAACCCGGCCACGCCACCCTCTTGCTGGTGCCGGCGCCGGGGCCCGTGTTGGCGTACTCGGCGTAGTAGAGCGTCTTGAGCCCGAAGTCGCCCATCCACTCGGCCCACCCCTCCGGCTTGATGAGGTCGCCGATGGTGCTCTCCATCACCACCGTCCTCGCGAACTCCTTCCACGGCCGCCCGAGGTAGGACGCGATCTGCAGCCTGACGGGGAAGAGCGCCTGCTCGGGCACGATGCGGCAGCCCTGCAGCACGATGCCCGTGGGCATGTTGGGGTCGGTGCGCCCGTGGGCCGTCACCATGTTGGCCTGCATGTCCATGGGCTTGCGCACCGTCATGAGGCAGTTCTGGAACAGCGCCGCCGAGTTGCCGAAGATGAAGTCCACCGTGCCCAGCACCTCGCAGTTGCGGAAGAACTGCCGGTTCGCGTGCACGTACAGCGTGTCCTGGTACGCCTCGAACCGGCAGTTGAAGAACACCGACATGTCGCCCTGCACGTGCAGCGCCACCGCCTGGTGCGCCTCCGGACCCGCCGTGTTCACGAACCCCATCGACTTGCAGATGAAACCGTTGCCCTCCGCGGCTGCATTCATTCATGAATATATATATGTTGTAGCATTGCCATCCACATGCAATTACATATGCAAAGTTTGCTCTTGAAAGAATGTAGTAATAAATTGCTTACAGAATGTGCGCGTGGCCATGGTGGCGAACCCCCCCGCGTTGCTCCGGTCGCCGATGACGCGCGTCTTGGTCGGCCCGTCGCCGTACATGAACACGTTGGCCACGTCCTTGGGCATGGTCACGTACTCCTTGTAATCCCCGGCCTTCACGTAGATGGCGTACCGCGCCCCCTTCAAGTCCTTGGGTATGCCGTTCACGGCCTCGTTGATGGTCTTGAAGTTGCCGCTCCCGTCCTGGGCCACCACCACGTTGGGCTTCTGCAGCCCGGGCATCTGCAGCAGCCGCCGCTGGTGCTCCGGCATCCACTCCGGCAAATCGCTGGACGGCATCCCGCTGCGCCCGTCGTCGATCTCATCGAACGCGCCGACCAGG
This sequence comes from Eragrostis nindensis, assembly GCA_012490785.1. Lineage (NCBI taxonomy): Eukaryota > Viridiplantae > Streptophyta > Magnoliopsida > Poales > Poaceae > Eragrostis > Eragrostis nindensis. The sequence continues at coordinate 369,479 of JAAXCT010000116.1, read as the reverse complement.
TCCGTGGTCAGCACCCTGTGGTCAGGTTCGCCGGACGACGTCGTCTTGTTCATGGCGTCGAGCTGGCCCTTCACCCCGGTGGCCATGTCGACGATCTGCATCAGGGTGGTGGACAGGAGGTGCCGCCTTCCGGCGAGCTCGTCGGGGAGCTCCGCCGCGAGGAGGTGCCGGTTCACCTCGGCGGACATGTCCGCGATGCTGGCGGCCTGGATGGACAGGAGGCGGCGCCTGTCGTCGTGATCGGTGGCGTCTTTGTCGTCGTCGTCGGTCGACGACATACTCAGCAGCCGGCGTCCCATGGGGTCGCTGCTGTTGGACACTTCGCTGAATAAGCCGAGAAGGCGGCGGTTCGCGTCGCGGGACATGGCGGAGATCTCGTCCACCGTCTCCGACAGGAGCTTGCGGCTCGCGTCCGTCACGGCCGCGATCTCGTTCATCTTGTCCTCCTCGTCAACAGCCAGCAGAAGCCGGCCACCGCTTTCCCCCGCGGCGGCGACCTCGTCGCTCATCTGCCAGCCGAGAAGCCGGCGGGTCGGCCCCGCCGGCGTGGAAGCGTTCAACTTCTTGGCCACGTCCGGCGGCAGGAGCTCGCCGAGGCGGGTGATGATGGCGAGGGCGTTGCTGCTGAGCTCCGTCGAGTTCTGCAGCACCTTGTCCATGGCCTCCTTGAGCTCCGGCTTGTCGAATCCGTCTGCGCACGTGTAGATGTACGTCATGACGCCGGAGAGCCAGACGCGGAGGTCCTTGACGTGGCCCACCGCCTCCTCGGGCTTGAGCCGCGACATGTCCCGCAGGTCCTCTCGCGCGTCCTCCAGGAGCTTCTTGCACACCTCCATGGCGCTCTTGGTCACGTTCCCCGACGCGTCCTTGCCGATGTGCGCCGACCGCTCGAACGCGGCGGCCACCTCGTCCATGGCCACGTTCAGCGCCGCGCGGAGGATGTCCTCGGGGCTCGCCGTGTCGTTCACCACCGGCTTCAGGCTCTCCTCGCACTTGGCCGGGTACAGCGTCGACGAGCAGAGCGCGCCGAGCTTCACGCCGGCGGACATCGCGCCGTCGCTGCCGCCGGACCCTTTCTTCGAGCTGGTCACCGCGGCGATCGTGCCGATCACGGCGACCACGCCGACGGCCGCGATCACGCTGGCGACGGCGACCTTGTTGGCCATTGCTCACGTTGCGGAGTGGCCACACGTACGGAACAGGGAGGAGCGCGCCGCGGCGAGGCTTGTTATAAGACACGGGGCTCGCGCCATGCCCGGCGTAGCGGGTGGACAAGAGGAGTTCTTGGTCGGATCTTCTTGGGGAGCCCTGCTTTGGGTTGAGTTTTTGCTGTTTTAGGCCATCGGTAGGGAATGGCTTCCATGGCGATTTCACGTGCCCTGTTTCTTACTCTCTCTCTCTCTCTCTCTAGACCTTGTGGGTCGTAATATTTGCGAAGCGTAACATCACTGACTGAAAACCGAGAAACAAAGTTTTCAACGAACGAAAGAGAAACAAACAGTGCACCTGCAGTACAGTGGCATTTCCAAGTTCCAACACGCAAAAAAAAAGAAGGTAAAGCGATTATTTTTGTGATTCCATCCTTCTGGTCGGTGTCGGTTGATGCAGCGGGAACAAGCTTGAAGGGAGGAATGCAGGCGGCGCCTTGGCAGAACGATCGATCGACCCGCTCCCCGCCCACCGGTGCCATGGGTCTGCCGCTCGCTTCGCTTCTGTCGCGGCATCTGTCCACGAACATGGGCTGGCCGATTGCTTGAGGCCACCGCTTGGGCCAGATACGCAATTGGGCTACGCCCCTCCACAATCGCCCAACCCGTTGGCGTGTAGGCCCGCGTAGCGCATGAACTACCTGTCAAATATTAGTATAAATGAAGAAAGAAGAAGAAGAAAAAGCTAAATCTGCATGTAGCGCACGGTGCACCAGCTCAAGGCATGCCTCTTCTGCCATCAGGTACCTGTAATGGACAGTAATGTAAGCAATGAATGAAATGTACGAATTAAGATTTTAAGTAGTGATGTAATGCAAAGAGAAAACATAATAGAGAATACCATATATATGTAGCTTGAATGTGCGCCAAGAATGAGGGAGGGGATGGTAACCTTAGTAGCCAATCAAATTATGACCTAGGTTGACAATTTGACTATAAATATTAACAAAGGGAGTGTTCTACATAATACAGTATTGACTTACACGGGTGACCGCTTCATGAGAAAGAATGTGCCTTCCTTCGAGACTGGGTAGGGAAAGCATTTGCGAAGCTCACAAAGGTGGAATAGCACAAGCATGGAACCATGCTGATAAATGGTGTTGCCACTTTGAAACTCACATAAAGTGCTGAGTATCACCGAGAGTTCCCCCAAACACTTCACATTGCACTCGAAACTCACATGGAGAATAATTTGGGTAGTGCCACGTGAAGCGCTTGTAGGGAACTCATGGTAACACTGAACTTGGTTTCATTTTTTGTTGTGTGACCATTATGTATAAATGTACTAAATGCTTGGCAACACCAAGAGTTCCCCCAAACACTTCACAAAAGCCTTCCAGTCAGGGCCTCGTGAAGTGCTTGCAGGGAACTCACGGTAATACCAAGCGCGATTCATCAATCAATAGCTTGTAGCATGCAAGCACTGGCTAAAATGCTTGATGACACCGAGAGTTCCCCCAAACACTTCACAAAAGCTCTCAAGATAGGGCCTCGTGAAGTGCTTGCAGGGAACTCACGGTAATACCAAGCGTGGTTTATCAATAGGAGTAGCTCATAACGTGCAAGCACTAAATGCTTGATGGCACCGAGAGTTCCCCCAAACACTTCACAACGGCGCTAAAAACAGTGTCTTGTGAAGTGCTTGAAGGAAACTCCTGGGGACACCAAACCTAATTCTTCATTGTCGTGTTATACCGTATGCTGGCCTGCACCCAAAGTTTCCCAAGTACATCCACTCATAAACCTAAGTGATCTCTAACTGGAAGTTGCTGGTTCCCACCCAGAGTTCCCCCAAACACTTCACTGTACCCAGCTCTTATCTGGCCCTACGCACATTAGATGTGCAACAGAGCCCAACATGAAATCAGCTGTAGCTACTGAAGTGGTTTGAGAAGAACTCCAGGTGACGACCAACCAAATTAGGACACTTCATTTCCTGTGGACCACCTGTTGATCACTTGTTTAATCCGCCCTGGTGATGAGCTCAGAGACGACTGCTATTTATAAGTCTACACTAAAGAGCTAGGTGCGGCCTCTTGCGGACTGTACGTGGTGCTTGATCTAGGCAGCGGATGGAGTCGGGAATGCACCTAGCCGTGATGCAGCCCAGGTTAACTCGAAGCTAGAGCTAGCGGAGAGATTCTTTCAGAGCTCTTTGGTCGGCACTCAGCTAGTTCTGTGTCTCCGGGCCCCGAATCACGGAAAGCACATGGAGCAAAAGTGTCCAGCGTGAAAGTTCCCTTATCTCCAGTTTTGTGTCGTACGTCGCTCGATTTTTGGCCACGAACATTTCTTCCATCTCTACTTCATGTGTATATCACGTGTTATACTTTATTTACCGATATGCTGATATACACCATGAGACCATCAAAGATTGTAAAGCTTGTGCAGAAAGCAGGCTACAAGGTATGCAAGAAACTGGAGAAAAGGCTAAGCACATGCCATTGTTGCCTCGTTTAATTGAAGATTTTAGTCTTTCAGTTAATCAGATGTGACTGTAAATGAATGTTACGTTTCAGTCTTTCAGATATGGCCCATTTGCACTAGGCGCATTTAGCAATTATAAGTGCTCTAGTGCAGTACTTGACGTGCGAGATGTAGCAGAGGCAGTCAGAATGAAGAAAAATCCAGTTCAGTCAGTAGGTTTAATGATGATTCGATGACCTAGGCCACTAGGCTGCCATTCACTTTGTACAGGCCTCTCTGAGATCTACTGCTTCCTTATCTTGTCGATCCATGTTGAGGAAAGAAGCTGAAATTATTGAAACGATCATTTTAGATCGATTCTTCATGAGTTTGAGTTGTGATTATTGAGGGATCACATCATATAATTCACATATCAATACACGGCTACAGGCTAGTTGCCATGCATGGCAGTTGTCGGTGAACTGTTCAATAAGATGGTTGCAATCATACATATAAACAATGAGAAAACACAGTTACCTAATCTGGAATTTTCTGCATAAAATTTGTCCAAACCTAGTGGGCTAGTTGTGTCATTATGCGCGGCTGTATGGGCAGGCAGCATAAAGGAAAAAAAAGCTGAGGCGCCAAAGAATCCGTGACTCGTATTCCCAAATCCCAAAAGGCCAAAACCAAATACTCAAATGGAAAAGCTAAAGAGAGCGTCCAGGTTCAGTGTATGCGATCCTTGTCATTGCACGACATCTCTCCACCCTTACCTGACAAGTTTCAAAGCGAGTCCGGTTTGCATCTCATCGATGGACTCTGGAGGGGTGGAGAGGGGATATTTGCAGTATAAGTAGCTTTGGAGAAGCATCATTCGTAAAGGCGAGATGCATCTGGAACAATTCTTCGTCAAGCTGTAGCCTGCCGGAGGAGAGGTCTCTCATGGAGTTCCCCCATTCACTTCTTGGCCCCTGTTCTTTGCTCCTTCAGGTAGGGAGGTTTTGGTTTTTGTAGTTTATTTCTCATGTAAGTCATGGGGAGATGGATTTATCTCTGATCATCCTCGTGTGTGTTGTATCTTGACTGTATCAATGCCAATAAATCGCCGATGAGCAAAGATCCAAACTGTGTTTCCATTTTTTTTTTTTATATTTTTTTCCTTTTGCGTTGCTCCTCTGTTTGCTTGCGATCACCTGCAGCCTACAGAAAGGCAAATGTGCGCACTCTAGTTCCCTTCTGCCTCTTTCTTTTCTTGTACTGACATGGAATGTGAAGCTTCGATCCTTCCATCTTGTTAGAACAATAAAGAGCAGGTATTTTACAGCTGCCAGGAGATTATCATCCTATACTATGCAGATACAATATCAGGAAGACACAGTAGGAAAGACTAGCAAATAGACAGCTCCGCAATACCATAACAGGAGGAAAGAAGAGCAAATAGACAGCTCCGCAAACAATAATGTTTGTAAATCTTCTCCCAGAGAGAGGCCTTGTATAAACTCACATCGTTTGACATAGCCAGTAAACCAAACTAAGGGCGCCGAACTTCTCCGCGTAGCATCCACGTTAAAAGAAACATCCGCTCTCCTCTAGAGCCTTTCATGCTTGGGTAGATCATCCACCTAGCTTCTTACTGCAGAACGTGAACACTGATTGTAATCGTGCTATGTGATGAATGAGAAGCTATGGTCCCAACAACAACAACAACAACAAAAAAAGAACACCGGGTAGCAGAATTCGCAAAATTGCAGTGTCCTCACACGTCCACTTCCTAGTAGTACATTTATGTGGCCAATGTTCCTACGTTCCCAGCGACCAGACTGAGTCAACAAGACTATGGTCGCGGTACATTTACGTCTGAAGTCTGAACTTAAAGACGCGGTCATGATCGAGCTGCATAACCGTAAGACATTCCATTAATCAGTCCGCCCAAACTGTAACAGCAACATTTCTCCAGCTGAGCATCAGATTCAGAGGTACTACACAAATATGATCTGCTAAAACAAAAATAAAAAAACAAGGCATGCGACAGAGCAGACTACACACGAAACAGGAAAACGTTCATTCGCCTGAGCATAGTTAATCAGAGGACTAGAGTGAAACAGCACATTACCGCTACAAGGTTTCAAGTTTCAAGAGTTCTCTTGACAAACCAGGGGTAGATCCTCTGGCCGAAGATATTCTCCAGCATGAGCTGTTTTGCTCCATAGGGAGTGACCATCCTAGGCTCCTAACTATGCCAGGATCACATCACTAAAGAGACTTCAAATAACTGTCACATGAGTACATAACGAAATCTCGACAGACTAATATGTACATGACTGGATAACAAATTTAAGAGTTCTAACAGACTTCCGTCTCAAACTTTAGGCAGATACCCATGCTGAAGAGCTCCTGGTAGAGCAGCTTTGCACCATAGGGCACATTGATCAGAACAATGTTCTCTGAAGATTTGCAGAAGCCACAGTATGGGCCGCGAATCTTTTTGCCTCCTGGAACGCACCTAATTATAACATTGGCCACACGCTCACAATTCTGGCAGACATGCATCTGGGAGAAGTCACTGAGCATGAAGAGCCGCTCATGGAGGTTGGCTGCTGCACCATGGGCAAGGAGGCAATCACGTTCCATTTCTCCAAACTTAACCCCGCCAAACCTTTTCCTGTCAGCAACAGGCTGCCTTGTGAGTGGGTGCACTGGTCCGGTATTCCTGAACTTAACCTTATCTTCAGACATGTGAATCAGCCTCTGGTAAAAGGTAGGGCCCATGAAAACCAAGGACTGCACCCTTTCACCTGTACGGCCATTGAGAACACTTTCTGCTCCCCATCTTGAAAATCCAGCCCTACAATGCAACAAGATGCGTAAGTTTTGGAAGTTAACTAACTCACGGAAGAAAACAAGTCTATAGACCCTGGAAATAGCCACAGATTTTCTCATTTTCAGAGTCTAGCCCCTATAACATTACACATGGTAATCTAAAATAGGATGCACACTAACGCCAAATGCCAGTGCATGAGTACATTCAGATTCGTTTCAAGTGACACTATGGATGTCTCTGTTCAACAAAAGAAGTACCAACTGATACATATATCAGTAAATCTTCAGTAAACCAAAAGCTATGTAATTCCACCTTTTAACACATATATAACTAAAAAGATATCTACACATCAAAGTCAAATCAAACAATATTGTGTACATCAATAAGCGTACATTATCAAACATGTGGTATGTGTTTACCTAATAATGACTTCTATGCATGTCATTTTTTTCCTTCCTTTCTTTCCTTTTTCGCTCTATGTGCAGTAACTACTAACTGAGCCCAAAGCACAAGGCACGTTAATGATGCACAAGACTCTTATAAGAATGCCAGTACGCTTATCTAAGTACAAAAGCTCAACTAAAATGGGATCAATAAAATGCTAACCCTTCGAAAGCATTTCATCTACGCATAGAGTGGAAAATGATAGTTCTTGAATCATAAAAGCAGCTAATTCATCAATTGCAAAATAGAAACACTTACTTATGCAACTGTTCGGCAATAACATCAACCGATGCTGTTGTGAACGGTGTCGCGTATCTCGTTGTACCACCGAGAGCTATTCCCTTTCCCAGCGCAGCTTCAAGCAGCTGACCAGGAGTTTGGCGTGTCGGAAAGGCATGTGGATTTATCACAATATCTGGGACTATTCCTTGGTGAGTAAAAGGGAAATTCTCCTGAGATTCCAGAAAGCCCACAACACCTTTTTGGCCATGCATGCTGGAAAATTTATCACCAAGGCACGGTGACCGAACCTGAAATCAGAACAGACACAGAATTTTATACTGCCAATAAAAACTGAGACATGCCATGTCGCAAATGTAAGGATAAAAGGAAAATAGAAGTATGCTGCGTTCAAAACATTACTGAGTTGCCTGGTTGAGAGTTACCCGGCGTTCACAACAAGCGTTTAGCAGAAAAAATAAGTCTCATGATAATGGGGTAAAAAAGGGGAGCTGGGCTGCCAGCCAAACTACGGAAGCAAGCCATCTGGGTCCACCCATTTCACTATATTCATTGAATTTAGTCACTTTCTGTGATGGATGTCGAGGTGGAATAGAATGAACTGTTGGCCTTACATAAAAAGGCAATAAAGCATACCAAGTTGGGTTTTATGCATAAATGAAGTAAAGAACAACACCCATTACCATGGCCTCTCTGGGGTACCCATACTTATATCTTAGTTCCAGGACACAAAAAAATGGTAGAGAATTCATTTTTTTTTTAAAAAAAGGAAGGTCAATGAAACCAAAATAATCTCTCCAAAACAAGATGGTTAGTTTGCTGATCAGCTGAAGCGTGACATACTGTTATGCATATAAACCTGAGAACACACTCAAGTAAGAAGCACTGCAGCTGTCGATGCTTTCTATCACAAAATCCGTGGAACAGAGAGAAAGAGAAAAATGCAGTGTTCTATTTTTTCATAAGTAAGATGAAGATAATTGCTAGCGAAGCCATAGTTCAAGGAGTGCGACATAAATAATATTTCTGCCTGCTACAAATAAGCATTATTTACCTGTCTTAGAGTGACCACAGCAAAATTCTTTCCTTCATCATTTGCTGAAAGTAATACTTTCTGTACCATTCCCTTTTCAGTATGCTTCAGCTTAATACTGTGGTCTTCTCCAGTATCCGAGACTTTCCCGATAACAATATCATTGGTCTGAAGACTCGCACCAATGTATGGTAAGCCATCATCATCAAGATTGTCAACACGTCCCCTTTTACTTTCCATTTTTCCAAAGTCTATCTTTTCCTTCAATCTCAGTCGTTTGGCTCCCTCTTTGTTCTCTACTTCTGCCTTATAGCTCCTGAGGTGCTCAGTTCTAAACATACCTCGTTCAAGAGAGGCCTTATTCATTACCAGGGAATCCTCTTGGTTAAAACCCTGATGAACATTGACAGCCACAATTGCATTTTGGCCATTGAAATATTCAGGTCTAGCAAAGTCATCTGTCTTTCCAGAAGCATAATCTACTCTTCCAATACAATCAGCAACAACTGTTTTGAAAAGGGGTTTCTGAGGATAATATAGCTGATGGGAAAGAGTATCAACTCTGATAAGCGGATTCGTTGTAGAGTATCCAATAGCTTGCTGTGAATGTTTTTCAGACTGGTACAGTACCCGCCGAGCAAAATTGTGGTTTGCGAACGGAATAAGGCTGCAACTTAATCCTAGAAGAAAAGAAGGATCCAGCTCACAGTGAGTATAATTAATCTCTCCTTCACTCCCAAACAAATGCCTGATTCCCCAAGCACATATTATATCTTCCTCCTCTTCAACACCAATGAACTCAATTACTTCTTGTTGTATTAGTTCCTTGAAAGAGTATGAACGGCCCTTTGGTTTTCTGATTTTATTCATATTTTCAACCACAAGAAGTGGTCTGAGGATTCGCCCTGCATCAGAAAACACACGAACTTCCTTTTGGCGCTTGTCCCTTTTGATTTCAACCTAATTATAGCATGAAACATGTATAAACATCAAAGACATCATGGAGTGCGATATTTGCATATAATGTGGAGGTGGTGTAAACAAATAAAAGCAACAAAGCATCCACATGTTAATGCATTGAGATGAGTGTGTGACCTATGATAGCATAACTAACACAACATTTAGAGTTTTAGCAGAACCATGGGAGAGAGAGCAAACCTGTGGATCAATCAGACTGCTGCGTCTCATGCACCTTAATCGCAAGACAAATGAAGCTGGATCATTACAAGACCCTACCCAGATACCATTCAGAAAAATCTTGTCCATTCTTGTAACTTCCTCACTAGGAATTTCATCCAGCTTGCTCATTCCACAAGAAATGAAACTGTCAACCAAAGGCTGCACCACCTTAGAGCTAACAATAGCAGTGGCGGCTAGATTTTTTACAAGTCCACAATTTTCACCATCAGGAGTCGACATAAAACAAAGCTTTCCCCAGTAGGATGGATTCCTGTAAGGGTTTTTTGTCACAAGTCAGCATACACACTATACACTACAATACAAAAGCGCATGACAGATATGCAAAACTTTGTTTGAGATTTAAAAGAAAACTTACGGATATCTTGCATCACCAGCTTTACCCGCATAAGCAACTCGCTGGCGGGTTTTCCTCAAGTCTGATATCATTTGAAGAGGATTTGTTCTCCTTAGAGTTGCAACAATTCCTGGGCATCGTTCATTTCTTTTGTAGGGATGGCACCAAGAACCAGTGGAGAAGGCACGGTTAAGACCATTAGTAATAATTGACGCATCCAGATAACGCTCAAGCTCTTTTAAATCATGGTCACTATTCAAATCCTTCTGAATGGCCTTAACCATGCGCCTTTCTGCATGCCTAATATGCGCACGAAGTTCCCTTCCAAGCAATCCACCAGCCAGTTCCAACCTCTTGTTCCGAAAATCATCCTTGTTATCACACTTACGCTTCCCAGTGTAAGCCATTAGCAGGCATTTCACCATGTAACCTAAGAAAAGTGCTTTGTTTCTATTTCCACTAATATCAGGAAAGAGATATCTAGCAACATAATCATCAAAGGATTCCGATGGAGGAAATCTTGAATTTTTTATCAATTCATCAACATACTGCCGGGCTCTATTTGATTTACGGAAGCCTTCGCACACTTCATCAGATTCTTTAATAGTCATAGATATTGTGTTGATAACAGAAGCATCACAGTCTTGCATATCTATCACATCAAAGGCTTCCTTATCTGAGGAAATGCCGAGTGCAAAAAACAGTAACCAAATTGGCATAGTTGCATACAGAAAGGAAATGGAAATTATTTTGCCCCCACTGATGTCTTCGCTCTTTGTGGATTCCACTAGCTTTACATATATGCGTTGCCGTTTGATTTCGGACAAAAAAGATGCGGTCCAGCAAGGTCGGTCAGCAATCCAAATCCTGCTCAGACATCTTTGCTCTTGAGCAATAAATACCTGCAGGTTTGACAAAGAAAAAAACTTAATGACACTGAAGAAACATGCTACATATGATACAAATGGTTTTGTTGCAGAAAGGGAGTTTTTTAATATTTGTGAAGGGATGATCCTTTGATAGTCGCTCCTAAAAAAGAAGATCCCAATGAACTTAGAAAAAGCTCAGCAATCCAGCTTGCTATTTGTCCCTTACCAGAGATAATCGTCTCAAAGTGTGTAATCAGCAAATCCTCAGTGTCCATACAAACAATCATCAACCAAATTGGAAATATCAAAATGTGAATCCTATGGTTCAAATAACATTACACAGAATGTTGATTGAGGCCACACATGACTAAAAGAAAAGAGGCCAGCACAGGGTACCAGTAGCATACAAACTACATGGCCAGTGCACCTAAGTTAATTCTTTTGTTAGCATCCCGTGTTTATATGACCACAAACAGTAAAGTCAGCATATTTTTTACAAGTGCAATCGTAAAAAGATATCTGGACCTCTTTATCTTTTGAAGAGCTAACGGTAACACGAATATTAAGATTTTTGTATGAAATAAAAGAAGCTCACGATCCGACAAAGTCATCTCAGATTGTAAAAAGGACAACTAACAAGCGATAAATTTAAGCATCCAGCATGAAACATTAACAAATAATGAAAATAAGAAAATGGAGTTTACAGAGCTATACCTTCTCCATTCCCTTGACCAAAAAGTATCCACCGGAATCAAACAGGCAGTCACTTTCCTTGAGACTATGCAGCCAGCATAAGTTTGAGTTCACCATAACCGGAAGGCGGCCAAAAAATATCCAATGAGTTTCGTTAAGATAGTCCCTTTTTTGAACAAAACCATCATTCCCTGTTTTAGACTTGTCACTTTTCTCTAAAGAATAAACCTGATAAAGTCAAGAATACTTCAAACAATCAGGTTACTGTAAGACCTCGCCAAATCTGGGTAACAGTATCACGCAAGTATCAATGCCATAATTTAATGCCTCCATTATGCACAGGGAGACAAATCAATATACAATGTTGCTAGGATAAGGAAAAGTATTGGCATATAGTGCAACTGGAATTTGTCATGCAGAAACAAGAACAACTCATGATGTTGTTAAACAGAAATCACCCATCCAATCTAGCTGATCCATTTAACGTTACATCGTGGACTACCTGCTATGTTTATGAGGTACAAGGGAATAACTTGAATCAACTTTCTTCCTTAGTTGGCAGGTTTAGCTTATGATAACACAAGTAATAACTTCTGCCGCCTACACCATACAGTATCGAAAACAATGATCATGCGGTCATATCAAAGCATTTTGTAGTATGTTCTTTTATCACTGGTCTTACAGTTTGTATGCGTATATAGCACATTTTTTCAGTAAATCATGTCATAAATAATAAGTGGAGGATATCAGAGAAAAAATGTTTAGGACCTGAATAGTCACTTCAACTTTCATTCTAGACGCATATGTCATATTCTGGAGGCGAGCATGCTTGGGTTTAAAATTAATATCAGCTTCATCTCTGCCAGACCAAAATACTGGCTTTTCAAGCTTCACTCTCCCAAACTTGATGGTGGCATGCTTCCAGCCACCTGATCCTTTCTTCGAAGGATCATACCCCGGTTCTACAATCACTTCACCCAGCGAATCAAAAAGCTCCTGGAGCCCATGCGAGATAAACTCATTATAGGAATTTATCTGATGGCTAATCAGACCAATTTCATCAAAAAAAGATCTCGATGCTTCTCTGCAGAACTTCTCTAGGCTTTCCACACTCGTCTCAATAGGAACTTGTGCATGTTGCTCCGAAGAAGATTTTCCTTTAGTATCATCATCAAGGGGTGATTTTCCTTTCATATCCACATCCATAGAGGATGGTCCTTCGTCAAGATCTATAGGAGACTCACAGGTTGCTCCATCCATGTTATGAGATTTTTCTGCTCCATTATTATCCAGTGCCATAGGTTCCGTTTCAGAATCAGAACCACTTGGTGATAGTCCACTGCCCTTCGGAGTCTCTTCCATTGCACAAGCACTGGTTAACTGGTCGCGAACACCCTATCAAGAATCATAAAAATCGTCACATTAGTCAGTTAGAAATTGATCATTTCAACAGAAAACATGACACATATAGTGCACTGCTGAACTCCAGAAATCGACCATAGAAATCACCGTAAAGCCATCACATCAACCAAGCACAAACAACCCACGACCACGAGGAACATAGAGCGCCCAATAAGTTTCAAAACTGGAAATTGTTATCCATCTATGGACAAACAGCCCATGCAACCACAGCGAATGCTAAACATCTCAACCTCAGGGTGATGTTAGAAGATTTGTGCAGCTTACATTACACTGAGTAGCACACAAAACATCAAGAGAGGGTGATAGTTTTTTCCCAGAGAAATGCACCCTAACCACTAACTTGTACCAACCAAAACATCCTATAAAACACCAAAATGCAGTTGAAGGTGCACACAGCTATTTCACATACATGTGCAGGTACAAGTACAACGAATCCAACATTTTATTCATCATACTACTTGTCGAATGGATCAAGTGCTAGCGACTGGGAATTGATCTATCATACCACAATCTGAAACTAGGGGCGAGTCCTGTCCAAGACTAATATCATTTCGTAAGTTCTAGAAATGAAAAGCAGACCGTGGAGATAACTAGATCTACCGAAATAGCACCATGAAAATAGAAATGAGGATGGAGATTCGCGTTCACCTATGCCTCCCGGCGCGTGCCTGCAGGTTGGGGCGACGAACTCCTGCGTTGGGTAGCAGTCAGGCTGCCGCCCAACGACGTTCAGGAGCGGACGAGGAGTGAGCCGGACGACCTGAGCGGCAAGGATGGAGTTTCGAACGCGCCGAGCGAATCGCCTGGAGGGTCGCCGGAATCGCCGCCGAGCCGGCGTTCCGGTGGAGCCGCCGCTGCCGGAGACGCAAACCCTAATCGCCTCCTTCTCCCATCCTTTCCTCTCGCGTCGCGTGCGCTGTGGTGGCGCCGAATGCAAGCTCGCCGGGAGGAGGATTCCGGCGGCGATGCTACCGAGAGTGGAGGAGTGTTGGGTGGGGCGGAGAGGCGGGTTCTGCGGCAGAGGTGGTGCTGCGGGTAAATCGCCTCGGGACAGGGAGGGTTTAATGGTCGCCGGCGTTCTGACGTGCGGGTCGACCGCTCCTGTGGGTGGTAGGTGGAGCCCAGTGCCAGTGGGGGATTTGGTTCAACGCCCAGAGAAAGCTCGGCCGTTCGTAGTGAGTAACGGAGCATCCGACGGTAGGCTGCGATTCTTCGAGCGGATCAAGAGGGTGGCGCGGGATCTTCTGTGCGCTGTAGCCTGTAAGTAAATTTTGATGCGAGTTTAGTGGAAGAATGGAACGGGTCACGACTCACGAGTGAGTGGACGACGGCCTCCTCGGTGCTCGGTTCAGTGATCTCATCCAACGAGAAGGGCTAAAGGACAGAAGAAGCGGTGAGTGTTCACTGTTCAGTCAGATCAACACAAGTTTGCTGTCAGCCTTCCGAGTTCCGACGTCATTTTCTTTTCCTGCAAACTCTAATCGCCAGTTAATATCCCACTGTTCCACCAACACTGATTCAACAGATTGAAAATTTGCCAGTGAACTGGTTTGCATAGTTCACGGATAAACAACAACAGACTGAAAAATTGCCAGTGAACTGGTTTGCATAGTTCACGGATAAACAACGGTTTCCATAGTTCACGGATAAACAACACCGAGCTTACACAGTTTAGAACCAAGCTGTGGATGTCATCTGACTGAAACACAAAGAAACCATCAGGAAGAACCGATCATTTCAGCAAACTGGTCTGCAAAATTTACAGATGAACACCACAAGCTTATACAAGTTCAGAACCCAGCTTCGAGCAAAATGAAGCTATCTATGTACACAAGGACTAGATGCTGAAAACACTCTGTAAATTCAGACTTGCAAGTATGTGTTACACAAGGACCGATCGCGACATAATCCAGTTCCTCTTACGCTTCACAACAAAGTGCAATGGCCTTATGAAAATCATGAGTCATGAGTATGCTATTGCTACATATACAAGAATTTATAGCAGAGAGGCGTGCAAAATGGCCTCAATTGCACGACAGGTTTGATGTTTTAGGCTTTGGAACCATCAGGATCGCCTCCTCCCAGGTTGCCTCCAAGCATGGACATCAGCCCTCCGCCATGCACCCTTCCTTCGGGCACGACGAGCCCGATGCTCAGGCTCCCTCCGTCCTCCCGGCCGTTCCCAGCTAGGCCGCACAAAGAAGAGGACTTCAGTGAGCCAGGGACCAGCACCTGATGAGGAATGAGCAGCCTGCCGGTGCTCTGCATGTCTCCTGACGAGTCGACGCAGTCCGACCACGCGCCATGGCCGGAAGAGGACATGCTATGGTCAATGCTGGTACCTGCTGCTGAGGAAGTAGAGACGACCCCGCTGAAAAAGCTAGGCCCAACCATGCTTCTTCCCTGTCCAGGATCGTGATCCTGCTTTGAGGCCATCAGGGTCGCGTGCGCAGCGCACAGACCACTCCGGCCCCTCGCAAACTTCTCGCACCCGGTGCTCCAGGCGCATCGCTTCCCGCCGCCATGGGCCTTGCAGAAGTCCGTGCTCCCCTGCGCGCTCTTGTTGCATCCATCGACCCTGCAACGCTTGCCACCACCGTGCCTCACGCAGCAATCAGAACGGCCACGAGCACTCTTGGTGCACCCCGGGACAGTGCAACGTTTGCCCCCTCCATGCGCCACGCAGAAGCTAGTTCCGCCATGGACGCTCTTTGGGCACATCCCGCCTCCCTCAAAGAGGCACCTCTTCCCTCCACCATGACCTTTGCAGAAAGGCGTGCTGCCCTCAGCGCCTCTGGTACAGCCTTCGAACATGCACCTTTTGCCTCCACCATGGGACTTGCAAAAGATGGTGCTTCCTTGAGCTCCCTTGCCGCAGTTTGGGTACTGGCACCGGCGACCGCCTCCATGCGAGATGCACAGCCCGGGCTGTCCTTCCGCACTCCGAGTGCAGCCCACTACCCTGCACCTCTTCCCTCCACCATGTTTAATGCAGAATCCTGATTTCCCCCGCGCTGCTTTCGCGCATCCCTCAATGCCACACCGGCTACCGCCACCATGAGCAATACAGAACTCTGTCTTCCCCTCGGCACTTTTGGTGCAGCCTAATTCCTGACACCTTTTTCCCCCTCCATGAGCTTTGCAGTATGCTGTTCGGCTCTCGGCGCCTTTGTTGCAACCTGGCTTTTGGCACCTCTGACCACCACCATGAGAAATGCAAAGTCCTGAAGCACCCCTTGCGCCTTTTGAACACCCGTTGAACCTGCACTTCTTTGGATGCCGTTGATGACCTCTCTGCTCCCCACTAGTTGAACTGACTACCATATCAGAAGTTGCAGCAAAAGAACAATCAGTTGTTATGGATAGATCAGGGCTATGCTCAACCTCGTGATGATTCAGTGATAGACCATGATCGCCTTCAAAATCACATCTGGTTCCCTCGTGCTGTTGGACATTGGTCTCTGGAGGTGTTCCATTAGGACAAAGATCCTCTGATCTTGGGGCAAACAGAAGAGGCAGCACATAACCACCTACTTTCCTTTTGGCTGAAGTTGATCCCTCATCAATAAGTGGGATGGTGATACCATTTTTTCTTGAGTTGCACCCTGAAAGGCCCAACAGTAAACCAGGATTGGTTGCGGCGCAATGTTGGGTACGGAAAGTTGCAGATTCATTAGCATTGTTTCCACCATCTGAGTGACTATCAGCAGAATACAGATTCGGTGTTGGCCCGAGTCCAAGAACCAACCTGCAGCCATCATCAGGAACTGCTAAGCTCTGCTGAAATGATTTTCTAGAAGTCTGAACTGTTTCGGAGCTTCCAAGGCAACCCAGGTTCACTGATGTCACAGCTAACTCTTCATTCCTGCAGTTTATCGCAGCAGGTTCAGCTTGCGAGAATGAAGAAGCAGCTACATGTTCCTTCCCATGAAACCAAAGATTTGTTATGTTGAGGTCCATCTTGCTTGATATAAATAAGGTAGGGTTATAAAAGAAAAGGATTTTAAGTGCTCTTTGGAGACCAGATGCTTCAATCCAACCATCAGAATTCAGAACCCCAGCTTTACAACTTCACCACTGAGAAAACACATAGTATATACCGAATTAAAATACACGTGGACGTTCATGCAATGTATACCACCACTGACAAAACCTGATGTATCAGCTCTGTCCATGAGCATCAAGCTTACTAATCCCATATGGCGAAAGATGATGTCGCCCGACTACCAGCAAATCATATGCATTGCATCTTATTTGTACCAAAACGGAATCAGACTTCGTATAGCAATATAATGTCCTCCAAGATCTGCAAAAAAGAACAAGATAATAAGCGGAATTTAACTAACAAGATCAAAGCACAATAAAAATAGCACAAGAATCAGATTTCGAGTCAGTTAAAAGCAAAACAAGAGTAGCACAATAAAGAGTAGAACAAGGGCTGATTGAAGTTTTTTTTTGAGGCAATTACAGTAGGGGAAGCCCCTACTGTGGTAGATATATATTATATAAAAGATAGAAAAACTGTACAACAACTATCCTACTAAGGTAAAGAAAAACTTACAACCGACTATCCAGCCAGGCTCTGAATAACATTCTGAGGCTGTGGTTCATCCTATACAGGTGAGTATTTACAGTATCTATAAAAGCTAGTTTCCACGAATTGAAGGAGGGGTTAATGTTCCTGAAGATGTAGTGGAAACTCGTGAATTGTATCCTATACAGGCTGATTGAAGTTGACGTTTCTGAATGCAGAAAATGGTGACTGAAATGATTAAAAAGTGAAAATTTCAAGTCAACTCAATGTTTCTGGAATATGCAGGCAGCTTGCATGCAAACAGACAATGGAGTAGCACAAGAATCAGATATACGGTTATAAAATGATTCAACATCCTCTACCACAATTTAGCCCATATGCCTAAATGAGAATGGCGTTAACAAGCATGCATCAAACATACAGCTGATTGGACTTTTTTTTATTATTTTCTGTAAAGTAACCAACTTGACAAAATTATGGGTGACACTATATGATTAGTGAAAAAATAATATAGCCCCTGTGGGAAAGCCATCCAACAATCCATCCGCATCTTGTAATCTAGTTCGGTAGTGGGAATCATAACTTCCAAATCCCCAATGATAATATTTTTTTTTTCCTCCTAGATTGGCTATAGAGTTAATGTTACAAAATATCGAATCCCCAGATGCACACACGCTATGTGCTTCCCGTAATGATCAATTGACTAGGTGCCTCAACAAATTAAAGGTCAAATTTGAACTGAATTTGAGACCATGGCACAAACATGTGTAGTATTTCAGAAATGGCCATAGCATGTATCATGTGGGTTTGTTCTCCCTTCTTTGAACGATTATATATAGCATATATTTTCCATCCATGGAGAAGATAAGCATACAGTATTTCTCCATAAAGATATGAATGTACAAAATTTCCACTACAATTCACGAGTTTCACTGAAAAGGTTTCGAATAGCCAAGTTTTCCACCAAAATTCGTCCATTGAAATAACAGAGCAAGACAATCATCCGTGTGCAAGACTTTAAACTTCATACGCCTCTCATAAATTTCAGCATAGAGAACAACTCCACTTAATTGTACTACAAAGATTAGCACACGAGCTCCAGCACTCCGCTCAGATAAAACCGCAATTCACATCGAAATGTCAAAATACGTGGTAACAAAAGGAGATTAAACAGGAGGGGGGAGACACCTTTCACTTTCCAAGCAGGAAGTGGCGAGAAGACGGGGATCAGTACCGGCGTGGAGAAGCAGTAGGAAGCGGCGAAGCGAAAGGGTGGAGGAGACCCAGAGCGGGGAGGCGGCGATGGAGATGGGAGGGGGGTGTTTGGCGATAAAAAGAGGCGTGGAGAGGAAAAGCAGGGAGCTTTATGCCATCGCCATAGGGGAACGGAATTTGGCCTTTGGGACTTCGGGAGGAGCACCACCACCCAAGGCACCGAGTAAAAATCAATCAGCTAAATCGCATGATTAGCCAGGAGGACGGGACGCGAATGCACTGGTGCTCTCGGCTCCGGCCCCCAGCCGCTCGCACCGCGGGGGGCGACGCGGTGAGCCGGCTGCGGGCCCCGCCCGCCCGCGCGTCGCGTGGCTGGAGTTGCGCGGCGGGCGGCGGGTGCGGTGGCCACTTCAATCAGTCTGACGACGCCACAGCTTCCATTGTTTTTTCTGGCTCGCGGCGTGCGTAAGCACGACGACGAACGAGGCAGGCCGCGGTGCCCGGGCCGCGTGGGTCAGCGCCTCCTGGCCGTCCAGTTGGCCACAATTGCAGTGTTTATCTCTTTTTTTTCCCCGAGGGAATTGCAGTTTTTATCGACGGCTACTCCCAATAGAAGTTTCATTCTCATTAAATATCATGTCATGTCACCATTTTAGATGATGTGGCAAGAAATTAATTAAGAGAGAGAGGAGAGTAGTTTCATCTAAATGAAACCATGTCTACACTATTTCCAACAAGCTTGTGTCTTGCATGTAGTCCTAGAAAACAACAAAAATGAAACTGCATTGTATAGGGTGTTTCATTGTTCAAACAAATGCTTTGACAGCTTTGGAAACAACAAATTGAAACACACCATTGGGACTAGCCTTAGTTCACTGTGATCGATGAAAGCAAAGAGATAAATCGTGTGAGTTTGCCGCTCTATCATTATCCCTCTACGTACAGTGACAAGGTGTCTATGGGGTCCGTTTATCTCTCGAGTTGACACGAACGAAGCTGCGCCCGCGAAATCATCGCGACCAGCTAGGAGTCCCAGCGGAAGGATAAAACGGACAAGCCGAGACCACATGCATCTGAATTCTGAAAACCGTCGCCGTACGCGACACTTGTTGGTCCAACTCTGCATTACGCGATAAGTTTGTTTAGCAAATCTGCAATCAGCCAATCAAATCAGGCGGGAAGAGATGGAGCCCCAGCACGTACAGTTCCGGTCTGTCGAGTGATACACACCAAAGTAAGAGCAGCCGATCACGGAACGTTCGTCCTTGCGCCGTCGATTCCACTAACACACCCACTAGTAGTACTAGCTTCGTGCCACTTGGCTAGCGCCACTGCACCGGCACAGTTTGATTTGGCCAGTGGCGCGAGTAGTAGTGCACAGGCGGCAGCACTCGAGCCACAATGAGAGAGACCGGAGGAGGAAAGGGGTAGGAAACAGGCGAGACACCCAGGAACGATCAGAAGCCGCCCGCCACTCCTCGGCTCGGCTCCAAGGCGGACGAGAGGCGTGGCGAGCTGCGAAGCGAGGCCGGGAAAAGAAAAGATAATAAAAAAGGCATGGACCGCGTCCGACGGATGCCGCGCCGCCCGGCGGCTCCCGCGCGCCCCATTCGCTGCGTCCGGGCCGTCCACGCGTGGACGGCGACGGCGGAATGGCGTGCGACATGGGGGCGTTTACCCGGCCCCTCCAATGGCGCCGCGGCGCATTTCGCTGGCTTACTGGTGGTGGTAGCGAGATGCTCGTATTTTTCTTTTCCCTATTCCCAGTCGTCAGGGCAGGCGACGTGCCTTCTTGGACTCGAGAGATGGCGACGTGGCCAGCAGAGACTTTGATCATCGCAAGAATGAATTATTAACACGCTGCATTTCACCGCGTACATCTACATCCGGAAAGCAACCATTAAGCTACATATAATACTCTATATAAAATATGCTAGTCCTGGATTATGCGAGACCGAGCGAACAATGTTCACAGCCTCCGAATATTGTCGTGTGCTATTCCCTTCTATGCTTGAAACAAGAGAGATCAACTCAGCAAAGCTACAAACGATCGGCAGCAAATGAGCTGCATAATGCACACGTCCGTTACGTACAAAAAGATTCATCAAATGGAGAAACACATGGCTCAAAATTATTACTATATTAGCAGTGCTCATACGAACGAATCATTAATTTATGGGCAGCCTGGCACCATGCCGGCGATTCTAAAATCAAGTTGCAAATGCAGCATCACAATCGGTTCAGGTTAAAGTTGGCAGAAAGAATAATACAGCTCACAAATTATGCAGTTCGCGTGTTATGTATAACCTGCGGTACGGGTGTGCTTTAATAAAACATCAATCCTTTTGGGCAACAATTAACCCAGATAATGAACAATAACATAAGATTCTAGACATGGACAGAAAAGGATTGTTTACCGACTGGCAACACAGTTCAATAATCAAGTACTAACATGGCTATACTTGATTGGTGTTCACAGTTAGGCAACGACAAAGGATCAAAGGATCTGATACAGGATAAAGGTAGAGCAGCTTACAATGTACCAGAACCATTGCCAACTATTAGCACCGCGGAAACGAGGCTAAATGTTTTGTTTTTCACAATTTGGCAGAGTACATTACAATGAAAGCAGCCATAAAGCGATTGCACAAAGTTGACAATAGGTTAACACTTTAAAGATGGGGAAACAGTAAACAAAACTGTATATTCAAACACTCCACATATCAGAACCTAGAGGGCTTCATCCTCCAGAATTAGGATCTCTTCCTCCGCTACTCCCCAACAGCAGCTGGGACGTCCCTGGCCACAGGAGGACGGGGAGCAACTCTGCAGTTAATTATGACTTGTGAGTTAAGAAATAATACCGAATGCAAACCTTGAAACAAAAGAAGGTAGTGAAGAATGCCTAGTTTTTCTTCCTCAAGTAGTCGGCAACAGATAGAAATAACTACGCGTACGTTATTTCCCATGGAGCCTCTCCACAAGACGACGAGTTATCATGTTTTATTGATGATTACATACCACTAGCAAATTCAACATATCATGGATACTAAAAGGTGTTTCCAAGAATTTGGAATGAATCATGGAAAAGTCATAAATCAAAATCTTGTTTGTCTGAACAAACTGAACCATCAGATCTCTACGTTTTAGATGAATTTACTCTTGGCAATAATTTCCAACAACATACGCATACCGCTACTTGCATAATCTAAAAGTACATAAAAGGATATCAAGAATTGACACAGGAGTATCTTCACCACACAAAGTTGAAGCAATGCAATAGAATTACAACTTGAAAAAATAATATTATAAGAGTCCCTTAGACTTCACTTTTATCAATTATTTCAGGAAATGGAAGAGCAAAGGTCATACCTTAGAGCAAGTGTATATGATAAGAGTCAGCCAAGTCCAGCTGTCGGGGGCATAGTTGGAGGAACCATTGCCAGCTTCATGGAGGAAATATGATAAAGGAGACATCAATTGCATTTCATATTTGCGTTGTGAACCACATAGCACACAAATGCCGCCTTCTTGTAACTTGGTTGCAGGTGATAGTGGCTTACCACCATAGGCATACCTAGAAAAGTTGAACACCAAAGTTGATTCATGTTGTGCAAGTAAGAAAACCGCTGTTACACAGTCCTATTAACATGATTTCAAAATATGAATCAAAAGGACCCTATGAATCTAACCTAAAACATTGCTGAGGATGTGCATCCAACCGTTTCTTGAATTTTAAGAAATTTCTGTCAGCACCAATAGCTTTATCGTATTCATACTTTTCCCCTTCCCATTTCTCATCTTCGTCATTTGCTATATCCACGATCTCTTTTGACAGAACCAACTCATTGCTACTTGAACCTACACCACCCTTGCCCCCAGATCGCTCCTTATCATAATATATGTAAAAACAAGGAAGAACTGCAAAAATTAAATTGCATCAGAATATCAGGTTAACACTCATTTTTATTCATTGTAACGAGCTCTCAAGAAATTTTCCACACCCGGTGTGCTCAGATCACTTCCTTTGTCCTTCCGAACAGGACGTTTTATGGGGGTATTAGCACGCTTTGGTTTATTTTGCTTCTTTGAGTTAGATGCCAACGTTGCAGCTTGCTCAAGTACTTCGGCTAAGGCATCTAGATCAAAATCATCATCGTCAATATCAGGAATCTTGAGTTCATCATTTTGTTCTTCTGGAAAACTTGTCGAAGAAGGAACATTTGATTGATCATTTTGCTTTTCTGAAGAATTTGTAGAGGAGCCATTTGATTGACCTAATTCATTGCCACTGACATCTACTTTCATACCACTATAGCACTTCTGAGTTCTTAGGACCTTCCAGCTATAAGAAGAAAAGTAACAGCAACAGCACATTAATTAAAAATATTGTAAAAGGTCTGAATAATTATAATCATGCTGAACTGAAGTGGCACATACTTGCCTTTGAGGATTGGGTCCACACATTGGTGTCGGGCAAAAAAATACATAGATTGTCCTCTCCTCAATGTTTAACTTCTCCACAGGTGCATAAACCTGAGTTCAGGACCAATCAAATTAAAATTATAGTGAAGCAAGAGCGCAGGTATTAAGATATAAGCGTTTATAAAACAATACGCCAGTATATGAAAAGGTTTTACAACAATGTGCCAGAACATTGCAAGTTTGAAACTTAACTGCAGGATATGCCCAAGCATCAGAGAAATCATCTTGCTAAATAGATAATACTCACCTGAGAAACAAGACAAAGCTTGGTTCCACATAAGCTGCACTGGAGCAATTCAGGCTTAATTTCCATATCACCAGTTGGCCAATCCTGCGAAAGATTTAACAATACTCAAAAAAGGAGCTCTATGCTGAACTATTGATTCCCCATAGCTCATAACAATCTTCGATTGGGGAGGATTATTAGCTGGACTTGATAATCATGGTGGGATAACGGAAGAGGATGCACAGCTCGACCTCTAATACCTAAGCCAACAGAAAGAATCAGGAACTTAAACACAGAAATGAATAATACATACGGGAAGTCCACCAATCTTAGTGGTGTAGTGGTCCGCCTTCTCCCGATAATCCTCCGCCCAGGGACCAGGCAGACCTAGATGCACCTCCTCCGCCATCTCCGCTTCCCTGCTTCTCTATTCCTCGGATGCAGAGGAAAGCTTATAGAAACTTTAGAACGCAAGAGATAGGAATCCTCGTCAAGGGTAGGGGTCCGCGCCACTCGCCGGCGACCGGCGGCGAGAAGTAAGTTGCCTGGCTGCGCCGTTGAGGGGAAGCTTTTAGGCGGCGACGGTGGGGGAGGAGCGGAGCGTCAGTGGTTTTTCTCTAGGAGTCTAGTAGGCCGCTGATGGACTAGTTAGAAAAACATGGGCGGCCCATAGAAAAGGCACCCGTGTGCATGGAACGAAACGGGCTTGAAGGAGGAGGTGACAAACTGGAATGGGTAATGGGCTGTGATCAAGAGATTCGGTTGGCCAAAATTTGAGGATTAGACCGGTAGACATGTCGCCCATTGAACAGGGGAGACTGAAAAGAAAATTTACAGATCTGAAGATGCCAAGGATGTCTCTCTTCCTTTGGAACTGAACATTCCGGCGATAGTTCTCGCATGACACGCAGAAGCACGTTCCTAAGATTCGATCAACTAGCAGGACGTAACAACTGACAAACTGAACTGACACTGAATGATACAAACCGGGATTGTCTCGGAGCAACAGGATGGAGCCTATGGACGCCACGTACATTGTTCACGAAACCTCAGCGCATATGTTTATGCGCAGATGGTACTACCAGTGGCGCCTAACATAGCAAAACAAGTAACATGGATCGAAGGGCTAACATGTGGCATACACATCCACCACAACCGGAGATCGACACAGGTCTTGTCACCTTGCAGTCACTGTGGTAGACTTGTGTTGCTTGGTTAAGCTGGATCACATCCACAGTGGGTTCCCAAAATGCTCGACATCTAACAGTTCAAAGTCAGATCCGGGATACTGCAGGCTGCCCTGCACATTTCTGCGTGTTTGTGCCTAGCATTTTTCAGAGAATATGTGCCCCAGGGTATTTAATTCTGAAAACAAGTACTCGATCTGTGGATATAACAATTCAGAAGAAGATACATCATACATTGTGTTATTTACACCTCTAGACTAGAGATATCCATATCGATCGTTGTAAGAACCCATCCATTACACAACAATCTATTCTATCTTACAATCATGCATGCTGCAGCCGAATGACGGAATGAGGTGCTCAAATTAGTGATGTTTTTGTTATCCGAACAGCTGTATACTGATGGATCATGGATGCATGTTACAGGCCATGCTGCTCTGAATGTTAGCAGCTGGGACAGGCACTGATAAAGTTGGTGCTGTATCAGTGTTCTTCTCTGCAACGGCATTTTTTTTTTTTCGACGGAAATATGGCAGGTGCTCTGCCTATGCATTAAGATAGAAAAAGAAACCAGCAGTTCAAAAGATTACAGTACAGGCAGCCAAGGCTGCCTCATGGAAAGAGATGAAGAAACAAAAAAGATCAGGTTTCGGCCAAATATCTGGCCAACAAAACGGTTCACTGTAAGACTACCCGGTGCTATTGTAACTCAACAATCCTGGACGACATGTGCCCCTCATGGTTCTCTTGCCTTCTGTGCGCCAGATTGTAGAGGTCGATTTCTTCCTTCGCCATCATGGCCACTTGGTAGCAGTTCTTCTCCTTGCTCTCAAAGATTCTCCTATTGCGTTCCTTCCATATATTCCACCATATATATATGAGGACTCCAGATGCTTGGCGCCGTTGTGGTCGACTGATTGTTCCGGTGTTGTTCAGTAGCCAAGCTGCCGTCCCCCGTTCTATTGGAGTTTGAAGCTGCGTGCCTGCAAAACCACACCAAGTCCATACCTGCTGTACCACCTGCTGAGCGAATGGACATGCTGTTAGCAAATGATTAACATTCTCCTGATCAGATTTACACAGTGGGCAGGTTGGGTTATGTTGCCATCCCCTCTTTGCCAAGTTTTCAGCCGTTAAAATTTTTTCGTGCATAGCTGTCCATGCAAAGAAGATCGCTTTGGGTTCAGCTTTAGCCTTCCATAAGATGGCAGTTTGGAAAGGAACTTGTGCCCCCAGGAATTGTGCTCTGTACGCCGATGCCGTCGTATATGCTCCATCCGAAGTCCATCTCCATGAGATGGAATCCTGGCTGCCTTGCTGCAGCTGAACATTTCGAATGAGCGTCCAAAGGCGTACAAATTCCCGGATTTGCTGGTGGTTCGAGATCCGTTGGACAGCCGCCATCCAATTGCCCTGCTCCAACTCTTTTGCCACGGTTCTGTTTTTGAAATGTACCAGTCGGAATAGATTAGGCGCCATGTCTTTTGGTGCCTGCCCCTGCAACCACCTGTCATGCCAAAACAATGTTTTCTCTCCGTTTCCTAAGATGATTACAGTGGATGCTTGGAATAGAGCTTTGTCAGTTTCATCACATGGCAAGGAAATGCCACGCCATGGCTTGTTGTCATCGGTCCACGCTAGCCAGAGCCATCTTTGCCTCAGCGCTCTCCCAAAACGGTCCAAATTCATTACTCCGAGTCCACCCAGTTCCTTAGGCCTGCGCACCATCTGCCAATTGACCAGGGCGACGCCCCCAGAGGTTCCATCTCCTTCATCACCCTTCCACAGGAAATTTCTACAGATTTTGTCAATCCTTTTTATTACCCATTTTGGGATAATGAGTACCGTCGCATGGTAAATGACTATCGGAGTCAGGACTGATTTGACAAGTTGTGCTCTGCCTGCTTTGTTGATTAATTTCCCTTTCCACCCCGGTAGCTTGCCTCCCACTTTATCAATCAATGGTACGTAATCGACCTTGCGCAGTTTCCTTGTGTGGAGGGGGAGGCCGAGATAGCGACAAGGGAATGATTTTATTTGGACTGGGAAGTCCTCTGTTATATCCTCCATGTCCAGATCTTGGCATCTGATTGGATACAATTCTGTCTTCTCTAGGTTAGTACATAAACCGGTCGCATCTCCAAAACACGCTAGGATCTCCTTTAGCGCCTTGATGTCTCTTTTACATGGGTGTAGAAAGATGGCAGCATCATCCGCGTACAGAGAAATCTTGACTCCATTTGTTCTTGGCGTTAGGGGGTGAAGGAGGCCCTTGTCGTATGCGAGATTGAGAATCTTGTGGAGAGGATCAATTGCCAAGATGAAGAGCATAGGCGAAAGGGGGTCACCTTGTCGGAGTCCTCTTTCATGCTTTATTGGCCTTCCCGGCGAGCCATTCAGCAGCACCCTTGTTGACGATGTTGCGAGGATAATGCTAATCCATTCTCTCCAACAAGGGCCGAATCCCAATCTTTCCATGATGTCTAGTAGATATGCCCAAGAGACAGAGTCAAAAGCTTTTGCAATGTCTAGTTTAACGAAGAGGGCCGGCCTTTTCTTAGTTTGCAGCTCTTTCACTAAATTTTGCACGAAGACAAAATTGTCATGTATGCACCTTTTTTTCACAAAGGCACTCTGAGTGACGGAGACCATGTTCGAAAGATGAGGGGCTAGCCTGCTCGCCAGGACTTTTGAGAAGATCTTGGCGATGCTGTGTATTAGACTGATCGGTCTGTAATCACCAATCTTCACTGCCTTTTCTTTTTTTGGGAGTAGTACCACATTGGCTGTGTTGAGCAGGTTGAACACGTTGCCTCTTAGCTCCATTAGTTGGCGAAGAGCTTGCACCATATCAGATTTAACTATGTCCCAACACTTGGAATAAAAGGAGCCGATGAATCCATCCGGTCCCGGCGCGTTCTCTTTAGGCATATCCATGATGGCCTGTTTTACTTCATCTTCCTCAATGTCCCCATCCAATTCCGTTAAGCTGTGGGTTGGGTAGTCAAGCTCCTGCCAGTTGAGTTGTATCCTTCTTCTGTGCCTTGTCCCAAGTAAGTTTTCAAAGTGTCTGCCAATTTCCTGTTCCTTGTCCTCATGTGTGATAGCCAGCCCAGTGTTCGTTTCCAAAAGTTGGATGTGCTTCTTACGCCTCCTCCCATTGGCTCTTAAGTAGAAAAGCTTCGTATTTGCATCCCCATTCCTGATATTGTTTAGTCTGGCTCTCTGTCTGGCACGTACCTTTTCTATAGCGATTAGTCCCAGGTACGAATTTCTGATTCTGGCTTTGAAATCTATTTCTTGTCGTGTAAGATTCCTTCTCTCCTGTGCTAGATCAAGCTGCCAAATGGCTTCTTTGGCAATGGCGATCTGGACCTTAATGTTCCCGATGCAAGTTTTCTCCCATTTTTTGAGTGCCTTGGCTGTTCTAGTCAATTTTGTGTGTAACCTTCTTATTGCATCCGTGGCCTGAATTGGTTTCGACCAAGCCTGGTGGACAACCTCCTGGAAGCCTGGCAGCTGCAACCAATATGCTTCGAACCTGAAACCTTTAAATTTTGGCTGCGTCGTCTCTCCTTGTAAGATTAGGGGGCAGTGATCCGATAGCGTTGACGACCAAGCATGCAGGTGTGCTGTTGGGAAAATCTCCTCCCAAGAAGCTGTGCAAAACATGCGATCAATTCTGGTCATCGTCGGCGTTTCCTGCTCATTGGTCCATGTGTATTTTCTTCCATTTAGGTGCAGCTCTTTCAGCTCCAGTTCATCAATCACAGATTTGAATTTCCCCATCAGCCTTCTATTCAGTCTTGAGTTATTCTTATCTTCGGCTTTATAGATCAAGTTGTAGTCTCCAATTATCAACCACTGCTCTTGTGTGCTAGCCTGCAAGCTTTTGATTTCATCAAGGAAAAGGACTTTTTCCTGCTCTGACTGTGGTCCATACACTCCGGTTAAGGTCCATTCCACTCCATCATTTAACATTTGTATTCTGACAGAGATTGTATTGTTTGTGCGTCTGGAAGAGATGAACTTGAAATAACAGTCTGAGGCAGCAACTAGGATCCCTCCACTTGCTCCTGTTGACGGCAGATAGGAGTAGTTATTTATGAAGTTTGGTCCCAGCATTTCAGAGATGATCCTGTCATCAACAACTTGCAGTTTTGTTTCTTGCAAGCACACAACTGTGGCTCTTACAGACTGAACCATCTCCCTAACTGCACTTCTTCTTACCGGGGCATTCATACCCCTGACATTCCAATTTAGAATCATCACATTTTTTTGGGCCATGGATTAACAAACACAACAGTGCAGCTTGGCGGCAATGATCCATGGTGCCATTACTCCATCAGTGGGACCACCTTCTTCTTGTTGCCGTTTCTTGGCTTCTTTCCATCCAGGTTCATGGCTTTGAGGAGGTCCTCAATGGCTTCCATTGCCTCGTCAGTGAGTGGAGCATCAAACAGTTTAATCAGACGTGCACGAGTCTCCTCCTTCTTGTCCTGATCTATTGCAGCTGGGTCAAGCTTTTTGATCAGCAGCTCCTGTGCTAGCTCCGTAGCACTCTTGCCCCCTTTTTTCTTCATCTTTTCTGCTATTCTTCCACTTCTTCGGACTGTTTCTGTCTCGCTTGATGCTCGCACTTGCTTCTTTTTCCCTGGTGTGGCCATGATTGGGTCCATCGTTGGCTTGGCCATGACACCCAGGAAGTTGTTGAGCTGGTTCTCCCACTGGTGCTCCCGCAAATCTGCTTCTGTGTTGCTCCTCGTCTTCTCTGCTTGGTGCTCAACTGCCTCATCTTGAGCTGGCTGCGCTGCATCATATTCACTAGTGGGCAGGCCACCTTCCTCCATTCTTCCTTCGGGGCACATTTGCAATTCTGTGTCCCTGGATGAGGCATAATCCTCAACACACAGCAGGTTCGCCTCAAACACCATGGGGTCTGGTGATGTGCATGAACCCACATCAGACCCATGCATGCTACCGAGCGCAATCAGTTCATCTTCCGCTGGCTCGGTCATCTTCTTTTCAGCAGATGCACCAATGGAGTCCGCATCAGGGCTATCCTCACGCGCCGGCGAGGACAACCGGCAGCGGCCAGTCTTCTTCTTCGGGTCCAGCGTCTGAGGCTCGCGTGGCTGCCGCCGGAACACGCGGTGCGCTTCGCGTTCCAGTGAACGGTCCCTGGAGCGTCGTGTAGCAGGGCTGAGCGAACGCTCCCTGTCATGACGTCGTCCACCGTGACGGGAGCTCTCGCCATGCTGTCGTCGAGGCGAGCGCTCCCGCGATCTTCCGTTGTCCCCCGTGGCGGGCCAGCGGAGCCTCTGAATTAGGCTCCGCCTCCTCGGCGCCACGCCTCGGCCATCATGGCCGTCCTCCCCTTCGTCGTCGTCATCATCATGCCCCCGTTGTCGCTGTGTCCAAATGTTAGCCGAGCAGGAGTGCCGTGCGGGCACCGGCGCCGGGGCGGCAGCCTGCTCTGGCACCGGTACAACAGCAGCAGCCTGCACGGGCCCTGTTGCCGCCACCGCCATGTGTTCCTGCGGTGCTGGGGCTGGAGCCACCACCTGCGCCGCGTCAGCCGCCCCGCGGTTCCACTGGAACGGGTGGAACAGGGGGCGACCATCTGGTCCTGATCTCCTCATGTCCTCCACCGAGACTAGATGGAAGAGGACCTCATACACCATGCCCCGGATCACCTCTAAGAACTCTGCCCTGTCGCGGAGCTCGGCCGTGAGGTCCAAGTCGGCCATCGCTGCGTGTTGCTTGCTTTGAACTAGCCAAGGCTGTTGTGGGAGGGATGGTAGAGGTGGGCAATGCGCCTGGCGAACTGCAGTGGTGGAGGTGGTTGCTTGGGTGTGTTCGGGCTTGTGGCTTGGTGGCTTTGCGGTTGGTTTAGAGAATCTGCGGAAAGGGCATGTGGTGGAGATGTGGCCGGAGCGACGACAGAGCCAGCACTTGGTTGGATCTCGACAGCAAGCAACTTTGTGATCTCGGGCAAGGCAATTGAAGCAGAGTCCCCTCATTTTGCTTAAATAGAGGGCGCGGCGCTCCGTCTGCAGCCGAGGCATGGCGTCCGGGCGCACCGCCAACCTGGGTCGCGTACGCCGCGGCCTGACCAGCTGCCAGCCATCGTCACTTTCAGCTGTCCCATGGCATGGCGCCCCGTCCCGTCGAGGAGCCAACTCCAAGGCATCACCCACGGCAGCGTCAGGGTGCAGGGGACGTCGCCCCATTTCTTGGCCGCCGGAGCATCTTTGCCGCAGGAGCACTTGTTTATAGGTTGGCTGTGACTCGCACGCCGCCTTTCTCAGCATCGGGCCTGGCTCACGAGCCGCTACATCTGGTACAAACACCTCTGATCTGAGCTTGATTCGATATTGGGCTCTTGTACCTGCCGCCGGAGCACCGGGCTGAGGGGGGCTGGCCCGGGCCAGAGGTGGCGGCCCTTGAATCGCCGCGTGGCACGGCCTGTCTTGCAGCTGCCTGACGGCCTCAGACGAGGCCGGCACCTCCTCGCCGTCTGAGCTCGGCCGGCCTTGGATTCCTGTACCAGCCGCACAACCCACGGGCGGAGCGGGCATGGAAAGGGGTGGGGGACGCCGCTCCTGGTCCGCCGCGAGGGAGTCCTCTTCCTGCAGCAGCACGTCCTCCTCGGGCGTCTCCGGTACCTCCTCTTCCTCCTCCTCGTCCGAGCTCCATGCGAGCTGCTCTTCGGACCGGACCGAAGACGGTTCCTCGATCTGTTTGCTGATGGGGATAGCGGGGGCTTTGTTGGATGCAGGGCTGAGAGTGGGTGGGGAGGGCTGTGGATCTGCAGTTTGGTGGGTGGGGGTGCCCGGGATGGTGGTCATCGCTGGGGCGGAGCCCGGCGACGGGGGAGTCGCCACCGCGGTCGCCAGAGCTAACCGTTATCTCTCCTGCAACGGCATTTTGAGTGGATATCAGAGTTGCATTGAGTTTATTCTAAGCAAGGGAGGCCCACCGTGCACTAATATCTTGCTCTTTGCGCCCGCATCATTATATCCTAACCGACTAAATGATGAAACGGCATCTTGTAATTGTACCAGAATCTAAATGCACTTTACATACGAGTAGAGTGGCACTAAGAACACAAGATGTATGAAAAATCTCGAGAGCCTCTTGATAGTAGACTCAGAAAGGTGGCAAGAATACCGGTTAATGTAATTAAATTGAATTGTTGACAATGAACTGTCTACTGTATTGAGAGTTCGAAACTGTGGAGATGCCACCAGCCCGGCAAACCGTGAACGTACCAGCAAGACTCCAACGGCTTATCTTGTCCAACACCTCACACGCCTCATGCTATCGTACAAACTGATAGCGATCGGTCGGGCGCAAGACACCTCTGCTACGAGATCAGACGCAAAACTGCTACGGCTCGGCCAGGACCCTGGGCTCTCCGTTTCGGCAGGACGCATTTCGGTACGAAGCGCCCGTGACCGTGCTGCGCTCGCTCGCCTGATCGTACGCAGGTGAGCATGCAGAAAGTCACGGGATCTCGCACCCATTTCTGGCGTTGTTACGTGCGGCGCCGGCGGGCCGTGGGGACGCGCCACGGGCTTGGCGGCCAGCCGGCCGCGGCGTCTTGCCAGGTTCGGTGCATGATGCATCACGGGCAGGCAGATGCATGCTACAGTGTCACACGCCCTCGTGATTCCGAGAAATCACGGCGTCTTTGTACTGGGCTCGCGTGTTTTGGTCTCACTCCCCATCATCATCATCTTACTCTTACCGCAGTTTCCGAACAGCTCCGAGCTCTTGTGTCTCTCTCTGTGCGTGCATTGTTCTGTTCCAGCCTATGCATCAGCCAGTGTCCATATATGGTGCACTCTGATATACTAGCTGCCACAGCCAGGTCCAGTCCAGGCGCGTGTTTGAAACGTTTTCACTTTCTACGGATTGATGACGCGTGTTTACCAATTCTGGATGACCAAGCGATCGTATGTACTCGACGTACTGTATGATCTCGTATGCACCGATGCTTCTCAAATACGTACAGGACTTTTATTGGAAAGGTTGTCTGAATTGTGCTGATAGCTGCTGCAGCGCGTATGCCTATCCTAAGCCCAACTATACCTTTTCCCCTGCTTGATAACACTGCAAGCAATCGCGTTCTATAACTGGTAGGGGAATCATGCTTTCAACCATTCTGAAGGGAAATGCTGTACCAGAAATGTGCATTTGACTTTAGATATCGACCCCCGCTTCCATCACTGCACTCTGACGCCTAGCTTCTTTTCAGAAGAGGAAGCAGCCTGGCTGACATCGTTGTGTATGCTCCACGGCACCGCCGTATGTCAGTGTCGGAACGGAAGGCAGGCGACGTATTTCGCGATATGGAAGTCATCCTCGCTCGTACTTCCTCCGTCCATAAATATAAGCATTCGTTGACTTTCAGCCAACTTGTTTGACCACTCGTTTTATTTAAAAAAGTTATGAAAATACAAAAATAAATAAGTCATACTTAAAGTATATTTAGTGATAAAACACGTCATAATGAAATTAATAATAATTGCATAATTTTTTTGAATAAGACGAGCGGTCAAATGATGTAGCTGAAAGTCTCCGAATCCTTATATTTATGGACGGAGGAAGTATAGCCTTCGTACCGGCGACGGAAGAGATATCCATCACGTGCGATGCATTCGCCGGTAAGTTACTGATGAGAGGTGGCACAGGCAGTTGGGAACTCTGACTTACGAAAGCAAAGCATATCGCAGAGCGTTTTCGCGGTGCAACTTCCCCATCCGAAGAGAAGAACTTCGCATCCGGACTTCACATCACGTCGCATCCTGCTTGTGGCCAAAAGCAAATCACAAAATCTGTTTTGGTGTACCATTTTCGGTAGGTCGCCGGGTAACCTCACCATGCTGGACCAGTGGCCCGAAACTGTCACTTGATCCCGACACGCGTCGCCGTCGAGCTAAATACATATCCGATTTGTGGTGATCATTACAAGGAGATTTGATTCGATGAAGACCTCTGTATTTCGATTCTGAACCGCACCAAAACAATTATCATCTGAAGCTGGTTTCTGGTTTGCGAGGGATCGGAGGCAAGGAGCGGGACACGACACGAGTGTGGCATGTTGGGAGGGCGCCCTGGTTCATGTAAGAGATATGATAACATCTAAAACCTGTGGATCGAAACGAAATAATACGTACGTCCAAAGGTATATCCATTTCTCTCTTGTTCGTATACATACGGTTCAAGACCCTGAAAACGGTATGCTTAACCACCACCAATGGTCCTCCTCTGATCAAGCAGCGCCCATCACGCATGAAGCGACATGAAATTGGAGGGTAGCATGAACGCCGAACCCAAGCCTCTTGCGACATGTGTGATGGTCTGGTATTCTATTCAGATCAAGGCAGGATCATGAGCAGATGAGATCCCACCCCCAATAAGGTCGCCCAACCACCAAATGTGTCGGTAATCTCATTACGCAAAATACGTTTCGAGATCTTCTCGTTGTCCGACCGCCTTTTCCTTTCCATGACAACCACCACGCTTTCCGCGCAAGAATCTCCCGTTCCCCACAAGCCACTCGATCGGTCACGCAGGACTAACCCAAAGCTCACACGTCGAGCAGGTTCCTGTACACATGCGGATCTGTATTTTCTGGTATTCCTTGCTTGCTTTCACTGGGGCAACGACCAGTTACCAGATCACAACACCCTTGTTCAAGCAATGCAAGCAACTTCGTTTCCTTCACTTTATAATTCCTTGCTTGCTGCTCTCATGAATCGTGAGAAGCACCATGCTGTGTATCGTGCTATATATCGAAATTTGAAAAATACATCTTTTGAACTCGGGTGGCCTTCTAAGCTCCGATCAAAGTACTAATCCATAAATGAGAAACAAAAGTACCCCATCCATAGTGCATGGTCCATACATCAACAAACAAAAAGTTCTCTATCCACACCGCACTATCTAAAAACAAAATAAACTGGTACGAATATGTCTTTTAAAATTCCGGTGGGTTTTTAATTTTATCACCAAACAAAAGTACTCCATCCAGACCGCATTATCTCCAATCCAGAGATATGAAGTGCCCTCTGATTATTACATCTTCCAAACTCAAGTACGCTAACTTTTTAAGCTACAACATTTCAAATTCACCAAGTGTTAGATTCCTTACGCGTTCTAAATTGATGTAACCTTTTTTGAGCTACGACAAAATAGTTTTTTTAGAGGAGCAAAGTTAAGCACTCGGTTAACGCAACACACCGTACGTCAACCGCAAATGGGGATTGACCGATTGAGCATGGTTCTTGCAGGGGATTAGGGGAAGGAAGCATAAAAGGGCTGAAAGGATGGCTCCAAAGAACGGCCTCACGGACTGGGTATAATACAAATCGCCGCGCGAGCAAAAGGACGAGAAAAATAAGGGCTCTCGCCGTCGTCTCCGTCACGGGCCGCCTTGTTTACCAGCTCACCCACCACCCTACCGGGCGCGCCACTCCTCCCTACTCTATATATGCAACTGCCGGTGCTCGTACCACGACGGGAGGTGACCCAGAACGAATCAGAGGGGGCGAGCTGCTAGCATGGCCGCCATGGCGTTCTCGGCCTGGGCCATGCTGGCGGCGGCCTTGGTGGCGGCGCTGCTGTGCCGCAATGCGCGGGCGCAGACGCCGGTGTTCGCGTGCGACGCGTCGAACGCGACGGTTGCGGCGTACGGGTTCTGCAACGCGTCGGCGAGCGCGGCGGCGCGGGCGGCGGACCTGGTGTCGCGGCTGACGCTGGCGGAGAAGGTGGGGTTCCTGGTGGACAAGCAGGCGGCGCTGCCGCGGCTGGGCATCCCGGCGTACGAGTGGTGGTCCGAGGCGCTGCACGGCGTCTCCTACGTCGGCCCCGGCACGCGCTTCTCGCCGCTGGTGCCCGGCGCCACCAGCTTCCCGCAGCCCATCCTCACCGCCGCGTCATTCAACGTCACCCTCTTCCGCGCCATTGGCGAGGTCAGTGATGAGTCAGTGAACCACCCCCACCTCCTCCTCTTCCTCCCCTGCTTTTTCTTTGTCCCTACGCCCGGCTCTGCTCTGCTTTGTTCTTCCGTGGCATTTATTTCCACCAGCACCAGCATTGCGGTAAAGATGGCATCTTTCTCCTCCGCGCCACCTGCATTGCCGTTCTTGCGCTTGGTTTGGTTTGGTGAGGGCTGATTTGACGGCGAGCTTTGCCGGTGCCGGTAGGTGCTCGACCGGGGTGATTCTTCTTCGGTTCGGTGCAGGTAGGGGAATGCGGTGCCTTGCTTTTGCGTTCCAACTTTTCCTTCATGCGATGCGGCAGGCCAAGAAAAGCCGCAAAAGCTAGCGCTGCGTCATCGGATACGTGAAACGGGCTTCGATTATACTACCGCTTCCTTTTGGACTCTCTTCGCCGGCGCCTTTTGATCGGCGATGCAAACAGAGCAGCTTGCATGACCCTGCGGCTAAGCTACCTCCTAGTTTGAGGTTAAAACAAGTGCGTGCCGTCACAATTTGTAATCTTGCGTACAGAGCCTTAGCTAGATGGGAGTCGTAGCACAATAGTAGTACTAGCACTAACGCTGCCCGTCTTTCCTGGTCATCGACTCATGGTGACTGGGAATCTGGGATGTGCTAGGCTCCTACAGCATTTTCATAGCGGAGTGCACAAAAAGGTTCACACATTTAACTGGGCTCAAACGGAAAAACAATGGCGATACATGTGGAGTACAAAAAGAGGCTCTAAATGATAGGTACTCCTACTAGATCGCAATTGTAAATCACTTGTCACGCGTCAATCATCATTCCTCTCCGTTAAGATAAAGCTAACTCAAGAAGGACTGATTAGAGAGTGGGCGTGAGCACAATTATGGCTGATCCAGCAACAGTGTTTGCTGGGATGCATTGCAACTGGCTTCTGCACGGTCCAAGATTTACGGCGGGATATTGTTCCTTATCACGGGCATGCATGCAGCAGCGCCGCAGCAGCAGCATGTGAACCCCACATAAGCTTTTGCATCAGAGCGATATTCATTCATCTAGTAATTACAGGCTTTAATTCGCATGCATGCATTTAGCTACACAAGGAACGGAAGGACCACACTGAAAATATCGGTCAGGGCGGGGTGGCCTTGTTGCACCGGTGGTCGTTTTTCCCATGTGTGCGTACCGACACTTTCACTTCACAATCACAGACTAGACGAGTATGCTGTCCCGTGGATTGGATTCATTGGACGCTGGCACATCGCCTGTCAGGCAGCTGAACCTTTTCCCGTGCGCGCGCGCCCATCCGGTGACGCGTCGTTGTCTCATGGGAATTTAATCTGGTAGTGGAATGCCGGTAGCCTTTCAGGCTTTCAGCACTCGTCGCAGCATCTGATCAGGTCCACATGCTTTGCCAAAGCGAAGACGCAGCTAATCTCATCGGCGTCTAGCTAGTGTCCTTCCTCATCGAGTTTTTGGAAAAGGAGGTGATGGCATCCAGACTTCAGAAAAGCTAGTGGTCGAATTACCAGTTAAGGATTCCGTTTGAGAGATGGTGAATTGAGGAGTACAAGCCGCGTTTCTAATTAAATTCTTGTCGCTAGAAAGAATCCAGCAAGGACTGACCACTGGGGCGACCAATGCGACCCCTGTCCGGTATCTTTTCTTAGGTTGCACCTACCGATACGATCTGCCCAGCTGTCTGTGATTAAGAGTAGTGTGAAGTACTACAGTGTACGTCATGCATGAATGTGTCACTCTTTGGCATTACAGCACCAAATCACTTTGCTGCGGTTCGTTTATGAGTTTTGACGCGATGAATTTTGGACGTGACCTGACGAAAAACTTGAATCAAAACTACTGCAGGTGGTGTCGAACGAGGCCCGGGCGATGCACAACGTGGGGTTGGCGGGGCTCACGTTCTGGAGCCCCAACATCAACATCTTCCGCGACCCGCGGTGGGGCCGCGGGCAGGAGACCCCCGGCGAGGACCCGCTGCTGACCAGCAAGTACGCCGTCGGCTACGTCACCGGCCTCCAGGACGCCGGCGGCGCCGGCGACAGCCTCAAGGTCGCCGCGTGCTGCAAGCACTACACGGCCTACGACGTCGACAACTGGAAGGGCGTCCAGCGATATACCTTCAACGCCGTGGTAAGTGAAATTAATTAAGCGCTTCGTCTCGTACTCTCTTCTCGGGCGGTCGCGTCGCCGTGCCGGATTACTCTATGTTTTCGGCACCGGTAAGCTGTCGTGATTGGCTTGATGGTCAAGTGTGGCGTGGACGCGCCACCGTGTTTGCTTGCCGCTTTGCGCCATTGCATCATCCTCTGCTCCGCTCTGCTCGTAGCCGATACGTGTGAGTAACTGAGTGTGCCTGCCTGCTGGAGGCTGGAGCACAGAAAGTGCGTCCAGGATCAGTTGGTGATTGACCCATGTGGCAGACACCAGCTTTCCCCTTTTTCGTTAAATAATTCAATCCATTCATCTCCGTTCCGTTTAGACAGTGATCAACGTCAAGTGATGCCGTAGATCACTAGATTGGATCCAGCTCGAGGGGGACTGCCTGACACAGACAATATTTGCATGTAGTGACACTTTACGTAAGTTACCGGATACTACAGTTTACTGATTTCTCACTTCGTGGCTGAAAAGCTCCGGTTATTAGTTTTTTGCCGTGACATCTACTAGCAACCTTGCATGGCAGGGAGGGCAATTTGGATTAGATAAGGCTAAGCGTGATCTAAACAACAAGGTTCTCTCGTATTAAGAAAGAACAAATTATTGGTTAGGGAATGTCCCGGCATTTAGATTACAGGCAAGTTGCAATCTGATCATCAGTCACCACTCACCGGAGACGTCTGTTTATGAATTGTTAATCCTATCAAATATTCAGATTCCGGTGGTTGCAGCTCCCCGGAACGGGAGATTTCGGCCGTATCCATGTACCAAAATGCATAAACAAACTTGCCTTGCGCCTCGCTGGCAGCGTTTGGGCGCGGTTGTCCCTGATGCAGAAGTTTTCTATGCTGGAGCGGTGGAGCCTGGAGGGTAGAGCACTGTGGTAGTATTATATCTGCAGAGGCAGGATCATTTGGGTTTTATATGTTGATTTGGGAATGCTAGGCACAAAGACACACCTAATCATTTGTATCGTATACTCCATCTGATACCGTGCACAGAGCCTGGTTCAGACATAACAAAATTAATTATAATCGACAGTTAGTGGCTGCCGTAATGCAGTGACACGTAAAAGTTTCTGAAGATCCCTAGCAAGATAAATCAAAACGCTGCATGAGCAGGGACAGTCGACTAGATACAGGAGAGATGTGAACGCAGATTTTTCAGCATTGTGATAGTTTTGTTGTGTTTATTCAGGTGTCGCAGCAGGATCTGGACGACACATTCCAGCCCCCGTTCAAGAGCTGCGTGATCGATGGGAATGTGGCCAGTGTCATGTGCTCGTACAATCAGGTCAATGGGAAGCCCACCTGCGCGGACAAGGACCTCCTGTCTGGAGTAATCAGAGGGGACTGGAAGCTCAATGGGTCTGTACCTATTTCCTCTTCCACAGATATCTGCAATATTGCATCCAGTGTCATGTTTCAGAGAAGAACAGCTCTGAAAGTTCAGTGGAATGGAAATGTCGTTTCAGAAATGTTGAACTAAAAGTTTCTGCATTTTGGTTCTTGGCAGATACATTTCGTCAGACTGCGATTCGGTCGATGTGCTGTACAATAACCAGCACTACACCAAGACCCCCGAGGACGCGGCCGCTATATCAATCAAAGCAGGTTAGTTTCATCTGAACTTTCTACAGCCAGTGTAATTTGTAGAGTAGGATTTCAACTACAGTTTTCTGCTCAAGGGGCCTTGACAAACTGAAACCTGACCTGACAAAATCATTCCCAGTGTCAACGTGCCTACATCAGACACGATTTATAGCTTATCTAAGGATCGTCTCTTACAGTAACCCATATATTTCATCATGTTCCAGGTGTCATGACAGTCATTTTCCCCATTATTTTTTCTTTCAGTACATAAACTGACAAAAAAATGTCACCATTCACTAATCTGTACCCAATACATATTCACCAGCTTGTGGGCAATAATAAGATGAACGTAAATATTTCAGTATTCACTAATCCCTGGACTGTAGCTGATTAATGCCCAGATGTGCCTTATACTGCAAAAGATCAACAAATGTCAAATGAGGACCAGCCCTGTTGATGCTCTGCTGCACAAAAAAAATCACAATTTCTGAAGATATTGTCACAGGTTTCCTGATGTGGTTGTGATGAATTGGGCAGGGCTGGACCTGAACTGCGGTAACTTCTTGGCGCAGCACACCGTGGCGGCCGTGCAGGCCGGCAAGCTGTCGGAGTCCGACGTGGACCGTGCCATCACCAACAACTTCATCACGCTCATGCGGCTGGGCTTCTTCGACGGTGATCCGCGGAAGCTTCCCTTCGGCAACCTCACCCCCAAGGATGTTTGCACGTCCGCCAACCAGGAGCTCGCCCGCGAGACCGCGCGCCAGGGCATCGTGCTCCTCAAGAACAAAAGCGCGCTCCCGCTCTCCGCCAAGTCCATCAAGTCCATGGCCGTCATTGGCCCCAACGCCAATGCCAGCTTCACCATGATCGGAAACTACGAAGGTAAATTAACACAGAATTTCTTACTACTGTTATTAAGAGCACCTTAACCGACCCAGCTGCATGGACGAGGTGTTCACCGACTGTTTTGTGTTGCCGATGTCACACAGGAACGCCGTGCAAGTACACGACGCCGCTTCAGGGCCTGGGCGCGAACGTCGCCACGGTGTACCAGCCGGGCTGCACCAACGTGGGGTGCAGCGGGAACAGCCTCCAGCTGGACGCCGCCACGAAGGCCGCGGCCAGCGCCGACGTGACCGTGCTGATCGTCGGCGCCGACCAGTCCATCGAGCGCGAGAGCCTGGACCGGACGAGCCTCCTCCTGCCGGGCCAGCAGCCGCAGCTCGTGTCCGCGGTCGCCAACGCCTCCAACGGCCCGTGCATCCTCGTCGTAATGTCCGGCGGCCCTTTCGACATCTCCTTCGCCAAGGCCAGCGACAAGATCGCCGCCATTCTCTGGGTCGGCTACCCCGGCGAAGCCGGCGGCGGCGCCATCGCCGACGTCCTCTTCGGACACCACAACCCAAGTACGTACCGCGCTGCACATATAGCATTGCCGTCTGCTTCAACTGCTCAAATTAGTATTAG
Source organism: Eragrostis nindensis (assembly GCA_012490785.1). Lineage (NCBI taxonomy): Eukaryota > Viridiplantae > Streptophyta > Magnoliopsida > Poales > Poaceae > Eragrostis > Eragrostis nindensis. Next base: position 328,946 of record JAAXCT010000116.1, on the reverse strand, counting down.
CTCGATCTGACGACGTTTGAGCACACACCGCTACTATTTTCAGGCGGAAGGTTGCCGGTGACGTGGTACCCCGAGTCGTTCACCAAGGTGCCCATGACCGACATGCGGATGCGGCCGGACAACTCGACCGGCTACCCGGGCCGGACGTACCGGTTCTACACCGGCGAGACGGTGTACGCCTTCGGCGACGGGCTGAGCTACACCAGCTTCGCGCACGAGCTCGTGTCCGCGCCGAAGCAGGTGGCCCTGCCGCTCGCGGAGGGCCACACGTGCCTCGCCGAGCAGTGCGCGTCCGTGGAGGCCGAGGGCGAGCACTGCGAGGGACTGGCGTTCGACGTGCACCTCCGGGTGCAGAACGCCGGCGAGACGGCCGGCGGGCACACCGTGCTCCTGTTCTCGTCGCCGCCTTCGGTGCACAACGCGCCGGCGAAGCACCTGCTCGGGTTCGACAAGGTGAAGCTGGAGCCCGGGCAGGCCGGCGTGGTGGCGTTCAAGGTGGACGTGTGCAAGGACCTCAGCGTCGTGGACGAGCTCGGCAACAGGAAGGTGGCGCTCGGCAGCCACACGCTCCACGTCGGGGACCTCAAGCACACGCTAAGCTTGAAGGTTTAATTAGTGAGATTATTACAAGGAAACGGCTTGCTGGAGTAGGGAGTGTGGGATGGATCAGGAGGCGTTCGTCAGGAAGAATTGGTTAAGGAGGTTTAATAAGGGCTGCCCGCTGGAAAAGAATTGGACCCACGGGCAGTGCTTTAGTCTTTGTTTGTTGGATTTATCTGGATGGTCGGTTTGCAATTGTAAACTCAAGAGAAGCTTCGCAAGTGTAATTGATTGGAAGAGAGAAAAGTCCACTGCGACCATTCAATTCAATTCAAATTGTTCCTGTTTGGAAGAAAGGAGATTTTGCCATCTCATCTTCAATATTTCTTTGCATTCAACAAGAAATTGTCTGTGACTCTGTGTCCTCTTCTGACTGTCCCATTTTAGAGTTATTAGTTATGCCTTCATTCATTGATGTATCAGTTGCAGCTCTTTCCCCATCTACATCAAGATGAACAAAACATAGAAACAGCACGTGAATAGAACCATGGTCCAGTGGACCGTGGCCCAGTGTTTACGTCCACCACATAAGTAACATAACACACAACTTCCATGTTCATAATTAGATACATTGATGATCATTTGCATCCCTGAATTAGTAGGAACAGTCTATTAATGACCAAGTTACCTTCACATGAAACACAGCCCGACCACAATAGAAGCCATCATGTTCATCTGCACCACTGAGTTTTGGCGTAAATTCCAGCTTCCGTGTGATAATGGGTGTTGAGGCATCAACTGCATCATTGCTAACTTGACTAACTATGGTAAATATCAGCATCTCCTTGAAACAAACAGCTATGACACGGCGCCAAAGTTCGATAGTTCCGTTACCACCGGATGTCACCACGCCACCTCTTTTGCTATTGTAAAGGAGAATTTTATAGGGGATGCTGGTCGTGTGGGCTGTGATTTCGCCAAAGAAATCTCCCTTGATGACTCGAACTTCAATAGTGGCCTCGACTGCTTTTCTAACAGCTGCGTACTCCACCTTCACAATGCTGAGCCTGCTAGGACGAGAGACACTCCTAACCTCAATGTTTTGCCGGGTAACTACTCGGCCATCAATCTCAAGCCATCTCTTACTAAGGCTTCCTTTGGAAGCGCAGGCCGAAGAACCCGGGGCTAAACTCACCCGCCAGGGAATTCCCTGCACACCCTCACCCTCCCCTGCGCTGGATTCTCTGTCCCGCCAGTCTTTGGGAGCCACAGGGAGGCCCACCCTGGGAAAAATCAGGAAAATAGAAAAACGTGTGCTAAAGCTTATGCTAAACTCAAAAAAAATGCTGTAAAAATTCAGGAAAAATACCGAAAAATTCAGAAAAATTCTATTAGACTCAACATTCGTAACAGGAGGCATAAACTCAAGAATGATACAGAAAATCTGATTTTTCGCCAGTACATACATCCAAGTTTCAAGAAAGAAAAAAAAAAGACTCAACTCAATCCCTGACTTCATGCCACCAGGCTACAAATATGGTGCTACTAACAAATGATTCTACATTGCTGGTCAATATCTAGTACACAAATACATCTCATGCAAGAAAACACTACCAACTAAGTTGCCTCACTTTACTTGCAGATGCTACCATCAGACATCTAAGGACGGAGGAGCACGGTGTTGCTAATGACAACCCAACGCCTCCATGAAACAATTGGCATCTGAAATGTGGATTGACAAAAGTATCAGAAGCAAAACAGCCAAAACCGATAGCTCCTAACAGATAGCACATAACAATAGAATGAAAAGTGAATGCTTGCAAGAACAAGCAAGCTGCAGTACTACTTCTAGTAATAAAGCTTAATCAATAAATGGATTTAAAGCCAACAAGCCAATCAAAACAGACAAAGCAATAATACAAGTTGTCAAAATACTACTGCCTGAAACTGGTTGGTTGCTATCTTGATAAGCTAATCAATCATATACGGCAAGCGACAGAAAAATATTGAACTAATTACCATGTGCTTGAACTAGCAGATGAGAGCCAAACCAAGTTGATGTTTTAAAAGAAAATCTTGGACAACCAAATAAGATGTTTCTTACTACCTAGACACTCGACCAGGCAAAAGAGTTGCATTTATTTACAACCAAATGATCAACCAGAATGGGAGTCAGTTGTGATCAGAAAATAGTGAAGCCTAAATAAATATTAGTGATCAGTAGAAGTTGCCATAATCAGGTCAGACAAAACAGTGAATCGCATGGAGCTTCACATAACAGCTGAGACTGCTATATTATTCCCCACATCGCTGAGATTTTGTGAAGAATGAGTAGGGGGATACAGACGCGATCGAATGGAGCTAGAGCTATATCAGTAGGGGTAGGTTTTTTACCCAGATGTAATACAAGAGTCACATATGGATGCATGCGATGGGCATCAAACAAATAGTGACAAACTTTCACCATGCAATCCAAACAACTACCAATGGTTTGAATTCCCACTCTGAACTGAATCTAAGAGAAAACACCACTGAGTAAATACACACACAGGCTTACTGAAAAACATAATTATGTAGACAGAAGCTACTACCAATGGTTCAGAAACGAGACAGAAAAGGTTTATGCTTCATGTTGGAGCATCAGAATTAAACATCAGAACAGACAGTCAGTGCATACTTGTGAAGAAGCCTTCCTTAGCATGGGAGAGAACATACCGTCAACAAGCTCTAGAGCGACTAGCTGATCAAGTAATTGTTTTCCACCAAGGGTAATAAAACTCATGTGGCTTCCTTTTATTATAGAAACCCACAGAAGACCACCATGCCATTCAAGGTTTATAGCTTATCCTGGTATTATGCGCTGCTGCATTATCACCCAGATTTTACAGAGTTGTCTGAAACACATCCAGACAAGTTTCATTTCATATCATAGACACTAGAATTAGCTATCAAAAGAAAGCTACTTATGTCTCTCATTTTTGCAAACTATATGTTACTCCTCTCATGTTTCTCCCAGCATTTGCTTGTTGCTTTAAAGTAATAAGAGAAATTAAAAAAAAAACTCAAAGCACATGCTACCTGTTCCACTTAAATCAACCGGATACATGAACTGATGCAGTGATTAAGCCAAGAGGCAGTGATTATTCAAACAAGGCATGCAACAGGAAGAAACAAATAGCTGCTCAATCCAGCTCAGAAGCTACCTAAGCCGACTATGTCATGATACAAGACAAACATGTACTACTAATCCTGTGATGAGCATAGTCGTGAGTCAAGATTGTGCTGAGCAATTCGGGTTTGGCAAGAGAAGCATAGTCGTGAGTCAAGATTATGCTGAGCAATTCGGGTTTGGCAAGAGAAGGGGATAGACAGGACACTCACCCGAATCGAGAAGTGTATATCGCGGTAGGCATAAATAGATCTTGCCCTCTCTCATGCCAAGGTCGAACCCCCTGCTTCCTCTTGCCCACCTCATGTTTCCTCCTGATCTACTTCTGCAAAAGAAATTCCTCCTTTATCTCCTCTAGATCTGGATGGAGAGAAAGCTGGGGGATTCGAGGTGATTAGCAAGCAACAATACAGTAGATCTCGCGACCATGAGAGAGAGAGAGAGAGAGAGAGAGAGAGAGAGCACTCATGGTTGGGTCGGCGAAGGAGATGTTGAAGCCGGGCAGATCGGAGGGAACGACAGCCTAGTTGTGAGTGGGTCAGAGCAGATCGAAGGACGGGAACGGCGGTCGACGCATCGCTCGAGTCCATGGGCAGCGGCCAATGAATTGGGGAAGGGGGAAGCCGAGGCGCCGATGAGGGCGGCGGCCACCGGCGGTCACTGCCAGCAATGGAGAACGCGAGAGAGAGAGGACGGGAAAGAACCGGGGCCAGCTGCCCGACCTCTCGAGATCGGGAAACCCACCCCGTCAAAACCCGCCGAACCCGAGCCGAAAATAACCCGTGTGGCGGTCTTCCAAAGGCTGGGGAAATCGGCCCGGGGCCGCGCCCCGCGCGGCCGTGCTACCCCGGGTACAGACGAGGATGCCCGCGGGGATTAGAGTTCCCAAAGGAGCCCTAAGTGGTCTGTCCTCCCCTCGCTCACCCTTGATCTTAAGATCCACCTCAAGATATATAAAATCTCGTAAGATCAATCCCCGTGATGGGCCAATCAAGATCAGCGATTCAACCTATGGAAAAGTCAAAACTGGTTAGTTGTCAGCTTCATGCTTCAGCGAGAGTAAAACAAGCAACTACCAAAAACTGTTAACTAGGTAAGACATAGTGTGTGTGACCTGATCCGACATCTAAACAAAATATTCTCATTTCAGTTTGTTATTACAGGTTGCATCTTCCGACCTAAAAACAGAAGATCTTCAATCTATGTTTGAGTGCTCTTGCGAACGAAAATGTATGACGTCGCTAAGACAACGTCATTTGATATGGTTCGTTAGTAATAAATCCATGTGCATAATCCACAGCATTGAATAGTTTCTTGAACAAAAAAGAATGTTTATTAAAATACTAAAAATACAAGTTCATCACAAAGATGAAAATGGGGTCATTGCCAAATGCCAAGGTGTAACAAGTTCATGCACATGCACCTATCCATCTGTATCAATAGTGACCAAATTGTTAAAAATGAAATCAATTGGATATTACTAGGGACTGGAAAAGAACGAAGTTGTACCTCTGACTTGATGAGCTGAGAATCCCTTCTATGGCAGCGGAAGAGATAAATACATTTGTAGTCAAGATGGTCTCTGGCAATGACAGTGCCATACACATTTATTGGGTAGCCTACATCTGAGGAGATTATCTTGACCGACAGAATGTTTGCGGAGTACTCCATCGTGCGCTCTATTTGGTCCTCTGCTTGGTACTTTTTGCCAGTCTGCCGCATAGGAGGCACAGAAGCTGTGGGACAAAAAGAAAAGGCGACATCATTCAATAGATTTCTTGGAGTATAACAGAATCAGCATGCAGCCAAGTAAATTAGGTAAAAATGTTCATCCATAAACAATATTGTTGGCGATAATGTGATCGTTATCACGTTTATATAGTTAAAGCAGATGGTGTACCACAAAGGGTATTTAATAGAAAAGACTGAAGAGCTTTATTAACCAGAAATGATAACAAAACAACTGAAATACGAAAAATAAATATATTTCAGACTTTTCAAAGGGCTCTTTGGACCAAAACTCAGTATTGGAAAGGCGTATGCGTACAATCAAGATAGGCTGAAGGTGCAATCGAGATTCTGGAAGGATGCAACGAATGGGCCTTGCCCTCTGAAAAGTTGCATCTGGCTACTGTATAGAGTTTTTCATAACCAGAGAGCAACAGTGCACTAAGTATTGCAAAATGAAGAACTAAATCTTTCAGAAGGGCCTCTTAGCCCACAAGAAGTTGATGAATGGTTACTGATATCAAATAAATTAGTAAGAGATAGTTCACTGTATGTAGTAAAATGAGCACTAACAAAAAGGAGGTGTGTTACTGTGTTCTGTTCTGTACCTCTTCACTACAAAGAAAATACTTTTTCCTGAGTAAGATATTCTACCCCTCTAAAATAAAAGATCTTTGTGGTTTGTGAATAAAACCAGGATCCAATTGCTGAACAACAGTGAAAGGGAAAACTTTGAAAGCTTTGTGGACAATCAGAATTGCTCACACCAGATGTGTGGTGTTTTTCAATTGACAGAGACTCCGAACTTCTTGTCCGACAAGAACATACTGATTCTCTAGCTAGTCATAGAGGTAAATGTATCTTTGTGTTAGGCGCAATTGCTGGACATCATGGTTAGTCTCTTCTTTATTCAAGTCAATATCGGTATCAAGGAGGTTCAACTGCATGGTAACAAATGAATAAATTGCACATGGAAATGGAATTGGACTTACACTCCTCATCGATGTCGAACGTGGAGAAGTTCCTGAAGAAGAATCGGGTCCACACGAGGGACTTCGCCTTTGGATCGTACTTGCGGATCGATTTGATGACGGCTTTGTGTTTTCTCCGATCCAAAACGCTCCTCTCCTCCTTACGCTTCTTCTCTTCTGCCTCCCTCTCCTTCTTCTCTGTCTCCATCTTCTTCTCCTCTGCCTCCCGCTTCAGCCGCTCCGCCTCCTCCTCCGCGGTCTCCTTCTTGCAGTTCCAAAAGAGATCCTCCATGTAGGAGTAGTCCACCATGGAGTGCTTGGAGTCGGAGCCTGTCGCGTCGACTTCATTGTCCTCCATGGAGCCCCGTCGCGTCGTCTACATGCTCCTCTTCCGACGATTCAATTTTTGACTCTTCAAACAGATCTTCCAACCCGAAGTCGCCGTCGAACGATGGCGGACGACGTCGTACAACTCCAAACGCCGTCGAATGCCACCATAGGCAGCCCATGATGGACCACACGAAAGAGACATGGGTATCTCGGTAGGAACCTGTAACCGCCGCCGCCGCCGCCGATGGAACCCTATTTTTTTTTTTTTTTTTTTTTTTCACCGAACCCCAGAGGCTAGGGTCGACGTTCTGTTTGCTCTCTCGTACTTTTTTTTTTTAATAAAGCGCCACAGGGGGCTACAAGCTTCGTTGCTGCGAGGAAAGTTCTGGTGCTACCGGCCCTGCTACCGTACTACCGAGCACTGTAGCACCGTAAATATGCATCGAAAAATTACAACAAAAATATGAATGGATAGTGCATGCAACGATCTACGATTCATATTTTGGGTTGAGGTGCAACGGAAGCTTGTGCAAGAAGATACAAAAAAGAGAAATCAGCCTGTGAACAGTGCGGGTTGCAACTGTTCGTCATGAACCCGCAACCCGTTACTATTCAAAGTCTGATTTCTCTTTTTTGTATCTTCTTGCGCGAGCTTCCGTTGCACCTCAACCCAAAATATGAATTGTAGATCGTTGCATACACTATCCATTCATATTTTTGTTGCAATTTTTCGCTCATCCATTGAGGTGCTACCGCGGTTGGGAGCACGGTAGCACCACAACCCGCGGTAGCACCAGAACCTTTCTCTCGTTGCTGCTCAAGAGGTACGGAGCATTTGTAAGGGCTAAACTTTAGCTCTATCACATAAAAAGAATCCTTATCATTTTAAAGTATTAAATAAAACTTAATTATAAAAATAATTGTAAAATCACTGAGGTATTTGAGTGACAAATCTAATAAGAGTAATTAAATCATAATTAGCATATGGTTAATGTAGCATCATTGTATCAAAACATAGATTAATTAGGCTTATTAGATTTATCTCGTAAATTAGCGTCCATCTATCAAAAAAAATATTATTAGACTAATCGAAATATTTCTAAATGGCAAAATTCTCTTTTATATGACAGTGTTAAAGTTTAGTCTCGAAAACGAACACTCTCTTAAGATATAGGCCATGTGCAAAGCAGAAAGGACACAAAAAACAAATAGAAAATACAACAATGTTCTTGAGGAAAGAATCGCACAAACAGCCGCTCACCGTAGCAGATCCTTCATGAACTCCGACAGGAGGAACACCTTAGCCTCCATGGCCTCGCCCTTCAACTCATATGCCTTCAATTGCAATAGGACCTTACGATGGAGCTTCAGAAGACTGCAAAGCCACTACGAGTTAGTTGAGGAGATGGCTTTCTTAAGCAAGTTGATTGGCACGCCGACGGTCCACCCGACGGTGGCCTCAGGCCAAGAGCAAGAAGGGGAGGAGGTCGACGTCATAGATCTGAAATGAGCAACACCAGACATGACTAGAAATCGAATCCTCCGCTCAAAGTGGGGATCAGCAACCAATGGCGATCAACAAAACGGAGGAGACAAAGCACCTGGTTGAAGTCACCACCATGGAAAAGCAAAGACCTCCACGCCGTTGCACCTGCAACAGAGGGAAGCAGAAGAACAGACACAAGAGACACCCAGAGGAACAAAGGCAAGAGACACCCAGAGGAAGACGACGGAGATAACAACCATCACGGCAATAACCATCAAGAATAATAGGAGCTAACAAAACTGGTCGTCGCAACAGACACTAGTACAAAATGAGCCTAATATGACACATCAAAAATCATAGTAGTGGCGGACGCATTGTGATGCATCACTGCAGGCTCGCGTGAGTTACGGTAGCAGCTATCAGTGGCGAACAAAATGACATCAACAAAGGTACAGTATATAGAGCACTGAAAGGATCAAGAGCACCGAGGGGGGGGGGTGAATCGGTGTCTATTTAATTTTCTCTCAAACGTACTTGAGGTATGAAGCGAGCAAGACTAGATATGGTGATGACAAGAAGCTAGCGATGCGCGCACACAATCTAGTCTACCAAAGAGCAACACCCTAACAAGCAATTCTACTAAGTAACAAAGAGTAAACTTATCATGCAATTCTACTAGCACAAGAGTAAATGCGGAAACGTAAATGCTAGTAAGTAAAAGAGAAAGGATAGAGAATGCTTATGATGTTTTCCCATGGTCTCGGAAGGATGGTGCCTTCCCCTACTCCACGTTGGGTCACTCCCGTCGGAGTCTCGACCCCGTCCCTCCGCTCGGTGGCGATCATTCATAGAGCACACTTCACCCTCCGAGTGAAGTCGCGGGCACGTCCCGCCGGGCTCTCTCCCGAGTACTCTTCCGGAGGTAAGGCTCCGCACATGATGCGTGCCAAATGGCGCTCCATTAGTGATGCTTCTTTTGCACGGGAAGCTCCAAGACCGTGTACAAATTTGTGTCGGCCACAATCTTCTTAGACAGCTCAATACCGACGCCTAACCGGTCTAGGCCTTGCCATAGACCAAGAGTAAAAAAAATCGAAGTGACTCTCTCAAGCTCACACTAGCCTAGAGATCAAGTAGATGCAATTGCTACTCTCTCAAGCACTAGAATCACTCCAAATCCTTCACAAGTGCTTCCCTTCCTTGCTCTTGGCTTCCTTTGAGTTTCCTGCACTCCAACAATGGCCAAGAGGACCCTCAAGGGCCGAGCAACTAACTATTTATAGGCTACCAACCCAAAACTAGCTGTTGCTCAAAAGTGCTCAGGAAATATGATGACCGTACCATGGACCATACCGTCCGGTCTCCATCTGACCGTATGGTCCGATCTTCATTCCCAGACATTTCTCTATTTTTTTTCTTCTCTGTCTGAACTTCTCCAATGAAGACCGTACCGTCCGGTCAACAGACCGTATGGTCCGGTCAATGGTCCGGTGTTCATTTCTCAGTATCCCGAGACTTCTCTTCTCTGTCTAGATCTTCAATGAAGACCGTACCTTCTGGTCTCTAGAAGCGTACCATCCGGTCTCTTCTGCATAAACTGAAAACTTGATCCACTCTTGATTCTTGCTTCTAACTTCTCATTCTTGGTTCCTCCTCTTCTCTTCAGCCACCCTAGCCCTCAAGAGACTCACAATGCATCCACATGATCTCTAAACTAGTGTGCTCTAAGAGAACCAATTCGATCCCTCTTGATAGTCCGGTTTTTCCTATAGACTCAAGCTAACATCCATATCAAGCCAACACTTGCTTGGGTCTATCATGTCCTTAGCCTTGATCCATCTTCAACCTTGACTCCATCAAGTTCTCGATCCGAATTGTCGAGGCAACCAATCACCAAGTCGTCGATAAAGATAGGGTTTGTGGGACGACGCTTTCTTGACATGACCATTAATATATCCTGCATGGAATTGTTATTCACATCAATATAGTCACCCAATCACCAAAACATTCATACCTTTAGGGTTTCCGAACTCCAATAGCCATGAAGCTTACAAGCACTTATCAGTGACGGACATAATGACGTCAACATCGTTCGCCACTAAAAATATACAGTAGTGACGGGCATAATGATGTCTAGTAACCTAGGAGTGGCGAAAAAGCCCATTTCGGCCCGGTTCAGCCCGAGACGTTGACATCGTATATATACACGCGCTAGGGTTATCTTTCTCTCTCGCATTCCTCCGCGACGCAGCACATTCAACACTTATCCTCTCTCTCTCTCTCTCTCTCTCTCTCTCTCTCTCTCTCTCTCTCTCTCTCTCTCTCTCTCTCTCTCTCTCTCTCTCTCTCTCTCTCTCTCTCTCTCTCTCTCTCTCTCTCTCTCTCTCTCTCTCTCTCTCTCTCTCTTGGTCTCCATCTTCCCCTAGCTACCCCGCCGGCAGCTCGCCCTTCCCCAAACTACGCCCCTCTCCCTCCCCTGCCGAGCGCGGCTCCCCGACCCTCTCCCTCCCCTATTCAGCGTGGCGGCGGCGCGCCCCCTCCCTCGACGTTGTGGCCGTCCAGATCTCGGCGGGCGCGGCGGCCCTGAGCGGGATCCGCGGGTACGCCTCCCTCCCTCGCCGTAGCCTGGATCGAGGCGCGGCGGCGCGGATCGAGGCGGCGAGGCTGCGTGGATCGAGGCTGGTGCGGCGTAGATCGATGGTGGCGAGGTTGCGTGGATCGAGGCTGGTGCGGTGCGGAACGACGACGATGGCGAGGCGGCGCGGATCGACGGCGACAGCGAGGCGGTTCGGATCGACGAGTACGGCGAGGTGGCACATATCGAGGACAGTGGGGCCCGTGCGACGGCGGTGGCTAGGGTTCCGGTGGCGGCGGAGGGGCGCGACACGACGGTCGGGCCCGCGCGGCGGGGCGGGTTGGGCTTGGCCCAGCCCGTCATTCCTTTTTTTTAAACTTTCTGTCCTAGCTAGCAGTGGCGGACGTTTCGGTCCGCCACAACTCTTTCTTGCATAGCAGTGGCGCATGCACGATGGCGGACGTTTTGACCGCCACTGCAGGCTCAAAACATCCGCTACTAAGGAGCTGTTTTGTACTAGTGAGACACGAAACACCAAACAGTGATGGTGACGAACCAGAGGAGAAGCTCCATTTATTCTTACAAAAGCTAAAAACTAAGACCTACACCTGTACAATACAAGGGAGTTCCCCTGACCCAGCCAGATCCACGCCGGCAGAAGCCGGAGTAGCCGGGGAGGGGCTGAATCCGACCCTTAGGGAAAGATGAAACTGTGGAAGCGGATGGGGAGAGAGAGGCTTTGAGAGAGCTCTTCGGGTCGCTCTCTCATAGTTTAGAACCACACATGCCGCTACTTGAGAATATTTACCAAAAAAATTAATTAATATAGAAAAATCAAAAAATAATTGAATCATAATGAAGCGAATTGCTACACATTAGGGACCTTGGAGCATCTCCAAGAGACTCCCATAAAATTAGCACATTAACTTATTTTTGGAAGCAACCAGAAAATTATGAGACAGTCGTTCCCTAAAAGTGGACCAAAACACTTTTGATGGGGCCATGTCAGCATTTGGGGCTAAAAAACATTAATTCTATAGGGAAAAGAATAAATGGGAACCACAATTTTTTTCTTTACCTGTAGCTACAAATGCGGGAGTTTAGAGTCTATGAAAAATTTGGGAGTGGTTTTAGGGTGTTGGAGATGTTTTTTTGATTGAATACTAATATTTTTATTTAAGGAGGGTTTATGGGGCTCTATGCGCTTATCAAGTAGTACCTTTTTTTTTTTGAGGGACGCTTATCAAGTAGTACCTACCTCGTGCATTAAAACGCCCGGCACCCGACCCCATGTCAGCCCAGCAGACGAAGCACGCACCTCCCAATATTTCATGGGCTTCATGCGCTGCTCCCCATTGCATCCAGGAACGACCGCAATCACCCATCGCCTTCGAACGACCCCTGACCCATGACCTCGAAAAACAATTGATTTAAATGAATGAAACAATTGACCTCAATGTATCAAATAATTGATTTTTGTTATGACAACACTCTATTGCAATGGATGGAACAATTGACCCATAGTTCGTTACATGGCAGCTGCGACGGCCTGATGCGAGGCAGTGTGAGCGCGACCGGGGACGTGTGCAAGGACCTCAGCGTCGTGGACGAGCTCGGCAACAGGAAGGTGGCGCTCGGCAGCCACACGCTCTACGTCGGGGACCTCAAGCACACGCTAAGCTTGAAGGTTTAATTAGTGAGATTATTACAACAAAGGAAACGCTGGAGTAGGGAGGGGACGGAACAGGGAGGCGTCCGTCAGAAAGAATTGGTTAAGGAGGTTTAATAAGGGCGACTCGTTGGAAAAGAATTGGATCCACGGGCAGTGCTCTAGTCTTTGTTTGGGGTTGTTGGATTTATCTGGAGGGTAGATTTGCAATATTGTAAACTCAAGAGAAGCTTCGCAAGTGTAATTGATTGGAAGAGAGAAAAGCCATTGCGACCATTCAGTTCAATTCAAAAGGTTCCTATATCGAAGAAAAAGAGAGAACTGACCATGTCACCTTGATTGCTAGTAGTAGGAGCCATCTATTACCGACCATGTCACCTTCACGCGCAACTTAACAGCACCGCAATATACCATATCTTCATCTGCACCATTGACGGATGGAGCAAACTCAATGACACGCGTGGAGGCAGCAGTTGCAGCACTATTGCCGGCTAGAGCAACAACGGTAAATATCAACATCTCGTCCAAATTGGCTGCTATGACACGACGCAAAAGTTGGATAGCTCCATTGTCATCGCAAGTCACCTTGCCACCTGCACTGCTATCATAGAGCACGATTCTGTTGAGTATGCTGGTGGTGTGAGCAGTGATTTCGCCATAGAAATCACCCTGGAGGGCCTGAAATTCAACAGTTGCCTCCACCGCTTTTTGAACGGCTGCATAATGAAGCTCCACAGTGCTGAACCAGCTAGCATGAGAAACACTCTTAACCTCAACTTCTTGCCGGGTAACTACTCGGCCATCAATCTCAAACAACCCCTTGCTAAGTTGTTGGTCTGTTCCTTGGTCATGCCTGATCTTAAGATCCACCTCAAGAAAAATAAAATCTGCTAAGTAGAATCCCCGAAATGGACCAGTCAAGACCAATGATTCATCCTATGGAAAAACATGGCAAGTCAGATGTCCGTTCCTTCTGAACACTTCATCCGTGAGCACAAATGGGCATGTGACTAGTAAAGCTGATAAGTAGACAAGAAAAAACGTGTGCTTTTGATAAGGCAAAACTAAAGAAAGGGTCACTGCCAACCCCTGATGTGTAAACAATCAATAGTTAGTCAAAACGAAATCTATTGGAGGTTACTATAACTTAATTACTAGGGAGTAGGGACTGAAAAAAAAAAACAGAAAGCTGTACCTCTGACTTGATGAGCTGGGAATCCCTTCTATCGCAGCGGAAGAGATAAATACATTTGTGGTCAAGACTGTCTCTGGCAATGACAGTACCATATACATTTATCGGGAAGCCTACATCTGAGGATACTATCTTGATCGAGAAGATGTTTGCGGACCAGTGCATTCCACACCCTTCTTCGTACGTTATGCCAGTGTGCCTCATCGGAGGAATAGGCGCTGCAGCAGAAGTGTGACAACATGTTCTGGGAGATTGAAAAATCAGGGCGCGGCAAAGTAAATTCAATATAAGTATTCATATATTACAGGGGAGAAATGATCGTGACCTCATGTATTCAGTTAATCACAGATAGAGCAGCACAAAAGGGCACATGCCCATATCGAAAAATTCAAACAGCTACAAGTTAAATAATTTTACGTGAACCTCAATTTACTTCTATGCATAATTCGTAGATTGTAGACGATGACTTAAAATGTGAAAGTTGAAGCACACACGGGGTGACAAATGGTGTAGACTAATTCAGAGGTAACATGCAGATCGTAGATGACAGTTGCTGCTTTTGGTTTAATCTAGCGTCTAAATCCGCTAAACTAGAATTAACTCTCCAAGCAAGATATCTTTCTTCCACTGCTAATCCACCAGTTAAGCAGCTTGAGATCGTGCCAAATTAACTCTCCAAGCAAGATATCTTTCTTCCACTGCTAATCCACCCAGTTAATGTAGCGTCTAAATCCGCTAAACAACAATTAACTCTCCAAGCAAGATATCTTTCTTCCACTGCTAATCCACCCAGTTAAGCATCCTGAGATCGTGCCAAATTAACAGAGCTTTGACAGTTCAACGACTAATAAATCGGGTGTTTTTGGACAGTTTATACTTCATTGACATTCACTAAATTGCGCAAGGAATTGAACTTACACTCCTTATCGATATCAAACGCGGCGAAGTGCCGAAGGGGTACCGTGTCCACCGCATGGTCTTGGACTTGGGATCGAACTCGCGGATAGAATCGATGACGGAATCGTGCTTTTTCCGACTCCTTTTGAGCTCCTCTTCTCTACGCTTCTTCTCCTCCGCCCGCCGCTCATCCTTCCTCTTATTTTCCCCCACCGGCCGCTTCATCCTCTCTAACTCTTCCTCCCGATCATAAAATGTTGATATTTTGGAAATTTCTGGAACTCTATCTTCTATTGCTCATTTGCCATATACATATACATGCTACATGGGCTGGGCTTAATACACATACACATGAGGTCTAACACAGCCCAACACTCCCCCTCAAGATGGGTGATAGATATCTATCATTCCCATCTTGTTACATGCTATATTACACTCTTTTACTCCTAAACCTTTAGTTAAGCAGTCTGCTATTTGACCTCTAGAGTTTACATAGCTCAACTCTAATATACCATTATCTAACTTCTCTTTGATGAAAAACCGATCGATCTCCACATGTTTTGTTCTATCATGCTGGACAGGATTATTAGCTATATTCATAGCTGATTTGTTATCACACCAAAGCTTCAGAGGGCCTTTTCTCAAAACATTTAGCTCCGATAGAAGACTCCGTATCCATAACATCTCGCTTACCGCCAATGACATAGCTCTGTATTCTGCTTCAGCAGTTGAACGAGACACAACAGGTTGCTTCTTACTTCTCCATGATACCAAATTTCCTCCAACAAAGACACAATAGCCTGAAGTAGATCTCCTATCATCAAGACAGCTAGCCCAATCAGCATCACAATAACCCTCCACCTTCAAATGACCATGGCTCTTAAAAATAATTCCTTTTCCAGGACTACTCTTCAAATATCGTAATATGCGATAAACGGCATCAAGATGTCCACTTCTAGGGTCATGCATATATCGACTCACCACGCTTACCGCATAAGTAATATCGGGCCTTGTATGACATAAATAAATGAGCCGACCAACAAGTCTTTGGTATCTCTCTTTGTTCACAGGATCACCAGATTCAGCACATAACTTGTGATTTGAATCAATCGGTGTCGATACGGGCCGACATCCAAGCATACCGGTCTCACTAAGTAAGTCTAAATTCTTTGTGAGAGGACAATACCTTTTAGAGACCGAGCGATTTCAATGCCAAGAAAGTATTTGAGGTGACCAAGGTCCTTGACCTCGAACTCCTTGCTTAGGTTATTCTTGAGGCGTTTTATCTCTGACTCATCATCACCTGTGATGATAATGTCATCCACATATACAGCTAGAATTGTGATGCGACGCCCAGAATGTTGGTAGAATACAGTGTGATCCCCATTGCATTGTTTGTATCCCATACCACATAATGCACGTCTAAATCTATCAAACCATGCTCGTGGAGACTGCTTGAGTCCATATAAGGATTTTTTTAGTCTACAAACCTTGCCAACTGCCTCTGGCTTTGAAAACCCAGGAGGAATCTCCATATACACCTCCTCTTGAAGATCACCATGCAAGAATGCATTCTTAACATCCAGCTGATGCAATGGCCATCCAAAGTTTGCAGCACAAGAGATCAATGTTCTAACAGTGCTCATCTTTGCCACCGGTGCAAATGTCTCATCGTAGTCAATTCCATATGTCTGACTATATCCTCTAGCAACTAACCTTGCTTTATATCTTTCCACCTTTCCTTCTGGGGTTTGCTTCACAGTGAATACCCACTTGCAACTAACTGCTTTCTTTCCCTCAGGTAGTTTTACTAGATCCCACGTTTTATTCTTTTTAAGTGCCCTCAACTCCTCCAACATAGCTTCTTGCCATTTAGGATCATGTTTTGCTTCTTTCCAGTCTTTAGGAATAACAACAGATTGCAATGACGCAACAAAAGCTCTATATGAAGGCGACAAGGATGCATAAGAGACATAGTTACTAATGTCTTCCTCATATCCATACCTTGGAGGAGGCACTCCCGCATTGGCTCGAGTACTTTTCCGTACCACAATGGATTGATCGTCTGGCAAGGGGCTTTCAATTTCAGCCTCAGAGGATGATGAGACATCTACCACTTCTCGTCCATTGTTAGACACTATTGCTGATGGACGTTGTTCTGGGGCTGATGATGGAACCGCCTTTGTAACCTCCTTAGAAGATGACGGAACCGCCTCTGTAGATCTGAACTTTTTTCTAGTATAGACTATGTTCTTCCACCTCTCACCCATCGAGCTATCTTTCTTAGAAGATGCTGAACCAGGCACTACCTCCACTCCCTTTGGTTTGGGAATAAAACCACTAATCAGCACGTCCATCTTCCTAAGTTGTTGCTCACTTAAGCTACCTTGCACATCACCATTCTCCCCCTCTTGCTCAACACCATCCATGCTACGAGGATCAAGATCAGTGAACAAAGAACTCAAATCTGTCTTTTCTCCATAAAAAGGATCAGACTCTCTGAATGTAACATCCATACTCACAAATAAACGTCTTTCGGTGGGGCACCAACACTTATACCCTTTTTGACTTGATGAGTAACCCACAAATACACATTTAACTGCTCGCGGATCCAACTTACCAACCGAAGGCCTATGGTCCCTGACAAAGCAAGTGCACCCAAATACTTTCGGTGGAACAACAAACTCATTCACTCCTCTTAACATCTCATAAGGAGTTTTCCACCCAAGCAACCTTGAAGGTGTGCGATTGATCAAATAAACCGATGTCATCACCGCTTCACTCCATAAAAATTTTGGCACATTCATAGTATACATTAGTGATCGGGCCACCTCCAGTATATGTCGATTCTTCCGCTCAGCTACTCCATTTTGTGGAGGTGTGTCAGGGCAAGAGGTTTGATGTAGTATTCCTTCCATCGAAAGGAAACTACTAAATTCGTTGTTTACATACTCTGTCCCATTATCAGTTCTAATAATTTTGACTTGTGTATTGAACTGATTCTTAACACATGCATAAAAATCCTTGAAGCATTTGAGCACCTCACTTTTATGTCTCATAAGATATATCCAAGTCATGCGGGAGTGGCAATCTATAAATGTCACAAAATATTTCATTCCACTCACAGATATCACAGGGGATGTCCACACATCAGAGTGGACTAAATAAAACGGTGATGTGCTTCGAAGTCCTCTGCTCACGTAGGATGATCTGGTATGCTTCCCATACTCGCATGCATCACACACCAGTTTATTCTTATCCACTTTGCTCATAATATCAGGAAATACTTTACTCATAGTGTCGAAGGACATATGACCCAACCGACAATGTTGGAGCATCACCTTAATCTCTTCTTCAGTTGCGGTAACAGTCAAAGCAGAACACTCAGACTTATATGCTCTTCTATCCAAGAACCATAGGCCATTACGCCTTATACCACTACCAAACATTCTTCCCATTCTTCTATCCTCAATTAAACAATTCTCTCGATCGAGAGTAACACGACAATCCATATGATCCACCAAAGCACTCAGAGATACTAGATTAACAGGAAAGGAGGGAACATGTAAAACCGACGATAATGTAATTAATGGAGTGCATCGAACAGTGCCCACACCTTTAATAGGTTGAGCAGTTCCGTCGGCAGTTTGAATAGTTTCCTTTTGCGTAGGAGCAAAAGGATTATACGATGTAAATTCACTTAATGTACCCGTCACATGCTTAGATGCACCTGAATCTAGTATCCAATTTGCATAAGACGTACATTTGTTGGGATGAGCAAGATTGACGAGATTGCCAAGGACTGTTTCTCTATCTTTTTGCCTCACTGTTATTTCTGAGCTTCTGGCCAAAAACATTTTCCCCACTTTCTCAAGTTGTTTTTCCGTGAGGACTTCAGCCAATTTTTCAAATACTCTAACAATTTCTATGCTCTCTCCCATCCTAGCAATCTTGTTCCTCTTTCTCTTTTCCTGTAGCTTTTTCTTCTTTGTTGGACACTTCACAACTAAAACTGTAGAAGCCAACTGTTGATTTCCTCCTTTCCCTGAACAGTCACAGTTGTACCAGCAATCTCGCTAGCTTCTTTCCAAAAGTGTATATTATAGCAGCAACCCAAGCCAAGCACAACGTGTTTCAATTGCAGCTTCAAGCTCTGCACACCACTTGCACTAGCCCAAGCAAGCATAAATCGAGCTGAATCAAAGCAAATTGGGTGCTGATTGCCTTGATTCCTTGCTCAATCAAACAAACGCCTCACTCCAAGCTTGCTGCCCCACCAGAAACAACCACGAACAGCCAGCACAGGTCACAATCGAGCAATTCCACACGAGCCCCACAGCCAAATCGACCCACAAACAGCCAGCACAGAGCACAATCAAGCAATTCCACACGAGCTCCTCAGCCTAAACGACCTCCTCTGCCGTTCTCCTGCTGCTCACCTTTGGCTTCGATCCCACGCGCAGCTCCCCCGCACAGCACCACGTCCGCCGCCGCTTGCTCTCCAACTGCAGCCTGCCCAGGCCACCACGGACAGCTCCTCCGCCCTAGCCTGCTCAGCCTCCGCGTGTCAGTCGCACCTGCGAGCACCGCCGGTCACGGCAGCGTGGTCGCCGTCGAGAGACACCCAGCTCTGTATACCATGTTGATATTTTGGAAATTTCTGGAACTCTATCTTCTATTGCTCATTTGCCATATACATATACATGCTACATGGGCTGGGCTTAATACACATACACATGAGGTCTAACACAGCCCAACATAAAACAAGGGCTCCGCGTAGATCCCATCGCCCAAATCCTTCTTCGATTCAAAGTGTTCTTGAAACAGATCTTGAAACTGATCTTCCAACTCACTGTCACTGTCGAGCGAGGGCGAACTACGTCGAAAGCCATAGGAAGCGGCGGGCATGTTGTTCTTCATCCGACGGCGTGGTCGTTTTTTTGAGCAAAAAGAGTGGGACTGTTTCTATTTCCAGCCACGCACGTCGTGCGATTAGTATAGGCCGAGCCCATCAACAACATCTCTGTTGGGCCGCTCGCGGGCCAAGTCTTCCAGTTGGGAAATAAAAAGGATCCACAAACAGCCCGTTTCGACCATTCAAATGCATTCAGCACAAATGTTAGAAAAGGTTAGCAAGAAAAAGAGAACAAAAACTACGGTTCCATTGATGAATATTACTAGTACATCTCTGAATCACTCTAGGCGGCACAATCGATCACCGACCATGTCACCTTCACACGTAACTTAACGGCACCACAATAGATGATATCTTCATCTGAACCATTGAGGGATGGGGCAAATTCAATAGTCCGTGTGGAGGAAGCTGTTACATCCTTGCCAGCTCGAGCAAGAATGGTAAATATTAACATCTCGTTCACACAGACAGCTATGGTATGACGCCAAAGTTGGATAGTTCCATTATCATCACTGGTAATCACACCACCTCTTTTGCTATTGTAAAGGAGCATTTTATAGGGGACGCTGGTCGTATGAGCTGTGATTTCGCCAAAGAAATCTCCCTTGATGACTCGAACTTCAATAGTGGCCTCCACTGCGTTTCTAACAGCTGCGTACTCAACCTTCACAATGCTGAGCCTGCTAGGACGAGAGACGCTCCTAACCTCAATGTTTTGCCGGGTAACTACTCGGCCATCAATCTCAAGCAATGACTTACTAAGTAGCTTGTCCTGCCCTCTCTCACCCTTGATCTTAAGATCCACCTCAAGAAATATAAAATCTTCTAAGATCAATCCCCGAGATGGACCAGTCAAGATCAATGATTCATCCTATGGAAAGGTCAAAACAGGTTAGTTGTCTGCTCCATGCTTCAGTGAGAGTAAAAAAAGCAACTGCCGAAAAATTGTTAACTAGGTAAGACTGTGTGTGAGACCTGATCTAACATATCTAAACCAAATATTCTCATTTCAGTTTGCTATTACTGGCTGCATCTGCAGCCGAGCGAAGAACTGAAGATCTCCAATCCCATGCATCGTTTCCTACAACCTACATTTTCGTTTTGTTAAATGCTCCCTCCAGATTAGAATGCACGATCCTGGGACAGCTTCATGTGATATGGTTGTTTTGTAACAAATCTATGTGCACAATCGGCAGCAGAGAATTGTTTGTTGAAAAAAAAAGAATGTTTATTCAAATGCTAAGAATAAAAGTTGATCACAAAGATGAAAATGGGGCCATTGCCAAATGCTAAGGTGTAACTAGTTCATGCACATGCACCTATCCATCTACAATCAATAATGGCCAAACTGTTAAAAATGAAATCAATTGGAGGTTAATAGGACCTCGAAAAAATGAAGTTGTACCTCTGACTTGATGAGCTGGGAATCCCTTCTATGGCAGCGGAAGAGATAAGCACATTTGTAGTCAAGATCGTCTCTGGCAATGACAGTGCCGTACACATTTATTGGGTAGCCTACATCTGAGGAGACTATCTTGACTGATAGGATGTTTGCGGAGCACTCCATCGAGCGCTCTAATTGGTCTTCTGTTTGGTACTTTGTTCTAGTATGCCGCATTGGAGGCACAGGAGCTGTGGCAGGAAAAGAAAAGGCAACATCATCCAACAGATTTCTTGGAGTAATAAAGAATCACCATGTGGCAAGAAAAATTCAGTAAAAATGTTCATGCATAAACTATATTGTTGGTGACAATGTGCTCATTATCAATTTATATAGTTAAAGCAGATGGGGCAGCATAAGGGTATTTAGCAAAACTTTATTTACCAGGATTAATGGCAACAAAACTCAAGACCGAAATATGAAAACTTTTTCGAGGGTTGTTTGGACCAAAACTCTTTTTGGAACTAGATAAAGGTGGTAAAGATGGTTGTTAGCTACCGAGGAGAAAATAATTAGGGGATTTTGGTTTGTGATGTAAATGGCTCCCAGTGTAGGAAGGGTGTAGGCTGAAAGGGCAATCGATATTCTGGAAAGATGCAACGAATGGGACGTGCTCTCTGGAAAATTGCTTCTGGCTACTGCATAGAAATTGTCATAACCAGAGAACAACAGTGCACCAAGTAATGGAAAATGGAGAACTAAATGTTTCAGAAGGGTCTTTTAGCCCACAAGAAGTTGATGAATGGTTACTGTTATCAAAGAAATCAGTAAGAGATAGTTCACTGGATGCAGTAAAACGAGCAATTACAAAAAAGGTGGTGTGTTCTCTTCTGTACATCTTCTCTCTACGAAGATAATACTTTCCCGGAGCACGAGATTCTAGAATGATGGAAAGTCTACCCCTCGACAATAAAAATCTTTGTGGTTTGGGTCCAATCTGCTGAACAACAGCTTAAAAGGAAAAAATGGTGAAAGCTTTGTGGACAATCAGAATTGGCCATATATACTAGATGTGTGGTGTTTTCTACATAAGCTTTTCAATTGGCAGAGACTCCACACTTCTTGCCCGATTTGAACATATTGATTCAGAAACAAGCTAGCTGCATATTCTCCTTCTTAGTTATAAAAAGAAAAAACGGAGTTTATGCTACACACTCAGAACTAGAAAGAAAGCTATTGAAGAGGAAGGTGCCGTCCATCAAACTGCTTGCTTCATTGAGTAGATAGAGTTTGAAGGAGAGTATGACACATCAGCGGTAGAATCATTCTTGCATATATATTATTTCATAGCGGTAAATGGATCTTTCTGTTAGGCGTAATTGCTGAACACCATGGCTAGATAAGCTGGAGTTGTAGAACAAGATTGTTCTCTTCTCTATTCAGGTCAATATCAGCATCAAGGGGGTTTTCAACTGCATCAAACAGTTGAATAAATAGCACATGGAATGGAATTGGACTTACACTCCTCGTCGATGTCGAACGTGGAGAAGTCCGCGAAGGAGAACCGGGTATACACGATGCACTTCTCCTTTGGATCGTACTTGCGGATCGATTTGATGACGGCCTCGTGCTTTTTCGGCGCCCAAATGCTCGTCTCCTCCTTACGCTTCTTCTCCTCTGCCTCCCGCTTCAGCCTCTCCGCCTCCGCCTCCTCCTCCGCGGTCTCTATTCTGCAGTTCCAAAAGAGATCCTCCATGAAGGAGTAGTCCACCTTGGAGTCCTTGGAGTTGGAGCCCGTCGCGTCGTCTACATGGTCCTCCATGAAGGAGTAGTCCACTTTGGAGTGGAAGCCCCCCGCGTCTTCTACATAGTCCTCCTTCGACGACTCAATTTTTGGTTCTTGAAACAGATCTTCCAACCCGAAGTCGCCGTCGAACGATGGCGAACGACGGTACAACGCTAAACGCCGTCGTCGAAGGCCATAGGCAGCCGTTGATGGACCACACGAAAGAGCCATGGGTACGGGTACCCTGCTAGGTAGGAACCTGTAACCGCCACCGCGCCGCCGCGGATGAGAAGGGGCGTGCCGTGGTTCTGCGCGCAGTCATGCACGCCGGGCCTTTGTTTTCCACGTCACCAGACAATCGTGTTGGGCCAGGCCTGCAGTTACATACGCCTTCAAATTGCCCTAGCCCATTGCTTGTATTATTCCTTTTTTTCTTTTTGGGAACCTCGTGTTGAGGAACTGTCTGTTTACAGTTTTACGTCAATTATATATTTTCTTTTGTTAAGAAACAAACGTAGCTTGATGGCTTTGCCGAATGGAGACTGTGATGATGCAACAATGACTCTGGCCTACAGGGATACATGCCGCTAATTCGTGAGCTTTGCCTCCAAATAGATACGGATCCAGCCTTTGGATGTCTATGTGGACGCACCAACTGACCAACATGTCAGGAAGCCTTTCCTTCTATTCCTAAAAAAAAGAAGAGAAAAAGATGTCATGGCACCTCGATCCGGAAGAAGGAAAAAAGAAACGCCGTTGTTTCTTGAAATCCAGGGGGAAGGTAGGTGAACCCTTCTCAGTGGTTATGAACTGACCGTTCTAGTATGCCAGCCGAGAGCTAAGGAGGGTGTTCGTTTCTCTAGGCCTAATTTTAGGCCTGCTAGAATCTTGTCATTTAAGGATATTAAATAAAATCTAATTAAAAAACTAACTGCAGAACCTTGTACTAATTTGTAAGGCGAATCTAATAAAAGTAATTAAGCCGTGATTAGACGATAGTTACTGTAGCATCACTGTAGCGGAACATAGATTAATTAGGCTCATTAGATTCGTCTCGCAAATTAGCGTACATTTGTAAAAAGGTTTTATAATTAGACTTATTTAAGACGCCTAAATAACAAGATTAGTTTTGATGTGATAGATGGAAATGAATCTGGGCAAACGTATGGGCATCGACGCGCATACGATTCTCAAGTCAAAGATTCATAAGCCGAACCAAAATACTGCAATGCTCATGTACCAGCTGGTCCAGTTCCATGTCATGTCAAGACCGGCGCCTGAAGACAGGAGAAGGGCAAGGGAGCTCCCGCACGTCTCCGTCTCACCTCCCTCACGCGCAGCGTCGCCATCGGCCACCAACCCTCGGCCGCATCCGACGTGGCCTCGGACCGGGCGGTGGTGGTAGTTGGATCCACCACCGCGAGCACGATTTCCTCGGCCCACGGCCCACCCAACTAACCCCTCGTGCTTTTTCCCCAAAAGCCCTTCCCGTCTCGCGCACATCCTACGGCCGCCGCGTGCTCGGTGGAGGGTCATCTCGTCACATCCTACTGTCTTTTGTTTCCCGGATTGTGCCGCTCATCGAGTGCAGTACACGGTTTTTGTTGTAGGGAGACTGGATAGGAAAAGCTGCGTCACGAGGAGATTTTAGTATTTGACTCGTGACCCTTGAGAGCGTCGTTTGTGCTCAAGCGTGTCCTGATCGGCTAGCGAAGTACTAGTGGTAAAGAGAAAGTCGTGACGATCTTCAACTTCCCAACAAGAACAGGCGGGAAACTACTAAAGCCAGAATCTGTTGGCGCCTGCTGGCGAGTCTCTGGATTATTCTGTGCTGCAAGTTGTCGTGCATAGTGTCGGCTCCACGCTTCAGGGCTCGTTTGGATTGGAGAAAAAATTTTCTTTTCCTGTGTTTTTTCTGTAAAATTGAACTGTTTTCTGTAAAATTCCTGTGCGATTCCTGTGAAATTTCTGCGTTCCAAAGGAGACCTCAGTCAGGTCTTTTATTGTTTCAGGATCTCGATCGATCATGAAATACTGAAAACGTGCCGGGCTCCTCGACACGAAGCCAACCGCTTGGAACGAAACTTACGACCGCCGCCTCATATATAAAAAGCTTCCATAGGAACCGATTTCCATCTCCTATGTCTTCTTCCATCCGCAGGATACTGCCTGCCTTCTCCATCCACCACCCCAGCGATGGCCGCCGCATCCAATCCAATTTACTCCAATCACGTCTAACACAATTTGCCATCGCCTGAGCCTCGTTCCACGAGGCGTCTTGTCGTCGGGTCGGATAGAGAGAGAGGAGATGATGGAGGCGAGCGTGAGCCTACGCGTGCAGCCCCGCGCCTGGGCCGGGCTCGAGAAGCCGCGCGGCGCTTCAACTGCGAGAGTGCCGGTGAGGTTCGCGCCGGAGAAGCAGCCGACGAGGCTGGTTCTGGGAGCCGATCCGCGGAGGAGCACGGCTCCGGTCCGCGCTGCAAGGCTGAAAGCTTCGTGTTGTCAGACATCTAAAGGTAAGCAGTTCAAATGCATCTTCGGATGTTCTTGCAGTTGCGGAATTGCAGTTGCTACGGAGCATTTATGATATTCTTTTGTGATGCAATGACCGTCGTAAGTTTGCAACCTTTGATTCACAGAGCGTTTGAGAATTGGATTTCATTAGAGAGGCCAGTTTTCTTTTTTGTCCTGTCGAATTTCGCGGGTTGGGATATGTATCTGCAAGACAGTGCAACATGGCAACAGCTGTTGCATGAGTCGCATGACACGCTTCACGCACGTGACAACTAATGTATGACGGACAGAACTTAGCCATACCATACAGTTTCCCATACGGTCGCGTATTGTTTGGGGGGACCCTGTTTTAATTTGTCGCTCCAACGTCAGTACGTTACCAGCGACAAGTAGCTAACTAGTTATTGAAATGGACGCAAACCTAATCATAATGATTAAGGCTTTTTTTTTGGGTCTTTTGAAGGAAAGGTAAAGCTATAATGCTATGCCCTGTGTTTAGTATATTTGATTCACAGAAATCTCAACCGACAAGGGCTGATCCAGTCTATGGCACTCCCATATGGATTACTTTATGTGGCTGTAAACCGGCCACCAAATGAATAAACACCAGTTGCACTGATTCCTGATTCTATAGCCAGAACAATCTGAAAAGAAGTACTTTTAATCGAGCACGCTATGAAAAAATATAAAGGACTAAGGGTGCTGGCATTGTTTTTATTCAAGTTATAATTCAGGGCATATCAGACTGTTGAGTGATGATAAGCGTGATGACACACGGTTTGCAGGAACTGAAAGAGTCCACTACTCTGCCGATGAAGCTCTCATCCTAAAGGTCAGGAAAAGATTCTTTTCAACAGTATATGAAATAATGGCTAAAATATATCAAAAAAATATTAGCCTTTCCTGTTAATATAACTGACTTCCATGTTTACGGCAGCAAAAAGCCGCTGATGTTCTTCCTTACTTGGATGGCCGATGTGTATATCTAGTTGGTTAGTTCTGTTTCTGCCTCAGGTCCAGCCTAAGTGCATCCCATCATAATCCGCTGCATATATGATATTTGTGCACTTTTACATACAGGAATGATGGGTTCTGGAAAAACTACAGTTGGGAAGATATTAGCCGAAGTATTAGGTTATTCATTCTTCGATAGGTTTGTGTTTCTCTCTGATAATTAACATAAAAAAACTGTCAGCCAATATCTCCTTTGAAATAATCTTTGTTGGTTATGGCTGAGTAATGTTGATGGCCTGATCCTAATTACAGTGATAAGATGGTAGAAAAGGCTGTTGGTATGTCATCTGTTGCTGAGATCTTTCAGCTCCGTAGTGAAGCATTCTTCAGAGATAATGAGGTACATAATTGTTTCTCTAGAGATGTTGAGATTTATTGTTGTTGAGGGCCGAAGGTATGGGAAAGACTCAAGTCTGCAAGCCATCTCATCCCCATTATTGGAAGATGGAATAGGCAATTCCCACCCTCAGATTTAAATTGCTGTGATCCATTAGTGTCTGAAAAAATTAAGCTCCTATTGAAACACCTATGTACCTGACAAGCAACTTTTCTGATATCCCCTGTTGTTCCATTCGACTTCAAGAGTGAGGTCCTAAGGGATTTGTCATCAATGCAACGGTTAGTTGTTGCAACCGGAGGCGGGGCCGTGATCCGACCAATCAATTGGTACTGGAAGTCATAAACTAACATGAGGTTGCACTTAAAACCCAAAGCTATCTAAAGTTTGTTGTGTCAAATTTGAAGGAGTTACATGAAGAAAGGGCTGACTGTGTGGTTAGATGTTCCACTGGAAGCGCTTGCAAGAAGGATTGCTGCTGTGGGAACTGCATCACGGCCCCTCTTGCATCAGGAATCTGGTGACCCTTACGCAAAGGTTGGTACCGATGGTCTTATTGTTATCATCTGACATTTGTGCTATTGAGTTCCAGCTAACGGTTGCAGATAGTCTAAATGATACCTTGTTAAAATGCAGGCGTACGCGAAACTTACAGCAATTTTTGAGCAAAGAATGGACTCATATGCCAATGCTGATGCTACAGTTTCGCTTGAACGTAGGTTTCCTATAATGTTTAACAACAACAAATACATTAATATAGTCCTAATTTTCTTCCCAGTGCTTTATACTACAAACAAACCCACTAAATACAATGTTGTTGTCGAGTCTAGCATATAAGTTCTGGCTTCACATAATTAAATTGATCCACGAAATTCTATGTGATGCAGATATTGCAATAAAACAAGGACATAATGATGTGACGATACTTACACCTAGTGCCATTGCCACTGAGGTATCCTGGATTTCTATTTTCTTTCTGTTATCCCTGAGCTGGTCTTCTCAGTAAGAAATTTTCACCTTGACTCTTTCAGGCACTGCTAAAGATGGAAAACTTTCTAACTGAGAAAGCTATGGTCAGAAACTGACCACTTGTTGGTGGAGAAAAGGACACTGACAACATATGTCTCATGTCTGTTTTATTGTACATATACCTTCCCATAAGACTCTTACAATCACATTAGAATGTTGTTCACCCGACACGAAGGAGGGTCACTTGAATTTCTAGATGTGTGAATGAATATGTAAATCGATTTCAGTTAAAATAATACCCATTTGTTCTTTATCTTTGTGCGTGGTAGATGGGGGCATTGGTTCATAACGTGCTATCGCCATTTCAGTGTTCGCTGTCACATATACCGTCAAACAGAACCACATAATCATGTATCCATGTGTTCAATTCAAACAAACATTACTGCAGCACTACATTTTTATTATGAAACAAATTGAACATAATGTTTGCCAGCTACACCATATGAATATAGCATGACAGATTGTTTATCGGGCCCCTTTTTGTTTCAAAATATGTACAATTCCAAAATCATTCATTGTATCGTAAAGCTTAAAAAAAACGACACTGGATTCTAGAATAGATGTTATTGCATGGAAAAACCACCTTGTATTCTATCAGTGGTTGAAAATAAATAGTTTAATCAAAACCTTCCAGATAGCACAGACCTAAAAGTCATACCTTTAGTTTCATATGAACAGTCTTCTAATGGTTCTTGCAACAACCCGTGATAAAACACGATTAGTTAAATCAGCTGGAAGGAGAAGCAATTGCTGTTGGGACTCCGGTGGAAGCTTCATTGGACAAGGATGTCCACATATGAGCATTAGTTTGGATCCTAGAAGTTACAAAATATTTGCCATGTGGATTTTATATCAAATCTCATTGAATATGTCCAAATTACCTCAGGAATGATGGAAAGAGCTGGGAGAAGTTCTGGCACAGATGTCATTTCATATAGAGCAAGAGAAAATTCATTTGTGCTGCCACCTTCCTTCTCTATGGAATTGTTATATCCAGAAACCTGCAATATTTATACAGCTGAACAAAAAGAACAAATCCTCAAAGAAAATGTAATAGAACTATTGATACAACATAATGAGGTACTGATAGTCCACACTCCACAATATAATGTATGTATTCTCTTGATGAATCATCGTTCATACGCAATATGATGCTTAATATGCTTACTCGGAGTATGGGTCTCTAGTATTAATAGAACCAGTACATATAGAGAAAAATGTAAAGTTGCACTTGAACTCATAACGTAACATTCTAATCAAATACCTGAATAACGCGAAATCTAACCCCTTAAAGAATCCACCCTTCCCCTGCCACTTTGATTTTAGCAGGCTACCTCAAGGAATTTCATTATGTTTGCCTGTTTGTAACTTTGTTTTGATAGAAGACATAGCATCGTTGGCTATAACTTGAGAAAATTTCTTTTCCGTTTTAGCAACCCTTCCACATACTTGACATAAGAAATTTGGAAAAGGAAGTTAACTTAAATATTGCTTACAGGAGATGAATTTTCTGCCTGAGGAACCCTTGATAAAAGTAGGAGAAGGCGTTGTAGATTTCTCAAGTTGGTGACATCCTCTTCATCCAGTGAGGGTGATGCAGACGGACGTCCAGCAAATGGCAACCTGGAGGTTGCTTCAGATGTTGCAGAACTTAAAGTGGCTACTCCAAGCGCATCTATTCCCTACAAACACCAAGTGTGTGAGAAAACATGGCCAGAAATTATTTTTATCAAACATGTATGCTGGCATTTAAAGCAAAATGAACAATGCCACACGAAAAATTTCTTATCTGCTGAAAGTAAATAAAGCTATTGAGAATCATAGGAAGATGAATGACAAGGATTCGGAACATGATGATATGCAACCTTGATTGCAAAGCATGTTACCAATTAGTAGAAGTCCTCTTAATAAGTTTTATGATTTTTAAAACAAACTGCTGTAGGATGCCTTCCATGTCAGCATTCAGGCCATAAAACGTCCAAAGTGAATCTAGAGCTGCTAGACTGACATTTGTTGAATAAGACACTCATAAATGAATTTCATTTTTTGCAGCCAATTTACTCAATTGCTTTTGGTAGTTTTTTTTAAAAGTATTTAGAATTTAGAAACTTTAGATGCTCCAGATTTTTCAAATACCCTCACAATCAAACAAACTAAATACGTAACTGGGCCTTGAATAGTCCACTACCTTAGCAATCTCCTGAAGAAGTAAATCCTTCACAAAGGCACCCTGTAAAGAGAGAACATAGCTTCATATATCCAATTGATCTTGTTTGGTTATGATGAAGAGCTTCAGATATTAGCCTAGACTGGCCCTACCTGTTTAGTGAGTGTGAATGACAAGACTTGCTTGATTGCATATCTCGTACTATCAACATCTTCTTGTTGATTTCTGACCAATGACTCCTCTGTTCTGGCCCGAAGTGACTGTAAAAAGAGCCAAGCAATAGGCTCAGAAATAGAATTTTCTTTTTGTGCTTGTATGCTCAGAAAGATACCAAAAATCTTATTAAGAATACACGAATCATTCTCAAGAATTAGATGGAATCTTTATTCACGACATCCGGTATATCTAAAATGTGGAAAGTAATACATGAATCGTTATCAAGAAGCTGGACTACGCTGGTGTCTTTGACTTGTTAGAAAGGACGATTTGCATTTCATAGTTCGAACAGTGAAATCATTATTCACAACAGATGGTGCATGTAAACCATAGAATGAACAAAACCAACCTCAGTCCACAACGATTCCAGACGGTCAATTTGGAACTCGCCATCCTGTAACACATTTTATTTGAAGAGAATAAGATGATAATCAAAACTGAGAGAATTTTCTGTAGACAATCTTGGGCATAACATAGAAAAAAGACCGATAACAAAATGTACTGCAGAGTGAAACAATCATGTACTGTCATTTATGGTGTTGTGGAATTAGTATCATAATCAAAACATCAACTGTTGGCATGAAATAAATTGTCTGAAAATAGAAACACAAAATCAACCTTATAAAGAAGATTCTGCAAAGTTGACCGAAGCTTTGGCGAACTGTCAGTGAGAACTTTTCTTGCAATCCATGGATATGAACTGCTCAAGACTTTATAGTTTGGATTAAAGCTGATTGCAATACCTTCCAAAACAGCAAGACTGAAAAAAATTATATGGTAAGTCTCTGACATGTAAAACAAAGAGATCAGGCATATATTAGGCAGTGCAAATAGTTAAATCATATGCCTATCCGCAAAACTTCTGTAGCAATTTGATCATAGTTTGCATAGGAATAAAAGGAAATGAAAATAAAAAAGAAAAGTCATTACCTTCGAATCACGAGAGAAAAGTAAGAAGGTATCCGGAACTTGAATTTATACCTGGAACAATATTGACTCTAGTTAGTAACATAAACTCGGTGCATGAAGGATTTTTGGTTAAAAGAAAAGAAAAGAAATGTGCTCTGCAAACTAGGTTAGTACATTGTTCGTCCAAGATTCCCTGACAAATCTCCAAAGCTTATATTTTGAACTCCTTTGTTAACAGCATTCTCGAATACACCTGGGACAAATATCAAAGTGTAGGATATTGAGTGATATGCTGATTAGGCAAGTTTATAAACTGAGTCCTGATCTACCGATTTGAGATTAGAACGGTGGTACTCGATCAACTGATTCAGAGTTATATTTAACATTTAGAAATTCATCTGGTACTGGAGTACCTGTCAAAGCCTTTGTGACTTCACCCTTCTGGGCAGTTGGAGGAAGCAAACTGCAATACACGCAAAAGACAAATTTCATTTGTTGGGTTAGGCTGATCTCCAGAAGAAACAAGTTTCCACTTCACAAACCTAACATGACATCTACTGACAACCAACCTGATGTGTGAAAATCTACGGTAGTAATATACAAGTGATCTGTACAAATTCAGTGTAATTGTCTTACCCAAGTGTTATAAAATCCTTTGCTAAAGCATCAAAATCACGGTTAACGAGATGAAGACAAGCTTCGATAAATCCATCACGAAGTTCTTGTCGGAATTCTCCCATCATTCCAAAATCTACTAACAAATATGTATGAGAGTTGGAACAGTGAGAGCTTCATGAAATTGGTGACAACAAAGCAAACTAGGACCCCAAAAGTTGCCCAGGACTATGTTGGCAACCTTAAATGTAGAGATTTTAAAATATAGCTTTTACCTAAGTAGGCTAGCTTCCCATCAACTGTACGCAAAAGATTTCCTGGATGTGGGTCTGCATGATAAAATCCATATTCTAATAGCTGGGAAAGCGAACAATATACTCCAACCTGTAAGGTAAAGCCAGCAAAAGCTATTCGATCAATGGTGATTAGCAAAACTAAAATTTTATGTGATATATTGAAGTTTTACCTCAACTAAATATTGATCTCTGACTTCTGACAACTTTTTCCCCTATAAGACCACAGTGAGCAAACACAATTACATACTGCAAATTTTGCATGCATGTTCAGATGCTAACAGTTGAAGAAGATCACAGACTGTACCTCAACCCATTCCATGACAAGGACTCGCCTTCTAGTCTGTTCCAGATACATTTCAGGTACCCGCACATCACTAAGTTTCCCATAAAATTCTCTGATACAGAAACCAAAGATTTCAGGAGCACATCCCATGGCAAGATGTTCCAACAACCAACTTTGACCATCAATTCCCACAGTAATACGATATTACAGTAGCGGATATATACTTTACTGAAATATCTTTGCAAATGGTAAAAAGATTATAGTTTAAAGTAACTCTCAAATAACCTAATGGCCCCATTTTCATACGAATATACAATAAATCTAAATACACTCTTCGTTCATCTATATATGATGTTGGGAGAACTAAAACCAGCTCTCCCAAATAGATGAACATAGGGAGTATTTTTCTTATTTTCCATATGTTGGGTGAAAGTTAAGGATGTTTGATTCTGAACATTCAAACTACAACTAAGTTACGAACTGGGCATTGCCTAGTCATGAAGAATCCAACCTGAACTTAAGTCCATTTCTTGCTTCTGCTATATAATCCATCTCCTGCATCAAATGTGATTTACCTGTATTCAATGTGAATCTCTAAGAATATGTAGCTGCCTTTTTATCAGATAGCTGACATAGCTTAACAGATCTAACTAGAAAACTGCTAGTAACAGAAGCACAGACCTAGAGGAATAAAAATGCATTTCCTTAGTCGGGCTCTAGACGAGGAACTTGTTCCCAAATCTATGGACTCCGAAACGTGTGAGCGTAATGGTCTCAAACCACCGACTCATTGGAGAGTGACAAGTATTTATTTGTTCTTTGGATATGACATGCTAAAATCATATGCAAACATCAAATTACTTGAGCCTAGTGGACTAATGGATTGAATACTAGCACTCTAATTTTCAATATAAATGAATTTTTTATTTGGATCGCCTTAACCCACAGCCCAATTTTGGATGTTGTGCTCAATATTCTCCCCCAGATATAGGAGTAAAAACATGATTTCAACCACTCTAAATTTCAACCATGATTTTTATTTCTAGCTAACTGTGACTATCTACATCAGCACAAAGGAGTACCAGGGTCCTTTTCATGCCTCTCATTAATTGTTACTTTTCATACTTCTATTTAACATTGTCGCACGCAGATCACTGCCTCATATTTGACATGAGTAGAAATAAAATAACAACAGACATAGATAGGTTTGTTTGTCTACAAATACATATCATATGTATGGAAAAAGTTACCCGAAATAGACTTAATGCCCATTCATCAAGCACAGCCTGCGCATAAGGAAAAGATACTTATAATCAAAACCAAGCAAATAGACCACCACAAAAATAATACAGAATACCATCGTTGTTTTTTTTCATAGTAGCCAACTACTCAACGCTAAGGATGTGAACATCATCAATGTATTGACCCTTTTTTTGCACAAATGAACCATCAAGTCGGGTTTGGGTACTCAGATCGAGTAAAAAACCTATGAAACAGTAGCATCCTGGGCTAAAACTATTTATCTCTATGTTTTTCTTTATTTAGTGCTGATAAAGGAATTTCCCTTATTGTTCTTTTTTTATCCGTTGCTTTTTAAGAAAACTTTGAAGAAATAAACATCTCAGTTGACTATATGGATAGATAGGACACAGCCTTACCGGAAGATCTGTGTTTAATTTGGCAGCCTTCCTTGCAACACCAGCAAGGAATCTCAAGATAAAAATATCCAACGAAATTGCTGCTTGAACTCCAGGTCTTTGTACTTTAACTGCGACAACCTTTCCGTTTGAACGAAGCCTAGCCTGGTAAACCTACAACATTAAGCATATAGAGGTCACGTCATCGAAGATAAAATAAGTTGACTAGGTTGTCATGGCTGGTAAAGATGGGGCTGGGACGTCATACATTCAGGTTTTCATCCTAGAGCACATTTAACTGCTCTCAAATTTCAAGTGCTTAAGTTGGTTCCTTTAGGCAAAATATGTGGTCACAAATGTTAACAAGCAAAACTGACTCTGAGTTGCACATCCACATTTGGTGCTCAAAGTCCAAAAAGGAAATAATGTAGAGAGAGTGCAGTCAGGAACTCGACTACCTAAATGCATCTATGCTCGCTTCCCAACCTAGAACACAAAATATACTGAGTGGTATTGAGTCCAATCAAAATGGTAAACACTCGAACCTGCCCAAGTGATGCAGCAGCGACAGGCTCTGGTGATATCTCCGAGAAAATCATATCCAGCGGTTTTCCAAGCTCCTTTTCGATAATGTTAAAAGCAACCTCGGTTGAAAATGGTGCTATGCGGTCCTGAAGTAGTGAGAGCTCATCAAGGTATGCAGGTGGAATAACATCCTGCAGCAATGCATACAACAACGGTGCCCATCATCAAACATCTAAAGTTAAAACTGAAAGCCCTCGTCAGAATATGAATGCAAATACAATGCCTAGTGAATCTCACCGGTCGTGACGAAACAGCCTGTGCAATCTTCACAAATGCCTGCGATCAAAATAGCAGCACGACGTACCGGTTAACGATCAATACATGCATGGATGAACAGATGCGCAAGAAAGCATTGAGGATGAGGTATACCGGGCCAAGTTCCAACAGTATCCTCCTGAGCTGAGCCGCCCGGAGCTGCAATCAAAACGCGGGTAGAAATTTAATCAAACAACAAGCGTGCGTCGGACCGACCGAAAGCAACCGTGAAGCGAGGTAGACCTTGAACATCTCGTCGGCTCGCTCGTTGACGCGGTCGAGATACCGCAGCGCGAACCACCGGCCGAAGGAGACGCCGATCTGCACCGAGCGTCGGAGGACGAGGAACGGGCGGCGGCGGTACACGGCGGCGATGCCCCTGAGGTCGTACGTGGTGGGGAGCTCCGCCTCGTTGGCCACGTCCTCCTCGAACAGGTACCCGGAGCACCTGGTGAAGGCGTCCTCGTCGGAGTTAACTGCGATGGAACTGGACGCCGAGGCGAGAGCAGGCGGAAGCGGTCGCCGGCGCGGCCGACGCCGAGGCGGCGGGGGCCTCCGCAGCAGAGGGAGCGCAGGGACCGAGCGGGGCTGGAGGAGAAGCATCTAGACTTCCGGAGACGCGGAGGATTTGGGAATTCGAATTGGGAATGGATGATTTGAGAGGAGTTGAAGCGGGGAAGAAGAAACTGGAGAGCGAGAGGGGATTAGGCGCCAAAGAGAGCGAGTGGCGTTTATAAGGGCGTGATTTATTGTGGCCTTGTTTTTTCCGGCACATATAAAAGGCCATCTCCAAACGCGCGTGATTGGAGATGAAACGGGACACGAGGGCACGTACATCGTGCCACAAAATTTCGGCCTCAGAAGATCCATAGCAACACGTGTGTCGCACCAGACTCTGAACTCTCGGAACTGTGTTATCCCCTTCCGTTGGCGGTCGGCCGTCACGCAGACCTGCAGCAGAGCCGTGGGGGAGTCATGGCGATCGTGGCCGCGCTCTTAGCGCCCACCGCGAACACCGCCGTACAGCAGCGCCGGTGGCGCGTCGCCGCCGCCTCTTCCTCGGCGGCCTCAGGGGTGGACCTCAAAGCGCTCCAGTCCGCCATCGACAAGGTGTGTGTCCAGTTACGCCAGCTTGCTTATGGCTTCTGAGCATTTCGGCGAGGTTGATGAACTGGTTTGGATCGTGTCCCAGAAGAGCAGCGATGATGTCAAGCAGGCGCTGGACCAGCTGAGGGAGCTCGGTTGGGCCAAGCGGTGGAGCTCGCAGCCGTACGTGTCGCGCCGCACGGTCAGTGCTGTGGCTTCCCACATCTGAAGCATCAGTTCAACATTGCAGGGATCATCCTGCAATGCATTTCATCTTGTTATTGTGTGCTTCAGTTTATGGCATCAGGGTAGCTTCTCCTCGTCGCGTCTGCATGCGTGTTTTGAACTGAACTCTGAATGTTTTTTTTTACTGATACTCCTGCGTTCTGAACTGTGAACAGACATCTCTGCGAGAGCTTACTACCCTGGGAATCAAGAACGCTGAGAACCTGGCTATTCCAAGTGTTAGAAATGACGTAAGTCTGTCTCCAGTCTTCTTTAATTGAAATGATGTCACCTATCATCAAATCATGCAAAAAAATTTTGTGGAATCAGCACTTCACCTGCACATTGGTATTTGGCAGCATCATTCAGAGCTAAATGTATTGCGCAGTTCAGAATGTAATCTCGCAGTTTCTTTCATTGTTTGATCATGCAGGCGGCATTCCTGTTTACGGTTGTCGGCACCACAGGATTCTTAGCCGTCCTTGCTGGCCAGCTCCCTGGGGTATTACTATTTCGGTGACTCATCATTTATGCACATTCAAATAAGATGAGCACACAGGCCTTGATCATGGCTTACCTGCAAATTTTACTGTGTTCAAAGAAACATATAAAGGTTTAATTTGCTGCTGCAGGATTGGGGCTTTTTTGTTCCCTACTTGATTGGAAGCATTTCGCTGATAGTATTGGCTGTTGGAAGCACTGCTCCAGGGTATGTGTTTCTTCCTGTGCTCTTGCATGAGCAGGTTCATAGAGTTCAAATACATTATATCCGGCACAAAGTTACATCATCTCTTATTCGGAATAATGTTTGCTTCCACATGAAAGTAGCAAATTAGTGTCCTAAAAAACTCAACTGTCTAAAAAAAAAAATCAACATACAGAGTATTCATTTCACTCAATGCATTGATCAAACAAGATACTACTTGTCACACAATAAAAGGATTTTTTTGGCGAAAACATAATAAAAGGATTAATCAGAGTAATTTCCTTGATCCACGAAAAGTATTGCCTACTTAATCTATACTCCATGTTAATGTCGCATTCTATGATTCCAGACTTCTGCAGGCAGGAATTGGTGCATTTTCCACAGTTTTTCCAGATTATCAAGAAAGAATTGCTAGGCATGAAGCTGCTCATTTTCTAGGTGTGTGATTCTCTTTTCTTCAACACGTGTTTATCTGCAACGAGGAATTTACTAATTGTTAAGTTTTCCTGGAAAATTAGTTGCCTATTTGATAGGCCTCCCTATCCTGGGATATTCTTTGGACATTGGGAAGGAGCATGTTAATTTGATGGACGAGCGGTTACAGAAGTTAATATATAGTGGGCAGCTTGATCAAAAGGAAATAGATAGGTAACCCTTGCTAGAGTATGTGCTTATTTGTATCCCTGTTTTTATGCATTCGTATTCAGTTACTGCAATGCACAATTAAGCATTACATCGCACGATATAATGAATAGGTAAAAAAAAATGACAGTCTGCTGACACCAAATTCTTCAGGTTAGCTGTGGTTTCAATGGCCGGACTGGCTGCTGAAGGTCTAGAATATGACAAAGTTGTAGGCCAATCGGCAGACTTGTTCAGCCTTCAGGTGTTTTACGAAATTTATCAGATCCTTCCCAGTTCCATTTCGCATTTTATTTGCGATTTCTTGAGAGCAATGCATCTGAAGAACGTTTTATTTGTTTGCTTTTAGAGGTTCATAAACAGGACTAAGCCGCCGCTCAGCAAAGATCAGCAACAAAACCTTACTAGATGGGCAGTAAGTTTTCTACTCATATTTTCCTTTCAGCTAGCAGAAGCGGAGCCATGTCACGGCTCACATGTTGATTGATGACCATTTGTCATTTGCAGGTCTTGTTTGCTGCATCACTTTTGAAGAACAACAAAGCTGCCCATGAAGCTCTCATGTCTGCAATGTCCCAGAAGGCCAGTGTATTGGAATGCATTGAAGCGATAGAGAATGTGTCCTGATTGCATTCGACTGAATGTTCTGACCTGATTGAATCTGACATTGTCGAAGAAAACAGAGAAAAATGTAAATTTCAAGCTATAACAGGAAAATGGCATTTCGTTACCATCGTGTATTAGCCTGAATTACAACACTAATTGTTTTCTCTAGGGTATGTGCTGATCATGTTGGCAGTTTTGCGGAAGTGGTAGACAATCTGTAAATAACAGGCTCCAAATAAATGCAAACGGAGCTCACGGCCACAATTTTCCTATTCCTGCCAGTATTCCTCTGTCTACATGTCGACATTGACAGTACTTTCTTCAGACACGTGAAAATGGAGCCATGATCACATAATACACAGTGTGGATGCTATCGTACAATCTAAATATTCAACATATTCAAGACTCAGTTCATCCTCATTATACATGATTCAGTTAATTTAAGGGGTCTGATCCTCCCCAGTACACTATTTCCTGATGAGATCTACATAATTTCACAAACCCTGCAGACAGCAGAGCTCTACTGATCGCAGAACACCCTTGCACCGTAGCACGACCGTGTGCAAAAAGCTGTTAGTTCTTTGGAACCACGTATAATCCACATCTGGCAATCTTGGGAGGGTGGATCCATCTCTGAAGAAATTCAGAACAGCTTCCTTGCCATCGTGCAGCGACGACGAAGCTTGCGAAAATGCGTGGATCGGATCTCAATCAAGACACCTAGCTATACTATATTTGTACTGTGTCTATCTACTCTAGGCGTACGTACGTGTGCGTTGTTACACGTCGTCGGACCAGTCCTGGAGCTCGCCCTCGGAGAAGAGCGCCTCGACGATGTTGTCGATGAGCGAGTCGACGAAGGCGTTGCAGCCGATCGTGAACATCTGGCCGATCCTGCTGCGCGCGCTGGTGGCCCAGGCGAACGCGGCGGCGCAGGCGACCACGGCCACGCAGACCCCCGCCGCCTCCTCGATCTCCAGCGTGTCCAGCTTCTTGAACAGCGAGCTGCCCGTCGTCACCTCCACCGCCACGGCCGCCGCGAACGCCAACTGCAACGTGAGGATCGAACCATGAGTCCATCGTGTTCATGCGCAGGGAGCAACATCTGATCGATCGAGCAAGGACGAGGAAGGAAGGAGCAGATCGAGGGGGTGAGTCACTCACCATGGCGAGGCGGCCGGAGATGGTTTCGAAATCCTGGCTCTTTCGGGAGCTCTCGATGTAATCGGCAAGCGAGGCGAAGAACGGGGACGAGCCCCCCGAGTCGGCGCCGCCGGCGCCGTCCTCCTCCCCCGCCAGCATCCTCCGCGTCACCACGCCGCTGCCGTACGACCGCAGCGTGCAGAGCCGCGGCTGGAGCACGATCTTGCCGGCGTCGCGCTTCCGCGGCGGCGCGGGCACCTGCGCCGCAGACGCCTTCTGCGGCGCCAGCTCGCAGATGATCGCGCGCGCGGCGGCCGCCATGGGAGATGCTGCGCACTCGGTTCGATCGGTGTCACCACGTACGGCGTGGCGCGGACTTGACAAAGGATTCCTCAGCTGGGTTCTTCGAATCCGCCCGCCTGTGACTGCGAGTTGCCAAGTGGTGACCAGCCAGCCTCCTTTTTGAGAGTTGGGCAGGGACAGCGAAGGGCCGGGCGCGGCTGTTAACCTCCCGGTGAAATTGCCCCGTGAGGCAGGCGAGGGTTCACGGCGAAACGCTTAGACGCCGACACGTCGCCGGTGAGCTTATGGCTGGTGGTGAGGGGACCCCGGATTCTCCCATCAACTTCGCGCGCGGTCGCGGCCGCGCCATTGTCGCGTTGCTCGTGTCATCGTGTGATCCGGCAGCCCACGTAACCGTTGCTTCGCCTAGACGCGCGCGAACGTGGCTGCGTTCTCGGACATAGACGTTGCTTTCGGCCCTACAGGATCATGGGCCCCTTCTGTACTATCCGATCTCCATCTGACGGGCTCTCTTGCCCGATGACTTGTCTTCCTTTCCTCCGTGATATTGGGAGAACGGTATACGTGTGTTTTGGTCAGACGTTTGGATTATGTATGACTAGACTCACACTGATTATTTTCTTTTTTTTCGATTACACAGTACAACTCAGTCACTCACAACGCATGCACACTCACTTCTATAAACGCACATGCACTGCCTTACCCCTATGAGCATCTTCGAAGACTGAGTCAGCAAATTCTTAAGATTATCAAAGTCACCACTGGAGCCTCGCTGTGGATGGCCATGTGGCCTATCGTTGAATGCAAAACGCTGTTAAATCTTAAAAAATTCTCCCACACGGGGAGTAGAATCTAAGAGCTGAGGTGCTACTAAGGCACTTTGTAACCACTAGGCTATATACAGACCTTTTTCGCACTGATTATTTTCCCAACTTGCGTGTATCGAAGTGCGTGCTGTTTTCGATTAACTTTTTCAGACTTCCCTTGACGATCAGATGAAGATTTGAGGTGCGAGCAAAATCTATACATGGTGGTTCTTCTCCAGAAGTTTTCAGCTGGTTGTGAAGCTATCCAAGTTGCCTCAGCTGATCTTCAAGCTAGCCTTCACGGTTGGTTTGCAACCTTTCGCAGCCTGGTGCAAAATGAAGCACACGTTTCTTGATGTGTTTGTGAACGAGCTACAAGAGCTCCAGGTCCAGAAGAACGGGACCTGATGTTTTTGTACGTAGCTCCTGATCAATAGCTCAGTCCGTTTCCATAGGGATATAACCTGATACAAAAGGCTGCCTGTGAATCTCCATCTCACAAAGGTTCATTTTTCATTCCCTAACAAAAAAATATTCCTAGAATAATACAAACAGAATAGGGAACTGATAAATATGGGTATTGCTACGTTCCGAAAAGGACATTATTGAGCCACTGGACAATTACATTTTCTTCAACAGATACCGCTATTATAAGAACCGTTGAAGCTTCATAGGTCTATTATCCATGTCAGCGTCCTAACGTCAAAACCATTTGTACATGTGATACACCGACAATAACATTACAATAAATAGTCGTGGGTAGGATTAAGTAACAAGGTTTTGCAAGTCTTAGGGGTTAAAGTCTATGTTTTATTAGGTTACATATATTTTTTTAGTAAAAAAACCACTATGAATGCCAGCATATTTGTTTGGTTTGACGAATTGATTGACAATAGATGAATTGATCTGCCATTGCAAATGTCATTGAGTTAGAAATTTGTCATGTCAACAATGACACAAGAGGCGCCCCACCTGTCAGTGACACATCGACGGTAGATTTGGAATTCCGAAATTTCTCGATGACAAATATCGATTGGTCCCTAAAGTTATCACATAGTTTTGGTAGGTTGATTTCATTCCTTATGTTTTTGTACTGGATATATGCTTAAGAGGGATGAGATGATAATGGATCACCTTATCCCACTCCTCAAGCCAGACACGGAAACAGGGAGCGAGATGATCCATCAACCACTGATCCACTCCTGAATCGAACAAACACCATAGCGGGCAGAGTTTCGTTGGCCCATTGGTCTTAGGCTGTCCTGGACATACTAATAATTACGCGGACATTCAAGAGTAAATACACATAAAAAGCTGATTGGAATATCTGTTATCAAATTTCTACGCATTGAGCTTACAAGTTTTGACTGGTGAATATGACAGACAAACAAAGCTAACTCAACCATGAGTCAGGATCTCAAGCAAAACACACGATACTGATCACAAATACATGGAACAAAAAGGAATACAAGGACAAAATCCTTTCTTAAGGTTAAAAACACTTGTGAGCTTCTCTTCTCACACAAGAGATGGTTTAGAGGATCCCAGTATGGACCTGAGGCAGTGATCCTCGTGGTACATCGGGTACATCATCTGGGATGCTTTTTTCGCCTCTTGCTTTGATCTCCGTATGCTTAGCCACATTATCGGGCTCTTGCGCACCTATTGATCATAGAGCAAAAAAAGTACATGATATTTCAGCAACCTGTTTAATTGCGGTGGATATTCCATCCCATTTCTCAATGAACTCTACTGTTTTGCATATGACGTACTTTTCCTATAGTTGCATGCATGCATGCTCAATAGATCATTACCTGCTGCTGCGGCATGATGGTCTTGGGCGCGGCCGTAGCCCGTGACGCGCTCGACGAGGGCGAAGAACATGTCCTTGAGATGCACGACGAAACCGGCCATGGGGAGGATGCTTGAGAGAAATACTCCTAGCTGCAGACTACTACTAGTAGCTAATCGTGGAAGGAGATGGGCTGCACAGTACTGGCACCGCTTGACTTGTTTTGCTTGCTTGCTCGTTGCTGGTTTCGGTGGTGAGTCCTCTCGCTGCAACAGCGCCCCTTTTATACACGACGAGCGGCTCACCAAACACGTCACCTTTTAGCGCGTGCCTGCCACTACAACAAAACATGGCTTTTGTAACACATAATTGTAACATAAGTAGGAATATGTTACAAAAATATTTCATAGTAACACGATTATTTATGTTACTGAGTGTGCTTGTAACACAAATTCTTGTTTTGTAAAAATGTGTTACAGATAATTATTCTAGTAACACAAAAATAGTGTTACAACTATAGTGTTACATGGAAAGCAATATGTTCTAAACATAGCAAGCCTTGAACTCATAGTAACACAAACAAATGTTACTCTTATGTGTTACTACAAATCATAGTAACACTTCTCTTAGGCTATAGTAACATACATTCAAATAATTTTAAAGTTAAAAACAATTAAAGGTAACTTCTAATCACATATGCATGAGTAGTGTAGTGGAAACTCAACAACTAATGATGTTTAGGTCCTAGGATCGAATCCTAGCAGCCACTAATTATTTGCAATATATTTTTTGTGTTACTAGTAACACATTTTTTAGACATAGTAACACACTTACATGTGTTTCTATATTATTATTGTATCATATTTTTTTCACAAACAGTAACACATATATGTGTTACACTAGAACATGCTATTGTAACACAAGCATATGCACTTATTATATGCGTTACTATATGTCTTTGTAACACTTTTCTCTAACTTTAGTAACACATATATATGTTACTAAAAGCCTGACGTGACGTAGTGTGCATGAGGATGTTCAGAACTGCCACCACTCTGCAACCGTGTACGGTTGGCGAGATCATGCACCGAGATCGCGCGCGTTAGTAAAGCTCTCGATCGATCGATCACATTCCAATTGCATATACTATTTAACTACTTTGTTTAAGAATATACTACGGCTCTTATTACTTTACTGTTGATGTAAAGGAATTCATCGCAAAAAAGAAAAAAGATGTAAAGGAATGTGTGTCGGGTGGGTTGGTAATCACAGGCCCACGTTGCCCATATATATATCTCTGCTGCATGCATGCTTGCAAGGTGCCTTGCTTGCATGGCTAACAATATAATAATGCAGCGTGTTAAGTGAAGCATTAGCCGCAGTATGATTGCTTAACTTGCTTTCCCAAATCTCGCGCTTCACGTGAGCAAAATCCCCTTCGTATCTTAATTTCCACACGGTGGACATGCATTCATGCTTGCGCAAAGCGCGCATAGGGCGAGACGACCGCATGGCGATCGAGAGGCGAGAGCGCGGTCGCTGGGACGTACGAGCAGCACACGACTTCGCGTACGTGTGCACGGAGGACACCACGGCCATGTACGTACTCCGATGTACGTGTGGGGCCGCGAGGCGCGTACG
This sequence comes from Eragrostis nindensis, assembly GCA_012490785.1. NCBI lineage: Eukaryota > Viridiplantae > Streptophyta > Magnoliopsida > Poales > Poaceae > Eragrostis > Eragrostis nindensis. The sequence continues at coordinate 285,500 of JAAXCT010000116.1, read as the reverse complement.
TAGACGAGTTCGTTCGCGGCGTGAGTGACCGCGCGCGCCCTCAACAATGAAGTGGGTGTTCCGAATGACGAGCACCTACACGTCGCACCCGGACGACACGTACGGCACCAACGTCGACCATCTCCGTGGTGGCGAACGTCAGCTAATAGCTAGGACGCCTCCGGCGTGAACACGGCGTGGATGGAGGGCATGCACAGCGCGTGGGCACCGATCGATCTGCGTCGCCATGCAACGTGACGGCGGAGCTGGCCAAGGTGAATTAAGGCGTGTCGGCCCACGCCCAACGTGAACCCAGCGCCGTGTGAGCCGCGTCAGGGCACGGTCCACGGCGCCCATTCCTGTCGACGGACACGCTGCCCATCGATCGTAGAAGCAGAAACGAGCAGCAGGAGGAACGCCACGCCGGATGCATGGATGGGCGCTGGCAGCCAGGTCACGTCCCACAGAGCAGTGTTCGATCGGTTGCCGGACTGGTACGTACGGGACTGGAAATGGGTTTGAGGGATCGTCGATTGCTGTAGTAATTGCTTTGGTTCGAGAGGCTCAAAGTTACCTACAGTCAGTACTCACTCCAGACATTAATTACTAAGCAGTGTACCTGTCTTGAATTTGCTAAACATAACATGATAGTACAAGGTGATTCAAATAAAATGTGAAGTCTCGGCCGTTGGTATAAGCTCTCAAGCACAGTCATGCATGCCCCCATAATCAATCATCATTCTAACTGCAGTGTAGCAACCTCTGTTACTGTTTCAGTTTTCAGATGCCAAGGCTGAAACGCGTCAGCTATAATAGAGTGCAGTCCATCTCCATCGAGAGCTCAGTAACGTGAAGAGATTGACAGAATGCTACACCGACCGCTAGCTGCACGGGTATTTCAGTTTCAGTGTTTCTGAAATGCAATGTTTAGTTTAAGGAATGTTGTGCGTAACATAGAATCTGTACATGCTGTTTCTCTGACAAAAATTGTTTTAGAGGCGTATAGGGCCTGTTCAGATCTTGATCTCTGATTGAGTTGTCGTCGAACATCAGGGCAACTTTTTGGCGTGATTTAGAACACACTGGCAGAATGTTCAGGGAAAGTGCACTTAAATCTGTAAAAAAAAATGAAATTACTATTGTTGAACATTACAAGTTCGACCTGGCCACAAGTAGATGGTAGTACACAACTTAGCTCGATCGATTGCCAGGTCATTACAAGAAGGTAGCAAACATGCACCAGCCTCAAAACGGGAACAGAAAGAACCAACGAACTGGAAAGTTGATCAAAATGCATGGAAGGAAACTAAAAGATTATCGCCGATGGCAACTAATATTGGGATAGCCTCAACACTAGTGAACCTGAGCCTTTGAGCCATCAGGTACAAAGGGATCTACGTTCGTCGCTCTATTCTCTTCGAAAATATTTGCGCTTCTTGCTCTGATCTCAGTGTGCTTCAACACCACCACTTCTTCAGTCTGACGAGCATCAGCAGACGGCAACTTGGTGGGCTCATGTGCACCTGCATAGCATGGAGAAAGAAACTCAAAACATGCACGAGAGTATGTCTAACTCCTCAACTCGATCAAGTTTTCATCTGCGCATTTTGGCGTCGCATTCAAGCCAAATTACCTGCACCATGATGGTCGTAGCCGGTAACGCGCCCGACGACGGCGAAGAACATGTCCTTGAGCTGCGCGGCGAAGCTGGCCATAGGAGATACCTTTTCTCACTCGATCACCACTACAGGAGCTGAGACAACACGGTGCCTCTAGCTACTATAGGAATATATAGCTGGTGGTCTGAGTTCCAAACTGCTTATTAGCTACTTGCTTGTGTTCGTTCGCTGGTTGCTTGATGAGTCCTGGCTATCACCGAGAGCCCCATTTATACACGGCGCGGGACAGCTAACGCCGCGTCAGATTTACACGCCGCGTCAGATTTACAAGGCAAGACCCCACGCGCGAGGCACGATATTCTGAAATGATACGCTTTTTCCAGGCGCCGCCGGACAATCGGAATTTCTGGGTCGCCGAGCATGTTTATCATATGTGGTTGGTGATACCCTCACAATCAGGCTCTTGATCGCGTTCTCCATAAATAACATTCTTAATGTTGCATGGCTGGATCGGCTACGACTGACGACGAACCATGGTACGCTGCATGCAGCATGCACTGGTACAAAAAAAGATACTCCCTGATATGATATGATGCGGCAAGGCCCACTTGCGTTATATTGCCAGTATATATATATATACTCTGTCTCTGATATTACGACTGATTGACTGGCGCATGCAGATAATACTAATATTGGAGAGTGATCAGAGTGATGTAACCATTGCTTCAAAAAAGATCAGTGATGTGCAATCAAGTTGCACTAGTATATATTCGTCAGATTTGCTACAATACGGAAAGTGATCAGTGATGAATTAGCCAATTGGATTATTATATTGACAAGTATATATGGTTTGATCGTGTTCGTTTGCCTTATTGTCAGTAAGAATCTCGGCTATCACATGAGAAATCACGTTATTTTGTTCCTTTATCTGTCTTCGACAGCATGCTCTTCACTATGAAATATGCCAACATTTTGTCTGCATTTCTGTCACATTCTATCAGTTTATTGAGAAAGGGTACTCATGGCAGACCGTGGTACATAGTGCTTTTTTAGAAACATACATAGGGGTGGACTCTCCACCCCTATGAACTATGCCAACATTTTGCAGAGGTAGCAAAAAAGCAATGCATAACGGATACAATGTTGGCCTAACAGTACAAGACCTGGACATGCACGTACGCATACTCACCCGGTCCAAGCATATGAACGTAAGCATGCACGCTCTACCCTTATAAATGGCTGTGATAAACTGACCCGGTACACTTCAGATTGATGAAATATCACTTTTCACTAGAAGAATAGTTTGTCGTGAGTTTGAGCGCCCGTACGTGATGACTGATGAGTCAGTGCCTCGATGTGGGCAGGTTCTACTACAAGACCTAACCAACCGAGTGAAACTGAGTTCGATCCCGAGCCAAATTTGTCCTTCATTCGGCTTGCTACTAGTTTTTTCTTTTTTGGGTCTCTGTGCTGACGCACTCCAAAGTATTGGGCCACCCAATGATCCAATGAGAATTTCATGACAGCTCGTCCACTTCGGAAAGCTGTTGGGCGCGGGAAAAAACTGAGTGACCAAGGATTCATTATCACATTACATTTGCTGTTTGTAATTTTCATTTGAGTTGCCAGGGCGTTTTCTTTCTTCAGTTTCGGTTTCCCTTTTCGACCTAGAAAATGCGAAGATTTAATCTAGTAGATGCAAGGCACGAACGGCAGATGACACATGGATCAAACATCATGTTTTTATTGACCTCTGGGAATAAGTTAGCACGACCATAAACAATATCTTAGGACTCGACATGCGAGACAAAACACTGCTCGACTTACAAAAGAAATGAGAACAAGAACATAACCAACTTCCATTAACACACAACGCATACATGCTGGAGGGCCTGGGCACACATTCAGAGTTTTTTCAGAACGTCGTCGTCGTCATGCTGCACAGAAAGCAATCTCTAGGAACGAGATGCATGGACCCCGGCCGTTGATCCGTGAGGCACCGGGGGTATGTCGTCGTCGTCTCCGCCTCTTGTTCGAACCTCAAAGCGCTGCAAGAGTGAAATATCAGCAACAATAGTGTCGTAATAAAACACTTACTAGACAGCAACGGTGGTTTGCAAATGGGGTACCTGCACGGTGACCAACTTTGTGGGCTCCCGGACATCCTTGCCGATGCCGCGACCGCCGCAGCCGGCAACGCGGTCGACGAAGCCGAGGAACTTGTCCTTGATCTGAGCAGCAAAGTTGGCCATGGGATAGCCGGAGCTTGAACTGCTGCTACTAGCTGAAGCTACGTACGTAGCTGGACTTAATCTGCTACTTGTAACACTGATTTGAACTCTCTAAACTGGTTTGCAGTGTAGTAACTTGGTTGTGCTTGCTGGTGTCAATGGCGACTTGTGAGTGCCCTCGCCATCACGGAGCTCCCCATTTATATACACGGTGCTGGTCACCAAACGCGTCCAGCTTCACGGGACAAGGATCACGCGCGTGATTGATCGCGTGGTGTGTCTGGTGGCACGATATTCGGGATCGCGCCGCTTTTTTGACCCACAACGGATTCAGAATTTCTGGCTCGCTGTGCATGTGTGTCATATTTCGTGAGAATGAAATGATCCGCACGCTTTGGCACCCGAAAAGCTGAAACAGCAAAGCAAGGTAGGAACGCTCGTATGAGCGCATAATGACAGTTAAAATGATATAGATCAACGGCCGGGACACGGCCATAATAATGCTCACGCAGAAATTGGACCTGGATTAATTGCGAGCAGCAGGTGGAACAATGGCACCTCGATTTCAACGGCGCTGCGCGCGTCACCAACTGTCTTGATCACTGCAAGGGGACATGGATCAGGCGTGTGAGGCCATTCAGAATCAGACCCTGACAATTTCAGGAGGCGGCTTTCAGTCCAGACCGATCCGTTCATTTCAGGAGAGATGGCTTCACTTCAGGCAGTCCATATCGATAAAAAATTCTCTTTGCACCTGATCGCCATGGACGAAGAAATCAAACTGAAGGGGACCAGTGGATCCCATTAATTCCCCGCAAAAAAAGAAAAAAGAGAGAGGGAGGAGAATTTCCGGCCGGCCGGATCGATCAGACGCCGACGCACACTAAGCTACGGGATATCGCTGCAGGGCGGCGGGAATGACCAGCGGGTCCAAGGCATGAACCACACGCCCTGTTTCGCACGGGCATCCCTTTCTTTCAATCCTGACCGCGGGATACGAATGGAACGACTCTCAGTGGTCGGGAAATCAAGCACCAACCACACCCTTGCACGCCACACGGTGCACGGACAGCGCCGACACCACCCGCGGGAGAGCAGCGACGAAATCTGAGCATGCTAGAGCCCTCACCATCACCGCACGGCCCCACCGCAACCATTCCTAGTCGCTTGTTTTTTCTGTTTTCTTTTGGCTTAGGCCGCGATCACATGTACATAAACCACCGCGACTAATGCTGGGAATCATCTTAACCATACGAGCATCACCGTTCTTCAGGAACTTGGCTGTGATACGCGCGTAAAAAGCTACTAGCTCCAACTGGAGTAAAGGGCATATGTTCGGTTGTGATCATTGCCAAAGCTATATGGACTGAAGAACTTGGTTCAGTGTTCTTTTGATTAATAATGTCGCGCGTGTAATAAATCGGAACTATTATATAGTACCTCGATCAAAGATTTCTGAGTCTCGTGATTGGTGGAAATGGATCATAACCATATGCTTTACATTTCCTAAAGAAAGTGAAAATAGTAGCTGTGCCCTATGCCTTTAATCATTTCGGGAAGTCATTACCAATATGCTTGAGAGTGCATGGAGCAGCAGGGCACATAATTTGGGAAAGCTTTGCTCCCAAGCTATAATGGCCAATAAAATTGGTTACTAAAATGTATCAAAAAGCACGAGGATGCAAGTTTCTTGGTTTCTACATATCTTTAATGATCAACGATGCAATTGGTTGCATGCTAGGTTTCACTAGTACAAGACACATGACAGATCGTAACTAATTATTGATTTTCTTTCATGCCCCTATCAAACAATTATATTTCTCGTATGTGTGATTGCGGAACTAATAGGAGGCAATGGTAAGGTGGTTCATGGTGAATATAGGGGTGATGAGAGGAAACGTTGCATCCATGTCAGCGTCTTGGGCGACCAGAAATAACATTACAGTAAATAGACGTATGGATCAATTAAGTAATTAACCTGGCCTTGCAAAAGTCATAGCGTGCTATTGGGATAGGGAATGGGTTTGGGAAAGAGATGCAGTGCGATATTTTTTTTAAAAAAAAATCTTATGTATTATAAGGTCCTGTGTGTGTTTTTATTGTTCAAATCTAAACAGATATAATGGTAGTTTTTTTGTTTTAGAGGATTGCATGCATGTTTGTTTGGTCTGAGAAATCGTTTTAAACTAAAATTAATGCATCATAAAATTATCATATACTAGTTCTTTCAAAAAAATTATGGATAAGGGTGTCTTGGACTATGTTTTCTCTTTGCCGAAGTCTTCTCGTTTTGTTTCATTACGAAACAGGACACCCTAACAGAGACAGAAACTTCATCCAAAAAAATATGTTCACAAAAAAATTGAAGAAAAAATACACATGAAAAGTGTGAGTGAAAGATTATTATCAAGTTACTACAATACAAGTTTACAAGAATTGGCTGGTGAACATGACAGACAACCAAAGCTTACCCAACCATGGCCCATGGGTCGATATCTCAAGCAAAACACACGCCACTGATCACACAATACATGGAAGAAAAAGGAATACTAGTACACTCATCCTTTCTTAAGGTTAAAAACACATGCGACCTCCTCTTCTCATGATGGAGATGGTTTAGAGGATCCTAGAATTGACCTGAGGCAGTGAGCCTCGTGACACATCGGGTACGTCGTCTGGCATGCTTTTTGCGCCTCTTGCTCTGATCTCTGTCTGAGAAGCCTGCGTGATCTGTGCACCTGTATATCAGAGGGAGAGAAGTACATGATACTTTAGTAACGGCTATTAAGGTTTTACTACACATAAATATATCTTTACTAAATTAACTTGCCCTTTCCTTCAGAGAGCGGCATGCATGATGCATGTACATTACCTGCCGCAACATGCTGGTCTCCAGCGCGGCCGTAGTCCGTGACGCGCTCGACGAGGCCGAAGAGCATGTCCTTGAGCTGGGCGGCGAAGGTGGCCATCAGAGCTAACTGAACAAGTGACTATCTAGCTTGCGGAGGAGAGATGCGCTCAGTGCTTAACTGCAACTGAACTGCTTAATTAGAGCTTGGTGGTTTCGATCGGCGGTGACTCCTCCCACTTCCACCGGGGTGCTATTTATACACAGCGCAGGCCACCAAACGCGCCACCTTTGCTTTGCCCGACGGACTGTGAGTCTGTGACATGCTTATCCTATGGTTGGCGGCTATGAATATGATGACCCTCAATTAAACTCCGGGCGCGTCGCGGTTCATTTAGTTTAGGTTATATATTCGTTAAAGGCGCAAAGTAATGAACAGCTAAGAAGGCAAGGAGAGTTGTTACGTACCACCCACAGTGCGTGTGCTTGTATATCCATTCTTCTGTGATACTGACGTAACGCTATAAAAATGGAAGCGTGACCGGCGGAATGTACCACAAAGCTGCTCGTTTTGTTTGTTTAGTATGGTCTAGTCGTGTTGTTTCGCTGTCCCTAATCTCTGAGGCCACGTGAGAAATCTCGTCGTTTGTCCCGCAAACTGTCTTCAACCCTCGGGTGTGCCCTGATACAGCAAGGATTGTTCGTCATTCCACATGTGGGGCATGCATGCGTCGCCCAACTTAGCAGGGCCTAGCTCCGGGCCAGCTTGCATAATGCATACTCCTACGAACTCGTTATGGATCAGGATCAGGATGGAATCGTATGCAAGGATTGTCGTTGCGGCTGGAATTTGGAGCATCTGATGACGTCTAGCTACCATTAATTATTGTTGTGTGCAGTTGATTTTCTATTGTTACCGTTGGGGAGGCGCGGGAGGCGCGGCTACATCCGGCAACTTGGTCGCCACTGGACTCTGTCTCAGCATCGTACAGCCAGCTAACGGATGGTCTAAGCCAGGAAGCAGCCAAGGGGCTAAGATCAATGGCCATCATTGTCATCTGGGTGATTTGGAAGGAGAGGAATGCGAGAGTGTTCCAAAACAAGGAGAAGGACTTTGCTCGTCTTGCTGCCGAGATCAAAGATGAGGCTTCGCTGTGGAGTGTTGCTGGGGCAAAACGCCTCGCTCAACTAGTTGTAGCAAATTTTAGTGAGTAGTCAGTTATGATCGTGACAGGTTTAGCTCATGCTCCTAAACCTCCCTTAGTGTTGTAATGTGCCACTGGCGCATAAAACTCTGTTCCTTCTTATAAATATATAATGCCCGCAATGGTCGGATCTTTGAAAAAAAAATATTGTTACCGTTGGGGTTGTTTGATGTGGGACGTCTGGAGTGTATATATATAGAAAGAGAAGGCGGAAACAACATATGCAGCGACGCACCGTTCGTTCGGAAATCGGAAGTATCCATGCTTTAATTTTTTTATTTTTTTTATTTTGAATCACATGACTTAAATTTTGTTGGGCTGATGGCTAGCGTAATCCGGGAATGACGACGAGTTGGCCCAGGAAAGGGCGACACACTAAATGAGCCTGCCAATATTTTTTATGGGCCACTCTGGGCCACTCAGACAGACCCATTTAGTGTGTCGCCCTTGGCTAAAAAAAAATAGTGTATCGCCCGGTCAACTCGGTCCAGACTCCAGAGACCCCTGAAAGGATCTTCTCAAAAGAAAAAGAAGAAAGAAAGAAAGAAAGAAGAAGAAAAAAAGACACCCCTGAAATTGGGAAGGAAGAAAATGATTCTCAAAAGGAATTCTCTATATGTATCGCAATTCATGGAGTGAATTGCCATTCCATGAATTGCCAATCACAGTACCATATCAGATCATGTTGCTCTCCATCAAAGTTGAAAATTCACATAAGAGTAGAGTTTGCGAGGCGTCAGTGGTGACTTCGTCAATCTCGAGAATTTGTTGGCTCAGTCTTTAAAGATGCTCGTAGAGATAGGGTTTGCGTATGTGCGTTCATAGAGGTGAGTGCGCGTGCGTTGTGAGTGTCTGAGTTGTATTGTGTAATGAAAAAAAAAGTTGAAAATCACAGCTGAACAATATCAACTTGGTAAATTCCTCGCATTTATTGCCGTGCCATCTCTACAATATACATGTCTCTCAACAAACCCTGTGGCTTCATCAAGTATAGCAGAACCCACACGGATTGCAGACTGTCTTAATGCAGTATCACCAGTTTCTTTCTTCCTGTTCCTCCTAGTGTCTGATACGCCTCGTCGTTATTTTCTATGACAGCTTCAGCATCTCATCGCGTACATTTGCCAATGCCAGATAGCGCACTGAAGCCTCGAAAAAAAAAGATAGCGCGCTGAAGCATCAAGTACATCTTAAAGAAATTTATATTGAAAGAAAAAGAAATGAGAGCGTGATCTATATGACTAGGACAAGAGTTTTATACGAGTAAATTGCATTGAAAGTCATCGAACTTATCTGATATGTGCAAATAAGTCACCAATCTTTGAAACTGGACTAGCACGTCACTGAAGTTTTCAAGCGGATCATCAATTTACTCTTTATACTGCAAGAACATCAATTGTACAGTTCAAAAAAAAAGAACATCAATTGTACATGTTTGACCATCGGAAAAAAACTATACATTTTTGACCGTTCTATGCCATCCGAACGACAGCAGACTGCGACATCATTGGGCAACAAGCTTGAGGAACTCCGACTTGAACGCGTCCACGTGCGCCCGTTGAAGCATGGCCACCGACACCTGCACCCCATCGCCGTCCCTGGAGCGGACCAGCGCCACCTGCCCGTCCCCGTTCATCCTCACCGGCACCGTCCACCGCGGTCTGCCCCACCCGAAGTCGGCGACCTCGTACACCCTGAAGCCCGACGAGCCCGAGACGCTCATTAACCGATCCAGAGGAACCTTTCCTCCAAGCCTCATGAACTCCCATCCGTCGAGCGGGTCCTTCTCCATCTCCCGGACAGCCCCCTGGATCGCCGCCGCCGCGGCCGCCAGCGCGTGCTCGGAGCGGAGCTCCCGCGCCGGCAGCCTCGTCAGGCATCCGGTGAGGCACGCGCCGAAGTAGTCCGCGCCGGCCGGTGGGTCGAGGCGGCCCCGGACGTCGGCGAGGAAGAAGAGGAGCGCGTCCTTGTCATCGGGGAAAGGCCTGGAGCGCGCGGAGCACGTCCATGCCAGCGCGACGACTGCGACGAAGCTGGACGGGGGGCGAGACAACGGCGCGCTTTGAGCCTCGCTGAGACGGACGATGCGCTGCTTCAGTTGCTCGATGTGTCCTGCGTCCAAGCTGAACGTCCGGCGGGTGAACTTCAGGCGGCCCTCTGTCGGAATCGTGCTCGCCTGTGGTAATAAAACCCGACGCATATCAAAACGACATATAATATTGCAGCGAATGGAATTTTCAAAAAATCTCTTAACTGGAGATACGTATGCGCAAAGCTTCTTCATTTGTGCTGGTGTATTATTGCCTTAACTCATCTTGAAATTGAAAGCACTGAAGGAGGCAGGGGAACGATCGCATCGGAACGTGTACGTACCGCAGGCAAATTGGGCGCGTACTTGCGCAGGACGCTCCGGGCAAGCTCCTCGCCGCCAGGCAACCTGACACGCGAGCGGTCAAACACCGGCGCCGCCGGCGGAGTGTCCCCGCGGCACGCCGCCGCCCACGCCTCCACGAACTTCCACAGCGAGCGCCCGTCGGTGACGCCGTGGTGCACCGTGACACCGAGGGCCACGCCGCCTCCCTGGAGGCGCGTGGCCTGCGCGGCCAGCAGCGAAGACGGCAGCACGCTCATGTCGACCTCCGGGACGAGCCGCTCGAACGTGTGCACGTCGTGGTCCCCGTCGCCGGCGAGGCGGCGCACGTCGGCGTCGGACTCCGCGACGACGAACTTGACGCCGTCAGAGGCGGAGCAGAGGATGGCGACGTCGCCGGTGTCCGGGAGGTAGTGGAGCTTCCCGGCGACCGGCGCGAAGTTGGCCAGCGTCGCCTCTAGTGAGGATTTGAGGGACTTGGTAACGGTGTCGAAGGGCGGCAGCTGGTCGCCGTCGAAGAAGAGGATGTACTGCAGCACCGGTAACCCGACCCACTGTGCCTCCATGGCGTTGAGCTTAATTGGCGCCGGTGGCAGCGCGGCCGCAGCCGGCACAGCGACGTAGCTGACGTCGACGATTCTCACCGGAGACATTGGGGCAGATCAGCAAGAGACAAAGTGCTGGGAACTTGGATCTCGAATTGCTTTGTGTCTGGCCGTGGTTGGCACGGAAGGGCGATACGAGATCGCAGTGCCCAATCGACGTGACTGACTTTGGCTCATCGCATACGTTTGCCAACGTCAGATAGCGCACTGAAGCATCAGCACATCAGCGTATACATCGTAAAGAAATTTATCTGGGAAGAAAAATAAAGGAGACCATGATCTGGCAAAAGATATATGACGAGTACAAGAGTTTTATACTAATCAACAACATCAATTGTACGTGTTTGAAAACCTTCGAGGAAACGAAGTGGATGCTCCTAACAATAGCCACTTAATTTCTCAAGTACTCACTCGTTACCAGCAGTTTCATGAAGAACGTCACCCTGTTCCTTGGTCTCAATTGGTTTGAAAATACTTTCTTGTATAATCACTTCAATACAAAAATATTTCGTGATGTTATCACTAACCACAATGTTTCGTTTTAGACAAGGAGCAATTCATGACAAGTTATGTATATAACTAACCTAGAAGATATAATTTTTTTACACAAATATCTTGTTTACAAATATCCATAGTATTGTGAACAATTTCGAAATTACTCTGAGCTGTCAACGTTCTAGAATATTTTCATTTGTGGTAACATGCTTTCGATGGTAAATCTATATATTGGGTAGAGGTAGCACATACAAATATCGATCATAAATTATTCACATGTAAAAAAAATGAACAACCTAGCTGTTGGCATGGACCAAAGAAGAAGACAACTCCAATATCAAAATCTTATAAACACGCGGTGATTTTAAAACGCTGCGCAGGGTATATATTAAAAATGTGTTTAGTTGAAAGGTCTGGACGATACGGTGTGAGTTCATCTTAGTTTTTTTTATGATGCCAATGTCACAACTCCAAGAGCTCATAATTACAATGTCACAACTGCAAGCCTTAGCCATTGAACTTTGATTTGTTAATCGATTGAACCAGTCCTATTTTCTAAAAAATCATATAAAACCGGATATAGGTTTGAAATAAATTTACAAGAAATTCAGCCACTACCAATCCTTAAACATTTCTGGAAACCATAATGGATCAGTATTGTAGTGCTCGTTAATCATTCCATCCCCTACAATATCAACGAGTCCATATGCTTTGGCTCCGTCTGCTGACATAAAAACATTTTTCATGTCTTCGAATACAACCCAATAAGGCTTGCCTTTTCTTAGTGCATAAATGCTTGAGATCATTTTGCGAACTTAGCGTAACTCTTGTATGTATAGAAGTTTTTTTGTAATTATCGAGAAGACAAGTAATGAAATGATGAATAGTATTGTATATTTGGTTTGAAACCATATAAAATGTTAGATAAGGAGCAATTTATGACATAAAAATCTTGTACGTAAATTTATAAATATTCATAGTATTGTGAAAAAAAAATACTCTGAGATGTCAACGTTCTAGAAGCTGTTCATGACACTGTTTATCGCTTTCGACGTTGAGCCAAGCGAGCTCTTGTCACCTCTGTTCTTCCACTCCTTCTCAATCGTGGGAGCCAAGGACGCCTCTCGCTCCCACATGATTTCGTACCGCACACCTCTCGGCCCTTGCACCCATTCCTCCTTTTCACGCACCAGCTGTAGAGAGCAATGGTCCGAATGAGCAGAGCCACGACACCGTCTATTCTCACCTTGACATTCCTGTGACCCAACTTCCCATTGGCATTTGTCCATGGAAGCCCAGAAAAACCAAGATCATAGAGGCCACAAATGTTAAGCACATCTCTAAAATTCTCCATTTGGCGTTTCCCACGTTGTGTTGCCGAGAAATGTTCCTGCTACATTGCCTCATTAAAATCGCTAATGACCACCCACGGAGCCTCCGATAGCCTCTTCAATCGCTGCAATTTCTCCCACATATCAGCTCTGTCCTCCAACCTTGGCTCTCCATAGATAAAAGTTGCTCTCAATGGTTCAGCCAACAGGCCCTCCTTTCCATGAACAACAATGTAGCGATTAGATATATAGTAATATGATCAACATCAATCTATTCATCCCAGAACAGCGCCAAGCCTCCACTCCTACCATCACTGCCTCACAGCCAAACAGCCCTTCATCCCAATCTCCATCTTAGATTTCGCATTCTCTGCTCACTCATCGTCTCCGAGAGGAAGATGAGTTATTATATGCACGCATAAGCGCGCACAACTCTTGAACTGTCCGGGACCCCACCCCCCCCCCCCCCCCCCCCCCCCCCCCCCCCCCCCCCCCCCTGTTCCAACATATGGTATTCATTGTTACTCACGGTGCTCACCATGAGGTCCAGTCAGGTTTGAGGCATCCATGCGCCCTCTCTTCGCAGCACTACTGTCATCCTCCTCCTCCTCCAAGTACCCCTGCAGGTTGATCTTACGCCACCTGATGCCAACCGATCTCGATCATCTATTTTCTATAGCAGTATGTCAGATAGCGAACTGAAGCATCAGGACGTTGGAAGAAAAATAAATGAGAGCATGATCCATATGACGAGTTTTATAATCAACAACAGCAATTGTACATGTCTGACCATCATGTAAATGTTTGGCTGTTCTATGCCATCCGAACAAAAGCAGACTGCCAAATTTTGTTTTGAGAAAGTGGAAAAAGTTCCCGTCTCTATGTTTTGACACGCAGCATTTGGCGTTATTACAAAATTCTCAGCTGTTCAGAGAACAAGCTTGAGGAACTCTGACTTGAACGCGTCCATGTGCGCCCGCTGGCGCATGGCCACGGACACCTGCACCCCCTCGCCGTCCCTGGCGCGGACCAGCGCCACCTGACCGTCCTGGTTCAACCTCACCGGCACCGTCACCCGCGGCCTCCCCCACCCGAAGTCGGCGACCTCGTACGCCCTGAAGCCCGACGACCCCGAGACGTTGAAGAACCGGTTCATGTTGATCTCGGTGGCAACCTTCAAGAAATCCCAGCCGGCCACCGGGTCCTCCGCCATCTCACGTATCGCGCCCTGGATCGCCGACGCCGCAGTCGCTAGCGCGTGGTCGGACTGGAGCTCCCGCGCCGGCAGCCTCCGTAGGCATCCGGTGAGGCACGTGCCGAAGTAGTCCGCGCCGGCCGGGGGGTCGAGGTGGTTGCGGACGTCGGCGAAGAAGAATAGGAACACGTCTTCGTCCGCGGGAAACGACCTGGAGCGGACGCCGCAGGTCCAGGTCAGCGCGACGACGGCGACGAAGGTGGACGGAGGGCGGAGCAAGGGCGCGCCTCGGGCTTCGCTGAGGCGGACGATGCGCTGCTTTAGCCGTTCGATGTGCCCTGCGTCCAAGATGAACATCCGGCGGGTGAACTTCAGGCGTTCCTCTGTCGGAAACATGCTCGCCTGTGGCAACAACACAACACCGGACGCGTATCAAGACGCCAGATAATATCGCAGCGAATGGAATTTTCAAACAATTTCGTAACTACAGATACGTACTACGTGCATACTAGCTTCACTTGTGCTGGTCTATTTAGTTGATTCTAATAATTCACATCTTGAACTAAAAAGCACTGCGGGAAACAGGGGAGCGACCGCATCGGAACGTGTACATACCACAGGCAAATTCGGAGCGTACTTGCGCAAGACGCTCCTAGCAAGCTCCTCGCCGCCGGGCAGCCTGACGCGCGAGCGGTCAAACACCGGCGCCGCCGGCGGAGTGTCCCCGCGGCACGCCGCCGCCCACGCCTCCACGAACCGCCACAGCGACCGCCCGTCGGCGACGCCGTGGTGCACGGTGACCCCGATAGCCACCCCGCCTCCCTCGAGGCGCGTGGCCTGCACGGCCAGCAACGACGCCGGCAGCACGGTCATGTCGACCTCCGGGACGAGCCGCTCGAGCATGCGCACGTCTTGCTCCTCGTCGCCGGCGAGGCGGCGCACGTCGGCGTCCGACTCCGCGACGACGAACTTGACGGCGTCGGAGGCGGAGCAGCTGATGGCGACGTCGCCCGTGTCCGCGACGTGGACTAGCTTCCCGGCGAGCGGGCGGTAGGTGGCCAGGGTAGCCGCCAGGGAGGATTTGAGGGAGTGGAGAACCGTCTCGAAGGGCGGCAGCTGGTCCCCGTCGAAGAAGAGGAGATGCTGAAGCAGAGGAAGCGCCACCCACTGGGCTTCCATGGCGTTGAGCTTGATCGGCTCCGGCGGCAGCGCGCCATCTGCCGGCACAGCGAGGTAGCTGACGTCGACGATCCTCACCGGAGACATCGGGGCTGGTCAGCAAGAGAAGACGTGTTTTCCTCTAAAAAGAAAAAGCAAGAGAATACGTGATGGGAACGTGGTTGGCTAGCAAGTGGCCAATAAAAACTGTCACGTGGTCTGTTCGAAGATCGCATTCCGACAGGCTAAAGTAGGACTCCAGCTAAAGCAAATTTCGAAGTAATTTCTTCTCTCTATTGGCACAGCAACTTAGCTGACGTCGACGATTCTCACCGGAGACACACATCGGGGCTGATTGGCAAGAGAACAAGTGAACTTGGGATGTCGAATTGCTTGAGTGGCCGTGGTTGGGCTGGCAGTAGGGCGATACGTGATAGCAGTGCCCAATCGACGCCGAATTTTCGCTCATTAATAAAACTGTCATATGGCCTGTTCGAATACGGCTTACCGACAGGCTAAAGAAGCAAATTTCAAAGCAAATTCTTCTTTCAATTTTTTTTTGCGATGTTCTTCTTTCAAATATTAGTTTGTTAGGCGAGACAATGAGGTTTATTGAACGTCTCACTGTTGTCCTAAAGACATCCAAGCATTTTTTTTTTTTTGCGGTACTCTGCTCGAGACAGATTATATAATTTTTTTTTTGCGGAAACAATGAGGTTTACTAAAGACATCCACACATGGTACCCTGTTCGGTCTAAAATTTAAGGCAGTCTTTTAGGTCCGGCACTTTATTTCATATTCTATTTTGATAGAAAATGTCTGTAAATTATATTAATATTCTTCTTTGATAGAAGATATCTGTAAATTATATTAATATTCTACTTTGATAGAAGATATTTAAAAGTTATAGGTTGTGAAAACATTCATCATAATGAATCGAATGACATCCACTTTATGTTATCATGCATGTGACACTTTGGCTACTTTACGGATCAAGTTGAAAAAGTTTGATGTACAACTCCAAATAAGCCTCAATTTGGACCACAAGGAGTAAATGCTTTTTGAGACAATCATGTAAACAATCCTCCTCTTCCTCTTTTGGTGTCCCATTGAGCTTTCGTTCTATGCTGACCTTCTCTTTGACATTGGATCAGTACAAAGATGAGTGGCATATTTGAATCGTTGCCATATGAAGTCTACATGTCCTTCAACGCCTACTACTCCTATGTCTAATGCGTTAATTACAATTTAATGCAACTGATAGATGCAAATATAACTTGGAATACATAGGACGATGGGAATAAAAATTATCAAGAGCACCCGATGGAACTATCTAGTGTGCTAATCAGAAAAAAATTCAAAAAGACGATACAAGCTTATTATCAACTTTAGCTTGCAGGTTATAGGCTCTGCATAAATTCTTCAGTTTTTTCAACTAAGATTGGAATGCATGGATTTACTGTAAAATCGATAGGGGACACTGCACAAATGCAGAAGAGTACTGAAGCCAGAGAACATTAACCTTACGTGACGAAATTCAAAGGAAACTGGCAGCAAAGCAGATCTAGCAGGAGATCTGCAGAAGAGTACTGAAGCCAGAGAACAAGAAGGGAGCACAGAGAATTGATCAACAACACTAACAAAAATGATCATAAAACGGAAGCTGCTCGCCACATGACCCATTTTTCATTCATCTGTCCTACTGCTGACGGCGTCCATGGCGGCGAACGCCGCGCGACACCGAGCTAACGTGCACTGCATGCGCGCTGCCGCTCAGCTGAGCATGAGCATCGACCAGTGTCTAAATCCTTCACACTGACGCAGGAGAAACAAGAAGTTCAGAGTCAAGATGCATGGACAGACAGAAGTTCAGACTTCAGACATATGTATGTCGAAGAACACCACTCAAAACCATAAGCAATGAACCCATACCAGATGATTGTTTCTCATAACATCTCTCTTGGAGTAGCAGACGTCGATGCTGCAAACGAAATGCAAGTACGAGCGGATGTGAGCATGAATCTCGCTCTCCTCTGAAACTGGGATGGAGGAGAGGAGACCAGGAGGGAACCTCTCCCTCCCTGGTCCCCCAAGGTTCTCCCTGGAGGAGTTCAACCTGAATTTATACGGCAGCTTTGTGGATCGCAACGGGCAAACGTGCATTACATTAGCTTATGCAGTGATGTGCCATCGCCCGTAGTTGTGGCTGCCTGGCTGGCTAGACGGCCTCTGTAGCTAGCTGCTGCGGGCTCCTCGTTATTTGTAGCGATGCCTTGCAGCATGGGTTGCCATGCGCCATGCCCCTGGGCTCTGGACTCTGGCCGGGCATCATGCGTAGGGAGAGGGCGCGCCATGCATAGGGCTTGTCCTTTTGACGCTCGCAAAAAGCCTCGAGAATCTCCCTGCACGAACAGGTCACGAACAGTTCCTTGCAACTCAATTTCAGCTCGAGATGCTTGATGCATAATCATACAAGGCGTAGATTCGTGGTCACCATGATCGCTAAGCAGTAGTACGCCAACAACAGCTTCGAGTATCATTGTTCTGAAAATTTTACCCGCAAAAATCATTATATTGTTCTGAAATTTAGCTGGAATTATCTCAAGTGGGTATAGAGAAGTCCGTACTTAATTTCATGCGGCGAAGTTTGAGGAAATGTGCAACGACAAGTGCACGTAGATCGATGCGAAGAACTCCAACGCAGTGCAGTCACGCCCATTTTACACGTGCAGCATGCATGGATCAACCAAAGTGAGGCAGCTTTCACGTTCAGGTCATGCATGGATCAACCAAAGTGAGGCAGCTTTCACGTTCAGGTGTAGTACTACCTGCAAGGCTGAACCCATTGGAGCCATGCGTGCTGCCTGATACTCGCAGCAGGGTACGGGCAAGGCAAGCAGCGGAACAGGGCCTGGCATCTTTGCCAGGTGCCCGGCACGTTGCTCCCTGCTTGGATCAGCTCAGCAGGGTCCCGATGATGCGCGCGTATAGTATTTTACTCGTGGAGCCCGTGCCTTTTGTGGTGTTGGGGATATTGTTTTATGGAACTGCGTGATCGACTGGCAGTGCTCGCTGCACAAAGGTGCACGTCGGGTACAAGCACCTGCATGTGTGCAGCGGCCGCGTCGTCTCAATCGAACGATGCATCAGGTCAGTCTCTGGCCTCGACCTGCTGTTGTGATCGACCGAATCGATCGACGTGACATGTCATTTCGATGAACCAGAGCATGCATCTCGTGGATGGAGAGGACTTTGTGTTTGTGTGTTTGCCTAATCGTTGATGATGGCAATGGGTTAGCATCTCGGAATTAACGAACGAGCCGAGACAACGGGCGAAGCGTACACACGTGGTTCAGACTTCAGAGCCTAACGAAGAAGATGGCGAGCTCCGGGCAGTCGCCGCCGGGCGGGCCGACCATGTAGAGCGACTCCGAGTCCCGCGATCCGATGGTGTGGTCGAAGCTCCCCCGCATGTACGCCATCTCGCCGTCGGGCCCGTCCACGTCCGCGATGCCGGGAAGGACGCCGCCGCCCATGGACACCGCCCACAGCGTCTCCAGCACCTCGATGTCGCCGTCGTTGGGCTCCCGCCGCACCGCGTACCCGACCCGCTTGCCGTTGCAGAACATGGTCCACATGGGCTCCTGCAGCACCCACGAGGCGTCGTCGTCGTGGTGTTGCTGCCGCCACCTGCTCCCCCCCTCGCCGTCGCCGGCGCGCTTCTTCTCGCTCTCCAGCACGATGCGCGCGCCGGCCGTGGAGCCGAGCTCGCGCAGCAGCGCGTGCGTCGGGATCGCCAGCTCCACCACCAGCTCCGGCATGCACCGCGCGTTGGCCTGCAGCGCCAGCGACACGCGGTAGTCGCGGTGGCCGAACAGCGTCCCGGTCACGCGCCGGTTGTTGGAGGAGGAGGAGGAGGAGCCGACCGAGACCCTGACGGGGGACGACGCGAACAGCTGCGTGAAGAGGGAGTACGGCTCCGACGACGGCGCCGGCGACGCCACGGCGCCGCCGCCGGGATGCATGACCTGCTGCCCGCCGCAGGTCGGGTTCAGGACCGGGAGAGACCGGCACATGCTCTGGAACATCCTCACGGGCCGCGACCGCCGGCTCGGCGCCCGCCGCTTCGGCGGCGGCTCCAGCGCGTGGCCCGCCGCGGCGCGCGACGGGGACGGCGACGCCAGCGTCAGGATGGGCCGCTTGGTCACGGCGTCCTCGTCGGTCTCGGTCGACGACAGCGACGACGGGCGCGTTCTGCGGTCGGTGTCGGCCGCGCCGGCGTTGACGCCGGCCATCTCGGAGGGAGACAAGCTGGGCTGGCTACCGGCCGGTGACGCGGCAGCCGGCGCAGCAGCTCGCTCCTCCGATCGGCCGCCGGTCGACGAGGGCCTGAAGATGTGGCTTGCGTGCTGCCCATCGGAGGAGGCGCGGCCAGGTATTTTGATGCCCGCTTTTTCGGCTCGTCGCTGGGATTCGTTTGCGTCGTTGGCCGCCATTGCCGCCAGAAGCGCCAGCACGATCGTTCCGGTTTCCTATTCTAGGCTTCCAGTTTCTTGGGCTGTGACTTGGTAGCTAGCCCACGATGTGGAAAAAGGCCCAATGGGTAGTTGGTGATTTCGGCCCGATCCATCGGGAACGTGTTCCTCGTTTCAATGCCACCACCTCCGCTTTTATCGGTTCCAAGTTTCCAACGACCAGAGTGGGAAACTTTGCAGACGTGGACGTGGCTGGATAAATGTTGATTGCCACGAGGATGAAGGTTACGGCGATCGTGTACCTGAACCGTACTCGATCACGTTTATGTTTCGCCCTGAAAGAGAAACAAGGTAGGCGCTGTATTAGTGAGTACTCGTAAATGCTACTGCAGTCACATCGAAATCTAACAGGGGACGACGATTTGAGAGGCCGTGCTCGTGTAGGGTCTTGCAACCTCACACAGGCCAGCTAAGATCGATCATCGATAAGGTGGAGTACCAAGGCCACCATTTCGCAGTTCAGAGAAGAGACACATCAACATCGGCAGGAGCTAATCAGAATGAGAGGGGATCGTGATTAGCATGTGAGACCGATCTGGAAGGTTGCTGATAAAGGTTTCTTCAAACACAAGCCGTATCATAATTCTGCGGACTGGTAGTGGGAAAAATAAGAGCAGCAGATTGGTACTAGTAGGAGTAGCTCACTTCGATCTCGTGCTGTCATGCCCTGGATTCTCCAGACAAAAAAGACGACAAATAAGATGGACAAAAAACTCTTTGGTAAGGGATAAGCGTGCCGCTTAGAGAATCCCAGTGTTGGATTAAAGAATGATAATTCTTAACAGATGTTGACTGGTCAGGCTCAGCCATAACCCAAACTGAAAGTCTGAAACCTCATATACATCGTCCGAGAACTCGCTCCCTCCAGGAACAGCAATCATGCTGCAGATGATTAGCGAGATTGAACGGGAGTAGGTGAGGATCTCTTCAATGTTCGTCTGTTCGTGCTACTCCATCTGTGTTTTTCGTGTTGCTGTAGCGCTGGTCGCTGGAGCCGGTGCCCTGCCTACCATGGCTACTTGAGGCGCTGAATTTACAGGTGTACCCTGTAGATCAGTTGTAGTGTAGTATGCAGTGGCAGTCATACTGATACTGTAGAACATACTTCAGCAAATCTTGTGGCCTACAGACGCAAGACACTGCCCTATGCTGGGTGATACTGATACGTACCAGCAGTAGACTGCTCACTGTTGTGTGGTGTTAGTACCTAGCATTAGCAGCACAGTTCAGATTTAAGATAAGAATCACACATACACCTAACCTATTCGTCAGATACCCGCTAATTTCCCCATTACAAAACGAACTCAAATATATACCTGTACTTGCTGGTGCAACCCTCCAGCTCCAGGGAGGGGTATTCCCGGCAATGTCCCACCTGCTCAGCACTCCAGCAATAAATAAGGCGCTGGAGCCCCCGAATGAATACGGCGCAGAGAGGAGTTAATACCCTGAACGACGCATCAGCGGCATCCGCGTCCTCAGGAAAGGGGAGTGCACCAAAAGGCCGAGGAACAGTAGCAGCAGTAGGCAGTCTACACACCACGGCCCTCCACACTCTCCAGAAGCTCCTCTCGGCATCTACTCGCTAGAGCGGCGAGATCACAAAGCACAATGGATCAGCACAAGGAAAAGGAGGAGGACAAGTTCCAAGAATCATCGGAGCAGCCGTGCAAAGAAGAGGCGGAGGAGGCGGGCACCTCTGAGGAATCGAGGGAGCAGCAGCGGGAGGCGTGTAAAGAGGGGAGGAACTCTGAAGAAGCCGAAGCAGAAGGGCAGACGGTGCAGCTCAAGGTGGTGGAGAGCGGCGCGGAAGACGCAGCAGCAGCCTCGTCGTCACCCTTCGGCCTCTTCACGCACCCGTGCTCGCTGCTGCGGTACCTGCTCCGCGTCTGCGCCGGCTGGTGCTGGGGCCTGCACGGCGCTTTCAGCGACGACCCGAAGCATAAGCCGCAGGCTGCTGCTGGTGTTGCGCCGGAAGCCGTGGCGCCGGCGAACTCGTCTGAACAAGTAGGAGACGGCGGCGGCGAGAAGGCTAACGTAAGTGGATCGCCGCTTCATTTGCTCTCGCATTATTTTTCAGTTACCGGATCGAGTCGATCGATTAATGACGTGCTCGAGTGTTGTGTGTGCGATTTCTCTGTAGTATTTCTACATGCAGGGGGAAGTGGTCACCCGGGTGTTGGCGGTGAGGAGGGGGCGGCCGCCCGGCGGCCCGGGCCATCCGAGGGAAGGGAGCGGCGGATATGGAGGACACCACAACTAGGACGAGTCGCAAGATTATGACCATGCCAGGGAGCAAGCTGATGAAGGCGAGCTGGTGACGCGCCGGCCTCCCCGCGAACACTTTTATGTGTTGGTCACTAAATATTCGGCCGAATACTTCGTTCCTAGTACGTCCGTTCGTAGCATTTGTTCTAACTTCTGTACAAAGTAAATGTTTGTGTCTGGCGGAATGAACTGGAGAATGGAGATTACGTAGATTAATCTGATAACTTCGAAGAAGTACTGAAAGTGTCGTACTATGTATAAACGTCTGTGTTTAAGCTGCGACCGGCGCAGGCATTTGCTAGTGTTGAAATGATCAGTAACTGCGATCTCCATTTTGTAGCTTGGGCCCTGTGGTGCATGTAAAGTTATGGAACTTGTAATTTGTGTGACCATCTCTCCACAGTGCCAGTACATCTCACAGTATGCATACCTGCTTGAATCCTGCATTGTACGTTTGTAGAGATTAGCGTTGATGTATAATTGAACACTCAGGTTATCTGTTGGTCATTACACCGACGATTTGTTCTTGGTACGCATGCCTACTTTTGTTCGCAACTTTTATACTCCAAGCTACGTGTTGGTGTCTGGCTGAAAAAGTTGAACATAGACATTAGGAAAAAGTTAAAATATCTGATCTGATGTATTGAGTGCTTATATATTTAAGCTAGCAATCCCATAACCTATATTGTGGACGTTGTATAAGTTCGCTTTCTTAAAAATTTTTATGTCAGAATTGTTTCAGCTTTCATTGGGGATGGGTTCAATTCGTCTCTGCCTATTTGTTATGTGTATTGTTGAATTTGTTGGGAAAGTTATCGTCTCATGCCTCGCAAAAAAAAAAGTTATCGTCTCATGGAATTTTTTTTTTTTTTTTTTTTTTTTTTTTTTTTGAAGCCTCTCCTACTGGGTACAGCTGTAGCATCTGTTCGTATGCGTACACACGCACTCACACCACAACGCACACATACACACACCCACTCACACGCCCAGACCTACAACTACACACAGCGTCGATGAAGACTGCGTCCTTCGAGAGATCGCCAGAAACCGTCAGGTCCTGACGCGCGACGAGGGACGTCGCATTCCCTTTGTGTCACCACGCACGGAGAGGTACCTGCAAATTTATTAATGGAGGCCTACTGCCTCCGGGTGAGAAACGCGAAATTCGGTCCTCACCGGGACTCGAACTCGCGCTGGTCGCCCGAACACCCGAGGGGCTGACCAACCGGGCTACTGCCCGTTCTCGTCTCATGGAATTCATTTGTTCTTGTTTCGTGATCGTAATTAAGGCCTGTATGTTGCCTTGTATGTGGGCCTCAAGCTCAACGCCATGGAAGCCCAGTGGGTCGCGCTGCCACTGGATCCTCCTTGGTCTGTGGGCCCTCAAGCTCAACACCATGCTTTTGACGATCCTTGGTATGTATGTGGGCCTCAAGCTCAACGCCTTGGTATGCTGATGCGCGCGTCGCGTACCCTCAGCCAGTCAGCCGGTACGATGTCAATTTGTAATCAATCGATAACAGATGGACCGGGAGAGCCATTCATGGCTCTGTCTGCGGATGCGTATCTAGTACTACTTTAGAAGGCAATAATGAATCATGCACCTGTGAGCTCTACATACGGAGTAGTTGCTCTGCCAAACCTCAAACACTCAGTCACTCAGACGCTCAGCACCGGCCATGGCTCAGGTGAGAATCGTCCACGTCAGCTACGTTGCCGTGCCGGCAGCGGCCGCGCTGCCACCGGAGCCTATTAAGCTCAACGCCATGGAGGCCCAATGGGTCCGGTTACCGGTGCTGCAGTACATACTCTTCTTCGACGTCGACCAGCTGCCGCCCTTCGACACCGTTCTCCATTCCCTCAAATCCTCGCTGGAGGCGACGCTGGCCAACTTCGCGCCGCTCGCCGGGAAGCTCCACTACCTCCCGGACACCGGCGAAGTCGCCATCCTCTGCTCGGCCTCCGACGGCGTCAAGTTCGTCGTCGCGGAGTCCGACGCCGACGTGCGCCGCCTCGCCGGCGACGAGGACCACGACGTGCACACCTTCGAGCGGCTCGTTCCGGAGGTCGACATAAGCGTGCTGCCGGCATCCGTGCTGGCCGTGCAGGCCACGCGCCTCGAGGGAGGTGGCGTGGCCCTTGGTGTCACGGTACACCACGGCGTCGCTGACGGGCGCTCGCTGTGGAGGTTCGTGGAGGCGTGGGCTGCAGCGTGTCGCGGCGACACGCTGCCGGCGCCTCCGACCTTCGACCGCTCGCTTGTTAGGCTTCCCGGTGGCGAGGAGCTGGCCCGGAGCGTCTTGCGAAAGTACATGCCGAATTTGCCTGCAGTACGTACACGTTCCGATGCGCTCGCTCCCTGCCTCCTGCAGTGCTTTTAGTTTCAAGATGAGTAAACTTAATAGACTAGTTACGAGATTGTTTGAAAATTACCACAGGCGAACACAATTCGGCCGATAGAGGACCGCCTGAAGTTCACCCGCCGGACGCTCATCTTGAACGCAGGACACATCGAGCGGCTGAAGCAGCGCATCGTCCGTCTCAGCGAGGCTCAAGGCTCGCCTTTGGCTCGCCCCCCGTCCAGCTTCGTCGCAGTCGTCGCGCTGGCATGGACGTGCTCCGCGCGCTCCAAGCCTTTCCCCGACGACAAGGACGTGTTCCTCTTCTTCCTCGCCGACGTCCGGGGCCGCCTCGACCCACCGGCCGGCGCGGAGTACTTCGGTGCGTGCCTCACCGGATGCCTCCCGAGGCTGCCGGCGCGGGACCTCCGCTCCGAGCACGCGCTGGCGGCCGCGGCGGCGGCGATCCAGGGGGCTGTCCGGGAGATGGAGAGGGACCCGCTCGACGGATGGGAGTTCATGAGGCTAGGAGGAAAGGTTCCTATGGATCGGTTCATGAACGTCTCGGGCTCGTCGGGCTTCAGGGCGTACGAGGTCGCCGACTTCGGGTGGGGGAGGCCGCGGCTGACGGCGCCGGTAAGGATGAACGGGGACGGGCAGGTGGAGCTGGTTCGCGCCAGGGATGGCGAGGGGGTGCAGATGACGGTGGCCATGCTCCAGCGGGCGCACATAGACGCGTTCAAGTCGGAGTTCCTCAAGCAGATCGGATGAGATGACAGCTTACAAATCAGTAAATCACTCGTTGGATTCGTATTATGCAGTAAAACTGCAGTTCATCCAAATCTGCATTTGGCGTACACGTCTATCTAAACAACCGTTAAGCACTGGAGCCTTATAATGCGGTTTTTTCTCTTCCTGATTCCTACATCAATTGAACTGTTCTTTTCTATGTAAAATTGCCTGTACGAAATCTCTGTTTTCACTGCACTCATGGAACCATAAAGTTTCCTTCGCATTATTTTGTTTGTGGGAACTAAAGTTCAGATACAGAAGCCATGGAACGCAAAACTTCCCTGTGTCGCCTTGTACTGGCTGAAAATCATACCGGCTTACCGGCCATTCCTGACAACTGACATTGCAGTGGCCTAGACTAGAGATCTTATACACGAAAATTCCTCTAAAATGATTGTACGAAAATTTCTCTCAATATGGGTGGGCGGTATTCTG
Source organism: Eragrostis nindensis (assembly GCA_012490785.1). Taxonomy (NCBI): domain Eukaryota; kingdom Viridiplantae; phylum Streptophyta; class Magnoliopsida; order Poales; family Poaceae; genus Eragrostis; species Eragrostis nindensis. Next base: position 260,094 of record JAAXCT010000116.1, on the reverse strand, counting down.
GTTGTCGGACCGTATTGGGCTGATTCTGGAGGTAGACTATACTTGTTGAGAGCCCAGCGGCGCCTGTTGCTGCTGCTCCCCGTGCTCGCGTCGATGGCGCTGCGGCGGCTCGCCCGCCGCGCCCTCCACCGCGCATCTGCTCCACCATCGCCGCCGCCGCCACTGGCGTCGTTCTCATACAACTCCAGTGGCCACCTCATCCTCCTCCGCTTCTGCACTTGCTCGTCCACTCGACCGCACTTCATGGTCGATTACCTCGTCTCCACGTGCGGCCTCCCGCCGGCCAAGGCCGCCAAGGCGGAGCCGCGGTTCGCGCACCTCAGCTCCACAGACAAACCGGACGCCGTGCTCGCCTTCCTCCGCTCGAAGGGACTCAACCGCGCGCAGGTCCGCACCGTCGTGTCCTGCTACCCCGCGCTGCTGCTCAGCGACGTGGACGGCACCATCGCCCCCAAGTTCCGCGCCGTGCGGTCGGTGGGGCTGACCCGCGCCGAGGCCGCGCGCCTCTTCGCGCTGTGCCCGCCGGCCCTCACCTGGGGCGTCCACACCAACCTGCTCCCCCGCCTCCTCTTCTGGCTCGACCTCCTCGGGTCCACCAGGTTGCTGATGAAATGGCTCAACAAGACGTGGCTGTTCAAGTTCAGCGTCGACCTGCTCCTGCGGAACCTCTCCGCGCTCCATTCCCTGGGCATCCCGCAGGCGCGGCTCGCCTCGATACTGCGGCAGTCGCCGTCGCTGATCATGCGGTCGCCGGCGAAGGTCCAGGCGCTGATCGACCGCGTCGACGCGTGCGGCGTCCCGCGCGGCTCCGGGATGTACGTGTGGGCGCTCTTCGCGCTGCACGGGGTCAGCGACGCCGCGTTCCAGGCCAAGAGGGCCGCCGTCATGTGCGGGACCGGGTGCACGGAGCAGGAGTTCCTCGCCATGTTCCGGCGCGCGCCGTGCTTCCTGTTCATGTCCGCGGACCTGCTGCGGCGGAAGGTGGAGTTCCTCAAGACCACGGTCGGCTGCGACGCGGGATGCATCGTCAGGAGCCCCGTGCTGCTGACGCTCAGCCTCAGCAAGAGGATGATGCCGCGGTGCCGTGCCATGGAGATTTTGAGGTCCAAAGGCGTGGACATCGGCACGGAGCGGTTGGTGAACGTTGTGAGATTGTCGGAAGCCAAGTTCATGGAGAGGTACATACTGAGGTACAGTAAAGAGGTTCCTGAGCTCCTCGAGTTGTATCCTCCTGATCAAGGGAGTAGCTCACGGGGTGATTTGTCTACCATTGGTGGCTCACTGGATGATCCATGAGCTATTTTGCTCTGACACTTTGTGATGTGTATTTTAGATTTAGAAATTGGCAGTGGCATTGTTTCAGGGTCATTTGAGCAGTACAGTAGATTACACATGAGCATGTTGTATGATCATTCTCTGGGATTGCCTTCATACTATGCTCAAACTCAGAGAGAATGAACCTGCCGACCTGCTGGTTCACATTCCTGAGATTGGACATTACAGCTGATAACCTGACTCCGATCTTATTATTTTTATTTCGCAATACAAACAGCATCCAGTTCACTCGTAGGTTGCAGCTCACCCACAATATGGCCTTATCAGGCGCATTACAAAAAGGGATATCACTTAAGCGCAGACGGGTTCCAATGATGCAATGCTGGCAAGATCACGAAAGACTAAATTTGTTAATGCCATGTTCAGCGAAGATACAACAACAAACAGCCGAATGCCAGACAAGAAAAATGAATTACGAACACTCGTTCTCAGATGCAGTCTCTTGATCAGAACATAGGAGTAGTTGCAGGGTGTGTAGAACCATCATGTTAAACATCAGCCATGACAAGTCAGCTACCTAATACATCAGCATGCCAATCAAATCTTATGGACAATGCATGCTTAGTCTCTGCTACTTCTCTCCAGGTTCAGAAACAAAAGTCAAACTACATCAGACACCAGATAGAAATCCTACTGGGTGGCGGGGTCTTCGGAGAACCTGGGGACTCAAGCTAACTCTATACGGTAGTGTACATCGCCTGCACTGGAAAATACTCTCTGCACAGCTGACACGCCCCACGGCCAAATCAACTAGTGCATGGCTTCCAGCTAGGGTGCCCCTCGGCCTAGCATTTGATAGTTGGTACCAGTTCAAAGCTCACCAAAATTCACCAACGGGGGACGGATGCACTCTTGGGCACAACCATATGCCGTGTTTGGCTGTCCACACTAAACAGGGACGGAACAAGCATTACGGTCTACTTGGCTGCATACCAATTCTGTGCACACTTGGCATCAACTGCCAGGTCAACGTTCAGGATATTTGTGCCGTAGAAGGGCTTAGACATGCACTCAACCACTATGGCCTTGGCCACATCAGCAGACTCAGCAGGTCCTTCCAGTATCACTTCATCATGCACCTGAAAGATGGAGCTGTTAGTTAGGTGCTAAGTTATGTTACATTTGCGAAGGACAATCGACAAAAACTCATGAAAAGGAATGAATTCGAGAAAAAAAAAATTGGAACACTGTCCAAAACTTAATGTCCTGCAAACACCAATGCAAAGACTATGACTTGGTGACACATATCAACAGTCTAAGACTAAGTAACCCCAGTCATGGAAATCCGTCACCTTTTCCAAACAGAATAAAAAAATACCAGCAGTTAACCAGCAATCAGACCTAACTTTTCACATAAAATACCTGCAATAGTAGCGTCCAACCAAGCTCCTTAAGACGAACATTTCGATCTATCTCAAGCATTGCACACATAGCAACATCTGCTGCACTGCCCTGTGGTGTTCAAAAACAATTCAGTATCAAAACAAATTTTGAACAATAATGAGTTGTGATGGACATCAATCACCTGCACAGGAGCATTGATAGCAGCACGCTCTATGTGACCCCTTTGGCCAGAAGTCACATGGGCCATGTTCGGAAAACGGCGTGATCGCCCAAGCAACGTATACACCTCACACTTCTCCTGTGCTAATTCTTTTTGTTTCATTTGCCAAGCCAAAACTTCTTTTCTATCGCTATACCAGAGTTTGAGTGTATCCTTTGCCTCCTTAACAGAAACCTAGCAAGGGAAAAGGTTTTGAGATGGACGCATTTCTATTTCATGAAACGATACATAGAACAGAAAAAGCTATGAAAATGGCTAATGAAGATGCAAAATGTTTCCAGGTTTCTTGCAGGTTGGTCCAAACCCAGTTGTCCAAGCTGGTAATGCATTCTGCAGTTCAAACATGTTCGTTTGACAAGTTAGTACCTTCCAGTCCCGAGCGAGCCCATGGGCTGTTTTCCCATATGCAATGGAAAAATTTAGCATTTTAGCTTTCCTCCTCTCAGCACCAAAAGCATCCTACATCATAAGAAAAACATTAGACTTTGGTTCATCCCACACAAGTCATATTATGTCCTTTGCTCGTAAGCAAGATACATTTCCTAGATCCCATAGAAATAGTAAACTACATGGAGTAAAAGTTCTGAAATCTCTATCGAGTAGGATTTGGAAAGTGGAAATGGATGGAACATTGTTAGTGCAGTAAGTGCAGTACACAAGATAAGACTGGCCTTGTTTAACGAACTACAAGGAATGAGCAAGATAATGCGTGTTTATTTGATGGAGTGTTGCCAAACATGCAGAATGTATTCTGGGCCATCAAGGACAAACACCGACTATGATGTCTAGCAGGGGCTAAGACAGTGACGGACGCAGCATATGGAACTTGGGTAAATCCATGCCAGTCAGCCAAGAAAAAAAAACAACAACAACAAAGCCTTTTTATCCCAAGCAAGTTGGGGTAGGCCAGCCAAGAAAAAAAAGAGAGGAATATAGCCTTGGCCGTCTTCATACCCTTCCAGTCGCACGAGCCAAGGAAGCGAATGCACACAGGCCTTGCATGTTTGGTCGTTTTTGAACACAGGCCCACCAAAATTCAGAATTCTCTTTTACAATTTTCCAATTACACAACTACATAGCTGTACCTAGTAAAGAAAAATTGGCAAAATTGTTGGGTATTCCTGGGAATACCCAAGCAAACCAGCTGCGTCCGTCACTGGGCTAAGAGATTGCAGGCCCTGGATTTAGGTGCCAGATGAGTTAGGTTGAACTAGACTGGTCGGGCAGTCTGGTTGTTTTTTCTTTAGTAAAACAAAGTCGGTGTGTGTAACTCCCCTCGTCCTTGGGTCTAAGAGGGATGTGTTTGCATTTGGACCTTTGTTCTTCTCTATTAATACAATGACACACAGTTCTCCTGCGTATTCGAGAAAAAAATCAAAGAAATATTAGTGTACCTTCAATAATGGTACAGGAGGTTTCTCTTGACCAGGTTGAGGATGCCACTCAAGAAGTACTTTCTCCTCTTCAACAGCCTCACGGATGTGCTGGTACATGTTCATAGCTGTCCTGGAATGGAAGTCACCACCAGCTTTGAAAGCATCTAACATGCTTTTACAATTAGCAAGATGTGCTAAGATCCTGAGCTCCAGCTATAGACAGCAAAAATATTGTCTATTTAGTTGCTGACAGTATCAGTGACTCAGGTAAAATATTCACACACGTGCATACCTGACCGTAATCAGCAACAATAAGAGTGTTTCCTGGAGCTGCAACAAAAGCTTGGCGGATTTTATACCGGTCCTTCTCAAGTGCAGGTTGGTTCTGCATGGATGAAATTGCATCATGATTTGAACAAATTAGTGGATCATATTACAGTACACAAAACCTAAAGCAACTAGCCAGAGTTCACAACATTTGACACAATAATTCTCGTCCTGTGCATACCATATTAATAATGCAACAACCTCAGCTTATTCTTTCGCGCCATTAAAATCACAAAACAGCAGTATCAAATTTATATCTATTACAGCTTGTAAACTGATCTGTTGAATAAAATAAGACTTAATGACTACAAAGTCAGCTTCTTCGCCTAATAGTTCACTAAGCACATCCAATCCACACATGATGAAATTTCAGAAGATGCCGATATAAATTTATTTTTCAATTACATACACTATCAACTTTGATTTTTTAAGTATGACACTGTGACTTGTGTTTCAAGCTAGGGTCCAACATTCGAACCAACTGTTTGTCCCTTTCTGAATGATTATATATACATATATAAATACAGCAACAGACCGTTTATAATTCTTTTCCTTAAGAATGCCATTATATTATACAAACACATGCGACCTCTTTAACAACATAAATGCAGACCTGTAAATTTGGTGCCCTCGCCGATAAGCGCCCAGTTTCTGTGTTGATATTCAAAGAACAGTGGATCCGCCCCTCCTTACATGATATATGATTTCCCTATTCAGAAACCCAAAAAAGGAGATAAATAGCCTAAAAAGGCATATAGATAACTAGAACGGTAAAATCCGATAGTAGGCATCCAAAGCCTAACCCAGATAGCCCTTGCTGCAAGAATAACTGTTGTGATCAACATAATAGCATAATCCAGCTCACCTGTAAAGGAAGAATAAAGTTGGATATCAAGGAATCGATAGAGCAGATTTCACAGAGAGCTGCAATGGCATGGCATGCTTCCTTTCCTTCCTTTCCACCCCCAAATGCTTCATATGCAGTTCCATAGAAGGAGGTGTCTTCCAGGTCATAATCAGAACTTTCAGAATCATCCTCTCCATCATCCGTCGCATAAACAAGATCTGATGGAATTTTCCCAGCCAAATTTCTCAACGCATCCCCACTAACTGAAGGCCAGCCACTTGCAGTGAATATCTCAGCTTTCAGGCCTTCCACAATGCTGAAAAGTTCAATTGTGCGATACTTTGGAACCTTTTTGCCGTCTACAACTGCATTTCCATCATTAGGCACTTTAATAGCTTTACTCATTGGCAAAGTTTCACCAGGTCTGCATCTGTACAAAGATTAGGAATGTTATAATTTGTGGCAAGAAATATCCAGGACACGTAAGATAAACAGATATTACCTAAAGTTCTTCTCCTTCTCCTGTAACTAATATGCATACAAAAACCCTTTAGCCTACCCAAATTCTTGGGATCCAAAGGCTATGTTGCTTGTTTGTTGTAAAACACTTATTTATACTACACTCTGAAATGCCAAAGGTATATTTGCCATTTCAGCATTGCATGCTGGAATGCTCTGAGAACCAAACTCTAAATTTTTTTCATATTTAGTCTGCTGTTCGAAATCAAATCAATAGACCTTAACCGAGGCTTTCACCGTGGCAGCTTGGCAAATCTGGAAGCAGATAAATGCGAGAATTTTCCAAAATATCACGCAGACGCACCAGAGCTGGAGGAAAGCTTTTGTAGATGAAAGAAGTTCAACTATATTGAATGAACGTATTCTGACATGGCCTAACTCAATTTCTTCTTCGTGACTTTGTGGCAGCATTGTTGCCTGCCCCTCCTCTATTTTCATTTTTTTGGTACAGGTTTTGTATCTCCTACTTGTAACTTCTTTATGTTCTTTTAATATAATCATAGTAGGGGCCTCTCCTAATGTTTCAACATCAAAAGATGAATTTCTATAGACGAATAAACAAACCAATTACCAAGAGATAATATTCCAATAATGGTTATTTCAGCTTGAGCAATAAGTTGAACTTGATGAGAAACCATAGCATCATGCATATGAAAACCCCAACTTTAAATCAAGAATGCATGATGAGGGCTGTACCTATTCTCGATGCCACCGAAGAAGAGTTGGCGAATTTGAGTATCACTATTGACATTCATGTATTTTGCATCAGGGCAATATTTAGATGCCCATTTCCGAAACTTGTCTGCTGCTAATTTGCGCTGTGCAACAGCAACTTTTTCAATCTCTGAAAGGTAAGCACGGTCAACAAGCATTCCGGCAGTTTCCATTTTCACAAGAAGAGCACCAAATGGACGCCAATACTCCTCATAAAAATCATACAATGAACCTCTGGGGCAACCATCAAAAGTCCAGTGCTTCCTTTCAAGCTTTCATAAAGCCTCAAGGTACTCATTGAATCTAATGAAGAATAGCATATCCACAATTCTTTGTCCACTCTTTGTAAAATTTCAACAGGCTCGATCAAAGTAATTTTCCCATCTGTTCCATCCTTTTTGATCTTTTTTGTACCAAAGATGGTTTTCATTGATCTCTTTCCAATCTTTTGCAGTTCCTTTGGGAGAGCACCCATGACTCTGTGATCATTTGTAAGTCCCTCAAGAGAATATCCTCCATCCAATCTTCTTGAAGAATCCCACAGCCGTGCAAGATGCATCGTATCGGCATGAAATCCATCAACTTTAATTCCATAGTTTTCTATGATATGGCTATCAAAACTATAGTTGTGCCAAACCTATATAAGAAAAATAATATATTGGCTTTAGAAATTCAAGAACAAGATAATAGTGTTACATGTTTGATCCTATAAGCTTACAGAAAGAGAAAAAATTGACTATAGGTTAAAATTATGGAAGCAGACAATTTCATATGCATTAAAAGGTTCTGTACATTGTAAAGTAGTAAGCATCAGTTAAACCTGAAATATCATCCCACAATACCATTATAGGTTAAAATTGCAATTATATTGTTGTTCTTGGTTCCATTTATGTTATGATAGTCGTATAAAAACAAAAAAAAGGAAGTAGCATTATACCTTCCTGATTGATGGATCTTCAAAAAACGGGGCAAACTCCATCAGGACATCCCGTCCACCATCCAGAACATCCACCCAAATACATGTCTTGCCATTTCCAAAATCAGCTTCAGCACCAGAAGAGGCAGAATAGATGCTAAAGCATATGACCTCCCCATGGCCAACTGGTGTCTCTTGTTTGACATCAATATTAGATACCTGCACAACAATAAACTCTCCTGAATTATCACACTAGTACAGAGACGATATGCATTCGAAAGACAAGAAATACAGGTATTTATCTAGTTTATGCTGTTCGAGATCCATGAGAACAGCTATAACTTTCCACTTACATAAGGCATTTAGGCATAAGGATCAACTGAAAGTAGTTGAACAAAAAATCAAACACTGAACCTTAAACGGAACAGGAATTCTCACTATCATCAGGAGCAGCATAAGCAGTTAACTGGTAGCGTAAGACATTAGTTGCAGAGTTATATGTAGAACCTTGATTCCTGATGTTAGATGGTGGTAATGTATTGTGGTTGCAGAAGATATGAAAGCAAAATATGGATATAAGCATTAATACTGACATGAAACAAACACCAAGGGTTTTCAAATTTCCATCCCATACCTCAGTGTCGCATGCATGAATAAAGTTTCTGTACTTTGAAGTAAGCAATTGAACAACACTTTTAGCTGACTTGACATCATCAACCACCAGAACTTTTTCATATATGGTACCAAGGGCCTTTCGTGCATCAATAGCCTCCTTAGACAAGGGTGCTCTGGCTGGAGAAGGCTGTACCGTCTTCTCAGCTGAGCCTTCAAGCTCAACAGTAGCATCGCTGTCCCTATCCTTCTCATCAAACTGCAAGCTTGTTTTGACTTCAGAAATTTTTGGAAGAGATGCACGGAACTTGGAACCATTAGGCCAATGGGCCTCCACTTTAGAGTCATTAGGCCGGTTCACTGGTTTAGTGTCATCTTTAACAACACTAACCAGTGCTGAAACAGCACTTGCAGCACGATTGACACGATGTTTTGCCAGTTCCGTATTGGCATGCCTATTTGCAAGAGAATTAGGTGCCATTCTTTGTCTCATGGTGTGCAACGAAGAATGGATGGAACTCTTATAATCTTCCGATGGCTCGTGTTGAAGAATACCCGCCCCTAGATGAGTGGAACCATTACAGATACTATTCATGACATTATTAGTGGTTCTGATGAAAGATAACCTCTTGCTCTCCTCCGCCCACTCTTGTGCGCTACTTTGTACATTGAAGTTGACACATACTCCAAACTTAGGAGGCATGTTGCCTTGAATTCCAATGCCTGAACTCTGAGAGTACTCCTGCCTGACAATAAGAACCAATGTCAAAGTTAGAGAAAAAATAGCCGAGAGATACACAACTCTTGAAGGCTGTTATTGGGCCACACAACTCTTGATGGCTGTTATTAGGCCAAAAGTCATCACATGTACTTTCCTTGCAAGTTTCAGTCAAAACACTTTGACAAGGAGGGGCCAGGCACAATAGCTCAACATCTTTTCAGATAAGAACGTAGAAGAAATTTAAACAGCAAAGAATACTGTGGTGCTCGTCCCCAGATTGGACTATAGCCTAAATCCAGATGACGACACAAGGCTACCAATACGAAACAGTAATCCTGCAGTACTAGCACAGCAATGGCCTAACCTAAATGCAGAACCAGCATCCACGAACTAGAGTGCAGCATCGAAGTACTCTGTGCAAACCAACGAATCGAATGACATACCGCCACCATCGCCTAATCACACAGCCAAAATAAGCTCGAACCTCACAGCAACGAGAGGCAAAATCGCTAAGTAACTGAAATGAAACGGCGACCACCTTCTGCCGACGGTGAACGGCGACGTCATCGAGCGGCCGCGGCGGCGGGAGCGGAAGGGCGACGGCGCCCACGGAGGCGCGGAGCACGGGCACCGCCGGAGCAGCGCGGGAGCCGGCGAAGGCGCGTTACCGGCCAGCGCCATGGTGCCCACGAGCCGCCTCAGCCTCCCGCCCCCTCCCCCGGCTCCCGCGCCGCCGCAACCGAGGCCGCAGGGCGCCGTGGTGGGCAACGCCGCGCCGCGCGGGCTCCTGTGCTATGTCTCGCGGTAGGCGGAGGAGGAAACGAGCATTCGGGAGGCGGCTTCTGGAAGGCGAATGGAAGCGGCGGCGGCGGCGGCGAGTGGAGGTGGAGGCAGCGAGGAGCGTTTGGGTTCGGAGGCAGCTGCGCGCCGCGGACTTGGGGCGGGGGATAGGGAGAGACCGAGAGACAGAGAAGGGTTTACGCCAACGGTGGAATCCGGAATCGTATCTGCGTCTCTGCCGCTTGTTGCGCCGCTGAAATGTGGGGACAGCGTAAGCGTGGCCATTTTTCTGCTACGTGCACGCGCTCGCCGCGACCGGCTGGTTCCGCAATCTTGGTCTTTTGCGTGTGTTGTTCTTGGTGCGTACACATCAGTTGGTATGGGCATTATGGTTTTTTAGTGAGCTTTTAGTGGATGAATTTTACGCCATTAAATTAGTTGCTGGACCTCTCCATTTGGTTGGCGAGATTAGTTGATTGGTCATTTCAGAAGGGAAAAAAAAAGAGAAGAGGTTAGTTGATTGGTGAGGCCCCTCTCAATCCGTTTTAAATTGCCAAAAGGAATGAGAACGTGGTGCGATTTTGGAGGCATGCTGTCGATTTAGGTGCCATGTTACGTACGACGCTCTTTGGAATCTATAGATTATTTTGTTCTTTTTTTTATTACGAAGCTATATGTAGTTTTACATTTTAAGGGAAAACACAGTTTTGCACGAAATGTGATAATAACCAATGTAAAAAATGATGTGGCAGTATAAAATAAGATGAATTAGGGCATAAAAATGGCATCAGAAAAGATGTTGCGGAATTAATAAATCAGCTAGCTTAATTAGTTGTGGACAATGGTTTCAATCTGCAAAGAGTAAAAACAATAAATCCACCTATCACATCAAGCTTCCTCAGTTCCTAAGTCGAACATTTTTTTTTTACCCTGTCGCAATCCAATCACGTAAACATAAAACAGTAGGAGTATGCGGAGTCATGCAAGCGCCCAATGTCTTGTTGGCGAAGAACGGCCGGAAACCTCTTACATCAACTACAGACAACAATTGTCACCCTACACCTACTGCTCGATCCAATGCAAAAAGGACTACCTGCAGCTCAGAAAGTTAATTTCATAGCACAAGAACTAGGTATCAGTGGGCAGCTAACTAACCACTCAGCCATCAATCATAATTTACAAAGTCCTCTTTGCCGTTCTCCTCGGTAACATTACAGCTGAAGTTACTACTCTACATCGACGACAGCATACGATACAAGCGCACCCTGAATTTTCTCGTACTTGAGAGCAGCTGGATCGTTTCTGATCACCGGCCGGCCAACGGGCGGGTCAGCTAGCTGGAGGGCACCGGGTAGCACTTGCCCCTGCACATGCAGCGGTACACCATGGGGCACGGCAGCGGCTCGGCGACGGAGCACTTGAAGCTCACCATGACGCGGCTGCACGGCGAGCACGCCCCGCACGCGTGCGTGCAGTCCGGTAGGCTCGACCCCGTCGCGCGCACCTCCTCCTGCAGCAGCGGCAAGCCGCCAGCGTCCCCAGCCCCGGTCGTCCCCTGCTAAACGTACGTGTTGGTCAATCCGTAAGCTGCTGATGATCTCGACATCGTACACATCACTAGACCTGCGCTTGTAGATGACAGAGTCTCGTAATGTACCTGTGATGCAGTGGTGCTCTTCTCCAGTTGTCCATGCACCAGTTTGACATCAGCTGTTGAAACGAACCACGACGTTAGCACAGCAGTGATCACTGACGAACTGCATAATTCAAGAGACTGGATCGTGCAACCGCTTACCAGGAGCTAGCCGGATGCCATCGCTCGCGGCCGCAAGCAGCAAGACAACCGTCAGGACAAGAAGAAGAACCCAGCGAATTCCCGGAAGAAGAGCGTGCCTCCTCATCTTTCACAGCCTCAAGAAACTGCAACTGCAACAACTCAGCTCGGCGTGCGTGCGTACTGGCTGAAGACTGCAAGAACTCAGCTCGGCTTGCTCACTTCTTTGCTTGTTGGAAGCCAGGCTGAAGGAAACAGAGACCACCAGATCGCGCGTATATATAGGGCGTGCATGTGTTCAAGCTGCGGAGTCGGGGGAGCGCCGCGCGGCCATTGATGAACGACGCGAGGGGGCCTTTGATAGCGCGTCACATGATCCTCGGCCCCGCTCGATCACACGGATTCAATGACGCGCCCCTGCCTCGCAGGAGGGGCGAGCGAGACGAGACGCCGCCATTTACTCTGTTCTGATGAAGGCTGCAGAGCGCGACAGGGGAACGGTTAAAAACGCATGGCAGTGGCTGCGTTTTTGAATGGCGTCGCGTGCGACGAAAGAGACTGCAGTTCCGCCACCACGAGAGCGTGAACGGTGACTGGCGCGCGCGCGCGCGCGGTGGGGAGACCGCTGTTGCTTTGAATGAAGCCGCCTAGTATTGATTCTCCGCTTTAGTTCGTGATTCCACAGTGAGAAGAGTTCAGTCATTAGTGCCCCCGCATGAGGCCTGCCTGTCGTGTGGCTCGATCTGTGCACTTGCTCCTCTGCTGTGATCTGCTCAAGCACTGGAACTGCATCAAAGCTCTGAACTCGTCCGTGCATGGGAAGAGGCTATCCAATCGGCGTGGCCTGGTCCCTGTTGCGAGAAGTGAAGAGTGGACTTGGACTACTTGGTGTCTTGGTCGATGCGTGATGCCAGTTTACATTTTGCTTTCCAGTGGATTAGGAGAGGGCGATGGGCGGATGACCGTGCATTTCCTGTCTTCCTCAAACTGTCAGAATGACCGGCATCTAGGCTCTATCTTCTCGTCAGTGAACTACAGACCGTCCATTAACGTTAGCGACAGTTACAAGTCATATGAATAAACACTCCATCAACAGCACCGACGGATCCGTGGCGCAATGGTAGCGCGTCTGACTCCAGATCAGAAGGTTGCGTGTTCGATTCACGTCGGGTTCAATCCCGATCCAACCGGATCTCTTTTTTTTTTCCCCGCTTCGATTGTTTTCATTTGCCAGTTGCCACCGACTCCATTTTCTAAAACTCTTCCCGAGTTTTTTTTTACGGCAACTCTTCCCGAGTTTCTACTCATCCACAATGCTGCATCATTCATCATGAATCGACGAAGGCAGCTCCTACGCAGATGTATGCTCACGTCAACCCACAACACATAAAACTCGCATCAAGAATTACCTACCAATTGAAGCACACAACACGGTTGTGCAAACATGAACTGCCAAACAAAATGAATGAAATACTCACAAATTTAAATTGCTACAGCTTTCTCTGCTTCTCAAACTAGTTCCATACAATACAAGTATACAGCGGCAGAAGGACTGCATGACGTACTCATGAGAAATTAACCGACGCTAGTTACAGATACTTACATCATACTATATACCGCAACACTACTTTGCAAAGCATCATCAACTATAACGCTGTTTTTTTTTCGACAGTCAACTATAACGCTGTAGAAGACCTCCAGTGCCAAAACAGAATCTATGTACACGTCTTGTGCCCACCAGAGATTTTGATGGCCTCAGTTCGTTATTAATTACTTCACCTGGTCATCACAAACGCACACCACTTGAAACGCGGGCGGCACGGCGCCGCTGACACACGCCTTTCGATCGATTCTTCATCCGGATCCAGAGAGGTGCTAGATTTCTTCGTCCTCGAATGGAGCCGTACACCTGGGAGCTACGCAATGAACCACTATTCTTTTTCTTTTTAATTTTTCCTGGGCGTGTCGTTAGCATTTCGCCGCTGCATCATCTAGCTGATCGCGGACTCGCGCGGGCGCGCCGCCCACAGCTGGCTGAGCGCGCGGAGGCGCTGGAAGTAGTCGCCGAGCGCGAGGAGGCCCCTCGCCGCCTGCCGCTTCGTCAGGATCTTGTGCATCTGCTGCAACGTCGTCTGCCGGAGATGGTCCGCCTGCAAGGTGTTTGCGTGAGCAACGAGAGCACACATAGTATGTGCTTGAGGCCATCATCATTCATCAGTTCGGCTGATCACCTGTGTGACGAAGCCGACGAGCTCTTTCAGCCTGCCCACGGCGTCGGCCATCTGCAGCATGTAGTTCTCGGAGGACGCGAAGGGGTCGACCACCGTCAGGGCCTCGGCCAGGTTCTGCTGCAGCTTCTCCATGCCCTGGAAGAGGGCGTCCTCGGCCTGCGTCGACGAGTGCTGAAGCGCACACACGGCCACCACCTGCGCCTCCGACAGCGGCTCCAGCTGCGGCCTCAGGATCTGACAGCCAATCCAACGCGTCAGACAAACCGTCCAACGAGACACTGGAGTATATCTGAAGCTGCACGGTGACAGTGAGAGCAGGCCAGGGCACCGACCTTGAGGACTTCCGACGGCCGGAACCCGCCGATCCAGAGGAAGAAGCGCTCGGCGGGGGTCTTCCACATGCCGGACATGATGTAGAACACGTCCGAGTGGGCGGCGATCGCCTTGATCTGGAAGAGGTGCTCGTAGTTGTTGAGGCCGGCCTCGACGAGCATGCTCAGCTCCAGGTCCGACGTCTGCCCCTGGAGAGCGTTCCTCAGCTCCTCCGTGTTCCTGTTCTGATTGTCCACCCAGTGGTTGTACTCGATCTCGAATGCAGCGACACCTGAGGAAGCCACACAAGCCAGCAGTTAGACACACTGTTTTGGTCCTCAACATTGAGTTCAACACCACTGGACTACTACTGCCTGTTCTTCAGAATGAATGATCAGTGCAAGATCGATCTCACCTGGATCTACTGGTCCTGTAAATCCTAGAGTCGAGTCTCCCAGGCTCCCGTTTGCATAGACAACCTGCAGGTCGGCCAATGCACTGGATCAGGGGAATGTAACGGAAACTGATCAAATGTCAAATCGGTAGGTTCTGTTTTGTACCTGCTGTCGAGCCCGTTGAAGCTCTTGCTCCAATTGGGCCAACTTGATCCGACTCGTCTCCAGCTGCTGGATGTAAGCCTGTGTAACAGCAAAATGGCAGCAATTGTGAGTAATTTCCTTGCATGATGACACCAAGAGACTGGTGATGAAGTTCCTGTGGTTACCTTTTTCCGCAGGCGACTTTTCCTAGCAGCCTCTCTGTTCTGAGCAAGCCTTCTCATGACCTGAGACAAATCATTCCAGGTTTATATTTGAAAGCATTTTCCCTCCCCTTGCGAGAATAAATCAAATCAAATTTACTAGTCTATGAGACAAGCTGTTGAAGGTGAAGTACTACATTATTTTCTACAGTATGTCGTCCCATACCATCTTTTTAATTAATAAAGACTGAAATACTGTGTCAGTCAAAGAGAAAGGTAAAAACAGGAGAAAGATCCCTAAATTGTACTGAAGATGCATGAGGTTGTCACCTTGTCTGGTGGCTTGCTTGTTTCTTGATCGGTACTTCTTGTTGGCTCTAGTGATACCTGTGGAACATCTTCTAGCTGCACAAATTAAGCTCATCCACATGAGTACCCATGCGATCGACAAAAATCAAAGAAGACATCATAGCCCTTGAATCCACAAAATTGGGCACAAAATAAAATAAGAACAATCAAGCTGATGATGCGTGTCTCCTCACCCTAGCGTCGAACTTGTTGTCTGCCTCCATGATGGTGGACGCGCTGGTGGCCTGGCCGCCGCTGTCGACCTTGAACGGCTCGCTGCTCCACATGCCGATGGGCGCCGGCGCCGGCCGCTCGTACACCCCCATCCTGACCGGCGCCGCGAACTGCGCCGACGCCGAGGTCATGTACTCCGGCGGGGAGGCGGCGGCGCTGGCGATGCTGAAAACCGGGCCAAACAACAGGAGAAACCAGCGGGGAGCCGTCGTGAGTCACACAGAAGAGTGTCATTCGCAAGTGGCAGCAGAAAAAGATAAGCGTCAAAGCCAAATATGCTCTCCGAGTGCGGGCGCAGCAGCCAGAAAGGCGGCTCCATCCGGCGAACGAGCACTACTTTTTTTGGGGCAAAGCCGCGGAGGCTGACGACGTACGCAACAAATGATCGTCTGATGATGGATGATGGATGGATGGCGCGCTGAGATGACGCCGCCCCACTTTGCGCACTCCCGTCACCGAAAATCTTATCGTCTGTCTACTGCTGCGTGAGACACTGCTCACAAAGATCCAATCGGCAGTGCAGTTGCAGTCACCTCCATCCCAAACTGCAACTTTTTTTTCCAGGGGGGGAGGAGGAAAAGATCATCGGGCGCACGACGACGCAGGAAACGGCGGATCCCTGCCATGGCAAGTTGTGGCTAGGCCTAGGAGTTAAGGTTGTTTGCGTGCTGGGATCATGCGGGAACTTGTGCTGGAATTGGAGAGCCGGCGCGAGTGGCTGGATGGATGCCGTCGCCGCCGAGTTCGAGTGGAACCTGGAATCTGGAATCCCAGCGCCTGTAGCGTGGAGGGAAGCGTGGAGCCGGTGCCTTTCCGTCGCCTTTTGCAAAGGCACCAACAGGCGGGGAACGAGTGGTGGCGGCTCTCATCTTCGTTGCCCCTCATCATCTGCTCCGCGACGAACGACGATGCAACCGCAGCTACCTTTTTCGACATGGGTTTCCGTTTCTGCGTGTCTTCGTGTCTTCGTGATGCTCGTCCGCTCTCTGCCGCCCAGCGCCGGCCATGTAGGACCCAGTGTCAGTGGAACACGGCATGGGTCCAACGGCCACCGCGCGAGCCAAACAAACCTCGAAGCAAGTTGCTGCCGAGTAGGAAGGAGATGGGAATACAGGATAAGTTCGTGTGCTGATCTACTCGGAGGCGCTTGTCTCGGGCACGTTCGCACCGGCGGTGAACGCCATGCGGGCCAAGTCCATTTGCCTCCCCAGGGAAGGCAACCGACAAGGACAGCCACCACCACCCGCCGGAACCACAAATTCCAGCCATTTCTTTCTTCGTAGTAGAAGCACTTCAGCAACGATTGGTTAAAGCCTTGCCGTGCAGAGACGGTGGTGACAGTGACGCTCGTTACTTCCTCAGCGGTGACGGCACACAGCAGGAAGAGCAGCGCGAGAAATGGGAACTCCAAAATCACTAGATTTTTGCCGGATTATAGCTTATATTTAAGTCGTAATAAGCTTAGACTGAACTGCTGCATGCTATGCTTTTGATCCTCTTTTTGGTTAGAGCATAGGTGACAGTTCAGATTTCCAATCCTAACAATGATACCTTGGCACTAAACGGTTCCATGAGATAACCTGATCACTCGATCAGCATCATCTATAGTTCATCATTTATTTATTTATTTATTTGGCGAAAATCTATAGTTCATCATTGACGCACCTCAATTATTTTCGTGCAGTGTTTGCATCCCGCACGACACGAGACGCAAGCGCCACACGAAGTGGAGGGCTTGGCAAGACAGCACAGGCAAAGAGGATTTGGATGGCCCTCAATTATTGGCGGAGGCCACTTGGCTTTAGGGCAAAAAGCATGTTAGGTTGATCTCTACTCTATCCAGCAAGGCAGCAGGAAGCCAAGTGGGCTGCATATGTGGCTCACCGGTGCATAGCTCTCGAACCCCACCAATCACCATCCAACTTAGTATCAGAAACAGAAGAGTGCAGTGATGTGCACAGCAATTTTCGCGAAATTTCACCACTGCACACGTGTGGGTGTGATTTCAAGGTCAATGGGGGTATATGTAAGGATTTGGATCCCAATCCCCTATCTAACTATCCAAGTAGGATTTATGCAAGATTGTGCATAATGCATTACAAAGAAAATTTATGCAAGTTGACGCATTTGTTTACTGTGTACAGTGACGCTGATGAAAAAGAAATATGATCATGGCAAGGGAAAAGGACTGTTTGATTGGCCAGTCGGTGGTGATGCAGTTGGTCATCCCTTTCTTCAGATCAGCACCAGCACCTGCGGAGAGGGCTCCATCGCCGTATAGTACATCAGTACTGGGTTGGAGATGATGCAAGACGCCTTTTCTGAACTAGTGCCTCGCTGCCTCTGCACTATTTAGCCAAATAAGGCTCTTTGCATTCTTATGTTCCTTTTCGTTATAGGGTCAACTATCAAGGGACCTCAACTAAAGAGACCTGATGCAAAGCTCGTCGTCGCGGCTGATAAAAGGGTGGTACTGATGGCTGACGTGTCCCATTCAGAACCAGCTTTGTATGATGCAAGTTTAGTGTTTCTATCGAAAATGGGCACATATTTGTTGTCAAGGCTAAGCATAGAGCAGCACAAAATGTATCACTTCTTAGTCTACTTTTGGAGAGTTAGCACAAAGTATCTTTTGATGTAGCAATTTGGTCCTAACCGGTAATTCCAAAAGATGTAGCCATCGTATTGTTTCCCTACTTTTGAGCATTGCCTTTCTTTATTTTAGTTGACATGATCTCACTTCGGATGCTCTACTCCACTTGGTCCTCTAAAGATCTAGTAATCAGATTACATCATGATGTGCCACTAGATAAGGAAAATCTAATGCAAATTGCACAATTAATCTATTTGTGTAAGTGACATAGCAGCTGCAAGCTCTATTCTTTCCTTATCGTGTTCTACTTCACAGTGCCAATGCAACAGTTGTACCAATGGTGTCTGCTAAGGATCGAACAGGGGAAAAAAACAGATGAAATAGGGGAGGGGGTAGGGGAAATAGGGAAATACACACCTAAGCTTGTGGATGTTGAAATGGTCTTCAAGATAGCCAGGGTAGAGTTCCATTTTGTACAGATCAACTCATATCTGTCGGATGGGAAAATAGCAGTTAATAAACCAAAGGGAAGAATACTAGCTGTATGTTTCATTAAAATTCAAGGTTATGCATCTGCTTTAGGTTGTCTAGTGTTGAACATAAAAGAAGATACGGTCCTAGAAAATACTCTAAGAAAGATAGATACGCTATCTTAAAAATTTAAATGTCTGATCACTTGCTCCAATTGCTTTATTCGGCCGACAATATAAGATTCTTTGATTATAAACATATGGTTTAGGAGTGCTATTCCAGACTTACTGGAGAAGCCAATTTCGATTTGTTTTGCATCCTTGCAGAACGTCATAGTCATTAAGAGAAGGCAGCAATAAACTGGACATGACTAACCAAAGTTCAAACAGCCATGAATCAGAAGTAGAGAACGCAGTCAGTGAGAAGCTCATATGTCTTAACCTCCAGAACCATGCCTTCTTTCAGCCAACCAGGAACAAAAGATAAACCAGACATGTCTAGCAAGCTCTGGTGTGTTATTTTCCTTGTCAATTTCTAACAAAACTTCGCCTATCATTGTATCTAGCCCGTGCAGCAGCAAAAGGATAGAGTTTTACTTGTTGCTAAGATCAGCACACACAGAACAAGAAAATCAGTGAATAAACCAAGTAGGAAAACCGGGTACCTGGTTGGAGTTCTGTTCTTCAATTAAGGATAACGGAAACATTGAATCGCTGAACACAGGGGGGCCTCCCAGATGTGCTATAGCTCAGCTAAGGACACCGCCAGTTTGGCTGGAGGAAGTGATGCAGGGTTATATAAGGAGCCATCTGCCTTCCCTTCGAAAGGAGGAGCCAAGTATAATAAAGGGCTTTCAGTATCTAATATTATCACCTGGGCCTCATGCTTAGGATGCACTAATTATTCTTTACGTAAACTAGTTGGATATGTTCAAAGCTGCTTGCACATAGGACTACCTATACGCATCTATCATCATCTAACAAGTGAGCCTGAAAAGTATGCACATGATTCTGACAAAGAAGAAAGACGGTAACCTTTTTTTTTTTTTTTGAGATCAAAGACGGTAACTTTCAGGTGTAAACAAGCAAGCTTTTAAGCAGACACCACATTTGGTTACTTAGGCAGATCGACACATTAGGCTCGGTAAGTTCAGATAACTCAGATGATTGTTGACACCTTGTAAAGGCATGACTCCAAGTAGTTTCCAAGTAAATTGTACTACAACACTAAGAAAAGATGGTTAAATACTCCACATCCACTGCCATATCCTGATTAGGCAGAAAGCTGCATGCAAGAAGACTCTGCAGACTGAAGGCAGGTTCAACTTATTCTTAGATGACCAAAGTGAAGTGTGAAAGAAGTTTCTCTAGGCAAAAGAAAATTCGTAGATCAAAGTGCCTTCGCATCTGTTACCTTGTTACTTGCAGATTACATATGTAACTATATAATATAAATCATTGCTAGGGATAAAATGAACTGAAGGAAGCACTAGGTTCGCACAAATTTATTAAGTGAGCTTATCATGACTTATTTACATTGCTATGGGACCTTTGGGACCTCTACTCCTCTAGGACGCCATAAAGATTTAAGTAATGCTCATGTTGTGATGACCCTATAATGGGGTCCCGTTAGATTCCATGATGCAATTAAGGGACACCACTAGATTCACCAACTCGGTGCATGGTGGAACTTCCCATTTCTGGGGTATCCCTCCTGATCACTAAACCTCCTCAACATTCCCAAAAAGAATCCTCCTTTACACCTCTCCTTTTTGCCCCAATGTTACTTGTCTCCGTTGCACATTGATTTTCTCAGTGGTATATCAACATTTTTTTTTCAAACAACGATGACTTGCCATCTTGTCGAGAAGAACATATCATGTTGATAAGTAATTCTCTGTGTAATTATACACTAGAACCCCCATAAGATCTGCGATAACTTGGTAAGGAGGAACTAAATTCTAACATAGCATCCAGTTCAGGACTTAAAACAAAGTATAGCAAGACTTAAAACAAGTACAAATGTATCAAAACTTATATTGATTTTGTACAGATAACTACTACTTACCAATTAACAAGTCTAAGTCGTCGCACTATTGGGCAATGATTGCTTGTATCTTTCTCAAAAGCAAGAGGAAATTACACTGCATAATAATCTGATCGAACGAAAAATAAAACAAAACGAAGACGAATATATTATGCCTAGTGGTGGTACCTAGTCTTTTGCATATTGCGTAACGCCGGTGCGCGAGGACGAAGAATTCTCCTTTGCCATAAAGGCGCAAAAGAAGAGGAACCTTTCGACTGGTAACCTAAAGAAGACGAGATAAGATAAAGCACTACAAGGGATCAATTAGTAGTATAATTAGGCCACAATGATACAGTCCTGGCAATATCTGCAAACTACTAAACCTTAATGCTGATGGAGCCCTGTTTGCTGATGGCAGCATTATTGAAGCTGTTCATGCATGTCCACATCACGCTCGGTTTATTTTTTCTCTTTTGGAGTGAGAATGCATTGCCGCAATGGTCGTGGCTGTGGCAGTTTGATTCCTTCGTCGCCTTGTCTTCCTTTTTGCTCGATTGGTTTGCGCCCTTCTTTTCCCGGCCACCCTTTTGCCCCCCTTTTCGGTCTTCATCATGTTCTGTATGATCTCAGGTAAAAAATCTAGTAAAAAGTTGGTAAATTTTTATAGACTCTCAGGTAATTTGGGACCTTTATAATCCTATGAATCAAAAAGTTCAGGAACGGCAGCGAAATTACTCACTCAAACATAAATTGCGGCTGTATGATTTCTGGATTCAGGGAAATTAGGGTAAAACAAAATCACAAAGTGCAGGCAGGACCCAGGATTTATCTGAGAAGAAATTACTCACTTGCTAGATGCGGTTTAGGTTTCTTCGACATCGAGTACTCCCGTTGCGAATGTTTCGGCTATAGGCGGTAGTGGAACAAGAATTTGACTGCAGTGGAACAAGAATTTTGACTGCATCAGATGCTGGTCGAAACGAACACTGATGTGTACTGCTGACCTAGTGGGCCAAACTTGTCTTGACCTTGAACGTCAGTTATTGGAAGCCATTCTGACGATAGAAACAAAACAAATTAGTTTGACAGATCTTATCCGAATCATCCAGGATTAGGAATTTTCTAGAGCCTTGCATTGAGATTTAATGGCCAAATAATTTTGGTAAAACATTGATGGTTAGAACGACGAACTCGTCGTAACTTCGTCGGTTTGATCTCTGACTCAGAGGAGTGACTAGCACAGGAACTTTTCCGCAAAGCAAATTTCAGCAGTGTCAGTGGACACAATATGACATGAAGAAAACTCCCATGAAAATAAAGAACTAAAGTTGCAGGAGCACTACCAGAAAAGAAAGAAAGGGTGATGCTGGATCTCCAATTCTCCATGCATGAGACTCGTTTCACCGAACGAGCAATGGTAATGGCATATGACTAAGCTTCTCACGTGAGTAGTGCTTGGTCCCAACTTATGTTATGGTCTCCCATAAACATACTTGACTAATTACCCTCTCCACTCCATCTAGCAAATCTTATGAAAATATAAAGAT
The DNA here is from genome assembly GCA_012490785.1 of Eragrostis nindensis. Lineage (NCBI taxonomy): Eukaryota > Viridiplantae > Streptophyta > Magnoliopsida > Poales > Poaceae > Eragrostis > Eragrostis nindensis. Next base: position 238,145 of record JAAXCT010000116.1, on the reverse strand, counting down.
GTTAGTGTACACTTAATTACGTAACATTAAATTGTGTACAGATTTTTCAAAAGTCGACTAGCGTGTATTCTAGGACGACAAGTAGAGACCAACTGAAAAAAGGAGGCAATTTTATTAGAATTAGAATGAAAAGAATCGTGCAGTGTGGGATTGAGAAGGCGCAGTGATAACATATTTAACTTCAAAAGAGAGAGCAAATAGCAATTAAACATAGTATTTGCATCTCAAAGTAACTTCGGATCTTGGCTTTCATGTCTTTTATTCGTCAGTGAGTAGATGTGGCCGAAGCTGATGGTGGCTGATGATGTCTCCGGGTGCAAGTTGCCGGTACTATGATCTTTGCGCAGAGAGAAAGCTCGAGGTTAAGAAGCATGGAACCTGACTATTGGCTTGTGCCATGGGATGATTCCTTGATACTCTCTCCAAGTTGTTTCACATTGGGCAAGCAGATGCCAACGTGAGACATGTTGTGAACTCGATGGGGGAAAAAAAACAAGGATGAGGTGATCCCCCCAAATGGCGGCCCTTTTGGTCGTGCATTTCTGTATCTCCCTCTGTGGATTGAGAAGAAAATGCTTTTGGTCATGTTGGTCCTCCTTTCTGCTAGGAAAACACTCAACATGGCCGACATGAGTATGCTGATTATATTTGTAGGCTTGAAAGTTGAAATGCCGGGGTTCACAGGCCTTACTCAGGGCATATTCTTGGTTTACATCTGCTGCAAAACTGACATGTAACAAGACCAGCAGTGACGACATACTCTTTCCGGAGATGGATTGTCAACGAACTCCCTTTCCATTTTGTCTGAAATGCCTGTTCAGCACGAGTCGAAGTTGAATGTATGAAACTCTGAACGCACCCTCTCTTCTCTCAAGTTATCAGCGGAGCAACGTTTCTTCAGATAATTCAGCCATGCTCTTTCCTTTTTCTTTTTACAGTTTTGCAGTGTTTTTTGCGCTACAAGTACGCAGGACCGCGAGACCGTCCCTATCCTTCAGATCACGCCTCCGTGATTTATCACATACTTCGCAGTGCTTTTGCACTACGAGCCAATGCTGGGCTGACGCAGCATCACCTCACTGCATTCACTGTTCATATCAGCTGATCAGCCACGCACGCACGGAGGGGATCAGTTCGAGAGCGAGACGCAAGCTCGCCTAGCTTGGATAGCCTACGTGCCATTACTTTACTCTCCAAGTCTCCATTCGCAAAGCTAAAAGGCTTCGTCTTTGCTATCCAGCCGGCAAGCTACAAAGCTTCCTGCTCACTGGTCGAAGCAACGCATTCCGTGTCGATCCAGGGGAACCAACAACTTTTGACTCCGCGCATATGATTGCAGCGGCACAACTGATGTTCTCTTCCATCTGAAACCTGTTCGGATATGCTTGCTTAGGCATCTCTTACTCCGTTAGGTGTTCTCAGTTCTCACAGGTCATAGGATATTTATGCAGTATTAACAATAAAACTTGACCTGCCAGGGGAAGCCTCCTCCGACAGCATTTTGCTAAGAAGAAGACCTCCTCACGCAGGCTGAGAAAACCCTCGAACCCCTCCCCCGATCATACACAGGGACTCAGCTGGCCGTGTGAGCTGTGACGCGAGTCTTTACCTTAGAAGCAATGTTCCTGGAACGAAGGGGCCAAGGAACGGGAACGCGGAACGGGGAACGAAAGCTCAAAAAATATGGTACGAAAGGGGGTACACCTCTTAAAAAAGTTCCATAGAGATGAGGACGCGAACCCTGATAATTTGGGACGATAGAAGGGAACAATGACGGTAAAAAAAATAGGGCGAAATAACAAATTTGTACCGTCCAACCCACTTATCCAATCAGAAATAAGGCCTAATATCTAGTATTGGCCCAAGATCTAATCAGCAAACAGCCCAATGCCCAACATCGATGATGCCTTGCCCTACGCCCGTTACACAGAGATCATCTGACTCGATCCCCTCTGCCGCCGCCGCCATCGCCCAGAGCTCGCCCGAACGCTGACTCCCTCCCTCGCCGCCGCACTGCCGCCGCTGGCTACCTGCCTCCCTCCCTACCGCTACCGCTGCCGCTGCCGGCTGTCCTCCCTCCCAAGTGCTCCAGCGATGCTCCGTTTCTCGTCGCGTGACCTGATGGCTGCGAGTCGCGTTCCCGGCAGCGAACCAGACGATGTTCCGCATCGTTCCCGTTCCGCGTTCCGGGACGAAGTTTTCGGAACATGGGACGTGCCGTTACACCAGGAGATCATCTGACTCGATCCCCTCTGCCGCCGCCATCGCCCAGAGCTCGCCCGAACGCTGACTCCCTCCCTCGCCGCCGCTGGCTACCTGCCTCCCTCCCTGCCGCTGCCGGCTGTCCTCCCTCCCAAGTGCTCCAGCGATGCTCCGTTTCTCGTCGCGCGACCCGAGGGCTGTGAGTCGCGTTCCCGGCAGCGAACCAGACGATGTTCCGCATCGTTCCCGTTCCGCGTTCCGGGACGAAGTTTTCGGAACATGGGACGTGGCGACGTTCCGCGTTTCCTGCTTCTAAGGTCTTTACCTAATGCTTTGACCGGAGAAAGAGAAGATTTTTTTTTCGCTGGGTGCGGGATCTGGGGATCGAACCCCAGACTGGTGGGCTGCCATCCCGGCGCCTCCACCACCATTATGCAGCATTAACAATAATGCAACGACCCGAGACGGTCAATCCTTGCTAGATGTAGGTACGTGCAGGAGCGGTCTCTCTCCCACTCCCTCTCCCTCAGATGGTGCAAAATACGTCTGCATACTACCTAACAGCGGAATTGGCAGTGATTAGCTTCATCAGCGATCAAAAGGAGCTGGAGGCAACAATCATTGGCAAACTATTTTGTCCCAGGACGTATGCATTGTATCATTTTTATCTGCAAAATATTAGCAAACATGTCTTGTCTTCAACCGGAGATCAAAAATATTATCTAGCAACCTATATGAATATTTGATGTTAAGTAACTAGCACACCACCCTCGTATCAATATTCTTCAAAACCTCTTTTCCTTCCTGAAGCTGCAAATTCCTGGGGGCATATCACAGAGTCATGCCCTTTCTTTCTCAAAAGAGAAAACTTGAAGGATAGCAGAGTGAGGTCCAACAGAGAACGAACTGGTGGGGACACTCCACCTTCGAATTGGAGAACCTTTGACCCACGAAGGCAATATTTGGACAAATGTATGCAGCAAATGGAGCAGCAAGTGTCAACTCTACCTCACATTTCTTTATCAGTGTCAACTCTACCTCACATTTCTTTATCTGGACAGGCACCGGTTGGGCTGGGTTGGTTTGGTAGGCTCCGTTCTCCTTGAGCCATCAGCCGTGCTTCCAGAGGCTTGGGACAGGAAGCCTCAACTTGTTGAGATAAGAACACTGTACGCGTCACCATGGCTGGCCTTGAATCGTTGGTATACCACCTTTAAGCTAATTGTAGCTGTGGGTGATGAACAATGGATCTACTTTTGAGTTTTGACTTCCCATATACTCGCAAATCATTTCTATTGTTCCTTTGACCAGGCACTTCCCTTGATTTTCAGTGTGGTACGACTTTGTTGGGTAACTGTTTTGAGTACACCTGCAACTTGAGAATTTACCTGAAAAAAACATCAAGAGTATGAGTCTTCTTAGTTTTCATTACGGATGTTTGCACTGTTGAATGTGTTTCTTTAAGTATCATCTATTTTATACTACTATATTCTCAGTCCACCGTTAAATGTGTTCCTTTAAGTATCATTATCAATGTATCATCTATTTATACTACTATATTTTCTCAGTCCTACCAAGTACTTTTGCAAAAATCAGCTTTATTTTTTTCCTTTTAATTCTGAAATCAGCATCGTGGCAACACAATGCACTGGATTTTTTTTTTGAGAGGTGCGCTGGAAATTTAGTGATGGTTATCCTTGGATGCTTTGGTTCTGACGGGATGGGACGGGACGGAACCGTCCCTTTTTTAGGTGTTGTTTCTGAGATTGAGAGGGATGGAACCGTTCCACTAGAGAATATCCCCTCAGATTCGGGACCAATCCATTCCCCAAACTGCCGAACCAACTCGTCCCTCTTCGACGCCGTCTCTTCCCCGTCTCCTCTCTTCTCACTGCGCACGCAGGGGCTGCTGGTGGCGCGGCGAGCCAAGCTCGCGAGCGCGCGGCGGTGTGGGGTGTCGTGGCTGGAGTGAGCGGGAGGTTTTGGGGTGGGCGAGGCGGCGCATGGCCGGCGCGGCAGCGACCAGCCCGTCGCCGCTGGTGGACATGTACGCCAGCCACGAGCGCGTGAACGCGGCATGGCGGGTGTTCGATGCGGCGCCACGGGGACCGGCAGCTCGGACTACGCGCAGGCCGGCAGGACGAGGACCGCTGGCACTCTTCCGTCAATGGAGGCCGAGGACGGGTCGCCCCAGCGAGACCACCATGGGGGCGGGCTAATTGCACACGGTGTTAGTCCATGGTTAATTGCGCAAGCGTGAGCTGCAATTGACGTCTCCAATCATTGATTTAGCAATTGTTTAGCAATTGAACACGCCGCATAGCGTCCATGGCTAATGCAGCAGGGCGCGCGGTGCGGCAGCTCGCGTGCTCGAGGCGCAGCTACGGGCGTCGAGAGGCAGCGGACGAGCGGCACCGGCGGTGGGGAGATTCGGCGACGACGCAGGCGGCGATGATGCGACGACGCGGGCGCACGCCGCGGCAGCGCATCAACGCGTCGTGCGCGCGCATGGCTCACGCTGGCGTGCGTGGATGCTGGTGTGGCTAATTTCGTTCACCTCAGGCAGCCCGCAATGGAAGACAGAGCTGTCTAGATGGATGGAAGTTGTTCGACGATGCCCAATAATAACAACGCAAGCTAACGGAACACAAGAGATGGCGTCGGTTCTCATCCTTTCTCATCCCTCCAACGAAACTGAAAACAGGGACCGTCCCATTCTTCTAACCAAACATAAAATGAATGTTTCCCTCCTCAAAATAGGATGGTTCCGTCCCATCCCCCTAGTCTCACAACCAAAACTCCCTTATGCACCGGCTGACCGTAGCTTTTTTTTTTAATACACAGTACAACTCAACTCTCACAACGCACGCACACTCACCCTTATGAACACACGTCGCAAACCCTATCCCATGAGCATCTTCGAAGACTGAGCCGGCAATCCAGAGATACAAGTCACCACTGGCGCTCGCTGTCGACGGAGCGTCGCCTACCACTGAAAGCACAAATGCCGTTAAATCTTTGAAAATTCGCTCCACAGAGAGTCGAACCCAGGACCTGAGAGGTGTTACTGGATGCCTTAACCACGGGCTGACCGTAGCAAAAGTGCAAAACCATTTCGTAATAAAAAAGGGTCATATAACGGGCCTCCAGCAAGGTTGCACAATATGGCCCAACTATCCATGGGCTTTCCGCGCCGCCGGCCCGCCGCTAATCAAGGCCTCACGTATTTATTCCACCTCCTTCCTCCGTGCACTTTCTTTCTCCCTCTCTCTCCTCTCACCAGTGTCCGGAAATCCCAATCTCCACCTTCCCAAGCTCGAGCGTAAAACCCTAGCTCGCTTCCCGATGGCGCCGAAGAAGCGAAAGCCCGATCCTGCCGAGTCCGCCGCCGCAGCGGAGCCCGTGACCGCCAAGGCTGCGTCGAGCGAATCCAAGCCCCGCGGCACCATCTATTTCCCCATCAACGACGACCCGCCCGAGCCCACCGCCGCCGCCGAGGAGGACGAGGATGGGGTTGCGGGCGACGAGGAGGAGGAGGTGGAGGACATCGGGAAGCTGCTCGAGCCGCTTTCGAGGGAGCAGCTCGTGGCACTGCTCCGCACGGCCGCGGAGGCGAGCCCCGCCACGATGGCGGCCGTGCGGCGCGCGGCGGAGTCCGACCCCGCGAGCAGGAAGCTGTTCGTCCACGGCCTGGGGTGGGGCGCCGGCGCCGAAGACCTCCGCTCCGCGTTCTCACGCTTCGGCGAGCTTGAGGACTGCCGCGTCATCTCCGACAAGCAGTCGGGCAAATCCAAGGGCTATGGGTTTGTGCTCTTCCGCTCCCGTCGCTCAGCGCTTCGTGCCCTCCGCCGGCCTCAGCTCCAAATCGGAGGCCGTCTTGCTTTCTGCCACCTCGCTGCCTCTGGCCCTGCGCCCCCAGCCTCTCAGTCCCAGAACCCTAGCTCCAACGCTAACACGAATTCCAACTCCAACTCCGGTAATGCCAATAACGCTTCTGGCTCTTCATCCTTGCAACCTGACAATATGCAACGCAAGATCTTTGTTGGTAACGTGCATGCTGATGTGGACGTTGATCGCCTCTACCAGTACTTCTCGCATTTGGTGAGATTGAGGAGGGTCCTTTGGGATTTGACAAAAACACTGGCAAACCTAAGGGATTTGCATTGTTTGTTTACAAATCTGTGGAGAGTGCCCGTCGTGCATTGGAGGAACCAGTGCGGAATTTTGATGGCAAGATGCTCAATATTCAGAAGGCTATAGATGGGAGGACCAAAGGTGGATCTGGGGCGAATGCAAACGCTAATTCTAATACCACCGCTGCCTCTGCGGTGGCTGCTGCACAGATGGCTGTCCCTGCTAGTGCTGCCATTAGCCCATATGATGCATCAGTATATGGCACTACTGCTGTTCCTGACTTGGGGTTTGCGCAGCAAGCTGCTATGTTGGGGTTAGGTGCACAACAGCAGGCATTTGCACAGCCAAATGCCGCAATGTTTGCCATGATGGCAGCGGCAATGCAGAACCCAGCCATGCTCGCAGCTATGAACCCCCTCGCTGCTGCTGCGTTGGGTGCTGGGAGTCAGCAGGCGCACACAGCTGGCCTTACTGGTTTTGGAGCTCAGGGTTTTGGGACACAGGCATTTGGAGCTGGAGGTGCTGCTTATCCAAATGCAGCAGGTGTTCAAGGAGCCACTGCTCCATTTCAAGCAGCCCCTCCTGGTTTTCAAGGGCCACCCGGGTTTCCGAGTTCTTCTGGTTTTCAGGTTGGCCAAGCAACTACACAGACAGGTACTGCAGCTGCTGCTGCAGCAGCTGCCGGTGCTGCTGGTTATCAGGCTGGTACTGCTGGTCAGGGCCAAGTACCTGGTGCTCAGATAGGGGGAACTGGTTTTCAAGGTGGATATTGACAAGAATAGGTATAGCAACTCCCCATCTTTTACATTGCTTTGTGACCCACTTTTATGACCATTGATTTGAGTTTCTTCATTCTCTATGAATCCAGTATGATTTGTTGATCTTGCTCTTATAGTTTTCTGATTGTGTTCCTTGTATTTTAGTTTGGCATCTGCGGGTCGTGGTTCGTTCGTGTGGTTTTGCATTCGGATGACTTTTGAATCTATGTTGGTGCCAAAATGTTGCGAAAGGGTTCCTGCTGTTGAATTTTACAACCAGATTTGCATCAGATGCATTTGTGGCAGTATTTGAAGAAGGAAGTTTCTTGAAGAGTTATATTCTTTTTATTGCCTATTATGTAGTTTTGCTATTCCGACTTCATTATGTACTTTATGGATCTGTATTGGGTTTGATGTACCAACATATCTGTATCTTGACCAGTTGGCTAGTATCCGGTCTTAATCAACCATGTGTTTTCTACTTTTCGGGGCACTTGGAGACATTTGAGTTGCAATTGTTATGGTGTTTGGAGGTATTCCGTTGTCTTGGAAGTTTCTGCTTTGAGGTTAGGCGGATACAGCATTGAAATCCTGAATGCTGCTTTGTTGTCTGTGAAATTTGTTCTGAATTTGCCCGTGGTTATCCAAAACCCATGCAAATATATTGAGTGAACTACTGAACTTCATGCTTTATATAATGATGTCTCTTGGCTCTTGAGAGACAGGAGTTGCGGTAAGGCATGGTGCTTGACAGCAATGTGGCTTCTCTGTTGAAGTTATAAGCACATTCTGGACATAGTATCTTGAACATGTCTTTGAGTCCAATGCCTAAGAGTTGGAGCCCGTTATTTGTTTTTAGTCGTATTCTGCACAACCATTCGTGACCTGACCTTTTATAGCCAAGTTAATGCCTACTTCATCTGTTTGTTCTTCTGAGCCACACTATTGTAAGTTAAATTATCGAAATGGATATTGATTGATGCTTTGAGTTTTATTTTAGGTCATCAAGTTTTTATTACTAGAGTTCTGCTGCTATTAAATTTGACATGCTGCTGAAGCATCACTGATTCACTGGGCAGATATGAAATTTTGTTGAGTAATCCATATTAGTAAATTTTTCTATTCCATATACATGGTTATGGTTTTCCAATACAAAAGTAGCATAGTTCGTGAAATATATAGGCTGCTTGTCGATATTTCAACATGAAAAAGAGTACCATAACTATTAATGAGCTAAATAATGGTTATGCTGGTTATATTGTGGTGGTTGGTGAATTCATGTTGGTATCTTCTCGACCAGAAGATGTTACTCCTGTTTTTATTGATGTCGCCAGCCTTCTTAGCTAAACAATGAACTAAAAATGCTGTCATAACGTTATCACTTTAAAAATGGCAGGAGTATTTTTTAAGCTAGCTAGCTGTTACATGTTCTATTACACAATAACTGGCTTCTCAGACCACATTTAAAATACGCACAGCTACCTCAAATGGAGCCTAGAACATACATTTGAGATGCTGTGTGTTAGGAGGAGATGCTTGGCAAGGTTCTTCCCACTGTCTGTGCATATTGTTTGAGGGGGCCAGCCCATGCCATCCTGTGGCACCTTTTTTTCCTCTTTTATCTAGTTTTTCTTATATTAGAGTTAAGTACAAATGGTGATCCTCTCTTCCTGCTGCCTGCCTCTGTAACAAACTCCTCTGCCTCTGTTCTCTATTTACAGAATCTCATGGTGACCATATCAGGATGTAAATTGCCTTAGTTACATTCATTATTGCATTGGGAATAGGGCTGTAAAGGGGTACCCCTCCGACCCTCTTTAGTTCAACCAAATGAACTCTCATTTTGAAAATCTAGTTCATTTGGTTGAACTAAAGAGGGTCGGAGGTGACCCTAAGGTCACCTTTGCACCCTTAATTGGGAATGCAATAACTTGATATTCACCTTTTGCAAGTGGAGCTTAGGTTTTGAATCCTGAACCAGTATCTAGAATACTATTGTGCTGTAAGAGTGCCAAGGAATCCTTTTTTTCGAAAAGAAACAAACCTTTTCTTTAACGATAGTAAAATGGGAAATCAAAGTAGCAGCATCCGACCGATTAGCTTGGAGATTGACTTTGCCTTATGTCGTGACCGAGTTCTGATATGGTAGTGTGGAAATCAATCTTGTTCTCTATTAATCTGAGTTCTTTCATCTGCATGGTTAAGTGAACAGTTCAAGCCGGTAGAATTATTCCCATATAAGATATAACAACTGAAGTCGTTGTGGGAGTCTCTTTTTATATTTCCTTGTGGATTTATTGTTATTCGCTTAAGTTTCTTGTTTTACTGTCAACAAAAAACTATGTGTCACTTGTATAATTCTTGCTTTTTCGTGTAGCTAATGCTTTTATTTCTGTGTCCATCATTATGCTTCTGTGCCTTTGTGTTTGCTAACCATTGCTGTGAACTTTGGCCTCTTTCATCATTGTGTTACCATGACTTACATATCATTATGTTTGCATTATTAGTTTCTTTACTGGTCAAGTATGTAAACACCTCTTGTGCTCATGATCTTTGTTCTTGATATGGATAACTATACAACTTAATTGAGCATCTTTAAAAGTTGTGTCGGGGAGTCTTACTTCAGGTCCTTGTTTAGAAATTTATTTAGTTGTCCAGCAGTGTTTTAAATAACACCACGGACAGTTTCAGCAACACAAAATCAAGTGTGATCAATGTTCTTGCTCCATATAAACAATAACCACTGATAATCACGTTCAGTCAATGTTATCCTCGCGACTTGCTGATCTGTTGGATAGATCTTTCCCTGTCTAGTTGCTGGGGAATGAGTTTGGCTGTGCAAATCTTGATTGAACAATCTGTAGGCTTACCCTGCCCAGCTATTTGAGTGCTAAAAAAGAGCACCGCAAGGAGTTTAGATTTGGAAGTTTTTCACCACCTTTTGTACTCTTTTACCTATCGATGCTAAAAAAAGAACATCGCAACTGTTATATCTTTGATTTTTTTTTTTTAGTCGAGTCGACATCATAGGGGAATAAAAGCATATACAATACAGGAACACAACGTTTCAGCCGGCGTGTTAAATTGTTGATGACCTGGGCTCGGTTAGTCCTTATTCTTTTTGACATGTTGTCCTTGTTCTTTGGGTACATGGGTTTATCACAAACATTTTTTTTAGATTATGCATACAGGGCGGTTGGTCGATCAATTGGAGAGGCGTGAGCCGGACTCTGTTATAGATGATCCGGACCTGAACGTTTATTAATTGCTGTTCAAAGCTTTAAGTATTTTAGCCTACTAGAACAAGGAATCCTATTCCAGATCTCCTGCCTATAGCCCACTAATTGTCCTACTTTCCTTACAAGAGCATCCGACATGCAAGTAGCCTGATGCTTCTGTACTCTGATTTTTCTCCTTTCTCACCTTTTGGGTTTTGTTTTCCTCACCAGTTTTCTGCCGTTTAACGTGTTAAGTCATTTGGTAATCGGTATCGTGAGCCGTGCATTTCTGCATTTTCCCCATTTTTAACTCCCGTTGTCTTGTGCGTGGACTTCCGACGATTGAGACGGTTATTGTCGCCGCTTGGGACTGCATTTTGGATACTGATCGAGTAGCTGGTGGCCTGGTGCTCCCATGGAAACCGGTAGGTGACCTCTTTTACGTTGTATTTTTTTTCCCGAGACTTCACTTTCTCTGCAGAAGGGACATTTTGCTCCAGTGCTTGCTGACAGCACAATGGCGATGTCCTTTGTTCTCACCTACTCACGGTGCTATTCAATGCATGTCTTCTGCACTAAATCATTTGCACGGGGGTAAACGTTACAGCTTGGGCTGTGAAGAATTGACCTTTGGGTCATTGGATGGGTTTGGTAGCCGAAGCTTAAGCTTTGGTTTAGGATTCAGACTCGAGAAGTCGACAGGCGTCTGTTGCTCTGGGCTGGCGACTGGCGAGGGAAGCGGTTGCAGCTTGCAGCTTGCAGCACCCACCGGGCACCCGGGCACCGGGGCATGATGGTCAAGGATTAGCCTATAGTATTAACTAATCAGTACCTTAACGTTAGCCGTCTGGTTCGCCTCACACATCGTCCTTCTAGACTTCTACTCTTCTGAGTCCAGAGTCTCTCTTTAATATCAGGAAAGCAAGCAGTTTTACGCATATGCCCTCCAGCCATCAGTAGCCACGCCATGGCTCGGCCTTTCCTGCGCCCACCACCTGCCCTGCCCGTGCTGCCCGGCTCTCCACCCTCTCTCCCCCTCACCAGAGACTGAAAAAGTCTCCTTTCTGCGCTCTTCCCTTGCACCTCGCCCATGGAGTCCGCTTAGTTGTGCTCGTTGAACCTTACTTCTTAGAAACCTTCAGATCTGTTCTGTGCCTGCTGGTTGCAGTTCCTCCAAACAAAGGTAACCTCCCTATTCCAGTTTTCTTTTCTGACACTGAATTACTTCATATTCTTGCTGGTGAGGACAATCTTACCTATTGTTTCTGTTAACTCCTGAGCTTTTCATAGTTTGTGTGGTTTTGCGAACCGTTTTATGTTCATTGAGACGTGAGTTTTACCTCATATGCATGCCTACGAAATTTCTCCTGCAAAAAGAAAGGGAACATGTGTAACATTTCAGATTCTCTTCTTGAGAGAAGAAGCATCGATCTTTTTCATCACTATATGTTCTGTTCTATCTAGATTGTTTCCCCCAAGTCCCCGGAGCTTTCTTTGCCAGACAGTTGTACTTGTGTTCTGTGACGTGCAAAGCTAAGATTGGATTTTTGCTAAAATTAGGGGCACAAAATCTCAGGGGTGAAGGCTTTTGCTGGGCCTTTTTTTAGATTTTTTTTCTTTGATAGGATTTTTTTTAGATGTTTTTGCTTGGCCTTGGGGAAGTAAAACGTTGCCAGTTTTAAGTTTTTCCTGGTTTGCCTCCAACGGTATACTGTCCCATCTGACGGACCTTGTTCCTTGTGCCTGTCCACGTGTTCATCTTTGCAGCCGTCCAGATGGACACCATGACGCCTGCGGCCCTGCAAGCTGCCGCAGCTCTGCACGCCTGCGCCGGCGATGCCGCCGTCGTGGAGAAGCTGCTCACAGCCATCGTCGCGGAGGTAAAGCAACCAGCAGAATCTCACGTCGCCCCTTGTCGTTTCCGTCCTTTGATTTATGATTGTTTTTCTTTTCTCGATGAGCACGCTCTCGCTTTTTTTTTTTTCATGGGAGAAAACTATCCGACTGGTTCGAGCCGCTTTGAGCCGTTGAGTGGGATAGTTCTTTGTTTCGGGCTTTTTCGGATGCGGACTTGTCGGGGTGGGTTTAGGTTGGTTCCAGCTCGGGATTTGAGTTCCGCGTTGTGGGCCCATGCCGCAAAATATTAAAAGTGTCCTCTTGTTGCATGCTAATTACATGCCTGCCCCCGCGCCCGACTATTCGCTTCTCATGACGCGGAAATATTCCTCTCCGGCTCTCCCGATATTTTTTTCCGTAACCACCCAGTCCCAGAGGAATGAAAGATGATTATTTTTCAAACAACAAAACAAACAAATTTCAGTGGCTTTCGTAAGAATAAACCCGTTAATACTAATAAGTATTATTGTTTGTAGTGTTATTATGCATCTAAATCCTCTTTTGTTAGAGAAATTTATCTATTTCGCTGCAGTCAATATGAACGACGAAGAATAGAAAATGCTGGCTATGCGTCCTTTTGCAGTAGGGATCCCTGGGCTATAAGGATACATTTGGCTAGATTTTTTTTTTTTTGAGCTCCATATATTTGGCTAGATAGATCACTTTCTTCTGTCACTGTCCAAATTTCTAGCACGCCAGATTACCAGACACAAGGGCCTACTTTGGATCACAGGGCCAGATTACCTCGATGACTTGTGGCCTCGTGGGCCTCTTTAGTCCTCTACAGAGCTGGTCCATGAATAGTTTCGCTGCATTAAAATTGATCTTTGCTTAGATGCAGTTATTTGCCACTCTGACATCGTGGATGATGTTGTGTCACCACATGGGTAATGGTTTGGGTTGATGGTACCGATTCAGTCCAGTAAGTTGTCACATCTTCTCTGGCCGATACCACGGAAGGTTTTGTAATAAGTCAACTTTTCATGTTTCAAAAAATTCTCAGCTCAGATGATTAGGAGCTGCCCATCGGCCCCATCCTGTAAAATGAGCCTAGGACATTGCCTGATGAATGAAATCAGGCTAAGCTTTCTTTTCTTCTGTGCCAAGAATGCTATTAGTGACAACTCTTGGACAATGCTTTTGCAAGAGCTACGTCCTGGCTTCTTGAGATGAGACATACAGCACCATGGCGATCCAATTTTCTGCTTCATTATGTTGTGCCTAAGGTGATGTTAAAATTGATAAATCTGAAAGGTTTCTCTCTTGGCTGCATATGTACATCTGCACATGTGCTTCCTAAGGTGTCGTTTCTTCACTGTTGTGAATTTTTTGAGACATGTATTCAATCATGCCATCACCTCGATTGTTGTACTCACAAAACATGTCGTTTCTTCACTATATGTAAGCTACAGTTCTTCAGTGTTTTAGCTTTAATCTGATCATTGACATTCTGAATGTTTGATTGGTCATTGAATAGGGTCCTATCTGTCATATGCCTGACTTCAAGATGAGCGAAAAGAAGAGTGACGAGTTTGCACCTACTGATGCTGGTGATGAAGATGACGGTGGTGATGACGGGGACGAGGATGGTGACTTTGGTGAGGGTGAAGAGGACATATCAGAAGGAGAGGGATATGACAACCCAAAGGGCAATGAGAACAAGAAGAAACAAAGAGGAGATGCTGAGGAGAACGGTGAGGAAGATGAGGAAGAACCTGAAGACCAGGAGGAGGGTGGTGGCGGCGATGATGATGACGACGACGATGACGATGGTGGTGAAGATGACGATGACGATGATGGTGGCGAAGAGGATGACGAGGGGGTGGAAGGCGAGGACGACGACCAGGACGAGGATGAAGAGGAAGATGACGAAGACTCACTCCAGCCTCCAAAGAAGAGGAAGAAGTGAATATCTTCATCCGGCTTTAGTTACCATGCGCTGAGTTCTGGCTTGGTTTTCGTCATGTCCTCGGATTCGAACTTTCCTTTAGAATTAAGAAGGCACCGCACGTTCAGCTGCACGTGTGGGCTTGTAGGGGCTTTTATTATTTGACGCAAATAGAGAGAACTCTATGTCATTGCCGTTTGCTTTATGGAGTTGAAGAACAGATGTTTTGCTAACATAATTCAACCTTAAGTGATGAAAGCCGCCAGAGTGAGTATGTCGTCTATTTTATCTCGTGTAATCAGTCATTTATCTCGTGTAGGATCAGGCGATAATCATGAATTCTCTTGAGTCTTTGTGTGATTTGTACGTTTACAGCCTGTTCCAATCTCGTTTCGAAGAATGTTACTTAGCTGAACGAAAGCAGTCGCAGTTTCATGAAACCGTTAAATTACATTATTGATAGGTCTTCATTTTGTCCTGAAGTTGAATGTTTGGAATGGCATTGGAGAAGTGGGAATTATATGATAAATGGAGAAACTACAAAGTACGTGGGCAAACATACAGTGTGTAGTGGCCTAACACAAGACCACAACCCTTCCATCCTTTTCACTCAAATCAGCACATGAAGCTCATTCGTATAGCAGGAAAAGCATGGCTTTTGTGCTTGAAAGTCATTCACATTTTTTTTCCTCGCAAAGAAATACTTTTCACAGTGTCCCCTTACTCCCTTAGGACGACCAAAGGATATGAGGAGCCTTGTCCACTCAGGGTATCCCTTTCCCTCCAACTTCAATATTGCCGAATTTATATCCACTGTTTAGGATATGAGGAGCCTTATAGGTATAGATCTTCTGTAGTTGAAAGAAAACGAACTAGCACCCAAAAAAAAAAAAAATCTTTTAGTTCAAATATTTGGAACAGAGTAGATCCGAAGATAATGTGTGTTTGGTTGCTCGCATGAGCCCAACTTGCACCGATGAAACGGTATAAACTCACAGTGAAGAGCGTTTGGTTGCCTGCATGAGCGGTTGCAAAAATACACCCTCATCTTGGCTCGGTGGATACACCTAAATTGGTCGACTCCACTCATGTAGGCTCAGTGGAATGCATCTGCTTCGGGCCCACTTATCACTCTCACATGCAGAGTCACTTGCATCCGCTCATGCAACCAACCAAACATCTTGACAAGGTTTACTGCATCCGCTCATTCAACCCACCAAACACAAGTATTTTCATGGTCACTGCATCTACTCATCCTGCTTCCTCTCATCCGAGATATACGATGCACCTCTACAAAGCTAATGCGGGCAACCAAACAGTGATGTCCATACTTGTCACTGTAATAGCGAGTTTCATAAACTACAAAAGTAATTATATCTACTCAGCACGTTCTTCACTTGTCAATGATGTATTGGCTATAGTTATTAAATATAAGGTTATATTAAATAATGGGTCTTTTTTTTAAAAAAAACGGTTAATGTACGTAAGTCCTAACATGATTCAGACCATTCATGAATATGTACAACAAAGCATGAAAAAAGATTAATTCGGAAGAGCAGGTACAAAAGATCATGATATGCGACATGATAATTGGCATGTGTCCACCTTTTCGATCCCTCTGTGTTAAGTATCATCAGTGGAAGCCTCATGCTCACGTGCAACAAATTCAACTAAGAGAACTGTTGCTTGGTACTCCATCCGGTTTTAAATTGTTGACGCCATTGATTTTTTGGCTAAATTTGACCATTCGTCTTATTCAAAATATTAGTTCAAACATGCAAATTTATAAGGTATATTTCAACTTTCTTTAATAATAAAACAAATAATAACAAAAAATATGATGATTTTTTTAAAAAAATTGAATAAGACAAATGGACAAACATAACCAAAAATGTCAATGGCGCCAACAATTTAAAACCGGAGGAAGTATTCCTTAAATAATAGGGTTTCCTCACAAAAAGAAAATCTATAGGGTTTCAAGTGGAATTCTGAATTGAAAAGGGGGTCATCTCAATTGTTACATTGGAAACTAACGGGTGATGTTGCGACGTGATTGTTGTTTGAGATGGTTATGAGTGAATGTAGAAGATGGCGGGATAACAATAGAGCATTGCTCGCTAAGTCGAAAGAGGATGCAGCAACATGATAGACCATAATACTTTTCTTTCCTTTTTTTTTTCTAGGTAGACCATAATACTCCTTTGCAACAAAACTTAAAAATTTACGCAATCAAAAAATGCTCAGAGAAAAAATGCCCTCTCTGAGTAGTATAGGTGCAAAGAGTAACATTTTTTTTTCCGCTTATAAGCGGCTTACAGGTGAAAAAAAGCGAAAATCCCACCCAAACGGTAGGATTAATTCTCGCTTACCAGAAACGTCGCTTACCACGCGAGCGTCTCCTACATGTGAAACCCGATTCTCTCCACCGCGCGACTGGGTCCGTGTACGAGATAAGCGAGGTTCTTTTCCCTCTCCTGCCCTCTCTCCCGTTCCCGACGCTCGGCCTGGCCTGCTACCCTGTCATCCCACCGCTGCTCCTGCCCTTATCCCGCCGAGCTTGAGGAGGTGGATGCCCTGCGCAGGGCCAAGAGCCTCCCCGGATCCACGGCGCCGGCGCCGCCGCCACCCTAGATCCACGGCGCCGCGCCCCCCAGCCACGACTTCGCCGCCCTTGATCCACGACGTCGCCGCCCCGGATCCAAGACGTCGCCTCCCTGCCCCGACTCCGCCAGCGCGGATCCACGATGCCGCCGCCCCGAACTGGTGCCGCACTTGCGTGGCTCGGCCAGCGCGGCGGCCAATCGAGGCTCGACGACGTCGCCGCCCCGATGCGCTACGAGCTGGAGATGAAAGCCCAGACTCCACGCCAAGGTCGACGTCGTCCTCCACGCCGTCGACATCGTCGGCCCCAAGGTCGACGTCGGTGTCAGTGACGACAAGCCGGACAACGAGCACCGCCCATTCGTCCACAGCAAGAAGACGACCATTAGGGGCATTTAGGTTATTTAGCACTCTGGACAAATAATCGAATGAAAATAATCAGAACTGCCAAACATCCAGCTTATTCAGACAGCATATTCTCTAGGCAGCGGATTCTCGGAAAAGCTTGCTTCACAGATAAGCGAGTTCCAGAAAAGCAGAAACAAACAGGGCCTTAATCTCGTGCAATTAATTTTTCGAGTTAAATTCACCGTGGGTCCTTAAACTATTCAAGGATTCTCATCCAGATCCAACAACTTTCAAAACATCCATCTAGGTCTACGATCTATTTAAGTTGCTAACATATCCTCATCTAAAAAAAATATATAAGGTCCATATATATCTATCTTGGTAGTTAAATTGCGCTGACGTGGCAATGATAACATGACATAATTTTATATAAAGCTTCTCTAATTCTCTCTCATTATCGCTATCTTGGACACTTGGCCGCCGGTGCCGGCAGACACCAGGATTTTGTCGAACTCAGACATCTCCCATCGTCCACCTGCAACAGAACTCGGAGTTGTTGCGCAAAATCCTCTGTTTACATTCCCTCGCGTGAATCGAGCTTGGCTAGCCCGTCTCCCTCAAGCATGGTCACGGCATGGTGCTGCACCTGATTATGAATTTGTATAGATTAGAAAACCATAATAGCTCTTGTCCAAAAACACATCGAGGACCGCAAGCTTTGGCTGGTGGTCTAGTATGCCGCCCGTGCGCTCATCATGGACGGCTGGACGCAGCCGAGGATATTGCCTAGCTCGCTGCCGCGACCATCGAAGTCGCATGCCCATCACGCCTCCCGCGCGGCCAGCATGACGTCGCCGAGGTGCTTGGTCAGAAAAGATGGGTGTCAAGGACAAGAAACTAGGAATGAGAGAGCCGGAGGAGGGGCTAATTGGGCCGTATTATCCTTGTCGTCGCGTTAGCCTAATTTAGCTATGATGAGAGGTATGTACTTGATGTTAGCAATTTATCTTACACTTAGATTGACGTATTGAAAGTTGATGGATCTAGATGAGAATCCTTAAATAGTTTAAGAACTCACGGTGTATTTCACTCTCATTTTTTTCTAGCAATGCAAAGAGTAACAAATGAAAGAAGGAAAGTGATCACGGGCGTGTAACAATTTTTTATAAAGTAACTATTCACTCAGCATAATCAAATGCCTTGTACTCTCTGCGATTTAAATGATGGATGTCACTGTTACCAAAGGGGCAAGCATGGTAACTTTGCAAAATCGGAGGTAATAATACCATTTTATTTATATTTTAATGATTTTTCAATTACATATTGTTTAGGAAGATACTTTTCTGTAAAGAGAGCGCCCGTAGCAAAAAAACAAAGAAATACACCAGGAAAACGCTTGAGCCGATCCGCATCGCGCTTACAGTCTTCGTCGTACTAGTTCTTACCTCAGCAAACCCTAGCCTCCCCGATCCCTCTCCTCCTCCAGATTTCGGCGGCCGATGCCTCCAGCGTCGCCGTCGTGGTCTTCTTGCACCCTTTATATCTAGGGTTTATCAGTCCCCATTCCTCCCGTACCCAAAATTTGCGCGACGCATCGGTGATTCGAGCTCGGCGTGCTGGTTGGCGGCCATGAATAGCGCGTTCAGCGAGGATATACTCGCTGACAAGCTCACCAAGCTCAACAATACGCAGCAATGCATCGAGAGTATCCTTGTTCTGCTTTTCTCGGTTCAAATCTTTCGATATTTGGGTTGTTTTGGGGTGCTTGTGGGAAGTTCAGTTGGCTTTGCAATTTCTGCGCTTTCGTGTAGTCTTTCCTCTGTCGAATTGCTGTCAGCTTCCTGGAATAGCAGATACGAACTAGTTGCGCGAGAAAACAATTTTTAGGCGTCTAGAAATGCAATTTCTCCTGTGCTATTCTGTACTACTGAAATTTGGAGGATGGGCTCTTGACGCGCTGGGGACTCTCAATTCGTTTCCTTTTTTGGAATGCCTATTTAAAAAAGCTGAGTTGTAATCCAACTTATTAAGCGATGTAAAAATAGATTATTTTATTTGTTATAACATGTATTGCTCTGCTCTTGTTGTTGCCTTGACGTTTGCTCTTTGTGACCACTAGCGCTGTCGCATTGGTGCATTTACCATAGAAAGAATGCAGAGCAAATCGTGCAGACATGGGACAAGCAGTTCCGCAGCTCTGGAAAGGAGCAGAAGATCCCTTTCCTTTATCTTGCTAATGACATCTTACAGAACAGCAAGCGCAATGGAACAGAGTTCGTTGAAGAATTTTGGAAGGTTCTCCCTGGGGCGCTTAAAGATGTAACTGAAAATGGCGATGATCGTGGGAAAAAAGTGGCGTCTAGGCTGGTGAGCGTCATTTATCGATGCTATGAGTTGGCAAAATGTGTCAGCTATATCCTGTCAGGACAAATTGGTGTTGAATGCCAGTTGCATGGAAAGAGATCCTCTGCCGTGAGATCACTGACCAGTGGCCCCGTGCCCGTGCGTGGTCAGCATGTCAGTGACCACACGGCACGGGGAGTACGGTAGAGGAACCGCTTCTCAGTTGCATGTGTTCTGAAAATGCACCTGTTTCCTTTTATTGTGTAACTGCAATACTAGCTTAGTGACGTACCGCTGTGTGTTACAGGTTGACATATGGCAAGAAAGGAGAGTTTTCGGTTCACGTGCTGGTGGCATCAAGGATGTGATGCTTGGAACGGCTCCCCTGCCTGTTTTAGATATGACTAAAAAGCGCTCTCACAGCTCATCCATAAAGATTGTTAAACGAGATTCACGTTCCTTAAAGCTTGTAAGATTCTCAACTCAGCCTCAATATGTCTTCACCGTTGAACTTTGCTATGAAATTCCCTCAAATTATAATCACCGTCTTTGATCAGAGACTAGGCGTTGGAGGAACTGCAGAGAGGATTGTGTCTGCATTGCACACTGTTCTGAGTGAACAAGCAGATGAAGACGCTGACCTGGAAAAATGCAAGACTTCTATGCGTCATGTTGGAAAGATGGAGAAGGATGTTGACAGCGCCTGTAGCAAAGGTATATTTGGTGTTGACCTGAGTAGAATCCACAATCCTGCATCTTTGCTATCTTAACATGCGTTCTTAAAATGTTCTCTGTGCAGCGGAGGATCCTCGTCGTGAGGTTCTTTGCACGGAACTAAAGGAAGAGGAGGCTAGCATGAAAAAATGCATTGAAAAGCTTAAAGTAGTTGAAGCAAATAGAGCAGCTGTTGTGTCTGAATTGAAGGATGCATTGCAGGAACAGGTCAGAATAGCTATCAATCACAATTTTTTTAATTGGTATTTTCTTGTTTTACTTTTTATCAAATATTTTGGCCGCGGAGCTATGGAACATTGAAACCTTACTTTTTTATGTTATTCAGGAATCTGAGCTTGAGAAAGTCCGCACTCAATTGCAGGTAATGTTTTCCAAGCTCCCCTAACAATGACAATGCTGTTACATGCTTTTAGAATCTCTGTAATAAGATATAAACGTTTGTCATTCTTATGGCTTTTAACAGCTGGCTGAAGCGATGGTACACGAAGCCTCCAACATGCAACGGAGACTCAAGAATGAGCCAACAATTCCACTGCCCAAGCCAGCATCATCGCTAGAGGCAGGAAAGCCTGTTTCTAATGGGCAAGTTAAGGATCAGCAGCAGAAGACAGCTGCTGCCATCCTCGCGGACAAGATTGCAGCATCATCAAACTCTCAGCAGATCCTGCAGTCTGCACTTTCCAAGTTTGCTGCAGAGGAAGCAAAGAATTCATCTGAAACACGTTCGGATAAGAGGCAAAAAGTGGACCAACCCTCGCCAGTCCCAAGCGTTGCGAATGCTGCTGCTTTTGTTCCTATGCCACAGGTTGTCGCCACCACAGCTCAGCAGCAGCCCCAGGCAATCTTAGTGCAGCAAACTCCTATGCAGAGCCAAGCCCCTGCACCTCAGCCCCAATACAACATATACCAGGCCCCTCCCCAGCAGTATGTTCAGCAACCTGGAGGTGTAATGATGGGTATGCCTTACAATATGAACACCTTGACACCGCCGCCACCTCCACCAGCACCCCAAATGATGAACCTTGGAAGGCCGTCACCTTCAGCTCCCCAGCCACCAATGGCTGTCATGACACAGACACAGCCTCCAGCACCACCGATGCTTCAGCAGCAAATGTCGATGAATGTAGTGCCGCAGATGCAATACACGCTTCAGCAGCCGGGTGCACCACCTTTCAGGCCAATGCAGCCGCCTCCTGGAATGCAATTTTTCCATCCCCCATCTCAGTGACATTTTTGGTAGTCCAGCTTTCTTAAAACTGCGACAGTTTTCGATTTAGAATTGACTGGTAGAGAGGGTTCTGACTGCTTGTAGGGTATACTGTTTGTTTGCTCTTTCCATGATGTTTGTTGTACATGTATAATGCGAGGATATACATGTAATGCGGTGAAACTAACAGGAAGATTCAGAAAAGATCTGCCCCTTTGCTCGATATATGGAACCGGTCGGATGCCTGATCGCTATCCTTGTGATGGGTTTGCATATCGGATTGGGATTCTGGGAATCTGACCGTCAGTACCGACGTACAAATACTGCCGATTCTCTTATTTTTTTTTCACAACATATGTCCCTCGAAAGAAAAATCACTTGTACAATTTATAATAAAACAAAAAATGACTTCAACCGTGATTTGTGACAGAAAATTTTGAGCCGATATGTTATGAGTAGATCAAAGTTCATTTTTTTTTTCTTAAAAAGGACAAAAACTGTGTGACCAAAAGAATGAAGCAAAAGATATTCGACCGTGCCGTGCATGTATCTGTATTTCTTGACGGTGAGGCATTGGTAAATTTTTCCCTCAAAATGAGAAAAACTTAAGAACAAGTCTCGTTACTTCTCTCCTGTTTTTAACAGAACCTTTTGGTTCGGGAAGCTGCCATCCGAGTATCCGACGCGCCGCCCTCGGCTCCTCTCTACAAGGCCGTCCGCCTGCTCCCCTCCTCCCGCCTCTTCCTCTTCCTTGCCGCCGCCGACGTTGCCGCCGCGCGGTTCGTGGTGGTGGCCGTGCTAAGCGATCGGAGCCAAGTCGCTCAAGGCTCCTCCGCCTCCTTAACCTCCCCCAGCGGCGAGGAGAACTAGGGGCGGTGGTCGCTTCTGACATCCGCCCGCCATGCTGCGCCGGTAGGGCACTGACTTTGCCGCTCACCCCACCAAATTAGGGTTTCGATGCCTAATGCTCGGGTCTATCTGCTGCTGCAGGTGCGTGCGGGATCTGCCCAGACTGCGGTCTTTCACGAGGGTCCCCAGACCGATCTCCAGCGAGGTACGCGGTCCCGTTTCCGTTGGTTGTCAATTGATAAGATTGCTTGTTCTCGGAGTTGTCTGTTGTTCTTGAAAGTCGGTTGTTCGTAGTAGTTTAGTCAGAGCACTCAATGCGGTGAATTGTTTAAGTAGATTGTTGCAGGCTTAATTAGTTAGGAAATGCTGCTCATGCAGCAGATGATTGGACATGGTAGGTGATGTTAGCGTTTCTGTGTTTTAAGGTTGAAATAACGAAGCAAGGAATATTTGTAGCAAAATGTTTGGAGTTGTGCACTAATCTTCTTGTTAGCTCGTCTTAGGAGTCAAACTAATCGCAATGTCCCATCTGTTGGATATGAATGTAGATATCAACCTTTATGTTTATTTACCAATTCCATAGTTGAGTCTTACAGATGCGATTTCTACTGATGGTTGCTTGTGGTTGTTCAAGGGCCTGTATGGACTTGATTTGCCAGTACAAATAAATATTTCGTTTGCACAGATTATTGAAATGTTTCCTTGATTAATTGAGAAAAAATATTTTCTATGATAATACACAACTGTCCCTGATATTTCCTAATTGTTTTGATGTTTATTGGTTTTGGTTTTATCAATGTTTGGTTTGGAAGGAGTTACTCTGATTTTACACCAAGTTTTGTGTCGCAAAGAAAAACTTCCCATTGAAACTGGAATTATGTCACATGTGGTGATATGGATAGTGTTGTTTTTTGATAATCATAGTAAAATCTAGTTGTATTTATTCTTTTATTCTGCAACTGATACCAACTGTATCCTGTTGTGGTTATGTTTCTTCCTTTCAATCGCTGTCACGAAATACTTCAAGTACATATTTTCAGTGGCAATGACAAATCAACCTATATATCAGGTCCGGAGCCCAGCATTCCTTGTATCAAGAAGTAAGTCGACAAATGCATCTCAAAAGACTTCAGCACAGAACACTGCCCCTGGCCCTCAAGAAGAACCTTCTAAGTCACGAAGCAATGTTTCAAGGCTTGTGCTTGGAACTTTGGTTGTCGGTGCTGCAACTATGGGTGCTTATCAAGCTGGCTTTATAGACCTTCAATTTAAGGATATAAAATTGCCTTTTGGCTTTAAGAAGCAAGATGATGTAAAGATGAATGAAGATCTGAAGGCTCCTTCTGAAGAAAAGGTTGAGCAGAAGCAAATCATGTTGGAGCCAAACAATGTGATTGTTCAAGAAACTGACAAGGAGGCTTTTGCTCCAAAGAGCATTCCAGATGAAGTGGTGAATAACCCAGAGACTCCAACTGAACAGTCTATTCCTGCAGAAGAAAAGGAAGCAAAAACCCTAGACCAGGACACACATTCAGTTCTGGATGAGCATGGATCTGATACAAAACTACCATTGCAAGATACACCAGCTGTTGAGATAAAGTCGTTTGTTGCCGATGACAAGATAATTGACGAATCTCCTCATAAAGAACAGACTGACAGCATGGTTTCTCCAGTACAATCAAACCCAACGACAGTTAAAGCTCACCATGATTCCCTAGCAGTTGCTGAGAAACCAAAGGTTAGAATTGTTTTTGCTGTCATTATATGCTATTTTCCTGACACCAGTTTTGCAGGTTATTTGTAGAGTTAATATATCTTTCCCTAATATCCTAAATTGACACCTGAACAAGTTTTATGGTGTATTAAACACAGCTACGATTTACCAGGGGGCCTATTCTTCTTAAATTCCCAAAAGTGCGAATACAATGGAAATAAGTGTAGTTTGGTTGTAATAAACCAGTGCAGGCATGCTGCTTGCACTCTTGAACAACATTAGATTGAGCTGGTTTTTTGTTGAAAACCGTCACTTTGAACTTTCAGAATTATTTTACCTTGAATAATCCCGCACAATTTAGCTTTCCTTGCACTGTCACAAGCTACTCTTTGGTTTCACTTCATCATTTCGGCAGCTAACTGTAGTAGTTTCCATGTAGAACAGAATTAGTTAAACTCTTCCTCTGTGTTGTTTTGCTTTTGCATTGGCGTCTTGGCGATGATTGTTTTTGTGATTATTGAGTTTGAGACAGGAACATTCGTCTTATTTAATAAGTTCTTGTCTGTAGGATCCCTCAGGGGCTGATGCAGTTGAACATAAATCTCTTGCTGATACATATTTACTACAAGATGAACCTGATGTTTCAAAGGATGTGGTAAGTCTTTGCATCCTAGAGAAATGGACTGTAAAATATGTTTTCGTTCATCTTTATTTGTCTGATGAGCGTTTGTTACCTTTGGTATGTATAAAGAAGCAGAGTGCTAAGGAAACTAAAACTGATGAAGTTGTTCGTCAAAAAACTTCTGAGGATGGAAAAATAGTACTTGATATCATAGAAGCTATTCATGCTGCTGAAAAAAAGCAGGCAGATGCTGATGCTTACATGTTCTCAGAAGAGAAAAGGAAGTTAAAGGTGTGACTTTCAATTTGCACTTTATGCTTGTGCTTTGCTATGGTATTTATTTTCTGCCAATATATGGAAAAACCGTTTGCATTTAAGATTTCTTCCTCATTTTTTGTGTGAACTTTTATATTTGCATGTTTTTTCAGCACCTCAATCACTGCTAAGATTAAATGCACCCTTGAATACTCGATAGCACAAACTATACCATGTGACACTGCATTTATGTTCTGTTTATTTCTCAGGAGAAATATGAAAAGGAGCTGAAGGACACCAGGGCCCGTGAACTTATGTATGCAGAGGAGGCAGCTATTCTGGATAAGGTGTGAGGCCAGCATGATTTCTTTCTTTGTTGCACCTTCCAATCTGATCTGTTCCATCTTATGTTTCCATACTGTCCAAATCATACAAAGTCATCTACTACCTTAAGTGCCTTCAGTATAAAACTTTGAACTTATAATACGATAGTAGAAGTTACAAAAACTATTAACTTAATTATTTTATGACAGTGTATGGCATATAATTCTCTTTTTACCCTTTTTTTTTTCTTGTTCTTGCTTCTTCTTTTTTTTTTTTGGTTGGTTTGCCTCTCTTGGATGTTCCTGCTGGTTTCATCTCTAGCCTACCCCAACTAGCTTGGGATAAAAATGCTTTGTTGTTGTTGTTGTTGTTGTTGTTGTTTTATGACATATAATAGGTGACAGTATATATCCTTTGGAAGCATTACTCTTAATATTAAATCTAAATTTCTGAAATATTATCTCTATGATGCTGGACACTGATATCTCTTGTTTGCATTTGATTTTTTTATTATGAAATCGTTGGTATTCGTCTTTCATGTTTTGGATATCGTGCTGTTCTTCTCAGGAGTTGAAGAAAGAGAAAATGAAGCATGCTGCTGCGGTTAAGGAACTTCAAGAAAAAGCTGAACAAAAACTGCGGGATGAGTTGCATATGAAGGTCTGTTGGTTTTGTTCTTTATGTATGGTAAATTATTTATTCTATTTATGTTAATTCGTTTACTGACCTTCATACTACTAACTTGACAGGAAGAGGAAACAAGTCAACAAATTGAGAAACTCCAAGAGTTAGCAAAGGCTGAACTGGCTGCAGCTGTTGCGAAAGAGAAAGCATCCCAGCTTGAACAGATTGCTGAAGCAAATCTCAATGTAAGGATTTATAAAATCTTTTCTTTTAGGACCTGCGGTATTTTAAAGAGTTGTTACTTGTTAGAGGTTTGTCTTTGTTACCTCTCAAATTTTTCATGCAAAGCGGATTGGCTACCTTGAATAGTTGAATGCCTTAGTGGGTGTTGGTGACCCCAGTTTCGAACAGACAAAGGGAGTGCATTCAAAGTGTTTTAGTTCCCAGTAAGCAACCATTTCACTCCATGGTGCTTTACTGCGTCCATATTACTCACTGTTATTTTCTGGAAGCTTCTGTTTGTAATTTCCTTAAGCCAATGATCCCCCTGTTAAGATGTTGAAGGTGGAAGCAGCATATGTTCGATGTGTTATAGCAAGTTTATAACATTATTTCCAACTTATGATTATCTTTATTCTTCTGCCAGTATATATATACCTTTAATTTTCAGGAAAACAAACTATGCAGACCTTGCTTTTCTTGCTTATAGCCTTTTTTGTGCTTGTATTTCAGATAGATGCATTGTGTATGGCATTCTTTGCACGATCTGAAGAAGCTAGGCAGAGTCATTCTATTCATAAGCTTGCTCTGGTAAGTAACATTGCTGCCACTTATGTGCTTGCTTTATGTTCTAACTACTGAAAGCTTCATTACAGAACTTTTTCTCTTCCTTGCTACTTCTTAGTGACTGAATTTTAAATTTTCTTGCAGGGCACTCTTGCTTTGGAACAAGCTTTATCCAGTGGATTACCAATCCGGTCGGAAGTGGAACTAGTGCGGAAATCTCTTGAAGGCATAGACAAAGATTCACTGATAGAACTGGCTCTTTCGTCGCTTCCAGAAGATGTCTTAGATTATGGATCAGATACCCGGGTGGAGTTGAAACTGAAAGTATGTTTATTGTGATGTTGTCCATATCCTCATTCAGTATTTGATTTACTACCGTTTACTATCGAATTATTTTCATATAAGACAGCTCCATGCCTTGTTATTCTGGCTGGATCATGCACCATTTGCCCATAGCTAAAATTTCGAACATTCTGGGTGCCAATACTGATTATTATGCATCAACGTATTGTTGTGAACAGGGATCAGAGTGAGCCTACCCGGACATGGCCATAAACCTGAACAGGCTATGTTCTTGTTTTTGAATCCCCAGTTCCTGACTTACAAAAAATGCAAACAGCAAACAATTGACTGAGTTTAATTCTTTTGTGAATCTTGCCATGAATGCTTGTTTAGAAAAATTACTTTTGACTGTCAAATGCCTGAGTTCCTGATTGACTACCATTTTCTTGTTCCAGTTTAATTCTTTGAAGGAGACCATCAGACATTTCAGCCTTATACCATCAGGCGGCGGCGGAATCCTGACTCATGCTGTTGCTCGTGTTGCTTCTTCCCTCAAGGTGAATGTCAATACAAGTATTTATCGAACTAACAAGCAGATGAGCTTTAGATTGATGTTCATATAAACAGTAATTTTCTACATTTTTGTTTTGAATTTTCTAAACAAGAAGTGTATGATTATTTCTAATGCTTATGAAATCGGCAACATTAGTAAGGATAGGTAGGTAGTCGTCCTAGTTAGCCTTTTCGCCTGTAGCGGTGAGTTCTCAGATTTTTTACTGGGCTTGTTATCCTTCCATTTGTTTTCAGGTTAAAGAGGATACATCTGGAGATGGTATTGAGTCTATTATAAACAGAGTGGAGAGCTTGATTGTGGATGGTGACTTGAGTACGGCAGCCGATACCCTGGAAGGAGGGTTACATGGAAGCGAAGCAGAAGAAATCGCCACGGAGTGGGTGAAGCAAGCAAGGAAACGCGCTGTAGCAGAGCAGACGCTTAGGCTCCTACATGCTTGTGCTTCTTCGATCACATCCTCGTGATTTTTATTTTAGTAGCATTTTGTTCAACGGGATTTACCGGTTCCAACACACTGCCCACTGAGATTTTTCTCCCAGACCATGTTGCAATGCATGGACGGTGAATGAGAAAAAATTAGATGTTACAGGAGCCACTTAACTGTTATCTTGTAAACAAAGCTAATAAGTGTTTCACTGTAATTACTTCTTGTTTCCTCCAGTAAAATTTTGGACGTACCTGCCTGTTCCAATCAAATGCACTTATTAATCATCTCTTTTTTCCGCCTTTGCTTTGTTTCGTTTGTTTCAGTGCTTCGCGTGGTGACAAGGGGAGTTGTTTTTAAGTTAGTCTGGGAGAAAGTGAACAGTGGAGAGATAGACTTAAAAATGCTTATATTAAACCGAACTGCTTACATCTAAATCAACTACTAAATGTCTAGGCATTGTCTGTCAAAATTATGTACGCTCTAAAAACTTCCTGCGCCAACAAAAAGAATGAATCAAATGTGTTTCCCCTCCGCAATTGGAGGTCGTGATCAAACCAGAATGCTCCCACCTTAAAAGACAACATCAAACAAAGTTGTCCAATCTCAACATCCCAAATCCACGGACTTGCGCCTCTTGTCCCTCGAGCCTGGCAGCAGCTGCTGCTGACTCTGCCGCGACGACTTCCCGCCAAAGCCGAGCTTCTGGAACAGCCGGCTCAGGGCGCCCTTGGGCTTCCCAAGCCTGTGGATCTCCTGCCGCATGCTCGAGCACTCGTCCTCCAGCTCTGTCACCCTCTGCCTGATCTCCTCCACGCTCATCGCCGACGACAGCTCGGCGTGCCGGGCCGCGTCGGCCTCCTCGTCCTCCGACCCTCGCGCGAAGTCCAGATCGCTGCTCCTGCGCGGGAGCACGCAGTTGTCGGAGCTGGAGCCCTGGTCGACGTTGTCCGACACGAAGAACCACCCGGCCACCGTGGTGCGCAACCGCAGCTGCTCGAAGAAGAGTACCTGCACCACCACCCTCAGCGGCAGCCGCTCGTTCTGCGCCGCGTGCGTGCACGCCTCCAGCGACAGCTTCTGGCAGTTCATCAGCCGGCACAGCTGCTCCCGCTCCGAGTCCGTCAGCCACGGGTGCGCCTGCGCCACAAGACAGAGATTCACGTTTATGAACAATAAATACGGTCGGATCGATTCAAGATTCAGGTTCAGCTCAAGAACATTCGATTTACCTTGAGGTAGATGTCAATGGCGCGGTAGAGGCCGTCGTCGAGTGACCGGGCGTAGTCCGGCACGAGGGCGGCGATGGTCTGGAACTTGGACAGCTTAAGGTTGGTGTCCGTCCCCACCTCGGCGAGGTATCCGTCTACGAGCTTGGCCACCGTGCTGACCGGCATGAGCTCGGCCGAGGGCGCGTCGACCAGCTGGCCCTCGTACGTGATCTCCGGCGACGAGGCGAACGCCGACGTGCTCTCCATCATGAACTGCTCCAGCATCCGCTGCACGCAGTCCACGTCGTAGAGCGTCTCCGTGGAGTAGCCCGTGTTGGGTATCAGCAAATCCTCCAGCGCGGCCTCCTCAAGCTGGTTGCCGGCCCTCCGCTCCAGCGCGTCCCGGCACGCCGCGCTGGCGTGCAGCACCGTCGCGGTGCGGAGCAGGCCGAGCAGGAACCGCGTCGTGGCGACGCCCGTCTCGGCCGGGAGCAGCGCCACGATCTCCTCCAAAAGAACCCTCTGCTCGCCGTCGGGGAGCATGTCCGTTCCCGACGCGCCGGCGCGGCTGCCGTCGCCGTAGCCGGAGTGGCGGCTGAGCCCGGAGAGGTGCCGCCGGGCGTAGTGCATCAGCGAGCCGGCGATGTTCTCGGGTGCCATGCCCCTGGACCGCATCGCCGTGACGAGCCTCTTGTACACGGGCAGCGCGAGCGACGACGCCTCCTTGTACCACCAGTCGGGGCCCGGCGACCGCAGCTTCCCGGCGGTGCTGATGCCGTTCCAGACCACCGTCTCCTCGAGGTGCTTCGCCGTGTAGTACTCCAGCATCGGCCACCCGAAGAGGGTCGGGTCCGTGCACGCCTTGCTCGCCAGCGAGTCGATGCACCGCTGCACGACGAGGAGGTCCTCGGCGTCCGGGAGCACGGCGTCGCACGCGCGCAGCGCGCGCACGGCGTCGTTCCAGTTGCCGAGCGCGTCGGAGAGGAAAGACTCGGTCAGCTCCACGAGGTTCCCCTCGCCGTAATCCTCTGTCATGGCGAGGTGCTCGGCCGCGCAACGCAGCGGGACGATGTTGGCCGCGTTCAGCTCCAGCCTCACGTCGTAACAGAATCTGGCGGCCAGCTCAAAGGCCTCCGGGCCGCCGGGAACGTCGTCCAGCTGGATGGTGCACTGTTTGCCGTCGTCGCCACCGGTAGACTCGTTTATCAGCCTTTTCAGCGTGCCACTACGATTGATCAATGGTAACTGAAAACAACCAACAAAAAACAAAGAGAGCATATACTGAGCATCATCAGTATAAGACATATTAACAAGTTCCAAATTGTATCAGTCATAAACAAATTATGCGATGTGTTTCATGCCATGGGACAAGAGAATGGCACAATTGGTTTTATACAGTTCTAATGTTCTGAGAATGTTGTACCCTGTGAAGATGGCAAATGGACATGGCTGGCAGGAAGAAACATGGTACCTTGTGAAGATGGAACGAAATCTCTCCTACTTCAATGACCACATCACTATCAGACTCCGTTATGCAAATCCTGCAAGATCACCACAGTGGTAATTAACAACAGCAACATTCGTAGGGTCAACATGCGTGGAAATTATAGAAACACTCTGCAGTATATTCTTCTTCTGTTCACTCGCATTTCGTCAAAAGTGTCACCGAGATTTTCTAAACGGCAAGGGGCACATCAAATCATCAATGGATCTGATCAGAAAGATATGCTTGACCGATTAAAAGACTCTGCATTAACCGGTTAGCGCAAAATCACCCTACGCGAATAAATTTAACAGCCATGCGTTCTGCATGCAGTCGAGTTCACATTGAATCAAGAACGCATGAATGAAAGTGGAACAAAGGGGATGTGGAAAAATACCAGGTATTAGGGTCTTGGAGCTGGAAGGATTCTGATGGTTTGGATCCAATCACCTTCTTCGTCGACATCTACGTACCTGCCGTTCCGTGCCTTGGGTATTTCCTGCGGACGATCCGGGAAACGCGGGGTCGAGTTAAATTGAGGCGAGATTAGCAGCCAAGATGACGGGCAACGCCACTGATCCCTATATCTCAATCAGTACCGGCCGGCCGCCGGATTGAAGGCCGCACAGCGCACGGGCGGGCAGCCAAGATCTCGTGGAAGATCGTTGTAGGTTTACGAAATGCCTACCTCGATCGATCTGGGCTCGGCCGTCCCGCGATCACCCGACGCGTTGGCCGGGCACCCGGGGCGGGCGTCAGAGGCGAGCGGGAAGGACGTCGATCGCCACGCGCCGCGTTATCAGCCAGGAGTCAGAGGAGGCGCGAGCACGAGTGCGATGCTTCTGTCTCTCTACGTTAAGTGATGCGAGGGCCAGCGATCGAGACGCCAAGCCGCCACGCCAAACGTCAGACGGATCAGCTGCCCCTCGTACCAGTTTTCGTGCCATGCATCGTGCTAGTCAAGAAGCCTAGACAAGTAGAAATCGGAACTGGAAAGCATCAGGGAGATTCGCAAGGAGCAGACGGCGGAAGTTGAGCTGTTGACGGCCGGTGTTAGCTAATTTCCAATCACTGCTTTGACTAAAAGTTACATGGTAGGCACCCCTTTTCGTTAGTATACTAAAATGCTATTTTTAAAAATTCTAAACTCCCATATACTCAAAACTTCTAATTAGAGTTATATTGTACTTTATGTCTTCATTATGAAAATAGTTGCATAATTATAAACACATTAGGTTTGAAATAGGCCCGCTGGAAAAGCAAGGTATAGTATTGCCCACTGTTTGACAGAAAAATCCGTAGAATAGTATTCAATTACTTTTGTACTCCTAAACATTTTTATTTCTCTACCATTTTATATTATAAAGAAAACATCTATGGTGTACTTTAGATAAAGTAAATTACCACGTTTTTATAGTATTTAACATTATAAAAATATTATAGGATGAAATGTAAAGCTTTTCTTCTAGAGAAAAGATATTTATCTAGAAAAAAGACCGCACTGGTATATATCAATAATGCTAGGAGTGAATAGGGCATAAGTTTTTATTATCATATAACAACAAGATTATAATCATTGGCTAAAAAATCCTACCAGCCCAATCACTTCGTTACTTGCCGATATCGATATTGCACAACAGTGAATGACACAATTAGCATCTTTGCGAATATGTTGTGATTTCTTTTATCGACCCAGACCATCTCGAAGGAAGGACATGGTCACAAACTAGACGCATCCACTATGTTAATATTTGGCTTTAAATGTTTCTTACTATAATAGCATATATTTAGGAACAAAATATGAATGTTAGGATAAATATTCATGTGTAAAGTGTTATCACATCGGTAACACTAAAAAACATCAACAACTGTGAGACCTAGACACAGTTGTGTCGCTCGAACAAATTTTTAAAGCAAAGTAGACTAAAGAATCCGATGGATTAATGTCACACCCCGAAAATTCAAACAGTTCAAAAAGGAATAAAAAATCACTCCAAATTTAAATTTTTGTGCAACCTCTTATCTTGCCACGATTTTTTCAAAATAAAATTCATTAAAATAATTTCAAACTTAGTGTGAATATGGAATTTTGGAAATATAAAATCAATGCTCAAGTGTTTGCTTCCATTTAAATCTCACTAAAATTTGAACCTTTTTGAGTTTTGCAACAAAATAAAATTAAAGTAGATCAAGTTCCCAATTTAAATTTCAAAAGTTTGAATTTAAACTTGCATCAAAATCACATCATGTGCATTTTGAATTTATTTGGATTTGTTTTGAGTGTTTGAGCAGTTTTTGTCTTTGTTCGAATTTGAAATCCTTTCAAATTCGAATTCCAGAAAAAGATCAAATCTTTTCTTTCTTACCGGGCCGCACTTCCCCTTTCCTTCCCTGCCGGCCCAAGCTCTCTCTCCCTCCTCTTCTTTTTCCTTCGCGGGCCGCTTTCCTTTCCCCGGCCCAGCGTCGCGCCAGCCCGTCCCGGCCTGCCAACCCGCCTCCTCTCGCCGTGTCGCCGACACGCGGGCCCCACCGTCGTCCTCCTCCCGCCGCCTGGTCACATCGCCGCCGTCGCCGCCATACTGTGCGCCACCGCCTTTCCTCCCTACTTGGCGCGCGCGCTACGTTTGGCGACGCCGCACCGCCATCCTGCTCCCACCGCCTTCGCCGCCATTAAAAAGAGCCGAGCCCCTCCTCTCTAGCCCATCTCCATTTCCTTCCCCTTCTCTCTCCTCCCTCCGGTGAGCCACTTCGGCGAGGTGTCCCGCCTCCACCGGAGAGCTCCGACGACTGCCCCAACCAACTCGCGCCCCCTCGCTCCCTCCTCTACATCGCCACAAGCTCCCCTCTCCTTTCTCGAGCTCATCCTCTTTTCTCTCTCTTCCCCGGCGAACTCTCCGGCGAATCTCCCTTCGCCGCCGGTGAGATTCCGTCGTCTTCTTCGTCCATCTCTAGCAGCTCCGTTCCGCGCTTAACCTCGGCATGCCCTCCTTTTCTGCAGCCGCGTCCCGTACGAAGAGATCGACGACGACCTCTTGGCCGTCCTCTTCTCCGACGCCGGCCGCCTCTTGTTGACCTCCGCCCCGTTCGAGAGCGCGGTGAGCTTCACCGTCTCCCTCTCCATCTTCTGCGCTAGCTTTTCTCCCGTTTCCACATTCACACTTAAAAGCCCTAGCGCTCAATGCATACCTAATAGCCTTTTAAGATAATAAACTCTTTCTTAAAGTAAAACTTATTGCATCATACATAATTCATTTCCTGTTCTTAATTGGTGGTTTATCAGTTCTTTTTGGAGTTAATTGGATCTTCTTGGCTCTTTTGGTCTTTATTTTCTTTTGCGGTAGTTTGTTTATGTGGTGTGTTTTTATGCGCTAGCTTAAGCGAGTTTCGAGAACGAGCCGAAGAATTCAAGCTCAAAGACAAGTCTGAAGATACAAGCTTCAAGAAAAGGACTTGAAGATCTCGACCTCGACTGAAGAATCTGAAGATTAAGAACTTGAAGATTAAGGATATTGTTTTGCAGGCAAGCTCTACTTCTCCTTGATCATGATTGATCCTACTGATTTCGCAAATGCACCTATAGAGCTTACTCTCGTATTATGCATTGCTTGTTATTTTACTGCTTGTGTAGCTATGGTCCTACTTGCTTACCGGTATTGATGCCTTTAGGCATTAATATACGGATCCTTGTTTACCCTTGATTACCCATCACCTTGATAAACCTAGGATGGTTCCATCATTTCTATGATGGCACAGTTACCTTGCTACTAGAATGCTTAGGACCCCCCGCAATGTTTCTACATTGCCACACCTTACTCATATACTTGCTTTTCAAATGTGTTAAATGAGTTTGGTGGTGTGTGTGATATTTGGGTTTGGGGAGTAGCACAACTATGTTAGGTGATGAAGATGATGGGATGGGTTGGACTGCGGGCAAGGCCACTAGTGTGGTGATGGTGGTGTGATAGACCCCCAGTGTGGGATTGGTGCTTGCCCGGCCATATAAGGACCGGTTCTCTCGCTCGTAAGCATAACGATTTCCGTACAACCACGGAACCCGAAAGGGACTTACCCTACCTTCTTCGTACTCTTACACTTTCCATCGGAGGCCAGTAGAGGCAACGGAAGCTCAGGAAAAGACCCGGGAAACGTACCCGTGGTCCGGTTGCGGAATCCGCTATCAGTTACGGAAATCCCGGTATCAGTTACGGGAATACCGCCTGTTCTGGTATTTGTTACAGGATCCTGCAACTCATTGCAGGAGCGCGATGTACCTCACAGGTGCATTGTGCCGATGTGTGACTTTTCAAGTCACAGGCCCCTGAGTGTGAATCTGTGGTGGATTTGTGAGACTACTCGGAGAAGATGGAATAAGCGTTACGTACCCCCTTGCAAAGGGTGCGTGACTCGTGGGGAAAGCTGTACAACCTCTGCAGAGGATAAAAATTCATCCGGATGGACGTGGTCACGGCATATGACCCGTTATGGTTTTGCGCCCTTGAGATTAGCCACCTCTTTTCTCTCCTTGGCGTGTGAGTGGGTTGTAGTCAGCCCGTGTTTTGGAAGTGTTGGCATGGTTGCCGGGTCGGTATGGCCCTTGAGGTCAGAAGGTCCAACTAAAACTTTGGGAACTGGCGGGAAGGCTTCATACTCCCCCAGGGCCAACCAACTAAAATATTGACAAAAATTTCTCTGTTTTATCTATGACTCCTTGACTTGCTTTAGTGAACCCTGCATAAAGTTTGCCTTCAGCAAATGAGCCATTCAACCTCCTCCTTGCTAGAACCAAATATGCATGTATATATACCCTTGTGTAGTGTAGGGCTTGCTGAGTACCTTATGTACTCACGCGTTTGCATTTCTTGGTTTAGTGGGAGAAGACCTCGTAGGAAACGACGACGTTTGGGTTTTCGGTTCTGCTTCTCAAGTCTGCTTGTGGAGTGGGCCGTGGTTTCCGCTGATTGCTTCGCCGTTAGTCGGTCGGATGGACATGGATGGTCTTAATCCTTGTCGAACCGCCACTAAGGGCTCTATAGCAGGTAATACTTCCTTTATTCGAAGTATGCTTTGGCTATCACATCTGTGTTCTTGTGCGTATCAGCTACTGATCCAGGGACTGATACATGATGCACAACATACTCTCGTGAGTAGGGTATGACAGAGTGGTATCAGAGCAATACTTGACCGCAGAACGAAAACCTAGGACTTGTTACGCTCGAAAAAATGACTATTTTCAAAACTAGTTACAAAATCTTCCATAATACCTCCCTATCTGTTTAAAAACCCCTTGCTTCCTCCTCGCCAACCCGAAGAAACTATCTCATGGAGACGTCTGCGTACAGAAACGTTTAACACAATGGACAACGCCATGAGTTGCCTTCAGGTGAAAATGGAATGCAAAGTTCAGAAACTCAACCCTGGTGGAATGCAATGATCAGGAATATCTGTGCTTGGGTAATGCTAAACATCAAGCCAGCAAAGCACTTCCAATGCAAGAAATGTGAGCAATGGTTTTCTTTTTCCGACCAAGTCACATGACCCTCCTGAATCTTTTTGGTCAACGGACTGTTGGTCGAGTACTGTTGGCAACCAGAAATCGATAGTCAGCTTACCAATAAGTCTTAAGCCCCGTTCATAGCACGCATACACTTGAGGCCACAACAAATAAATCACGTTGTTTGTGTGATTCGATGCTTTGTTGATTTTGGCTCTTTATTTCTCTGATTGCGTGCTCCCAAATCTAAAGCAAGTAAACGGTGTGACAACAATAACAACAGTTTAATAGTTGTAATCGCAGCTTAACAACAGCCTAAGGCCAACACCTTCCCTAACCCTACCTAATCCCTGTTGGTGAGATCAGGATGCCGCCAAAGAAGTCCGCTCAAGATCAGACCCGCCAGAAACGCACGGCAAAAGCACCTGAAGATCAGGTCACTGCTGGACAAACTGCAAAAGATAGAACTACCAAAAGGAATAAGCCAGCAACTCAGCAACGTCGTAAGGCAAATCAAAAGAGAGTCACCGCAGCCCATGACCAGGAAGCTGAGGTAGGTCAGCACAATGAAGAAGAAGCCAACCAAGAGACACAGAGTAATAACACACCAGGATAGTAATGAGACTCCAGAAGCACCACCGGTCAATCTCGCAGAAGTAATGGCCAAACAGACTCAACTCCTGGAAGTAATCTCTCGGGAACAACAGAGCAGTCATGAAATCAGTTCTAAGATAACAGAGTTTATGAAACTCAAGCCACCTGTCTACGACAGCACTGATGACGATCCATTAGCTGCCGATGATTGGCTCAAAATGTTATTAAGAAGCTTGATGTAATCGCAGCTAATGATCAAGAAAGAGTAATGTTGTCCACCCACCAACTAGTTGGAGTTGCTGCAGAATGGTGGGATAATTTCAAAGAAACAGTTACAGAACAAGTTGGTATTACTTGGGATGAATTTCAGAAAGCCTTTCGTGAATACCACATCCCAGAAGGAGCTATGGACATAAAAGCAGATGAATTCCGCGCCTTAAGCAAGAAACTATGACAATGAATGAGTACATCCGAAAGTTTATGAAGTTGGCCCGGTATGCACCAGATGAGGTCAACCCTGATAAGAAGAAGCAAGACCGTTTCAGAAAAGGTCTTAATCATAATTTGAGAGTGCATCTGGTCACTCACAACTATCCAGACTTCAACACACTGATGAATAAAGCCATCTTGCTTGAAGGAGCACTGATAGATCAAGAAAATGACAAGATCGATGAAACCCAGCCATGTGAGCTGAAAAAGAAGTGTGAAGTACATGAATGGGAATTTCTCCAGAAGCAAGAAAATCAGAAGAAGAGCAGAAAGAAGAAGAACAAAAAGAAGAGGAACGCGCTACGCGTAAGATCTTCTGGTTTTAAAAGGCCAAGCACTCAAAGACAAAACAGTAAAGGCAAACCACGGGGAAAGAAGTTACCGCGAGCAAATCAGAAATGCTACTTGTGCCGGAATCATGGGCATTTTGCAGCAGATTGCCCAGAATCTGTCGGACAAAGAAAGATGAGTGATAACCCCGTTTGAGGAACAAACCAACCATATCCCAAGTTGGGCATCGAGGATTACAAACTCTATGTAAGAGTATTGTAATATAAATAACCCGATGTACTCCGTGCTTTGGAATATCAATAAAGCTTTACATCAAGAGTTGTTTGGTGAATAAATGGTTTGCCAGTCCCGGTCAAGAAACAGATTTCAAGTAACATCCCAGAGTCGAGTAAAAGTCTTGGTAAACCCACTTTTGAGGATAATTTGAAAATGAAGGCATTTGGATAAGATGAGAAAAGCCTAAATCTTTTGGATAAGATAAGCAGAGCAGCAATCAAGCATAACCTTCGATACCCCGAGTTCAAATCTTTTAAGTGGGGTAGGACCCCTCCCGTGACCTACAGAGAGAACCTCCGCTACATCAATCTGCAGTACCGAAGGTCAAAAAAAAAGAAAGAAAGAAAAAAAGAGAAAGAAGAATCAATCAACCATCAAGGCTCTCAACATTGCGAAGTCCCCGACAAAATGTTTGGATGTTACCACCGTCAAGCAAGAAGATCCGAGAAAAGTTCTACGCCACCCGGAGCCCGTTCGAATCTCGAGGACGAGATTCCTTTTAAGTGGGGTAGCCTTGTCACACCCCGAAAATTCAAACAGTTCAAAAAGGAATAAAAAATCACTCCAAATTTAAATTTTTGTGCAACCTCTTATCTTGCCACGATTTTTTCAAAATAAAATTCATTAAAATAATTTCAAACTTAGTGTGAATATGGAATTTTGGAAATATAAAATCAATGCTCAAGTGTTTGCTTCCATTTAAATCTCACTAAAATTTGAACCTTTTTGAGTTTTGCAACAAAATAAAATTAAAGTAGATCAAGTTCCCAATTTAAATTTCAAAAGTTTGAATTTAAACTTGCATCAAAATCACATCATGTGCATTTTTGAATTTATTTGGATTTGTTTTGAGTGTTTGAGCAGTTTTTGTCTTTGTTCGAATTTGAAATCCTTTCAAATTCGAATTCCAGAAAAAGATCAAATCTTTTCTTTCTTACCGGGCCGCACTTCCCTTTCCTTCCCTGCCGGCCCAAGCTCTCTCTCCCTCCTCTTCTTTTTCCTTCGCGGGCCGCTTTCCTTTCCCCGGCCCAGCGTCGCGCCAGCCCGTCCCGGCCTGCCAACCCGCCTCCTCTCGCCGTGTCGCCGACACGCGGGCCCCACCGTCGTCCTCCTCCCGCCGCCTGGTCACATCGCCGCCGTCGCCGCCATACTGTGCGCCACCGCCTTTCCTCCCTACTTGGCGCGCGCGCTACGTTTGGCGACGCCGCACCGCCATCCTGCTCCCACCGCCTTCGCCGCCATTAAAAAGAGCCGAGCCCCTCCTCTCTAGCCCATCTCCATTTCCTTCCCGTTCTCTCTCCTCCCTCCGGTGAGCCACTTCGGCGAGGTGTCCCGCCTCCACCGGAGAGCTCCGACGACTGCCCCAACCAACTCGCGCCCCCTCGCTCCCCTCCTCTACATCGCCACAAGCTCCCCTCTCGTTTCTCGAGCTCATCCTCTTTTCTCTCTCTTCCCCGGCGAACTCTCCCGGCGAATCTCCCTTCGCCGCCGGTGAGATTCCGTCGTCTTCTTCGTCCATCTCTAGCAGCTCCGTTCCGCGCTTAACCTCGGCATGCCCTCCTTTTCTGCAGCCGCGTCCCGTACGAAGAGATCGACGACGACCTCTTGGCCGTCCTCTTCTCCGACGCCGGCCGCCTCTTGTTGACCTCCGCCCCGTTCGAGAGCGCGGTGAGCTTCACCGTCTCCCTCTCCATCTTCTGCGCTAGCTTTTCTCCCGTTTCCACATTCACACTTAAAAGCCCTAGCGCTCAATGCATACCTAATAGCCTTTTAAGATAATAAACTCTTTCTTAAAGTAAAACTTATTGCATCATACATAATTCATTTCCTGTTCTTAATTGGTGGTTTATCAGTTCTTTTTGGAGTTAATTGGATCTTCTTGGCTCTTTTGGTCTTTATTTTCTTTTGCGGTAGTTTGTTTATGTGGTGTGTTTTTATGCGCTAGCTTAAGCGAGTTTCGAGAACGAGCCGAAGAATTCAAGCTCAAAGACAAGTCTGAAGATACAAGCTTCAAGAAAAGGACTTGAAGATCTCGACCTCGACTGAAGAATCTGAAGATTAAGAACTTGAAGATTAAGGATATTGTTTTGCAGGCAAGCTCTACTTCTCCTTGATCATGATTGATCCTACTGATTTCGCAAATGCACCTATAGAGCTTACTCTCGTATTATGCATTGCTTGTTATTTTACTGCTTGTGTAGCTATGGTCCTACTTGCTTACCGGTATTGATGCCTTTAGGCATTAATATACGGATCCTTGTTTACCCTTGATTACCCATCACCTTGATAAACCTAGGATGGTTCCATCATTCTATGATGGCACAGTTACCTTGCTACTAGAATGCTTAGGACCCCCCGCAATGTTTCTACATTGCCACACCTTACTCATATACTTGCTTTTCAAATGTGTTAAATGAGTTTGGTGGTGTGTGTGATATTTGGGTTTGGGGAGTAGCACAACTATGTTAGGTGATGAAGATGATGGGATGGGTTGGACTGCGGGCAAGGCCACTAGTGTGGTGATGGTGGTGTGATAGACCCCCAGTGTGGGATTGGTGCTTGCCCGGCCATATAGGACCGGTTCTCTCGCTCGTAAGCATAACGATTTCCGTACAACCACGGAACCCGAAAGGGACTTACCCTACCTTCTTCGTACTCTTACACTTTCCATCGGAGGCCAGTAGAGGCAACGGAAGCTCAGGAAAAGACCCGGAAACGTACCCGTGGTCCGGTTGCGGAATCCGCTATCAGTTACGGAAATCCCGGTATCAGTTACGGGAATACCGCCTGTCCTGGTATCTGTTACAGGATCCTGCAACTCATTGCAGGAGCGCGATGTACCTGTCACAGGTGCATTGTGCCGATGTGTGACTTTTCAAGTCACAGGCCCTGAGTGTGAATCCGTGGTGGATTTGTGAGACTACTCGGAGAAGATGGAATAAGCGTTACGTACCCCCTTGCAAAGGGTGCGTGACTCGGGGAAAGCTGTACAACCTCTGCAGAGGATAAAAATTCATCCGGATGGACGTGGTCACGGCATATGACCCGTTATGGTTTTGCGCCCTTGAGATTAGCCACCTCTTTTCTCTCCTTGGCGTGTGAGTGGGTTGTAGTCAGCCCGTGTTTTGGAAGTGTTGGCATGGTTGCCGGGTCGGTATGGCCCTTGAGGTCAGAAGGCCCAACTAAAACTTTGGGAACTGGCGGGAAGGCTTCATACTCCCCCAGGGCCAACCAACTAAAATATTGACAAAAATTTCTCTGTTTTATCTATGACTCCTTGACTTGCTTTAGTGAACCCTGCATAAAGTTTGCCTTCAGCAAATGAGCCATTCAGCCTCCTCCTTGCTAGAACCAAATATGCATGTATATATACCCTTGTGTAGTGTAGGGCTTGCTGAGTACCTTATGTACTCACGCGTTTGCATTTCTTGGTTTAGTGGGAGAAGACCTCGTAGGAAACGACGACGTTTGGGTTTTCGGTTCTGCTTCTCAAGTCTGCTTGTGGAGTGGGCCGTGGTTTCCGCTGATTGCTTCGCCGTTAGTCGGTCGGATGGACATGGATGGTCTTAATCCTTGTCGAACCGCCACTAAGGGCTCTATAGCAGGTAATACTTCCTTTATTCGAAGTATGCTTTGGCTATCACATCTGTGTTCTTGTGCGTATCAGCTACTGATCCAGGGACTGATACATGATGCACAACATACTCTCGTGAGTAGGGTATGACAATTAAGTATATATTCCATTCAAGTTAGTATATGCAGATGTTTTTACTTTCTCAAACACTATATTGTCCTGACACTAAGATAATATCTATATTTGATTCACTATACATGCATCAATTCCTGAGATTTATAATGAAAAAATGATTCGTGATTTGTTAGCATCAGAATTCAGCAAAAAAATCTCAATAAAGGGTTTAGCATCAATTCCGCGGCGTGGCGCGCCTCGACCTTGATCTTGGTCCAGATCCAGGTCTCGTCGTCCTCCGACCTGATTCAATAATACAAATAAGACAATTTTTTTCCTTTACAGTACGTCGAAGATCCATTTAGAAACTTGGCCAACCTCACTCCCCCCTTGACAGTACGTCGCGACACAATCGGAAGCCTTGAATCAAAGTTGTCGTACATATACGGGTGAATGAAAATGCCATTTCACAATTTGCAGCCCTCCATGTACATTGTTGTATGGCTATTTGCACGCCAAGCCGACGCTCTCGGTAGTACCTATGGTATCAAGATTTTGTGACTGTTTGCATTGTTGGGTTATCTTCTTCTCGATTTTTCTATCTACGGTTAGCGCGATAGATGCATTCATAAAGATAAGACATGTGGTGCCAAAATAGAACAACATAACAATAATATTAATTGTGAACTTTTACAGTCCATGACACTAGATTGTATATGATTTGACGGTCCAGATCTATTTTGTTTGTTCCACTACTACGTGCAACAAATGAGCTTATGGGAGGAATCTCAGAAAGAGAGACACTTATGGGGTGGGATTTACAATTTACCCCTTGTTAAACAAAGGTAATATTGGAAAAAAATATAACAATGGTAGATTAGTAATTAGTTTTTTTATGTGGTCACAATATTGACCTTTTACATTTCATGTCATGAATCCACTGAGTGAGTGGGCTGACCCGATGCAACAAATAGTCAATATATCCTTCTTGGGAAAATATAATTAGCCAATAAACACTTTAATTTAATTATAAAGTATCAAAAAAAACTACTAGCTAATAGTATCATGTACCGGCCGTGAAATATTTGGAGATCCTACTGTGAATGTAGGATAAGGTGATGCCGTTATATCTCTCTGCACGAAACGCTCCCACGTCGAGTAGCTTCTTGTTCCTCATATCGACAGCGAGCACCCAAGCTTTTTTGTCCCACGCGTCAACCTTGGCCATGAAGTAAACAGTATCATCGTTGTTCAAGCTGATGGTGGGATGAGTGATGTGGAGCCCCTCCAACGTTTGCCGAAATGTGACATCATTATCATTCCGCATCTTCTTAGGCAGCAACTCTAAATGCATCGTGTTACTGTCCACTAAAACATCAGGTATCTCAACCGTGTAGTCCCTGTTCCAATCCCCATTCGAAGAAGTAGCCCTGCTCCATACGGCAGCCTTCCAGACCCTGGAGACAGATCCTCTGAAACGCTCCACAACCTTGAAGCGACCCTGGACGGCGACAACATGTCAAGCAATCACAGGGTCGAGACACAGCTTCTTGTTGCGCTTGAGCGTGTGTGGGAACGAGATGTAGTGCATATGTGTGCTGGCAAGTACATCACAAACCAGGATACCTCGCCATGGATCAACGAATCCCATCAAATTCCCTTCTCCGAGCATGATAATCTTTGACGTGGAATGGCGAAATTGGCTGTGCTGGTGCTGCCGGTCCACTGAAATGCTCCTGTAGCTCCAACTTTCAGTCTCGGAGTCATATAGGTGGAGGTTGAACTGCCAAGGAAGCCCCGACGGGTTGAGTCCAACGATGTAACAGTGGTCGTCGTTTCGGTTGCTTTCGTTGCGGTGGCGAAGAATACCAACGCTACGGCACAACTCCAAGTTGTCGTAACAGCACACAATACGTTGCAGCGACGGCCACTTTCCCCCAATGCCAGGCTTGTAGATGAAGATTTCTCTGTTCCCAAGGTCGAACATAGACCTAGAACTGAGTGAGAGGCATAGGACGACGACGTCGGCCTCCGCCGCCAAGACTTTGGGTTCCGCCGCTATTTCGGCGATGAGACGAGACTCTTCCGGACACCAGACGCAGAAGTATGAGACGGCGGGAGGAGGCGCGGTGCAGAAGGTCACCTGGATCTCCACGTTGTTGCTCGTCCGGCCATACGCGGTGGTGGCGTTGCGGCAGTCGGCGATGTAAGCCTTGACATCGATCATGGCCCAGCTTTGGGAGGCGCCATGCTGCTCGTCAGGGGACTGGTTGTCGTGATCGTGAGCCGGCGGACACCGTGAGGCGTCCAGGAAGTTCCCGAATATGGCCATGGGTCTCTCCCCTTCTCGTGGCCCTGCGGCGGCAGTTATGTGGTCTATAGAGCAGAGCAGAGATCGCAGGAACCGACGGGAG
The DNA here is from genome assembly GCA_012490785.1 of Eragrostis nindensis. Classification (NCBI taxonomy): domain Eukaryota; kingdom Viridiplantae; phylum Streptophyta; class Magnoliopsida; order Poales; family Poaceae; genus Eragrostis; species Eragrostis nindensis. Next base: position 194,424 of record JAAXCT010000116.1, on the reverse strand, counting down.
TCGGGGGATATGAGATCGGGAAAGATTGCGAGTGCGGTGGTAGTATCGGATTCGAAGGAGGGGAAGGGAGGCAAACGAACGAATAAAGCATCCCCCCGTCCGATCAGTATGCTGGTCTACGGTCATGACGTCGGGGCGGCCGAGACACACGCTTCTTCGCCGGCCCGAAATCGTCGGCGCCGAGGCCGCCATTGTGCGTTCCCAGGTTCGACCTCGCAATTCGTTTTACAACATTTGTTTCTCAACTGAGCTCCGCGTAACGAACTAATTGCTCGATCGATGCTAGTTTTTTCTCCGGCACGCATGCCTGTGCTCTGTTTGCGCCTCTGAGGCCTGGGCATGAGGGGGTAAGGCCTGGACACTGTTCTGACTGATGCTGAGACAAATGGTTCATCAGGTTACAACAGCCATAGTAGAAGATACAGATGGACACGCTTCAGTTTTGACGCTGGGACAGTAGTTGATCAGATTCATGTAGGCGGTGTTACGTCGTGGTTGTGCTTGCCGAAGATCCGGTTTAGGAACATGGCCAGCCTCACTCCCCCCTGCGCAATCCGTCGCGACACGATCGGAAGCCTTGAATCGAAGTAGTTGTCTGCGAGTGAATAACAGTGCCATTTCACGATGGCCAGGTATAAGATTCAGAGATGAAACATGCCAAAGAAAGGAATCACGTTCAGAGATAACACAGTCTCTCTCTGTGCACAGGTTTACCGGAGAGCGTTTCCCCTTCCTGGACGCTGTTGTATGCCCATTTGCACGCCAAGCCTATGCTCTCGGTACCGTACCTGTTTGATCAACATTTGTGACTGCATTGTCCAAACTCTGAAGAAGCGGCATCTTGCCTCTGTGCTTTCAGCAAAAATGATTTCAGAATGGGACCGATACTTACTTGGTTGGGCAAGAATGGAGGTCCTCACAGTCTGCCCAAGATGATACGTCATCGGACCATGTGCCCTGATGGAGAAATCAGAGTGAGAACGTACGCAACTTTTTGTCATCGGGAACAATTTCACGGCAAACACACAGTTTGTACTGGAGTTCTGTGGTGGAAATTTGGTGTTCTAAATGGCGAGTACTGGATGACCGGTTATTTTCACGTACCTTGGTGAAGTTGTGCTCGAGTTGCTTCCGGAAGAGATCCATGTCCTTGCCGTAGAGTTTATCGATAGCTGTCAGTATGATCTCCCTGTCCCACACCTGGATAATATTAAGGCCCAGAAGAAACATTCACCAACACACAAGTTAAACTCATGTGGCAGATTGCTCCATGGCATTCGTTTGCATGGAAATGAGGAGTTCATTACGTGATGAAGGTTGGATTTGTGCCTGAACCAGCGCAGGTCTATCGAGTTCCCGCCTTGGTCACTCGTGAATCCTACATGCATCGGCTGCACAGACAGATGGAATTCTTCATGAGAATGACCCGTGACTAAATTGCTCGGCGTGGCATGAGAAGAAGATTGTTTTGTGACGAAAACAAAATCAGCACAAGATTACCTGATGAACATCGCCCATGAAGTGCGACAAGAATAGAAGGGCTTCAGTCAAGTTGTCTGCGTTGCAACAGATGGAAGAAAGAAAAGAAGGTGGACATTTGTTAAAACATGCAGATGCACTGGGCTGTCGGTCGAGATCAACAACTTGTTCTGCAGTTTAATTTGCGTACATCTCCGATCGGCGCTGCCGTGCTTGTAGTGCATCAGCTGGGAGGTGAAGTTGGCGATGGCGCCGGCGACGCACATGTCCTTGGCGCCATCAGGGCCATGGCAGTCCCCTGGCCATCGCATCGCAACAGACGTGAGACACCATTTCATCAATCGACTCGGTTCAGCAATTCAGAAAGAAACAGCATTTTGTGAAATGGGCATGAACATACTTGAGTAGACAAAAGTGCAGGCCTTGTCAGGCGTGTCGATGAAGTGGAGCGGGCTGCTCCACTTGTACTTGTACCAGTGCCTGACCTGGTCCGGCCACACGCAGAGCGCCGACAGGTCGCCGTCCACGTCCTCCGGGAGGAGGTTCTTCACGGCGTGCGCGGCGTCAGGTTCCAGCAGGTCCTGCAAAGCATGCGAGATACAGGTGAATGAATAATCATGCTTGAGTTCCAGCGTCAAGCTTTATCCGACGAGAAATGGACGGGGAAATTTACCTGTGCGATTTGGCACGTAAGCATGTGCCCCTCTTTGCTCCAGGACTGAGCCACCGGCGGCACCGACGCGAGAACCAAGCCAAGCACCACAGCTTGCACGAACGAGACGGCCAGACCCTTCTCTTTCCGGGAGGCCATTATTGACCTTAACGGCATTTCTAAAGCTGTACCTGACGGTTTGCTTCACAGCTTCAGATTGTCAGATGAGCCAATGCCTCTGTCGAGACAACGGCAGTGATATATACACCAGCACGTCCAAGTGTCTTGTCGAGAGAGCAGAGCAGGTGGAATGTGGAAGGCAAGGAAACCTTGGTTGAGTGCAAGCATCGTGTTTCTTCTTCGGGTTGGTGCTCACCATGCTCGCATTGCTTTGCTTAGCTCCATTAGTTCCCAACGAGTCGCTGACCGGCCGGTGGTGACTCAGACTTTCGGCGATACGAGTGCTTGGGTTCGGTTGCGTCATCTTCTTCACGGTTTTTCCATCTCTGGCTAACGCGATGATCACTGCTTGGCATGATGGCATCCCGGTATAAACGACAGGGACAGAACGAATCGGCGGTGCCTGATGCTGGAAGCATTTGCCATTTCAGTGTGGCCTTGTTGACGTGCACGCACACGCAAGTCAAAGGAGTCTACCAACACTGGGCCGAGCCTAAATCGGCGGGCTCCATATGGGCTATGCTAAACTGCGTTGGGCCGGGCTCGAGGAATGCAAATGGCAACCTCTGTTTCCCCCGGGCGACGCGACAGACGCGGATAACTTACGCCGGGCGCTCGGTTGCCGCTGCCGCCGAGACGATGACGGCCACCGCCAGCAGCTTGGCCTCTCCGGCGTGGGCGTGGCCTCGCGCGGTCCCCGCGCCGCGCCGCGCCAGGTATCGGAGGCCGCGCTGGTGCGCGTCCGCGGTCGCGGTGGATACGGACCTGGCGTTCCACCCGGACGTGTCCCGCGCCGCGGAGTCGCTGCAGGCGGAGTTCCGCGCCGTGGACCGCGCCCTCGCCCTCAACTCCTCCCGCGTCGCCGCCGCATTCCGCCGCGCCCGCGTCGCGCCGCACGTAACCCCTCACACCCAAGCTGCTCCACTCTGCTGCGACTGCTCACCGAGCTCCGGTAAACACGCTAACGCGCGTGTGCATTTCAGCATTTCGGAGGGTCGACGGGGTACGGCCACGACGACGGCGGTGGCCGGGAAGCGCTGGACTCCGTCTTCGCCTACATCGCCGGCGCCGAGGCCGCCATTGTGCGCCCCCAGGTTCGACCTTCAAACGAAACGCAATTTCTCGATCTTAATTAAGTTGCTCAGCTTAATTAGCTCAACTGAGCTCCGCGTAACGAATTAATTTCTCGATCGATGCCAGTTCTTCTCCGGCACGCACGCCATTGCCTGTGCTCTGTTTGCGCTTCTGAGGCCTGGGCATGAGGTAAGGGAGAGGGTGAACTGGAATAATACTCGTGGTACTGTTCTGGCTCAGATTCGATAGATTGATGAAATGACACTGCTCTGTTTCTTCAGCTCCTGGCGATTGCTGGGCCACCATATGACACCTTAGAGGAGGTGATTGGGATCCGGGGTTCAGCCAATATAGGGTCACTCAAGGATTTTGGAGTGGCATACCGAGAAGTTCCGGTGAGGCAATTTCCCTCTTCACAGATATTTGATCTCTAGAGTGTGTTTCCTTCTTGTTTGAGCCGAGGGATTCAGCCTGTTGCATTGTGTTGTTGATAGATTAGTGACGAGGTTCCAGCTGTAGCTTGCAGAAGATGGTGGCCTTGATTGGGATGCTCTTGCTCATGCCATTAGACCAGAAACCGGATGTGCCTTCATACAGAGATCTTGTGGATATTCGTGGCGCAAGAGTCTAAGCGTTGCAGATATTCGCAGAGCTATAAATTTGATCAAGGTATGGTTTCTGTGTTTAGTCACCAGAATCTTATGTATCTATGGTTGCTCTTGTATGTGCTGACATTGTCCAATGCTTATAATTCATCTCATAACAGATGCAAAATCCAGGCTGCATGGTGATGGTTGATAATTGCTATGGTGAATTTGTTGAAACATCGGAGCCTGCAATGGTGGTATGTACATGATTGTCGTCATCTTGTGACAATGAGTTTTATCTCATTGCACGTTTTGTGGCAGGGAGCAGACTTGATTGCCGGTAGCTTGATAAAGAACCCAGGTGGAACTATTGCACCTTGTGGTGGTTATGTTGCTGGGAAGCAAGATTTGGTTAAAGCAGCAGCAGCTCGCCTATCTGCACCTGGCCTTGGGGTGGAGTTTGGGTCAACACCCGGTCATGTTATGCGTGCACTGTTTCAAGGCTTGTTCCTTGCTCCACAAATGGTTGGAGAAGCAGTAAAAGTAGGTTATTCTCACTTCTCACATCGCCGAAGAAACTATATTTGCAAATGATGGTCTAATTCAGTCTACAGGGAGGTTTGCTAATTGCGGAAGTCATGTCAGCCAAGGGCTATAGAGTACAACCACTTCCGAGGGTTCCTCGCCATGATATTGTGCAGGTTAAAGTTAGCCTTAGGTAGCTGGCACATATATTCTCACATGATACATAGCTCTTAAGATATTTTTTTTCTTTTTTCAAAAGGAAAAAAAATCAGGAGAGTCAAGAATAATTGCGAAAAATAGACTGAGAAAAAAAAATACAGAAGAGCAAATGATTAAACTAATTCTAAGGTTTCAATTTCATTAAGACACAAGCAGAAGAAAACATCTATATAGGGAGTTTAGAGTTGACAGAAGGTCACCACCCTTTTTACAACATTACATACTGTGCATTTCAGTGACATAAAATGTTGCAGCATTATAAAGCCAATGAACAAACAATGAATTCAACTTTATGATTTCTCAGGCTGTGCAGCTTGGCAACAGGGAGAGACTAATAGCATTCTGTGAAGTGGTGCAACAGACTTGCCCAGTAGGATCTTTTATTAAACCAACTGCTGGGGAAACTCCTGGCTATGCTTCAGAGGTGCAACTACATGCTGCACCTTCTTCTATCTATATACTTCTTTTCTTTAATGGTAATAAAGAGACTAAACCACTGGAAGTAGGTCATTTTCGCCGATGGTACATTCGTTGATGGAAGCACAAGTGAACTATCTTGTGATGGGCCTTTAAGGGATCCATACGCTGTCTTCTGTCAGGTTTGCCTTCATGTTATTGTCAGTCAAGATCCTTGCTTCGTGGCTACTCTCTTAATACCACTATTTATGTAAAAGTGATTCAAATGCACTTTATCTGATGCTGAGTCCGAGTCCTAAAATCTCAAACAAAATCTTTATTTTATCTGTTGCACTGATCTTCTGTCATGAAACATACTGGTGTAGGGCGGAACACATTGGACACAGTGGGCACTTGTTCTCAGTGAAGTTCTGAAGGTCATATAACAGTGTGCATAATTCTGGGAACTTGATATTGATTGAATGACCTGATTGCCATTAGGTAACCTTCATCACTTCTCGGTGTTACTTCAAGTTTGCCTTAAGTTTGTTCGAGAAAAAAAAGTTTGCCTTAAGTTCTGTTGTAGTTTTCATTGCATAGACTTCTCTCTAGCTTAATTTACCTTGTATTGATGTTGTCAGCTTTGGCACAATGTCTAGCAGAATTCTTGGTTTAATTGTTGGAACCACGACGATGAGGGTGGACCACATATATAAGTGGATCATTAGTGTGTGCTGTTTCTTCGGTTCAACAAATCAGTGAAAATGAAAAGGCAATGGAGATTTTGAGATTGTCAAGAGCTCAGATGCTTCCCTGGTTGATTGCTAAAGTAGCAGTACAGCAGGCTGCACTGATTGACTGCTAGCGTAGCTTCGTTGCAAGCTACAGCTTCGTGGAGACTCAATAGCTTCTGCCATAGAGTCATCGACTTGCCAGTTCATCAGGGATGGAATATTGAGCTGTGTGGATTAGCTAGAATGCTTACGAGCACAGTAACATGCTGTATTCTCTTGCAATTTTGGCAAGAGATAGAGGTTGGGGCCGCAATTACCTTCATGACACAATGACTATTTTCTGTACGTAAATTAATGATTATAGCGGATGGTAGCAACATTTTTGTAATTACGCCTCTTGGTCATAGAGTTTATTTTTGAGAGGCATATACATATTTATATAAAAGGGGTTATTACCTTTCAACAACATTTGGATGAAAATGGCAATTTCCGAAATATGATCCATGAGGTCCCCTGCTTGGGAGTAAACTTTCACAACTTCGTTCATGAATTGTCGAATGCAGAGTTTGATGGACTACGAATGTGAACCTCTTAATATCTATACTGTATGATAGGGCTCTGGCTTGGCTTTGTGAGTACACATCTCTGAAAAAGATCCCTTATACTGGGGATCAGATGCTAATGCAAGCATCGTAGTTAATACTTGCTAGCATCTTACGATAACCAGCAATAGTCAATGAGAACTAAGACTTTACACCACTCTAAGGCACACCTTGAAACACGTGAAGCAGAACGCCCTGCTCAGAGTAGGCACCTCCTAGTGTCACGTTCCTCGGTTCCTAAGCAAGTTTACCTCTTTCCAGAATCCAAGCAATTGAAAAGGAAGCTTCAGTTTCTTCACACTGCTGCCACTGCCGTTGTCCCATTCTGCAGTAAACAGCACAAGATCCTGCAAGGGTGTTAATAAGACGGTGCGTGCAGAGAGGAGATGGATGCAAGCAAGTACAGATCAAGAGGCCACACCATGGGTAACAACAAGAGGGTCCCTCCCTACCTTGTCCTAGTTCTGCTCGCCATCGGCGCTGCCGCGCTGAGCGTCGGCATCCTGCACAAGATGAGGGAGCGCCGCGTCCTCACCGTGCTCCTCCAGGAACGCGACCAGCAACTCATCTCCCTTCAAGTGCTTCTGGAGGTGAGGACATGGTTCAGAACTGTCTTTCTTTTAGCAAGTTGCTGCTCATTTGTGCTTGCATTTGTTGGCAAACTCTGCCAGTAGATTATAATTGACAGTGCTCTTTAAGTCTTAAGGGATGAACTCGGTTCAGTTTACTCCTTTGGTTCACAGATTTATAAGCTCTAAAGAAAATTGATGCTCATAGTGTCCGTGTTAAGCTCAAATATTCTGCCCTTAGAAATGTGCAGATTTCTAATAAATGTCATGATCCTAGATAACTAAGTATTCAAGTAACTTCAAGCCCCTTTAGATCAGTGCATTACACAAGGCTGCTACTAAGGCATAAATGTGCATAATCATCATAATCTTAGTAAAATGAGTAAATAGAACACCGCATACGCATATTCATTCCTTTTAATCTAATGATGTCACTATAGTTCAAGTGTCAATATCTCACTGCAATTTCTAGCTAATCCATGTGAACTTAGTGAGAACTGGATATAACGCGCGTGGAGAATTTTATTTAGCAATAACAATGAGAAATAAGGAATACTACATTCTCATGCAGAGTAGAATTTCGTTTTCGTGTAGTCAAGTCCGAATGTCCTATCCATCACAATTTCATGTTAGGACCTACTTGGATACAAAATTTGAAGTGTTTTTACAGCAAATGGTACAATTTCCACATGAGCATGAAAAAAGTTCCCACATTGTAACGGTCCCTGGTAAACGTATGGATACAACAACACTACAGTATTGCATTCGTGAAGGGAATCTAGAACTATGCCTTCATTGATTCATAGGTCATATAAACCACTAAGAAGACTTACATATCAGAGTATATAACTTCAAAGCAAAAGTGAATAATGTGAGCATCCTCATGTTGTACAAGTAAACAATAATGTGATAAAGATTATTCTTCGTCCATGGTAAATTGCCATAAATGTCGTCCACATAAAGCTCTTTACCAACCTTTCATTTTAGTGTGCTCTATGAACTATTTATCCAGCCTTTTGTTCAACAACATATCGGTAACCAAAATGTTGCTACTTGGTTTAATTATTTTCAGAAAGAAAAGGAAGTTAATAAAGAGATGAGGAGGAAAGTGGACGAACTGGAAGCCAAAACGTCTATCTTAAGTATTGAGAGGGCAGAACTGAAAAACAAGCTTATGGATTCAGAAACTACCACCACATACCTTACCAACACCCAGAAAGAGCTGGAAGCAGCTCTTGTGGAGAAAGAAAGCCACATCAACCAAATGAAAGAGAATGCAGTCACTTCAACCCCTGATCAAACAACAAGTATAAAGGAACTCCTACAGCAAAAAGAAACTGACCTTGGCAAAACTGAAAATTCCAGTGATTCAGTACCTGCTTCATCAGAAGAAGAAAATTCCAACAACACTACTGCATCAGAGAGCAGCCGCCAGGATGAGAGCATTGTAGAAGAAGCAAACAAAGAAAATGCAACTTCTGACCATACGACTCTTGACAAATCTGAAAACTCCAACGACCCCGTACCTACTCCAGCAGAAGAACAAAATTCCAACACTACTGCATCCGAGAGCAACAATCAAGATGAGAGCATTGTAGCGAGCACAAACAATGATAATGCAGCTACTGAAACTGAGGTCCCTGAGAAATATGACAACTCCACTGACTCCATACCTGCCCCAGCAGAGGAACAAAATCCATACAACGCCACTGCATCGGAGAGCAACCAACAAGAGAATAGTTCCACAGAAGATCAGTTTCTAAGGTTGACAACTAACATGGACGATGGTCAGCTGCAAGAGAACAAAGTTGATGGCAATGAACACTCAGATGATGCTCCACAGGGAAGTGGTTCAGATAAATCTGAACTTCCACAGTTGAGCCAGAAATTGACAGACAGTCAGGAAGTCAGCAAAGAACAACCTGATGGTACGACTCAGGCAGAGGATCCCCAAGGCGAGGTCAGCTCACACAACAGAGATGATAAACTTATGGAAACGGAAGACGGTAATGCACCCGTCAAAGAAGCAGAGAAAGAAATGAATCCTGAGGGGAAGTCGGAGACAACAGACGGCAGCGTCAGTGAATCCAACCAAAACACAACACAAGCTGTGGAAACTATTGCTGTTCCCACAGATGCAAACACCAGCATGTCCACAAATAACGATGAAATAAAAGAAATAAACAAGAGACATAGGAGGAGAAGGTTCAGATCGAGAAGGAAGAAGAGGACCACAGTTGCTGCTAGCAATAATGATGGGAGTCATGAAACAGAGGTAGATGCTGCATCAAACACATTAACTTAGGATTGGAACAGGCATTGCAGATGAAGTGACAGAAATGCAAAAAATATTAAAAGTATTCTAGAAGAGTCAAAACCCAGATCAGAGTTGTCAATTTGTAGCTGATGGCAGCATAAATAACATTTCTTTCCATATTACAAGTGAACTCCTGCTTTGTACTCCTTCTCCGGACTTGATAATGTACTATAGTAACTCCTTCTGCGGACTTGATAATGTACTTTAATTTTTTATTATTTTTTAAGGAACAATCCGAAAATGTATGGTATTTTCACTTTATTGAGTGCGGATTTTGTGTCCATGTTGCAATGTTTCAAAAAAAATTTGTTACAAATCATCAATATAGACATGAAATTATGAAAACCATAAAAATGCAGCATCAAATCCATCCTGCTCCAAGATAAGAATACTTCTGGCATTGTTCATAGTGTTTTCTTAATCTCGATATCAACAATGAGTTTGAAAATGAATTATCGCATTTTTGCTAACAGGGATGCGGAACCCCTTAACTCGCAGCAAATTTCTCTTTCCTGTTAACATCTGCCTGCATTGTGGTTCATTAAAAGTTTTTTAGATGATAAGTTACTTAATGTTAACACTTAACACTAAAATATTTTAGCAAGTTCCCCTGGGTTGAAAAGTAAAAACTTCCTTATGATTACTGCAATGGCATGTGATCAAGCCATATTCTGTCCACATATATGAATGTAACAATTTCAATGGCATTAAATATAGTACCGATGTTCCTTTTCCCATGAGACATGGACTTGCAAAGACTCCTTTATTGGCTTCACATCGAAGATGAAACAACATTGAGCAGCGAGAAATGCAAAACAAATTCTGAATTTCTGACAGAGGTGCAGATGATACATGGCTATTTTACTTCTAAAGATGTACAAAGAGCCGGGAAAGTGTGAGCTGTCTGAAATCCAATAAACAGGGATGTGTATCTCAAAACTTGCCGTAACACCTCAAGAATTTTAAATCAATTCTACAATTATGATTTCCATTCTGTCGCACTCAAAAAATCAAAATGGAAAAAAAATACATTGGTGGTTGCAGGTTATGAATGTAAATAACGGGTGTTGTTTGAGTAAAAGCCTACTGCATGGCAAGCTTAACTCTTTTGCTGGTTACCTGCAGCCAGTGATAACTGTGCATGTTGTGCTCCAAAAATTAACTACAGATGCCGGTATAAACAGCCATCAATGTCTAATCCTGATGCTGTAACTTGATACGAAGTGAATTGATTCTACTACATGTTTGTGTGTGACCGTAGGAGCAGAGCATTTGAGACATTTCCTCCGGGAAGCTCCCAAAAACTTCTAATGCTGATACACATTAATCAACGCATGAAGCATCGCTGAAGCAGAGGGTGTGAATAGTCTACATAGTTATCCCAAAAGCTCTTGTATTTCTCCATTCCAATTTTCAGCCATGGCTTCATATTCCCATTGTAATGCAACACTGCCCCTTCCTTGATAGTAGCAGGATCCACCGTTGTGTAACCCAGTCCCAAGACATGCCATTTTGGGTCTACTGCCTCAACCAAGCCATAGAAAGCAAGAAGCCCAGGTGGCAAAGACCCAAGCTTCCATAGGGTATGATCGGCATTGCGCTCCTGCCAATAATGATATATGCCTGTCACATTCTTGTTTCTCCATTCGACAAGATCAAGCACATTCATACCAAATGCCCAACCACAAGCATCAGGGTCAAAATGAGCACGGATTAGAGGGTGGGAATGATTAAGGTACTTATGAAATCTGTGGAATGTCTCCATGCAGGTTTCTACAGCTCCCATCACATTACCATTGAGGTTGATGGTAAACAAGTCTGACAAGTCTTTCTGAACAACAACATCATCATCAAGAAATACCACCTTATTCAATTCAGGGTAAATTTCAGGGATGTAAAACCTCAGGTGGTTAAGCATGGATAGGTACTTTGGATTCCTGAATTTTATCGGTGTACCACGATTACCGCTGCCAGAGAAGTAGAACTTCTGGGTCGCAATATTCTGCAACTGTTTAAGAACAGGAACATACGACGCATTGAGCCAGGTGAAGTCCTCCACCTTTTGTATCTCCACAGTGACCCCTCTGTAATCATTCATGGCAAACCACGCCTTCATCGGAGCATAGTTCAACTCATCAGTCACTAGGTGAAAAACAACCTTTTCAGGGTGCTTCGAGTTAACAGCTGTAGAATTGACGACAACTGAGACAGCAAGGATGTTGTCTGAAAATACACAAAAATGATAGAGGCTGTTATCCCTTAGGTTGCTCTGCACTGCTGGGCTCCTATCAGAAAACTTCCTCTGAAGCTCGGGACTCTTGAACCATTCCATGGTTAACCGGACTCCAAGGCAGTAAAGTCCCTTTGGGAGCTCCTCAGCAGCAATCTGCCCGTATTTTGTGCTCTTCTCCGCCTCAGCTTTCGACTTCTCCTCGAGGGATTGAATCTGACCTTTCAACTTCATGATTGTGACCCCGCTGTCATACCGGAACTGTTGCGCCTGGAAGAGTAACACAGACATGTCCCTGATCGCCTTCTCCGCTTCCTCCTCAACCACCGCACCCCCGTTGGCTGCAGCATGCGAGAGGATGCTCTGCGTCCGCCTTATCTGAGCACTGAGCTCCGCAGCAAACTGCAGGTTGTTGGCTTCTTTGGCGACCACAACATATGTCTTGGCAAGGGAAATTTGGTCCATGAGCTGCCGCGAGAACGAGCGTGCACTAAGCATTTCATCGGTCATGTTGAGCCCATCAGTGATGCCTTCGAGGTAAGATCTCTGCACACAAGAGTTTCAACAACTTTCAGATGCTACTCGATAGCATTCCTCATTTTCCCACAACAGTTAGCATAACAAAGCTAGCAGATTTAGCAGGTGCTATGACTATACTGACTAAAATTGGCGCATTCGTTGTCGAACACTGAAATGAGGAAACGATCCGCGAAATGCGAGACAGCAGCGTGATACGGTGTGATTACCTGGCGAAGGAGCGGGGAGGAGGTGGCCTCGGATCCGGAGGAGACGGTGGAGGAGGACGAGGAGGCACCGGGGTCAGGGGAGCCGAGGAGGACGGCGAGCAGGAGGACGCATGCTAGCGCGAGGAGGAGGGACAGCACGAGTCGCACCCACCACGGCCGCTGCTGCCATCTCCGCTTGAACGACGGCCGCCGCTGGTCCAGGAACGGCCGCCGCCTCATCGTGTCGCGCGGGGCCGGCCCCGCGGCCGCGCTGCCCTCGCCGGGAGGACCGAGCGGGAGGCGCCGAGCCGAGATCTGAGACGCTGCGGGCGCGAGCTCCTCAATTTTGCTCAAGTTTTCCTTCGTTTCGCGCCCTCAGATCTCTCTACCTCGCTCCCGCGGCGCGGCCGGCAGCGTCGTGCTCTCGGACGTGGGGTGCCTTGCTTGACTGCGCTACGACTTTGATCTGATTTCTGCTCAGATCCAAGGGGCAAGCTTCAATTCGCGGTTCACCGCGCCTGCCTTTTTCCCCCCGGTTTGTCGATGCAACTGCCAAGCTGTCTGCACGGTGTCAAGCAAGCAGCAGATCGCAGAATGGTTGTTTTACCCGCCACATTCGTTTCTGGAGAATGAGATTGTAATCAGACTCGTACCGTCAATGCCTTGGTTGCAGTGGTTTTCCAAGCGCGACGGCAAAATGCGGCATGTTATGTGAAGAATTTTAAGACAAACATATGCACGAAATCAGGATACTAATATGCACACTTTTCTGTAATTACTCATCTAGATTTTTAGCTCTGGTGTTCAGTAGGAGCTAAAAAAAACTAGTTGATGTGTGAGTAGTCAGGCATGGAATTTGGGTTGTAAAATTCATCTGACTTAGGCCGTTGTGTTTGCCGATGAGAGTTCATCATTTTTTAATAATAGGAAGATTACATTAATCCCGGCCTTGGCCTTCAAAGAAGCTACAGCCGCAGTGGCCTTAACTTCTAAGAAAGTTACAGCCAAATACAACCTCCGACAAAAAATCGGCAGACATCAGAAGTGATTCAATACACACTGATGTACTTACAAGACTAAAACAAAAGGTAAAAAGAAAACATCTCCATGACGCATAAAAAGACACACACATAGAGTCATAGGTATATTCAAAAAAAAAAAAAATCTCCTCTAGATTTTAAGTTAGCTTTGTGTCCTTGTATAATTAAAACAAATCTAGGTGAAGTGTGGTCTACAATTGTTTGTCGTGTATGGCTCGACGCTCTTTGATGATTGATTATTCTCATATAGTTTTTCAATGTAAGGAGAGAAAGTATTTGATCCACCACATTCCCAATGACTTTATATTTTGAAATTGCAAATTCAGCGTCCATATCTAGAGATAATACTTGTCCTATTAATTCAAAAATATTGTCATAGATCTACTGCTCGCTCTATGGAGCCGTCATCGCCAATTTGCCAAAGCTTGTACGCTCCTGGTAGATCACGCGAACGTCTATACTAGTTCGGATTCAGGTTGCATGATTTATTAACTCTTTTTTTTTTGGCGAGATGGCATGATCTATTAACTAGATATAAACTTTACTCTCTTATTGTTTATCTCATAACATCGATCACGGCAAAGTGTAGATTTTTTGGCGTCAACTAGTCCTTGGCAAAGTGTTTGTTCATAACAAAGTAGCAAGCTCGCAATATATTTTCCTAGTCTATTGGAGTTGCTTTTAGTGGTATCCTAATTACCTTCTTCATAGCATAAACTTGGATAGAGAGCAAAATAATACTCCCTTCGTTTTTTAATATATGACACCGTTGACTTTTTTCGTTACGTTTGACCGCTCGTCTTATTCAAAATATTTGTGTAAATAGCTAATTGTATAAGTTAATCTTAAAGTGCTTTTGATGATGAATCTAATGATATTCATTTTACATTCAAAAAGTAATTATTTAAATCTATATTGTTGGTCAAAGTTCAACAAAAAAATCAACGGCGTTATATAATTAAAAACGGAGCGAGTAGTACTTTCACAAGGACTATGGTTTGGGTACAAAACCTAAAAGGAGTTACCGACCCAGGCGGCAAAGGCCGGCCCAACACTGGTTGTATTGCAGCCCAGCGCTATATCTAGCGCCTCCCTCCGTACCGACTCGATCGATTCACCACCGGAAACCGTCTCGGCGAGGAGCCGAAGAGAAGAGAAGCCGCGATCCCGGCCTTGTTCCCTCCCTCGCAAACCCGACAACCGCTAACCCAATGGCGTCGCCGGACGACGAGGCCGCGCAGCCGCCGCCAAAGCGGACCCGACGAGACCCCCAAGCGGAGGAGGACGCAGAGCCAACGCCGCGCGTGGAGCTCAACCCGGCGGACTGCGACCTAGGTACGCACACACTCTGACACCCCCATGTCTTCTCTGCAATTCAGGTATCTTACCGTGCTGTCGCCTCCGACTTTTTCCAGACTTCGATGTACGCGGTGGCGGACTTCAGGGACAGGCTCTGCACGAGGGCGGGTTCGCCTACTGCTGGTCGGGCGCGCGCGCGAAGGTGGGCGTCAGGGGCGGCGGGAAGTACTGCTTCGGGTGCAAGGTCGTCGCCGAGCAGCCCGTGGAGATGGACGACACGGACGCGGACCAGCGGCACCTCTGCCGCATTGGGGTTTCGAGGGGCGACGACCCCGTGGGCGCCCTCGGGGAGTCCGATCACAGCTTCGGGTTCGGGGGGACGGGCAAGTTCTCCCACCAGCGCAGGTTCGCCGACTACGGCGTCAAGTTCGGGGTCGGGGACACGGTCGTGTGCGCCGTGGACCTCGATTCGAAGCCCATGGCATCGATCGGGTTCGCAAGGAACGGCGAGTGGCTCGGCGTCGCGAAGCATTTTGACGCGGGGGAGAAAGGGCTTGGTCTGGTTGACGCTCCTGTGAGGCCGGTGCAGTGGGAATCCGCGCTCTTTCCCCATGTCCTTCTGAAGAATGTGGCCGTGGAGATGCAATTCAGCAGGGAGGATGGGCTGGAGCCTGTTGATGGTTACGAGCCATGGGCATCGGCTTATGCTGATGGGAATGCAGTGTTTGGTCCTGCGTTTGAACAAAGTGAATGTGAGGTCATGATGATGGTTGGTCTCCCGGCTTCAGGCAAGTCGACATGGGCAGAGAAGTGGGTCAAGGAGCATCCAGAGAAACGCTCCATCCTTCTCGGAACTAACCTCGCATTGGACCAAATGAAGGTGTTCCGCTCGCAGCAATACTATTGTGTTCTTCTACTTTGTGCTGCTTTCATCAGTTTATAACAGTATTGATCTTTCCAGGTGCCAGGGTTGTTACGCAAGAATAACTACGGTGAACGCTTTGATAGATTGATGGATCGTGCTACTGCGATTTTCAACACATTGCTGACCAGGGCAGCAAACATCCCTCGCAATTACATCATTGATCAAACTAATGTTTATAAAAGTGCCCGTATTCGCAAGCTGAGGCCATTTTCCAACTACCGTAAGGTAAGTTGCAAAGGCGATTTTTTTTGTTTTTCATACTTGCAATATGGTGTGTTCATCAGGTGTGTAATGCTGTGAACTCATGTATGCAACAGACTGCTGTAGTTGTGTTCCCACTGCCAAGTGAACTGAAATCCAGAGCAGCAAAGCGATTTAGTGAAATGGGAAAGGATGTACCGGCCGAAGCCGTTAATGACATGACAGGTATGCAGTCAGATGTCTTTTTTAATTCTACTATCAGTAATACTGTAGTGGATATTTCACTTATAGGATGGATCATGCTGATTGCTTCTTGTGTTCATTATCTCTGTATCCATTACTTACACTACACTCTCCTTTTCAGCAAATTTTGTCTTACCACTCTCTAAGGACATGCCTGGTTCGAAGGAGCCTTTTGATGAGGTTCACCCAAGTTCTAATATTGCTGCACGGCATCTTCTGGCTAATCTCAAAATCTTACTTGATTTCACTGTGTTTTAAACCTTTTTCAGGTAATCTTTGTGGAGCTTTCTAGGGATGATGCCCAGAGAAACCTAGATGAGATGAAGCGTACGCTGCCAAGAGCGTCGACTCCCAGCCATGGCAATTTCATTAACCAAAACGTATGGTTCCTTTTGTCGTTTAAAACAGTTCACTGTATTTTTTTTAATATATGACCTGAAGTGTCAATATGCCAAGCATGATAGTAATAGTATTCTGATGTTCTTGGTGCTTACAGGCTACCTCAACATATGCTGGGACTGTTTCTTCGGTTGATACCAGGGCAGGGGCATCCATGGCAGGCCCTCACCCACCAATCGACTACTCATACGGGAGTTGTGCCGTTCCCAGCAGTGCTGCTAATTATGGCAGAGGTGCGCATACTCCAGTCAACACGATGCCCCAACAGGCATCATGGGGCGTCCATAGTGTTCAGGGTCCAACAGGAAACCAGTGTCAAACCTATTCAGGCTATCCAAATGCTCCGGACCAATATCAGACGCCCTCAAGCTACCCGAGTAACCCAAACCAGTACCAAGTTCATGCAAGCTACCAAAGCACCCCACTTCCTGGATATGGACAGAGTACATATGGTTCCTATGGGAGCCCAAGCACTTACAATCTGAATCCTTATAACACTGAGAGACAACAAAGCATTCAGGCTCCCATGAGTGGAAGAAACCTATTCCAGACACCTGGGTCAGCTCAAGCCTACAGGGGATCCGGCTATGCAGCTACAAATCTGATTGGAATGCCACCTCAGTTGCATCCATCAACTCACCCAACGTATGGTTCATATCCAGTTGATCAGCATGTGACATATCAAGGTAGTTCTTCCTCATGGAGCTCTGACAACTACGGGCCCTATGGACAACATTCTCATGGTAGGTGGTCATATTGCAGTCTTGTTAATTCATAATCCACCTAATTCGACTTGGTAGATTACAGTTTCGCCACTCAGGCTTGAAAACCATTTCTACAATTTCACTACTGAAAGTTTAACCATTTAATTAGCAGTCACTTTTTTATAGGCTTATTTGTTTTATCTCAATCGACCCTTAGTTTGGCTGTCGCTTAGGATTGTGTTTCCCATGGTATGCTGTCAAAGATGAAAGTATATGATTATGCTAACTCTGTTTTCTTTAAATAATGGCAGGTGTGCATAACTCTGGTCCGCAGTATGCACCGCCGGTTCCGGCTCCCAGGCCGCCTCACGGTGCTGCTCCAAGCAATATAAACCAACTCCCGACTCCTTGGCAAATGTAGCTCGGCAGCACTCCGACTTGTTATGTAGACAGAAAATAGGAACAAATCAAAGGAATCCAAGAACATTAGTTGCATTACTTGTGATTGACTTGTTCTGAGGTTCCAAGGTCCTTTATGTTTCTAAGCCTTACATAATTGTGCATTTCGCAGCTCGTGTGGTTCATCTTGTGAATGAAATTCACTTGTAAGGCGACAATCCTTTTTATGTCTGATAAATGACGATAGGTTTGATACTCTCCATGTGTTATTAAAGTGAGAAAGCTGCACTCCTTTCGTGCTTTTTTTTAAGAGTTTGCTGGCGTGTATCATGGATGCCGTTATGCATATACGAATCTGTAACACTCGGCCATGCACAGGGTACAGACTTCAACAGCAAAAAAATAGTGGTCCAGGCAGCTACAAGCATGTATAAATCACACGACCATGTACAGGGCACAGTCAGGTCATCAACAAACTAAACTGTTGTCCAGGTTGATGAGAACAACCCGCCCTTCTAAGAAAACACCTAACCTAAATTCTCCAGAGCAAAAACTTTCTGAAGGTCATCTCCAACTCCCTCATCTCCTCTTCACAGCCCCATAATTCCTGGAGACCTGCATAACAAAAACAAAAAATTCTTCACAAACCAGCTAATATTACACTACGTTTCCTATAGCTACTATCAAATGCAGCATATCACCAAATCTCACATGACAACTAGGATAGCTACAGTAGTATGTGGAAAGAGACTACTTAGGTGATTCACTAACCCGAGGTGGAGCTTTCTTTGGCGGCTCATCGTCCGAATCATCATCTTTACTCATCATCATGCTTTGGATCGAAGCAATATCTGTTTTTCTCCCCCTCTTTGCGGTGGAACCTCTGCCTCTGCCTCTGCCTCTAGGAGCAGCTCTTTTTCGCCCAACTTGTGGCAAACTCTCCTCTGGTTCCTATGAGCATTTAAGAATAAAAACCGTTCATGAGTTCATTTGGCAGGAACACGAAGGGGTCCACACTGTTTACATGGACGTAGGTACAACTGCTGCAGCATCACAAATAGAAGAAATACACGTACCGAGTTTTCAACAACTTCATTTGCTTCTGTTTCCTCCTCTGAGGACGATGCCACTTCCTCACTGCGGATAGTAGCAGTTGACCTGCAAATTTGTGTAATCAAATCAGCATTGAAGCTGGCTGTTCCAAAAAAAATAGAGCCCATATTTACTGCAGGCTGAAAAGCAGGATATTAAAGACTTCAATCATGTTAATTAAGTCAATCCCAGGGGCAAATTAGGCTTAACATGGCTTATTGCATTTGGCCATGGTCACATAATAGTATTTCTCCAAGGTAGCATAAACTTCTACCAATCTGAAAAGATGAAAAAGATAGAAGTAGCAACCTTGATTGAGTGAAACTAAGAGTGGTCTGCTTCATTGAACTGGTGCCTCTTCCCCTGCCTCTTCTGGAAGCACCACGTTTAGCAACATCAGTAGCTTCCTTAGAAGGCCTCGTAAATCCAGACGATTTTCTTCCACCAAGAAGCATCTCCCTGGTGTCTTCATCATCACTGAAGGAATTGAGGTTGCTTTGAGCTGTACCAGATTTACCTCCAATATCCTAGTGAAAGAACCATAGGAGCAATAAGTCCACAAAGGGAAAAGCTTACATGAATCATTAGGGATGTTAAGGCTCAAAGAACAGGAACCACCAAGTTCGGAGAGTTCAATGTCATCCGTGCACCTTCTTTGGACTGAAGGGATCTTTCCTTTACACGTTCCTAAAGTGTTAAATAATGAATCATTAACACTTTTAAGCTGGAACATTATTACAGGAATATAGAAAAAAGCTTTAATACCTGCATGCACTCGCTAACTTTGACTATTATATCTTCTTCGCCGATTTTAAATTTCTCTGCTTCAGAATTCAGTTTATTCTGTGATTTTTGACAAATAATTTGAAGTTTAGATGTACAATCCTTCTCTGGTATTATATGCCCAGCTGCAGAAGTAAAACTGACACCACAAAGAAATCATACCCTGGTTTCTTCAAGATTTCGCTGCAAACATGAATAAAATGCCATCTTGTCATCCTTATTCACAAAATCATGCAATGCGATGTCCAAGTCGTCAACTGGAAGAATCTCCATTTTCTGAAATTATAAGTGAGTTGTGTTGTAAAGCTTACAGTTTACATATATATTACAGCTGCAGAAAAAGAGGTCTATATATGCTATAATATATAGACACCCACACAGGACATCCAACCCAAAAGAAAAATATATATGCTATAAACACTAAGGTAGAACATTTCTATTCTATGCACAAGGTTTAATAAAAAGAAGATAGACCTTTGCTTTTACATGATCAGAGCCAACCAATAAGAACAAAGAGGATAAAAACTATATTCTGTGCTCAAAGAGGGAACAAAAATATTATATTATATGCAGTTTTAAGAATTACCAAGTTACTCTCTGCGACCAAAGCTTCGATTGTTTGTTGGTTAAGTTCCTCTGGACGAAGTTTCTCAGAGTCATCAGCGTATTCTACAAGGAAGAAAGAGAGCAAAAAATCATTGCTAAGAAAATGAATTAATTAGTCATAGTTTTCTCTAAGTGGATATCAACTGCAATATTTTCTTAAACATAGCAAAAATACCTCCTGCAGTCTGACGTTTCTTTGCTGATTTTGAGAAAATGAGAATGTCTTGAGGGTTTGCAACCTACAATATCATCAAATAAGTTCATTAAAGATAACAACAGGACACTTTTCATTAGCACCCCATCAGTCCTTTAGGTACCTTTCCTACATATTTCTGACCGAATCGTTGTGGGTTTATAGTTGAAAACCCAGAGTAATCTACCTGCAGAATAAATGAGTATTATCATGATTTTATATTTTGATCATTTTGACCAAATTATGATATGTTCTGAGTTTTGTTACCTTAATTCTAACCAGTGGAAGCTTTGGCTCTGATCTGCTGGCTGTAGGTTGGCTACTCTTCTCAATTAGATTTCTTACCTAAAGCCATTGAGCAATACAAAAAAGAGAAACAACCTGGTCATAACAACATTGCCAGACTAAAGAAACTAACAAATAAACCGTCATTGAAAGAGAGTGGAGAAAGAATAGAAATATGAGAACCCACAATTTTATCCAGATGTTCAAGTACAGAGTCCTGATCATTGGGGTCAACATCTGCTTCATCTTTTAAGACAACCTACAAATATCAACTGTTAGGGATTCATTTACTTTCAAAAATATCATGAAATCATTAGTGACATACCTCGGCATACTCAAAAGGTCTTACGGACCTCAAAGGTATTTTGGTAGGTCTATACTGGTTCCCCTATTCACGAGATATATAACTGAATGAGAAAATGCAGCACATAAATTCAATATTAATAAGAGGATTTTGAAAGAAGACCTTGATTTCTAACAAAAGAACATGTTTTGGTTTTGCTTCACCATCAATTAAAGAGGTTGCAACCGACGAGCCTGGTTGAGTGATATGGAAACCCATCCCAGGGACCTCCTATCAAGTATAAATAGAGGGAAATAGCACGGTCAGTTTTTTTCCCCGAGAAAACTTGAAATATAAATGATGAATTCCCAAGCTGTCACCTGTGGCTCAATAAGGCATTCATGCTCATGACCCCATACAACAAAGTCCAGAAAACGAGGCAAGAAATGCTCATTGATGGCACTTTTAGGATTCGTCTTTATCCTGTATGAGTTCAGGTGTAAATTTGCTTTCTGTAAGAACGAAAGGAAAAAAAACCCGAATTAAAGGTTCCTTCATTATTCTTTGACTTGCTATGTGTACCTGTTCTGATGGAGAACCAATATATTGAACCAGTCAGACACTGACTCCGCATCTTGAGTTCCAGGCCGCATCCACTGTACTGAATGAGGTGTCTGAAGTATTGAGATTAAAACAATATTAACAGTAAAAAAAAGATGGCTTGTAATGTAAATGTATGAAGAATATGAAGAATCGAAATAAATCATGTTCCAGAGACAAGATGCAAGGAATTCCAAAGACAAGCAATTTGATGTTGATGGAAAGACACCTGAAACATTCTATTTAGTCGCTCATCTCTAATGTTGCCAAGACCATATAGCGCAACAGAAGTCATGCCCTGAAATGATAGGAAATCCAAGAGCATGTAAAATATAAACCCATAAATTAATGTCTGCAACTTTACCGGCGAACCTTTTTTATGAGTACAGGGTAAACTGCTATTTGGCCAACACCAGAGCCACCAAGGTCCATCTTTCCAAAATAGTTTACAAGATTGCAAGCCGAAAGAATATCAATGGCAGAGAGATTATCCTACAATGAAAAACATGAATGCATGAGCTAGAGCTTACATCCCATCATAAGCTTAATTTCAGTATAAATGCACAAAATTCAGATGTTAAGAATACAATGTCCATACCACCCCAGCAGGATCGTCGTGATTTCCATGGATGGTGAACACAGGCATGCCAACATTAAAGTTTGGATCTTCATAATTTACTTGGCCAAATCTGGTAATGCAAGAGGAACTTTCTTGTCAGAAAATGAGGAAATCACGCACACACTTTCACACATCTTTCAAAAAGTCCACACGAATGTTTTTGTCTCGCGCAAATGAATCTCAAGAAAAGTGAACAATTTCTATATGAGAGCTTTTCTGATGTGGTTGTCTTGTATTTACATCAGGTGATCACCAAACCAGATCAAGTGCCAAACCTGTTTGGGAAGTTGACTGTCTGATCACTGACAACCTGGAATTTCACTGGCTGGTCATTCAGGCAGTAGCGCCGCAGAATCTCAATTGTTTTTACCAAGGTTGAGCGCGACGGCTTGTTCTCATGGAAAAGATCACCACCAAGAAGCACAAAATCAACCTGCAATCAAGTCTCGTTCAAAACAAGGGATGTCCACCACCATTGAGAAATAAGCAAAAGTTGATACCACTATAGCTCCTACCAACCTTGTTTTGGTCCGCCAATGAGCAAATCTCCTCAAATGCTTGAAATGAATCAAACCTACGTATCTCATCTTTCTCCATGTAGCCTAAATGACAATCTGTTGCTACCAGTACTCGTAATGTATTGATGTCACCATCGCCTTCCCTGCAATGCAGGTATACGGTTAACATAGTTACTTAGAACCTAGCATCCCACAACTGGCAAACATCTAAGCGACACTATGAGACAACTTGTTTTCTTCTGCAAGGAATGTCATAACCAGTTATTTTACTGCATAACACGGCTGGAAGCACTTTTACACCGGCGATGCAGAAAGCTATTCTACTCTGATTTAAAACAGAAACCAAGTTCCACTCACAGCATCCGACGATTAACAGGAAAACTGACCTGGTTTGTGATGGTTCAGCCATTGAAGTCGACCTAAACTAGTTGACCAAATCAATCCCTTTGCAGGACGATTCGCAATATCACTGTAAAACAAACCATTGCACAAGTTACACACAACAATACGAGGGGGAAAAAACAGAAAGAATAGCAGGAAGGCGTTCAAGCATTTGGCCGAACACGTGCGGCGCGCCAGAATCGCGACACCCACAAGCACAAATCAAACCACCCTATTACGCGTACTGCGGCGCCGCGCCCCCGAACAGGAAAGTCCCGCTAACTGCGGAAACACGAGATTCTCGGACGAGAAAGCCGGATAAGAAATCACTTGCCCTTCCAGCCGGCCGCCCGCCGGCCCCCGCCGCCGCCGCCGCCTGCAGAGGAGACCTTGGCGCTCTGGGGGAACTCCAAGCGACCAAGCCCGCTGTCTTCTAGACAAGCAGTGGTGGTCACCTCCACCTCGGCTTCGACTGCTCCCTCGAATGAAGAAACCTGCGCCTGCTTCCGCGTCAGACGAAGGCGTGAAGAAAAATACGCTTTAGCAAACAAGAAACGCAAATTAGCCTGGACATTCGTAGAGCCCACGTACGATTCGCCTGAAAGAGCAGGTTGGGCCAAATTCAACTGGGCCACGGACGTAACTTTCCCCCACCCAAAACCCCAGTAGAGCGAGGTCTCTGACTCTGTCGTTCTGTCGCTGCGGAGCTTGCGGCGGCTGGCTCGATTTGGCGATTTGCGTCTCCCAGGCGGCGGTAGGAGAATCCGGGCGGAGGATTTGGTTGCCTGCGGAGACTGAGATGGTAAGCGCCGATGCCCCCTTGCGTGAGCGGTGAAGTTTGCGGATTTAATTCCATCTGGTGCCTCGTGATGCGGGGGTAACTTGATTTTTTGTGTTTGATCAGGCTGGGCGCAAGGAAACTGCTCTCGATCTCGCCAAGTTCGTCGACAAGGGCGTCCAGGTTAAGCTCACCGGCGGCCGGCAAGGTTGATTTCGACATACCCCTACATTATTGTTTTTCCGTTGTCATGCCAATTAGGTGCTCCAAATTTGCAATTTCTCATGAATAGTATTTAGGTGTGGAACAGGATTTAAGTGAAATCTCACATATCCAGCTTGTGGTATGAATCTAGTGAAAAGATGTTGGTGCGCTTGATTATTGTGTAAACTCGTGATGCTGTGTAGTCCTGGTAATTGTAAACTTTATATTTTAGTGTAAAGTTTGCAGAACCTGCCACAATCCCCAGTATCTGTGTAAAACCGTAAGCCCAAGTGTCATGATTTAAGTTATATTTGTGAGAGGTGATGTTATGTGAAACTGCTGGACCACAAATCCTGAGATTATGGGTGCGTGCTGGAAACCTGGGTTTTGTGAAATTTGAAGCTTGTAATGACTGTGTACATGTCTATGTTGGACAAGAATGAAAAGATTTAACTAAGGTCGTTTTCATTGTCATGTGTTATAATGTGGATTGTTCATCGTGTAGCATTTGCATGATTCCATGACTTCCTGGCCTGGTGGCCTGTAACTTTCTGTAATGTTAGAATTGTGCATCTATACATCTTAACATATTGAGTCTTTGCTAGTAGCTGGAAATTTTGCATCCTCCTTTCGTGTTCCCGAACCATTGACCTTTTTTTCCTTCCTTCTTGTATCTGTTTTATATGCTGACCTGCCATCTGCATCTGTGCAGTAACAGGAACCTTAAAGGGATATGACCAGTTGCTTAACTTAGTGCTGGATGAAGCAGTTGAGTTTGAAAGAGGTACTCTCTTATTTCTTCACTATTGTTGTACGATCTGGCTGTTTTGCTCACTGAAATTGATTGGAGTAGGACCTAGGACTCAGTATACAGGCGCAACATTTCTTAATAATTTTGTGCCTTTGGCATTCACAAGCACATTCTGCATATTTTTCCTTAAATAAAATTTGTCTAGGGATATGATAACATTTCTACCGCTGAACAAAGTGCCAACACTGAATGAAGCTTGGGGTTCTGAGTTTTGCAAAGACCATGGCCATATTGGCTCATTTCTGAAGCTCATATACTGCTTATTCGGATGGAACAATACTAAAGTTTCTTTTATAATGTTGAATGGAATGATTGATATCTTTTAATTTTGTTTTGTAGAGCAAGATGACCCATTGAAACTGTCGGGGAAAACCAGACAGCTTGGCCTCATTGTAAGTATTCTTTCTATTAATGATTTTTTTACTTGTGATTTGGTCATTCCTATTATTTGCATGACATGGTAGAGGATTTGATCCTCCATGCACTCTGTATTATATCATCTGGTCATCTCTTAAACTTTTACTCTGGATCACATGCACGGCTACTCAAATAGTTTGCTTCTGAGATATGTGATATTATGTTTCATCCTTGTATCTTTCCATGTCTTTTACAATCGTTGAGTTGGACATAATGCATCGCATGACGTTTTTTTGCAGGTGTGCAGAGGCACAGCGGTGATGCTGGTCTCACCAACTGATGGCACGGATGAGATCGCAAACCCCTTCCTTGCCGACGGTGCTTAATGCTTGTACTTTGTCCATTAAGTAGAACCGTGTTCTCAGAGTCAGAGCATCCTCAGAACTCTTTCCCAAAGGAGCAAAACTTCCATGTCCTGTATTATTGTATCCGTTGCTAATGACATCTGTGGTTTGAATTGAGCTACTTGAAATATTGACCCTTTGATTTCTGCCTCTTTTTTGGCACTACGACTTCTGTTCTTGTGTGCTTGCTTTTAGACTGCAGCTAGTTGCACTTATTGGCATACAGCTATCAAGTTGCACACGCAGATACGGCCTCTTTGCTTCAGGTTTTTTTTTTTTTTGTTGTTGTTGTTGCTTTGGCACATTTTGCCCTGCGATCTTGTAGGGAAGAGAGTTGGCAAACTATGTTACAACAAATATAGTTTTCTCAACACAATTTAGCGCACTGCATAGCTGCGTTGTATCCCTGTATCAAACTGTCCATGTTACGAACTTATCTGTATCGTGATGTCTGTAAAGTCAGATAACTAATCACATGCATCTCCATTTCTTGAGTTTCCTCCTTGCTGAGCTTCAGAGCCATCTACTGGCAGGTCCGGCACGCACGCAGTCACGCAGAGAATACGCACACGCATCCATCCGGGACCTCCTATATGCATAACATAGATCCATGAGCAGCCCAGCCAAGTCAGAGCGTTAACGACAGATCACAGTTGCCATCATAGATGTCGTTTCTCTTCATAGCTCAGCACCGTAGCTTACCACGCTCAATCAGAGCGACGCATCAGCCATTCTGCAGCCAGCAGTTAGCCGCCACGTAGATCCATCCTCCTTAGTTGAGAGGGCCGACCCATCTAGACTAGTGTTCACGAGCTCAGCCCAGAGGTTCATTTAGGCCCGTTTTCTCTAGGGTTAGGTTATGGTCTCCGCCACTCCGCCCTAACTTTCCTCTATTAATACAGGCGACGAAGCAGCCGCCGTCGTCCGCATCGCATTCCCCTCATCTCGCCGTAGAACCACCGAATCCACCGCACCGGAGAGAGTAGAGAAGAATCCGGCCGCATCTTCCAAGATGGTGTGCATCCGGCAGGCGACCATCGACGACCTGCTGGCGATGCAGGCCTGCAACCTGATGTGCCTGCCGGAGAACTACCAGATGAAGTACTACCTCTACCACATGCTCTCGTGGCCGCAGCTGCTCTTCGTCGCCGAGGACTACGGCGGCCGCATCGTCGGCTACGTCCTCGCCAAGATGGAGGAGGACCCCTCGGAGCCCTGCCACGGCCACATCACCTCCCTCGCCGTCCTCCGCTCCCACCGCAAGCTGGGGCTCGCCACCAAGCTCATGTCCGCCGCGCAGGCCGCCATGGACCAGGTCTTCGGCGCCGAGTACGTCTCCCTCCACGTCCGGCGATCCAACCGCGCGGCCTTCAACCTCTACACCTCTACCCTCGGGTACCAGATCCACGACATCGAGGCCAAGTACTACGCCGACGGCGAGGACGCGTTCGACATGCGCAAGCCCCTGCGGCAGCCGCAGCCTAAGAAGCACCACCACCACCATCACCACCACCACGGCCCCGGTGGGTGCTGCTCCCACGACGCGCCTCCTGCGGCTGCTGCTGGTTCTTCTCCATCTTCTAGTTCGCCTGATAAGAAGGCCAATACTTGACGCGGGTAATTTGTTGCTGCTTGTCTCGATTGACTATTTACTACGGTGCTGTGAATGCTGCTGTGCTATGAACCTGTGAATTATTTGTTAGTGTAGGATATTGTACGTACATGTGCCTCTCCTCACCTTTGGTTTCTTGAGATTGTTCACTCTCAAGGCAGCCCAGTCATGGAGGCACAGAGTAACTGTGAGTTTAACGTGGAGGTTTACTGTTTCTCACGATGGTAATGCTTCTAAAATTGCTCACTATATCTGATACCTAATGTAATGCTTGTAAACTATGACTTCTAGAATAGTTGGTGGAGCTGTCCATTGCAACGGAAGCCCTGTGTTAATTTGATGCCCTGCTTTGATTTGTTGTAAATAATATCTGCAGAAAGTAACCTATGATGAAGTGCCCCATGAATTAGGTGTAGATCGCTCCAAGTCCCTGAACTTCAGGGAGAACCTACTTGGGGTCCTACACTGGCATGATATATATGGCCTTTCACTGAGGTTTACAAACAAAGCTTTTTGTTAAATTGCTCACTAAATCTGAATCCTACCCTATATAATGCTTGTATCTTGACTCTAATTTCGAGAATAGTTTATGGAGCTATCCTTTTAGAATGCTATGAAATACACATGTAACTTGAACTCTGTTACTTGGATACCCTGATGTAAATAATATATGAAGTAGCTCATGATGAAGCGCCCTATGAATTAGGTGTAGACCGCTCCAAGTCCCTGAGTTTCAGGGAGAACCTACTTGGGGTCCTACACTAGAATGATATAAATGGGCTTTTTCTGAGGTTTAGAAACAAATAAACTAGTATATGTATGAACAATTGTTTTTTTATTTCTTTGCATTTCAGTTCGGTATTTCTTTCATCGCGCAGAACAGAGATTGTGATGGAATGCAATTTATTTATGTTTTAGCATCCTATGAAGATTTGCCCATTATGTGAGGTGTAGATAGCTCCAAGTCCCTGTTCTTCAGGGAGAACCTACTTGGGGTCCTACACTCAAATGAGATGTATGGGCATACTGAGGTGTTTTCAAGTTTGGGAATCTTATTTTTTGAGCTTCTTTTGGTTCATCAGTTATTTGATGCTAGAGTAGAATTGATCATTTTAACGTTACATAGCAGCCAATGATGATTTGCCCAAAATGTGAGATGTAGGTTGCTTCGAGTCCCTGTTCTTCAGGGAGAACCTACTTGGGGTCCTACATTCAAATGAGATATTTGGGCTTTTATTTAGGTCTTGAAATCATGTCTTGATTGCTTTTGGTTTAGTTTTACATTAATCTGAAGGAAAATTATCCTGTGATTTATTTTTATGCTTCAGGCACAAAGTTTTTAATTATTTGATTATTTCCCATGGCATGTCGGTAGCTAGATTATTTTTTGTTCTTGTGGTATATGCGGTATCTGGGCTTCGTGACACTTAGTTGCCAGTGATGATCAGTCTGCAAAATGGATGTCCTGTGGACTCAAGTCCCTGTTTCAGGGAGAACCTACTTGAGGAAGCAGTAAATAATATGACATCAACTTATAATAAATCTGAGGCATTATGGATAGTATTCCTTGAACCTGACATAATGCATGATGTTCGATTGCGAGCTATCTTTTATTTTCTCTTCAGTTTTTCACTCCAAACTGCTGATTCATGCTGCTATTTTGAATTTAACTGCTAGTATAATATCTGTGCTTTACGTCTACCTTCAGATTTTCTTTATGCTTCAAATGCCCATCTTTTATTTTTTCTATGAAGTTAGTTAATCAGATGGCATCAATAGACATGTTGGGCTTCTACGAAATATCCTTTTGCTGCTTTATAGGTTAATCAATCAGCTGTCAGTTATGATTCTGTCTGCAAAATGGATGTGCTGTGGGTCCCTGCTTCAGGGAGAACCTGCTTGGAGAAACAGCATCTAATATGACAATAATTCAGGCGTCTGAGATAATATGATTCTTTGTTCTCAACATCTTTTTACAAAGCCCATTCTCTTTTAGCATTGCATCTTCTCTGCTTATTTTGTTCTACGTTGTCTTGCTATGTCTAATTAGTTTTGTTAATCGTTTCAGGATTCTATGGAGGGGAGCTGTTGAGCACACATTGTGATTTTTTTTTAATAGCTTCTCTGTTGAGAATGGAGCTATGTACTGTGATTATCTGTGTTTGTACCAATCTTGTCGGTCTTCGATCTCCAGTTTGTCATCATTGGAGAATGTCATGCAAATATTGTGGCATTTGTCAATTGAGTTTGTAACATCATTAGCTTGAGAATCTTGCCGATAACCTGCAATAGAATTGAATAATGTTCCCTACCACCGTGTTGTTACAGAGGTATAGTATTGTTGCATAAAGAGATTATGATCTTGTTTGTTTCATGATCATTGCGTTTTGAATAATAACCGTGGCTGGAATACATCTCAGACAATGCATGAACGAATCAATTCTTCTGAACAATAAAGGAGAAATCTATTACGACGGGAAATAACATGTTTAACTCGAAACTGTCAATGAGAAGAACAAGGGTGCTGTTTGGTTCAGCGTTGGTAACGGTATTGCAATCGCAATCAGTTGCAGCTGCAATCGCAATCAATGTATGCCATTACCGGTTTTGCTTGGTTGAATTTTGTAATGGTTTCTGTTACCGTCGTAGAGGAGGAGAGGAGACGACCTGATCGGGGAGAGAGCAGGAGCGGGGCGGCTTACCAAGTGGAGGATATCGTTGGCGCGCCGCCGCCGCCGGGATTGGGATCGGCTGCGGCGGGGAGTGGTGCTGCTCTCGCTTCTCGTCATCTGCTCTTGCAGATCGGCAACGAGTTTGCCGCTGGCTGCCGAAGATGGCGGCATTAGGAAGGAGCAGCAAAAGACAATGGAGGCGGAGGGGGCTGAAGCAGAGAGAGGCCGGGAAGAGATGGAATCGCGATGAGGACGTCGCTCGTGAAGGAGGCTGGTGCGAATTGGTGGGCGGAGATGCAATTGCGTGAGGATGAAGATGACAAACGGAGGGGTATCGATTCGATTGCGGTCGGATGGGAGGGGTATCAGATTTCTGAAGGCCGGTATCTGATTACGAAGTATCCCATTACGTATAAAGTTCAAACAAACACAATCTAACGTAATCAGTTAACACCGTAATTAGAATACGTTACAAATCACCGAACCAAACACTTCGAAGGTGGCTAACTCATTGTAATAGCTTTCATGAATAATTTAGAATTATAACTATATTAATGCATATGATTCGTGCTATGAACGATAGTAAAGGCAAAACCGAGATGTTCCCAGTCTCCGTTATGGCCCAAATGCGGCTTTATTACATAAACCGAAGAGCTCTTTTTCTCATCATGGTTCATGCACATGTACCAGGTTTAATCCTGCCCAAGCAGGACGGCAAAAGCAATGTACTCCCTCCGTCCCAAAATATAGTGTACATCTAGTTTTGACCTAAGTCAAACTTTTTGAACTTTGACCAATAATATCTAGAAAATTATAAAGATTGACAACATGAAAATGCTTTTACTAGATTCATCTTGAAATGAACTTTCATGATATATAACTCTCTTATTTTAAAATAATATATATTTTTAGATATTGTTGGTCAAAGTTTAAAAAGTTTGACTTAGGACAAAACTAGATGTACACTATATTTTGGGACAGAGGGAGTATCAGCTATTCGGCCTATCGTTTCAGATGCCTAAGCTTTCTTTTACATTGACTGAAGGAAATGATACATAAAGTGATCCAATTAGACAGCTCGAGGTTGCCTCTGCTGGTGTGCCATATGGCATCAACTAAAATGATCTTGTATTGGTTCTTCCAGCAACCAGAGGAAGGCATCTTACCTTAAGAAACGTAGAAGCACATCTTATCAGCTCGAAATCAGAGTGTAAGTAGCTTTCTAAACTCAGGGCTACCATAAAATTCAATAAGAACCCTGGTGCAGTGTGTTTACTGTGCCCACCGTGATACCTGATCCTAGCTCAAGGCATGTCTTCTCACTTTGAGGGGGTAATAACATCAGCAACTCATTCAAACAGGGTCTGAAATTTTACTCTTCTTTTGATGCTGCCAGATCTTTCATACCCAATGCCGATCTTACTGTGCACGAGTTTAACCGCTAGATCAGTATTTCCCGCTTTCCTTAGTGCATTGATCATCATTGTTCGAACCCTACCAGGTATCTCACGACCCTTCTTCACAATGCCATCTGCCAACTTGCAAGCCTGCTTGAATCTGCCAGTTTTACAGAGCACGTTGATCATATCCTCATGAGCCGTCTCCGGAATCACCCCCATAGGAGCCAGTTCGTCCAATATTCTGCATGCCCGGCTAAATTTGCCAGAAAGGCAGAGCCCATTAGCAAGGGCCCGGAATGCTGCAGCTGTAGGAGTGATTCCCTTATCGATCATTGTGTCCCAAAACTTCAACGCCTCTTCATTCTTGTGTTCCTTGAACAAACCATCAATGAGTATGGTGTATGTGTAGACCGTCTGATCACAGCCATCAGTTTCCATTCTCTTGTACAAGGCACAAGCATCATCCGTTTTTCCTGCTTTGACTAATGCATCTATCAGCACGTTGTAGCAAT
Source organism: Eragrostis nindensis (assembly GCA_012490785.1). NCBI lineage: Eukaryota > Viridiplantae > Streptophyta > Magnoliopsida > Poales > Poaceae > Eragrostis > Eragrostis nindensis. The sequence continues at coordinate 162,815 of JAAXCT010000116.1, read as the reverse complement.
ACGAGTCAGGCACACAACCTTTAGCAATCATCTCTTCGAAGACCTCTTGTGCCTGTTCAACCATGCCAAGCTTTCCAAAGCCATCGATTAGGCTTGCATACAAAATGGCATTCACTGTAACACCCTTCTCTGCACTTTTCCTGAAGCATGAAAGTGCCTCATCCATATTCCCAAAACGGCATAAGCACTTGACAACCACACCATATGTGACGGCATCAAGCTCAATTCCACTCGTTTTCATCCTCTCAAAAAGTTCCATCGCCTCCTTCTCCCTCCCAAATTTTCCCATCGCATCAATGAGTGCAGTGTAAATGGCTGCATTAGCTGGGCAACCTCGCTTCAACATCCTCTCAAATATGGCCATACCCTCAAATGGCTTTCCTTCCTTGCAGAGAGCGCCAATCACTAGCACATAAGCATGTTGAGGTATCTCCCTCCCCATTCCCCTTTCCTCCATTTCTTGGAACAGTCCTACGCATTTTGAGAATGTGCCCTCGCTGTAATGGCGCTGCATGAGCGTAAGGTACGTCACCTTGTCAGGTGCGAGCTCCGCCTGTTCCCGCATGTCCTCCAGCCGTGCCACCGCATCCTGTGTCCTCCCTTCGCGGCAATAACCCTTGATGAGGATGTTGTAGGAAACCACGTCGGGGCGCACTCGATCTTCCTTGCACATTGCGTCGAACACGTTGATGGCAGTGTCAAGGAGGCCGGCGTTGACAAGGCCATCCAGCAGGCAGTTGTAGGTGAGCCTGGACGGCTCGACGCCGGCGAGGCGCATCGCCTGCCACGCCCATAGGAGGTCGTCGGAGAGGCCGAGGCCAGCGAGGCTACGGATCAGCGACGCCGACGATGGCGTCGTGAGGTGTTGCAAGACGGCGTCCCCGTGCGCGCGAAGCTCGGCGACAAGCTGCCGCGCGTGGTCGGCGGCGTCGGGAGTGGCCTCCTTGGAGCGGGAGAAGGAGTGCAGGAGGGAGACGTAGCAGTTGAGGTGGTGCTGCGGATGGGCGAGGAGGTCGGCGCGGTTGGGCAGGGAGCGGAAGAAGTGGAGCGACGGGAGCGGGTGGGCGAGGAGCTGCGGGGAGCGGAGCGCCGCGGCGACGAAGGCGGGGGAGAGGCGGAGGAGGAAGGTCTTGCAGAAGGCGCGGAGGTCGGCGGCGAGGGTGGCCGGCGGGGAGCGGAGGACGAGGGAGACGACGCGGGGTAGCCACGGCGACGGCGTGGGCGGGGCGGCCGATGCGGAGGCGTACGGGCTCGGGTCCGAGAGGTCCGCGTACGGCTCGATCCACTCCGGCGGCGGGAGAGACTGATGGCTGTGTAATGCGGCGGCCGCCCGCCGGCCGCGAGGGATGGGGAAGAAGCGGCGCATCGGACGAAATCACGAATGCAGCGGCAAGTGTTCGACAGGATGAGCATGGCAGGGGTCTAGCCAGCTTTCTGAACGCTTCAAACGCACGAGTTTCAAATCGATTTCACATCCATTTTCGTTAGCAATTTGTGTAAATGGCTGCATTAGCTAGGCAACCTCGCTTCGAGTTCTAAATGACAAGAAAAATATTTTGTTTGGACGAATGCTGCGACAGGGAGAGGGGATGGTGCGTGCAAGACAATTTCTTTGACATTCACTCACTCCTTTCACTTGTACCAACAGAAGCTATCTTTGACATTTATTACTTGAATAGTGTTGTACTCCCTCCGTCTTAGAAAAAATAGCATTCTAGTTTTGTCCTAAGTCAAACAATCTTAACTTTAACCAAATTTGTAGGGAATATTATCAATAATTATGACACCAAATAGGAATAATATAAAAATATATTTAAAGATGAATCCAATGATACCAAATTTAAACTATAAATATTAGTACTTTTTCATCAAAGTTTGGTCAAACTTCAAATGATTTGACTTAGGACAAAACTATAATGCCATTTTTTGTGGGACAGAGGGAGTAGTTGTATTCGCCTTGCCTGCTGCTTATCAGCAGCTACAGTGTTCGCAGTTGTTTCTTCAGCAGCCGCTACAGTGTTCGCAGTTATTTCTTCAACAGCCGTAACAGTAAAACAGCTGCAAAACAGTCTGGCGAACAGGCCCCATGACTCGTGAGGCGTTAATGAGAGAGTTAACTCAGTAACTCTCCCTACATATACTAGTCGAATGCATCATCTTGTCTTCATATCTCGTCCCTGTCTCATTTAGATGTTTCATGCAATTGGCAGTCTTATTGTGACCATCACCTATCGCATCGCGCACTAATAGTGGAGTGCAGAAGAAAGGGAGAGAGATAGAAGGTTAATACAACTGCCGATTGCATAGCTTGGCTTACATATAGGATGCATCACAATCTTGCCTCCATATCTCATAGCAACATCTGGTAGTTGTTTCATAGAGTTGGTAGTCTTGTTGATGTGACCTCCTCATATATATTTGAGTCATAGGTTTGCAAGCAACTAGAAAACACATCACATAAAGAAGAAGTACAGTGGGATAGCCATTAGTTGAGGATTTGAGTGCATCGATGCTATAGGAATTGAAGGTGTCATGAACCATCTATTGGCGTACTGTTGTGGTGTTGCTGTGCTACTGGTGACTAGTTGTCTGCCAGGGTTCTGACTGTTGTACGATATTTGTGGTGCTAGCGGTGGACTCTCCTAATTATTGTTTAATGCAACTAGCAGTGGGGTGATTAAGAGGTCTCTGTTGAGGATTCTTCCCACTCAAAGCCGTGACTTACAAAGAACATGATCAAGAGGTCTTCGTTGAGGATCCAAATACTCCAACCAGGTCTATGAAGGCTATGGAAGAAATGGAACAATAGGGTCTTCGAATTCCAAACGCTCCGATTAGCCGCATTGTCGCAGGAAATCATCGACGAGGCTCACCTTCGAGCAGATGCAGGGTTCTCCAAGTTAAGGAAGTTCCTCCCTAGGCGAGCTTAGTGTTTTCTCTCGGTTACGGGAGACTGCTCCCGCTTCTCTTCTGTTTGTTTTGGATTGTAAATATCTGTTTTGTCCATCGCTTTTCTGTTTGTAACTCGTCATTACTTCATTGTCGGCTTTTGCTAAGCCCTTTAGGGAATTTAGCCCTGATCACGTTGTAATAAACTTCTCTTCTTTTTAATGAAAAACGTGCTCCGCACGTTCTAAAAAATGTTGTCAGGAACCACATCTTCTTAAGGCTGTTGGGTGTTCCTAGGCTCAAACAACGTCAACGTAAGGTCAATGTATGCTTCTGATTGACATGCTCTTGAGGACACGAGCAACGTCTGTGTACATGCTCTCCAATGAATTATCTGAGTAAAAACAGTTACAGCAGGCAGTGGCATGCAATAGTAGGGGCAGATAAAAGATAGCTCAATAGTTTGTTTTAACACTATTGGATAATCATTAATCTATAATGCAAGGATGTGTGTTACATATGACAACAGTTCTTCAAAGCATGCAATTAGTTTCTCTATAAAGAAATAGTTTTAGTTTAGAGATGCCTTCAAAATTCACTTAGAATGTTTCACATACACACACACAAGTACAACAGCACGTGTGCCAGAACGCTGAGTTCCTTAGGAATGCATGACTGTTATCATTGTGGTTAGCTAAGCCTTGAGCAACCAAACACTTAATAGGTCATTCACTCCTTTCATCATACTAGCACAAGTACAGTACCTTCTAAAACCGAATATGTCCATTGAAGATCATGAAAGATAGGATGATCCTGAGACTATAAGATAGGATCGGTGCAGAGCAAGTGCAATGATGCGCCCACCAACACTCATTGTTGAAACACGACATTTCTTAAGTAAACTACATCGTCATTTGCTTTATCGTTTCTCACCATGTAACTCCGAACGCTATACGCATGTAGGTGATACTCTTTAGTCTTCTTCGGTGAGATTTTTTTTTAATTACACAGTACAACTCAGACCCTCACAACGCACGTACACTCATTCATATGAATGCACATACGCAAATCCTACGCTTATGAGCATCTTCGAAGGCTGAGCTAACAAGTTCTCGAGATTGACGAAGTCGCCACTGATGCCTCGCTTCGCCTACAACACTGTTAATTAAATCCTAGAATTCTTCAGTGAGATATACTCCTAGCATAGTCTTAGCTATGCATGCTCCGTAGCCTAGGTAGTTGTTACAAATAAAAAAAGCGAACCCGTGACTGGAGCTGGAAAGCATGATGAAGTGGGTTGGGATTGAGAGGCATCACGAAAACTTCCTCCGCGCGTTGCACATACAGGAAGTAGCACATACACGGTCACGAAATACTCGTGCTTGGGGCGTGTGACTCTAACCAAACTAACAGGGGCCTCAAGCGGACGATGGTCGTCACGAAGGCCACGGCTATGTTTGTGCACGGACCATCCTGATGTTGAGAATGTTGTAGCTAGTGCAGTCAAGAGTCGTGGAGGGGAAGTCAGTTTTAAATTATTTCACAGTAGAGCAGTAGTTTAGTTTTCAAATGATGAGAAAAAGTCCTCACATTCTAACAACGCCTTAACTTTTGACTATAAGGGGGCTGGTGGCGTGTAAATTGAAAATTTTGCATCTAGGAGGCTGTGACCAAACAGGAATTATTTTCAATGAAGTGGGGTCAAAATTATCTATAACCTGACTGAAACATGCATATTCCGTCCAATCCTAACCATTCACAGGGGTGATTCTTTTATATATATAAAAAAAATCAGCTGTTTTTTTTATCAGCTTTACATGACAGATAGCTCACAATTCGTTAACTACTGAGCTTCTACCTTTTTCCCCCTCATTTGCCCAAGGGCCTAAGCCATGTATGGAAATTGGTAAGTACCAAGTAGTACTCCCTCCGTTTGGTTAATGTCGTCGTTTCAGACCAAACTTTCAGTGCAAAATGGCCTAGGTTTTGTTGTCTGAATGACAACATTAACAGAACGGAGGGAGTAGTTCCTAACCAACAATCAAAATGTGCTTGCTTTAGGCATGGCGATGCAACTACGAAGAACAGAGACGAGGACCAAATACGTGAATGTGAACAGGTTGAGGCTTTTCGTGAACATACAGCAACAGCACTGACACGATTAACTCTCTTCCTCTGTTAAAGAAGGGCACCAGTGAGATGAGCACCATAGCCTTCTCCGTGCCTGCGATGAAAAGATTGCAGATCCGAGCTAGGGACGAAGCCTAGAAGCCAGGGTCATCCCACTGCAGGACGGCAGTGCCCAGGTTCTGCTCCCTCTTGAGCTTGTCCTTGACGAACCAGTCGCAGACGCGGCCGGCGTTGAGCTCCTCTATCGGAACGCCTTCCTGCTCCGATATCACTCTCAGCAGGTTCAGAGATGATATCTGAAAAATCACACACAATTACTGATAGTCACATGATCACTCGTCGGCTTCACGCACAATAATACTGCACACCTAACTATCACTTGGTTCCAATTCGGCAATCACTAGAGTAATAACATGTTCGACTGCAAATTCGCACTACTATACTCACAGTGAGGCGGCAGAGGAAGCGTTCGTGCGTGCTGAGGCCGGACATCTCGACCAGCCCAGCCTCCTCCAGGCTAAGGAAGGTTCTCCGCTGCCCTTCCTCCTCTCCTCCCTGCTGCTGCTTCCCCTCTTCCTGGCACCTCCTCCTGACCACCAGCCGCGACGTCGCGCCTGTCCCCTTGAGCTCGCGGCATCCCTCCCTCCCTGCCAGCGCACACGCAGTCAGTGGCAGGACATTGACACGATTGTGTGGCACGTAACGCAAAATTCAACTGATTAGACGTCATTCTCGACCTGGAACTGGAAGACCGGGGAACGCGGCCGCGGCTGCTCGTCGGAGCAGCGGCCTGGTGGAAGGCGGGAGAGCGGCTGCCGGTTGCGAATGATGCGGCTTGCACGCGCTGATTATGTGTTGCATGGCTCTGGAACTGGTAGTTCGATCGGTGTTTCTAAATGAGCGCCTCCGTTATTCTCTGTTCCGGCGAACTGTTGATGGCCTGGAGAGAGCTAGGCTCCCAGCTGAAGCGGATCGGATAACGTTGCATTTGGGATTTGGCACGTACGCCCACCTCAGCTCTGGCAAGCGCCGGGGACGAGTAGAAGGCCGGCCGGGTTCAGATGAGCTATGGACTGGGCCTTAAGAAAGTGAGGCCTAAATATAGCCCACTAGAAGATGCGGCCGCCGTTGCAGGCTTGTAACACGCGGCGTCCTTATCGTGTTATGGGGCGCGGGGGCCAACCGTAAAAGACAAGCCCGCTTCCGTCGCCACTAGACAAGTGAGCCACTGGGCCGGTACGGAGGAAAGCGAGGAGCAGCGTAAACAAAACAGCGAAGGCCACACCACCACCGCCCACCGGTATCCGGGAAAACCAGCTTCCGCCACCGCCGCCTCCTGTTTCGCCGCGCCGCTCCCGGCCTCCCTCCAGTATATTAACCCGCCCACCCCGCATCTCGTTCCTCATCAAACACACCACACCATCAGTTCACTACTAGCAGGCAGCATCGTGTTCTCGAGCCAAACTACAATTCTACAAGCAGCAAGCAGTAGCACCACCGATAATCATCAGAGGAGATGGCCGGTGCCGCGAAGGCGTCGTGGATGGTGGCGATGAGCGTCGGGGCGGTGGAGGCCCTCAAGGACCAGGTCGGCCTCTGCCGCTGGAACTACGCGCTTCGATCCATCCACCGGACCGCCAAGGCCAACGTGCGCAGCTTCTCGTCGCAGGCCAAGAAGCTGGAGCCGGCGACGGAGAAGAAACCAGCGGACAAGGCAGAGGAGGGGTTGAGGACGGTCATGTACCTCAGCTGCTGGGGCCCTAATTAAGCTTTAGCCACATTCGGCTTCCAGCAACCGAGCTTAGGCTTAGAATTGGCCGGTTGCCTGGTCGCCGCATGATTGTAACATATTCTGATGATGATAGAAAAGTTCCGCCACTTTGAGTAAATGAAATGGCTTTCCTAATGTATGCACTATAATTACTAAAGTGTATGCAAATACGATCTCGGTCTTTGAGCTCGTAGCAAGATCTTCGTGTGATTGCTACTTCTGTGATTAAGCAGAGCAATCTTTCGTCAAAAGAAAGAAAAAAACCAGAGCAATAGCTCACGGCAAACGTGGATGAACTCTGTTCTTCGGTGATAACTAGAAAACTTTGTTCTTGAAAGAAAATGAAAACAGAAAAATTCTTGTTCTTGAAAGAAAATGAAAACAGAAAATTCTTGTTCAAAAAGTCATGCCGATGATGGTAAATCGGATGGTACCTAGCAAAGACAAACAATTTGGTGTCCTCCGTCAAATTGTCGTATGTATGTATCAGCCTTGTACTCCTTGGCTAGGCTATACAAGGCTAATTAGGACGTCCTTCTTTTACCTTTTTCTTTTCTAGAATACGAAGCACCTGAGCTTTCATGGTACCTACATGTACAAATTATAGATCCCTGACATTTGTGTGCGTGTTTTGCGGAGTGGCGAACTGAGTGGCGTCCACGCGATTCCGGCCCTCACCGGCGTTCCTGCCGGCGATTGTCGCCGGTAGTCCGCAAGCTGGCAAGATCAATCGTGCTGGAGCACACATATGATCTGATCCTGCGTTATGGTGGAGCAGGCGAGGTCGCCGGGGTCTCCTGGACGGAAGTTTTGGTCAGAAGAATCTGATTCAGATAGCGATGTAGTGGATTTGGGGTTCGCCGATCCAATTCCAGTGCCTGCAGCGCAGTCTTCTGGACCAATTGCCCAATCGCCGGGGTCTGAGTGGCAGACGGTGAAGAAGATTCGCCGGAGGAAGGAGGATCGACAGCGTCCATGGGGGATTACTTGGCCATGGAATAAGGTCCAGCCGAAACCATGGAGGGGGCCCCTTCCAAAGGCTCGAACCTCACCGAAGAGGACGCTGGGCGATCTTCTTGCTCCTGCTTTGGCGCAGGGACCTACCGGAGGTTCATCTCCGGCCAGCCGGAACAGAGGCCTCGCTGATCCGAAAAAGGTGCCGATCGGGATTCAAAATTCGAATCCATTGACTCACGCTGGGCCGTCTAGGCCAGTTGCAGGCCCAATTCAGAAGGGCAGCAAGCGTCAAGGCCTAGCATCGTTCAAGGAACGGTTTCCTCCACCACGATTGCTCTCGGAAAAACCTGATCTCCAAAGCCGGCGGCCGACGTACCTGCAGGCGACGATGGCTGGCGGTGGCGTGAAGGGTGCAACCTCGGGCTACGCTGGAGATGGAGGAGGCGAGAAGCGGAGGACCTACGGGCACCCAGGGTTCCGAGGCGCCCGTTTCAAGCATGACCGTGGTCGCGGCAAAAGACCACCGTCGCCGCCTGGCCGGGATGGCGATCTGGGTGCTCGCGGTGGTCGTGTTTCCGATGCAAGTGGCAGAGGCGGTCGTGGTTCGAACTACGGTCGTGGCCGAGGAAGAGGCAACCGGGATGTCAATCCGGTGGCCACCACTGGAAGAGGGACAGGAATTGATAGGGATGCAACCCTTCGAGCTGATGATCGTGATGGACGTGATGGGCGCGTGGAAGATAACTCCCAGCAAGCGGGCAAACACCGTGGCCCAGAACCTGTTGGGGAGAATGCAAGGAAGAAGAAAAAGTTCCAGCTTCAATGCACCATTTGTTTGGAAGACCATCATACCTCGACATGTGGTCTACTGCTTGGTCCAAAGCCTTCGGCAATCTGCTGTGGCCTTGCAGGTACTGGTGAGGGATTTTTTCAGATTCCGTATGACAAAGCGGCGCCGATTCCGAAGAAGGTTACAGCTACTGCTCTTGTCACTATTGTAGAAGGGGAGGTGTCTGCTGAATTAGTGAAGGCAGAGCTTGCTCGGCTCATTCCGGTTAAATGGGATTGGGTTGTTCGTCCTCATGGCAACAAAAAATACATTGTGACTTTCCCTTGCCAGGTTGAGTTGCAACGGATGGTGGCCATAAAAAGGATACCAACTGACAAGAATGAAGGTGTCATGGCTTTTGAGGAATGGAGTCAGGAGATAAAACCTGCTAGGAAACTTCAGAAGGTATGGGTTCATGTCTACGGTGTCCCATATGAGATTCGGTCATTCCTACCTCTATGGGCAGTGGGCACTATTATCGGTGCTACTACTTGTGTGGACATGAAGTACACTAGAAAGGCAGGGGTTGTACGCATCCAGGTGGCGGTGCTTGACGTGGAAAATATCCCTGATGGTGCTGATATTGTTGTGGATGATTCCCTGTATGAAATCTTCTTCAAAATTGATTATGTTATGCCCACGGGAGATAACAATGATGATGATGAGGATGATTTGGACGACGAGGAGGATCAGAACGGCAATGAAAAAAGGGGAGATGACCATGTTATGGAGGATGTGGAGAATTTCGGAAACGACGCCGAGGACACGGTGAACCCGGGACAGCTTAACACTGGGACAACAGGACCTACTGGCACTAAACCAACTGATGATGAGGCTCGGATCATCAAGGAGGCCATTGATATTGCTGTGGAGGAGCTCCTTGTTGAGTGTGCAAACAAGGTCATAGCGGAGGATGCTGTCATGGTGGGCGAAGGTATGGCTGTTTTTGCAGGGTCGGAGCATGTAGCTACTCCCATGTCTGCAGGCTGCACCGGCCTGATTGGGGTTGCTAGCCCCTGCATGGAGGTGTCAAGGACCGAGCCTGTGGTACAGGAGGTACCACAAGTTTCAGTGCTGGCCGATCCTACTACACCATCGGCTGGAGTAATGGCGGTGCATGCAGAAAAGGAGGCGGGTGAGGTGGAGCCCCTGGTCGTGGCCGAGATTGAGGCTTCGCCCTCGTCTCTGACCGTGGCCGACAGTGGGGTGCCACCTCCTTCAGCGGGGATGTGCGATGACACTGTGGTGGCTGCGGTTCAGGAGAACGGCATGGAGGTGGACTTGGCGCACCTCGCCGAGGCTACCTATGCCTCACCAACAAAATCTGTTGGACCGGCTATAGGTGCAGTCCACTCGTCAGGCAGCATGGGCTCGCGATCCTCTTACAGCGATGTTGTGAGGGGATCGCCGACCATAAATGGCGGCCTAAAGTCGCAGCAGGCTAGGGAACTCGAAGGTACGGGCTCCCAGCTGCCCGTTGTTGGGTCGACCCCGTCCACGTCGCCTACCCCGGGGTCGGCTTCTCCTTCACGTGGCGCGGCCATGGACGGTGGTGGTGGGGTGGCGACCCCATCACTGCTGGAAAAAAAGGAGGAGAAGAAACTGAGGAGAAGCACACGGTCCTCGGTCACTGACGAGCATACGCTCGCCAAGACTGAGCGTATGGCGGCAAGGAGGAATTTGGAAGACACAGGTAACAAGTCTTTTCGATTTCGCAAGTAGAGACCAAGACTAGCAAATTAGGCATATCGTTGGGTAGGGATGATAATGAAATTTATTCTTCTGTCGTCTCTTTAAAAAACATAGAAGTCGATAGACTTACTGTTGCTAGGAAGGGAGTTTTAAAACCAAAATCAGTCTCTAACTTGTATGGGGATGAGGAGGAGGACAACTTTGATGCAATTCTCAACCACGCTTGTGGTCCATTAAATGAGAATTTTCATGAAGAGGGGCTTGATCACATTTGTAGTGATCTAAATGTAGTCCCTCGTAAGAAAAAGTCCAACTCCGGTAAAAAGGAAATGAAATTTAGACTCCCAAAGAAACCAAAAACTCCGTCAAAATTGTGTATCCAATGAAAGGAATTTTCTGGAATAGCAGAGGTCTTGCTGACTTGGCTAAACACAGATATTTGGCGGAAATGGTCCGTGAGGAGCAAATTAACATTATAGCCCTCATGGAGACAGGTCGGGATGAATTCCCAGATTCGACCTTAAAAAACTTTTGTGCCGGCCGTGATTTTATTTGGCATAGTATGGCACCACACGGAAGGTCCGGGGGGATGCTACTTGGTGTAGACCTCTCAATCTTTGATATTGGATCCATCTCTGAAGGTGATTTTTATATCAAATTCACTCTTCGAAATAAAGAGGATGGATTCAAATGGGTGCTTTATGTGGTCTATGGACCGGCCCAACATGAAAACAAAGAAGCTTTCCTAGCTAAATTAGCAAACTCTTGTTCTCACGAAACACTACCATATTTAATTGGTGGTGATTTCAATATTATGAGACGCCCTCAAGACAAGAGTAAAGATAATTTCGATCCAAAATGGCCGAACCTTTTTAATCAGGTCATTGAGGTATTAGATTTAAAAGAGATCAAAATGTCGGGTCAACAATACACATGGGTCAGCCATGGAGATGATCCAACACATGAAAAGTTGGATAGAGTTCTCGTCAGCACGGATTGGGAAGAGAAATTCCCTCTATGTACCGTGGAATCGAGAAATAAAGGGCAATCAGATCACACGCCACTTATAATTAACACGGGTGTGTCTACACATTGCTCTAACCCGCCCTTATTTAAATTTGAAAGGGGCTGGTTGCTCAGAGAAGGTTTCTTTGATTTGGTGGCGCATGTCTGGCTGTCTACCAATCAAGGAAGCACCAACCTCCAGAGGTGGCAGAACAAAATTAGAGCTGTTCGAAAATACCTCCGAGGGTGGGCGAAGAACACAGCAGGTCATTACAAGAAAGAGAAGAAGAAATTACTTGCTTTAATCGACTCGCTCGATAAAAAAGCTGAAAATTCTCCTCTAAATGACAATGAAATCAATATGAAGCTTTACCTCAGGGAAAGATTAGCCACTTTACTGAGGGAAGAAGAGATCAAATGGTACGAACGCGCTAAGGTCACTACCTTATTGGAAGGTGATAATAACACCAAATTTTTCCATCTAGTGGCCAATGGCAGGCACCGCAAACAACACATTTTCAAATTAGAACAAGAAAATGGGGTTATTGTCGGTGATGAGGAATTGAAATCATATATAACAAGTTATTATAAAAGCTTGTTTGGACCACCCGAAGTGAGCAACATATCTCTTAGGGAGGACCAAGTGCAAGATATTAACCAGGTAACAACTATTGAAAATGAGATCCTTACGACACCTTTTACTGAGAAGGAGGTTAAGGAGGCTGTGTTCCAAATGGAACATAATAAGTCTCCTGGGCCGGATGGATTTCCAGCAGAGTTTTACCAGGTTTTTTGGGAAGTCATTAAAGGGGACTTACTCGCCCTCTTTAAAGACTTTCACGAAGAAAAGCTTCCGCTCTACAGTTTAAACTTTGGTATCATTACTCTTTTACCAAAAACAAATGATGCGAAGCAAATACATCAATATCGGCCCATTTGCGTTCTGAATGTCAGCTTTAAGATTTTTACTAAGGTTGGCACTAACAGAATCAACGCAGTGGCCGGGTCGGTAGTTCAACCTTCACAAACGGCATTTATTCCGGGGAGAAATATTATGGAGGGAGTGGTAGTCTTGCACGAGACTATTCATGAACTTCATACAAAAAAGCTGAATGGAGTCCTGTTTAAAATTGACTTTGAAAAAGCTTATGACAAAGTCAAATGGTCTTTTCTTCAGCAAGCCCTTCGTATGAAAGGGTTCTCTCCTAAATGGTGCCGATGGGTAGAGAAATTCGTGGAGGGAGGTACTGTTGGTATCAAAGTTAATGATGATATCGGCCGCTACTTCCAAACGAAAAAAGGCCTCCGCCAGGGAGACCCAATGTCACCTATCTTGTTCAACATTGTCGCCGATATGCTGGCGGTGCTCATTAAAAGGGCAAAAGATGATGGACAAATTAGTGGCATAATACCCCACCTTGTGGATGATAGTTTGTCTATTTTACAATACGTAGACGACACCATCTTGTTTATGGACCATGACCTAGAAAAGGCGAAGAACATGAAATTATTACTCACTGCCTTTGAACAGTTATCGGGTCTCAAAATAAACTTCCACAAGAGTGAGCTATTTTGTTATGGCGAGGCTGCTGCATTTGAAGATGACTATATGGAGTTATTTGGTTGCAATGTGGGGGAATTCCCGTTTCGTTACCTGGGTATCCCGATGCACCATAGAAAACTCTCCAATAGTGATTGGAAAATGATAGAGGAAAGATTCGAAAGGAAACTAAACTGCTGGAAGGCCAAACACCTCTCTTATGGAGGACGTTTAACTCTGTTGAACTCGGTTCTCAGCAGTCTTCCAATGTTCATGATGTCTTTCTTTGAAATCCCAAAAGGGGTCCTCACCAAACTGAATTTTTATAGGTCCAGATTCTACTGGCAAGGGGGTAAAAATACTAACAAGTACCGTCTGGCCAGATGGGATCTCTTATGTCGCCCTAAGGACCAAGGAGGCCTAGGTATCATTGATCTTGAGATCCAGAATAAATGTCTATTAAGCAAGTGGTTATTCAAATTGCTTAATGAGGACGGCATGTGGCAATCATTAATACGGAATAAATATTTAGGTTCCAAGACTTTGTCACAGGTCGGGATCAAACAAGGGGACTCTCACTTTTGGAGGGGACTTCTAAAGGTCAAAGATGAGTTCTTATCATGTATATCTTTTAATGTTAAAGATGGCTCCCAAGTTAGATTTTGGGAGGACACATGGTGTGGAACTAGGCCATTCAGTGAGCTGTATCCTAATCTATACCATGTATCTTATAACCACAATGATACAGTTGCTCGGGTTATGGGTGGTACGCCGTATAATTTATCCTTTAGGCGTACTTTGATTGGGATTAAACTCACAGAATATAATGACCTTATAGCTAAAATTTCGACTTCTAGATTAACTACTGATCGGGACACAGTGTCATGGAAACTACTTAGATCTGGTCAATTTACGACTCGGTCTATGTATGCTTACCTAATGAACCAAGGCACTCTGTTCCGTCATAAGCTAATTTGGAAGTTGAAGCTACCCTTAAAGATTAAAATTTTCCTTTGGTATATGGTCAAGGGTGTCATTTTAACCAAAGACAACCTAGCTAAGCGTAACTGGTTGGGGAGCCAAAAGTGTTGTTTCTGTAATATTAATGAGACAATCCAACACTTGTTCTTTGACTGTCATCATGCTAAAACCATCTGGAGGGTAGTTCAAATAGCTACAGGGCTTAGCCCACCTAGATCTTTAAGTCATATTGCAGGAGATTGGCTTGCTCATATTAACTCAGACAAGCGTAAAATTATCCTAGTCGGTGTGGCTGCTATGTGCTGGGCGATATGGCGATGTAGGAATGAAATTTGTTTTGATAATATTAAATATACATCATATATGCAGGCACTTTTCAGGGGAGTTTATTGGCTGCGGTACTGGGCGTTGCTGCAGCCTGAGGAGGTCCGTGACCATATTCGTGGGGTGAGCGCAGCATTGGAGGTCGCTGCATTGGAGCTTTATGCCTCTCACAGGTGGAGATTTAATAATAGACTCGGTCCTCCATAGTTTGATTTGATTTCGTTTAAGCTCTTCTGGTCAATCTGTCGATTGACAACTTTTTTTGTAATAATTGTCAAAAACAAAACAAATACCGGGCTGCGTGCTGTGCAGAGGCTGGGAACTTGATCAGTTTCCATTATCTAAAAAAATACAAGGCTAATTAACCATGTTCACCTTTAAAAATTGAAAATTCTCCGATTTTTAGGGAAACCTTATGTTGGGTGTAGGAAAGCGAAACCACAATTTCCACATCATTTCACGAACAACAAGGCCTCCATTTCAGCATGGCAGCTTGTATTTTGTACAGCCAAACAACCTGCTTCAGGAATCAGGACCAAAACTTTATGGTCTCGGCAAGGAAGACCTGCAAGGCAAAGGTCACTAGCTCGTACAGTACTTGTTACAGATTCAGGTTGGAACATTTAGGATGCAGTTTCACCCAAGTACGTATGAATCGTGTACCTGCCGACAAGCTGAGTCATCAGAAGCGGATAACAGCCCCTGGAATCCTGAAAACCATGTCCTGCGTCGTCTGGTTTTCCCATAACATGGCTCACACGCACAGCTACCCCAAGAGCATGTGGCAACAATCTGCAGCTAACTCATGTGATTAGTGCGGTGAAAACGGACTAATTTAATCAGTCGGGCTCACCCAGAAAGGGTTTCTGGACGGCGGACGAAGCTTGCCTAAAGTAAATTATTAAATCTTGGGGATAATTTCCAAGCGACTTCCTTACTACCATCAAACATCTTGTTTGCTGAAAGGACACCGGCCATCACATGCTAATCTAGATAGTTTGCGTCCCACTGACCATGCATAGTAACTGAAAAACAAGTATAGTAGTAGTACTCGTTTTTAGCCCAAACTGCCTCAGGACGTCGGCAATGGGAGCGGCGACGTGCTGATTGCTCAAAGTGCTTAGTGGCATCCATATCTACAGTTGCGCATTCTTGTCTCCACGCCCACGCGCGACTCGGGCCACGTCCGACAGACAAGCTGTTTTCGCCCAATAAACAAGACGCCATATGCCGATATGCGAGCCACTTGAGCCGATGCGGATGAGAAAGCAAGGTGAGCAGGTGGAACAACATCGACAAGGCGTCGGAGCCCCCGGTTTAGTGGAAAACCAACGCCCTCGCCACCAGTTTCTCCCGGTCCCTCTCGGCCTCCCTGCACTATATTAACCTGCCCAGCACTCCTCGCCTCCCCAACTCAACACAGCATCACACAATCTCGTAACAACACAGCGATCAGCAAGCAAGCTCTCTAACTAAGACGTTCTATAAACACC
Source organism: Eragrostis nindensis (assembly GCA_012490785.1). Lineage (NCBI taxonomy): Eukaryota > Viridiplantae > Streptophyta > Magnoliopsida > Poales > Poaceae > Eragrostis > Eragrostis nindensis. The sequence goes on along the minus strand of JAAXCT010000116.1, from coordinate 147,204 downwards.
GAGAAGAACGATCGGAGAAGATGGCGGGTGCAGCGAAGGCGTCGTGGATGGTGGCGATGACCGTGGGGTCCGTGGAAGCCCTCAAGGACCAAGCTGGGCTCTGCCGCTGGAACTACGCCATGCGGTCCATCCACCGGAGCACCAAGGCCAACGCACGCAACTTCTCTCAGGCCAAGAAGCTGGCCCCGGCGGCGGAGAAGAGACGAACGGACAGAGCCGAGGAGGGGATGAGGACGGTCATGTACCTCAGCTGCTGGGGCCCCAACTAGGCTTCAGATGCCATGTCTTTGTTTCGGCATTCCGCGACCGAGCTTGCGCTTGAGATGGGCCGGTTGCATCATGATTGTAATGTATCACGATAATGGTGACAAAGATTTCTGTCAATCAAAGAAATCAATGCTTCTGCTATTGTACTTGTTAGGTTGCATTCAACGATGGGGTTAAATATGAACTCCTTGAGCTCATAACAACAGTTCAGTGTGGCTCCACAGTACGGAGAATAAAATTTCCTTGCGAAGTGTGAGATGGAAATCACAGATACCGGCACTACAAGATCTATAATATGTCCTGGGTGTTAATTAGCTATAAAATGGTGGATGGTTTTTATTCGCTTTTACTAATTTGTCCAAGTATTCGAGTGTATTTTAGCCTAATTTGGACATTTCTCGAAAAAAAAATATATAGCAAATGTTTTGACCGTCGACCATTGAAAATTGATGAGATATTTATGTGATACCTTCCTAATGTGAGATCTGCACTTTGTCGATGTAATAACATATTTGGTTCATCAGATGCTAACCAGAGAAGAAACCAGATTTTTGTCACACATGTACTCATCTGCACGACCAGATCAATTAAACATGATTTGCCTAAAACAATTTAGCCTTGATGTCCATGTGTTGAGGTGACAACCGCGCTTAGGTGAGTAGTAACAATGAAGAAATGTGTGATAGAGCGTTTCCATTTCAGCTTGACAGTTTCTACTTTTTACTCCCTTAAATTGTTTTCATGGTAAACCCTTTTGTGATTAATGGCTCATATATGACAGCAAGTGATTTGACCTAATGGAATTAAATCTGGTATATCATTACATCAAATTATGATTTAACAAATTAATTAGACACGTGTAAAATTGATTTGTCAGGTTGAACAATCAAAAACTAATTTGATTTTGTGGATTTGACATTAAATAAAATTCAAATTAGAGAGGGAGGCATGTGCCCTTATGATCATAAAAACAACTCCTTTCATGGTTGACATTAGGATAATAAGATTTGTACAATGATACTTATTTGTTATTCCAATGTCATTAAAAGGATTATGGGAGTAGAATTAAACAACGAGCGCAAATCTAAATGAGCTTTTCATTACTGTGTATACACGAATAGGATTTGAGGTATTTCAGAAAAAAGTTGGATGTAAATATGAATCCATTGCATCAGTAAATGCTCAAAATATATATATGCAAACCAGTTTTTCTAAAGAAATGGCGTCTTGAGATAAAAACTTCTGGTTTTTTCGGCACCATGGCTCACATACAGTCACACTCACTGCTAATATCGCACGTAGCAACACACGTTGCATATGACCCATGTGATTCCGTGCGTAAAAACGGATTATATAGTTTAATAACGTCGATCATCAAGAAGGCGGCGTGAAGATTCATGGACGCGGCTTGCTTGTAAAATCTGACAGATACTCATTGGACCTTTTTTTTACTACCACCCTGTATGCGGAGAGCGAGACAGTGCATTGGCCGGCCATCACACACGCTAAACAAGGCTCTATTCCCTAGCCCCAAACTGCCTCGATCCAAAGATATTGGCCGGTGGCACCGTGCTTGCTGCTGAGTCGCAACGTTGGCAACCGTTGCGCGCGGCACGCGTCCTTATCTCTGCACAGGCCATCGCATCAGACAAGCCGTTTTCTGGGCGAATTAAACAAGACGAGATGCGTCGTACGTGAGCCACTGGGCCGGTGGGAGAAGCAAGCGAGGTGCAGCGAACGAGCAGTGCGAGCCCCCGGTTTGCTGGAAAACCAGCGTCCTCGGCCGCCTGTTTCGTCCTGCCCACCCGGCCTCCCTCCTGCATATAAACCCGCCCACTTCACCTCTCCAACTCAACGCAGCATCACACAATCTCACTCGAACAATACCGCGATCAGAACCTGAGCTCTCAGGCAACAACTTGCTACTGCTAAGCCCCGAACCCGGAGAAGAAGAAGAAGAAGCAGGAAATGGCGAGTGCGGCGAAGGCGTCATGGATGGTAGCGATGAGCGTTGGCGCGGTGGAGGCGCTCAAGGACCAGGCGGGGCTCTGCCGCTGGAATTACGCGCTGCGGTCGATCCACCGGACCGCCAAGGCCAACGTGCGCAGCTTCTCGTCGCAGGCCAAGAACCTGGCGCCGGCGGCGGAGAAGAAACCGGCGAGCAAGGCAGAGGAGGGGATGAGGACGGTCATGTACCTCAGCTGCTGGGGACCTAACTAGGCTCGAGTCCTCTCTGTTTCATTGTTCAGCAACCGAGATAGATTGGCTTGAGACCCGGCCGGTTGCCCCCGATTGTGATTATGAAAAGTTGTTCCACTTCATTCGAGTGTACTATATATGAGTGCTTCAGCTACACTTATGGCTTCAAAATATGAACGCTTTCCACTAAGCTTTAATTTCGTGAAGACTAAATCAATTACTCATGGTCTCCATGTAGTATTGCATTAAAACTTGGCTTAACTTACAGGAATGAAAAACAACACCTGAATCCTCATCTCAGTTTTCACATTTTCAGCTTTGTGCTAAACGGAACAGCTGCAGAAATTAACTGTACCGGCATGTCAATATGAAAAGCATGACCATGAGATCAGAACACTTTGATGGTTTGATATTAACTCACACATTCGCAAATCTACCCAACAACAAAACACTTTGATGGTTTGATATTCCCCGTTTTGCACTTTTTGTACAGTTCACTTCATAAAACTTCAGAAAAAGATAAAGTGATCGTTAAGTCTCAGTCACGTCTGTACTGATGGTGTTTTTGTCGCGAACATTGCATCAGCACACGAGTTGGAGCGGATACACAGCCGTGGCAGGTGCAAACCCATGTCCTGCAGCCCCTGGTTTTCCACCTGGCCGCGCGTCTCCCGTAAAATTTGCTCTCATGCTCTCAGTACCACGCCAAGAGCATGTGGTTTTTGTGAATTGTGAAGTTAAACCCATGTGGTCCAGTGCGTTAATTCTTAAAAATGACTGACGCTTTTATCACCCACCAAGAGAGCGAAGTTTCATGGACGCGGCTTGCTTGCCTGAAGTCGTAATTTTGCAGATCATAACGCTACACTATGTCCTTACTAGGGTCCCTTATCATGTTTGCTGAAAGCTGGCTTGCACACATGGGGGGCCACCTCAAGCTTGACTAACTTATTTGGGGACAGCCAAATTAGTAGTGTAGCCAGCGTTTGATTTAAAGCTTAAAGTACCGATCGACGAATCGGAGTAAACTATCTCTCAATCTCGACCTAGAGCTCGTCTGAGCATGTGGACTGGCCGGCTGGGCTGTAGGATAGCGGATGGCAGCTGCTAATCCCGGTCGATGGGATCGGTGCGGTGTCAGAACCTCCGTTTCTGTGACTCATTGCAACAGTGCTGCGTGGCACTCCTACCCGCAGCTCACGGGCACGCGTCCTTGTCGTGGTCGCGCAGCAAACAAAGCCGCAGCAGATAAGCCGGTTCCGTCGCGACACGGCGCGGCATGGGCGCCAGCGCCCACTGGGCCTGCACGAAAGCGAGGTGCTGGTTCAGGGGAAGAGCACCCGGTATCCTGGAAAACCAACGTCCGCGGCCACCTGTTTCGCGCGCCCTTCTGCCGGCCCCCACTATATTAACCCACACCCGTCTCTCCGCAAACGCAGCACAAGTGCAGCACAACACAACCTCGCTCACCACGACAGCGATCACCAAGCAAATTAAGCTTTCCACTCAACTCAAGATCCGAGAACAAGAAGAAGGCGACGAGATGGCCGGTGCGGCGAAGGCGTCGTGGATGGTGGCGATGAGCGTGGGCGCGGTGGAGGCGCTCAAGGACCAGGTCGGCCTCTGCCGCTGGAACTACGCTCTGCGGTCCGTCCACCGCACCGCCAAGGCCAACGTGCGCAGCTTCTCATCGCAGGCCAAGAAGATGGCGCCGGCGGCGGAGAAGAAACCAGCGGACAAGGCAGAGGAGGGGTTGAGGACCGTCATGTACCTCAGCTGCTGGGGCCCTAACTAAGGGAGGCTTCAGCCATCTCTGCTTCGGCTTTGAGCAACCGATCAAGCTTCGGGTTTGAGACCTGGCTGCTGGTTGTCTCCTGATTAGGCGATGTAGTCGCCATGATGATGATGATGATGAAAAGTTCTGTCAGCTCATCTGAGTACACGGATGCTTATGCTACTGTACTAGTGTAATGACAAGGAAATAAAATAAGTTTTCATATCAAGCTTTTCGTTGTGTGGATTAATGTGTCAGGGTGTACACTTCTATCATGACAATTATGAAATAAAATATGTAATGATCTATCATGATAGATTTGCAAGACCATAACTCTGCTCTTCTTGACGATAACCCAAAAAAAAAAATGCTGTCAAACGACATCTGATGCGGGTATGGTTTGGCTCTTCAAGGGACATCGCCAGCAAACACAGTTAAAATAATTTAATTTGGCCTTGTCGTACTACTTAGCTAGGCCAAATTAATCAAGCATGATCTCCAAGCTTTAGGGTGCAGTAGCTTTTTTTTTAAAAAAAAACATCTTTTGGTGATGGCATGAGACGGCAGTGTGTCAATTTCCATTTGGCAGTTCGCGAGGAACCACTTCTCAATTAGGCAAGGAATCATGAGAAGCAGAACATGGATTTATATGAAACGGGGACAAACTCAGAGCAGTATCTCTGCAACGTTGTCAGTAATCATGGAGACGTTCTGTATGATTTCTGGGACCAATCACCGATATTACAAGCACTATGCAAATTCGATATTTTCCGTACCTAATGCGTGACTCATGTAACTGCCAGGGACGGCTGTGACTATGAGTCTTTGTCGCATGTACGTTGCATCAGCGACCCCTGGTATCATGGAATCCATGTCCTACAGCCCCTGGTTTCACCCACCAATCTGGCCGTCTCTCCATAACTGGCTGTCACACTGACTAAATCGGGAGTAACAATCTGCATTATTTTTTCTTTCAGAATTAACAGCCTGCAGTATGTCCGCGTGATTTCACCCCCCAATCTGGACGCGCCTGGCCTCTGGCTTGGATCACTCATCCTGGCAGCTCAAAACAAGATGGAAACTAGTACAATGCGTTGTGCTTTCTTCTTGAAAAATAAGTGTACGCTTTTGTAGACAACTAAAATCAAAGTAAGTGCGTGTATATACAGGTTAACGATGAGATACGTGCGTACATAAAATTTCAGCTGAGGTGTGTGTATAGAGATTAGCGATAGGATAGCACTGTATTATTGCACCACCACCATGTTGTCATTTGATCGATCGTTTGCTGGAAACGCCCTCTTCCCCGGCTACCGTACACACATGACCGCGACGGAACCGCGGCCGGCACACGTCTGCGTCTAGGTGCGTGCCTGAGTCGGACACGGCTGGAGAAAAAGCGCGATGACAGCAGCAAGTGGCTGCTAGAGTAGCACACTGCATGACAGGTGACGAACACAACTACACAAGCAGCGCGCCGCATTTTTTCCAGCACCGGCAGCGGCCGGGCCAGCAGTTAAACCTCGGCGTCCGCGCCGGCAACCTCATCCGCCGCGCAGTACGTGTGCCCCCGGTTTTCGGGAGCCCCCCACCGATTGACTCGAAAACCATGCGCGCCGCGTACGTACGTGCGTGCACGGCAGCGACGGCGAATTCGCAACCCAGCTGCATGTGCCACTATAAAATGCACTGCCGGCAGCTCACCATTTCCCAGCCTAGTTAACGCACCACGGAAACAACGAACATCCAGGACAAGCAGTCCGTCGATCAAGCACACCATCATCAATCGAGTCATCGATACAAGAAGTTATTAGTTTCCTTGACATGGCGAGCGGAAGCGGGAAGGCGTCGTCGTGGGCGGCGGCGATGAGCGTGGGCACGGTGGAGGCGCTCAAGGACCAGGCCGGCCTCTGCCGCTGGAAATACGCGTTCCGGTCGGCCCAGCAGCGCGCCGCCGCCAGAGGCGCGGCCGCCGGGAACGGCGGCGGCTCCACCTGCGGCAGGAGCAACGCGCCGCCTGCTTCCTCCGGTGGTTGCGCCGCGAGGAGGAAGGCGAAGGTGCAGGAGGAGGAGCTCCGGACGGTCATGTACCTCAGCAATTGGGGACCCAACAACTAGCTGAGTTGTCTATTGTACGAGCAAATCCACCACACCTGACGCCTTCACGGTTTGGGCGCCAACGAGGCAACGACATGGCTGAATACTTGCCTGTAAGGAGGAAGGCGAATCAGAAGCAGCAGCAGGAAGAGCTCTGGACGCTCATGCTCCCGACTCGGCACGACTGGCGCCGACCCAACAACTAGTTAGCTGATAGTATTGGTACATGAGATTAGGTGCCAGTGCTAGCTTAAATTACTAGTACTGTAGTTTGTTGGACGACGGTTCATGTATGGATGAGCGCACGCCAGACTGTTGATGATGCAATCTCCACGTGCAAGAGCTAAATTGCGCATAATTCTTGTCTCCTCGCCTCAACATTTTTGCCATTACCATCGACCTTCTTGTGTCCGTCTAGTTTCATATAGGGAGCGGTGCTGCTGATTCCCGGATTCTTGTGTTAGGAAGCTGAATATGCTTTCTGAACGGTATGAAAAAGCTATATACACGGGCGTTACTGACATGAAGATTGCACATTGTGATCATCTCTGGCCAAATCCATTGGCTCATAAAGCAGTGGAGTTGAAGGACATGACATGGGATGCGTTGCGGAAACTCTGCAAGTCCAATCGGAAACTGTCAATGAAAAATATTTGGGGCTACCAGTGTATATTAGCAGGTCCAAGAAAGATGCTTTCCAATATATAAAAGACAAAATATGGAGCCGGATACAGGGATGGAAAGAAAAACTATTGTCAAAGGCGGGTAAAGAAATTCTCATAAAGGCAGTTGCTCAGGCAATTCCGACTTATGCCATGTCTTGTTTTGATCTTACGAAGACTTTCTGTGATGATGTAAGTACCATGATCTGCCGTTATTGGTGGAGCCAACAGGAGAAGGACAAAATGCACTGGTTATCATGGGAGAAATTGTTGCAGCCTAAAAGGGATGGTGGTTTGGGTTTTCGCGATCTCCACCATTTCAATCTTGCCATGTTGGCTAAACAGGTTTGGAGGCTGATACAAAACCCAGGATCATTATGTGGGCATTTGCTTAGAGCAAAATATTTTCCTGATGGTAATATACTGATGGCTACAGCAGGACGTGGGGCTTCATACACATGGAGAAGTATTACTAAAGGCATTGAGCTATTTAAAAAGGGGATGATATGGCGAGTCGGAGATGGTGAAACTATTAATATTTGGGATGACCCATGGCTGCCAAGAGGTTCAACAAGGAGAGTACGTTCTGCTCGAGGTCCTGTTTTGCTTCAGCGAGTCAGTGAGTTAATCAATCCGGTAACAAACCAATGGGATGATGAGCTTATCAGGTGGGTTTTCCATGAGGATGATGTGGATACTATCCTGTCTATACCTCTTCGTGACAATCGTGAAGATTTTGTGGCCTGGCATTTTGATTCCAAAGGGATTTTTAGTGTGAAATCAGCATATAAGGTCAGTGTGGACAGTGAGGCTACAGAGCACGGGCCTAGTGTTGGAACTGAGGATTGCCGGACAATCACAAGAATATGAGACACTCGATTTGGTGGGCGACGAACGCCCGCCACGGGGTGCCGAACGCCCCGCCGGCGACGAACGCCGTTCTTCCTCTTCTATTCTCTCGGCTCAAACCGAAACAATGGATTACATGGCGTTTTTATAGACCCAAAATGACGCACAACGTTAGGCAACTCCTCTGCGGCTTTCACGCGCACTTACGCATGAGCTCCTCGTGACCCGGCCTCGCCTTGTACATGAGCCGCATACTCCAACGCACGAACTACCGTCCTCCGAGCTGTCCGCGAGCCATGCCCAACGACAGTGGCGGAGCCAGGACCCAGGGGGGGCCGAGCAAACAAGACTAGGCAAATGTCGGAGGAGAGTCTGGCGAGACAACCTTGAAAGCTGTCGACGCGTTGGATAAACGTACAAAAGGACCTAGACTAACATTTGCGACACTAAGCGAGAGCCGAGTGCCTGCTAGCAGTGTACAGAGACGGACCCTAGCTAGAATTTGCTGATCTGAACCTATCCCTTGCAAGCGTTTTGTCGAGAGATTGAGCAAGCAGCCCCTGCTAGCAAATCAATTGAAACAATATATGAGGAGGAAGGAAATCGGAGATGCATTCTAGCGTTGTTTTCTCAAATGTTTTTGTCTCAGGCACTTCTCCTTTCCCCCTCACCCTGATTTTATCAGCGAAACAGCCTAATTCTACAGATATCAATGCCTCTGGCCTTCGGGTCTTCAAACTTTTGACAGCGCCAAGGGGGGGCCATGGCCCCGGCTGGCCCTCGTGTGGCTCCGCCAGTGCCCAACGACCTCCACTTCGGTCGCCGCAAACGCCAACTGAATCCAACCCAGCACCATGCAGCTCACGTGCACTCATCCTGGACGCGACGCGACACACACGCATCATAATCTTGGGTGACCCAACGCACGCACACACGCGCTACAGCCTGAACTAATCTAAGATACATGCAAGTCAGGATTAGTGCTAACACCTAGTTCAGGCCAAACTGTTCACTGTCCGGCTTTAAGTACTGTTTTCCCATGGAAAAAGATTTGGTCCATCCCAGCTCCTAATAAAGTGAAGCATTTTGCATGGCGATTAGCTCACAACAGTCTGCCAATGAAGAGGAGAATTCAGAGTAGAGGCATAAACATTGATACTAGATGTCCCATGTGTTTCAGACTTGACGAAGATGCAGGCCACTTGTTTTTCAAATGCAAATTTGCAAAGGCAGTGTGGCGTGAGCTGCTATTGGAAGAAAGGAGAGACACTCTTGCAGGACTGCATTCATCCTATGAGGTCTTCAGGCAATTTATATTGTGGCAGTGGGACGAGGAGCTGCAACTGAAAATTGTGACATTGCTTTGGGTTCTGTGGTCGACTCGAAATGATACAAATGCAGGGGAGGAACATAAGTCTGCTGCAAGTACTGCTGGGTTAGCTATGCGATATTATTCGGATTTCATGCTGCATCTCAAACCAAAGGGTCGAGCTTCCATACAAAGTCAAAAATGGGAATTACCAAATAGTGATTATCTGAAGCTAAATGTGGATGGGTCCTTCGTGGAGGGATTGGGCTCCGGCAGCTGGGGATTTATAATCAGAGATCATGATGGGACTTCTGTAGGCTCGGGTGCTGGAAGGATTATGCACTGCTGTAGTGCAATGCAAGCTGAAGCAGTAGCTGTCCTTCAAGGACTTTCTTTTGCTTTGGATGCCGGTATATCAAAAATCGAGTTGGAGACCGATGCCATCAACATCCGAACAGCGCTGACATCTCAAGCTTTTGACATGGCAACGAATGGAGTACTCTTTCGTGATATTAAATATTTTATGTACTCAGAGTTTATCGATGTAAGGGTGATGTATAAGCCCCGATCTTGTAATGCAGTAGCAGATAGATTAGCAAAACTTGGAGGTGATCTAGAGCCGGGTGGAGTTATCATCTGGCCGGACGGAAACCCTGCTATTGTAAATGATCTTGTGCCTGCTGATGCTCAGTCAGCCTCTAGTTAATGGAATCCCTATTCCATCTCAAAAAAAAAAAATCCATTGGCTCATTGCCTCATTGGACGAAAATAGCACAAGATAACCTGGAAATTAAGTCCCTGTCAACCCCACCCACCACATTCATTTACCTGTGTGCTGAAAACCTGTATGCGACAGAAAGAAGCAAACATGACGCGTCACTTTCTGCGCTTATGATAACCCTGAAAGAAAATGTCCCTGTCCATCTCCCTCCCGCTACCAGATTCCTTCCCCGCGGGCACCACTAGGACTGTGTGCGGGCACCAAGGTTCAGGACCATTCCATTTTGTTCTCACGCGGCAAATTGTTCTCACAATCCATTGGTCACTGGAAAACCGGACGGTGACGCGAGCAAACGAGCCGCAACCTGCAAAACACCCCACATATTAGCGCACACCGGAAAACATAATACAGTATGGCAGCTCTGAGCTGGTCTATCTGGACCACTAGAAACAGCATTGTGTTTGATTCGTTCAAACTCAATGATCCTGTAACCATCTTCTATAAAACGTGTTCTTGTCTAATGTATTGGGCAGGTCTACAAAAATCTGAAGAAGGAAGGGAGGCCATGAAGAGAGGAGTCAAGCACATGCAGAAACGGGCCAGGGAGGTGAGCCAACAAGCTGGTGAGACTAGCTCAGCGCTGGCCACGACATGAGGAGGCATTCAAGCGACACGGCAAGACAAGAGAAGGATCACTGGGAAGAAAAGGAAATTAGATGCTGGAGGAAGACCGTGAGCAAAACAGGCCGACTGCGAAAAGTGTTATCGTTTTTTGCTTTTTCAAGTTGTTTTAGTTTACTCTCCCCCCTGCTGGTAGTAGCTGTCAGTTGCTTTAGTCCTTTGGCGATCTGGATGTGTTCCAGACAATACATGTAAACCTGGGAAAATGCGAGAGGCTTTACCAGGATGATCGTAAACCTGTAATGGTGATAATTTTTGTGGGATCCTGAATAAAGGAAACCACAGGGGTAAATTGCCCTTGGTGGAAAAAAATAGTATGGCCTGAAACCGACGGCTTTCAAATCTCTCGCTGCAGTCTGCATATATATACCACTGCTCATCGACCTGCTGTCTTCCATCAGCCAAGACACTTCAGAATAGCAACAAGTTTCAGCAAACAGCAGCGATGAGCCTGAGGCACGCGAGCAGGATACTGTTTCGAGCGGCGCAGGCCGTGAGGGTCAGCAGGCAGCCGGCGGCTCGGCCGATGCCCGGCGCTGTGAAGCCGGCCGGGACGGCATCAGCGGCTCATCACCGGCCGCAGGGCGCACAGAGCTCCAGTGGCAGCGCCGGCGTGTCTGCGGAGAAGGCGGTCGCGATGGAGACGGCGAGGAGGAGGAGGGCGGCGGAGAAGGCCGAGAAGGTTGTGCATCTTGTGTGCTGGGGGTCCTAATTAGGCTTATGTTTTCTTTATCCAGTTTGGTAGCCGATCTGAGCACAGAGACTTGTCTACGATTTTGAGCTTGTACTATACAATTTTGCTTTGTAGAGCGAGAGATGTAAAATTGTCACACTAATGGACGATCTTTAATTTGCCTGCACGATGCTCGAGCTCTACGCTATCTGCTGCCTGACCGTTTTGACGAAGTTAAAAAGGGAACTACATGAACACGGATCACCCGCTTCTGTACGTATTTTGGGCACTGCAATTCAGAATTGAGAGCTCACGTTGAGCCTGTATAAGAATGCAATTCTAGTTCGAGTTGGCAAGATTACACAACCCCCCTGATACTCTTATACCCACGATTGCATAACCAGAGCTACTCATTTGAGATCTTGTTATCCTCGGATGAAAGGGTGCAGTCTGACTGCAATTTTCACACGAATAGAGAAGGCACACCTCCAGGAAACAGATGCAGTAACATTCGTAACATCTCATGAAAAAAAAAGAGGAAACTTTAAAAGAAACAATTCAAGTAAAGACCACTGCAAATAGTACATCCATATGGAAAACATTAACAGATCAATAGCAGAGGCTCGTTCCAAGAATCAAGAGTATTGAGATCATGTTGTTATCTACAGATGAAAGGGGAGAGTGCAGTCTTGCTGCAATTTTCCTCAAACACAAACCTCAGTTAAGAATCAACAGTATTGATGTCCATATATAGAGAGATCATGTACAATACATTTGTACATCTTTTCCTCGAACAAACTTGCACAACACACACATCTTCAAACCACATAACTATAGTCCTGCTATACTAGGTGTTGGGCCCCCAGACGGAGAGGAACATGACGGTGCGCAGCGACTGCTCCGCGCGCCTCCGCTTCTCCTCCTCCGCCTTCCTCCTCGCGGCTGCCGCCGCGCTCACCCTCCCCGAGTCCACCGACCCGGCAGCCCTGCCCCGCGCCATTGAGGCCGACGAGGCCGACTGCGCCTTGTCCTTGACCGACCTCCCCGTGCTCTCCCGCACGGCCTGCGCCGCCCGCGGGCCCACACGGCTCATGTACCTCAGGCTCATCGCTCGCGCTTGCTGCTCTGCTCTCACACGGAACCACTTCTATTCTTGCCTTGTTGGGCTGTTGTGGATTGACGTGGAGTTCTACGCGGGCCTTATATAGGAGTGGAGGAAGCAGAGGAGACGAAGGCTGCCGCTCGCTCCTCTGTTTCTGGTGGGCGCGAGTCGTACGTGGTTTTTGTTTGAACCGGGGAAGGTTACCTCAAACAGGGGGCGTTACCCGCGGATGCAGAGAGGTCCAGAAGCGGTCGTCCGTCTCTATCCTCACGGGTGACGTCGTAGCGACGCGTTCTGCCTGTCGTGGCTCTGACTGGATACGTGATGCGAAATGGTTTGGCTACTGGGGCTTGCCAAGATATTTCTGCCGAACACGGTATCGGAATCTAGCCCTTTTCCTTGTAACACAGAAGTTCAATTCGTGTTCTTCTCTTCCACGAGGGGAAGTGTTTCAGTAGTGAGGTGATAACGGAGTCAGAAGTTAAGAGTTCAGTGGTAATTAGTGCGCTGAAGTATCAGCTACTTATTCAGAATATATGGGCTCTGAACGAGAAGCAGAGGCAATTCTGCTCTTGGGGCGAAAAAAGAGGGACCATGCATTGGGCATAGCACACCCCCGGATTTTTTTTTTTGAGGAAACGCACACCGGAATTTGCAGTTAGTACAAGTAGATAAACTACTGTTAAACTTGAACTATACAGCAGTAATGGGCAGTATCACTAACAGCAGTAGTGAACATTCTGAAATCTTACATCCGAATGAAAAAGAAAAAGGAAAAGAGACAGTATCACTATTCACTAACAGAGTTAGCGAACATTCTGAAATGAATTGAGCTCCGAGCCACATGCACAAACTCTCAGGAACTCAGAAGACGCTGGACTAATCTCTAACTAAGATGTGCGATGTCAACATCATCAGGGATCTTGAAGGTGGCCGCTGCCCCAAACTTCTTCCTCCCGTTCTCCCACTCGTCCTCGTCCTCCAGGCTGTTAGTGTCGTCGTCATCGTGGGGGTGGCAAGGAGAGGAGGGGTCGTTGATGCTCTTCGACTTGCATGGGTCACTGGCCAACATAGCAACCTGACGGAGGTGGGAGATCTCAACCACGACGGTGTCGTCCTCCTTGGGTAGAGGCTGCTTCCATGGCTCACCATCGATCCTCATGAATGTGTGTTCAGCCGCTCCTTTGTGGAACTCGAAACGGAGCCGGTGGGCCTGAAAGTGAAATGCAGTCAGCACTTGTAGCGATCATCAAATTCAGCCGAATGTACCAGACGTTGATGGAGTGAGTAGTGAGTACTCACCTGAGCTAGACGAGTTCCATGCCCATTAGGAGCCAGCAAGACGAGTCCGTGCCAGGCATCACGGAAGCCGACAACCTCGATAAGGCCATCATCGACATAAGGGGAAGTCAAGTCTCTCTGCATATTTCCATGAAAACTAAATCAATATCTGCCCATAGTCGGTCATGAGTAAGCATTGCACTACAAAGCAGGTTTCGAGAGGAAAACTCACGTCTTGGACTTTCCGTGTGCCAGGTGTTCCCCAAGGATTAAATCCTCCCGAGAAACTTGGCAAGTTGAGACATACAATTGATCGAATGCTGAAACACAAGGGACAATATCAATTTTCACATGGTTTTTCATTCGTTGTAAATAACCTGAAATCCAACTGCATATGACCTCAAGTAGAAGAATAGGAGGTGGCATATGAATTTGGAAGCAGCAGGAATTCCAGTTATACAAATAAACAACGGCTACACAGGGATATATTACCTGCGAGGAATCTTAAGCTCTTCCCATTTGCCACCAGGTCTTTTCATGATCTTCAATTTTGCAAGTTGAGCAATGTTCCTGAAAATAAAAGTTCTAGGAAGTCATATGGAATGTCTGAGGTCAAGGAAATGACTCATAAAGCTGATGCTGCATTTCTACGAGTTAACGAATTGAGCCAAGCTTTTAATGGTGAAACAGAAGGAACATGATCAGTATAAAAAGCTAGTGGTTGCATAAGTGAAAAAGTACCTTGAAGAAGGATGAGTTAGAGAAGCAGCAAACCATCCTTGTTTAAGTCCAAGCTTAGCATATGTACCCTGCATATGCATTGCAGGAACCATCATACATAAAGCGTATGTGGCTCTCAAGTGTCAACTCTAAATAACCAATCGGAAAGGATGTCTCCAATGCAAGTGCAAAAGTTAAACATACCTGATTTGTTAGCTGGTTTTTAAACTTCTCTGGATTTCTCTTCCTTTCAGAGTGAAATTCATAGGACACTTGTGCATCCATTCCTGCATTATGTTTAAATTATGATGGTCATGCTTATTGACCGCTTCAGGGCCTATTTGCATATTTACTTGGCAAATATATTAAAAGTTTGGACTCTGGGACATCAAAATTGTATATTAATGACTAAATTTCAGATATAATGTTCCTTATTAGCAGGGGATGAAAAATATTTATGGTTCAACAATTGAACATATGAACTCTTACCCATACTGAAGTAATTCCAGAATCCTCCACGGAATGTGTGGTAGCCCTCCTGAAAAGAAAAAAAGAGAATGATTACCAATGTGGACTTCTGCCATACTGATCAAAAGTAGTAAGTAATTATGAAAGTAGCAACTGAAAGATCTTTCTCACCACATTGAGAGAGTCAGAGCCTGATACACGGTGGAATGCATGCAATGAATGTGGCAGATCCAAGGGAGCAATAGGATCGCATGGGCCTTCCTGTGGAACCCGCATCCTCATAATGATATGCCAACTGAAACAGAAAAATGGATCTAAATTAAATGTTTACTTTTGTGTGCTGAAAATAACGGCTTATTCTAGTCATGCTCTAAAGTCTAAATACTGGAACAACAGTTGGTGCTTCACTGAAGGTACAGAACGTTGTGCTAAATTGCACACATTAATCAGAAAAAATATAACCTTTTATTTCTTCACGCATGGCATAGATAAAGACTAAAGTTTAATACTATGTTTATATGAGAGCTGGTACCTATCAATATTCATTTCTCTTGCTCTTTTTACTTGCTCTAGGAATGATTTCACTGCCACTGGGTCCGTAGCTGGATTCTTCTTCCCCTGCAGTTCAACTTAAGTTTAAAACAAGGTAGAACTTAATTTTTTTTTTTTCCTAGATATGCCAATGTCTTCACAATCATGTCCGCAGTATGCAGACCAGGTAAAAGGAATATGGGCATGAAAAGGAAAAAATCACATAGGAACGCAATACTGATAAGTTACTGAAACAATTTCAAAATATTCTAATTAAAATTTAGGCACCTATGTTCCATGATAGGTTTCCATGCATAGGTTCCCCCCTTTCTTAGGGAAAAGAGTACGCATCCCTTAATCCCAACTTTTATCATGCATGTTGCGGTCAAGTGCATGAAGCATCTGTACCGAACACATGATTTTTCAAGTGCATGAAATACATAGAGGTACCCATCACACATTAAGAAAACATTTCTTTTGTTTATAAACAACAACCAAATTTGCGTACCCATCCGAATGAGAAAGGAAGGTTGTTTCCAGTTCCAAGAGGCACCGTAGCGATAGGAGGTGGCTGTGAAAGCTTAAGGTCACTAACTACTCCGAGCAGCCAACTTGCTGTGCCATCACCACCAGCGACCTATTTCAAAGCTTGTTAGTTGATACAAGAACTAATCCAACAGGAAATTATTCTTGTATGCATATCATTAAAAGTAGGTCACTCACAATCAGTCGTAGGCTTTTCTGAATTTCAAAAGCAAGAGTGTCACCATTAGACTTCAGCTTTTCAAAGTTACAGTATATTCTGTGCAGAACCTTATCCGGAGCTTCTTCAGAGAGATCAAAAACCTACGAAAATTGAGTAGCACCAACAATAAGTCAAAGGTTTAAAGTGGTATCACGGCGCAAGGGAAAGAACATTTTGCATATTACAGCTTTTCAAACTGCTAGCCTATGTACCTGTGCTTCATTGAGAAGCTCACGGTAGGTTTTAATCAGACTGCTTCCCAGTTGACCACCGCTTCTAGAGTTGATGAAGACTACAACAGGACAACATGGTGGATTATCAACTACTATTTGTTCAGAGTCCGGCTTCAGTATATAATCTGGGATGTAGTAGTCCGTCAACGGCCCATATGCGTCGGGGCCTGAGCCATTTGAGCTACACATATGTCGATTCATCCTGCAAATGCACTTTCATGAGTAATTATAGTTGAAATTTTCGTTTGTGCACTTTTTTGGTGACTTACTCACCCTGTATTATGCAAAGTGGGAGCAAGATAAATTAAAAAAAAGAACGAAATAAGAATTGAAAAACATACAAAACTAAATAATTTCACCATAGCCATCCCAGCATCCCCGCTACACATGTGTACAGCTCTCAATGACTCAATCATTCATATGGATAATTATATTATTCCTGAATCCTGATGCAGTATGGATAATTATAAAATCGAATTATAGCATTGGCTAACAGGACTGGCATTAAAAACACAGGTACTGAACAGCATTAAAGCGTTAAAGGTTGGGTATATACTATGCAATCGTTGTCTCCCAATTCAGTATCTTCAAAATTCGCACCCTAGGCGTGCTAGTATCACTAGAAATGGAAAGAAACGATATACTAAATGACAACGTGCACAAAAGGCGTCGCTGTATAATGAATAAGGAAAAAAATGGAACCTGTCGCTTCTTTGCCCCTAAAAGAAATGTATCTCGTCCAAAAAGAAATTCGCAAATCGCAATGCCACTAATTTTTCTAGGTAAAACGAAACAATGCGTCAGCGCCACACTGTTCCCACAACGGAGAACAAATCTGTCGGCATTAAACTGGAATTGCGAGCAAGGAAACAAAAAAGATTCCCGGTCGTCGACAGGAAACACTCTTCTCGGGCATATCGCCCATGTAATTAGGGCTTACGAGAAGAGGAGAGAGGGGAGAAAAAGAAAAGGGCATGGAGATCTTGCAGTGGCTAGCAAGATCTTCCGATTATTCGCAATGAGATCATAATTCACATACAGCGGCGAAGAAGCAAGATCCCTATGAGCCTATCGGGTACAGAGAGACACAGACAAAGAGAGAGGTGGTCGGTTCCATTGATTTTACCTCCAATCTCTCCAAGTTTTGGTGCGCGCCCCTGCGTCCTCGTGTGTGGATTCGGCTCCAGAGGGCTCGAATTCGGTGGATTCAGGTTGGGACGAGACACGAGAGGATTATTAATAGGGAGAGCAGATGGTGGCGAGGAAGACGAAGAGGAAGCCGCGGAGAAAAAGAGAAAGCGACCTCCCCCCGGTTCGAATTGCCTGCGTCTTGTGGTGCTCGGAATTATTGTCTGACTCACTCTGGGCCATCATCTATTGGCAACTGACCTTCGCATCCATCACGTGATGGTGCCTTCCAACTTTTTTTCAGTTTTTTCCCCGGACGATCGAGAAGGTTAATTTGCTTTGGAATGCATGGATTTGACATAAACCAATACCAGAGTTTTTTTTTTTTTTTTTTACCGATGACATAAACCAATACCGAAGTATTTACAACCACTATAAGATAACTCAACTGACCTATAATAAGGGGAACCATGTAAATAACACCGATAAAAAAATGTGAAGAACAATAAATTCCTTTTGGATTTGGAATAAAATTGCCGAACTGGATTTTAAAAGCAGTGGGTATGAGATGGAGCGGTCTTGTTTCATAGTTTCCATATGATTATTAAACATAGGTAGAGCTTACTGATAATTCGGTCAATTATTATATACTTATTACATTTCTGTGGTTTGAGTGGAAATTTCAACAGCGTGCTCATCCAAGTGCATTCTAATTTTGCACGTTTGGTTTCGTACCTCGTCCTAGCAAATTTTCCTTGCTCAACCAGGTTAAGGAAAAGGAGATGATGACTGTGAGTGGCAAAGCAACTACTCCTGGTCAACTGGCAGGAGCACTACCATTCCTAGTTCGGATCGTATCCAAAATTCAACAAATCCAAGTCCAACGTCAGCGATGGCTGCCATCCACTCTCTAGAACCAGAACGCGAAGAAACCCAGTGCGCGCAGTCGCGACAACCAATCAAATCGCAAGAGCCGCCATGGAAGCTACTATCGGTAGTTTAAATTGTTATTTTTAGACCACGGACCGTAATCCCACTGCGTCCAAAAAAAAAGCGCGCCGCTGACATGTGAGTCCGCCGCACATGACGCCAGTAGGACGGCCTGGGCGGAACAAGTGGATGGACGGTTGGTGCGCGACCCGGAGATCCCGGCGCCGTGGAAGGTGTGGAACGGCGACGAGGCGTGTGTGGAGTGGAACCGCGATGCGACCGTGTGCGTTTGTTCCATCCGCGCGTGCCATCCGGATTTTGGCTCGGCATGCTCGTTTCCTCGTTCTCCCGCTGCTGGTGCTGATGATTCCTGGTCTGGTCAGTTTCTACGTTGCTGACGGGCACGAACGCGTCTCGAGTCCGTGTACAAGTGCGCGCCGCGCAGCAGCCGGACGAAACGGAGCAGGTTGCGTGAGCGCGCCCCGCCGGCTGGGCACCGTGACCGCGACGGCTCGTCGGGGGATGCTTAGGCGCGTTAATAAACTCCGCTCCGGGAACGCGTCTTAGAGGAAGCTTTTCTGACGTCGCGTTTACCGTTTACGGAGCAGAGAAGACGAAACAGATGAGCGCTGCTCCGATCTGCATGCTTGCCGTCAGAATCTGTAAATTCTATCCTTCGAATTGACTGACAGCCAACTCCCCTGCTCACATGTTTTTCATCACGGGAAATGGGCAAACGACGGCACTTCATCTCATCAGAACTCTGAATTTTAAGTTGCCACATCTCTGACTGACCCGGGGACCCGGGGAGTAAGAAACTGGCCCGTTGAACAGATCGCTCTAGGCTAGCCCATTACGATCCGAATGGAACAATTGGGCCCGTTTTAGTATTCGGTCCTTGTGCCCACGCCAGGCTGGGCCCACTCCGTGTCATCGCACACCGGGCAAGCCCGCACGCGCAGAGCTCGGAAGGACGCCGGAGAGGCGCGGCGAGGGCGACGACGACTTCGAGGCCGGACCTGCCCGTCGGACTCGGAGGCCTGGCGGCTAGTGTCTGGCCGGTAGTCGATGAAGGGGAAGGAGGCAGCCGACCTTAAGCGCCATCACTTCGCGGCTCAGATCATCCGCTGCACAGATCCGCCGGCCACCAGCCTGCCGTCAAGGCCACCATCGGTAAGACGGGAACTGCCCTAGTCCACCACACAAATCGCAGAGAATGTACTCGTATGAATCATATGCATGTGATAGTGCATATGATTCATGTGTCAAGGCTCTAAAGTAGTATAGGTATATTTGTTTCTTAGAGAAATGTAGGGGATAGTTTGTTGAAATGTAGTTTAAGGTCCATCCAGCTTGACCTTGAGTGCTTGTACGCAGACAAATAACTTATTCAGTGGTTGGGTTCAGAACCAACGAGCATCTTCGCAGTAATGAGTGAGCCTGATGGCTCACAATACTTAAAAATATGCACATTCCGCGTTTGAATTGGTCCACCCGGCCTGGCTTGATCCTGGATTTGTTCTTCTTGTTAATCTGTTCTTATTGCTCACTGTCCAAACTCCTCCTAACGAGCTAATGCCATGGTTCACAAAATATGCGAGCTTCTTTTCTTCTGTTGGAAGCTAGCGGTTGAAGGTGGCAATCACCGATAGGAGCATCCTGCTAAAGTCAAATCAATCACATAAACAAGTACTGAACTCTTCAAGATTTTGTACTGAACCGAAACGTCAAACAAGGATATCCTATTTTAGTGGCATAATGTTCCATCATCATATGAAGCACACAGTTTTTAATCATGTCACGCTACCTCATCTAGCTGACCAAATGCTTATGTTGGAAATTGTGAATTAGCAACCACTTGGCTAGCAAAAGGTGCGCAATTTCTGGTTTGACGTGCATTCATATGTTCAAACAATAAAGGCTTCATCGGTTGAGTTTGTTGGTAATAAGCTTCCGGATTGGCAACATGCACTTCTGCGTGTTTGGTTTTCTGAAGAGGCATATCATAAAGCAAATAGGTGATTCGATGTTTTCTGCCTTATTCTTACATGTACCTGAAATTCATTTTTCAAACTTGGTGATGTGCTCTTATTTCCATCATCTTCTTGCGTGGACTGGTATGATAAGATGATTTTTGTGTATTGGCATAATTTTCGTGCTATTCTATTGTTTAGATTTAAAACTTTTTGGATCTTGCTGTTGCTGATATTATGAAAGTTCCAGCAGATTTTCTACCATTTTTTGATTTGTATGAAGAGCTAAGTAGATATGCTGAGTTTCCAAACAAGTAGGTTTCATGAAATTTTCCCAAAATTGCAGGCATAAGGAGAATACAGAAATCACCTAGGACTGCTGGAGAAGCTAGAGCAACTGCAGCTGTAGATGAAAGAATTTATGAAAATGATTCAGTGAAAGGAGCAATTCTGAGCTCGGCGTTAGTTGAGTTCAGTACTGTCTATTCAGCAACGAATAATTTCAATGACAAGCTTGGAGAAGGTGGATTTGGTCCAGTTTACAAGGTATAATATTTCATAATTCCATCGTTGCCAGTGTGGTTCAATGTTTTATTAGTTCTTGCCATCTTGGTGATATTTTGAACTATATATATGGCTGGATAATCATTGT
The DNA here is from genome assembly GCA_012490785.1 of Eragrostis nindensis. NCBI lineage: Eukaryota > Viridiplantae > Streptophyta > Magnoliopsida > Poales > Poaceae > Eragrostis > Eragrostis nindensis. The sequence goes on along the minus strand of JAAXCT010000116.1, from coordinate 126,209 downwards.
TGATACTTGATGCTATCTCCAGGGAATACTACCAGATGGCCAAGAGATTGCTATTAAGAGGCTTTCTAAAAGCTCTGGGCAGGGATTGGAAGAATTCAAGAATGAGGTTATGGTGCTATCCAAGCTGCAACACAGGAACTTAGTTAGGCTCTTTGGCTGTTGTGTTCATGGAGAAGAAAAGATGTTGCTGTATGAATACATGCCTAACAAGAGTCTTGACTCATTTATTTTCAGTAAGTTTCAGTCTGTTCTTGCAGTTCTGGCTGTATAAATGTTTTGTTGCAATAAACCAGTAACTGAACTTATTGTTAACATCTAACAATTTCATGATAAATTTATCAGATGAAAGCAAGAGACTTGTTTTAGGTTGGAAACTGCGATACAAAATTATTCAAGGAATCGGAAGAGGATTACTATATCTTCATCAGGATTCCAGACTGAAAATTATTCATAGGGATCTCAAAGCAAGCAATGTTCTGCTAGATGATGATTTCAACCCCAGGATATCTGACTTCGGCATGGCTAGAATTTTCGGTGAACACCAGCTTCAAGACCTTACTCATCGAATTGTTGGAACCTAGTAAGGCTCCTTTCTCTTTTGCCCATTACAGTAGGGACTGTAACATAACTCGGATTGTAGTCCTCTGCTTCAGTGAGGATTGTTGCATCTTTTGCAGAAAAACAGCATCGTTAGTTACCTTACTAACTTACTGCTTCATTCATATCACAGACAAATTGATTCCCCTGCTAATTGGCATTACATCAGCTGGCAACAGGCTAATGTCCTTTGATTTATTGAACACAGTGGTTACATTTCCCCGGAGTACGCGATGGAGGGTAAATTCTCTGAGAAATCTGATGTCTTCAGTTTTGGTGTGTTAATCCTAGAGATTGTTAGTGGCCGGAGGAACAGCTCCTTTGTCGATGATGAATGGTCAATGAACCTATTGGGCTACGTAAGATCACACTGTTCCTTACCAGTATTCTTCTTTGTCAAACAACTTGTTACGGCAAAACTACTTTTTTTTAAAAAAAGTCACAAATTTTATCCATGGCATCTATAATTATTGCATCCATTTCAGGCGTGGACCATGTGGAAGGAAGGCAGTGTCTCCGAGCTTATTGATCCACTGATGGGCACAACATACACTTATGATGAAGTCTGCAGATGCATTCAGGTGGGTCTCCTATGCGTGCAGGAGTTACCAGCTGAGAGGCCAACCATGTCCCTAACACTCAGGATGCTCAGTGGTGATGTTTCAATTCCTTCTCCGAAGCAAGCTGCATTTTTTGTCGGAAGGGCTCCTTTGGACGACAACGTTACTACATCAGCTAATCATTTGACATATACAGATCTTCAGGGCAGGTAGCTTGGGCAGTTGGGCCTGCTGAATCTTCTACGAGCCCTCATCGGATTGTCAAATCTGTTGTGCCTATTTTTTCCTTCCTATTACTCCCTCCGTTTTATTAACTGATGGTGTTAGGACAACACTTTTAATTTATTTTTGAACTAAAAAATATCCTAATAACATCAATTAAAAGCCGGAGGGAGTATTAAATAAGTGTGGAATACTTATTGATGGGGCTGGTATACAGATTTACCTGTAACTTATAAACTGTGGTGTATTTGGTAATTCTCTTTGTAAATATATGTGTGAATGTTTTTAGTCGCATGACGTTCTTTGATTTCCTGTTGTACTTTGTGGGATCAATTATGGCCCCGGGGCACCAAGGCATCCAGTTAACCGCTCTGCTTTGATAGTATTTCTTTACCTCCAGTGTTCGTGCTGGGCTAACCAAAAGAAAAGGACAAAGAGAAGAAAGTCCAAGCCGAGATTCACTATTGATCTTACTTTCAACGGTCTTCAACCTTATGCATTTTATCTGCACTGCTGTACAAACAATCCCTGCCATGATTCCCTGCCATGTACATAACTTGAAGGAGCATGCAAAACAAAATTGTAAAGTTAGGCATGCGCCTTAGATTGAAAGGCATACTCATATACGAAAGAGCCTGTAGCCTGGTAGTTAAAGAGCCTCAATAGTACTTTAAGTTCTGAGTTTGACTCTTTATAGGAGCAATTTTTTTAAAATTTAACGGCGTTATGCTTTAGCGGTAAGCGATATGGCCGTCGATAACGAGGCGCCAGTGGTGACTTCCTTAATCTCAAGTATTTACTGGCTCAGTCTTCAAAGATGCTTATAGAGATAATATTTGCGTATGTGCGTTCTTAGGGATGACTGTGCGTACGTTGTGAACGTCCGAGTTGTACCATGTAATCGTAAAAAAAAAAAGCATAGTCAGCTGTGTGATAAAAAAAAAAACACTATCAGCTGTACAGGACCGTGGGCTCTGTGGCCACCGTGGGCTTTGTTATTTTTTCTTTTGTGGGCCGCGGCACTTGAAGGGGGAGAGGTCGGTGGGAAAAGCGCGCGGAGCCGCGGACCGGTGCTTTTGCTTGGTTTTGCCCATGCCGGCAGGGCATAGCGACCCCAAAACACCCTGCGGCGGCGGCGGCGGCCAGCGACTGACGAGCCCGCCGCGAGAAGCTCCGATCGACGCCGACGGCATGGGCGAGAGCAGCAGCAGCCCGTGCGATATGGACAGGGATTTCGCCCCCCAGATCGCCCAGCTCCTCGCCACGCCTCCTCTCCACGCTGCCAAGGCACCTCCCTTCCTTCCTTCCTTCCGCCCTCATTTGTTTGCTTCACAATTCCTTCAATTGAACAGTCTTGTCGCTGCGTTTGTTAGCTCGGTAGAGGGACTGTAAATTCTAGGATTTTGTGGCATTGGTGTGATGAAATTTGGCCTCGAGAGCGATTAATTGGGTGGTAATCGCTGTGGCTGTATTCAACCCTAGTGAGGACTCGTTCGGTTGTAAAAAAACTCGACCTGCGGGGGGGTATGACGGCCCTCGGGCATTTTTTAAGGAGAACGATCGTCTCACACAGATCGAGAAAACCCTCGAACCCTCCTCCGCTCCATACACAGGGACTCAGCAGGCCGGTGAGAATCGGCGCGAGTACTTAACATGTGCTTTGGAACCACGGAGAAGCGAGAGGATTTTTTTAACCACTGCAGTGAACAGTACCATTTCTCAGGTACTGCTCACCACAGCGGCGGTGCCGCAGCGGGCTCGAACCCGGGACCTACGGGAGCAGAGCTCCCGGAGGCGGAGCCAACAGGCTCTAGCCACTCGGGTGCTCCACGCGTTGGCAGGACTCGTTCGGTTGTGTTGGTTCAAATCCCAATAGGTATTCATTTCCGGCAGGGATCAAGTGGATCCCTGCGTTTCACCTAATTCCTGCAGGCCGGGGTTTAACTATCCAATCCCCATAATTCCTTGCTCTAAAGTTTTGTTCGGTTACACAGGGAATCATGGCAGGGATTCCTTGCTCTAAAGCTTCATTTCAGATTCTTATGCTAATAAGAGGACCAATACTTGAAACGAAGCACCAGCTTTATTTTTTTTTAAAAAAAATCAACGGCACCAGCACCTAACATATTCCATGCATCGCTTACATTTTTTTTTACAGCAACATACAATCTTGCTTCCCTGGTATCAACACGAGGAACAGAAATTGGAAGCAATAATTTACTAGAAGTGAGAATGCATTGTTTATATATTAACTAAAAGTTTCTTCCACGTGAAACCGAGTTCCTCTAGACATATTAACTTATAGTATCCCGTGAACTTCAGCCTTGTTGATTGGATTGAAGAAATTGTTACCAAAATCTCCAGGAATGTTCCTGTCAAACTTCATTTCCTGCAAACGCACAAAAGGATTTTTCAGTACCATAATATGTGAAAAAATGTGCTGACAGCAGCTAACGACATGTTCTAGGACAACTTAAGCCGGTAATAGTAGGAGCTTAGCACCGACAAGGATCTTTCAGTTTCAGTGAACTTAATCTTTAACAAAATATGCGCATGTATAGTTCATAAATAAGCATCCATTCCATTTAACTATAAACTGCACTTAGTGCACTGATTGTATTTTGTACAAATAGAGGCAGTGACAGACATGAATGAAGCTAGTTTTGTGGGGAGAAGATCTCATTCAATCGAAACAGTAAACAAGGAACACATCAACATTTGTAGAACCAATTACTGGGACTCATGAACTGAATATTGAAGGCATCGGGTGGAAGGCCAAGCATCGCTAGAGTATCTAGCTATTGTGGAAGGCCAAGGAACTCATGAACTGAATATTGAACTCGTGAACTGAATATTGATGGACAATGGACAAAGTTGAGGAATGAGAAGTACCTGCTTAACCCATTTCAGTCCTTAACCACAAAGTTGAAAAATCCAATTATAGCTTATGCTAGGCTTATGGCCAACATGAATTTTTGTTGGAGCATCAACATGCAGTGATACGGCATGCATGAACAATACATAGATGGAAGCCAGATAAAAAAATTATACATACAACAATGTTAAACCATAAACTGCAAATTTCAAGTTATTCTTCATCATTGATTTAGTAGTAGATTATTATAAATTAATTGACTAATAACCTCCCGAGAAAACAAAATGTCACCATCAATAAAAAGTCATGTAAAGCCTGCTGTGAAGTTTAATGTATACCAAAATATATTTATGCTGGACAATATGCAACACAATATGCAAGTATTATATATAATATGAAAACAAATCAGCTTGCAGTTCTTTATCACTTATATATCTTGGAGCACATGACACAATATAAAATGGATAACCTTGAAGCTACTGCTACCAGCATGCTTGATTTAATTTCTTTCAATCCTGCTATCACCAAAATAGCACCGTCAAGCTGAGAGCATGAATGCGCAGCTCATGAGTGACACATGCGCTTGATGACCTGTGCTCATTATGTGCACCTCGACCACCATCCACGCCTGCCAGGCGCACAGATCCAACACCATCGGATCGAGCCCCATATCAGCCAGACAACTTGTCGCCACCAGATCTGCCATGCGCACATGCCAAGAGAACCTACCCAACACCAGACCGAGCACCATATCGCCATGGGAGACCTCTAGAGCCAAGAACCAACGAGAGAAGAGGGGAAGAAGCGGCACGTTATCGGCGCGAAGGTAGCCGGAATTGATTGGCGCCGGAGGGGAGGGGACCCGTCGCTGTCGCCGTCGCCATCGCGGGCGAGTCACACCGTCGTGGAAGCTCTTGCCGCTTCTTTGCCTGCTCGCGCTCGCTCCGCCGCCCATCGCCCTCGCGCCGTCGCCTCTTGCGAGACTTCGTTCCACGACTCCCGACTAGGGGCGTGGTTCCCGGGCCGAAAGGCGGGGAATCGGCTGAGATGGGCTGTTCCATACGCAGCGCAATTGAATGGCCGTTCCCTGTTGGGCCGGACTTCAGTCCGCGCCAGACTGATCCACCGGGTTTCCACCGTATTCCCGGCCGATCCCGGCCCAACCGAACAAGCCCTGAGGAAGCCGAGGTTTTAATTATTAGCCTCCATTGCAGGTCTCTGTTCCGATGGGAATTGATTCTTTGTGTTTTTCAGGAATACTATGATGAGCTCATACCGTCTAAGAAACAAGATGGAATACGAGTGACCAAATTACCTCGCCGGCTGCTTGGTCAGTATGCTTGTGTAAAATGGGAGCATGGTAAAACCGGTGTATTGAACAGAATGATTCTTGCAGGTGATTGTGCCAACAAGGACTTTGATGAACTGAAGGATCAAATGCTGGTTGGTGCTCAGAACAGTCTTAATAAGGTCATCACTTTTTAAAGCTGAAAATAAGTAAATAATTTCATTTCAGATTTTTAGATGAAGTGTTATATCAGTTCTGCTTGGCATGCTGCAGATTCACTGCATAGTGTGTAGCTATTGCTTCCGCTTCATTGGTTCTGTAGAGTTCCAGATTGGGCGAAGGTTGTATTTGCAAAGCATTGGTACTGGCAACGATGGCACTTTTGAGAGGCATTGCCATGGAGGTGATGTTGGGTCAAGTACCGGTTGTTCTGATGCAGCAAATGGGAATGCCAGTTCTGTGCCACAAGAAGTCATAATGTCACTTATGGCTGGTGATATGACACTGCCTTTCACTGATCAATTTGCTTTGCCATCAGTTATTGTTTGTCCTGGTGGATGTGAGGGAGAACTCTACTGCAGGTTTGAGTTTGTAATAATTTCCATTTCTCATTGATGGCATACTCTCAGTGATACTATATATAATAACCTAGGCCCTAACCATTCTCTCTAGAAATTGATTGATATCTATTTTGTCACTCTTATTATCATTTCAAACCTAATTTCCTCATAAGTCTATTAAACATAGTACTTGTTATTCCTTTGATATTTTATATAATATAAATCTTGAAATGTAAATTAAATTGGCTAATTGATTCTGCAATTCTGTATAGCCAATCATGCGCTGATTCCGATTGGGACTCGTATCATTCTTTGCTGTGCACTGGATCCAAGACTGAGCCATTGCGGAGATCTGCCCTTCAGAAATTTGTAGAGCATGCCACTGGTAAACCAGTTGTAGCATTGAGTTCATTATTGATTACAGATACTAGATTTAAGACTTGCATGATTCATGATTGTTTTAACCTGTCCTGTAGGTTGTACATCTGTTTTCTGATTATAAGTTTATTATTTCAGGAACCAATGATATCTTTTTGGTTGCTGCCAAGGTAAGAGAAAAAAAAATTGTGGAGTATTTTGTTTATATGTATTGAAACATAATTGTGTCCATCTCCCCCCGCCCCCCCCCCCCCCCCCCCAAGTTTCTGATATCCTTTTTTTTTGAGGGGAATACAGCAAGGGAAGCCCCTGCTGTGGTAGTTAATATATTAATAAAGACTGAAAGAACACTGTACAAGCCAGAGCTAAAGCTCTCACCCAAGTGGGTAACAGAAAAGAAAAGATTGAACTATCTGTAGAAGTCAATTTTTTGTATAAAGGCCTGCCTTTTTTCTGTCGACATTCTGTGTGCTTGTAGATTAGCTTCCTCGAAAAAATGGTGTAGCCAGGAGTCCATTGATGGTTGCTCTCTCTGAAAGATTTTGTTATTCCTTTGTTTCCATATCTGCCAAGCCGCAATAATGAAAATTTCCATGAAGAAGCCTCCCTGATTTTCGGCTTTGGCTTGAAGCATCATTTGGAAGAAGTCTATGCTGTAGTTCCAGTGTATTTGAATTCTTTGCCAGCACCTCTTAGAGAAGGGACAGCCAAAGAAAAGGTGGAAGGCTGTTTCCTCTCTGTTGTTTCTGATATCCTTGAAGTGGCATTAACTTAGTTTATAGTTCAATTATTCAAAAGCTTTTGGGCATCAGACTTAGAGTTTATGCCATTTGCTAATATCTGTCAGAAAATCTGAAAACCTGCAATTTTTCATTCTTTAGCGCACCGAAGAGACCATTGCACAATATAGCAAGAATGCCAAATCGAGCAAATAAACAGAAAGAATCAGGCACAGTTTTCTTTTGCCTTCTAGATTGCAACTCATATTTCTTAATTCTCATGGTCAAACTCTGTCTTTTTCCTTTTCCTTTTTTTAGGGGGGGGGGGGGGGGGGGGTGCTACGGTTCTACCCTTGTTAGCTGGTGACCCCAGCAAACTCTCTCGTTGCTTTATAGAGCAGGGCAAGGATCTTTGGTCTTTTCTGTTATGCACAATCTTGTTTGTTTTATGTCAGGCTATCACTTACACCATGCTGAGGTACAGAAAACTCAAAGGCAGCATGCATCTCAAAACAAAAATGATGAATCAAGCTTTCCAATCCTCATGGAAGCTTGGAAACCACTTTCGATGGTATTCAAAAAGAGGTAAAGCGAACTATTCCTCTACTGTTGATTCAGAGCTTTCGTAAGGCATTAAGCAAAAGTGTTATGTAACACCGTCTTTGTAGGGGGTTTTGCATCATATAATGCTACAAGTTACAAGGATAGTGTCACATCTGCAACCATTGACCCTACAAACTTTGGGGTTTTGCATCATATAATGGCTCAAGGATTACCTCTATGTTGTTGCCGTTGTGAGTTAAACTGCTGTTTGTCCACTACAAACTCGTGAAAAAGGAAAAATTGTGCTTGCAGATGGTGGGAGTGTGTTGATTTGCCTGAGCATGTTGATTCCAGTGAAGAAGATTCTTTTAGGCAGCACGTAAGAGAGATGGCATTTACGGTAATTACATCAGCAGATATTTCCCTAAACTAATAGTCCGTATTGTACTGATCTTTTTATATTCTAGAGCACTGCAATGGAAATCTTTATCATCAACACCAGTTTCAAATGAGTACAGGCAAAGTAGAAGTAGATAACATCTAAATAATGGTCAGCCAAATCTGCTGTCCTTCATTGAATCATAGTTACTGGTCTGCTGATTAGATCTTCTTTGTTGTGCAGTCACTGCAGCTTCTCAAGGATGCAATCTTTGATCCTGAGTGTGCACCTTGTATCCTTTTCAATCATCGTCAGACTTAGTTTGACAGATATAAGTTTCCACGACATTGTTTTCTCATGCTTTGAAACTGCCTTGGCTATGTCTAGTGTTTTCGCTGGATGTCTATGGCCATATAATAGGCATGTTTGAGCTGAACAGTCTGTAAGTGAATCCTTTTGTTTTCATCTTGATGAATGTTGTCCTGTATAATTGCTTTTTGATGAAACATCTTTGCTGCTTTTGACATCATGTTTTGTCAATGATGAGTATGGTTCAGTAATCCCATTTCCTTTGTTGCAGTGATTTAGTTGTTGCATCGCCGGTTGAAGACTATTTTATATACATTGATGATCTTCCTGATAGCAAGAAGGTTTGTTTGATGTTGACCCAAACCTGTGAGATTTTGATCTGAACTGTACCGAGAGTTTAACCTGAATTTCACTGTCCCCTAGGAGGAAGCAGAGAAGGTAACAGGACCATTCCTAACTGCTTTAGGTGAAGATTATTCGGTTCCTTGTGAGGGTATGCACAACTTCTACAGTGCTGAAATATGGCAGTTTCTATTTGCTTGTTGTCCTTGACAATTTTTCGTTGGCAGGGACGGCATTTTTCCCTTTGCTGAGCTGCATAAACCATTCATGCTGTCCAAATGCTCAAGCATTTAAAAGAGACGAGGTGTGTACATTTTCGTTAATCTTATCAGTTCATTTCCTACCAAATTACTGTCAGCAATGCAGATCTGAGTTGTTAAGCTACCAATGCAGGATAAGGATTGTCATGCAGTGATAATTGCTCTCGAGCCTATCAGCAAGGATGACGAGGTACTCTTTTTTTTTTTTTTTGGGGGGGGGGGGGGGGGGGGGGGTCAAATCATCTCGTTCATGTGAGCAAGAGATAAGCTTTACCTAACAATGAGCATTCCAGATTTACCATCTCCTACTTTGTTGAAGATCTTCCATATGAGGAGAGGCAGTTGACACTTGACAATGATATCAGTGAATATTTGTCAATTCTAAAAGCTAACAGCTGCTCCATTGAGTGATTTAGTTGTTGCTGTTAGAAGACAAGGGATGACTGCACTTATGAATTTTAGACCATTTTAATATATTTTAATAAAACCAGGGAACATTTTGAACCATTTTTGAAAATTTGAATGCTCGGTCTATTCGGTTTTTGCAGGAAAGGATAAATGAGGAAATTGAGGCGACCATCAAGTGGTTTGCAGATCTGGAGGATGACGCTTTACCTAAGATGGAAAAGCTCCTTACTAAGTTGGATGTGGAGCGAATTGGGCGTAGCGAGTCTGGTAATGAATTTCTACTGTCGCATTAATCCTTCGTATTTTTCTCATTTCGTATTAATCCGTAAACTTTGGTATTGTTATCACAGAAATTCAGCTCGAAATAATCATCAATGATATGATAGCCACCACCGAGGAATTGAAAAAAAATGGTGCATCATTAGAGAAGAGATTGCACAAGATGCAGTCCAACAAAGAACTGGTGAGATCTCTATCTTTTCATGAGTTTGTGTTATGAGAAATATTTCTTAACATACTTGCACTTTAAACCAGCTAGGAACACTTGAAGAAGGAATAATGGCACTTGAGCATTACAATGTAAGCACACTAAAGCAAATTATTATGCTTCTTGATCTTATCAACCTGCAAGAGAAGGATGTTATGAGCGAGGCTACGCCTGCAGTGAGTACTTCTACATGAAACTTCTGATAGATTATAGAATAGCTAGAGTTTACCTGGGAGCCAAAAATTTAAAGATAAGTTATTTTGCATGGATAAAACATTATAGGCATAAACTAGGCTTGATATTTCGTTTTTTTAGCATGGTCATGAAATCTGCCAAATCCTTTTGGTTCTTATGTACTATATTTTCACTAGAGTGTGTTTATACATAAGTAGTACAACTTACACGAGTGAACAAATCTTTTTGATAAATGTTAGTTATCCAAGTCGGAGCTAGATAACCAAAGTACCCAACTCTAAATTATATGTTCCTTCTTTTTTTTGACCTAACCCTTTGCCCCCCCCCCCCCCCCCCCCCCCCCCCCTTCCTTTTCTTTCTCTATCTTCTGCTCCCTTCTTTTATCTCTTTTGGTTCATTAGATTTTATAACATATTATGGATGTCCTTTTGTTAATTATCTGCAGCCTTCTCAACAGGATACAGTTAATGAGAAACTTAGAAAAAAAGTGGAAGAACTGGAAGCGAAGTTGAAGCAAATCAGAGATGATTCTGCCGCAATTGAGTCAGGACATGAAGATCCTGTTATGCTTGATCTTGAAATGCGCTCACAAATTGCAAACGCGCAAATTGAAGAAGCTGAGAAGTTAAGGGAACAACTCCTTAAGGACATATTGGTAAATACTTTAAAACATGCTATCTCTTTCTACTATGTGCTAGTACATTACCTATGATGTGACGCAAGAGGGGAGGAATGAAGTGACAAGTTATTTTATTCATTAGTGTGACGGCATTATGGTTTCTAAAATTCTTTTTTTCTTTTTGCTGTTGATGAACTTTTTATTTGCAGGAACTAAAAGAAGCGCCGATACCTCATGAAGGTAGCAGACTCGAGCAATTCTCTGGATAATCCCTAATCTCTTCGGCCAGTTCAGGGAAGCACCGACGCTAGGCTTTCCTGTCAGATTCAGTTTCCAAGCAATGCAGTGTAGAATGTAAATTCCGTCTGTTTACATCAGTTGCCGCATGCCAGTGGCAAAGTACGTACCAAATATGTGGAGATTCATGCTCTTGTTCCGCATGTTACACCTATATGCGAGGAGGCGGATAAGATTGTCGTGATGGAGCTTGGACATGACTTCTACTTCCCTTGTGAAATCGGTCGGGACTCTTATTAGGAAGGGATGAAAGCTTTAGTCTCGTCAAGAGGATGATCATGCGGTAGCTGACCCCAATAGCAATCGGATAATCAGCCATACAACTCACAATGCGTTTAAGGTTCGACGAAAACAAGTACAGGACTTTGCAGACCTCGTAGACGATGGCAAATGCACCTTCCCCAATCAAATTGCTTTTGGAGAAGTTTCTTGTGGCCTTCTCTATGGTGGCCAGATCAACGGAGATAACTGTCGAATTCATCAGAGGCTTGCCAGCTTCCATTGGCGCAACAGTACCAACATATTGAATTACCACTGCTTGACGCCAGATTCTCCACTTCCTGTTTTTCCTGAAAATAAAAGCCAGCGAAAGAAAGATGATTGCCACCATGCAGCAGGCGCATACAGCCGCAATGACGCCGTGCCTATCCAAGTATCATCTGAGAAGATATGACATTATGGCTTAAGGGGCTCCTGGTCCTGGTATCATCTGAGAAGATATGACAGTTTCAAGCGGAAAGATTATTTGGGAAAAAAGATACCAGCAATAGAATTTTTACTCGACAGTCTGACATATATACCTCCCTAGTTAAAGACTTGGCCAACCGCAGGAACAGATCCTGGCCCCGGACCGGTCGACGCCGAGGATCCGATCCACCATGTCGTCCGTCCAGATGACGCAGCCGGATGCCGGCAGCGGCGTAGGCGAGGCACCTGGCAATGCACTCCACCGTGATGCTGGCAGCACGGACGCGTTGTGCGTGTCGGGTAGCTTCAAACCTCGCACTTCCACGAACCTGTCAGTTGCTAATGCTGCCCCACCACGACGCGAGTCAGTGGCGCGCCGGCCTTGGTCGTGTACCCGTAGGTTATCTCCCCGGGACTGGTGGTCACCTGGTACGTGACGAGGTACGTGTGTGTGCAAGTCGACGCCTCCGGGACGCCGCTGAACCACCAGCCGTTCCACGGGGCCCGTGCGGAACGTCTTGGCGCGCGTCGCCGTGCCACAGGACGAAGTCGGGTAGCCCGCTCGTGTCCATTACGCGGAGCGCGGGCCACGAGCGGGACAGCAACGTGAGCGACGGGTGGTCACAGGATGGAGCTGCTGCATGCCACACGGTGGTGCACAACGAGGTTGCTCCATTGTCAAGGGAAGCTGTACCGTGTACGTGCCTCCCCAACCGGAGACGTGCTGCTGGCGTTGGAGGACCATGCATACGCGCCTGCTCCATTGTCTTTATAGGTTTATAAAATTTGAAAATCTCTAACCAATTCCCCATTAATTAATCTCCACTAGGTGAATGCCATGCGTTGCTACGGTTGACAAAATTATAAATGTTAGGAGTAGATGGACATGTTTTCATTTAACAATAAAGTACTTCGAGAACATTGTGAGCACATGTATGGTTCACCAATTCGAGTGAAAAGTTTTTAACATGATCACGACCAAATTGTTGAACTTTGTACATCGGATGTACATAAGCCACCATTCAATAGTGTGATCTTCCTCTTCCCCTCCTCTACATACAGAGCACTCCTTTCCTAGTGAAGATCATCAGTTCAAATCTGGAGTAAGAAATACATGTGCGTGGTAAGGGGAAAAAAAAAAATTAGGTGTAACACCCCAAAATTTAAAGCAAAGCAAAAGGGAATAAAAATCACTCCAAATTTAAATTTTTGTCTCGCTCTTACCTTGTCATGAATTTTTTTAAAAATAAAATACACCAAATAATTCACACATGAATTGAATCCGAGAATTTTATGAAATATAAAAACACGTGCTCAAGTGTTTGCTTCCATTTAAAGTCCACTAAAAATTTGAACCTTTTAAATTTCCAACAAATATAATTAAAGTAGGTTAAACCCCAAGTTGATTTTTTCAAAGTTTGAATTTTAAACTCGCACCAAAAACCTCATCATGTGCATTTCTGGTTTTGTTTGTGTGATGGTCTGATTTCAGTTGCTTTTCGAATTTGAAATTCCATTCAAATTCGAAGTCACTTAAATCCTTGGAAAAGTTCAAACCCTTTCTAATTCCTAGAACTCCCTCGGGCTGAATTCCCTTTTCTCCCTCACCCGCCGGCCCAGCCCAGCGCACCCTCCTTCTTCTTTCTCCCGGTGGGCCGCGCGCCTCTTCGGCCCAGCAGCCACAGCCCATCCGGCCCGTCGCCACCCTTCTTCCTCCTCTTTCCTCCGGTCAGCGCCGCGTCGCATCGCCCAGGCCGCGCCCATGCCGGCTTGCCGCCCCGCGCCGTTCCGTCGCGTCCGGGCAGCAGGAGCGTCGCGTGGAGCACGTGCCGCACCCATGCATCCGTGACGCCGTCCCGCGTCGATCCTGCCACCTCGTCGCCTCGTCCCCATCAAGGCAGAACGCCCACGCCTCTTTTGACCGACGGCCGCGCGAGACCGGCGAGCTCCCATGCCGTGACGTCTCCTCCGCTCAGCTTCTCCCTCGCCTCGTCCTGTCCGACCTCCTGTGGCCATGCCCTCGCCCACGTCATCGCGCGCAGGCGTCCATCCCCCCGCTCTCGTCGCGTCGCGTCGGCCTTCAATGGCGACGACCGAGCCGAAGACGAGCGACGACCAAGCCGAGCTGCTCCCGGCCTCAAACGCCTCGCTCCGACTATAAAGATCGACGCGTCACACTCTCCTCTTCCTTTCCCCACTCGCCGTTTCCCTCCTCAAGCACCACCGAGCTCCAATCGGAGTTTTTCCCCATTTCCACCTCACCCTCGCCGCCGGCCGATTCGTCGCCGATGAGCTCCCTTCCTTCCTTTCCTCTGGCCTAAGCGTCAATCCACGCCTACCTCCACCTCCTCGGCAACCTGGTGAGCGAGTCGTGGGCCACGGACGCGCGAGCGCACCGCTCCGCCGCGCGCCACCGCCGAGCACCGCGCCCCGCAGCCGCCGAAGCGCGTCCCCGCCTCTCCAGGTTACTTCGACGCGACGTCGAGATCCGCGTCGACGCACCGCACCTTCTGGCCCTTCTTCCCGTCGAGCTCCGCCATACAGGACCCTTCCTCGCCGAGCACCGCCACCGCAGTCCGCGCCATCGCCGTCGAGCGTCGCCGCCGCCGTCACCGCGAGTCGGCGACCACGCCTTGCCGCCCCACTTCACCGCGTCGTCGCGTACTTCCCCGGCCAAGGCAAACTGGACGCGTCGCGCTCCCTCTCTCTCTCCGTCCAGCGCCGCCGCCGAACTCCGCGCGCCGTCGCCGCCCGCTCATCTCCGCGCCCGTACGACTCCTACGAGCCCCGTGGTGAGCTCCCCATCCTCTCCTCTCTCTCCTGGTCCATCCCGCGCCGCTTTTGGCCCACAGGAGCGCCGGAACGGCTGCTCCGGCGAAGGCGCCGCCGCGCCGACGCCGCCGGCCACCGCGCCTCACTTCCGTGCGCGCGGTCTTCGTGGACCACTGACCCATTCGCCACCCGGTTCACGGTGAACTCGGTTCACCACCCTTTTTCCTATACAAAATAAATCCTGATAATCCAGAAAAATCCACGGGCCCTGTACATTTTACAGATAAGCCCCTGATCTTTCCTTTAATTCTGTTTAGGTCCTTTTTTTTTACAGAAACACCCTTAACGTTTGCTGCAATTACCTTTCGAACCTTATCTTTTTACAGCAAGGTCCCTTAACTTTTCTATAATTACAGACGGGTCCCTAGATTCTTTCTGTAATTAGAAATAAACCCCTAGAACCCTTCTGTTCTTACAAATAAGCCCCTAGATCTTTAAATCTCCGTAATTTCTCAACCCTAATTCCGTTTTGAGCGATTCTTGCGCTCACGCGTTCGTACAAACGCGTAGTACCCTTTGGTACGGATCTTGAAGCTCTAAAATATTTCTATGAGCCCCCACACTCTCCTAATCAAATCTCATCTCAGCAAATCATGCGACGCCAATCTCGTATGTCGCAACACCTTGCGATGAACCTAATCATCTCGCCATACCATCTCACTACAAAACCTATCGCAACTTAACTCCAAACCTGACCTAGCTCAACCATCGCCCAACCAAGCTTAACCTAATGTTGCCACCCGCACCTACCAAAACTTATCGGTATATCATTCTTGCTTATATGGTCTTATTTGGAGCTTATTGGAGTTATTATGCTTTGCTAATTTAATCGCTAGTTATCCTTACTTGTGGTGTTTATCTACAGTCGTGCACTCATACCATGCATAATCACGCGCACGTACCGCTGTCATGCGCTCAGCTCATGGCAAATAATTAATAGCTTAGTCTTAGTAATTAATTTAACAGATAATATAATAGCTAATCACTATTAGGTAATACTTTAATATATAGGTAAGTAGTTAAAGTAACACACCTTACACTTGTATGCTTGCTGCATGAACCTTTATATTGGGTACAAACCTATATAAAGCCTCCGTGCCGCAAATATACAATAAAACACGTACCCACGCTGCTCTACCTTCACTTACACTCATGTACTTCTCATTTTGTTTAGCAACCCTCATTTACATCAAAAGCCCTAGAGTTCGATGCATCACTCCTATTAGCTCTAAGATAATAAAATCTTTTATAATAAAGTAAAACTTACTGCATCATACATGATTTATGTCTCATGTCCTTCTTCGGTGTTCCATCGGTCCTTAATTGGAGTTTAATTGGATCTTATTTGGCTCTTTTTGATCTTTATTTCTTTTGCGGTAGTTTGTTTATCCGTAATGTTTTGATGCGCTAGATCACGTGAGTTACTACGTGGAAGAGCCAGAAGTATACAAGCTTCAAGAAAGATTCAGAGGAGTCAAGCTTGAAGGAAGGATCTAAGGACTTAGATTACGAGGACGTGAAGAAGAAGACTTTAGTGAAGGCAAGCCCTAACTCCCTTTGATCATGATTGATCCTATGATTTCAAATAATCCTAATTAGAGCTATTTTATAAATTGCATGATGTTTAAATGCTTAGTATGTCCTAAGTACTTTTTGATTGCCATGCCTTGTTATTGTTTACCCTGCTTCCATTGTTAAACTTAGGGACCGACATCATTAATTCTTTAATGATATGTTGGAATGCCATGCTGCTTAGGACTGTTACACATGAATACTTAATTTAATCTTGCTATACATGCTTTTTGTGTTAAAAGTGTGAGTGCTTGGTGGTGTGTGTGGTGAATATGATAATGTGGGATGGTAATTAGTGACTTGTGCAACCTTATAGTGGGGATACTTTGGCGGGAGCAGGCGAGGTAGTCCTCAGTGGGGAGGGCTATCTCTGGGACGCGACTCCTCTGTGAGGATAGCTATTGAAGATGCCTGCTTCGGTCGTATAAGGACCGGTTCCTGTGCCGCCTGGCCTAGCACCCTTCGTACACCACAAGTCTTGTATGGGCAAGATTTGGAACCACACCCTACTATAGTGTTCACCTGGTATCCCACTCGGAGGCAGGAGTTGCAGCGGAAGCCAGGAGAAGACTCGTGGACAAGTGGGAAGCGGGTCCGGCATATGGATACTTTCAGGCCTTTATATATGATATGATTTGATGAAGCCCCTGGTCGGATGAATTTCCGTGGGTGGATGCCGGTGACACCAAGTAGGTACGGGACCTCAGTATGCCTGTCCAAACTGCGATATCAGGGAGGACAGGTGTACCTTGTGGGGAATCGTGTACAACCTCTGCAGAGTATATAATCTATCCGGATAGCCGCGTTCCACGGCAATGGACGTCGCGAAAGCTTTGGCCACACAAGATTAGTATAACGGTGTGTGTTACCCTTTGGCGTGTTTTTGGAATACACCGGTGTGGAACCGTGTGCTGGTTTCCGGCCAGCATTAAAACTTGGGAACTGGCGGGATGGATTGCATCTCCCCCAGGGCCAAACAACCCCACTAAATACCAAGTATAATAATCTTGACTGTAGTCTGCAAATTGTTTTGCTTTCTAAACAACCCTTGCATAAAGTTGGCTTTTCGCCGATCAGATGAACCCTAGCCTAAACCTTGGTTATATCCTTGCATACGCTTACCCCTTGTGTTAGGGCTTGTTGAGTACCTTATGTACTCACGCGTGTGCGATTGTTGGTTCAGGCAGGAGAAGACTTCGTAGAAGACGACGACGTGTTGGTTTTCGGTTCTGCTCCTCAAGTCTGCTTGTGGTGTTGGGCCAAGTTTTCCGCTGTCTGTTTCACCGTTAGTCGGTCAGATGGACTTGGATGGTTTTGAATCCTTGTCGTACCGCCACTAAGGGTCTTATATCAGGTACTTATATACTTATTTACTTATTCGAAGTATGCTTTTGATTATCATATCTGTGTTCTTGTGCGTATCAGCTACTGATCCAGGGACTGATACAGGATGCACAGCAGATTCCAGAAATGGGGTCTGACAGAGTGGTATCAGAGCAATACTTGACTGTAGAACGAAAACCTAGAATTTGTCACGCTCAAAAATGTCTATTTTCAAAGCTAGTTGCAAAACCTTCCATATAACCTTCCCTTCTTCCATTAAAATTCTTCGCTTTCCTCCCCGTCAACCCCAAGAAAAAGGTCTCATTCGGAAGTGTCTATGTGCAGGAGCTTCAACACAATGGACAACCACAACTACGTGACTATAGAAGTGGACAACATATGGTACCAGGTGTACCGCAATCAGATGTGGTTCCTAAACGAAGGAGCAAGGGCACTAGATCACAAAAGACATGTTTCAATTGTCGTGACCCAGGACATCAGTTCGCCGATTGCCCCTCTTTTGAGTTAAGTGAGGATGAAGAAAGAGATGTAGCGACCAACACGGAGAATGACATGCCTCAGCTTCCAGCCCCACCTGGAGAGATTCAACTTTCAGTACAAGAGCATCCAGAGCAAGGAGCTTGGAATAATATGGATAGAACGGACCTGACGTCAACTCCTGTCATCGCCAGTGTACTTGAAAGGTTGAGTAACCTAGAAAAGTCAATGAGAAAGGTCGGAGCAGAAGTCAACGATCTTACCAAAGCCATGCATCTCAAGAATGGAGACAAAAGCCCCGACCGAAAAAGGAAGAACAACCGTCAAGCTACGTCTGCGAAGATCAAGAAGCCAAGGTGTACAGCACAAGGAACTGCCCCTCACCCGCTGACCAAGGTTGACCGAAAGGCACCACGAGCAAATCAGAAATGTTACTTGTGCCGGAATCATGGACACCTTGCGGCAGATTGCCCTGAAGTGCTCAAACAAGGAAACCAGAATGACAATAAGTGATGTCAAAGGTTACAATCCCGAAGCCGACAAAGTGTCTCCAGTACCTAGCTATGCTACTTGTGTCAGACTCCCCAAAGTATGTCCTTCATAAAGGATAGCTTGGGAGCTCCGCTCAGCACCCTGGAAGGATGTTACCCCTTGGAAAAATGTCAGAAATCATAAGGAGTAAAAGCAGTACTTGTAAGGCACCTTGTAATCCTGTTAAAAAGGGTTGTAAACTTTTCTATGAGTAATGAAAAGTATCAGTATTTGTCCTAAACAAGCATGGATTTATGTCACAATCTGTGTTCCAATAAGAGTTGAGTTGGAAAAAGAAAAGTGAAAGGCTCAATGCCGTGTGAATCACAATGGTCATGCATCACACGCTCAAGTAACATTAGGCATCAAGGCAGTGAAGCCCTGTTTACGCAGAATTGTGAAGAACAGTTTCCTTTAAACCGACCAATTCACCTGACCCTCTCGATCCTTTTTGGTCAATAGGCTATTGGTCGAGTTCTGATGACAACAGAAGAAACGATAGTCTATCTACCCTCAAGCCTTAAACCTCGTTATTAGTACGCAAACACTTCAAACCACAACTAATAAAATCATGTTGTTTGTGTGATTTGATGATTTTGTTGATCGTTGCCTCTGATTCCTTATGCTTGTGCGCTCTTAATCAAACCAAACAGTATAATAACAAAAGAAAAAAACATCAATTTAAGAGCAGCTTAATGCTAAAAGCCCCTCCTAACCTACACCTAAACCCCTAGCACAGAAACCCGCCACCCAAGAGTTTTCAGCTCAGAAATCAAGTCAGTCAAGAGTATGACATAAATGCAGCTACAGATCACAGTTCAATTGGAAAGTTTACAAGAATCAGTGCTATAAGGATCATGGCGTCAGTTACTCGTCAGACAGGCAAGAACACATAAAGAAGAGCTTAACCAAGAATGCAAATGTGAAAAAAAAAAACAGCCAAGTTGATGTCAACAGGTTTCAACTGCCACCAGAGTCAACCCAGCTCACCGTACTATGGCCCCACACTGACCGTGCAGCACGAACTAACAGCCCAGAATTCATGGAATCTTCACACTCAAGGAGCCTAGCCAAAGATGAAGCTCAAGTCACCTGCCTACGCTTGTACTAATGAAGATCTGTTGGTTATGGATGTGTGCTTCAAAAATGTCACCTCGGAAACCCGAGGAAGACCGCCAATGACTTGGATTAAAGTAGAATGTGAACTAAAAGGGATCAAAGGCTACACCCATGGTATGCAACCTGAAAGACAAACCCTTGGAAAAAGGTACCAGGAGTCTGAGAACACCCAGGGACCACCCAGATCAGTTATCAGAATACTAGCTGACCAAGACAAAGAGTACATCTTTTAGCTCGTTCCAGAGCAAAATCCCGATAGCCAAGAGACTCTATCAGCTGTCAGCCAATGAAATGGCAGAATTAAAGGAACATCTAGCAGAAATGAAGAAGCCGCTAGCAGAGTTACAGGAGAAATGTCTCATCAGATCAAACTCTTCTCCTTAGGATCACCTGTCCCGTTCGTCAAGAGGAAAGATGACAGTCTCAGAATGTGCCTTGACTATCAGTTCCCTCAGTAAGGTCACCAGCAACGATAAGTACCCACTGCCCAGGATCAAAGATTTGTTGACCAGTTAAAGAAAGCCAACTCTGTCTCCAAGATTGACTTAAACACTTGAGTGCTACCAACTGCAGATCTGAGAAGGAGACATCCTCGAGGCCACTGCTTGTCACTTGTTTTGGACAGCTTGAATGCAAAAATACAAGTGTACGCTAAGGAAATCAGAAGCTTCAAAAGTCAGTACTCAGTCTATGGATGGCAACTACAGACCATGGACAGAGATATGTGGTATATATTAGAAAAACAAGGTACCATGAACTTGCTATGACAAGAATTGACAAAACTCTACGAGGCGAAGATAACAGTATGAGGACTAATGATGGATTGTAAAATTTCCTAGCCCTGACCAGGACAGAGCAAGAAAGAACAGTTAAAAAGGCCACTTATGAAGCAACAAGGGAAATCTTGAGTCCCATGAAAAGGCCGTTTGAGTGATAAATGCATTGAATCACAAGACTCACTGCAACTACATGAGGATAAGAAAAGGAAAATCTAAGCTACCGTCAAAAATTCGAGCAGCCAAATCTCGCTTCACCAAACGAGGCCAGTTAAATACCTCGTGGATTGAACCATTTCTGGACAGTCAGATCCAAAATAACTATAAAGAAGGTATCAAGACACAAACATTTGGGTATTGATCTAGAAGATTCCAGACATCTGTTCCACATTAGCAGACCAAGTCGACCCAAGTGGAACCTGGAAAAGGGTCATGACGGTAACATCAACATCAGAATGATCAAGAGATACAGTTTTTGGTAAAGTTGTACGTCGGCTACGTTTCTGCAACCATGACAAAGTTTCATGCAGAATGGATCAGTCACTCAAAAGGTTGTCTAAGTCTTAAGAAATCTGAGGTCAAGAATCTTAAGTGGGGTAGGTGCCCCACCTCTATGGTAACAAAAATGGAGAACCCTACCTACGAGAGGCTAAATATATGCCTCGGGGTGGTTACCGTTTATGGAAATCCTTGGATTGTTATGTTGGGACACAAGGATTAAGATTTTGTTGTGGTATAACAGCAGAACGTCAACGAGAGTACCCAAGTGAAAATCCTTTTAAGTGGGGTAGGATTTTCTGTCAGCTAACCCAATAGCCTTGAAAGCAAAACCTCATGTCAGTCATCCTCTGCTAAAGCAAGCAGCACCGAAGAACATCAGAAGCAAGAAGCTCTGCCATGTCCACTCATAGTTTCAAGTACTCCTACAATGAAGAGAAACTGCAATCAAAGCCTCAGCACTAAGAAATCTCGGATACAATTTTGGATGTTACCACCATCAAGCAAGAAGACGCAAGGCAAGTTCTACACCATCCACAAGTTCTTTCGAATCTCGAGGACGAGATTCCTTTTAAGTGGGGTAGATCTGTAACACCCCAAAATTTAAAGCAAAGCAAAAGGGAATAAAAATCACTCCAAATTTAAATTTTTGTCTCGCTCTTACCTTGTCATGAATTTTTTTAAAAATAAAATACACCAAATAATTCACACATGAATTGAATCCGAGAATTTTATGAAATATAAAAACACGTGCTCAAGTGTTTGCTTCCATTTAAAGTCCACTAAAAATTTGAACCTTTTAAATTTCCAACAAATATAATTAAAGTAGGTTAAACCCCAAGTTGATTTTTTCAAAATTTGAATTTTAAACTCGCACCAAAAACCTCATCATGTGCATTTCTGGTTTTGTTTGTGCGATGGTTTGATTTCAGTTGCTTTTCGAATTTGAAATTCCATTCAAATTCGAAGTCACTTAAATCCTTGGAAAAGTTCAAACCCTTTCTAATTCCTAAAACTCCCTCGGGCTGAATTCCCTTTTCTCCCTCACCCGCCGGCCCAGCCCAGCGCACCCTCCTTCTTCTTTCTCCCGGTGGGCCGCGCGCCTCTTCGGCCCAGCAGCCACAGCCCATCCGGCCCGTCGCCACCCTTCTTCCTCCTCTTTCCTCCGGTCAGCGCCGCGTCGCATCGCCCAGGCCGCGCCCATGCCGGCTTGCCGCCCCGCGCCGTTCCGTCGCGTCCGGGCAGCAGGAGCGTCGCGTGGAGCACGTGCCGCACCCATGCATCCGTGACGCCGTCCCGCGTCGACCCTGCCACCTCGTCGCCTCGTCCCCATCAAGGCAGAACGCCCACGCCTCTTTTGACCGACGGCCGCGCGAGACCGGCGAGCTCCCATGCCGTGACGTCTCCTCCGCTCAGCTTCTCCCTCGCCTCGTCCTGTCCGACCTCCTGTGGCCATGCCCTCGCCCACGTCATCGCGCGCAGGCGTCCATCCCTCCGCTCTCGTCGCGTCGCGTCGGCCTTCAATGGCGACGACCGAGCCGAAGACGAGCGACGACCAAGCCGAGCTGCTCCCGGCCTCAAACGCCTCGCTCCGACTATAAAGATCGACGCGTCACACTCTCCTCTTCCTTTCCCCACTCGCCGTTTCCCTCCTCAAGCACCACCGAGCTCCAATCGGAGTTTTTCCCCATTTCCACCTCACCCTCGCCGCCGGCCGATTCGTCGCCGATGAGCTCCCTTCCTTCCTTTTTCTCTGGCCTAAGCGTCAATCCACGCCTACCTCCACCTCCTCGGCAACCTGGTGAGCGAGTCGTGGGCCACGGACGCGCGAGCGCACCGCTCCGCCGCGCGCCACCGCCGAGCACCGCGCCCCGCAGCCGCCGAAGCGCGTCCCCGCCTCTCCAGGTTACTTCGACGCGACGCCGAGATCCGCGTCGACGCACCGCACCTTCCGGCCCTTCTTCCCGTCGAGCTCCGCCATAGAGGACCCTTCCTCGCCGAGCACCGCCACCGCAGTCCGCGCCATCGCCGTCGAGCGTCGCCGGCCGCCGTCACCGCGAGTCCGGCGACCACGCCTTGCCGCCCCACTTCACCGCGTCGTCGCGTACTTCCCCGGCCAAGGCAAACTTGACGCGTCGCGCTCCCTCTCTCTCTCCGTCCAGCGCCGCCGCCGAACTCCGCGCGCCGTCGCCGCCCGCTCATCTCCGCGCCCGTACGACTCCTACGAGCCCCGTGGTGAGCTCCCCATCCTCTCCTCTCTCTCCTGGTCCATCCCGCGCCGCTTTTGGCCCACCGGAGCGCCGGAACGGCTGCTCCGGCGAAGGCGCCGCCGCGCCGACGCCGCCGGCCACCGCGCCTCACTTCCGTGCGCGCGGTCTTCGTGGACCACTGACCCATTCGCCACCCGGTTCACGGTGAACTCGGTTCACCACCCTTTTTCCTATACAAAATAAATCCTGATAATCCAGAAAAATCCACGGGCCCTGTACATTTTACAGATAAGCCCCTGATCTTTCCTTTAATTCTGTTTAGGTCCTTTTTTTTTACAGAAACACCCTTAACGTTTTCTGTAATTACCTTTCGAACCTTATCTTTTTACAGCAAGGTCCCTTAACTTTTCTATAATTACAAACGGGTCCCTAGATTCTTTCTGTAATTAGAAATAAACCCCTAGAACCCTTCTGTTCTTACAAATAAGCCCCTAGATCTTTAAATCTCCGTAATTTCTCAACCCTAACTCCGTTTTGAGCGATTCTTGCGCTCACGCGTTCGTACAAACGCGTAGTACCCTTTGGTACGGATCTTGAAGCTCTAAAATATTTCTATGAGCCCCCACACTCTCCTAATCAAATCTCATCTCAGCATATCATGCGACGCCAATCTCGTATGTCGCAACACCTTGCTGTAAGCTTCATGACCATTGGAGCTAGGGAAACCCTAAGGTATGAATGTTTTGGTGATAGGATGAGAACCATGAATGTGACTAACACTCTTTGTGAGATCTTATAGGTCACATACAAAGAAAGCTCCGTCCGTTGGTGGTGAACGCCAATACGCCATGAACTTATTGACAAGGATGATTGGTTGCCTTCATCTACACAAGAACGGACTTGATGGAGTCGCGGAGAAGACATGGATCAAGGCTAAGGACATGCTAGATCCAAGCGAGTGTTGCTTGGTTAGATGTTAGCTTGAGTCCATAGGAAAAACCGGACTATCAAGAGGGTTCAAGGTGGTTCTCTTAGTACACACTAGTTATAGAGATCATTGGATGCATGGTGAGTCTCTCAGGGGCTAGGGTGGCAGAAGAGAGTTGAAGGAACCAAGAAGATCAAGTGTTGAAGAAGAAGATCAAGAAGAAGATCGAAGCTGCGAAGGCAGAGGAGACCGGACAGTACGGTCATGGAGACCGTACAATACGGTCTACAGAGGAGTTCCAGACAGAAGAGCTTAAGTTTCTGGAAGTTGGAGAAATAGAGACCGGACAGTTGACCGGACAGTACGGTCCTAGGGACCGGACAGTACGGTCTCTATTGGAGGGATCCAGACAGAGAAGCTGAAGTTTCTGGAAGTTGAAGAATGAAGACCGGACAATTGAGAGGATGGTACGGTCATGTAGACCGTACAATACGGTCTTACAGGAGAAGAGCAACAGAGAAGGAGAAGTTTCTGTTGGCTGAAGAAGAAGTGGAGACCGGACAATACGGTCCTAGAGACCGTACAATACGGTCTGGTTTGAGATGATGAACAGCACTCCCTGGACGCCAGTCTGGTAGAGACCGGACAATACGGTCAGATGGAGACCGGACAATACGGTCCTATTGTACGGTCCTTACGCAGACTGGGTACTTTTGGACAACGGCTAGTTTGAGGTTGGAGGCCTATATATAGTCGGTTGTTTACCTCTTTGAGGTGCTCTTGGACCCAGAAAAGAGGGGAGGTGCTGCCAAGAAGCCAAGAGGAAGAAGTGTGAAGCACTTGAGAGGGATTTGGAGTGATCCTAGTGCTTGAGAGAGTAGCAAGTTGCATCCTTTGATCTCTAGGCTAGTGTGGGCTTGAGAGAGTCATCTAGGGCTGTTACTCTTGGTCTATGGCAAGGCCTAGACCGGTTAGGCGTCGGTGTTGAGCTGTCCAAGGAGATTGTGGAAGTCGACACAAGTTTGTACACGGTCTTGGAGCTTCCCGTGCGAAAGAAGCATCACTAGTGGAGCGCCCTTTGGCACGCATCAAGTGCGGAGCCTTACCTCCGGAAGAGTACCCGGGATCGAGCCCGGCGGGACGTGCCCGCGACTTCACTCGGAGGGTGAAGTGTGCTCTAGGAGGGATCGCCATCGAGCGGAGGGACGGGGTCGAGACTCCGGCGGGAGTGACCCAACGTGGAGTAGGGGAAGGCGCCATCCTTCTGAGACCACGGGAAAACATCATGAGCATTCTCTATCCCTTCTCCTTTACTACTCGCATTTACTTATCGCACTTCATATGATTGCTTGTAGTACTTGAGTTGTGCTCATATCTTGCTTGTGTGTTTACCTTGGTACCTACTAGCTTCACTAGGTTTGCTTGATTACCTTGCTCGTGTGCTTACTTGTTATAGCCTATCTAATAGCTCTAAGGACTCTACTTAGTGTGCCTAGTATCTTGGTTACCTTGTCTCTAGTTATCTTGTTCCTTGCCTTGCCTAGCTTAAGTCTTCCGCTATCTATCTATCTTGTGCTAGGTTGCTAGTGTGGTGTGATTGTGTTATCTATATGCACTAGCTTAATAGGTTAAGGATACTCCTTAGTGTGCTTTACCTTGTTACTAGAACTACTTGCTAGGAGTTGCTTGGGTGCAAGTGTTTGGAAATAGATTCTAGAGTGCACCGATTCACCCCCCCCCCTCCCGGTCACACGATCCTTACACTTGCGATGAACCTAATCATCTCGCCATACCATCTCACTACAAAACCTATCGCAACTTAACTCCAAACCTGACCTAGCTCAACCATCGCCCAACCAAGCTTAACCTAATGTTGCCACCCGCACCTACCAAAACTTATCGGTATATCATTCTTGCTTATATGGTCTTATTTGGAGCTTATTGGAGTTATTATGCTTTGCTAATTTAATCGCTAGTTATCCTTACTTGTGGTGTTTATCTACAGTCGTGCACTCATACCATGCATAATCACGCGCACGTACCGCTGTCATGCGCTCAGCTCATGGCAAATAATTAATAGCTTAGTCTTAGTAATTAATTTAACAGATAATATAATAGCTAATCACTATTAGGTAATACTTTAATATATAGGTAAGTAGTTAAAGTAACACACCTTACACTTGTATGCTTGCTGCATGAACCTTTATATTGGGTACAACCTATATAAAGCCTCCGTGCCGCAAATATACAATAAAACAAGTACCCACGCTGCTCTACCTTCACTTACACTCATGTACTTCTCATTTTGTTTAGCAACCCTCATTTACATCAAAAGCCCTAGAGTTCGATGCATCACTCCTATTAGCTCTAAGATAATAAAATCTTTTATAATAAAGTAAAACTTACTGCATCATACATGATTTATGTCTCATGTCCTTCTTCGGTGTTCCATCGGTCCTTAATTGGAGTTTAATTGGATCTTATTTGGCTCTTTTTGATCTTTATTTCTTTTGCGGTAGTTTGTTTATCCGTAATGTTTTGATGCGCTAGATCACGTGAGTTACTACGTGGAAGAGCCAGAAGTATACAAGCTTCAAGAAAGATTCAGAGGAGTCAAGCTTGAAGGAAGGATCTAAGGACTTAGATTACGAGGACGTGAAGAAGAAGACTTTAGTGAAGGCAAGCCCTAACTCCCTTTGATCATGATTGATCCTATGATTTCAAATAATCCTAATTAGAGCTATTTTATAAATTGCATGATGTTTAAATGCTTAGTATGTCCTAAGTACTTTTTGATTGCCATGCCTTGTTATTGTTTACCCTGCTTCCATTGTTAAACTTAGGGACCGACATCATTAATTCTTTAATGATATGTTGGAATGCCATGCTGCTTAGGACTGTTACACATGAATACTTAATTTAATCTTGCTATACATGCTTTTTGTGTTAAAAGTGTGAGTGCTTGGTGGTGTGTGTGGTGAATATGATAATGTGGGATGGTAATTAGTGACTTGTGCAACCTTATAGTGGGGATACTTTGGCGGGAGCAGGCGAGGTAGTCCTCAGTGGGGAGGGCTATCTCTGGGACGCGACTCCTCTGTGAGGATAGCTATTGAAGATGCCTGCTTCGGTCGTATAAGGACCGGTTCCTGTGCCGCCTGGCCTAGCACCCTTCGTACAGCCACAAGTCTTGTATGGGCAAGATTTGGAACCACACCCTACTATAGTGTTCACCTGGTATCCCACTCGGAGGCAGGAGTTGCAGCGGAAGCCAGGAGAAGACTCGTGGACAAGTGGGAAGCGGGTCCGGCATATGGATACTTTCAGGCCTTTATATATGATATGATTTGATGAAGCCCCTGGTCGGATGAATTTCCGTGGGTGGATGCCGGTGACACCAAATATGTACGGGACCTCAGTATGCCTGTCCAAACTGCGATATCAGGGAGGACAGGTGTACCTTGTGGGGAATCGTGTACAACCTCTGCAGAGTATATAATCTATCCGGATAGCCGCGTTCCACGGCAATGGACGACGCGAAAGCTTTGGCCACACAAGATTAGTATAACGGTGTGTGTTACCCTTTGGCGTGTTTTTGGAATACACCGGTGTGGAACCGTGTGCTGGTTTCCGGCCAGCATTAAAACTTGGGAACTGGCGGGATGGATTGCATCTCCCCCAGGACCAAGTATAATAATCTTGACTGTAGTCTGCAAATTGTTTTGCTTTCTAAACAACCCTTGCATAAAGTTGGCTTTTCGCCGATCAGATGAACCCTACCCTAAACCTTGGTTATATCCTTGCATACGCTTACCCCTTGTGTTAGGGCTTGTTGAGTACCTTATGTACTCACGCGTGTGCGATTGTTGGTTCAGGCAGGAGAAGACTTCGTAGAAGACGACGACGTGTTGGTTTTCGGTTCTGCTCCTCAAGTCTGCTTGTGGTGTTGGGCCAAGTTTTCCGCTGTCTGTTTCACCGTTAGTCGGTCAGATGGACTTGGATGGTTTTGAATCCTTGTCGTACCGCCACTAAGGGTCTTATATCAGGTACTTATATACTTATTTACTTATTCGAAGTATGCTTTTGATTATCATATCTGTGTTCTTGTGCGTATCAGCTACTGATCCAGGGACTGATACAGAATGCACAGCAGATTCCAGAAATGGGGTCTGACATTAGGATCCCAACTTTGTTTCCAATGGTGCTATTGTTAACTTCTATTAAAAAATTAATAATTTTGTACAAGCTATAGCAGATGTTCCACCGAAACACAAGTGAACAAACACAGGATTACAACACTCTTCAATGGCAAATATAAATTTGTTCCCATCTAAAAAACAGATGGAGGTGCAATGCATCAGGAAGTATTCAAATAAATAGTCATACATTTTTATTGGTGCCCCAACAAATTAAACAAAACACTGAGTGGGCATCCAAATACACTTATTCTTGTCTCCATGTCTATGTGAGCAAGGCACTCTTGTTTGATGAGTAGAAAATCTGGTTGTATAAAGCAGTGCAGGTTACATGAAACTGAAAATTCTTTTGTATAAAGCTTCAACTGGGAGTCCTTTATAACAAATTGGGCCACCTTCATGATCCCACCTACAAGAAAGGCACAGTGGACAAGAGGGGTTTGCCTGCAGGTTACATGAAACTCAAATATAGATAAAATTACAATGAACTAAACCCAAATACAATTGATTAGGGAAAGATATCAGTTAACTGAAAAGATGCTGAGCATCATTTACAAAGAGAAAGAAAAAAATAGATTACAATTGTTTGTGAATTGACTAAAATCAAATAAATCAGGACTAAAGGTATGATAATTTGATATTTAAATATTGTAAGACTACTATAGATTTTTGATGAGAAGAAACCACACAAAGCATATTAGACCTCCAGGGTAAGTTAAAACATATGGCAACCAATGCGCATAGAGAAGTGTACATTGTCCTCCCACATTTCACATTGCAATGTTCAGAAGTGAATCAAAAACGAATTAGTCAATATGCATCACTGCCAGATGGTTTCTCCTGTACGGCACAGGTTTTCTATAGTATGCCATATTGAAACCAGAGTTTTCTAAATAAACTATGCATACTGATCAACCTATAATTAACTTTTTATGCTGCCAATGGTTACCTGTCATGTTGCCTGAAAATTATTCTTTGCAACGCCGAACCAATTCTGAACTTTGGAGACATTCATTCTGCACAGGCCCCAATTGTACAATAGACATTCACAGCTCTTGTAGGATTCCCAGACGAATCCAGTATTTTACGATATAATCCTACAATCTGGTCAATCCTTAAAATGCATTGCTGACCAATGTTATCAACACCTAGGTTTGCTGGTTGTATAAAATTGCATATTGAGATTAGAGCACTAAAGCAAATCCACAATTGGATCACAGGCAGGAACGCGAACCATACTTGCGAAAGCTATAAGATGTATCCATCGAAACATAGCACCAGCTCGAAAGTTGTTTCTAATTGCATAATAGAACCTTTGCATGAACAGATCTGGAAGGAAAACATGCAACACTCACTAAAGATGTCCGAGACCTGTAAACCGGAGAGCACGAACCCATACTTGAGAAGCCTGGTCACGGCGGGCTCGGCCAACGGCACCAGAGACACACAACGAATGGGTGCTTGATTAGGGTCTGACCTTGGACGTGAGGAGGGAGGGGCCTTGAGGAGCGTGAATCAGGATGGAGATCTGGGTGACGCCGGCATCGACAGCTCCTGCAGCAGTGGCTTCCTGATGGGCGGTGGACGATCCTGCAACGGCTTGTTGCGACAGCGGACCGTGGGCATGCCCTGGTTGCGGCCGGTCTTGGAGAAGAAGGGGTCATGCGGCAGGATTTGGAGAAGACGACGACCCGCGACTCCAGACGACTACGGCGGCGCGCGGTCCTGAAGATGGTGGCCTGTGGCTCCCAGCGGCGCGCGGTTCCCGGCCACGACAGCCATCAGAGGTGTCGCGACGCGAGCGACGAGGCTTCACACCTTCACGTGACGGCACCCCACGACTCCTGGCGATGAAGGCTGCGCACGGATCCTGGAGACGACGGCCCGTGGCTCCCAGTGAGTGACGGCGGCGCGCGGTCCCGGCCACAACCGCCATCAGCGATGTGGCGGCGCGAGCGACGAGCGCGGGGACAGGCATGACCTGCTGCTCCTCCCGGTGGCGGCGGCCGGCGGGGACGGCGAATTGATTAACTCGGAGGCGGCGGAAGTTGAGTGGGGAACCGGCGAGTTGCGGCGAGTCCCGGGGTGAGGGCAGAAATCGCGGATCGCAGGCGCGTGCCCGTGGATGGCAAGGGGCGGCAGAAATTCGCTGGTAGTTGGCGGCGTGGTTGGGGAGTTCAGCGCGCAAAATGTGGATCGCCGGCCCGCGCGTGTAGGTCGCAGCGCAGGGGTGTGGGATCTTGATCGGAAGGGGGCGGGATTTTGGGTCGTAGGGGGCGCGAAATTCGGTCGCAGGGGGCGGGTTGTGAATCGCAGCGGGAGCGGATTACATGTTTTCGGGGGCAGAATAAGGAGGGGCAGACGACCTCCTCCTTCTCTATCTCTATCTCTACAACTTATGAAAAGGGAGGGTGTCGTCAGCCCATGGCTTATTCCGCTCCCGAGCGGAATAAGCCAGCTCGAGCGACTAATTCGGCTCGCATGCGATTGAAA
Organism: Eragrostis nindensis; assembly: GCA_012490785.1. NCBI lineage: Eukaryota > Viridiplantae > Streptophyta > Magnoliopsida > Poales > Poaceae > Eragrostis > Eragrostis nindensis. The sequence goes on along the minus strand of JAAXCT010000116.1, from coordinate 95,508 downwards.
AGGCGCCCGAACGATTCTAAAGCCGCCACCTGCGATCCATAAGGCTGAGATCCGGAATTCTGGGCCCCACCACGCCGCCAACCTCCCAGTTATCCCATCACCCGTCTCCACCATTCTGCGCCTCGCCCAACTACGCAGCGCCGCCCCCTACCCACAATCGCCCAATTACGGAGAAATTGATTTTACTTAGCGCCTGGAGCTCGTCGCCGGCGTGCGTCCCGGCGTGCAACGGCGGCGCAAGATTCCCCGTGGAGGCGCTGGAACCCACGCGGCAGTAGATCCGCCGCGACAGCACCACCGATCTGGTCGCCGCCGATCTCAGTGGCTCCAGCGCTGGTGGCCCGTCGTTGCGGCCACCGGGACCGATCGACGTTGTCGTCGTGGTGTAGTCGTCATCGTGTCGTCGTCGCGCCCAGGCTAAGGATCTACCACGGCGAGGCACATCGACGGCGACGCGCGCGGATAAGGACCCGCACGCGCACGCCGGCGATGAGCGACGCCGCAGCACACCTCGCGACATGAGGCATCAGCGGCCGGGGATGGGGCTTCGCGGGCGCGCCGACGCAACCTCGTCCTCCGCCTCGCCGACGCCGCCGATTGAGAGATCTCGCCGGATCGGAATGGATGTGGCAGTTAGGGTTAGGGTTCGAACGGTTACGGGTTTTAACCGGTTGATGACGAACCACGGCCGTCGATCCCACTCCGACGGCTGCGATTGCGGCCAGACCGGCAGGCCGGGAATATTGGGCCGTTGGGCTCTTAGCCCGCGCGGGTGCGCGTCCTCAGCTAAGTGGACCGGGCTACTTCTATCGGGGTTTGGGCTGCCATGATAATTTCATTTTCAGGGCCCGCATCAGTGAGAGATTTTGATTTACTTCCAGCCGTTTCATCTAATTGATCATCATTCGGCCACATAGTAGTAACTGAATGTAAGCTTGGTTGGCCTTAGTGTGACCATTCTGCTTCCTGCGATCTGCAAGCAGGCTGCAGACAAATCCTGAAAAAGTAGGAATTTGATGAAGTAGGACCTGATGCAGGCTTGCCATGAACAATTTTTCTTGCGTGATCACAGTTTTTTCATCGTGATTCGGGGCTCATAATCCCAGCTGGGTTTGGGTGCAGGCTCTTTATTCATTGGCTCCATGTTCGTGCATGAGAGGAACAACGAAAACAAGTCCAGGTGACCATTCTCTCTTACGCTACATGCATGCATCGTTTGATGTGCTTGCTACTGATACCCAAGTACGAAGTACTCATCTGATTTATCTGAAGTAATAATAAGCATAGATTCTGTGCTATTTTGAGTCGCATGTAAGGTGAGATGATTTCGGGAGAGGATATATATAGAGCTAGATCCCGTGCTGCTTTTTGTGGTCATGAGTCATGAGTTTTGTATTCCTTGACATGAATACATTTTTTAGGAGAAAATGCAGGTAACTATTCTCGAATATTTTACATCGACCCAGTTTACATTATCAAAATGTGATTGATTTATTTCGTTGAGTCGCCTGGTGACAGTTTTGTTTGCCGCCTCCCGTTGCAACGCACGGGCAATTTGCTAGTAATTTATAAGTTGTGGAGATAGAGATAGTTAGCGCCAATGTAAGTTTTTAATCCTGTTTCATTGTCGTGCAATTGGATTAGGAGTATTTTAGCGTTCTTATATAGAATTAAAACTGAAGGAGATAACATGCATGGGGATGGGAGGGCAACGGGAGATGATCATTGAAAAAGGATCATGTTTAGGGTGAGAACAATTTCATATTCCTTTAACATATAATAGGTTCCTTTTTCTTCAACACTAAGGCAAACCATAATATGGTTTAATTTAGCTCTATAAGCATATGTATTCCAAAAAAAAACATATTATTTTTTAGTGATTAGAATTGATGTTCGCCATAATGCAATTGCATGATGTCGAGTTAAAGTGGCAAAATTTACCAATCGCAGTTGCCGGACATGGCCCGAGGGAAGAAAGTGATAAATAGTTTAGAGCAGTATTTAGTGCAGTAAAAATGAGATCAAATTTATATAGATGTTTTAAATTTGCTAATAATTGGATGAGATTTGTTATCAACCATAGTATTAATATCAACATACTCTGAATTTCGTGCATAATCCAAATCAATGTGCTTTGATTTCTTTATGTTGATCTAGTGGCCCGAGCACGATATGCACGATCAAAATGAAACTTTAGGCTGTCATTTTCAATAATCAACCCATTCTTATGTGATTCTTTCCAAACGAATTACACATAATCAAATTGCACAAATTAGAATTCTCAAGTTATGCATTTATTGTGTTCCATGCATGCAATATGTAACATTTAAAGTGTGTAATGCTCATCGGACTTCAATGTGAGAGTCATAGTGTACCTCGGACCTTATTCTCTTATACGAACATTGTTACTATAGCATTTATTTTGTACGATACATGTATTACGAGTAATAAGGACATAATTGAATGATCGTATTGAGGCTGAATGGGGACTATATTGAGTATATGAGGGGAACCCTAGATTATAAGATTACACTAATACCCCTGCTATCATACCCTTAACAATATGAAGGTGAAATGCTTAAAACTAAATTATCTATTATAATCCACTATTGCAATGCAAATTGTTTAGAATACAAGGCATTGTCCACAAGTTTGATATTTCCTTGCCGATCATATAGGGTCGCAAATTGTAGTTGTTTCCAATTTTTTCTAAAAAAAATCAAGTCTAGCCGCGCGAATAAGGAGCTAGTTTTCCTAGTTGATCTATCATTAGTCTTCGGCTTCTTTCATATGAATGAATCTTTACATTAATTCAACCTATTGATCTATCATGAATTTAAATTGTTTCATATTAATAAATGTTTGCATCACTTATCTTCTGGTGGCCTCTTATTTTTAGGGAGAAGGGAGGAGGGGCTGGGAAGAAAAGAGGAGACAAGAGAAGCAAACAACCTAACATTTCAAATCTTTCTACGATATGGTCATGTTGGCCTTGTTTGCATTTATTAAATTGCTGATAGTATGCATCATATATCACGTCTCACTTAGATGCTAGATGTATTCTTCACAAAATGTTTTGCAAGGGGCGAATGATGGGAGGGCGGCACCATAGTTGGCTAATGTGTCCATGTAAGTATGTATCTCATGTGACCACCAAACTTATATCAATCTTAACATTACAAAAGTTTATATTCTAGGCTAGCCATTGCAACTTTTTCACTGGAAATATCTCAATCATTTAACACATAGTTGTATATTTGGTAGTATCAAACTCTTTTTTTTTTTTTGCATGGCTCTTGATATATTTGATATCTTAGATTACATATGTATTGTTTTAATTTTTCATCAAAATTTTATGTGAAACATGAACTTCAAAAACATTGCAAGTCTATTCAGGAACAACTGTTAAACGATCCTCGATTCCTAAAGAAATTGATACTGAAAAATAAATAACTTATCTATCTATATCAAGGTTGTTAACGACATTTGCATATTGTAATGTATTTAGCAAGTTAACTTTTGTTTAATCTAGAGTGACAATAATGACATATTTATAGGGAAACCTGGACAATAAAACTTTGATAAAAGTTCATTTCGACACATCTTTTGAAACACAAATATGCTAAAAAGCTAAAGCTGAAAAAGGGGAAAAAAAGAAAAATTCTATGCTACAGTATTGAAATATCACGTTGGGCCCTCGCCACTGCCGGCCGAAGGGGACGTCTGGAAGGAGGACGATGACACTTGTCGTCAGCCGTACGTGGACGTGGCAGCTCTCAACGAACCGGAGGTATACAGATTTGCCTGTAGCTTATAACTGTTTGCGTATTTGGGAATTGTGGTATACAGATTTACCTGTAAATTATTAACCGCTGGCTTTGATATAGTATTTCTTACCTCCAGTGTTCAGACTAGCTTAATAACCAAAATAAAAGACAAAGATAAGGAAGAAAGTCCAAGCCGAGCTCACTCACTTATTGATCTTACTTTCAACGGTCTTTCACCTTCTGTATTTTATCTGTATTGTTATACAGAGCTTGAAGTCAAACATTGGAGCACGCAAAACAAAATTGTAAAGTTAGACATGTGCCTTGGATTGAAAGGCATACTCAGCTGTACATGCCTGTGTGTTTATATGGCCGCATATGAACTGTAATATATTGTAAGGTCAATTGTTTTATGTAAATGATTCCAAATTGGCCCAGTGTTATATATCATTCTCAAGGCAAATGGTCGAGAGCAATGTAATAACGTCAACCGTTTGACTTTCCAGCCAATCCATGTACACGAGCAAGTACTAGTATATAACAGCATACCACAAGCTCTAGCCCTTTGAAAGCAGTAAAGCAAAGAATTCCAGCTGCATGGCCTTGATGCACATTAGCCAAGAACAAGAAGCACCCTCCAAAAATGATGAGCTCAATTGGCAGACATGCTCTTGCTCCTTTTGTCATCTGCCTATCGCTGTTCCTGTTCCGTCTCGGAACACCGGCCACCGGCATTTCTGACATGTTCGACAGGGGCCGCAACATCAGCGACGGCGAGACGCTCGTCTCGGCCGGTGGATCGTTCACCTTGGGCTTCTTCTCACCCGGCGTGACAAAAGCCAGGCGGTACCTCGGGATATGGTTCTCCGTCTCGGAGACCGCCGTGTGCTGGGTGGCCAACCGGGAGCGGCCACTCAACGACACCTCCGGCGTGCTCGTTCTCGACGACACCGGCAGCCTTCTCCTTCGCGACGGCGCCGGCCAGGTCCTGTGGTCTTCAAACACGTCCGGCGCTGCTTCGGCGGCGGCGCGGCTGCTCGAGTCCGGCAACCTTGTCGTCCAGCCCGACCGCACCAGCAGCGCCGTCCTGTGGCAGTCGTTCGACCACCCGTCGAACACCTTGCTGCCGGGCATGAAGACCGGCAAGAACCTGTGGACCGGCGCCGAGTGGTACCTCACGTCGTGGCGCTCGGCCAACGACCCGGCCCCGGGACCGTACCGGCGCGGGACGGAGACGAAAGGGTTGCCGGAGAACGTCGTGTGGCGTGGCGACGTGAAGACGTACCGCACGGGCCCGTGGAACGTGTTGGAGCCTGGAACGCCTCACAGCTTTGCCCTCGCTCTCACTCACGCACAGGTCGCAAGGAAGAAGATAAACAGTAGCTGGAGCACTCAAGAATTTGCCGGCGACGAACGCCGCGGCGACAACCTCGCCTGTATCTTGGCTTTATTTCACACGACTCAACCAACAACGGAGCATTACAACGGCCTTTTATAGACCAGGACGTCGACCATGGAGCTCTCCTCCATGACCCGATCTTCCAGCGCCGATCCGCTCGACCCGGACCACGCCATGCCCGAGCACCATGCCCGCTCGCACGACGTGCGCCTCAACGCGCGGCTCACGCAACCGACTCGTAATCACCTCCGACTTGTACGCGCAGCACGCCTGCACGCGTAACCGACTCACCTAGCCCATCGAACGCAAGACGCAGCTAGCCTGCACCTCTCTCCGGACTCAAAACCCGTTCGCCGCAGCTAGCCTGCTTAGACGCGAACACAAACATGACAACGTACACACGCGACGCACACAACCATGTCAAGATTATTGCTAACAGAACGGGCTCTGGTTCAACGGCGTCCCGGAGATGCAGTCGTACGCGGACATGTTCGAGTACCAGCTCACGGTTAGCCCCGGCGAGGTCACCTACGGCTACCACGCCAAGGCTGGCGCGCCCTTCTCGCGCGTCGTCGTCACGGAGGCCGGCGCGATGCAGCGGCTGGTCTGGGACGCGACCGCCTGGGAGTGGAAGACCTTCTACAGCGCGCCGCGGGACGTGTGCGACGCGTACGCGCGGTGCGGGCCGTTCGGCGTATGCGACGTCGAAGCGGCGTCCACGTCCTTCTGCGGCTGCGCCAGGGGGTTCAGCCCCGCGTCGCCGGCGGCGTGGCGCATGAGGGAGGCCTCGGGCGGGTGCCGGCGCGACGTGCCGCTCGACTGCACCGGCAACGGGACGACGACGACGGACGGGTTCGTGGTGGTGCGGAGCGTGAAGCTCCCCGACACGGATAACGCGACGGTGGACATGAGCATCACGCTTGAGCAGTGCAGGGAGAGGTGCCTCGCCAACTGCTCGTGCGTGGCGTACGCCGCCGCCGACATCAGAGGCGGCGGTGGGGCCGGTAGTGGATGCATCATCTGGACCGACGGCATTGTCGATGTCCGGTACATGGACAAAGGGCAGGATCTCTACCTTAGGCTCGCCAAATCCGAACTAGGTATGTCGTAATGAACAAGTCTCAGTTTAACAGGGTCGGCGTGTTTTTCTTCTTCTTGACAGAGATAAGCATCTGTGAAATCTCAGATTATTATACCAGGAGGATAAGTGCAGGCATCATCGCAGCCATATGCGCGGTGGGCGCGATCGCGGCTATCTTGCTTGTTCTTTGCTTTATCATCTGGAGGTACAAGAGATACAAAATCTGGCGTGGCAGGGACACACGGGCTGTTCAAAAAGAGAAGTAGGCCAGCTTCTGAATGCTGCGAATGTCATCTCCATTGACCTGGCCACCGTAGAGAAAGCAACGAGGAGTTTCTCCAAGAGGAATGTCATTGGCGAAGGCGCATTTGGCGTCATCTACGAGGTCTGTGCCAATTATCCTACCATTTTTTTTTGTCGAAGTAAACGTTTACCTACATGTAGATTATGCACCAGATAAGACACCGCCAATTATGTGTGACTGTCTGCAGGGTCAGCTACCAAACGATCATCCTCTTGGGAATGGATTACGCGGGAGGAAGGTCGCTGTGAAGAGGCTTAAGATTTCATCTCTTCCTAACAACAGAATCCTGAACGATTTTACTAGGGAAGTGGAAGTCATGTCCAAGCTCCGGCACGACAACCTTGTCCGGCTCCTCGCGTACTGCGACGAGGGAAATGAGCGGCTACTGGTGTACGAGTACATGCAGAACAGGAGTCTGAATCTCTACATATTTGGTACGTACAGACAGTATCAGCACTCGTGCATTTCTGCGTGCACGACAAGCAAAGCAAACATATATGCTAGTACTATTTCAGTGTCATATATATATGCTACAACTTGGAGACTGAAATTGGCAGGGAAACACAACATCCGTGCTTCACTGAATTGGCCGAAGAGACTGGAGGTCATCCACGGAATCGCTCGTGGCTTATGCTACCTCCACGAGGGGAGAGGCGAGATCGTCGTGATTCACCGAGATCTGAAGCCGTCGAATGTGCTAATGGACAACCAATGGAAGCCGAAGATAGCTGACTTCGGCACAGCAAAGATGTTCCTTGCCGATCAAACAGAAACTCAAACAGTAGTAATTTCACCGTGAGTAGTTCGTCTCTTTTTCAAAGCCTTGTTCGATCTTGACGTCTGAATGAACGCAATGCCTGAACCACACGCTGACTTGCCTGAGTCTATGAAGGGGGTATGCATCGCCGGAGTATGTGAACGGTGACATGACGCTGAAATGTGACGTCTTCAGCTTCGGGATCGTCCTGCTCGAGACCATCAGCGGCCGGAGGAACAGTGCTGAACCGAGCCTCTTATCACACGTGAGTCATCAATATGCCTTGCTGTCGATTTTTTTATTTTTCAGATGACCATGATCGATGCCTAGCTTCTTACTTACACCGCTTGCAAGGTGATTCTGCAGGCATGGAAGCTGTGGGAGGAGCAAAGGATCATGGATCTTCTTGATCCGGTGATGCCGCAGCCTCGCTCCGACCCGAACCTCTTGTCTGAGCTGCGGAGGTGCATCCACATCGGTCTCCTCTGCGTGCAGCAGTCGCCGAGCGACAGGCCGGCAATGTCTGCTGTTCTCGCCATGCTAACCAGCAAGAGCTCGCAGCTGGATCAGCCTAGGGCACCAATGCTTGAGCGTGGAACGAGGAGCCCTCTTCTTGCTGATGATGAAGCGAACGGTGGCGCCATCGTCAGTGACCCGTCAACCGTTGTCCACCTCACGTAAGAAGATGACATGGTCGACAACGGTTGACGAGCAACAAAGTGATTCGGCCTGGTTCGCTGACTAAGGATGATAATGGGCCTAATTTTACCTGCGGCCGGGTCAAATACAGTTCGGTCCAGGTGATAGTTTAACAGTTCAGTTGGCAATTGTACGCTTCTCAAAAAAAAAAAAAAGTTGGCAATCGTATAGTTCTTTTTGCTTGCACTTGGTCTGAAGAAAATCAGCTGCTTTGTCGTCTCTCATTCTTTGCTGGATCATGAATTCATAACGATAGATAGTGGATGAAACTTGCAAAATGGAGATCTAGACAACGCAACTTGGCTTCCATTTATTGACCTTACTTACCTTAATCTAATTCATCATCGAATCCAATAATGTTGCCTGCAAAGATCAGTAGATCGCGCCTGTTCCTCAACTGACAGGCAAGTAGGCTGGCGGCGAAACATAAATTGTATCAACAGTTGCACGCTTGCGAACCAATTGGAGGAATTGACTGACTTATGTAAACCGTAAAAGAATTGTTGCTCTCTCTTATCGATGTGTCGAGAAAGTGCAAAGTCAACCCTTAGACCTTGCTCTACGTAATCTGGTCTTCGACTAGCGCTGTAGAAGTACAGTGGTATAAAGTACGGCGGTGAAAAACCAGTGCGTGTGTAACAAGCATTCGCGGTCATGGAAATGACATGCAGCCACACCTTCTCAACTTTGTCCTCTTCTCGTTCTTAATTACTGCTTTCTCCCAGGCCCAGAGCCTTCGCTGCCGACACGTAAGCTCGACAAGGGCGGCAACATCACTGGCGAGACGCGACGCTCGTTTCTTTCGCCGGCGCCAAGTTTACCTTTGGGCTTCTTCTCCCTCGGGGCGTCAAGAGGTCCCGTGACGCCGTCTGCTGGGTGGCCAATTACCGTGAGCGACCGCTCACGAGAACACGGCGCCGTTCTGGTGGTCAGCGACACGGGCAGCCTTCTAGTGCTAGATGGCTGGTTCTAGCCGGGCCTTATGGTCGTCCAACGCCAGCAGCACCTCTCCGGCCACGGAAGCACAGCTCCTCGACAACGGCAACCTCGTCGTGCACGACCGCGGCAGCAGCTCCATCCTGTGGCGATCGTTCGACCACCCGTCGAACACGTTGCTTTCCGGCATGGTAGGCAAGAACCTGTGGACCGGCGCCAAGTGGTTAAAAAAAAAGTTTTTTTTAAAAAAGCAATGGTTAAAAAGGGTACAATAATAGAACGCTTGATGATGTTGCGTTGCGTGTTCCTCAAGACCTCAGCTAACAAGAAGTGGTTTGTGGCAATGGGATATTATATTAGCAGATTTGTCAACCTGTTGCGAGATTGGCCCATATTAGCAGGGAAATAATTGTGCTTCGTTCTTTCCGTGGAGGCTTGGAACGGAAAGTCAACCCACCTCGCTTGCAATCGATCGCTGTGCAGTTCTCTCTACCTACGGGGGGCTACGGCTTCATGTGTCACACGAAGGTTAATTTCATGCCCAGTTCTCTCTGAAAACTTGGGAAGCTTCTATTCGTTTGCAGATCTAAACTCTGGTAACAAAATTTCGGTGGATTAGAAGCTCTGTGTAACAGCTTTCTTTCTCTTTTCTGATTTGCTTTTCGCTTTTTCATGAACTCTTGTGTGTTCTTAGTACTGGCGAGTCCCCTCCTGTCTTGTCAAAAAATAAAAATAAAAATCGTTGGATTATGTCGTTATGTTCAAGCAACATGAATGTGTTACCAGTAAAAAAATTTCACATGAATGTGTTACGTGCAAAGAGAGTAACAATAACGATGGCAATACAATACATAAGGAGAAAGATCATTACATATCCACATATTCGTCATTTTCAGACTGCCATTGCAACAACGCTTCCAGTTCAGGACCATCAGTCAACACAATGAAAGGAATCCAAAACTAATTAAAAGGACCCCCTCGCAAATAAAAAAATGTCAACAGTTTCGTGCCTTCTCTGGTCGATGAAGTTCGGCCTAGGCTTGTTACGTGAGATATACTGATCCACTGTGTGAGGCGCCTGAGCCCTGCGTTAGGCGACTCACTTCGCTGGGAGGAGATCCGGCTCTGTCGTCGAACACTGGCCTTTTGGGTCGACGGATATGTGACCTTATGTCTGTTAGCATTGTGACTACTCCAGACATGGATGGTCTGTCAACTTGTGATGGCTGCACGCATAGAAGGCCTATCTGTACGCATCTCTCGAGTTGTGATAGAATCTCAGGCTCTGATTTACCCACTGCTAAATCCAGAAGGTCCGTCTTGATCCTTTCCTGATTCCAAGATTCCCATGCCTAGAAGAATGTTAAGAAAATGTCATGAGATTCATGATTGAAAGGGTTTTCTTATAGAATTTCATGGCATGCTCACTTTAGAAAGAAGTGTTGGCATGGAACTGTTTCTTTGTCCACTAACTATCTCCAGAAGCACAACTCCGAAGCTATACACATCACACTTCAGTGTCAAGGACCCTTCCGCCGCATACTCGCGAGCTGTGTACCCCCTTTCAAGTAATTCAGAAATGTCAGTTAAATGAGTATCTTCACACACTACAATGATAATTAAAAGGAAGCCAATGACACGTATATTACAATAAAAACACCACACTCACACATTGTTTCGCAAATGTAATTTTGCGATCTAGTATGAAAATAAATTTGTAATGCTACTAAGTTTTTCTAAGAAAAAAGCAATTGCGCACTGCTACTAATAACTAGATGAAATGATTCGGAGAACAATTATATTCTTGCTAACTAATGTCATTTATGTTTATAGTGTAGCAATCCTTGATTAATTCTTCAAATCTTAGTAAATATGAAGTATAGCTTCATAAACACTGAGTTGATTCAAAAGCACACCTGGATCCTATTTTCTTAAGCACCTTGTTCCTCATGGGATGGTAAATCGATAGTAAAGCAACACTAGGCAATGAATCAAATGCCTCCTATTGTTTGAGGCGTCTTTACTGTAGAGCTAGATTATCATAAAAATAACAAGTTGGACTAATCCGTAATATAAGTCAATTAGGATATAATGAAAGTATTTAGATGCCAAAAGTTATATATTATGAAAGTATTTCACTTGATAAATATTGTATATTAACCTCAAATTGCGAATATATAGAGTTTATCAATTATTGACAGTCAAAGCTACAAATATTTGACTAATGACCAAGCTAAATGGACTAATGTTAGGGATCAAGATTTATAGAAGTGTAGTAGCTGCAATAGTGCATTGAATTGAAAAATTAGCCAGGATTGAGGGTTTCAATCATACGGTGTCTGTACTAATGTTTGATTTGACTGGCCATCAATAAATACTTTTGCTGTCCCAAAATCTGCAATTTTAGCCCTCCAATTGTCATCCAAAAGTATATTGGAGGGTTTCAGATCCCTGTGTATTACTTCCTCGTTTAGTCCGTGAAGATGAGCAACGCCTTTGGCAACACCTAAAATTATTTCCAGCCTCTGCTCCCAAGTCAGGGAAGCGCGCACGTCAGGATTTCCTGCTGCAGTTGCATAGATGGCAATGAGAAATTTAAAGAAGCCAAAAAAAGGGTCTGATACGCCTCACATTTTAGTATCGAATATATTTGCATACAAATTCACAGTAAGTACCGAATATGTAGAGGTTCAAACTCCTGTTCGTCATGTACTCGTAGACTAGAATCCGCTCGTTTCCATCGTTGCAATAATAAAGGAGCTGAGCAAGGTTATCATGCTTGATTTTCGACATCACTTCCACTTCTCTCATGAACACCTCACCACCGCCGTTGGCGAAAGAATGTTGTATGATCCTCTTTACAGCAACCATTTTACCATCAGGTAAATGCCCCTGGTGATGGTATATTTAAATGTTATGACGCCAACTATGAAAGAGACCACCGCATTTGACAACAATAAATCTTTGTTTTAATATCTTCTTGGTGAAATATGAATATTGCACAATATTGAAAAAATAATTGTTTCATAAAAGTAAAACACAGTTCCACACTCAAAATTTTTAATTTTAATTTGTCACTGACGTGGCATGAAAGGTACTTGTATGGCATTTATAAGTTTTGTAAGTTAGATAAAACAAATATCACGTGAGCGAAAGAGAGGGCACCTTATAGACAACACTTTGTCCACCGCGACCTAGGATATTGTTTTGCGCAAAATTTCCTGTCGCCTCCGTCACTTTATGCAGTTCAATAAAAGGGACAATCGAAGCAGGACTAAGCTGTATACTTTGAGCAGCTGGAATAACTATCATGTGTAATGGATATTAGTGTTATATAGTTTCACTAAATTTTTTTTTAACCAAAGATGTTGAAACTTAAATCATATAAACGAAGTGACTACCTGGGATTGGAGACCTCCGGCGCCTCCTCCAAATCACAAGGACCAACAAAATTGCAAGAACAAGTACAAAGGCGGCGGCGGATGCACCAGCAACAAGCGCCACAGAAAATTGCCGGGACGGCGAGGGCGGGGGGAGCTCAGAATTTGCTAACCTTAGGTAAAGATCCTGTCCTCGGTCGACGTACCGAAGATCGATGATCTCGTCCGTCCACATTATACAGCCGGTGGGAACACCGCCTCCCTGGATGTCAGCGCCGGCGTAGGCCAAGCACGAGCAGTTGGCGAGGCACCTCGCCCTGCACTGCTCCACAGTAGTGATGCTCATGTCCACCGACGCGTTGTGCGTGTCAGGGAGCTTCACGCTCGGCACCAACACGAACCCGTCCGTGGTTGTTCCCCCACCGCCGCCACAGTCCAGCTTGACGTTTCGCCGGCAGCCGCCCGACGTCATCGTCGACGCCGGGCTGAATCCCCTGAGGCAGCCGCAGAACGACGTCGACGCCGCGTTGGAGTCGCACAGGCCGAACGCCCCGCACTTGCCGTACGCGTCGCAGACGTCCCTCGGGCCCTGGTAGTAGGTCTGCCATGTCCGGCTGCTCGCGTCCCACACCTGGCGCTTCACCACGCCGGTTTCAGTCAGCAGGACGTAGGTAAACGGCATGCCGGGCTTGACGATGTACCCGCCGGTGATCTCCCGCGGGCTGATCAGCATTTGGTACTCGATCAGGTTCGTGTACGACAGGGCCTCAGGCACGCCGCCGAATCTCAGCCCGTTCCACGGGCCCGAGCGGAACGTCTTGGCGTCGCCCTGCCACACGACGTTGTCGGGTCGCCCCTTGGTGTCCATCACGCGGCGGAAGGCTCCCGGCGAGGGGTCGTCGGCCGAGCGCCACGACGTGAGGTACCACTGGTCTCCGTTCCAAAAGTCCTCGCCCACCTTCATGCCGGCGAGCAACACGTTCGACGGGGAGTCGAACGAGTGCCATAGCAAGTTGGTGCTGCCTCGGTTGCGCACCACCAGGTTGCCCTTGTCGAGGAGCTGCGCCTCCACCGGCGAGGTGGTGCTGGTGGAGTTGGAGGACCATGCGATCTGGCCTGACCCAGTATCGAGCAGGAGAAGGCCTCCCGTGTCGCTGACCACCAGCACGCTGGAGTTGCCGTTGACCGGGCGGTCACGGTTGGCCACCCAGACGATGGCTTCGCGAGACACCGAGAACCAGATGCCAAGGTAGTACCTCTTGCTTGAAGACGCCCCGAGGGAGAAGAAGCCCAAGGTAAACGTGCCGCCGGCGGAAACGAGCGTCGCGTCGCCAGTGATGTTGCCGCCCTTGCTTAACGTGTCGGCGGCAAAGCCAGGTCTGGGACAAAGAAGTAATAACAAGAAAATAAGAAGGTTCAGAGTGTGCCTGAAGGTAGCCGCCATGCTTTGCGATGCTTCTTGCGCGTCAAGCCAGGGATAAGGAAGACACGTTCGCGGTAGGTGGAGCCTAGCTTCTATGGTTCACTCTCCATAACCAACCGCCAGAGGAGTAGTGGACTATACGGAAATCGAGCTCAAGTGATGACTTTGAACAGTTCGTCGAATGGCATATACATGACCAGTAGGTGGACTTGGACGATCTAGAAAGAGCGGAACGCGGGCGGTTTCAGCACAGAATTCTCCACAGTTGACGCACTATATACAGCCGCATCAATGTCCAGGATAAACTCTGGCAATTGGCTGGTGCGAGATTGACGTCGCTATGGTCGGCTTAGGCATAGTTTGCTCCCTGTTGCTTAGGGTGTGTTTGGTCTTTTTTTTTTAATGCAATATACAACCTATGTAAGGCCTATGGCGCTTAGCCTAAACCTTGGCTCACTTTGAACCATTCTTCTACATACATGACAGGGGCAGAACATGGGCAATCTTTGTTTTCTTTGCAGGCAACCTTGTTTGTTTTTTCCTTCTCTATATCTAGGTAGTATTATCTATCAGTTATTGTGGTATTTAAGCAAGCTTAATAAGCGAAGTCAACTTGTTTCGGTTGGTTTCTCATTTTCTAAGATAGCTGCAAAAGAGCTAATCATGTAACCAGCAACAGCAAGGGATATAACAGTTGACTTGCATATCACACAGGTGGTTCAAATTATGCTTGATTATCTTGTCCCGGACAGAATCATGATTCGCAGCGGAGAAGTTGATGCCTCTATGGTTACGTTCATTTTTCAAAAGACATAGAACATGGTAAAATGTCCCCGGATGTCGCGCGGGAAAGCAGGAATCAAATATATCTAGGTTTTCTAGATTGTACAGTGTTAGTCTGTCGAAAAAAGATTGTACAGTGTTATCACAGAACAAGTACACTCTTTTTTTTTTTAAAAAAAAACGACATCTTAACTAAGCAGACAACCAACCAAAGAAAATATAGGGGTGTTAAGATTCGAACCCAGGCTAGTTCAGTGCAGATGGTTTAGTGAGTGCGTAGCCTTCTTACTAATTGAACGCAAGAACCTCGGGTAAAAAACAATATCTTGTTAATGTTGGCTAGGCAGACAACACACCAAGGAGTAGATATAGACGTCTATACAGTCTTGTAGCAAAAATTTCATGAATTTTGTGATCATGTTCAAACAACAATAAGCGGGTTGCATTGCAATTTAAAAGTATGAAAGAAAAATCATAGAAAATAACTAAATGAGGTAACCAAACTTAGGCTCTCAGTCACAAAAAAATACTAGGAAATAATTGACCATCACACATGCTGCAATTCAGCCCTTCTCAAACCTGGTTATCATTACAACAAATGTTACGTGAGATATATTGTGTAGCTATCGCGTGATGTGTTGGATGCTTCGCCCTTCATTGAGTGATCTGCTGCTTCGCATAGGCGACCCAATTCTACTATCAAACACTGGCTTTTTAGGAGGATGGATGGGTGAGGTGTTGTTATTTAGCATTGTAACCACGGCTGACATGGTAGGTCTGTCGGCAGGGGATTGTTGCACGCAAAGAAGGCCAACTTGTACGCATCTCTCTAATTCCAATAGATGCTCAGGCTCCGGTTGTGCCACAGCTGGATCAAGAAGTTCACTGATCTTATGTTGGTTCCAAGATTCCCAAGCCTGCAAAAGAATTAACACAATTATGCCTATTCCTAGAAAAATAAAAACGGCTTTACAAATATATATAACTAATAATGCGCTCACATCAGGAATGAGTGTTGGTGAGTTCCTGTTCCTTTTCCCACTTACTACCTCTAGTAGGATGACTCCAAAGCTATACACATCGCACTTGAGTGTTAAGTATCGGTCCATTACGTATTCCGGAGCAGTGTACCCTCTTCAATAGGAGAAAAAACATGTCAATTAGTCAATGGAACCACATATGGACAACATTACGGTTAATTTATCTCGGAATTCAATAAAAGAACTATGACTAAACACTTAATACTTGAGAACAGATGTACCCCAGTCAATTATTGTCAATCTTGAGGATTTGCTGGTTCAATCTTCAAAGATGCTCATAAGAGTAGGTTTTCGTACGTGCGTTCATAAGGGTGGACGTGCGTGCATTGTGAGTGTAATCACCAAAAAAAATGGTTACATCTATCCTTTTTTTTTTTCTGAAGGACATCAACCCTATGCTTGTTATAGACTTAGTGAACATGTAGTAGGTTCAACATTTCTTTTGTACTCTGCTCTAGAACATATTAACAGAGGAGTTGTTTATTCAAAAAAAAAAAAGGTTTGAGATTTCAGTCATACGCTGTTTGCACTAGCGTTGGATCACTCTGGTCAACCACAAATAGTTTCGCGGTGCCAAAATCAGCAATCTTGGGCCTCCAGTTGTCATCCAAAAGGATATTGGATGGTTTTAGATCCCTGTGAATCACTTCATCACTCAGTCCATGAAGATAGGCAACACCTTTCGCTACCCCTCGAATTATTTCCAGCCTTCGCTCCCAATTTAACAAAGCACGTAGTCTAGGATCTCCTCCTATCAGTCCAAAGAAAGTAAGTGAGAACTTTGAAGAAAACCATGGCAGCACATGTGCACGAATTAATAGCATGCGAATTATTATAAATTCACCGCCGGTACCGAATGTAGAGGTTCAAACTCTTGTTCTTCATGTACTTGTAGACCAGTATCCGCTCGTTCCCATCCTTGCAATACGAAAGGAGCTGCACAAGATTGGGATGCCTGAGCTTCGACATCACCTGCACTTCTCTCATAAAATCGTCACCATCTTCATCATCCCGAGAAGATTGATTCAGCCTCTCTTCACCGCAACGTTTCTTCCATCAGGTAAATGCCCCTGGGATTATACAATCGGGCGTTATGTTGTCAACTTCAAACAACAAAATACGTTATGTTGTCAGACCAAAAACATATGTTGTTACACAACAAAATAAAGCTTTAACCATCATTACTAGTACTTAGCATAGTCACATACTCACATGGATACGATACTGAAGAATTTTTCATCAGAAGTATTTCTATGAATCATAAGGTTTGGGTAAAGATAGTGATGAGAAAACTGTGATTAGGCATGTTCATTGGAGATTAATATGTCCTGAATTAGAATGGACCATAGTGCAAACAATCACTGATGAAATCTCTAAAAGACTGAATCTGTAGCAGAGCTTTGTGCGTGATTAATTTTCAAAAATAGAAGTCGAAACATGTACAGACCTCATAGACGATGCTAAATCCTCCACGACCAATGATATTACTTTCAGAGAAATCTCCTGTTGCTTCCTTCAAACTAGACAGCTCAACAAAAGGGACAGTAGGACGTGGGTTCTCAACAGAAGGGACACTCGAAACGGGACTAGCAGGAGGCTGTTCAACAAGAAGAAGGGCAGGAGTAGCGGGACTACGAGAAGCTGGAAAAGTAAACGAACATTTGATATTAGAATTAGGAAGAAATCCATTTTACTACCCTTAAGTATTCATGTTGTTCACTTAAACCTCTAAACTAATTTTTAGTTTAATTTACTCCCCCGAACTATCTAGATTGGTTCAATTCACCCCATAGTGAAATTTTTCTGTTTTGTTTCTCTTTGTATGTGTTATATTTGAAGCTCAAAATTTTATAGAAGGGTAGATGACATCATACTCTATGCTAGAAAAAAATGTACCAATTTTTTTTCATAAATATTTTCTTGCACTATTCTATCTCACATGTCGAATTTGTATTGCATACTTTTCCCATACAAAAAAGTTTAAAAAAATTCTTTAAATATTTTCTAACATAAGGTATGTTTTAGCCTATAATCTCACAAAAGTTTATGCTCAAACATGATGTGTGCCTAGAGATACAAAAAAGAAAAAAAATTCATAAGGGACTGAAATGAACCAATCTAAATAGTTTGAGGGAGTAAAATATACCAAAAACTAGTTTAGGAGGTTAAGTGAACTACATGGATATTTTAAGGTATTAAAATGGACTTCTTCCTTAGAATTACGTAGTTGCCCCAATTTTTGCGATCTTAAATGTAATTAGAAATAAAGGGTAAAGAAAATAAGAAAACAATGGTAAGAACTTACATGAGCTTGCTGGTCTCCGGCGCCTCCTAATCACCACCAGGATTAACAAAGCAACAAGAGTTATCCCAACGACGGAACCTACGGATGCACCAGCAACAGCCGCAGTAGGAAACGACTTGGCATCAGGCTGCGCCGGCGGTGCGGGCGGCGAGGGTGGCGGGGCGACGGCGGCGGGAGCTCTGACTCTGTCAACCTCAGGTACATATCCTGCCCAGAATCTACGTACCGGAGGTCGACCAGGTCGTCCGACCACATGACACAGCCGCTGAAATTACCTCCCACCCGGGTCTCCGCGGCGGCGTAGGCCAAGCACGAGCAGTTGGCGAGGCACCTCGCCCTGCACTCCTCCACCGTGATGCTCCTGTCCACCGTCGCGTTGTGCGTGTAGGGGAGCTTCACGCTCCGCACCGCCACAAAGCCGTCCGTCGCCTGCCCGCAGTCCCGCTTCACGTTACGCCGGCATCCGGCCGACGCGTCCTTGGGCCACGCCGACGGCGACGCCGGACTGTACCCCGTGAGGCAGCTGCAGAACGACGTCGCCGCCGCGCTGATGTTGCACACACCGAACGCGCCGCACTTGCCGTAGGCGTCGCACACGTCTCTCGGCCCCTGGTAGTACTCCCGCCACGCCTTGCCGCTCGCGTCCCACGCCAGGCGCCTGACCGTGCCGGTGTCCGTCAGCACGACGTAGGTGTAGGTCGCGTTGGGCCTGTTCTGGTAGCCGTAGGTGATCTCCCGCGAGCTGATCACCATCTGGTAGTCGAACAGGCCGTCCTTGTACGACCGCACCTCCGGGATGCCGCCGAACTCCACGCCGTTCCAGGGGCCCGACCGGAACGTCTTCGCGTTGCCTTGCCACACGATGTTGTCCGGGAGGCCGTCGGTGTCAAGCCGGCGGGTGTAGGCTCCCGGCGACGGGTCGTCGGCCGAACGCCACGACGAGAGGTACCACTCGGCGCCGCTGAAGAAGTCCTTGCCCACCTTCATGCCGGACAGGAACACGTTCTGCGGGAAGTTGAAGGAATGCCAAAGCGTGGCGGCGCTGCCTTGGTTGCGCACCACGAGGTCACCCGAGTTGAGGAGCTGCGCCTCCACCGGCGAGGCGCTGGTGGAGTTGGACGACCACGCGACCCGGCCGGTGCCGTCGGCCAGGAGCAGGTTACCCGTGTCGCTGACGAACAGCACGCCGGAGTTGTCGCTGATGGGGCGGTCACGGTTGGCCACCCAGCAGACGACGTCGCTGGACACGGTGAACCAGATGCCGAGGTACCTCTTGGTTGACACCCCCGGGGAGAAGAAGCCCATGGTGAAGGCGCCATCGGCCGAGACGAGGGTCGTCCCGTTGTCGGTGATGTTGCGCCCCTTGCTGAACGTGTCAACGGCCGTGGCTGATCTGGGAGAAAGAAGCAGGATGAATGAGAAGAGAAGGATGAGAACCTCGCCGAAGGTCGCCGCCATGGTTTGTGATGGCTATTGCTGTCATGAACACGCGTCGTCGCGTGGATAAGAATGAAGGGCGGCTGAAGAATGAAAGCTGCATGCTTTTCCTGGCAGCCGCCCTGTTCTGTTCCTGGCCTCTTCAGTTAAGGCAATGCCTTCTTCTTTTTTGGACCTTATTACAAATGTCAAACTGAAATTTCAAGTCAATTGCCTACTTGCATTTTTTTTTTTGTAGAAGCCCTGCTTATTTTAGATTGTATATTTGATGTTTCCAGCCTAGATATAATGGCATAATGCCCATTCAAATGACAGAACTTATTTGTTGTTGGTTCCAGTTTTACCAACTTGGTTGGCTTGTTTTTTCCATTTTGCCGTATCAGTTATAAGAATCTTACTGATTCTCGTGATGGCTGTCTGGCACGACGCTCTATTGTCACGACGGAATTCATGGAAATACTAAGTCTACAGATGTGATCATCAACCCTTCTCTCTCTTACTAGATCAGGAGTATGTGACATCACGTCTTGTGGATGCCACATGTAGCTAGAGATTCAACTTTGCTCCACATGGACCGCGTCGCAGGTTTTATACTTTTGAAGAAGATAATTTGAGAACAACTGGATGGGCCAAACTTTTTTTTTTCACATGGACCGCGACGTGTTTTTTTTTAATGGGCCAAACCTAAGTAAAAGCGCTGGAATAGACTTTAGATGATTCCAGTCATAGGGCAATCAAGCCTGCCCATGAGTCGAAATTTGAGGTGATGTATAGTTTGTCCTAAAAAAAAAAGGAGGTGATTTCCCTCAAAAAAAAAAGAAAAGAAAAAAAAGAAGGTGATTTCCCTAAAAAAAAGCGAGAAGGTGATGTATAGTTCTATTCATCACATTGCTAAGGCTAACCAACCAATCATGTGTCACGTCAAAAAAAACCAATCATGTGTTGGTTGGGTTACTCTTACAGGTTCTTTGGTTTGTTTTCGATTACATTTGGACCGGTCATACTTAGTCTTAAGATGATTGCGCTAGCAAACGGTCCCCACAATAAAAGAACTTATCATCTAGCTGATGTCAGTTGTGAAGTTAAGATGATGCTAAAAAAAAAGTTGTGAAGTTAAGATACTCCTCCAAAAAATAAAAATAAAATTAGGATACTCCCAAGTGACAAGGCGATGCCTCACGCCCAACTCCCAAGTGGATACGATATTTTCCCCATGCATGGAACATTTGCATACGCCATTGGATGTGCTTTGAGATTGATGGACAGATAATGCTACAAGTCCAAGAGCATTTGTAGGCGTGGGGATGTCTCGTGGCCGTGTAATTACCTGGAATACGACGAGCGATAGGTAGTTGACATGGAAATCCTTCTTAATAAATGTGGGGTTAGTAGCTTATAAGCAGTGTCTCTGCCATATACAACTGCTGTTGCACGATCGACCCTCATCAATTCATGCACGCAAGATGCATCGCCGCATCCATGGAACACTTCGGGAAGGAAGAGAGACGTGTAGTGTGTGAGCTCACATATATATAAACGCAACTAGTGCATACCAGTGGTTAACATTTTTAGCTTGTCCAAGAGCGAGAAACATCAGTCATGGTGACCAGCCGTCTTCTCAACGTCTTGCTACTCGTGCTGCTCTCTCTGTTCCTCCTTGCTCTCCCAGCTCCTGCCGCCAAAGCTGCGTCGTCTGACATCCTCAGCAGGGACCGCAACGTGACGGACGGCGACACGCTCGTCTCGGCCGGCGGATCGTTCACCCTGGGCTTCTTCTCCCCCGGCGCATCCACCAAGAGATACATCGGGATATGGTTCTCAGTGTCGGAGGACGTCGTCTGCTGGGTAGCCAACCGCGACCGCCCTCTCGACGACAAGTCCGGGGTCCTGCTGACCGCCGACGCTGGGAGCCTTATGCTGCTCGACGGCTCCGGCCAGGTCGTGTGGTCGTCGAACACGACCGGCGCCACCGCGCCAGCCACGGCGCGGCTGCTCGAGTCCGGCAACCTCGTCGTGGTGGGTGTCTGGGTGACCCGGGCAGCGGCGTGGTCCTGTGGCAGTCGTTCGACCACCAGTCGAACACCTTGCTCCCCGGCATGAAGATCGGCAGGAACCTGTGGACCGGGGCCGGATGGTCCCTCTCGTTGTGGCGCTCCGCCGGCGACCCTTCCCCGGGGCGCTACCGGCCAGTACACGACCGACGCGAGGGGCGTGCCGAAGAACGTGCTGCGGGACGGCGACGCCGAGAGGTACCAGACGGGGCCCTGGAACGGGCTGTGGTTCAGCGGCGTGCCGGAGATCGACGGACGTACTCGGACGAGTTCGCGTACGAGCTCACCCGCAGCCCCGGTGAGGTTACGTACAAGGGTACGCAGCGAAGGTCGGAGCGCCGTTCTTCCAGCTTCTGCTCACCGACGCCGGCGTCGTGCAGCGCCTAGTGTGGGACGCCACCACCCGCGCGTTGCGCACTTTCTTCCAGGGCCCCAGGGACGTCTGCGACGCCGGCGCGGCGGCCACGTCATTTTGCGGCTGCGCCAAGGGGTTCGACCCCGCGTCTCCCAACGAGTGGCGGATGAGGGAGGCATCGGGCCGGGCGGCTGCCGCCGCAACGCGTCGCTCGACTGTGCTGGCGACGGGACGACGACGGACGGGTTCCTGCTGCTGCGGGGGGTGAATAAGCTCCCTGACACGGGCAACGTACGCGTCGGTGGACGAGGCCGTCACGTTGGAGGAGTGCGGCCCGCGGTGCTTGGCCAACTGCTCCTGCGCGGCGTACGCCCCCGCGGACATCTGGGGAGGCGGCGCCGGGAGCGTCTGCGTCATCTGCGCTAGGTCGATGGAGGGCAGGATCTCTAACCCCCTGAGGTCTGCCAAGTCTGAATTAGGTATGTCATTGACTTACCAAAATGTAGGCAGGTAGTGACCTTGCTCGCGCATGAATCTGTGCGTGGCAATCTTTTTTTTTTCCATAATAGGGCACGCCCTGGAATTTCATTACTCGAGTAACGAAATTACATGCAGAGTCTTACGAGTTCATGCAGGAAAAGTAAAGCAGAAAAAAAAAAGAGTTCAACTACTGCTACTTGCATCAGCGCCTGCCAGATGACACACAGGTTCACCTGACAAGCGCCACACCTCCCGATCAGCTTGAAATTACAGACATGAACTCCCCTTTGGATCACAGACTTGCCTAATTACAGAACGAAAGCGAGAGTAATCCCCTTCTTTTCATTGGTGCTTTCGTCCACAAGTTCTTTGCTTCAGCCATTGGTAATTGCTCTTCTGGGTGGCTCCGCCGCTCTGGAACTCCACCTTGGATGGTGTTGTATCGCCGCCTGCTGCAGGACTTCAGCTCCAGCCGCGAGAGCTTGTTCATCACCTTCATTTTGCAGACCTGACCAATATTTCAAGAATGAGCAGGCATAACATATGATCTCTGTAGGAGATCTCACTATTTTTTTATCAAAACACACTCTGTTCCTTATCTTCCAAATGGCCCAACAGACCCCTGCTAGACCAACCATATGGAACTTCTTCCCATTAGGTAAGTAGTGATTCACCCACACCAGATATTGTTCTATATTTTCTGGTCTACAATTTGCACCCAGGACTAGAGCAATTGCTCCACACATATTTGATCACCTCGCATTCAAAGAAAAGATGAGATATGCTCTCATTCTGTGAGCAGAATGGACACTTTGTGTCGCCCTTCCACTTCTTCCTGAGCATGTTATCTTTTGTTGGTGTTGCTCCATAGTACATTTGCCACATAAAAATTTTAATTTTCAGTGGCATTTTTGCTTTCCATATGATGTCAAATCTCGGTTCTGTACTCCCCTCACTCATTTTCTCATATATTGATTTGACCGAGAATTTGCCAGAACCTTCCCAGCTCCATTTTGGGGAATCTTCTGAATTATTTAGAGTCATCCCCAGAAGGATGTCTCTCAGGTTTTTCATTTGTGATTGTAAGTTTTCATCTAACCATCTGCTAAGTTGCAAGTTCCAGTTTCTTCTGGCAAAGGCAGCAACTGATCCATTTTTCTGTCTACATACCATGAATAGATCTGGGAACTTTTCCTTTAAAGAAAATTTTCCACACCATTTGTCATTCCAGAAATCAATTTTTTCCCCATTGCCCAAAATCGAAACTCGCCTTTTCTCGTAATATTCTCTTACTTTTAGCAAATCTACCCAGACAGGGGAGTCAGATTGCTTGTGCTGTATTTGAGAGGTACTTTTGTTCTTTATGTATTTTTTCTTAACTCTCTCTTGCCAGATCCCTTGGCCATGTTCTATTTTCCACCACCATTTACCCAGTAAGCTTATATTCATCTTCCTTAGGTCCTTGATACCAAGGCCTCCTTTCTTTTTAGGCTTGCAAACAATTTTTCATTTCACTAAATGGTACTTTCTTTTCTTTCCCCCTCCTTTCCAGAAGAATCGTTTTCTGATTACATCCATCTTTTCTATGGTAGTTTTCGGCAAGAGATACAAAGACATATATAAATTGGAATGCTGGACAGAGAGGAGTCAATCAAGGTTTTCCTCCCTCCACTTGACATTGATCCTCCCTGCCAACAGTCCAGCCTTTTGGCTAGCTTCTCTTCGAGTATCACCCAGTCACTTACATGCAGCCTTGAGTGTGACACAGGCACACCCAAGTATTTAATTGGCCAACTTCCCGTAGCACAATTAAAAATCTCAGCATACTCCTTTGCTTTTTGTTCATCATTTTGAATCATCAGTAGCTCACTTTTTTGGAAATTAATTTTCAAGCCTGACATTGCTTCATACATGTAAAGAAGAAATTTCATGTTTATGGCATTTTCTTTGGATTCCTCTAGGCAGATGATTGTATTGTATCATCAGCATATTGGAGTACCACCACCCTTTCTCAACATACTGGGGCACTAATCCAGTGAGTATATTATTATGTTGGGCTTTGCAGATCATTTTTGCTAAAGTATCTGTAGCTAGATTAAACAAGAAAGGTGATAAAGGGTCTCCCTGTCTTACCCCCTTACCACTTTGGAAGTAGCTGCCCATATTGTTATTTAACTTCACACATAGGGTCCCTTTTTGAACCACAGCAGCAATCCAACTGCACCATTTTTCATTGAACCCTCTCCCTTTCAAGCAATCAAAAAGGAATTCCCAGCTTATTTTGTCATAAGCTTTTTCGAAATCAAGCTTAAGCACAATCCCCCCACTCTTTTTTATTTTTGCATCATGAATGATTTCATGGAGGCACATGATGCCATCCATTATATTTCTCCCTTTTATAAAGGCATTCTGGCATTTGTTTATTATGCTGTCCATAAGTCTCTCCATTCTTATAGTAAGGACTTTTGTGAAGATTTTATTTCACATTAAGAAGACAAATTGGTCTGTATTGTTGAATTTTACTGGCATCCTTTAATTTGGGAAGTAGGGTAATCACCCCATAATTCAGCCTACTCATGTCTAGTTCACCATTCTGAAAGTCTTCAAACAGTGACATGAGGTCCTGTTTGATGATCTCCCAATATTTTTGGTAAAATTCAATGGGTATATGATCTGGGCCAGGTGCTGTGTTTTTCCCCATGTCAAATATTGCAAATTTCACTTCCTCTTCCGAAAATGCTCTGGTTAGGAGCTCATTCTCTTCTGCTGAAACTTTCTCACTTTCTTCCCAGCAGGAGTGATCCATGGAGAAAGAAGGTTTTTCAGATGGGCCAAACAAATTTTTGTAGTAATCAGTAGCATGAGCCAGGAGGTGCTCATCCCCTTCTATTATTCTATCCTCTTGTTGTAAAGAGTAAATAGTGTTTTTTCTTTTTTTTCCATTAGCAACTCTATGGAAGAATTCTGTATTGTTGTCTCCCCTCAACAGCCAAGTGCAATTAGATCTCTCATTCCAATATTGCTCTTCTAGTTCGAAGATCTTCATTAGTTGAAGTTGAATTTCGGATTTCCTTGCAAGTTGCTCATCATCTAGTATCTGTTCTTCTTCAATACTTTCCAAGATGAGTAGCTCCTCTTGCAAGTCAGCTTTCAATTTTTTATCATCTCCTTTCTTTTTGTCACCCACCCTTTATAGTATTGTTTTAATCTCTTCTCCTTGATTATCCAAACATCTAAGTTAGTTTTTGCCTTGACAGGTCTATTCCAGATCTCCGCCACTTTAGGTAAGAATTCCTCATGTGTAAGCCATGAGAGCTCAAACCTAAATGGTTTTTTCTTGTGTGTTTTTGGTACACCAATCGAAAACAGGATTGGGTTGTGGTCTGACATATATCTGGGGTTCTTTCTTATACTAGATAAGGGGAACAACAGTTCCCATTCTTTATTCATCAAGACTCTATCTAGCTTTTCCAGTGTGGGTCTGATTTGGTTATTGCTCCATGTATATTTCCCCCCAGAGAGGAAGATTTCTCTGAGCCCATGAGTGTTTATGATCTGGTTAAAGATGTCACTCCATTTGTTACTTGTGAATTTTTTATTTTTTTCCAAACTGAATCTAAGAATATTGAAATCCCCACCAATTAGGGTAGGCATATCTTTTGTATTACATAGCAGAGCTAGTTCAGTCAGGAACTGCTCTTTTTCCTCCTCCTGTGCTGGTCCATAAACCGTGATGAGGCACAAGTCTTTCTTCAATTTTTTGTCATGCACTATGGCAGAGGCATAGTTTTTCCTGATGTGAAAGATATCACATCAAACCTATCAATGTTCACCCCACATAGGATCCCCCCTGACCTTCCTTTGGCAGGGACCCAATGCCAGGCAAAGGATTTTTGCAAGTCAACTTTTCTGAAAAACTTGCCACTAAATTTCTTTTTCATGGTTTCCTGAACACCAATGAAATCCAATTGGTGTTCAGACATTAAGTTTCTTAGGAAAGGACCAAGGCCTTTCTTCTCCACATCTCTGCAATTCCATATGAGTCCATTCATTTTGAAAATTTTAGGTTTCTTCCTCTTCTAAGGTTCACCCCAGGGCTAGCCTTAGAGTGACCTTCCTTTTCTTGGTTCCTCTCAGAAGGAGAGGTCAAGTATTTTTCTCTGTTGCCAATGTGGGGCTTTCTATTCTTCTTCTTTTTTGAACTTTTACTTGTTACTTTGGTGAACCCATCATCTTCGGACTCATCACTATACCATCCCAGTAGCTGAACCTCCACTGAGGGGAGGTCATCCACTGCTGGATTTTGCTCCTTTTCATTTTTACTTAAAGCTTTTTGATCTAGAGCCATTCTAGCAATTTCCAGATCCTTGATAATATTTATTTTTTCCATATCATCAATATTTACTTTAATGCCCATATCTACAGACTTAGCAAGCAGAGTATGATTATCTAGAACAGAAAAGGAGTTTTCTTTAGAGTTACCTTCAAGGTTTTTCTTCTTGGTGAGTTCCTCAGCTCTGTCTGCAATTTTTCCATACTGTCCCACAAGTCTTGTGCTCTTTCTCACATGGTCCTGTTCGATGATTTTCTTCTGCCTTTGCCTTTTTTTCTGCATGTTCTCAGTTGTTTCCTCTACAGTGGATTCTTCTCCTCCTTCTTGCTTCTTCTGAGATTCTTGCGTGCTTTTGTCTTGCCTGTCCTCTAAAGCTCCATCATAGCTATTATCTTTCTCTTCATACTTCTGTTTGATACTGATCTCTTGATCCTCTGTGCCTTCCTTCTTCTCCTTTTCTGTACTCTCTTCCACCTCCATTTCCTCCTCTTGGCTTTCTGATATGGGAGGAAGATTGTTGTATATTGCTTTCTCATCTTCCTGGCTTGATAAATACAGCACAGGGCCTTTCTGTGATTCTCTCAGAGGACTAGGTGATGTTGCATTGTTTCTATGTGTCAGTTCTACTGAATGAGTAGTCTCTTTTATCACACAGTCTTTTTCTCCTGCTTGAAGTGTCTCTGTAGTTTCACTAATGTCAGTCCTGATCCCAGACCCCAATGCAATTTTTGCTTCTATAGCAGCCAAGGAGTCAAATTTAGATTTCACCATGTTAGATCCATACTCATCAATCACCACTGAGTAGTCAGTATTGCACTGCATATTCCATAGTTTCCTGTTGGTGTCATTGAAACTGACTTCCCTGCTTGACTGTCCCAAGTTCAATTTTTCAGTGCCTGGTAGGACTATGTCACCCATTCCAAGACTGTCATCCTCATCATCACTATTTGCATCTTCAACTGTAACTGCAGTTTCTTTGCCTTTATTGGATTTTGCGTCTACAGCCTCTTCTATGAGTACTTCCTGATTGGAGCCTTTCTGAGCGTCAACCATGATTTTTGCAGGTGCAGATCCTAATTTGCCGTTTCCTCCCTGAACAGCATTTGTTTTGTTACTCCTAGTAGTCTCTTCAGTTCTTTGCTTCTTAGGTGAAGGCTTGTCATCTTTTGGACCAGGTGGTGCATTATCTTTTCTCACCCATTGATTACCAGCAGGATTAGTGGAACCTTCCTGTGGTACTTCTCTCTGGAAGAAAAAATCATAAAAGTGCAAGCCAAGTTCACCTTCAACTATTGCAGGAACCTGAGTTACATCCCTACATCCAATTTTGATTCAGACAAAGTCAAACTTTCTCACATTTTCTTTGTCTATAGCCATTGTCAGACCCACCAGGGAACCCACCCTTGCTATATTAGGAATAGATCTCTTTTCTATGGGAATTCCTTTAACTCTGAACCAGGCTTCCTCAACCTTACCTTTGGATCCTATCCCTGATGTCCATGGTTTAATATCAATCACAGCAGAGGGCACTGTCCTGAGCCTCAGCTCCATGAAGTGTGACAGCTTTTCTACTTTCTTAGTAGTAGGAAAGCGCATCTGAAACTTTTTGTCCCCTACCTTCTTAGCAAACCATCTCCATGTTGAGCTAGGTCCAGCAAGAGATTTAAACTCATTCTCTATTTGTTTAGCCGACACCTCTCCTTGTTTCACTTCTATGATGGCCACAGTTGACATATCTTTCACCCCTTCCTCACATGGAGTGTCTTCAATGTGATAGAATCCCTGCCCAGGAGCTGCAGAGCCACAGAATTGAGCCACATGATCACTCAGTTTTATATTTATCTCATCATTTCTCCTGGTACCCATATTATCCCCCTCCTTAAACTCATATCCAGTGGCAACTTCTTTCCTTTCCCCCTCTGCATGTCTCTTGTTCACACTATCAGTTTGAGACTTGGTGATCACATTGGTCTTAATTTGTTTTGCCATATTTTCCATTGAGACCCATTTTTTCCTCTCTTCTTGTTGATCAGCTTCATATCTCTCACCTATATTTTGATTTGTCCCTGAACCTTCTCCATCAATCTGTTTGGTCATGTTACTGGCTGTCATTTGATTATTGTTGCCTCCAAACACCTGATCCTGACCAAACACTCTTTGATTATTCTGATTTCCCTGATTCTGCATCCACCTGTAGTCATTGCTTCCCCCAGGGTGCTGAGGACCCTGGTTGTTGTCCTGAAAGCTTCTTCCAAACTCGTTGTTCCTGTTTTCCTGGTGACCACCAGAGAGCAGAGGTCCCTGGTCATGGCCACCGGAATTCCCCCCCAGGTTTTGATTTCCTCCATAATTTCCCCCAAATCTTCCACCTCCACCAGGACGACCAGCCCCAAATCTAGAACGTGCTTCCGTTCTGCCTGCCCCTCTTCCCTGACGTCCCGCTCCAAATCCACCTCGATTAGGAGGAAATCCACCTCGGTTAGGAGGAAATCCACCTTGGTTGGGAGGGAATCCTCTCCCCGCCATCACTGTGTTTGATCGTGGAGAGCTCACAACCTGAACAAACGACCTGCAATCACCCCCCAAAGTCGACCAACCCAATCCTTCCTCACTGAGGGAAGAAGAGATTGAGTTGTCGATAGGCTTCCTGTGAAAAATCCGGTCAACTAGAACCACCTCGCAACATCCCACCTCCCTGCTCCTTCTTCAGATGTGATCATACACCCCACCAGACTTAGGGTTCGTCGAACTCCTCTCTTCCTGATCAGGAGGATCGGAGATGGAGATGCGTGGTGCGGAGTTGTGTGTTCATGGTGAGGAAGAGAGAGAAGGAACTGTAGGAGAGAGAAGAGATGGAGGAATCTTACTTCCCTGTGGTTTACCAGGCGTGTGCACGAGCCCGCTATCTACAGGGTTGGGCTGCGCCGGCCCAGAGGAAGGTCCTCCATGGCTTGAACCTGCGGGAATTCCCGCGCTCTCTCCCGTCCTGCACTCCCATGGTGACCGCGGTGGTTGGAGTTCGCTCTCGTCGGCCGGCGACTCCCTGGTCGCCTGCGTCGGTGTCGCCACGCTCATGGTCTGCGTCGGTGTCGCCAGAGTTTGAGCTTAATTAGCGCCGCCAATGGCTTCCGATCCCCTGTGCGTGGCAATCTGATCTCATTGTTGCGAAAATGACGGGAAAGTGTCACCGCACCGGCTACCACTCTGGCTGCAGGTGCATCCGTAGGTTCCTTCTATTTGGTTCTGTTTATTATTAAACAAACATCAACAACAAAGCCTTTTTATCCCAATTAAGTTGGGGTAGGCTAGAGATAAAACCTGTAGGAACCAACAAGAAGGGCAAAACTAACCAAAAAGAGAAAGGACAAAACAGGATAAAAGAGAAAGAAGAGAGAAAAAGGAGTGAAATAAGTATTTAAAAAGGTTTAAAAAAGGTTAAAAAAAAGGAGAAATCAAGATTCCGGTACGTGGATTGCTTGCTTCCACTCTCTCCTATCCATAGTTAGCTCCTCAGCAATATTCCGGTTCTATTTATTATTATTTGAGTGAAATGCATCGGAAATTCTCGAACTTGTTTCAAATTCTCGTCTAGGTCTTGGTACTCTCAAATATTGGTTTCTGGGTCTTCTAACCTATCCCGGGCTCTCATCTAGCCCCTGATACTCTCAAATGTTGGTTTATGGGTCTTTGAACTTGTCCTAGGTAATTTTCTAGGTACAAAACTTGCTAAGAAGTCTCATCTAGGTCTAAATCACCATCCAGAGAGAAAAAAACATATTTTCATATTTCAAAAAGAAAAAAATTGCAAAATCAAATTGCAATGAACAAAAACTATTTTTGAATGTTGAAAATACGTTTCAGACTATCGTTTCTCCCATGGGCTGAATACTGGATAGATCATGGGCTGTGATCGTATGAAGCCCATTAAGGGCACACCTACACAGGCCTAATTGTGTAAAATGGGCTGCACACGCGAAGGAGATCTGTCCAGAAAAGAGAGGCCCGTTTACCCCTCGACGCGACGCAAGCTTTCGTCTCCTTCCTCTTCTCCTTATCTCCAGAGCTCTTCCCCTTTCTTCTCGCTTCCGAGAGAGCTACCTCCCCGAGTCCCCATCCACGCCTGCTTCTCCGCCCCCTCGCTCCTAGGGTTCGTTCGGCTCGCCGTCGCGGGGGCGAGAAGCCGCCTCTCCCGACGCCCCGCCGCTCTCCGCGGGTAATTTCTCTCACCCTTATCCTCCCTCCCAGTTTCGTCGCGTGGTCTGTTTGTTTCGGTGTGTGGTTGGCGTGGGATCAGCCGCGGGGGACCCCAGGCTGGAGGCGCGGCGCATCCGCTGGTGCCATGTCCTGTCGGTAGCTCTCCTGATTAGCTGCCGCAGCTTTTGATACGCATCGTCTAGGCTAGATGTCGCCCCTTTGAGATGTTCATGTGAATGCTAGGAATCAAATGTTGTGCCGTGGCAGTCGAACCCGCAACCTTACCGATGATGGCTCTGTTATTGTTCGAGTTATTGAATAGAAATGATGGAGGGTAGAGATTCATTGTGTCATGGTGAAACGAGCACCCGTTTATGTGTACAGGGTGGACGCAAATTCCGTTTTAGAGAATCTAATCTTATATGCGCTCAATTTGGGATTGTCAGTTTGACACTGCTAACTTGCTATGATATATGACGATTTATGGCTTATCTCGTTCAATTCAATCTTCATCACGTGACATTTATGATTTACTGTAGTTCTTATTGCAAATCTGCAGGGCTTAAAGAGATACTGAGGCTTTGGATCATCTTTGGCTAGTTCAACATGGAGGGGGCTCTAGTTCAGTCTGCAATTGTTCCAACCGTATACAGAAGTAGTTCTGGTCGTTTCCGCGTGCGCGCAAGGGCCAGAACAAATGCTACCATGGTGCGCAGCATGCCAACAAGGACACTTACTCTCGGTGGTTTCCAAGGGTTGCGGCAGACAAATTTTCTGGACACAAGGTCCATAATCAAACGTGACTTTGGAACTATCGTAGCGAGTCAGATTGCACGGCCACGTGGGAGGGGGTCAAGAGCGGTGGTTAGGGCTATGTTTGAGCGCTTCACTGAGAAAGCAATCAAGGTGATTATGCTTGCCCAGGAAGAGGCAAGGCGTCTAGGCCACAACTTTGTAGGGACGGAGCAGATCTTGCTGGGTCTTATTGGCGAGGGCACTGGAATTGCTGCAAAGGTCCTCAAGTCTATGGGAATCAATCTTAAAGATGCCCGGGTGGAAGTTGAAAAGATTATTGGACGTGGTAGCGGGTTTGTGGCTGTTGAAATCCCATTCACCCCTCGTGCAAAGCGTGTATTGGAACTTTCACTTGAAGAAGCCCGTCAGCTAGGTATTACCTTCTCAGCTTCACTTATCCACATATTATGCAAGTTTCATGTTTTAATCCAGCCAGCATCATCAGATTTGTTTGACTATTATATCTTCCCTTATTTTAATTTGCTTACCACTGTATGGGCTAAAAGATATTTATTTTGTCAAATCGGTAAAGTTGATTTGCTTAATTTTTTTCCTGGCATCTTATCCTGCTCTGACTCTGACTATATAATTTGTACTGGACATGTAAATTGCTGTGTGTTGACAAGTTGCGCTGGTCTCTAACATCTACAGATATGTTCAGTTATGTGACTAGTTACTGATTTAGAATGATACTCTCTGTTCTTTCTACTTGTATTTTTTCAAACTTTGAAAGTTTGACCAGTTATACTTTTAAAACTGTTGAGATTGCCTTTTTGAAAAATATACCACTAGATTTGTCTTTACATATTCCTTGGTAATAACGTAATTGTATTTGTTTGTCTTGTCCAATGTGATATTTTAATGATCGTGAATAGTCAACAGGGGAATAAATAGAAAGAGTTAAATAATGGATTTAGTTCTAGTTTATAAGGTTGATCATTAGATCGTATGGTTTCGGTGCAAAGGAAGGACTGACATACTGAATTTTTAATACACATGGTAATGTTCGTTTTGGTATATAACATTTAACTATAAAGTGCACTGCTGTAATCATAGCTGTTGTATTGTTCTCAAAGTTGATGCTGAAATTTTTGTTCTTCTTGGGCTCAGGTGAAACCTTGTAATATCACATCAGTATATGTTGTCCTTGAAACAAGGATTAACTGGTTTACCATTTACTTTCATTTATTTTCGTGTTGGGAAATGGCCAGTTTGTGGTTGCAGTATTTTATTGTAAAAAGCAAAATTTTGCATAGTCTTTTCAATTATGTTCTTCAATCTTCAATTTTCAGGGCATAACTATATTGGATCTGAGCACTTACTTCTGGGTCTACTTCGTGAGGGTGAAGGTGTGGCTGCCCGTGTGCTTGAAAGCCTTGGAGCTGATCCAAACAACATCCGTACCCAGGCAATTCACTTCTATTTATTTGCTATCTTGCTGGTCATTTAATTCAACCGTATAGTGAGTGATATTTGACATGATGTGCAGGTCATAAGAATGGTTGGTGAAAGCACAGAAGCTGTTGGTGCTGGAGTAGGTGGGGGAAGCACTGGCCAGAAGATGCCTACACTTGAAGAATATGGTACTAATTTGACAAAACTAGCGGAAGAGGTATTTCCTCTCTTTCTCTCTCTCTCTCTCTCTCTCTCTCTCATTAGTGACTGATAAAGCCAAATGAAGTCTCACCATCTTTTTTCGGCAGGGTAAATTGGACCCAGTTGTTGGCAGACAAGATCAAATTGAACGTGTGACTCAAATTTTGGGAAGGCGGACAAAGAACAACCCTTGCCTGATTGGAGAGCCTGGTGTTGGAAAGACTGCCATTGCTGAGGGGCTTGCTCAACGTATTGCCAATGGGGATGTTCCCGAAACAATTGAAGGAAAGAAGGTTGGTTTAGACTGTCCCATCAATTGAGCATTATGAACATTCTTTTTGGTCTATGTATGTTAGTTGAGTAGCATTATCGTTCCATCTCTTCCAGAATTTCCCCATTGTGTCTGAGTTCATCAAATTCACTTGCTGGTAGCTTTGTATATAACACTCTTTTTTTGCGGTAAGACGCTTGAGTTTAGTTTATGAGGTTACTTTGCAACTATCAATGCCTTTAGTGGGTTACTAGGATCAGTATTGGTTACTTGCAAAATATAACGTGGATAATCATGTGTGCCTAATTATCCTTATTGTTTTGTAAAACCTACTTTTCTATTTTCGCTGGCAATGATAAGTGTGATTATTGTGACCAGTTATCTATAGGTGAAAAGGAACTAAATTAATCGCAAACCATATTTAGTGGTAACCATGTGTTCCCCATTGTCATCATGTTGTTTGGAAAACTGGTCAGTATCTGTCCCATTCTCTTGTTAGGATCAGCTTAGTTACCGGGAGTATTGGCTTCTGAGTTCTGATATTATCATTATAGGGTGGAAAAGGAACCAAATTACTACTTTAATCGGGAGTAAATCATGTGTTCGTACTTAAACTGATGCTGTTTTGAAAACTGATCAGTATTTCTGCCATTATTTCAACAGGTTATCACTCTTGACATGGGGCTCCTGGTTGCTGGTACCAAATACCGTGGAGAGTTTGAAGAGAGACTGAAGAAACTTATGGAGGAGATTAAGCAAAATGAAGACATTATTCTCTTTATTGATGAAGTGCACACATTGATCGGAGCTGGTGCAGCAGAAGGTGCAATTGATGCTGCAAATATTTTGAAACCAGCTCTTGCAAGAGGTGAACTGCAGGTATAGTTGCCTTACTTTGCGTTCAATTGCTTCCAGCATAATGTTATTTGTCTTGCTCATAGGTTTAGTGTTTAGTCTTGAGAAAATCCTGAGGACTTTGTTCAGATTGCCTAGAATTTAGTTATTGCCTCTTATTGATTTTGTGTTCTCTCTTTAGTGTATTGGCGCCACAACGCTGGATGAATACAGGAAACATATTGAGAAAGATCCTGCATTGGAGAGAAGGTTTCAACCAGTTAAAGTTCCAGAGCCAACTGTTGATGAATCAATACAGATATTAAGAGGACTTCGTGAGAGATATGAATTGCATCATAAGCTGCGATATACCGATGATGCGTTAATTGCTGCTGCACAGTTGTCGTATCAGTATATAAGGTTTGTTGTAATGCATCAGTAATTCAAATTCAGTATATTAGTTGTTATTGCATTACTTATTTTCTGCATTTTTACTTCTTAAGGAAATCACTAGAATTTTGATCGTTCATTCGTGCATCATAGAATGATTGATCACATTGCTCTGAAAATTTGCTTTCTTGATTGTGTGCTCTAGGGTTCCCTTTGCTCCAGATTTTTGTTGAAAGTGTGTTGAATGTCACTAGTTGCATGATTTTCACCCTAATTCTTGTGGCATTTGGACATTTAGGATCACTCCTACAAGCATTGTTACTTTTGAAATTTTAGCATCTATTTGTCACCTAGACCTAGGTTCCACTTATGATTCCTGAACTACCCAAAGGAAATCAGATTGCACTCCGGCTGAACACAGGAGGAAATAATGTTTATTCTATAGAAGATACACTCTAATTCTTCTCACAGATTTATATGGAATTTTTCTCAGCAATTAAGTTATACCATTTTATTGAAAATTAAAAAGCTTTTTTGCTATTGTTTATCCAGTGACCGCTTCCTGCCAGACAAAGCTATTGACTTGATCGACGAAGCCGGATCCCGTGTTAGGCTGAGGCATGCTCAGGTACGATGCTGTATCCTCCAGATCCCAAACAGTTTACCTCCCTGTGTTATTCTTGTCTGAATGACATTCCTTGATCTTTCAGCTCCCTGATGAAGCCAAGGAACTGGACAAAGAGTTGCGGCAGATAACCAAGCAAAAGAACGAGGCTGTACGTGGCCAAGATTTTGAGAAGGTATGTTCAAAGTTTATGAAAAATGCTCGGAGTTCTGGACAAAGGTTTGCTCATGTCTGCTTTTGAAAGATATATCTTTCTTGCAAGCTCTAGCAATCTGATTGCATTGGAAAACTTTGAGTTCTATATTTGATTTTCATGGATCCTTAATCAATTTTACTGCCTGCAAAATTTATTCCGTGTCATCATCTTATTTTTACTTTTTTTTTTATGACAGGCTGGAGAATTAAGAGATCGTGAAATGGAGTTGAAGGCCCAAATTACTGCCATTATAGACAAGAGCAAGGAAATGATAAAAGCAGAGACTGAATCTGGTGAGGTTGGTCCTCTTGTCACAGAAGCAGACATTCAACATATTGTCTCCTCATGGACTGGAATACCTGTGGAGAAAGTCTCATCTGACGAGTCTGACCGTCTCCTTAAGATGGAGGAGACACTACATACACGTATCATTGGCCAAGATGAGGCCGTCAAAGCTATTAGCCGTGCTATCCGTCGTGCACGTGTGGGCCTCAAGAACCCCAATCGCCCGATTGCTAGCTTCATATTCTCTGGACCAACTGGGGTCGGTAAATCAGAATTAGCAAAGGCTCTGGCTTCCTACTACTTTGGTTCTGAGGAGGCCATGATTAGGCTTGACATGAGTGAGTTCATGGAGAGGCATACAGTCTCCAAGCTCATTGGATCACCTCCAGGTTATGTTGGCTACACTGAGGGTGGCCAGCTGACAGAAGCAGTTCGCCGCCGTCCATACACAGTTGTTCTCTTTGATGAGATTGAAAAAGCACATCCAGATGTCTTCAACATGATGCTTCAGATATTAGAAGATGGGAGGCTAACTGACAGCAAGGGCCGGACAGTTGATTTCAAGAATACACTGCTGATCATGACATCAAATGTCGGAAGCAGTGTCATCGAGAAGGGAGGCCGCAAGATTGGTTTCGACTTGGACTATGACGAGAAAGACACCAGCTACAACAGGATAAAGAGCCTTGTGACGGAGGAGTTGAAGCAGTACTTCCGGCCAGAGTTTTTGAACAGGCTGGATGAGATGATTGTGTTCCGACAGCTGACAAAGTTGGAGGTGAAGGAGATTGCTGATATTATGCTCAAAGAAGTGTTTGACAGGCTCAAGGCGAAGGAGATTGACCTCCAGGTCACAGAGAGGTTCCGTGATAGGGTTGTTGATGAAGGTTACAACCCTAGCTATGGTGCCAGGCCTCTACGGCGTGCTATCATGAGGCTCTTGGAAGACAGTCTGGCAGAAAAGATGCTGGCTGGTGAAGTAAAAGAAGGTGACTCTGCTATTGTCGATGTGGATTCAGAAGGCAAGGTAATAGTCCTGAATGGTGGGAGTGGTGTTGCTGAACCAGTGGAACCTGCTCTCAGCATCTAGGTGAGGTCGATAAAACCTTGGTCTGGAATCTGGCCTTCTTTGCAGCTCAGTCTGGAAACTAGATAGACGTTGCTGGCCCTTTGGGGTAGATCTTTATTTCTCTCCTTGATTTTCTTTTTCCCCTTTGGAAGTTATTAGGAAGTAGAAATACGCTGGGAGTGAATAGACAGACTGAACCTGTACGGTTTATCCTGAGTTGCCTTGTTTTTGAAAGAAGGAACATTTGGTTTTCTGCAGTTGTTTTTGGGTACGCATGCAGAAAGTTATGGGTATCGCTGCTCTGTTGTAAGTAAACTCCCAATCATAACATGTGCACATAAGAAGTTTCGAAGTTTCATACTACAGTGGTTGATACTTGATGCTGCTGTAAAACACTTGTTTGACGCCGTAACCAGGGCCTGCAACTAGGGGGATCTCTTTTCGTTCACCCATGCTCCCGCTTTCCCCTGCCGAACCTTTCTCTGCATCACACGACCTGGCTGCTTGCTTTTGGGAAGGGGTACCGATCAACTCTCCAGTGGAAGCTTCATGTTTGAGCTGCTTTCAGCAGGAGTAAAGTTGTGAAAGGTTGTGGTTGGAGCAAAGTCAGCATTCCAAGCACTGTAGGGCAATCGCGAAAACCATTTCATTTGATTGCACCATAAATAGGTATCTTCTTCCGTTTGCATAGTCTAAGAGGTCATTAATTCTTGTGTGGCATGCCCTCGTACTGCAGACTCATCAGGGTGGTGTTATACGGTCCACATGCTCATCTTTCGGAGCGTCATATCGGAACAAACGAAATGCGGACAGGAGGATGCCCTTACTACCATTAGAAAAGAGCTAATGGATGTGACTAGCCTTGACCTACTTGTAAGCAGTCACGTATCGCCCATGAGCAATCAATCTTCTTTGGAGCACCTTGCTTGTGGCTTATCCATGGACTAAGTCGCAGATGTCCGTGGAAATCACGCGTAAAGGCTACTTACATTTAAGCAAGTATGGATAGGAATTTCTTTTTCCGTAATTACCGCATACTTACCAGTATGCGATGATGTCAAACGGTATGCCCGTCTGCATTAAGTGCCGTTATTGTGATGTTATGAACTGTAGATGCGACTGTTGTGGCAAAATATGGAAACCAGTGGACTACGGATACATAGCCTTGCCCCGTGAGACCATGAGCATTCGCCTCTGTTGCAACATTGCCAGGAGCCTAGGACAAGAAACAGCATCCATGGCAGCAACCACCAAGTTTCGCAATCTTCACGCGCTGATCTTCTCCGTGCTCATTCTTTTTCTCAGAGCATCCGCCGCCGGGATTGTAACTGACACGCTCAGCAACGCCGGCAACATCACCGACGGCGAGACGCTGGTCTCGTCAAGCGGCACCTTCACGCTGGGGTTCTTCTCCCCGACGGGGGTTCCGGCCAAGAGATACCTCGGCATATGGTTCACCGCGTCTCCGGACGCGGTCTGCTGGGTGGCCAACCGCGACACCCCGCTCAACACCACCACCGGCGTGCTGGTGATCAGCAGCGCGGGGATCCTTCGCGTCCTCGACGGTTCCGGCCGGACCGCGTGGTCGTCGAACACGACGACCGGCGCCTCTGCTTCCGCGGCGGCGCAGCTGCTGGAGTCCGGCAACCTGGTCGTGCGCGCGCAGGACGTCCTGTGGCAGTCGTTCGACCACCCGTCGAACACCTTGCTCGCCGGCATGAGGCTCGGCAAGGACCCGCAGACGGGCGCCGAGTGGTCGCTCACGTCGTGGCGTGCGCCCAACGACCCGACGCCGGGGGACTGCCGCCGCGCCATGGACGTCAGGGGCCTGCCGGACTGTGTGTCGTGGCAGGGCGGCGTGAAGAAGTACCGGACGGGCCCGTGGAACGGCCTCTGGTTCAGCGGCGTCCCGGAGATGTCGTCCTACTCGGAGATGTTCTCCAACCAGGTGGTGGTCCGGCCCGACGAGGTGGCCTACATCTTCAACGCCACTGCCGGCGCGCCCTTGTCGCGGCTCGTGCTGAGCGAGGTCGGCGTCCTGCAGCGTCTGGCGTGGGACCCGGCCAGCCGGGTGTGGAACGTCTTCGCGCAGGCGCCGAGGGACGTCTGCGACGACTACGCCATGTGCGGCGCGTTCGGGCTGTGCAACGTGAACACGGCGTCCACGCTGTTCTGCAGCAGCCTCGAGGGGTTCAGCCCCGTGTCGCCGTCGCAGTGGGCGATGAGGGAGTCCTCGGGAGGGTGCCGGAGGAACGTGGCGCTGGAGTGCGCCGGCAACGGGACGACGACGGACGGGTTCGTGGCGGTGCGGGGCGTGAAGCTCCCCGACACGGACAACGCGACGGTGGACATGAGCGCCACGCTGGAGCAGTGCAGGGAGAGGTGCGTCGCCTATACCGCCGCCGATATCCGTGGCGGCGGCAGTGGGTGCGTCATGTGGACGACCGACATCGTTGACGTCCGGTATGTGGACAAAGGGCAGGATCTCTATCTGAGGTTGGCAAAGTCTGAGCTAGGTACGCACAAGTTACAATTACTCAAGTCTGAACTGATACGAAGCAAGCTTCATCATCTGTTGTTTTGGTTCAACTGATTTCTTTCTTCAGCTAAAGAGAGGAGGACTGATGTGGTCAAAATCGCGTTTCCAGTTGCGGCATCTCTGCTTGCACTAACAGCAGCAGGGATTTACCTTGTTTGGATATGCAGGCTTAGAGGTACATAGTGCTACTACTCTGAATGAATCAGAATGCAATGTTCTTGTACTGTCGCCAAATACTGACGAACAATATTGACGCTTCTTTCAGTCAAACGAAGAAACAAGGAAGACCAGAAGAAAATGATGCTAGGGTACATGAGCGGCTCGGAATTTGGTGATCAAAATTTGGAGCTTCCATTTTTTAGCTTCGGGGATATCGTTACCGCAACAAACAATTTTTCCAATGACAATATGCTCGGGCAAGGTGGATTCGGGAAGGTTTATAAGGTAACAAAAAAGTTCCTGAAACAGAGTAGTGTGAAATTTCTGGCACTGCTTGTTCATAAATTCAATTTAAGTGGTGAATCTTGCAGGGTATGCTGGAGAAGAGAGAAGTCGCAATCAAAAGGCTTGGCCAGGGTTCTGGGCAGGGTGTAGAGGAATTCAGAAATGAAGTTGTTCTAATTGCCAAGTTGCAGCACAGAAACCTTGTTAGACTTCTTGGTTGCTGCATTCATGGAGACGAGAAGCTGTTGATTTACGAATATTTACCAAACAAAAGCTTGGATTTCTTCATTTTTGGTATCTTTGAATTTATATTTTGCTAAAAAGAGCAAATAACTATTTTCACTAGTGGAACTTGTGTTCTCACTTCTGTCACCATTGTAGATGCTACCAGTAAAAAGGTCCTCGATTGGCCTGCAAGGTTCAAGATCATTAAAGGAATATCTAGGGGACTTCTTTATCTCCACCGGGATTCAAGACTGACCATTGTTCACAGAGATCTCAAACCGAGCAACATATTGTTGGATGCAAAAATGGGCCCTAAGATATCAGATTTCGGTATGGCAAGAATCTTTGGTGGGACGGAGCAAGAAGCAAACACTAATCGAGTTGTTGGGACATAGTAAGTAGGACATGCCCAAGTTCTTGAGTTGATGTTTACTCCTATTTCTCTATATTCAGTTCAAAATGTTTGTCACTTCGTGCTAACAAGTTTCAAACAGCGGTTACATGGCTCCTGAATATGCAATGGATGGTGTGTTTTCTGTCAAATCCGATACATATAGCTTTGGTGTTATACTTCTTGAGCTTATCAGTGGCTTGAAGATTAGTTTAACACACCGCAAGGACTTTCCCAACCTACTAGCTTACGTAAGTATTGTTGCATCATTTAAATTTGTTGATTCGAACCGAAGCTTATCAGTTAGCAGTGAAATATTAATCGTATTGTTTCAGGCATGGAGCTTATGGAAAGAACGCAAGACAATGGATCTGCTGGACTCATCCCTTGTTGAGAGTTGTTCATCAGTTGAAGCTCTACGGTGTATCCACATAGGCCTCTTATGTGTGCAAGACAATCCAAATAGTAGGCCACTCATGTCATCAGTGGTGTTCATGTTGGAGAACGAATCCATAGAACTTTCAGTCCCGAAACAGCCCGTATATTTTTCGCAAAGGTATTCTGAAGCGTTGGAAACAGGAGAAAACACCAGTAGCTCTATGAATAACATGAGCCTCACAGTTTTAGAGGGACGGTAGATTGTAGGTCATAGATGTTTGTATCTGTGAATCTTCTTTCTTGCAGGATTTGAACTTCAAACACAAATTAATGGTTGATACGGCATGAATATTTTATCGATCCATGTTTACAGCGTCGCCAATGACTAGTTGAGCTGACATCTTCAGTTATCCCGATATTATGCAAGTTCGAGAGACATTGCAACCATTATCCGTTTCCTTACACCATGCTGAAGCAAGGACATTTTTTTTTTTAGATAAGCAAGCAGAAGTTAAAGACTTCGAGAAATAATATATGTGCGGATGGACGCAACAAAAAGACTATTCTGTATACGCATATGCTCACACTATAACATAGTAACCATCTGGTGGGAGGAAGACACATTTCGAGCTGGGCCTATGCTTTCTGGGATTTTATTTTTTTTCTTTAGTGAGCCTTCGTTCGTGGACGTGCTGACTGCTGAGCGGGGGTGGGCTACGCTCGCCTTCCGTCTGGCCAGGCGGAAGCGATGGGCGCCCGACGTGCGGCGCTTGTTGGGTCAATTAAGCCCGGCAGGTGCGCAGGAGTGGGTGGGCGCCGGAGGGAAAAATTCCCTATTGAACAGGTCGGAGGTGATTGGCCCCCCTCAACAGGCGCCGAGCGCACGTGCCTACGCTAGATAAATTCCAGTCTCACGATAGCCGCGGTTTATCTCGCGGCTATCGTACGACTGATTTGGGAGCGGGAGAACAATATCCCGCGACGGCGTCCGATTTCTATGCAAACATATTATTTTTAATATATTTGCATAGAAATCCTAGCATATGAATTTAGTTCCCAACCACGTATCTAAGGATGTGATGTCTTAACACTCA
This sequence comes from Eragrostis nindensis, assembly GCA_012490785.1. NCBI lineage: Eukaryota > Viridiplantae > Streptophyta > Magnoliopsida > Poales > Poaceae > Eragrostis > Eragrostis nindensis. The sequence continues at coordinate 53,652 of JAAXCT010000116.1, read as the reverse complement.
TCTCGCAAGGTGGCCCAAGATATCTGCTAAAAAAATGCATGTGTCTATTTTTTTTTTAGCCAATGGTCTTTACATATACGTGTGTGGAAAGCTACAATAGCTTGCAAAGAACTCATGCTTTGATCTACGGTGGCAAAATCATAGAGGATGTTCAACTACAAACAGCATAATGTTTATAACTTGTGGTTTAATTTAGTCATTGCATCAAGCTATGAATGAAAACATCGTGTTCCCAACATATATAGCTTGTTAGAAACATCCTTAGAAATATCAAGTTTTATGTAATTTTATATAACAATATAAAAATTATGTTATTCAAGAAAATACATCCTTGTTTTAATATACATTCCTGAAATTTCTTTTTGTATGATAAAGGAAAATGTAACAAATAATAAGAGGAAACATAACAAATGACTAGTACCAATGCACGTGCGTCACGCACGTGATCGAGAGAAACGCACCAGTTGGCAGGACCTTTGTAGCTTAAATTGAAATTCCAATACATCTTTAATTAAAGATAAAGAGGAAGGGAGAAATTGTGGTACCATTTATTTATGCCAAAATACACCTTTAATCTAGTTGGAATGGAAATATGGCATGAAAGCTAGTATCATTTTACACTTGAGCAAAACACCTTCGAATACAATATGTTTAGCTTAATTTCCCTTAAGAAGACGTCATACGTGTAATTTCAACCGTGCGTGAACCAACCCACAGCTCCCATAGATCCGATTTGATTGGCATAAAAATTGAGCCCGTTCAATTACAATGCGCATTCTAGCAGACGACAAAAATCAACGAACCCCTAATCTTATCCCTCTACGACTTATTCATTTCGAAAATCATCACCACAAAGAAAAACAAAGCATTGAATTTCACATCGTAGATTGGGAAAAAGAACCTCAAATCAGATGTGGGGAGGGGCGCCGGACTCACATCTTGCACAGGGGCAATGGCTGGATGCTCCTGGCCGGAATTGATGGCGGCGCTTTTCTGTCGGCTGCCAGCTCTGGCTCCTACGGTCCCGACCGGAGGAAACGACGACTACCTGCTCCACGGCTTCACTTCGGGCTGACAACGTGCTGCTGCCGAAGAGGCCCCAACCGCGGGTTGTCGCGGCTCACGGCGAGGTCGAGGGAGACGGGGAGGCCGGAGGAAAGCCGTCGTCGAGCGAGCTAGGAAGGAAAGGCTCACCAAGGAACGGAAGGGAAAAATATTGCCGTAAATTTGGGAAGGAGATCAAAAAGCGTCAATTCGGGAAGGAGATCGGGTCCGGCCTGATCACGGCGTGGGTGCAAGGGCGGGTAGAGTTTTCCTGAGTGGGATAAGCGCCGGAGAAGGGGTATGAAACATGTGCAAATCGCGTCATCGGTGACATTCGGGTGACAATCTGGTGACTCGGTGGGCCTATATTTTTTTGATCTGGCGGCTGTGATTAGAGGTGGGATTTAAATCATTGGTTAATATACAGGTGGGTAACATCTAACAGGGTAAAACTGATTTTTCTCGCAACTGGTTCTTTATTGGTTTAGAGCAGAATTCTAGTATAAGATTTTTGGTCAAATGCTTTCCTTCAACCTCCAAGCTGGAGGCCCCAAAATCCGGCAGCAATGTCATCCAATCGGGTGTTTCTGTTGTCAAATCAGTGAGTTTGCGCCCTCCTCATCCACTTGTCGGTGGTGGCTGGTCGACGAGCAGTGGGATTTCGACCCCAATCGACGAGATCCGGCGTCCTGGAAGAAGCTTTGGTTGTCTTCCTCCGTGAGCTGTAGAAGTCCACAAGGGTCTAAATGTAATTTTCTATTTTTGTGGGTTTTTCTGTAAAAGTGATTGCTGCTTTGTACTTCACCACCAGGAATTATTGAGCACTCGAGACCCTTCGCGGTCGTTCTGCCTTCAAAAAAAAAAAACTATCTTCATCTAGAAAAATCATTCAATTATCCTTATAAGTACTCATATCTAATATTTTTAACGTAATAGTTTATTGAGTGAAGCAGCTATTTTTTTTAGCATATATCTTGGGCACTAGGTAAAAAAAAAAGGCACCGGCTAAGTGGTGTCTATTCAACAAATGGTGGCCCAAGATATCTGCTAAAATATCATTCAGTTATGACTAGAATTTATGCTATAATTGGATAAAACATTAATTGAAGCTAAATCCACTAGATGTTGAATAGTTTAGAAAAATAAAATGAACTTTGGATGAAACATTAATTTTAGATGGTGAAACTTGATCCAAATTCATAACTGGATAGTTGCTCTAGTTGCCCTCGCCTAATTCAGACTTTGCTTCATTAAAATGAACTTTGTGTGTTTTTATTTTTTTTAGAACAATAAAATGAACTTTGTTTTTTTTTTTTTTTGAGGCGTTAAAAATGAACTTTGTTCCGTCTCGAGGTTTGGAGTTGGGCTAGCGCAGGCTTAAGAAAGGCTCAAATAATGGTGGCCAATAACTCCAGCAACTAGGCCCTTAACTCCCTTGCCCACAGCTGATCCAGCTCCAATCAGTTAGACAGTTCCGATTCTCCTCAAAAAAAAAAAAAGTTCGACAGTTCCGATCTATTCTCCCCGACTTCCGTTCCGGCTCTGATCAGGCCTCCGCTCAAACCCAACTTAGGCCTTGTTCGTTTGGCATGGAATGCCTAGGATTTGGGCCACAATCCAGTAGGTTTTGATGGACTGGAGAGAATCCTGGGGTGGGCTGGAAATATCGTTCGGTTATGTTTGGGCTGGATTCCCACTGACCCCAATCCTGACACTAAGCCCAACAAAACACTGGGAATCGCTCCAAGTGTCCGACCCCGTGGAACGACTCCGACGCACGCGACCAAGGCGAGGCGAGGGCGACGGGCAGCACAGCGCGTCGGGACGGCGGCGTGGCGCGGCGCGACACCACGGCGACGGCGCGGCCCTTCCGATGCCCTTCCCCTCCTCAGTCTTTCTCGCCGGTACGACGTCTCTCTCTCTCCCCTTCGTCTTGTTCTTGGATCTTGGACGGCTCGGGGTTCTTGCATCTTGTTCTTGGATCTTGGATGCCTGCGGCGATCCCATCTGCTCCCGTGCCAGCGCGCACGCCGGCGGTGGTGCGCGCTGCTCTTGGTCGTGTGTCTGGTCCGCGCGTCAACGCCATCAACACCTAGCGAGCTCCTTCAATCAAAGCTGCTCGATCTGTTCTGCTCGGCTCACGGGGCTGCTCGATCTCTGGTGTCAGCAGAGAGAGCCAAAGCTCTTTTTTCTTTCTTTTTCTCTAGTAGCAGCTAATCTTGTGCGCTGGCCACTGGTTTTCTCCTCGTGGTAGTCCTGACATTGCTGTCCGTTCAACTCTCCCTTTACCAGTTCGATCGTTTGCCGCACTGTGCCATGGCCTGTATACTTTTAGCATTGGCTTTAATCTCTCTTGTTTTAGCATCAGTACAATCGTAGGGCCATGTCCTGTGCAGGAGTTCACGCGTTTGGATTTTGCTGACCTGTTGTTAGACTTCACCGTGAGCTACAAATCGTATTGGTTTACCAATGTACATCTTTGGTTACAGAGGCTCATAGACTTGATTAGCATTTCATTCAAAAAATATTGACATTCAAATATATTTCCTTGGTACAGTTTTGGTTACAGAGGCTCATAGACTTGATTAGCATTTCATGAGCAGATGGCTGGTTCAGTTGGCCTTCTTTACTTTGACATCACTCTTTGTTAGTTGGACACATGCAGATGCTCATGTGTATATGTGTTCATGTGCATGATGCCTTTTTTTCTTGTAAAAATTATCATTCTCTTCCAACAACATTTCTGACAAAGTTCTTTGTTTCTATGTGTGTTGCACATGCAGGGAGGCTGTCAAATGCTTGAAGTAAAGAGGCTAGCGAGGAGAATATCGCCTGGTCTTAAAAATGCTTCTTCTTTTTTCTTTTGCTACCTACAAGTGTGTTACTAATAAGCACTGATCAAATGGAGAGTTGGATGTTGTGTTTTGACTTGTATAATGCCCTGAAGTTGTTCTGTCGGTTCAGAACAGCTGTGTTTGTCTGAACAGATTTAGCACTTAAGTTAGCACTTCAGAGCAGTTGTGCTTGTCTGCAAAGTTAGCATCCAACTAGCATTTTTTTCTGCATGTTTGTATCAGTAATTTGCTACTACTCGGTCTGGGTGCCTGATTCTAAGATATGGGGCTCCTTAGCTTGTGCGGGTGGTGCAGAAGCCAATATCGATTTTTTGAGGTAATGTGATTAGGACATGTTGTTTTTCTGGATGTTTTGGGAGCTTAGCTTTTGCAATGGTTTTGATCCTAGTCAACCGAATAATACTTTGGGTCATGGAATTAGAAGATGTGGGAATCAAACCCATGAGGTGTAGGATTAAGTGACAGTCATGGAATCACTCAATCCATGCGTGGTGCGGATCCTACACGGGAGTCATTCCCATGCTGCCGAACAAGGCCTTATATGGATGCATGCGCCGCAGGCCAGGGAGAAAGAAGGGATAGATCCATGGCCATCTTCAAGAATTTCTCTGACGCCTCCCTGCGTCCGCCCGCTCAAGATCACCTTCAGCCCCCAACCATGGTCGGTGCTCCCGTGAGCTGGGCCATGGTCGACATCAAGGCTTACATCGCCGACCGCCGCAACGCTACAACCGCCTTTGGCCGGACGACCAACGGCGCGGAGATCCAGGTGACCTTCTGCACCGCGCCTCCTCCGGCCGTCTCGTACTTCTGCGTCTGGTGCCCGGAACCGTCTCGCGTCACCGCGATAAGCACGGAACCCAAGATCATCGCTGCAGAGGCCGACGTCGTCGTCCTATCCCTCGGACTGACCAGTTCTGGGTCTTGCTTCGACCATGGGAACAGAGACATCTTCATCTTCAAGGCCAGCAGCGGAGAGAGGAGGCCGTCGCTGGAACGTCTTGCCTACCGGTGCCATCACTCCGAATTGTTCCATAACGTCGGCATTCTTCGCCACCGCAACAACAGCAACCCAGTCGACGAAGACCGGTACCACATCGTCGGACTCAATCCCACGGAGTTTCCATGGCAGTTCGAGCTCCACATATCCAACTCCAAGGCTGAACATTGGAGCTACCGGACCGTCTCACTTGACCAACAGCACCGTCACAGCGAATTTCGTCATTCTGCATCCAAGGTGATCATGCTCGGAGAAGGGGGTTTAATTGGTTTTGTTGACCCCTGGCGGGGAATTATTGTTTGCGATGTACTTTACAGCACGCATCTGAATTACATTCCGTTCCCTCTGTCACTCAGGCACAACATGAAGCCCCATCTCGACCCAGTGATCGCTCGGGACATCGCCATCATCAAGGGTCGCATCAAGATCGTCGACCTTTCCGGCGCCTTCGTCTCCAGTGGCTGGAAGGCAACCGTATGGAGCAGGACGGCTACTTCTTCACAAGAGGAGGAGGAATGGCACATGGACTTCGTGCTTCAGATACGTGATGTCTCAGCGGACAGTAACACGTTGGAGTCACTGCCTGAGCTGAAGGATGATGTTGGCGACGGCACATCACGAAAAACCTTGGAGGGACTCCACCTCACTCATCCCACACTCAGCTTGAACGACGATAATATCGTTTACTTCATGGCCAAGATCGATCCGTGGGACAAAAGGGCGTGGGTTCTCGCCGTCGACATGAGGAGCAAGAAGCTACGTGACGTGGGCGTGTTTCGTGCAGAAAGAACACACGGAATCGCTCTATCCTACATGCAAAGTAGGATCACCAAATATTTCAGTACCACGCCAGGTTAGTACTGCAGGCTAAATTAATAGGTCGTTTTCGTATATGTTCTTTTTCACTCAACATTCTACGAGTGAGCGCAGGTATGAAAGGAGGCTTGAAACGGCCAAGGAAATTCTTGCTGGAGAACCCTCGCAAGAGGCAGGCTGGAATCCGGATGACGGATGATGTCGCGTATGCCCCACTGCAACATGATAATCAATCAAGTACAGGAGATGAAGATGGCGATTATATGGCCTTGGACTAGCTAGTTAGTGAATACTGAATAGTTACTTCATTTCCCGCTTTATATCTGTTGGCACTAGCTTTAGCATGTCATGGTTGCATTTATCAAGCCATGATGGATATGTATGTACGTACCTTGCACAAAGGAGAACATGAGAGAAAAATTGGAGCGCTCTGTTTATGGGGCGAGCCTGACGGCGCTAGCAGGGTGCTGGTTGTTTATATCAGCATTCTGTGCACGCAAATCTCAGTTGTTCTAATGATGTTTTGAACAGTGACGGAGTTTGGAGTCAATTCGAGAGGGGCCCAGCCCTAAATAACAAGCAAATTAAGCTTCATTTCTTACCTAACTTATTACACTATGATCCATAGCTTCATATCTATGAGACTATGGCAATAGAAATGTCACAAGAGAAACAGGATGGTCTACATGAAGCTCCGCCCCCGGTTTTGGAACAGGAGCTGGTGCAACTTTTAATAAAGATCTTAATACATTGTTTATATCCAAACTGGCCGTCAGAGAAAGGTAGTCGGTCAGGATTAATTGAGGTAACAGTAAGCAGTAATTTTTCTTTGCACGTGCGCCGTAGTTGATGACGTTGAGTAGTGCCACGTAGCTAGTCAGGGTGTTTTACTCGGCATGTTTTGGTCGATCGAGGTCCTTCCTCCTTGGCTCGTTTGTGTCGCGATCCGTTCAAGTCAGAATGCGGACTAATCAAATGAAACATATACCATTAACAGACTTTGTCATCCTGAAACATATATCCCCAACAGAAAACTGTAAATCATCTCCGGCATGCCACGTATAGCATCAAATGCTTCTAATGAACTAGGTAAGGTTTACGGAGCCTATACCTCACGAAAGGTAACACCGTCGTTTTAATTTTATCGGTATGCTTTCTGTCGCGTCGCCGCCCTCTAAATCCTTTCATCGTCACCTCCTCTCCTCACGATCTCGCCCTGCCGACACCTATGATGTTGCCACCTTACACGGCCACTGATTTGAGCTTTGCTGTCACGGATTTTACGCTAACATTTAATTTTTTTTCCTTAAATACTCTAGTATTATTAATGCTACTCAAGAATACTGGTGGTATTAAAGGTTGGAGGAGAACCAATCTAGATCGTCGTCAGATTCTAAATACCACCAGTATATATTGGTGTATATTGGTGGTATGTATAATATCACTAGTATAATACTTGTGGTACGTATTAGACACCGACTTTTCTAAAATTCAGCTCAATGTAAATGAGTCTGAACAAGGTCACCAGTTCGCTGTTTGTCTAACTACTACTACCTTCTTCCATCACTGTATACTACGTAGTGAAAGCGCATGAGAAAGTGGCGCTGTTGGTAACTCCAGCCAGTCCCGTCGCTAGTTCTCGCATCAGTTCATTGCTGACATGCATGCACGTATGCGTGACACATCACATACTCCTCCTATTTCACATTGCACAACTTGTGTTACCGAACACCTTGAAATATCTGTGCGCTCTTCTGGAAAAAGTAAGAAGAATGAAATGAAAAACATATGAAGGATCCGTGAACACCTTAAAATAAGGGAGCGTGGAAGATAGAGCAGTAGACATAAAATGGCATTCAGTTCATAGATAGTCTGTATGCATATGATGTCTAGAATCGAATGCTAGCATCAGCGGCGTGTTTAATATTTAGTGATCCCTCTGTCGCAACATTGATGCGATTTAAGATGACCGATGTTGTGTTTTTAAACCCAATAATGTGTAAAGAAATAGACTAGCTACAAGAAAGTTATACTGGTAGATATATCCTCATAACTACTTTTGTTATATTACCCTAATATCTTGCTAGCATGTTTTTGTTATATTACCCAAATGTGGATAACATAAGTTTTTTAAGAGATGAAAGCATATTTGCATGGTGTACATTAATTCGTGGACTAGATATCAACAAATCCCTCTCGTTACATTGTGTCATTTCTTTCTCAAATTCTGCCTTTAGTTACTGCACAAATGAGAGGCTAGTGTTTAAATCTTCCTGCATATATTAATTTGTATCTTCTTAGAAATGTATATCTTTATCCATAGATATTTTCCTTGCTTCCTCACATTCTAGCTTAGTTTTATCAAATTGGAATACCTTATTTTTCTCCGATCGTTTATCCTTCGCTAGGTCCTGCATAGCAATGTGAAGCTTGTACATGCATTGTAGCTTTGAGTTTTTTGCATAATCGTTCGTTCTTTGTTAACATGTAAACATCCTTAAGTGACTTCATAAGATTGAGATAATAAGAGCAGAAGAGGATTGTCAATGAGTTATCCCAAGTTATCCCGGAACCATTTGTCTTTCCCAAATTATTCAAGCTATGTTGTCATTTTAGTTGGCTTTCAGTCAATTACGAAGTATTTTAAAAGTCCATCCAAGACACTACTGAAATTCCCCGGTTTTCTTAGGACCGAAATCCTGAAAAAACCTCAAAAACCCTAGTGAAACGGTTTTCCTACGAAATTTCCTAGGGAACTGAGTCCTAGCTAGGGATAACTTTGACGGGAAATCACAAGTGTCCCTTGGAAAGTCAATCTTTCCCTTGGAAATACAAAGCTCTAAAGGGAACTGCGCACCCCTCGGCACTGTCGGAGCCGAGCCGCTGCCAAAGCGGAGCTGACTACCGCCGTCGTGCCGGAGCCGCAGACTTGCTGATGCGACGCTGCCAGAGCCGCCTTGTGCTGCCGCTGACGCCGCTCACCGCTGGAGCGTTGATCCAGCTCCAAAATCGGTGCAATCAGTTCGACAGTTCCGATCTATTCTCCCCGACTTCCGTTCCCGACTCTGGTCAGGCCTCTGCTCACCAACTTATATCGATGCATGCGCCGCAGGCCAGGGAGAAAGAAGGGATAGATCCATGGCCATCTTCAAGAATTTCTCGGACGCCTCCCTGCGTCTGCCCGCTCAAGACCACCTTCAGCCCCCAACCATGGCCGGTGCTCCCATGAGCTGGGCCATGGTCGACATCAAGGCTTACATCGTCGACCGCCGCAACGCTACCACCGCCTTTGGCCGGACGAGCAACGGCGCGGAGATCCAGGTGACTCACGATGGGCGTGGTTCGGATCGACCCGTTGGTTCTTCGAACCGCCCCATAGATCGATTCTACTGGGTCACCATGGATACCAGCGTGGGGCAAATGGTTCGATTCTGTTCAAACCCTAGGGTCGCGTGGATCGACCCACGAGTCAAGGTGTTCGTCTCCTCCGGTCCGCCGCCTCCCCTCATCGCCTCATACGCGACCCGTTCCTTCCGATTCAAGGAGTGCTGGGAGCCAATACCTAGCACCGTCGTCCTGCCGCCGCTTCTCGAGAAGCTGTTCGACGACGAGAGCTCGTACGCGGGCTTCCTGCCGCCGCTCAACACGGCGCTGCTGCGCCCGGCTGCGGCACGGCTGCGCGAGCGAGGCTCAACGGGTACTGTGTTCGCGGAGCTCGTCAAATCTCGGTGCGCCTGGACATAATCATGGAGCTGGTGCCTTCCTGGGCGCGTTGGCTTGCTTGAGGTTGAAGAAGTGGACCCAACCATAATATCCACTGGATCGATCGGTCATGCTGTAAATAAACTATGGGTCCCCGCGGGGCATCGCAACTCCCTGGTGGATCGATGGGTCTGGAGCGGTTCGCTCCCTGGACCAACCACGCCCATCGTGACAGGTGACCTTCTGCACCGCGCCTGCTCCCGCCGTCTCGCATCACGGAGATAGCCACAGAACCCAAGATCATTGCCGCGGAGGCCGATGTCGTCGTCCTATCCCTCGGACTGAGCATGGGAGTAGAGACATCTTCATCTACAAGGCCGGAGGCAGGGAGAGAAGGCCGTCGCTGGAACGTCTTGTGTCCCGGTGCCATCGCTCCGAATTGTTCCACAACGTTTGTTCCTGAGTGACAGAGGGAATGGTCCATCTCGACCCAGTAATCGCTCGGGACATCGCCGTCATCAAGGGTCGCATCAAGGTCGTCGACCTTTCCGGCGCCTTCGTCTCCAGTGGCTGGCAGGCCACCGTATGGAGAAGAACGGCTAATTCTTCTTCATCATCATAGAGGAGGAGGAATGGCGCATGGACTTCGCGCTTCAGATACGTGATATCATAGTGGACAGTAACACGTTGCATTTGGAGTTACTGCCTGAGCTGAAGGACGATGTTGGCGACGGCACATCACGAAAAACCTTGGAGGGACTCCACCTCACTCATCCCACACTCAGCTTGAACGACGATGATATCGTTTACTTCATGGCCAAGGTCGATCCGTGGGACAAAAGGGCGTGGGTTCTCGCCGTCGACATGAGGAACAAGAAGCTACGAGACGTGGGCGTGTTTCGTGCAGAAAGAACAAACGAAATTGCTATATCCTACATGCAAAGTAGGATCCCCAAATATTTCAGTACCACGCCAGGTTAGTACTGCAGGCTAAACTAATACTACTAGGTTGTTATCGTATCTGTTCTTTTTCACTCAACATTCTACTGAGTGAGCGCAGGTATGAAAGGAGGCTTCAAACGGCCAAGTAAATTCTTGCTGGAGAACCCTCGCAAGAAGCAGTCTGGAATCCGGATGACGGATGAGATTGCGTATGCCCCAATGCAACATGATAATCAACCAAGTACAGGAGATGAAGATGGGGATTATATGGCCTTGGACTAGCTAGTTAGGGAATACGGAATTGTGACTTTTCATTTCCCGCTTTATATCTGTCAGCATAGGTTTAGCATGTCATGGTTGCATTTATCGAGCCATGATGGATATGTATGTACGTACCTTGCACGAAGGAGAACACGAGAAAGAATTTGGAGAACTCTGTTAATGGGGCGAGCCTCACGGCGCTAGCAGGGTGCTGGTTGTTTATATCAACATTCTCCGCACGCAAATCTCAGTTGTTCTAATGATGTTGATCAGTGGCAGAGCTTGGAGTCAATTTAAGAGTGCCCAGCCCTAAGTAACAAGCTAAGCTTCGTTTCGTACATAACTTACACTACGATCCATTAGCTTCGTACCTAAGATAAAAGAAAGCAAGACGGCAAGAGAAACAGGGTGGCCTACAAGAAGTTCCGCCCCCGGTTTTGGAACAGGAGCTGCTGCAACTTAATTTGAATATAAAAATATCAATACATTGTTTATATCTAAACTGGGCGTCAGAGAGAGGTGAGTCGGTCAGGATTAATTTCGGTAACAGTAAGCAGCAAATTTTCTTTGCACGTGCACCGTAATTGATGACGCGGGGTAGTGCCACGTAGTCAGGGTGTTTATTTACTCGGCATGTTTTGGTCGAGGTGCTTCCTCCTTGGCTCCTTTCTGTCTCAATCCGTTAAGTCAGAATGTTGACTAATCAAATGAAACATATATCAACTTTCTCATCCTGAAGCATATATATCCTGAACAGAAAACCGTAGATCATCTCCGGCATGCCACGTAGCATCAAATGCTTATGATGAGCTTGGTTAAATTCAGCTCAGTGTAAATGAATCTGAACAAGGTCGCCGTATCTTCAATATTTCAGTTTAATACATGGGGGCTACGTGCGAAATTTCGTCTGCTTTGTCACCTTCTTGTTAACTGGCATATATGTTGATGCTAAGTTCGTAGCTCGTGACTCGACAAGCATGAACAAAGCAGGCCTAACAGATATGGTCTACTTCCCTGTTTTCATCTTCCTGCTCTTGATCAGTTCCTGCAAATCCGATGCCCAGCTGACACATGAAAGGCCACTCTCCCCAGACGACATGCTCATCTCCGAGAATGGCGTCTTTGCTCTGGGTTTCTTCTCGCCTGCCAGCTCCAACACGAGCCTATACGTCGGAATCTGGTTCCATAACCTCTCCGACTCTGATTCCAGCCGCACCACTGTGTGGGTAGCCAACCGTGACAGCCCAGCCACCAGTGCTTCTTCCCCAACCCTTGCTATCGGCAACAGCTCTGACCTTGTTCTGTCGGATTCCGATGGCCGCACTCTCTGGGCGACACTGAACAACGTCGCCGTCGCAGGTTCCGGCAGCGGCGCTACAGCAATGCTGCTTGACACCGGAAACTTTGTTCTCCAGTCACCGAATGGCACGGTCATCTGGCAGAGCTTTGATCACCCCACCGACACCATCCTCCCGGGCATGAGGCTCTTGTTCATCCACCGGTCCCGCGTCGCGGGACGCCTCGTTGCTTGGAACGGCCCTGACGACCCGTCCACCGGCAACTTCTCGTTTGGCCTCGACCCGTTCTCCGACCTCCAGCTCGTCATTTGGCACGGGACCATGCCGTACTGCCGCATCAGTGTCTGGAACGGCGTGTCCGTGTCCGGCGGCATGTACGCGAGCGGCTCCAGCTCCATCGTGTACCAGACCATCGTGAACACCGGGGACGAGTTCTACCTCGTGTTCACGGTCTCCGACGGCTCACCGTACACGCTGATCAAGCTCGACCACACGGGCACGATGAAGCTCCTGAGCTGGAACAGCAACTCGTCGTCGTGGGCAGTCATCTCCGAGCGCCCCAAAGGCAGGTACGGCCTCTATGATTCCTGCGGCCCGAACGGCTACTGCGACTTCACCGGGGCTGCGCCGGCGTGCCAGTGCCTCGAGGGGTTCGAGCCCATAGATGCCAACTCCTCGAAAGGGTGCCGGAGAACGGAAGAGCTGCAGTGTGGCAAGGGAAACCACTTCGTGGCCTTGCCTGGAATGAGGGTTCCCGACAAGTTTGTGCTCCTCCCGAACAGAAGCTTTGAGCAGTGCGCGGCCGAGTGCAGCAGCAACTGCTCCTGCACGGCTTACGCTTACGCCAACCTGAGCAGCACGGGCACCATGGACGACCAGTCAAGGTGCTTGGTCTGGACTGCGGAGCTTGTTGACACATGGAAAAGCACCAACTATGGCGAGAAGCTGTACCTCAGGCTTGCCGACCCTTCTCCTGGTATGCACCTTGTCATGCACTTCTTAGCTTTGCTGATCTGACAATCCGTTTTCATTATCACAAGTCCACTACTCAACAAGCCCACAATAAGGCTTCAAGCCTCTGCTTCTTTTGTTCTTCCTTTGTCACTCCTAACAGCATCTCCAGTCTGTTTAATTTGACTTTTAGACAGCTGAAACATCAAATAAAACGCTCCTTGATTTAAACTGAGAATATTTTTTCGTGAGGGAAGGGAAGTTTTTGTAAACTCTTCTCTACTTTATTTAATGAAGGGCCCGCATTATTGAAAATAATGGGAAAACAAACTGCACTAGCTCCAACTTAGTCACAGTACTACATGTGTTATGCAAGTAACTAATCCATACTCTTGCAAGCAATGCTTGATGACGTAAATTCTGACGAGTTTCACTTGGCAGTTCAAAAGAAGGCCAACCTAGTAAAGATTGTACTCCCTGCTATGGCATGCTTGCTGCTACCAACATGCATAGCCCTTGTCTGGATATGCAAATTCAGAGGTAGAATATTAAGAGTCTTGTTTTCAATATGCAATTTTTTCTAGTGACAGTTTTAAGTAAAAGGTATTGATGGAACAACCACCAGATAAATGGAGAGACAAGGAGACTTGGAAAAAAATGATGCTGCAGTACTTGAACACCCCCAATGAACTTGGAGGCAAAAATGTTGAGTTTCCATTGGTTACATACGGCGATATTGTTGATGCAACAGATAATTTCTCATACTCCAATATGCTTGGAAGAGGAGGTTTTGGCAAAGTTTACAAGGTAACACATTTAACACTTATACAACTATAGGATAGGATACTATGTATCGAAAGAAAAGGTAAAGCAACGAAAGAATTTTGGCTTCCGTCATTTTCCAATTCAGGGATGCAATCATGCAGGGAAAGTTGAAAGGTGGCCAGGAAGTTGCTGTCAAAAGGCTTAGTCAAGATTCTGGACAAGGTATTGATGAATTCAGAAATGAAGTGGTTCTACTTGTCAAATTACAGCACAGGAATCTAGTTAGACTACTTGGTTGCTGCATTCATGAAGATGAGAAGTTGCTGATCTACGAATACTTGCCAAACAAAAGCTTGGATTCCTACATTTTTGGTATGCACTGACTCTGGAACTCTGGATACATGTTGAAGATTCTGACTAAATGGATACTCGAGGTAACTAACAATATACTTTTTCCCATCCTAATCTTATGGATAGATGCTTCAAGAAAACATGTGCTTGATTGGTCGGCACGCTTCAAAATAATCAAAGGGGTAGCAAGAGGGCTTCTATATCTCCACCAAGATTCAAGATTAACAATAATTCATAGAGATCTTAAACCAAGTAACATCTTATTGGACACAGAAATGAGCCCCAAAATATCAGATTTTGGTATGGCGAGAATCTTTGGTGCAAACCAGCAACTAGCAAACACCACCAGAGTTGTTGGGACATAGTGAGTAATTCATCTGCTGATCAGTGATTAATAATGCAACCATTATGCTTAAATCTAACACGAATTTTGCTTGCCCTGCTGCTGAAACTGTTTAAACAGTGGTTACATGTCTCCAGAATATGTGATGAATGGAGCCTTTTCTGTCAAATCAGACACCTATAGCTTTGGTGTTCTTCTCTTGGAGATTATAAGTGGCTTGAGGGTCATCTCACAAAAGTTCATAATGGACTTCCCAAACCTTATAGCTTATGTAAGTATTGTGGAATAATCATGTCTTTGATAGCCTACATGAAACTATATTAATTTGACATGGTTATATTTGCTCAGACATGGAGATTATGGGAAGATGGAAATGCAACGGACCTGGTGGACTCATCACTTATTGAGAATTGTCCACTCCATGAAGTTTTGAGGTGCATTCATGTTGGACTTTTGTGTGTCCAAGACAACCCGAATGTGCGACCGCTCATGACATCAGTTGTGTTTATGTTAGAGAACGAAGCTACATTGCTTCCAGCACCAAAGGAGCCTATATATTTTACAAGAAGGAATAATGAAGTTGAAGAATTTAGGAGAAACATGGAAAGTCCTCTGAATACCTGGAGCATTACAACCCTAGAGGGGCGTTAGATATTTAACAGCAACCATGAAGTGTAAATTTCAAAGTCTTTAATCAACTGCAAAGGGACAAGTGAATTTCAGCATAGGTGGTCATATTGTAATATATGTGAACTCGCAGTCTTCAAATAGGTTGTCTGTGAGCTTACTCTATGGGGGAAAAAATACCTGAATTGGAATTTACAGCTTGTGGAAAAACTACAAACAATATACAGTGAATTGGATTGAGAGTTATATGGACAAGTCTCATAAATAATTTCAGTTTCACATGAAGTTGCTAAAATACCAAATGTGAAAGGTATAGCAGGTTTCGAGTTCATCGCGGACCTTATTAGCATTATATGTTATTATTAAAATTCCTCTATTGATCTTTATCTGATAACTCTGAATCAGCATATTTTTCTATAGTTTCTATATAAAGCTACTAGCATATTTTGTCATTGTTTGGCTATCTCCAAAGACTAGAATCAAACATAGAAATTTCAGACGAAGAAATTGTAGCAAGTTCAGAGTCACTTGCAGCATATGTCACTTAATTGATCATTGCGGTGTCAGTTACTTGTGTCAAATTTTCGAAAGAAAATTTAGATTAGGTGATGATCTCAGCTTTAACTGCGTGTAACTCAGCCAAACTAACCTCCCGCTGCATTGTATTATCCACCTTAGTGGTCCTCCAAGATGTTTCCTCTAAAACCTTAAAGAAGTTATATAACTTCCTCTTAAATTCCCTACGCTACGCTTCCTCTTAAATCATCTACCTTAAAAAGGCGACAATACACGGGTCCTATCCCTACATATTCTACTACTCCACGGCAACAGAAGCAAACAAGCAAACACTTTGCAGTACCTGGCTGGTCTCTACGACGACTACCACGGCGAGTTGGCAGCCCTGGCGTCGAACGGCCGCGGCAAGATTGGCGTAAGGGCCCGTGAGAGAAGGGCAGCGGCTTGTGACTCGCTTACTTCCCCAAGCAGGAGGCGTGGCTACGGCTCCTTCCACATCGGCCCGCAGCTTCCGCCCAGCCAACCGCCGCCTCCGCCACGGATCCTCGTCGGCCGTGGCGGACGCCGGCAGAGCGGCAGAGCCGAGGCGGCCGAGCGCCCGAGCCGCAAATCTGTTGGGCCTCGGACCTCCTTTCCTCATAAATGTTACGATCCTACTACAGCCCATAAAACTGAATCCATACAATTAGCCCATTTTGCTGTCTTCCAATATGTTGCCACGTTGGTCTGCAGCACGAGAGCGGCATTGGATTTCTCATTGTGCCCTGAATGGGCGGGCCTGCACCATTTTCTTTGCGGTGCAACGCAATTGATGACGTGGTGTGGTGCCACATAGCAGGAGATCAGAAAAAAAGGAGATCTTTAGCTCAAAAAAAAATAAAAACATAGCAGGAGATCTGGTTTACTCAGCAATCAGCATTGCTTTGGTCCAGGTCCTTTCATCCTTGCTCCTTTCTGTCTCAATCCGTCAAGTTCAAATGTTGACTAATCTTGGTGTTTGGTGTAAATTCTGACTACAGACTTTGCCATCCTGTGACTCCGGCTCTGCCGCTCTGGTGCAGGGCACACCGTACGTACGTATTATGTGCAGGGCGAATCAAACATTGCCACGTTTGCTGTGTAGTCCAACTAATCAACAGATTATTTAGATGGACGCCGCTAAAGGCGTGATTGGTTTCTTGATGTCCCTGGCCTGCAGCCCTGCATCGCATTTGCACATCCAGGCCTCAATGAGCCAGGCCACTTTGATGCTGCATCGTTTTCAAGCATTTTGTTTGGTAAGCTGCAGTTGTTGGGACAGGCTCTATGCACATGTTGATTGGTAGCCAGCACAAAGGTGATGCGCTTACCTTGCATCAACGGCCAGGTACAGCTACCACCAAATCCATCCAAATTTCACTAGCATGTGGTTCAGAGCTGACGCGAGGTCTTTGGTCTTAGACTTCAATGCGGTGAGTAGAACGAATCCTTTGGTCCAATGCATGGCTCTTCAGGGCCAGGCTCCAGAGAAACGGTTTTGGTTTTCGTTTCTCAAGGGGTAGGTTTGGAGGACCTTTTTGCATCATTAGAGCATGCCCAAGGAAAGAGCCAGCGGCTAGCTTTTGCCGGACGCGCTTTCCTGGACGCAGAGGGGTGTCAGTCTCACGTAATTGCCTAAGTGCTAGCGCTTGTGGAAGAGTCACCACTTCTCTCTTTCTTCCTTTTTGCCAATAAACAAATATTAAAGTTGACTCTTAAGGAGGCTGTTGGGAGTTGGGACACTCTTAGGGCCACGCCCGGAGAGCTGTGCAGGTAACCAATCACGGCAAATGTCAAAAGATGCTGCACTCAGCCATGCAATGCAGACAGCGTCCAGCCAACCAATTGCACCCTAAATCTTCCGGCCTCGCTCGTCTTCGTGCCACGCCTTTTTTCAATGAACTAGATAGGCACCCACAAGGCCGCGAGGGCTCGATTGGCGACTGGGTGCGGTCTGCGGCAGCACTCAGACGCGCATGGGCGGCAACTGCATGCTCCGGGGCAAGCGTGCGCTTGAAAATCCTCCAGCCCGGCCGCCCTCCTCCTCATCGTCGCTCAGGTCCAGCCGCACCCCCGAACGACCACTGCCGGGCAAGCCGACGAGCGCGCCATCTGCCATGGCTCCTGAAGACGATGGGCAGGGGATGGCCGCGCCGCCCGTGCGGCCTCCCTGGCGCGCAGGCCTGTGCCACAGGTCGCCATGGAGGCCAAGGTGAAGGCGTGGCTGTCCGACACGCTGGCCTAGCTTGAGCGCGCGAACGCTGAGGTCGGGCACTCAAGGGGCTGCTGCAGGTGAAGGCGTGGTCGCTCTGCCGCACGCCATTGCGGACTCCCAGGCGCTGGGTAATTGGTTGGACTGCACAGGACATGTGGCAATTGCTAATTCGCCCCCCTTTTTTTCTCGAATACGCAGGAGGGCTGCGTATCTTTGTATTAAGAAGAGCAGAAAAGTTTTGTTACAAACGACGCAGGGCACGAACAGACTCATTCCCGCTGTCGACAAATTTGCCGGACTCCAATTCACCGCATACGGACTACTCGCTAACTATATGACCTAGGTTCGCTGCGCCCGCCATGACCCACTGGCGCGCTTCCTCCTTGATCTTTTCAGCTAGTGATGCCGCCGTTCTTTCCTGCGCTTAGAACAGTCTCGTGTTCCTTTCCTTCCAGAGCTCCCATACGACGAGCATGACCAGCGTGTTAGATTCCTTTCCGCTTGGCCGCCTCCTGCAATCTCCTCAATCTTCTCCACCATCCAAGCAGGGACGATGATCCTGCCGGGAACATGCAGTGGCAGCCGACCCAGCTCAGAACAATCCACCACACTTCTTTTGCATAGGGGCAATTAACCAAGATATGTGTTGCCGTTTCATCCGCTTGGTCGCAGAGCCAGCATTTCTCGTGCGCGTCCAAGATGTGGCGCAAGCGTCAATCAGTTGTCCATATGCGGCGTTGGATCGCAAGCCAGACGAACATCTTTACCTTGAGAGGCGCCCACGACTTCCACAGGAGGTTTGCCCCCCTGGAATGGAATGGAACCAAGGTGCAGTGCCTCGTAGGCTGATTTTGCTGAGTACTTTCCATCTGCAGTCCATCGCCAGATGCACTTGTCCATCTCATCGTTGAGGATTACCGATGAGAGTCGTACTCGTAGGTGGACGTATTCGACGATCGCTTGCACCGATAGCGGGCCGTCAATGTCATCAATCCATGCCTCGTTGTTTAATCCTTGCACCACTGTCCTCGTCTTCTTGATTGTGGTGGTTACAAGCCGGTAGATCGTCAGTGCAATGTCCCTGATTGGACGTCCATCTACCCAGCTGTCCGACCAGAATAGAGTGTTGCGGCCGTCTCCAACTTGCACCCTCACCGACGCGTTGAACAGCGCCTGAACCTCCGGCTCAATGTCCAGGTTGAGTCCCGACCAAACTCGATCATGTTCTGTCTTTTGAATCCACAACCAACGCATCCGCAGAGCAAATCCAGCCAATTTGAGGTTCGTGACATCCAGCCCTCCATAGAAAGATGACGATTTCCCACGCCACAGTGCACTTGCCCCTCACTAATGCATCGTGCCCAGCCCAGAGATACCGGCGGCAGATTGAGTTTATTTCCCTGATGACCCATGGTGGTAGCCTTTCCGCCATGAGTGTGTAGAGCGGGATAGCTGAGACTGAGAGGACAAATTTCACCAGAATAAGGCGGCCGCTCTTCTTCATCAGCATGCCCTGCCAGTGAGGCAGCTTCCCCGCCACTTGTTCTACCAAAGGCCTCAGCTGTGATTTGGTAAGCGCCTTCGTATCCGGTGCGCCCTGAACCAGAGCCCGACTCGCCATCCTGTGATATATTGTTAACAGAAACCGTTGATCATCTCCGGCATGCCACGCAGCATCACATTCTTAATGAAGCTAAAATTCGCCTCTATTTCTACGCCGTCAAGTCCGTGCTCGCTGCACCATCGCTGGAGTCGTTGAACACCCCACGCGCACGCCACGCCCTCACCGTGACGGTGAACAGCGATGTGCGGCGTCGACTTGCATGCCCTGTGGGGATCAGCCGAGAACTGAAGCGGGACCTAATTTTTGCCGGTCATGCGTGCTATCGGGGACAGGGATGAACCTTACGGGGTCGAGTCCACTAATAGTGGACTCATGATGCTCTTGATGGGCCTCTCCACACATAGCCAACTCCGTACTTTCCAAAATAGATGTTATTTTAGTTCTAAGGATATAAATTAAAGAGAGGTATAAAAAGGCGAGTGCACAAAAAAGGGGAAGGAGAAAGATAGAAATAGAGATGTACTAGAAAGAGACAAATGTCCATTAAAAAGTGAGAACAGAGGTAGTAGTCACAGTAGACTAACAAGAAAATTTAGACTCCCTCCAGTCAGAATTATTTGAAGTTAGGACAACAAGGCTGCGAGTTTATAAGAAAATCAACAGGTATGACTTTTTTCTTGCTTCGTTTGTAACACCCTGTGTTTTGTCACATTATAAAAATCACTAAAAATTTGAACTTTTTCAATTTCCAACAAATTCAATCTAAGTAGAGGTCAAATTCATGCCAAATTTGGATTTTTGAATTTTAATTATGCATCAAACTCCACCATAAGCATATTTGGGATTTATTGTTTTTATTTATATGTTCATTTGATTTTGATCCTTTTTCAAAATTTAAATTGCATTCAAATTTGTATCCCATCTAACTCTGTGAAAAGATTAAACCAAATCTTTTCTCACGGGCCGCCCCCTCCCTTTCTCCTCTGGCCGGCCCAACCTCCCTTCCCTTCCTTTCTTTTCCCCGCGGCCCAGCTTCTCCCGGCCCAGCTCGCCCAGCGGCCTCTTCTCTCTCTCTCTCTCTCTCTCTCTCTCTCTCTCTCTCTCGCTGACGCGTGGGCCAGGCGACGTCGTCTCCCTCCTCTGGCGCGGCGCAGCGCCGCCCATGCCGCTGTGTCGCCGCCGCTGTCTTGTCCAGTCGCCGCACAGGACGACGTCTTAAGGCCGCACGTGCACGCGCCCGAGCCAGTGCCGTTCCGTCCCGTCCGCCAACCCTCGCCGCAGAGTGCCCACGCCGACGACCACCAACCGCCGCCCTCGGAAACAGGCGAGCTCCCATTCCGCGACGTCAGCCCGCGCGAGCGCTCGCCTCGTTCCGTCACATCGTCGCACTGCAGCCGTCCCGCGCGCCCGTCATCACGCGCGTGGGCGCCGTCCTCCCTCTAGCAACCCGTCGCGTCGCCTTTGAATGCCGGCGACCAAGCCATGACCGAGCCGTTCACCTGCTCCCTCCCCTTCGCCTATAAAACCCGGCGAGCTCCGCGCCGTTCCCCTCACTTCCTCACCTCTCCAGCAAGCGCAAACACCACCGCCATCACCGCAATCGCACCCATCTCAGTTTTTTCCCCACCGGCGACTTCGTCTTCTCCGGCGACCTCTCCGCCCGAGCTAACGGTGGAGCCCCGCCGCCTTCTCTCCCTCCATTAGCTTCGCCGAGCCTCGGCTAACCCCGCCGTGCCACCTGTGTTCGCAGGCGAAGCACGGAGCCATGGCGTCCACGGCAGGCTAGGGTTCCGGCAGCCGCTCGTCGTCGCCGTCACGCTCCCGACCCCCTCCGCCGTCGCAGACCCCACAGTGAGCCCCGCCTTCCTCCTCTCTTCCCCGCGCACTGCTTCTTTTTCTTCTTCCCCGCACGCACACCTCCGCACCGAGCTCCTCCACCCGCCGCCGCGCGACCTCGTCGTTGCACTCACCGCATATCAGCGCACCCGCACGCTGAGCACACACTCGTGAGAACTCCACTCCCGCGCCACTCTCACTGCGCACCTCCGCGCCGCCCATCTCCGGCGAGCCCGCGCCGCCTCTCTGCTCGCCGCCGCCGACGACATCTAGCACTCCTCGCTTCGCCGCACCGCGTAGAGCATCCCCAGCCGCTTCTCGTCGCGCTCCGCCCCCTGCAGCCGCCGCCGGCGAGGTTTCCGGCGACGCGCCGCCGCGCTCCCCTGTTACTGACGCGGTTTGGACCGCGCCGGGCCGGGCCGCCGTCCCGCATGGCGCGCCACGTCGGCGCGTGGGCCCGCGCGACCGAGTCGCCGCGCCACGCGGTGCACTCGATGCACCGTGGACCGCACTCCCGCATCGGCCCGGTCCACAGCGCATGTGGGCCGAGTCCACAACACAGCGCCAGCATAGTACACCGGCCCCACAGGCCCATCTGTCAGCCTCGCACACGCATGGAAATTGCTAGCGCCACACAGCAAACGTACCCAAATTCTTTTTCGAGCACTTTTCTAATATCAAAAAAATCCCATAAATTCTCTAAAAATACTAGAATACCTTCTAATCATTTTCCAATACTTGATCACCTCAGATTAATTAAGTTTTGCCTATACTTAATTAATCAAGCTTAGTTCTATTTAATTTAATCCCACCAACTTCTAAAATCTATATCTTATTCATTCTAACTCCGATTCTGACGATTCTTTCGCCAAAATTCATATAAATTCATGATCTATCCAATGCTACCAGAAACTTCTCCATTTGATGTTACTTGGATCTTATTTGGTTTAAATGCTTGTTTAATTAATTGTTTGAGCGGTAGATTTATTTGTCGTTATTTACTTTTAATCGATAGATAATCAAGCTTACGAGGAAGAAGCTGAGGATCCGGACTACGAGGACTTAGAAGAAGAAGACTTTGGTGAAGGCAAGTCCTAACCCTCCTTTGATCATGATTGATCCTATGTTTTCAAATTACCAATTTAGAGCTAGTTTACAAATAAATTGCATGATGTTTAATGCTTAGTATGCCCTAAGTACTTGTTGATTGCCATGCCTTGATATTGATTACCCTGCTTCCATTGTTAAACTTAGGGACCAACATCGTTAATTATTTAATGATTAGTTGGAATGCTATGCTGCTTAGGACTGTTACACATGAGTACTTATTTAATCTTGCTATACATGCTTTTTGTGTTAAATGTGTGAGTACTTGGTGGTGGGTGTTGTGAATATGATAATGTGGGATGGTAGTTAGTGACTTGTGCAACCATATAGTGAGGATACTTGGCGGGAGCAGGGGAGGTAGGTCCTCAGAGGGGAGGGCTATCTCTGGGATGCGACTCCTCTGAGAGGATAGCTATTGAAGATGCCTGCTCTGGTCGTATAAGGACCGGTTCCTGTGCCGCCTGGCCTAGTACCCTTCGTACAGCTACAAGTCTTGTATGGGAAAGAGTTGGAACCACACCCTACTATAGTGTCCACCCGGTATCCACTCAGAGGCAGGAGTTGCAGCGGAAGCCAGGAGAAGACTCGCTGACAGTGGGACGCGAGCCCGGCATGTGGATATTATTCAGGCCTTTCTATATGATATGATATGATATGATGAAGCCCCTGGTCGGATGATTTTCCGTGGGTGGATGCCGTGGTGACACCAAGTAGGTACGGGACCTCTGTATGCCTTTCCTAACCACGACGGTGGGAAGGACTGGTATACCTTGTGGGGAATCGTATACAACCTCTGCAGAGTGTAAAATCTATCTGGATAGCCGTGTTCCACGGTATTGGACGACGCGAAAGCTTTGGCCACACAAGATTAGTATAACGGTGTGAGTTATCTCCTTGGCGTGTTTTTGGAATACTCCGGTGTGGAACCGTGCGCTGGTTTCGTGCCAGCATTAAAACTTGGGAACTGGCGGGATGGATTGCATCTCTCCCAGGGCCAAACAACCCCACTAAATGATAACAATAATCTTGACTGTAGTTGCAACTGGCTTTACTTTTTAAACAACCTTTGCATAAAGATGGCTTTAACCGCTATGCTTAAACCTCAGCCTATCCTTGGTTATACCCTTGCATGCTTTTACCCCTTGTGTTAGGGCTTGCTGAGTACCTTATGTACTCACCTTTGCTTTAATCATTCAGATGAAGAGCCCGAGTACGAGTACCAGGATGGTGAAGATGAAGAGTAGGGTTCTGTCAGCACTCAAGTTGCCTGTAGTGGTCCCGTCTCCGCTTTCCGCTGTAGTTGTGTTTAAGTGGTTCTGTTGTAGTAGCTCATCGATGTGATGCTGTTGTAATAAGCCGGCCGCTGGCCGCGTATTGTAAGACCTTTTATGTTTGAAGGCTTGTATGAGGCTTGGTAATATTTATGTAAGTTATGACTCTGTGATGACATTCTGTGTAAGTGTTCGTATCAGCATCTGATCCAGGGACTGATACGGGTAAGCACTAGTGCTCCAGACATAGGGTACGACATCGTTGTCCTTTGCATGTCAGTGCAGCTCGTACTTTGCTAAATAATGATGGCTAAAATAAGAACACCTAACTGTTCTGCGACCGCATTACAATCCAATTTGACTCAACTTTTCAAGACAGCGCAGAGAATTTGAACAGGTTGTCCAGAGTTTTTGTTGTTTTATTTTTGCCTCTTTCAGTTCCAGAGTTTTTGTCGTACCCAGATCAGAATCTGTAGCAAGGTGTTCTTCTTGATCGCTATTTGCTAGCACATCCATTTGCTTTTCTATAGCTTATCTCTACCCGCCAATTGGCCATTTTTTTTTGTTGCTTTTGACAACTAATTGTTCTCCTGTCTTATTGTATCAGGCAAATTATTGGAAAGAATTATGAGATATGACGTGGGATGGAACTTGCATTCTGTCTGCACCTTGAGGCCAAGATACTATAGGTGGCCTCGATCTTAAATTAAGCTAACCAAGTTAGCTCCTACTTAATGTTGATGCACCAATTGGTCCTTTTTTCTCCAGATCAGTTTAGTTACAATCGGTACCAAACATTTATATTCAATTTTCATATGTGGTATTGGGGTTCTAGTCACAGAATTGTAGCTATATTTTCCCCTTCGTTGTTTTCCAAGATATCAGAGAGCATTTTCAAAGCAAACATATGACGTGTTACTACCTTATTATCAGGTGTTATTACCTAATTCGCAAAAAAAAAAGGTGTTATCATGTTACCGTTCTACTTTTGCACCTCTAAAAATGTGAACAAGTCCAACAAACATTATGGATACATAGAGTAATGTCATCATCTACCATAGTGCAATAATGAGCTTTGGTTTTAAAAAAATGCACAAGGAATACAAAAAAGATATATATATATGATATTGAATAATTTTGGCATGGCCTTTTTCAAGTTTCTCTTTGCGCAAATGTTTTGTTCACTGTTCAATTTTCCATGAACTTTTAGATGTGTAAAAAATAAATGGCAGCACCCCATATGTAGTCGTTCCATTTTTTGTATGAGAGTTTTCTACGAACTCATTTTGTTCCAATAAGTGAGAGACAATATGATTCCATTGGAATGGGTTTCCTGCATTTATCAATCCAATCATGCCCTAAATTTACGGTGATAAAACGTGGGATCCACCCTGTTCTTCTCTCATTGGCGCAAAAAAATACAAATCTGTGCATGTTCCTCGACCGACAAGTATGTATATGGAACTCGAAAGTGGAACATTTTAATTTCAAAGGTCAATTTCAACATGCAACTTGGCATATGATTTTGAATGACAACTGGCATATGCAAAATAACCAAAGAGAACTAGAGAACACGACAAAGTCAAGCTTTGACCTTAGCTTATCTTAGTCTTGTGCTTCCTAAGTACGGTGGATCACAGAAGATGCACCTATATATCTTGTGTTTCTTATCAAGGTCTCGACATGCAAGAGGCATCCAAAATCATGGAAGCAGCCTACAGCCACCTTCTCAACCTTCTCTTGTTCTCAGCCTTGCTACTTTCTCCCAGACCAACCTCGCCGTGGACACTCTGGGCAAGGGGGGCAATATTACTAGCAGCGAGACGCTCGTCTCGGCCGATGGCACGTTCACCATGGGGTTCTCCCCCGGGGCGTTGGTTATTTGTGGTAAAATTGTTGGTTATTTGTGGTAAAATTGTTACAGATTAGATGCTGATCTTCAGCTTTAGCTCCATGTAAAACTCAGTAAGTCCCCACTGTAATGCTACAGTGCCTACTATCTACGCTCAAAACTGCGAGTAGACATAAGATGATTACTTGATTCCCTTATATAGCTATAAACAACTATATAAGGGAATCAAGTAATCATCTTATGTCTACTCGCAGGTCACTGCTGCACGTACTTTGCAGAACAGCTACCGATTCTGCAAAGGCAATCCGTTCGAATTACATTCAACTATTTGAGATAGCGCGGAGACAGAAAGCTATTTCAACAGGTCGCGATACCCCTAGTTTGTTTACTTCTCTTTTTGCCTTTTCAGTTCAGAGCAGTCAAGTACTCAGCTCACAATCAGTAGCAATGAAGAAAACATTTCTTGATGACAGCAATATGTTCTTCTTGACCGAGAATTGATTGGGATTACTGTACATCTATTGGCTTATCTTACTAGAATACTAGCTGTGACGGCAAAGTTGTCTTGTCCAATTTGCCATTTTCAAATTTTCAGACCAACTAATTATTCTCCTGTCTTATTGTATCCAACTATTGTTTTGAGCATATATATATATAACTGTATCCAGCAAATTAGTGGAGAGAATTATGAGATACAACGTGGGGTGGGAGTGCCTTGCATTCACTCTGGCTACAACTCGAGGCCAAGACACAACATATGGCCTCAATTCGAAGTGAAGCCAATCAAAGTAGCTCATACTTTATGCTTATGCATCGACTAGTACTTTCTTTTCCGAGTTGTACTAGGAGCAAGTCGGGAGAACGTGTTGGAACATGTAACGTACGTGTGGGGTTATGCGATCTACATCCCTGGAGTAGGAACGAAAGAGGAATGGGATGCAAAACTAAGGAATATGAAACAAAAGAAAATATAGATTTGGTGCTTGGAACGCATGAATCCATAACATACGAATCACAAAAACTTGGTAAGAATGATTGCAATACTAGTACTAAGACCAGTTAACAGACCTTTTTGTAAACATTAAGAGATATAATGTTATGGGGAGACAGAGTTTTTTCATGAGCTCTGAGTTCATTTTCAGAAAGTTTATGTTAGGTGTTACCACCTCATTAAGTATTACCAAGTTACTGTTCCACTTTATTTTGAAACCTATAACAGTGTATAAGAAATTTTAATAAATATATGGATGAATAGATAAATGTCATCTAGCATCAACAAAAGTTGAGCTTTAGCAAAAAGTTGAGAACAAAACCAAATAAAGATAAAGCAGCAGACGACCCATTTCTACTCATTGCCTAACATCTCTTTTTCTTGTTTCTCTTTGTATAAGTTTTATTCAAGCTGAATTTTTGAATAACATTAAATATTGTCATTCTTTATCCTTCTATATTTTTGTTTAATTTTTCATTCCAAAGGTGAAAATATGAATGATAACATGGTGTAAAATATCTAATGAAAACATGATAACACTTGATATGAACTCCATCTTCCAATTCCTCTAAAAGAACAGGCTTTAACCACCGTTCATTTAGAAAGTTTTCTACCAATTCATTCGTTCCAAAAAGTGATCGACAAGATATTTGCTCTGGAATGGCCCTGTGCAACTCGTCCGACGTACTCCCTCCGTCCCAGAATACTTGGCGCTTTTGACTTTCTGGCATCATCTTTGACTGCTTGTCTTATTCAAATTTTTTTTGCAATTGCTAAAACAAACTTGACATGGTTAAAGTATCTTGAATGTTAAAACAAATTATGAAAAATTAAATAATATTTGCATAAATTTTTTAAATAAGACGAGCGGTCAAACATGATGTCTAAAAGTCAAAGGCGCTAAGTATTCTAGGACAGAGGGAGTACCTTCTTTCACCAGTCCAAACAGACCCCAAACTTGCAGCAATTGTTGCACCAGCATCCAACGTGGGACCCCTTATTCCTCTCATATTGACCAGCAAAGAATACTGGTTTGTGCATGTTCCTCAACTGACAAGGCATGTGTACTGCATAGGGAATCGAAAGTGGAACATTTTTAAATGCTTAATTTAAGTTTACAACTGGCTTACTATGTTTTTTGAACGTCAACTGGCATATGTAGAATGACCAAAGAAAACCAGAATACAACAAAGTCAAACATTGACCTAGCTTATTTTAGTCCTGTGCTTCCTAAGTTCGGTGGATCATAGAAATCGTGCACCCATATATAATCTGCCTTGACCCTTGCTTATCCACACTTGGGGTACCGAGAGGCATCCTAAATCATGGAAGCAACCTGTAGCCACCTTCTCAACCTTCTCCTCTTGTCTCTCTTGCTACTATCTCCCAGATCAACCTTCGCCGCAGATACTCTCGGCAAGGGCGGTAACATTACTGGCAGTGCGACTCTCTTCTCTGCCGATGGCACATTTACCATGGGCTTCTTCTCCCTCGGGGCGTCTTCCACCAAGAGGTATTACCTCGGCATCTGGTTCACGGTGTCTAGCGACGTCGTCTGCTGGGTGGCCAACCGTGACCGCCCCATCAGCGACAACGCCGGCGCGCTGGTGGTCAGCGACACGGGAAGCCTTCTCGTGCTAGATGGCGCTGGCCAGACCGCATGGTCATCCAACTCCACCAGCACCTCTCCGGTGGAGGCGCAGCTCCTCAACAACGGCAACCTCGTCGTGCGCAACCGAGGTAGCACCAGCTTCCTGTGGCAGTCGTTCGATTATCCGTCGAACGTCATGTTGTCCGGCATGAAGGTGGGCACGGACTTCTGGAACGGAGCCGAGTGGCACCTCACGTCGTGGCGTTCGGCCGATGACCCCTCCCCGGGGACCTTCCGCCGCGTGCTCGACACCAGCGGTGGACTGCCCGACAATGTCGTGTGGAACGGCAATGTCAAGACGTTCCGCACGGGCCCGTGGAACGGCCTGTGGTTCAGCGGCATCCCGGAGGTGTTGACGTACAAGAACTTGATCGAGTACCAAATGGTGATCACCAAGAGGGAAATAACCTACGGCTACCTTGTCAAACCAGGTGCGCCCCTTACTTATGTCGTGTTGACGGAAAATGGTGATGTCAAGCGCCAGGTGTGGGATCAGGGTAGCCGGGCGTGGCAGAATTACTACCAGGGCCCTAGGGACGTCTGCGACAACTACGGAAAGTGTGGGGCGTTCGGCATCTGCAACTCCACTGCAGCGTCGTCGTCGTTCTGCGGCTGCCTCAAGGGCTTCGTCCCCGTTTCTCCCTCGGAGTGGAAGGGAAAGGAGGCCTCCGGTGGATGCCGGAGAAGCGTGAAGCTGGACTGTGACGACGGTGGGGTGACGACGGACGGTTTCGGGTTAGTGCATGGAGTGAAGCTTCCCGACACGCACAATGCCTCGGTGGACAGGAGCATCACGGTGGAGCAGTGCAGGGCGAGGTGCCTTGCGAGCTGCTCTTGCGTGGCTTATGCCGCCGCTCATATCAGTGGAGGCGGCGCTGGTAGCGGATGCCTCATCTGGGCGGACAGCCTCATTGACCTACGGTACGTAGATGGAGGGCAGGATCTTTACATACGGCTGCCAAAATCTGAACTAGGTATGCATAAATACCTCAACTGTACTAATAATTTGTTGGCCTACCTTTACCGCTATCAGAAACTAGTCGGTACTACTTCAATCGCATTTGCTAATGAAACAGGGCCAGTGGCACCAACGCAAGGGCCTGGGAGGATCAACGTTGCGCTTATTGCCGCACCAGTATCCGTGGGTACTCTTATTCTCGTAATAGTCATCCTCCTATTTTGGACTGGCGTATTGGACTGGTGGAATGTATGGGACATAATATGTATGTCCTCTCAACACTTCGAAACCCTCGTTTCAATGAAAGTTATGTGAAATGTAAGAGCCATCTGATAAGTACTATGGTCATGAATCTACAGCTCAACGTAAATGGCCGGCACAACCACCCATTGATCTGGCAACCGTGAAGAGGGCAACACGAAATTTTAGTAAAAGAAGAAACAGGATTGGAGAAGGTACTTTCGGCATCGTGTATGAGGTAAGTTTGAGATGTAACAAAATTCTCAAATATCATTGTTTGTTTTCTAAATTACTAGCTAACGGAGTTAGATCAGAAAAACTCGGGCATACAGAACTGAAGAACTCATCAACTATTTCTCTCTTTAATTTAAAACGTGTTATCACCTGTAGGGCAAGCTACCCAGACGACATCCCCTCGTACAAGGACTTCCCGGTAGAACTATCGCCGTTAAGAGGCTTAAATCAAAGCCTAGTCTTCCGAAAAAAATAGTTGAGTATTTCACAAGAGAAGTGGAGGTGATGTCTGGACTCGAACACCATGAAAATGTCCTCCAGTTTCTTGCCTATTGCAACGAAGACAACGAACACGTTCTGGTCTATGAATACATGAATCGGAAGAGTTTGGATCTATATATATTCGGTACGCTTATGCTGATCAAATATAGCATGTATATACTGTGTTTATGTGTTCTTTTTTTTTCTTTTTTCTTTTTCCTTTTTTTTGAGAAGAGGGCTTTGCCCTCGGATTCGAATAGCGAATCCGTTTTTTCTACACCCCCGGGACTTACACACACGCCACACGCACACATGAGCACGCAAGCGTCGACCAGAGCTTTCGAACTTGCGTGGGTTGCCCGACACTGGCCGGTGCTGGCCACCCGCTCCCCCAGCTGGTCTCTGCGTTTATGTTTCTTGTGCGCGCTAGATCCCTGACCTGCATCTACTTCTTTGTTCAACTGAAAGGGAATATGCAAAAGCGTGCTCTTCTCGATTGGGAAAGGAGGTTGAAGTTAATACGAGGGATTGCCAGTGGCGTCAGTCACTTGTCATCTGGCAGTGTCATACACAGGGATTTGAAGCCAGCAAATGTGCTGCTGGATAATGAATGGAATGCTAAGGTGGCAGACTTCGGAACAGCAAAATTGCTTGTTCCTGACGCGACAGGAACAGGGACAATAATAGGCACACCGTAAGCAATATTGCATCTTATATTCACACTTAGCAGTTTTTTTTATATAGTTCTTTATTGTTATTATTACACTAATAAAGCAAGATAGAACAAAGTTCCAGAACAAAGGGGTCTGATCCAAAGTTTACTATCTTTAGTCTATCTTCTTTTTCTTGTTGACCTAATCCCTCTTTTATTATGAATCTAAGTGGGTACGTGGCACCTGAATATGTTCAAGATGAAGGCCAGACGACATTGCAATGTGATGTCTACAGCTTTGGGGTCACGTTGTTGGAGATACTTAGTGGGCGAAAGAACAATGAAAGAAACTCTGGAGGGACAAGCCTCATTGCCGATGTAAGTAAATTGAATGTTGATTATTATTTTCTCTAGATGAAGTATGTTCTCCGTCTCTACACAACCAGAGATCGATCCTCACGATAATTAAACACATACTAATAATCATCGAATCTAAATAAGAAGTATGCTACTGGTTTCCTTAAAAAAGTATCGTTAGGGAGGAATGCAGTCACGACTCTACCACTGCACCAATGGTGCTCATTTAAATACGAGCAAATACATTGCTCGAAAAAAATAAATACAAGCAAATACATCAGCCCAAAATAATTTCAGTCTTATAACAGCGAGAAACCTTTTGCAGGTATGGACATTGTGGGACGCACATATACGTCGCGAAAGCAACATTATGGCGCTCCTTGATTCCGCCGTTGCACCGCTACCTGCCAACTCCGAGCTTGTCCATCAACTATACAGGTGCATCCAGATCGGGCTTCTTTGCGTGCAGACGAACCCGCTCTTCAGGCCGCCCATGCCTGAGGTTGTCGAAATGTTAAGCAGCACCAGCAGAGATCTTCCTCGACCTCAGACGCCCATGCTCGTCTTTCCTGCACTTCGAGAGGCAGATACCTCGACGCCGACTGTGTATGGGACTCTGACTGATGCCAAACTCCGCTGGTGGGCCAGTAACAACGCAGGGCCATCAGGGGTCAAGACCGACCCAGGGCCAGATACCTCGTCGGATGTCAGGACCGACCCAGGGCCATCGGGTGTCATTGACGAGGCAAGCAAGCTCCTGTGTCCGTAATCCTGTTTTTGTTGTGGCTTTTCATGTTCCAGTCGATCGTCTGAGTAAGATCAGGAAAACAATCTTTTTTTTCTGTATGCTTAATTCTGCTATCTGGGTGACATTTATGACAAAACCTGTTTCATTGATGTTCCTGTCGATTGTTTCGGTGAGATTAGTATAAATGTGTTTTTTGTTTACAATCTTTTGGTTGTGCACAGTTTTCTCTTGTATGGAAAAATAGACCTGAACAGCTTAACAAGGTGTTCGCTCGTGTGGGCTGGCGGGTTCATGCATGCAAAATCACAGCAGTGTTTGCAAAATCCTGCTGGTTAATAGCTACTCGGCCGCCGCCTGCATACCTCGCTCCGCAGCTGCTCGTGCATTGTAGGCAGTTCGACGTCGTGGACACTGCTCTTTCTTCTCTGGTTCCTGTTAGTACTGTCCGCGGTGCGTGACTTGGTCGGACGCTCGTTTTTAGCTTGTCATGACTAGTTTACTGCTGGCCACTCTTTTCTCAAAAAAACTGTTGGCCATTCTCTTGACTATTGGGGCGACATGCTCGTGACCGATCGCACGAAGGAACGTTCAACGATCTCAGTAGCGTGCTATTGCTACTGTTTATGTGGTTCCTTCTCCAGTTCTTCACAGTTTTTGCTTGTGCAGAAGGGATAAGCCGATGGTTCTGACTTCTCGATCCATTTTGCTCTTGCTCCTCTCCTTGATTTCACTATGCATATCCGATGACCAGCTAGAACCTGGAAAACCACTGGTTTTTCCCAACGACAAGCTCATCTCCAACAATGGCTTCTTTGCTCTGGGCCTCTTCTCTCCGGCCAACTTAAGCAGCACGCGCTTCTACGTCGGCATATGGTAAAACAACCTCCCGGAGCGCATGGTTGTGTGGGTCGCCAACCGTGACAACCCTATCAACACACGCTCTTCCTCGACTCTCGCAGTGACGCCGGTCTGAGCTTGTCCTGTCAGACCCGGAAGGCAGAATATATCTACTGGGGCACGAAGAAGAGCAGCGCGCGTCACCAACGGTGCTAGCGCGGCGCTGCTCAACGACGGGAACCTGGTCCTCCAATCCTCGAAAGACGCTGTCCTGTGGCAGAGAAGGATCACCCGACGGACACCCTCCTCCCCGGCATGCCGCTCCGAATGAACTACCGGACGCACATCACCGAGCGCCTGGTTTCTTGGAAGGGCCCCGAGGACCCCTCCACCGGCGACTTCTCCGTAGCCGGGGACGTGAGCTCCGGCATCCAGTTCTTCATCTGGCACGGGTCCAACATATCCTGGCGCAGCGCGCCTTAGAGCGGCGCGTCGACGGCCTCCCCTTACCAGCCGAGCGACGCCAGCTATGTCATATTTGCGTCCGTCGTCGTGAACCGGGACGAGATCTCCCTGACGTACAGCGTCTCCGACGGGTCGCTGGGCATGCACGCCAGGATCGCCTACACTGGCAGGTACGAGTACAGCATCTGGAACAGCACCACGTCGGCGTGGACTGCCTTAGATGGGCACCCAGGTCCCGGATGCGATCGTTACGCCTCGTGCGGCCCGTTCAGCTACTGCGACGTCACTGAGGCTGTGCCGACGTGCAAGTGCCCCGACCGGTTCGAGCCCAATGGAAGCAGCCCGTCGGCAGGATGTACGAGGAAGGAGCAGCTTAGATGCGGCGAAGGAGACCATTTCACGACCTTGCCGCAAGTGAAAATTCCAGCGATGCCAGTGTTCGTCAGGAACAGAAGCTCCGACGGCTGCGCGGCGGAGTGCCTCGGCAACTGCTCGTGCACGGCCTACGCTTACGCCAACTTGGGCAGCGCCATGACCGTGGGCGACCTGACCAGGTGCTTGCTTTGGTTCGGTGACTTGGATATGGGCAAGTACGCGCACATCGATGGCGGGGACCTGTATCTCCGCCTTGCCGGCTCAACAGGTACGTCCCTTTCTTCCCTACCAGGCTTTCCTTGGCCACTTCAGTCAGGCTGACGCCAAATATTTATGCAATTCAAAGAAAATAATACTGATTCGATTGCCCATTTAGCTCACATGCACTTGCTATCATCTCCACTGCGCTAAGATGATATCTCTCTTCTTCTTTTTTCTTGCGTCCTCCAACTGGCCTGCTCTGATTTGGTCCAAGTCTTCGCTGTCTTGATTGTTAAATTTCCGAATTATTGAAGACTTTTTCGCCCTGTATCTGTCCCCCTTCAATTGGATGAGAGAAACATTTCTTCTTCTTCTTTTGCGAGGATGAGAGAAACATTTCGATTTGACGGGATTTAGAATCTTCGAGTTTATGCACAGTCGCCCACTCATTTAATTGCTGATGAATTGGTCTACATCTATATGCTTCTTTCTTCACACCTCACATGCATAGAGCCAAATTAGACATGGGCAAGTTTTCATCCTCCTGTTCTTGAGTTCTACCAGCCATTCAGAGGACCAGCTAACACAAGCAGTAACAGTTTATGTTTCCCCAAGTCAGCACTGACGGTGACGGGGACTCACTAGGTCTATCATCTGTTCTGTGGTTCGCGTGGTCTACATTTCTTTACACGTCTTTGACACGTTAATGGCTAATTACTGCCCACTTTTGGTTCCTCACGCTATCGTCCGGTGTGATGGGAGCCGCATACGGATCTTGACAGACCAGGTATAAGTTGTACTGTGTTTAGTTCCCTGGCTGTTGTACGTATATCAGCTACTTTGAGAAACATCAGAGGTGCTCAATGGGCATGGCTTTCCTTCCCGTTTTAGTCCTCCTCCTCTTCGTCAGTTCTACGTGCCGATCCGACGACCGGTTAGCACAAGCGAAGCCACTCTCCCCGGGTGACATTCTCGTCTCCGAGGGCGGAGTTTTTGCCCTCGGCTTCTTCTCCCCAACCAACTCCAACAAGAGCTTATACATAGGAATTTGGTACTACACCATCCCAGAGCGCACAGTCGTGTGGGTCGCAAATCGCGACAGCCCAATCGCCGCCCCTTCATCTGCGAAGTTGATCCTCACCAACAGTTCCGAGCTGGTGTTGTTGGACTCCAACGGACGTCCTCTTTGGACGACGACCAGCAGCACAAGCACCGCCGAAGCCGTCGCTGGAGATGGAGCTGGAGCAGTGGCGGTGCTGCTTGACTCTGGGAATTTCGTCATACGGTCTCCGAACGGCACAGATGTATGGCAAAGCTTCGATCACCCAACCGACACCATTCTTCCAACCATGAGGTTCTTGCTGAGCTACAAGGCGCAGGTGATGGAGCGCATCGTTGCATGGAAGGGCCCCGACGATCCATCGACCTGTGATATCTCCCTCAGCATCGATCCCAGCTCGAACCTTCAGATCTTCATTTGGAACGGGACTTCGCCGTACAGGCGCCAACATGTTTTCAACGATATGACGGTGTCCGGCGTCACGTTCCAGAGCAACGCCACCTCCTTCGTCATGTATCAATCGACAGTCAACACCGGCGACACGAACTACTACATGTACAGGGTCTCCGACGGCTCGCCCTACACACGCATCACCCTCGACTACAACGGAAAGTGGAGGCTCATGATCTGGGACAACAACTCGTTGTCGTGGACAGTGGCTTCCAAACCCCCCAGCATCTGCGACCTCTACGCCTCCTGTGGCCCATTCGGCTACTGCGACAGCATAGCGGCTGTCCCGACGTGCCGCTGCCCCGATGGCTTCGAGCCCATCGACAGTCTCAACTTCTCGAGAGGATGCCAGAGAAAAGATGCGCTGGGATGCGGAGAGAACAACCATTTCGTGACCTTGCCCGATGTGAAGGTTCCTGACAAGTTCGTGCTCATCAGGAACAGAAGCATCGACCAGTGCGCGGCGGAGTGCAGTAGAAACTGCTCGTGTGCAGCGTACGCCTACGCCAACTTGAGCAGTGGCGGTGCCGACACGTCGAGGTGTTTGGTTTGGACGGGGATCTCATCGACATGGGGAAGGCTGAACCTGCCGTGAACTTGTACCTCCGGCTTGCCGAATCCCCTGCTCCTGGTACGCGTGTTCCACTCCACTTCGTGTTTCTTCTCCCCTGCAGTTATAGTTGTGCCTTCTTGTGCCAGTGTCACCAATGCTCTATGGCTTGTTTGGAAGAAGGAATTGCTCCAAGAGTCGTTAGGATTTTAATTCAAATTTGTGCCAAAACCCAAGAATTTGCATTGGATCCCAATCTCCCCTTTCAAACAAGACCTGAAACTTAACAATATATCATAATAATAAACCATAATAGACATTAAATTGATTTTAAACTTAACTGTACTTGGCAAAAAGAAAAAAACATAGCAATATACCACCTGTTATACATTGTGTTGGTGCTGATACCCGTTAAAACAACCTTTTTTTTTAGGTCAACAACTATGAAATTATTTTTGATGTTTGTAGACGTCAGTAAATTGTGTTGAATGTCATAGTTATCAGATGGGTAATCGTTTGAGTGGTATTCAGTCCTAAAGATCGGTCTTTTAGATGTGAGTATTCACGGATTTAGTATGGAAATCTGTGATATAAACTCACATCAACCGAAGCAATGCGTGATGAAGTAAATTCTGATGGGATATATTTCCATGTACAGTTAAAAAGAAGAGCAATTTGGTGAAGATTTTACTCCCGGTTATATCTTGCCTGCTGCTCTTGGCATTCACAACACTCGCCTGGACATGTAAAAACAAAGGTACAAAGAAAAGAACCCTTTGTGTTCAGAAATGCAGGGTCGTTGTGAAAGTTTCATCAGAAGAGAAAAACCGCTGATGTTTCTACTAACAGGCAAACGGAACAACAACAAAATCGAGAAGAGAATGATGCTGGAGTACTTGAGGTCTACAGATGAAGCAGGGGACAAGAATCTAGAGTTTCCATTTATTAGCTTCCAAGCTATTGTCGTGGCAACAAACAATTTCAGTGACTCCAATATGTTAGGGAAGGGGGGTTTTGGCAAAGTTTACAAGGTGCAAGCAAGTTTCACCTAATAATTACACCAACATAACATGTGGTATTCTCTATTCATCGCTCTCTGATTGTGAATGATGTAATTTTGCAGGGATTGCTGGAAGGTGCCAAGGAAGTAGCCGTCAAAAGACTTAGTAAGGGCTCTGGACAAGGAACAGAGGAGTTCAGAAATGAAGTGGCTTTGATTGCACAATTGCAGCACAAGAACCTAGTTAAGCTTCTCGGTTGCAGTATACAAGAAGATGAGAAGTTACTGGTTTATGAATACATGCCAAACAAAAGCTTAGATTATTTCCTATTTGGTACATTGAACTTTCAAGTTCTTACACTCTAGAAAGACCTAGAACCTAACATTTTTTGGGAGGAGCCTTAATGTCCAAAATAATGGCCATTAGTTTTTGGTAGACTTGTAATACGCAATAATATTTTTATAAATAAAGTCAAACTCGTAATCTAATTAATTCCTAATGCTTATTAATATAGTAAATAATTTGTTCATCATTATTATTATTTTGTATGACGTGGTAGCTATCTTTCGTGACATAAAACATAAATTTCGCTTAATTATAGTGTAAATTACAAATATACCCTTGAACTAATGGTCATTAGTTTTGTCAAACTAATGGCCATTATTTTGGA
Source organism: Eragrostis nindensis (assembly GCA_012490785.1). Classification (NCBI taxonomy): domain Eukaryota; kingdom Viridiplantae; phylum Streptophyta; class Magnoliopsida; order Poales; family Poaceae; genus Eragrostis; species Eragrostis nindensis. Next base: position 16,617 of record JAAXCT010000116.1, on the reverse strand, counting down.
TAGTAAAACTCCTCTTTTTTGGGGGACGAAGTCTTACGATTTGACTCGTTTCATGCAATCTTACTAGACCCTGCAAGAAAGCAAATGCTTCAATGGCGGATAAGGTACAAGATAATCCAAGGGATCGCTAGAGGAACTATGTATCTTCATCAGGATTCACGACTAAAGATAATCCACAGAGATCTCAAAGCAAGCAACATCCTACTGGATATGGATATGAGTCCAAAAATATCAGATTTTGGTATGGCAAGGATATTCTGCGGTGATCAGCATCAAGCAAACACTAACCGGGTTGTTGGGACCTAGTGAGTGATTCCTACTAGCTCTGTCAATTTTTTCACATGGAATTCGCTCGCACTTCTTAAGATTATGCAGACCTTACGTACTGATGAATCTGTTCAACAGTGGTTACATGTCCCCTGAATATGCAATGGAAGGCACATTTTCGGTCAAGTCAGACACCTACAGCTTTGGTGTTCTGCTGCTGGAGATCGTGAGTGGATTAAAGATCAGCTCACCACATCTTATCATGGATTTTCCTAACCTAATAGTCTATGTATGTTTTTGGGATGCTTAGAATATAGTCTTGTACGTATTTACTCACTGAAAATATATTAGCTCACTGGGAAATTATATCTCTATTCAGGCATGGAACTTATGGAAGGATGGCAAAACAGAAGATTTGGTGGATTCATCTATGAAGGAAAATTGTCCTCTCGATGAAGTTTCGCGATGCATCCACATAGGACTTTTGTGTGTTCAAGACAGTCCGGACTGTAGACCACCCATGTCAGCAGTTGTGTTCATGCTAGAGAACGAAACCACATCGCTTCCAGTACCAATGGAACCTGTGTATTTTGCACGCAGGGATGCTCAACCTGGACAAGCCATCGGCAACAGAGTATTGTCGATGAATGACATGAGCCTCACGGCACTAGAAGGTCGTTAGACGTTCATTGGCAACTTTCAAACATCGATAATTTCAGTAATTTTGAACAGTGTAGCAATTATTTGCTTAACTGTATATGCATTGTCGAAAGATGGCATATAGCCGAGGCCTATCCTGGTTGGTTATCGCCTTCTCCCTGTAGACTAGTACACAACATCCCCCAAAGTTCAGACGAAACAACGGTAAAAGGTTCGGTCGTTCAGAGTTGATTCCAGCATTGTTGGACCCTCCAATCTAAGCTGCGGACCAGGCGTTGATCCAACTATTGAAAACAACAACAGAAATGATTAGATATTGAGTGTGTTTCATCCAACAGTTAAAAACTACAAAAATAGATTTCTGAAAGAATTCTCTCTCTTCAACTGCAGAGGGCAAAGAGAAAGTATTTCCCTCAAATCCAAACGTGGCGGTAGTTATTATTTCATTTTTGTTTCCTGTTTTTAATGAACTCCCTTTATTTCATATATTACCAGTGGGGGGCTTTGTCACTCGTGATCTGACAGCAATTTCGTCGTTTTTTTTCAAATGACCTGATTATATTTTGACGACCATACAGTCTCCCCGGCCAAAATCTATGGCATTTGGTCCATGTGGCCAACTAATCTCAACTACGCTGCAGAGGCTAGCGGCCATGGATTACCGCCCCGCTTTGTCGTTTCCATCCTTCCGTTCTGCAAACAGACGAAAAGCTAAGCCACTCTCTTACAGCATCTCCAACTGCTACATTTTTTCTTTTTTGAACGAACTGCTACATCGCCGACGCCAAGCTTTGATTAGCATGCTATTGCTGTGTCTTTGCAAAATTAAGGGCCGGGGGAGGACAGCCGTCAATGGATCTGGCTTTCCTTACCACTTTGATCGTCCTCCTCTTCTTGCTTCCTCTACGCGTCTCCGATGACCAGCTGACTCCTACAAGACCACTGATCTTTCCCGACGACAAGCTCGTCTCCGGCAATGGCGCCTTCGCCCTGGGCTTCTTTCCGACCAACTCGAGCACTCGCTTCTACCTCGGCATATGGCACAACAACGTCCCCAAGCGCGAGGTCGTGTGGGTCGCCAACCGCGACAACCCCATCACCGCCACCTCTTCGTCATCATCGACGACGACCCTCGCGGTAACAAACCAGTTTGTGCTAGTCTTGTCAGACCATGAAGGCCGCGTCTACTGGAGCACGGAGGAGAACACCACCGCCGCCGCCACGGGAGGCGCAGGAGGAGCCATCGCCACGCTGAGCGACAACGGGAACCTGGTCCTCGTGTCCTCGAACGGCACCAAGCTGTGGCAGAGCTTCGATCACCCAACAGACACTCTCCTTCCAGGCATGCCGCTCCGGATGAACTACCGGACGCGCTTCGTCGGCCGCCTGGTTTCGTGGAAGGGCTCAGACGACCCGTCCTCTGGCGACTTCGCCTTGGGCGGCGACCTCAGCTCAGGACTCCAGTACTTCATCTGGAACCGGTCCGAGTTGCTGTGGCGCAGCGGGGCGTGGAACGGCAAGGTGCTCCCCTCGTACAAGCCGAGCGGCTTCGCCTCGGTCTTGACCGAGACGGTCGTCGCCGACGGGGACGAGATTTTGCTGAGCTACGGCGTCTCCGACGGATCGCCGGGCATGCACGCAAGGTTGAGCTACGCCGGCAGGTACGAGTTCAGCATCTGGAACGGCAGCGCGTCGGCGTGGACGGTCTTGGACGCGTACCCTGGCCCCGGGTGTGACCACGTCTACGCCGCCTGCGGCCCGTTCGCCTACTGCGACTCCACGGAGGCGGTCCCGACGTGCAAGTGTCCGGAGGGGTTCGAGCCCGATGGAAGCAATCCGTCGGGAGGATGCGCGAGGAAGGAGACGCTCAGATGCGGCGACGGAGACCGTTTCGTGACCTTGCCGGAGATGAAGACGCCCGCGATGCCTGTGTTCGTCAGGAACAGAAGCCGCGACGGCTGCGCGGCGGAGTGTCGCGGCAACTGCTCGTGCACGGCGTACGCCTACACCAACCTGAGCGGCGCCATAAGCGGGGGCGACCAGTCCAGGTGCTTGCTCTGGTTCGGTGAACTTGTTGACATGGGCAAGTACCTCTACATGGATGGAGAGGACCTGCAACTCCGGCTTGCCGGTTCATCAACAGGTATCCACCATTAATTCCCTGCTCGGCTTCCTTGCGCTAGCCTGCTAATGCTCACTTGTTTACATGAGTACGTGACTCACCAATGTGATTTAGAAAATTCTTTTTTAAAAACCGAACATCTTTTAGGGTTCTATTCTTAGTTATTGTTTGGATCTGAAGGATTAGGAATATGTTTTCAGAAACCAGATTTTTAAGTTGTTATTCTGCTATCGTGTGTTGTGTTTGGCTAGGAGCGCACATATTTTTCATTTTTCATGTCGAATGTTCACCGATTAGCCATGGCACCTTGAAAAAGTGAACTCACATAGTTGCAAGCAATGCTTGATGCAGCAAATTCTGATGGGATACATTTCCGCATACAGTTCAAAAGGACAGCAATTTACTGAAGATTTTACTCCCGATTATAGCCTGCCTGCTGCTACTGGCATTCACACCCCTTGTCTGGACATGTAAAAACAGAGGTACAAAGAGAAGCGCCCCTTGTTTGCAGTGCCCTAGTGTAAGTGGTCAGAAGAACGAAAATGAACATTTATATTCTTATACTAACAGGTAAACGGCAAAAGAAGAAAGTTCAGAATAAAATGATGCTAGAGTACTTGAGATCTGCGAGTGAAGTAGGAGGTAAGAACCCAGAGTATCCATTCATAAGCTTCCAAGATATTGTCACGGCAACAGACAACTTCAGTGACTCCAAAATGCTTGGGAAGGGAGGTTTTGGCAAAGTTTACAAGGTACAAGGAAAAAGTTTTACTTGATAACTACATGAAGAAGATGTAATATTCATTGCTTTCTGATTTTGAAGACATAATTATGCAGGGAACGTTGGAAGGTGCCGAGGTAGTAGCCATCAAGAGACTTAGTCAGGGCTCTGGACAGGGCATAGAGGAGTTCACAAATGAAGTAGCTTTGATTGCAAAATTGCAGCACAAGAACCTAGTTAAGCTTCTTGGCTGCTGTATCCATGAAGAGGAGAAGTTATTGATTTATGAATACTTGCCCAACAAAAGCTTGGATTACTTCCTATTTGGTACATTGAACTTTCATATGTTCCAATGATCTGAAAGATGTAGAGCCTAACAAATAAATATGCATGTATGTTCCTTAAGATTTGACTCGTTTCATGCTATTATTATTAGACCCTGCAAGAAAACCAATGCTTCAGTGGCCAGTAAGGTGTAAGATAATACAAGGGATAGCTAGAGGAATTATGTACCTACATCAGGATTCAAGACTAACTATAATTCATAGAGATCTGAAAGCAAGTAACATTTTGTTGGATATGGATATGAGCCCCAAGATATCAGATTTTGGTATGGCAAAGATATTCTGTGGTGATCAGAATCAAACAAATACTAACCGCCTTGTTGGGACATAGTAAGTAACTCTTGCTCTATCAATTTTTCATTTGAAATTTGTTTGCTCGCACTTGTTCAGATTATGCATACCTTACACTCTGGTGAATATTCGCACAGTGGTTACATGTCCCCTGAATATGCGATGGAAGGCGCATTTTCTGTCAAGTCAGACACCTACAGCTTTGGTGTTCTACTGTTGGAGATTGTGAGTGGATTGAGGATCAGCTCACCAAATCTTATTCAGGATTTTCCCAACCTTATAGTCTATGTAAGTATCAGAGAGATCTCTGAATCCATTGCCAAAACTACTCAATGAATATGTTGTTTAGAACTACTCAATGAATATATGTTGGCTCAGTGGAAACTTATCTCTCTGTCAAAGGCATGGAACTTATGGAAAGATGGCGCAACAGAAGATTTGGTGGATTCATCTGTGAAGGAAAATTGTCCTCTCGATGAAGTTTCACGATACATCCACATAGGACTATTGTGTGTTCAAGACAGTCCGGACCGCAGACCACAAATGTCAGAAGTTGTGCCCATGCTTGAGAACAAAAACACACCGCTCCCAATACCAATGCAACCTGTGTATTTTGGACGCAGGGATGCCAAACCTGGACAAGCAAGAGACAGCAGGGTATTGTCCGTTAATGACATCAGCCTCACTGCAGTAGAAGGCCGTTAGATGATCAATGGAATTTTCAACCTGAATTTCAGTAATTTTGGAAGAGTGTAACAAGACATTACTAACTGTATATTGATGAGACGTTGTCCAAAGGTGGAATATAGACAAGTGAATTGAGTCCAACTGGTTGTATTGTCTAGTATGAACTTAATACATGGGAAACCAACAGGTTCGAGTTGATTGAAAAAGAAATAATTGCAGATGACACATTCAGAACTGATATTTATATCGACATGCCCCATTTTAGACAAGCTATTCATATTCTACACAAGGTAGCTTTTATGGTCATCCAGTGATGACATGCATATTCTTAATCCTGGCTTTGCTTTGAGACAGGCAGAGATCATACTCTCATTAAGGCTAGCAAATTTGCATAATTTGTCACAATTTACACTAGGTCTATTCTCGTACTCGACTGCATCCTCCAAAATTCAGACAAAACAAACTGAAAAGGCACAGTCGTTCAGAGTTATTTTCAGCATTTGTTGACACTACAATCTAAGCTACGGATCAGGCGACCAGCGGGTGGAACTAACCAGTCTCACTGCAAACAAGTTAGAACAGAGACCTGACTCGGTACCTTGCTTCTTGAAGGCGACCGTGGTGAACCCGGTGTTGAATCGCCGAGGGGCGATTGGCATCAAAGACCCGTGAGGTCGTACCACCTTCAAAGGGGTCGTACGTACCCCGATGGCTGTTGTGTCTGCAACTCCTCGGTCTCCGCCACTTCACCGGCTGACTCCCGCCGCCGCCGCCTCGGCAACAGCGCCTGGTCGCCGCCGGCTGAGCGATACCAACGGGATGCGCGGAGGCGGAGTGCACAAGCGGCCCTCCGCTCCTCTCCTCGTTAACTTGGGCCTAAATTAAGTTAGGCCAGCCCGCTTTGCTTCCGTGCGCGTGTCTCAGCCCAACCACTTTTTTTCCAAGGCTTCCGCCGCCCCCGCCGCAGTTGCCGGTCCCGGCGACGGCCGCATACCTCATCCCCTTTCCGTTCACCTTGGCCGCCATATGCTCCCACTCCGTCTCCCCCATCCCTACCGACGCCGCCACTGCTGCCTCAGTCTTACTATCTACCATCTGCGATGGTCCCCAGTCGCCACCGGAAAATGGGGACGGCGCTCCATCTGCTGCAACCGGCGCCCGCCCTTTGTCTCGTCGCTCCGAGCTATCATCACTAGGTATTCGGATCCGCACATGACGGTGACCGCTTTCTTGCCATTTCCGCCGTTCGAAGTTGGAGTTCCTGCGCATTTGATTCTGTGCAGTTAGAGATAGTGAAGTATCGCTGTCGATTGATGTTGCACTAGGCACTAGCACCGATCACCCATAAGTTCTTGGTACACAGGTTCGCCCAGTTGCGATGCTGAATAATCAACTGGTGGTTGTGCTACGTCACAGTTTTGTCCGATGCATTTTCAGCGAAATGGCGAGTGTCAGCATCAGCTACTACGCCGCAAGACTTGGAAATATTCAGTCGTTGAAACGCCCACCTTGGTGGGCTTTGCCGTTGTCCCTGACTTGGTGTCTGTGGAATCAGCATTTCAAATCATTCACTTTATCCTTGGGTGTGCTCTTGAAGTCTGAAGTCAGCAAGCGACAGCTGATGGACCGATATTTTGGTCTGAAATTTCTTTAGCTAAGTTGGACAATTCTTCCAATTCATGATAGGTTGACAACTTACAAGAACCTCATTTCAGTTGAAAAGGCGGAAAAATATGAGCACTTGATCCATGGGGTTGAACTGTCCAAGGAAACAGTCGTCTCTGTGTTCTCTCCTTGCTCTTTTCTTTTTTTTTTTTTTTAATGAAAGAGTGCTCTCCTTGCTGAGTTCTCCACATTCATATGCCAACTTGCCATGGGAGGCTTACTGGGCATGTCTTACCGCCCCATTTTTTTGATCCTGTTCATGGTTTGCTCATGTCGTTCTGATGACAGGCTAACCCCTGAAAAGCCACTCTTGCCTGGGGAGGTGCTCATCTCAGATGGAGGTGTCTTTGCTTTTGGCTTCTTCTCCCTGCAAAACTCAACTTTGAACTCATATGTTGGAGTATGGTACAACAACATTCCTGAGCGCACATACGTGTGGATCGCCAACCGTGACAATCCAGTCACCACCAATCTTCCCGGGAAGCTAGTTTTTACCAACACTTCTGACCTTGTCTTGTTAGATTCCACAGGCCACACCCTTTGGACGACGACAAATAACATCACCACCAGAGCTGGTGGAGCTGCTGCCGTCCTGCTTAACTCTGGGAACTTGGTTGTCCGATTTCCAGATGGCACTGACATATGGGAGAGCTTCCATTACCCCACCGACACCATCGTTCCCAACGTAAGTTTCTCGTTGAGCTCAACCAATATTGCCAGGCACCTTGTTGCCTGGAAGGGGCCTAATGACCCGTCCAGCAGCAACTTCTCCATGGGCGGTGACATGGAGCTCCAGATTGTCGTTTGGAATGGGACCAAGCCATACTGGCGGAGAGCGGCGTGGGGTGGTAATTTGATATCCGGCACATTCCAGAGCAACACCAATTTTGTGATGTACCAATCAATCGTAGACACAGGGAATGGATACTATATCAAATTGACTGTGTCTGATGGCTCACCAAATGTGCGCTTAACGTTGGACTACACAGGCAGGGTAAGTTTCCGACGATGGAATAGCGACACATCTTCATGGATGGTCTTCAACCAATTTCCTAATCCATCTTGCGACCAGTATGCCTTTTGTGGTCCCTTTGCCTACTGTGATGACACTGAGTCAGTACCGACATGCAAGTGCCTCAACGGATTTGTGCCCGATGGTCTTAACCTTTCCCGAGGATGTCAGAGGCAGGAGGAGCTGAAATGTGGTGGTGCAGATAGTTTCTTGACCTTGCCCCAGATGAAGACTCCTGACAAGTTCTTGTATATTCGGAACCAAAGCTTTGACCAATGCACAGCATACTGCAGCCGCAACTGCTCTTGTACAGCATATGCTTATGCTAACCTAAACAATGTCGATGCGACAATGGACCGGTCAAGATGCTTGGTTTGGATGGGGGTGCTTATCGATACGGGGAAGTTCAATAATGGTTTTGGTGAGAACCTGTATCTCAGGCTTCCTAGCTCATCAGGTATTGATCTTTCCTAGCTCACAGTTTCGTTAATGTCATTGATGGAATGCCAATTCATATACGATTTGCAAAGTATGCTAGCAGAACTAAAGCACACTGCAGTAGCCCTAGCCTTCGATTCATACTATGCTCTGTTACTACAGTTAGAAGTTGTGAAAATCACCATCTTCGAATAGGCCGCGGTTACCACAGTTTTTGCTTTTGTTCTTTTAGTGTTGTTAGTTGAACTCTGCCCATCTTCCATGGAAAAGCTGCCCTGTTCTGCGATTCTACCTTTCTACTTTTTAAGTATCGTGTCATCTAGCACACAATTCATCGGATGTTGATGATTTTACCAATTTATCCGGTAAAGGCGGGCATGATCATGTGCCTATATGCGGTATTGTTTGTTGAGTGCAGAAGCACAAGATCTTCAAGTAATTTAAATGAGCATAAAACAATTACAATATGTTTAGAATTGCAATAATGATAGATGTGGTAGAGTGAAATATGTATCATGGTGAATTCACTTCCAAGAAATGTTGTGATATATTATGATATTTTCTTTGTGGACTATATTTGTGCAGCTGGCAAGAAGAAGACTCTACTGAAGATTGTATTCCCGACTATGGCTACCTTTCTTCTTCTACTCGCATGCATATGGATTTTATGCAAGTCAAAAAGTAGGATAATAGTGTACTTTATTTGCAATGTTGATTTGTCACTCATAAAATAATATTAATATGAAGGTGTTTGTTCCTGTCAGACAAACGCCAAGGCAAGAAAACTCAGCACAAGCATACACTGCAACAATTGGATGTTTCCAACAAACTTGGGAGTGAAAACTTAGAATATCCATCAATTGCCTTAGAAGACATCATCATTGCAACAAACAATTTCTCTAATTATAACATTCTTGGTAAAGGTGGATTCGGAAAAGTTTACAAGGTAATTAATACTTTGAGCATGATACTTTCAGTAGAATATTGTAGCTGTTATTTAATGAGTGGTGATATCGTGTAGGGGATGCTGGAAGGTGGCAAGGAAGTGGCTGTCAAAGGCTTAGCAAAGGTTCCACGCAAGGGGTTGAAGAGTTCAGAAATGAAGTAGTTCTGATTGCTAAACTGCAGCACAGAAACTTAGTTAGACTTCTTGGTTGCTGCATTCATGAAGAGGAGAAGTTACTGATATATGAATACCTACCTAACAAAAGCTTGGATGCCTTCCTTTTTGGTATGTTCTGACTGAATTACATATCATAAAAATAATTTTTGATCAACTGAAGTTGCAACTGACAAAACATCCTCCTTCACACCAACAATGGAAGATGCTACAAGAAAATCTGTGCTAGATTGGCCAACCCGGTTCAAAATAATTAAAGGGGTAGCAAGAGGGATTCTTTATCTCCACCAAGATTCAAGATTAAAGATAATTCATAGAGACCTCAAGGCAAGCAACATCTTGTTGGATACGGAAATGAGCCCAAAGATATCAGATTTTGGTATGGCAAGGATTTTCGGTGGAAACGAGCAACAAGAAAACACGACTCGAGTTGTTGGAACATAGTAAGTAATTCATGCACGCTACCAGTTAACAGGGCAAATATCTATAATGTAACTAACTTAACCTGCATGCTTCATTACTTTGTGAAATGATTCAAACAGTGGCTACATGTCTCCTGAATATGCAATGGAAGGTTCCTTTTCTGTCAAGTCTGACACCTACAGCTTTGGTGTCCTGCTGCTGGAGATTGTAAGCGGCTTAAAGATCAGCTCGCCCCATCTCATAATGAACTTTCCAAACCTGATTGCTTTTGTAAGTATAACAGAAATCTTGACTTTTGAGCAATCACAAAATTCCATGCAGTGGCCTAATCAGAACGTAATTTCATCGGTTCAGGCATGGAGCTTATGGAAAGATGGAAAGGCAAGGGAATTGGTGGACTTATCAGTCATGGAGAGTTGTTCCCTTTGTGAAGTTCTGCGGTGTATTCATTTGGGACTCTCATGTGTTCAAGACCAACCAAATGCTAGGCCACTCATGTCATCCATTGTGTTCATGCTGGAGAATGAAACAGCCCCACTTCCTACTCCAGAGGAGCCTGTGTTTTTCACAACTAGGAACTTTGAAACTGATCAGTCAAATGAATGCATGCGAAGATCTCTGAATTACATGAGTATCACAACTCTAGATGGGCGTTAAATGTTTAGTCCCACCTCCATTGCACTTAATTTGTAAACTTCTTTAATCTATACTATTGTACAGTTGCTTTGGCAATCCAATGTTTGTACACATTTCATTCAGTGCGGTGTTTTCTATAGGTGGTTTCTTAATATATATATATATATATATAAATCTCTTGTTCTGCAACTGTTTCCATTTGTCAAAGGGAAGAAGGCTTCCTGATCATGTGTGGATGAATCACTGACTAGTAGTTGTTTTCCCTGCGAGTATTTCCGGTTGCTCGTCCTTGCCTGTCAATAAATTCGTTTGAACTGGTAAAAAATAAATTCTCAGCAAAAAACTTGATGGAATTCCTTATTCCCTGGATTGGCAAGTAATAATCATCCATTTAATGGAGATACATCTTACTAGGAAGTAGAAAGACTATCGCTTGCGACTTTTATATTATATTGCATCCGGAAAATGAGTTAATAGACCCATCACATATCACCGGGTACAGAAATTTTTAGAAGTCTAGAGTATTTCAGCCTAACCTCAAAGTCAAAAAAGAAGTTTTGTCCATGATCTTCTCATTTCCAAGAAGTTAAAAGGTATTCCAAATGAACTTGACTCGTGACAGCAGTATTCGTCCCTCCTTTTTTTAGATAATGGAACAAGAGTCCCGGCCTCTACACCTTTGAAAAAAGTGTACGCAGCGGTTCAGTACAAACGGAGAGCACTTAGGCTCACAAAATACAAGCTAACAGTTTCAGCTTGAGATACATAGGAAGAAAATCATCGAAAGCAAGACAACTAAGCTGTAATCCTATTCGAGAACTTCCAACCGAACTTTGCAAACACCTCCATAACAACTGTCTCCAAAAGACGGCACGCATCCTTCAAGTTTGCTCTTGCATCCTTGTCTTTATGTAGCAAAGACCAAGTGCGTGTCCAGTGCGTTGCCCTGAAGATTACCTGCATGAAAGTGTTAGTTTTACATCGATCAAAAACCATATCATTTCTATTCAACCATATTGCCCAGCAAACAGCTGTCAAACCAACACAAATTTGGCTTTTTAGTTCGGATTGGATGTTATTGAGCCAAGTACCGAACATATGTGAAATGCTAGACGGAGGTTGAATTCCAAAAGTAATACGAATGGTATTCCAAATAAAGCGAGCAAAGTGACAGTCAATAAAAAGATGTTCTATGGTCCAGAGAGCTACAAGAACAACAACTTAAATTTCCTTTCCATTTGCGTTTTGCAAGATTATCTTTAGTGAGAATGACTCCATTTTTTAGGTACCATAAGAAAATTTTAATTTTCAATGGCACCTTTAGTTTCCAAATAGGACAATTATATGGGACAATCCCCTCCTTAATTATAGACATATACATAGAACGTGTGGAAAAAATCCGACTCTTATGCAAGTCCCATATGAACACATCCCTGTTGGTAGTGAGATTAGTTGTTAAAACCTTTCCTACCAGCTCATACCATGCTTTTAGATTGTCCTGTACTAAAGCCCTACGGAAAGATACATTTAGTGGTGTAGTACTTAGTACTTCAGCCACCGTCGCAGTTCGTTTTCTCACTATATGATAAAGGCCTGGGTACTGTAATTTGAAAGGTCTGTCCCCTATCCAAGTGTCTTCCCAAAATCTAATTTCAGTGCCACTTTGAACCCGGAAATGACCAAATTCTAGGAACTTGTCCTTAACTTTCATGAGACCCAACCAAAAGTGTGAGTCCCCCGGCCGTTTTGTTACTTAGGTTAGCATTTTATTTGTCAAATATTTTCTCCTTAGGAGATTTTGCCAAATACCGTCCTCGTTGATTAGTTTAAAAAGCCACTTGCTCAAAAGGCATATATTCTGTAATTCCAAATTTTGAATTCCCAAACCTCCACAGTCCTTTGGCGACACAAGATACTCCACTTAGAGAGTCGATACTTCTTCTTGTGTTCATCACATTGCCAATAGAATCTAGAACGATAATAGTCTAATTTCTTAAGTATCCCTTTGGGTACTTCGAAAAAAGATAACATATACATTGCCATACTCGTGAGGACTGAGTTAATCAATACAAGTCTCCCCCCAACTGAGAGTAACTTTCCTTTCCAACTACTAAGCTTTTTCTGAAATTTTTCCTCAATTATAATCCAATCACTATTGGAAAGCTTCCTATGATGCATAGGAATACCAAGATATTTGAAAGGGGTGGCTCCCGTGTTGCAACCAAAAAGGTGTGCATATTCACGTTCGAATTCCTTCGCTTCTCCATAGCAGTATAACTCACTTTTGTGAAAATTAATTTTTAGACCCAATAGTTGCTCAAAAGTGCTTAACACTAGTTTAAGGTTTTTGGCATGGTCTAAATCATGTTCCATAAAAAGTATAGTATCATCTGCATATTGAAGGATTGAGAGGCCACCATCCACTAAGTGCGGAACGACCCCTCTGAAGTCTTCATTATTTTTCGCACGCTCTATGAGAATAGCCAACATATCAGCTACTAAGTTAAAAAGGAGTGGAGACAAGGATCACCTTGTCTAAGCCCTTTCTTAGTCTGAAAATAGTGGCCAATATCATCGTTTACTTTAATTCCGACGCTGCCACCTTTGACAATCTGATCGATCCATTTGCACCAAATTGGAGCAAATCCTTTCATTCGTAAAGTCTGTTGGAGGAATGACCAATTAACTTTATCATAGGCTTTCTCAAAGTCTAGCTTTAAGATTACCCCATCTAGTTTTTATGCATTTCGTGGATAGTTTCATGCAAGATCACTACACCCTCCATAATGTTTCGTCCAGACATAAAAGCCGTTTGGGAAGGTTTTATGACTTTTTGAGCTACTAGAGCTATCCGATTTGTCATAACTTTGTGAAAATTTTGAAACTCACATTGAGTAAGCAAATCGGCCTAAATTGTTGGATTTGTTTAGCTTCTTTTTGTTTGGGGAGTAATGTAATGATGCCGAAGTATTCGTCCCTCCTGTCCTCAGAAATTACCTTTCAACATTGCCACCTTAACTAAGCCAAAGACACACTTCCACTGAAATTTTGGAGATCATCAATTCAACTCTTTATTCTGCGGATTGCACTTTCTAGCGTTCCAATTTAAAAGTATGTCTTCCCTTTTGTAAGAACAGCACAATTGCACAGACTATGTTTTTTATCGTACTTTCAACAGCGTGTGCCTAGCTGTTAAGATCGCTGCTTTGACTTGCAGGTTTAGAGCTTATTTTCCCCCTGTTTTGCAGGCTTCAGTTCGGCTAGTCGGCTGCTGTGCAAACGTTGAGAAGAAAACGACACTGAAGAGGAGAGACGTCCCCTCCGGCACTTACAAGAAGAAGGAAAGGAGTCGTGTTTGGGTTGCCTCGCCCCTATGGTACCACCCACTGCACTTGCCACTTGGCCCCAAGAGACTCTGGATATGCAAACACTGAGATGTTAATGTGTTATGATTTCCAAATTGCTTCTGTCAAAGGTTTTTTTTTTCAAAAGATATGGTCTCCCAAGTAATTTTCCTTTTCAACAAACATGTTTTCTTGGAGCCCATCTCGTCAACGAAGAACTAAGAGAGAGGCGCTGAATTGTGCTTCAGTTTCCTGCAAGGCTTGATGGTGTTGAACTGGTCCCGCATGCTTGCCTGCTTGCATTATGAGCTCGTCATATTTGTTTACCGATCCGCCAACGTAACATGTTAATAGGTTCCAAGTTTTCATGCATGTGAAATAACAGGTAAAAACAATATTTCACTTCTGTTTTCATACGAATCAACAGTACAGATTTGCTACTAAAATAGCCGCTTTGACTTATTGGCTCAATACGTATTTCTGTCGCAGCTTCAGCTCAGCTGACAACTGCCAGATATCTGAATGTTGGACGCAGCATCGACAAATCAGAATCATAATACTCATCGTTAGCAAATCTTGGCTGCATGCAGCGACATTCAAGAATGTCATGAGCCAATGGTAATTGCCTTTCCATTTGGCAGTGCTCCACTTTGATCAGAAAGTTGGTCTCAAATAAATTCTCAAAGACGCGTCTTCTAGATGTTGAACTGTTCTTGCATGCTTGCTAGTATTTGGTTTACCACTTCACTAACCTCCAGTGGATCTTGTTGCACAAGTGAATCGAAGCACAACTATTGGTCTAGATACCCTGAAGCATTTTTTTTTTGCATTTAATTATTTTCTAGTGCATCAGTATTGAGCTTTCGATAAATAGTCTATGTTTCTTCAACACGAATGTATACAAGTTTCTCAAATATAGACTTGAGAGTAAGAGTAAGATCTTAAAGTGTACTACTTAGCTAAGTAGTGCTGAAACTTCAGCAGACATGCATATATAGTCTACTTATGCACACAATGGGTGCTAGGCGAAGTCTGCAGTAAAGCAGGCTCGGTTACTCAAGCTACAAGGACAATGATGAGATACTTAATACCGAAACATGTGGTATTAAGCTAGGGAGTAGAATTGAACTTTTAGTCGTGATATGGTAGCATATTAATTGCTAAGATTTTGCTATCAGTGTGCATACTCATATGAAATTTGTACGTTACAGAAGGCAGTTAATGGGTATGTATAAAGCAGGTTGATGAAATTTATTTCACAGATATATCAAACCAGGACTTGTTTTCCTTCATTTCTTGTGATAACAGATATATATTTTGTGCTTCTCGTGCAGAAATTTTAGGTACAAAAGTGCTTTTGATGATTTTGACATACACAAAAGAACAACTCCTAGCTGGGTACCATTTTTTTTTTTAAAAAAAAACTTATTCTCACTTGTTGCATACTTAGTAGCGTCCCAGATGTTGCTCCTTTTCCAAAATAGTTCTCTAACGCACCAAATCAAGAATGCATATTGTCGCATTATATGACTCTTCAATCAGTTAATATGCATCTGTGTACGTCTCCACATGATTAAAAAAATTTAGCAGCAGAATATGCCTACGCAAAAGTTCTGCATGCGCTTGTCCGCTACAGAGATGGAATAGTTTAACCTCAAAGAATCTAATAATATTATTCAACCAAAAAGACCCATCTGCACAAATTCTTGAAGACGCTACTTAATACCGAAACATGTGGTTTATATTATAACGAGAAGCTAAGCCAAAAGCAAGTACTGCTGATCATCAAAGATATATAGATGCCACTTTTATTTGGTAGTACACAATCAATAGAAACCTGCTACACACTTTGATCGTCCATCACTAGTTTAAAACTAGAACAATTACACATCTTTAACAAATCCTTTCACAACTACTCAATGATGCAACCTAACAACCAATCATGATTAGAACCGGATGACGATCGTACAGGATTACATGTCCCTCTCAATTAGCTGACCCTTATTCTCTGATGAACCTGGAGAATGAATCCAAGTCTTCAAGCACTCATTCCAAAGGTTCATCTAGCTAGCTCAGTGCTACCCTTTTGTCACTGCTGCCACATCTGCTGCTTAGTACTACTATTGTTACGAATTATGATCATACACTACTAAATAAGATCAACGAAACATCGTTAGGTCGATCTGCGGTAGCTAGCTATTTGTTCTTCGACGCTTCTGATCGGAGTTTGTTTATCTCCATCCTTGGTCTACCTAAAGTTGGCGCCAAATGGAGTCCATAAGTCCACTGGCACCT
Organism: Eragrostis nindensis; assembly: GCA_012490785.1. Lineage (NCBI taxonomy): Eukaryota > Viridiplantae > Streptophyta > Magnoliopsida > Poales > Poaceae > Eragrostis > Eragrostis nindensis. The sequence continues at coordinate 592 of JAAXCT010000116.1, read as the reverse complement.
CGCTGGCCACCGCGAATGTGCTCGATATCGGGACCAGGCACAGACCCCGGCCCTTCAGTGATATCTCGCCATGACTGTCCTTGGACTTGTCAGGACTTGAGCTCTGAAATGAAAAACAAACACACACGCATGCAAAGCGATCAGCACTCGGACAGAGACGACGCACATAATGTATGTACCATGATCCATCACAGCGAAAAGGAGAGCTAGCAAGCATCATGCGGGCAGTACCTTCAAGTGGGGCACTTGATGGCCGTTCTTCAAGTATGGAGCACTAAGCGCCTGCAGAAACAAGACACAAACGCAATGTGCATGCAGGTCTGATCAGTCCTCTTCTGATGATTCATGTCAAGAAAACGTGCGAGTTGGTGCTTCAGATGCTATCATTAAAGGTGGGGAATATCATGGTACTTTCACACTTACACTAACTTGGTCGTGGAGGAACTTGATGTACTCGATGGTCTCGTGCAGCACCGATGCCGTATCCGTCTGCACGCGCATCAAGAAATAAGATTGAGTTTTGTGTAGATCTCGAAAGGAGGGAAGAAGGAAGGACACTTTTGCTGGGAAATGTTGACGAGATACATAGTTC